>OY787662.1:48509713-49942838 GCA_963678985.1 Spisula subtruncata | reverse complement strand
TTGCCACAAGTTACATAATGGCTGTTAGTCAGATACATGTGTTTTTTGTGTCATCACACTTTCTAGTTTAACAAGGGATTGGGCATTGCTTAAAATTCTGACCCACAGGGAGGGAATAGTCAAACTATATTCACAATAAACTTAATTCTGAAACTTAAAATTTATTTTTTCAGTTTCTTCTGCGTCAACATCTTTGTCATTATAAATTCATCCACACACAAATCAACCATACAGTCACATGAACAAATGAACAAAATGAATAGCATACATGGCTAGCACAATGCTTACAGCTAGACTTTCCAGTAGTTTATGTTCATCCATGAAAACAGATACAGGCTACAGTCATGATATGCTGTAAAATTGTTAAAAACAGACAACAGAGGAGTGCTTTCTTGGATGGTAATATCAAGGTACTGTTCCATCAGCATTTCTGAAATCTTGTTGCAGCAAATTAAAACTCACAAGAACCATACCTATGGAGCTTGGGCTGTATAAACATGTTGGAATAAAACACGGCAGCTTTTAATTTAAAAACAGATAAAATGTTATGCAAGGAGACACACCAGTTGTTCCCTTTAAACACGATATTGCCCTTCTATTGTATTTCAATTTCAGTTCTTCACGGTAGAAATGTTAAATACTGCTGTAGTTCCAAAAAGGAACTTACTTTCTTCTTTTAAAATACTGTCTGACCCTTAGACCACATTTTTGCACTTCACCAGCAATGTTTTATATCATCATAGTAGAACTGTTCACGTGTTTAACTGTTTGATCATTCCATATAATCTCCATGATACGGCAATCGCCATGACTACCATAGACAACCCGAAGAACCAGATACCTTTCTGAGTGATGACAATATCATTCTGAAAAGAAAGAAAATGATGGATAATTTTCTTTGATGGACCAAATAATCGTTGATATTTTCTTTCCACCAAATTTGAGTGCTGTATCATTTTTGGCAACTGCAACATTATCATTTTAATTGTTGATCAATCAACAGTGAAATTAAGATTTTTTGAGAAAAAAAATGGCTTTTTTTTGGTACAAATGCATATATTGCTGGGCTGTAAAGAAATGTATAAAATTTCGTAATACAGAACACTGAATAAAACAATCATAGGGATAATGTTCATCCAGGTGTAAGCCCCTCAGTTTTTATTCAAATCAAATTCAGACTTTTCTGTCACATTAACCGGACACTGGGCTGATCAACAGTCCACAAATCATACTCATGCTGAGCTGTACCAGAGATTTCCCCAGGGCGTTTTAATGTCTGGGCCCAGTGCGCTTGGATTCCAAAATCCAGTTTGCCAGTGTGCTAACAATTTGAATTGCGCTTAAAAAGTCAAACCCGAAAACTTAAATATGTCTTACAAACAATGCATCACATTCAAGAATGTGTTAATTGGCTTTTATTTCATGAGGAAAAGTTGGTATCTGATTAATTTTGTTGTATGTGTGATATGGCCCCTAAACCCTCCAAATTTGCACCATTTCAACATCCCAAATTGATTTTTTTTTTCAAAATATGGGACGGGACACCCCTCAAGTTCCCACCCAAATTGCGCTTAGAAAAAATTCTGGGGAAATCCCTGTATACGGAGACCATGTTGGATGCCAGGTATATCACTAGATCAGGTAAGACTCACACCTATCAGTTTATTTGACATAGTCTAACCCTTCTTCCTTTGAGGATGGTAAACAATGAAGCTAAGGCATCTCTTAGACAAACAAATCTATTCTAACAGCCCAAAACTGCGTTTTAAACAAACCTAAAACTGAGTTTAAAGTGTATAGAGCTATATCGGAAGATATTTTTTTTTTAAATTTCAAAAACTGAAAAACAATTATGCTTTCATATCCATTAGATAATTTTTCGCTTCAGTTTTAGCAAAAACTCTCTGTGATTTATTGGACATGCCGAACTGTCCATTTTCATACGAAAGTGTTCTAGAACACCCTATGAAATTATAAGAATTGTCTATTTTTCAGGGATTGAATCAAAGTACACGGAACCCATCCAAAGTTTTAATTTTCAATTAAGGTAGTCTGGTATCATACTTAACACAAAGCAAATAATTATTTTAACCCTGCCTAGATCTGAGTTTAAATCAACCTAAAACTGAGTTTACAGTATAAAGAATCTATACTATACTTACTTGTGTAACTCCTGAGATTTCACCTTTAGCTAATGGAGGTGGAACTGATACTGGACGTATAGCTTTCTTGTCCTTGACTAGACAACATTTCAAGAAGTGTTTTCCTGTCTCAGTAATTTCAACAGTAACAAGTTTTCCCATCAGGTTCTCATCTTTAGGCACCAGCACCTATGTATAAGCAATATTAACAATGATGTCATAAAACAAAAATAAGACAACATTTGACAAACGAGAGATCTGTAAACCAATTTTTCTTCATGACTACTAACTTTCTCATTTTGTCGGCATATTCGTGACTACAATTTTTCACGTTTTTATGTCTCCCACGATGTCCATATTAATGTTTTCAACACTTTCACAGCTACTCAGTTTCGCAAATTTCTACCACTTGCAAACTCCACAATATTAAATTATGTAACATACAGTACAACCATGTAACGAAACCTTTGTTACATTTTTTATCTGTAAGCTTACATGCTGATGCCGAGCTTAGCCTTCATTTGCCAGTCAGCTTTTTGCTGAAATATGACAGGCATATATATGTGTCTCCACCCGGATTTGAACCCAGGTCGCCAGATTAGACGGCAATCGCACTAACCACTGAGCTATGGAGGCCCACAGGTACTTTTACTATTAAAGGAATAAATGTTGTATCATCCAATCTATTCTTCTTATTGGGGTTCAAGATTGTTTCATGAAAAAAATCCTATTATATATACAGTGGCTGATTCACCAGACCAGTTCTCCTGGACTGTAGTTGAACAAAGAAGCAAGAACTTCTCACAAATGTTCAAGGAATTGAAAATTGATAAAATACCACACAAAATTCTGTGTTTCACAGTTTCTATATACATGTGCTAAAACATTGTCATGTCAAAGCTTTATTATTCACCAAGAATCATTTATGTGTAATTGCTCCAATGTAAACACTTCCGCAACATCAAACATGTGATGAATACATTTATAATAGCATTACACCCTACCTGATCATAACTTTTGTTGTGACCCACAAAATACTGTCTGTCATGTGAGATTTCTGTAACCAAAACTTCCTGGATCTCACCCAGCTGAAATATATGGGGACAAATAAAGAAAACAACCCAATTTTAAAATCTTGGCAATTTTACTCATGAAAGTATACATTATCTCAACTAAACAAACCTGCATTATCGCTCAGAAATAATTATACTTGACAAAGGGAAGTGATTGTGATCAGGAGGTTTAAACAGCACATAGTTCACCTTATGACACATGTTTGCACATTTAAATTGAGTATAGCTTGGCGAATTTTACACAAGCCTGACCTTTGGATTAGCATTTTTTAACAGTCGATATATTGGATATGTTTACAACACCAATTGTATGTTTTCATAATTGGGGAGTGTCAGGAAGATGCTCGAGATGTAATACAAACACAAATTTGAAATACCAATATTGCACGATTTGCTTGTGGAAATTGATAGATATTCAAAGCATGAACCTTATTATATATTCTTGCATAAAGGTCAAATTCAAGTCAAAATAGTCAAACTATAGTCAAGGTTGTAAAAACATTGAAGATAATGCACATGTTTGCATAATCCAATATATTCACTTTCCTTACACAACTTGGTTTTACTTTTGTTAATTGGTTACATCACAACACAAGGTAGACATGATTACAGACACAGTCGACCACATGATAGTGAAGCACAGGTAAAAGTTAGGTGGATGAGCTGTTGGCAGCATGAAGCATGATCTGAAAACTTTCCAAACATATTTTAACTGAAAATATTTACTACAAGGTCTTTAAAAGGGAATTCATCAAAAAGTCTACACTTTACTGTAGTTAGTGATGTAACTACTTCACAAAGTAGGCCCTCAAAACAAACAAACAATATAGAACAGATTAAATTAGTTTACCTTATGTGTGTATGGATGATAGGAGTGAAATAATTCTGTCACTTTTTTTGTTCTTTTCTTTACCTGAAATGAAACCAACAATCTTGAGATATTTTTCTTAACATGCCTGTCCAATGTAGAACTTTTTTGTTAGGGATTTTAAAATTACTTTTCAGTTTATTGTTAATGCTGTTTTTTTCCCCAAATCAATGGAGGATCTCAATCTTGCTGGTAGGGCAAGTATTGCTGTAAGGACAACCTGTTATTAGCACATGACAAACTGAAAGTAACAAACTCGGCCCAATTAGACTTAAAACGTCATATTAAGTTGCTCAATACCCCATATATCATTTTTTTCTATCAACTTCACATATAAGAAAGTTGCCCTTCGAAACGGCCAAAAATTAAATACATGGGAGGTAAATTTCATAATTACACGACTTGAATCAAATTGTAGCTTACATCTGGTGGATGTATCCTAGGCATATTAGCTGCAGGTGTTCCAGGTCGAGGAAAGAACTGATTGATAAATAAACTGGGAAACTTATAGTCTCTAACTAGTTGCATGGTTTCCTCAAAATCATCGTCCGTTTCTGTTGGAAATCCACAAATCAAATCTGTTGCTATAGTAACATCTGGTACACTGAAATCACAAAATATTTCAAACTAGACTGTTTACATATATTTAAATCAAAACAAGACTGCGCTCAATAAACGCTAATGCCCCAGTTGAAGCCTTTTCCTAAATAACTAAGACCTAAATTACACAGATTGGAAACCTGCACCAAATCTCACGATATCTAGTGGCTGGCTCTCTGAAATCTCACGATCTGTGCAATTCAGGTCTTTGTAAATAATCAGCTAAGTCAATCAGGGGTCATGATTTTGTTCAAATGTAGCATAATGGAATATGACTTTGACGATAAAAGGTATTTCTTGTGATAACACTACCTTGATGGTATTCAAGAATATTTGAACAAATATATACAACTTGAAAGACAAACAAACGCACAGTTCAATCACTATATGCCTAAGAAAAAAAGTAGACGCCAGAGCATAAAAGTCTTGAAAACAAGACTGAGTTCAATAAACGCTCATGCCCACTTGGAAGCCATTTCAATAAGTCTAAGTCCAAAATTAGGTCAAGGTGAAGGTCAAAATGGAGTCAGGTGATACAGGTGTGTGGAGAGTGGTCATATACAACATCCATGCAAGTTTGAAAGCTTTGTAGCAAGCCATATTAATGCCAGAAGAAATGGTCAATTTGGGTTAACCAGTCTGGACGAACGGACAGACAGACAGTCAGGTAAATCACTATATGCCTCCCGATCTATCGATACGGGGGCATAAAAATATTATTTCTAATTAGATTATTGAACCTGTACTAGTGGTCACCTGAATTAAGCAGTCCCTTGATATCATTACTAATTCTGCTGTATTTATTCACTTAAGCAAAACAAAGCATTTTTTACATTATAGCCTCAGTTTCATAAACACTTATGCACTAAAATCAGATATGCATATATAGGCTTACTTTTCTTTGAGAAAATCAGCAACATGTCTGAAATCTGCCTGACAATATTCTCTCTTCATGTCCATGAGAACACTATCTGACGCTGATTGTACAGGCACGTGTAGGAAGGAATACACTCGAGGATGGCATAGTATCTTGGCAATTTCCTGTAGAAATACAAAGTATCACATAAAACACTTTTGATCTGCTTATTTGATTTGGCTTCAATTTGAATGAAAAAAGACTTAAGTACACAAGACTCGATCTAGAGGTTATCGGCTCAGATCCCTAAAGGATGGTAGGCTTCAAAGTATTTATCATTATAAAATTTAATTTAAATCGAACACCAAAGTCATGACAAAAAGATGTTTGTAAAACATGTATGCCCCATTTCAGCCCAACATTCAGAAATGGTAAAGGTCACAGTGACCTTCCAACCTTAAAAGCAATAGGGGTCATCTACTGTTGTTGGCCAACCTCCATGTGAAGTTTGAAGATCCAACGGCAAAGCGTTCTAGAGTTATTAAATGGAAACCATTCGGTCTACCAACAGACTGTCCCTCTATCCGACCGAAATGCACAATTTGTGACAAAGCCATTTACCCTCATCATAGATGGGGGCATAAAAATAGAACAGAAATTTTGCACTGCATCAAACTTAACCAATGCATTAGATATATGAAACTTGATGATAACATCAGACATGAATCTTACAGGTAAATGCTCCAGTATATACGGTGGATTTGTCATTCCAAGTCTCATTCTTCCACCCTCTGGTATCACTTCAACCAGTTGCCATAGCAACTGTGGTAATGTTACACCAATATCATGTCCATATGCACCAAGATCCTCCGATGTTAACCAGATCTCGACCACGCCCTCTGAAACAAGATAATATTCAAATTGAAACAAGATAATATTCAAATTTACACAAGATTATATTCAAATCGGAACAAGATAATATTCAAATGAATATTGCTTTCATTTGGTTTTACATATTTTCAGGCATACACTACTCAACATTTAGAACGGGTGAGTTAAGTTTGCTTTACTTTTCAAAATTTTGCATACCCATAATTGAAAAGGAGTGGTAAGATTTTTTTCGGTTGATTTGCAGCAAAATTATTTGCATTTGGCCTGTTGACTGTTATTAAATAAATACTTTGCAATGGACATTTTTTAGTATATTGATGGCAGACTGCATAAATACAACATGAAGAAACTGGTACACAAGGAATAAGGACCAGCCATGGGTGTTGACCTCTTAGCAAGACTTTGACGAAATGGTTCTAGGCCTTTAATGTAGCATAAAACTATAAGTGATATCTTTAAGCTAATGTACATTTATCAGAAACTACATATCATTTCAGTAAAGAAAAGTTATCCTAGACCCACCCAATAAATGGCAAAACAAGTTTTTGAAACGAATTTTATTTTTTTGCCATTTCAGGTGTACAGAGTATATTTTTCTACCTGCAAAAGATTGCTGTGCACGAGCGACAATTTCCTCTGGCTGATAACTACCCAGTTCACCACGAGCATGTTTCGTCTTACAATATGTACACTGATTTAAACATCTGAAACACAGTAAAACATATGATATAAAAATAATTGTGTTCACTGGTTGAAGAAACAAGCCATCAATATGAGATAAATACAAGAACCAGAACACACAACATTGTGTACGTCTAATTGTCTACTCTCGGTATGGAAGCTTTACGTTACATTTACACAGAATTCTGATTGGTGAAGATAGTGCCGACGCCTATTTAAACCAAACAAACTTAACAAGAGGGTCCAAAGGGCCCTGGGTCACTCACCTGTTTGGCCTAGTGATCTAGATTTTGGCCCAAATGACACAGTATCTAACTTGACCAAAAAATTATTGAGATAAACATTGTGACCAAGTTTCATAAAGATAGAGTCAAAATTGTGACCTCTAGTGTGTTCACAAGATTTTTCAATGATTTGGCCTGGTGACCTAGTTTTTGACCCCAGATGACCCAATATTGAACTTGACCTAAATTTTATAATGATGATCATTGTGATCAAGTTTCATAAAGATAAGGTCAAAATTGTGACCTCTAGTGTGTTCACAAGCTTTTTCAATGATTTGGCCTCGTGACCTAGTTTTTGACTCCGGATGACCCAATATCGAACTTGACCAAAATTTTATAGTGATGATCAGTGTGATCAAGTTTCATAAAGATTAGGCTCAAATTGTGACCTCTAGTGTGTTCACAAGCTTTTTCAATGATTTAGCCTTCAAAGGCTTGTGACCTAGTTTTTGACCCCGGATGACCCAATATCGAACTTGACGTAGATTTTATAGAGATGATCATTGTGATCAATTTTCATAAAGATTAGTCTCAAATTGTGACCTCTAGTGTGTTCACAAGCTTTTTCAATGATTTGGCCTTGTGAGCTAGTTTTTGACCCCAGATGACCCAATATCGAACTTGACCTAGATTTTATAGAGATGATCATTGTGATCAATTTTCATAAAGATTAGTCACAAATTGTGACCTCTAATGTGTTCACAAAGTTTTTCAATGATTTGGCCTAGTGACCTAGTTTTTGACCCCAGATGACCCAATATCGAACTTGACCTAGATTTTACAGAGATGATCATTGTGATCAATTTTCATAAAGATTAGGCTCAAATTGTGACCTCTAATGTGTTCACAAGGTTTTCCTTTGATTTGACCTAGTGACCTAGTTTTTTACCCCAGATGACCCAATATTGAACTTGACCTAGATTTTATGGGGATGATCATTGTGATCAAGTTTCATAAAGATTAGGCTCAAATTGTGACCTCTAATGTGTTCACAAGGTTTCCTTTGATTTGACCTAGTGACCTAGTTTTTGACCCCAGATGACCCAATATCGAACTTGACCTAGATTTTGTTAAGATGATCATTGTGACCAAGTTTCATAAAGATTAGGCCAAAATTGTGACCGCTAGAGAGGACACAACCCAATTGTTGACGGACGGACAGACGGACGGACGACGGACGAAGAGTGATCACAAAAGCTCACTCTGTCACTTTGTGACAGGTGAGCTAAAAATAACACATATCATAGTTACATGCCAGTACAACCTCTGTAGAGCAGAAAATATTGATAAGTATAGAGGTTGTTGCTCTACAAAGATCAAATTCATAGAAAATATTGCCTTATGGAAATTTTGAAGCTGTTGTTATAGAGAGGTTGTTGCTCTGCAGAGGGATGCACTGGAGAGGTTGTGCTGTACTGACATTTCTTTCCAAACCTACAACATTTTGGATGCATTATTTATTGAAACCCAAGTTACATTAACATTATTTTATCCTAAAATAGGCACATTTCAAAGGGTAAATTCAAGGGTCAAAGTAAATGCCTCCTTGTTTTGTGCAAGCTATATATCAAAAATCAGCATACCCAGTATTTATAGCTATAATTTCTATTAAAGGATTTTTTCTAATCTTTGGTAGATTTAAAGCCGCCCCTCCTTTCTTTTTCCCAGCTTCTTTCTTCTGTCCAAGCATTCTTACACTGTGTCCTGAAAAGATCACCCTAGAATGTAACATATACAAATAATACCTGATATACATACATTACATAATTTGAAAAACTGTTTAACAGTTCATAAGATACAGCCAGAAATTATTTACTGTAAAATCATTTGATTTCAATGGGACGAAATTTCGTGGATTTGGTAAAAAAGACTGTTTCGATGAGACGTTAATTCGGGGATTTTGCATTTCAGGTAATAAATACATGGGTCAAAATAATTGTTAGATGGGATTAAATTTCGTGGTTGACGATGATCCCAGAAATCCACAAAATTAAATCCACCACGAAAAATGAATGATTTTACAGTATTAGTACCTTTTAATGTTTCTTCAACAACTTCAACCACCCTGTCTATCTGTTGTACACCGACCATACTGAGACCCTGTAATATAATATAACATCAGTGTGTAAACATACAATTAGCATATAATTAGATACTGAGAAGAGAAATCCAATTTGAGATATGACACTACTTTTTTTTTTTTTTTTTTCGGGCCCCAGAAGGGTAACCCCATTTATTTTCCCCGTCCAATGGTTTTATGGGGGTCGGAGAATCACACCCCACAAACCTTACAACCTTAACTTTTACTTAATAGAAATTATAGTATGTAGAATCATGATATAGATTGCTCAATGAACCACAAGTGCAATAAATAGCAGAAAAAAAAAGTTCAAACAGAAACAAAAAGGTCTATTCGAAGGGGATCCTATTGGGGGTCCCAAGGATGCACACCAATGCAGAAATGAGGGTCCCAAGCCACAAAGTTGCGTCAGTGACGCAGAAAACCTGCATCAGGGAAATCCCTGAAGTATATTACCTGCATATAATCAGATTTAGGCTGACCTTGTGGAACACAGCCTGCTATAACAATGTATTTCTCTAGATCACGAGCCAGTTTGATCTCATTACGGAAATGATCCTCTGCCGGACTCTTCACAGTACAACTGTTTAACAACCATAAATCAGCATTCTTTTTGTCATCTGAATAATAATAAAATGAGAGTTTTGTGCTGAGCCCTTGAATCGATACAGAGTCAGGGAAACAAGCAGTGCTGAGCCCTTGAATCGATACAGAGTCAGGGAAACAAGCAGTGCTGAGCCCTTGAATCGATACAGAGTCAGGGAAACAAGTAGTGCTGAGCCCTTGAGACGATATAGAGTCAGGGAAACAAGTAGTGCTGAGCCCTTGAGACGATATAGAGTCAGGGAAACAAGTAGTGCTGAGCCCTTGAGTTGATACAGAGTCAGGGAAACAAGTAGTGCTGAGCCTTTGAGTTGATATAGAGTCAGGGAAACAAGTAGTGCTGAGTCCTTGAGTCGATATAGAGTCAGGGAAACGAGTGGTGCTGAGCCCTAGAGTCGATATAGAGTCAGGGAAACGAGTGGTGCTGAGTCCTTGAGTTGATATAGAGTCAGGGAAACAAGTAGTGCTGAGTCCTTGAGTTGATATAGAGTCAGGGAAACAAGTAGTGCTGAGTCCTTGAGTTGATTTAGAGTCAGGGAAACGAGTAGTGCTGAGCCCTTGAGTCGATACAGAGTCAGGGAAACGAGTAGTGCTGAGCCTTTGAGTTGATATAGAGTCAGGAAAACAAGTAGTGCTGAGCCCTTGAGTCGATACAGAGTCAGGGAAACGAGTAGTGCTGAGCCCTTGAGTCGATATAGAGTCAGGGAAACCAGTAGTGAGTTCTCAAAACTTTCAAACAATGATATTTAACCTGTTTCCCCTGACAGAAGTCATTGGCGTTCTTCGGTGATGGCTTTAGGGGCAAACCAGTCCAAAGAGGTTTATGTATGAAGGTTCTGACAGACCAAATGTCACCAAAGACCACATTTGGCTGATTACAAGAGTGGTCTTCACAGAATATCCATGTGGTGATTTGAAGTAGTCGACTATTGTTTGTTTCCCTCAGCCCCCCACCCACTCCCTAACTGACTTAAAGCAAAACTTGTGTCAAGAAATATATTTAGCAAACACTACCATAGGGTAGTCAAGTAAACCCAGATCTAGGTTCACCAACTCACCAATTATCTTGTATCCATACGCTGCTAACTGACCAGCCATGTATTCAGAGTCAGAATTATTGTGTGAACATCCCCAGGTTTTAACATACACTTTCTGTGTACCTGAAATAGTGCAAAATATCTATTTTATCCATGGTGCTCTCCACTAAAAACTTATAAAATTTATCTCAAAGTAATTCTGTGTGGTCCATGGGTATATGCCAAGCAGAAAAATCCATTCATTAACTCAAAACATTCCTGATGGAAATATGGTGACATGTATGCAAAAGATGTATTTTTAAGAGATAGGACATTAAAATTCCCAAGTGAATTTACAATCAAATCCATGAATGGTCAACATTCTTGAATTAATTTTTTTTTAAATCTTGATTTGAATGTTTACAAGCAACACAGTCTGAAAAAAAAGGAAAAAAAGAAGCATCACCTAAATAAACTCCTTAATTTTCCTGAGGTATTTATTCATGTAAAGGATAGAATAATTGTTCAATAGTGACAGCGCTACAAATAAGTTCAATTACATAAATCACAAACATATTTAAGTTACTCAGAAATCAGACAACATATCAGATTACACAAGTTACAAATACTGTACTCAAACCACACGTCAAGTTACTCTACAGACTAGGGGTGTAACGGTACGCTCACTTCCAGGTATGATACGTTCCGTCAATTTTTCCAACGGTTCAGTATATTTCGGTACGATACAATATTCTCTGACAGCAGCTTAAAAATACTTCAACTTTTATGTGACAATGAATTTGTTGCTTCTACATAATGCATAACAGCAATTATTATGTGCCCATCAACTATTTTAAATAAAATTAAGACAAGTGACACATGGTAATTATACAAAATCAGAAGGCTTTCAAAAAAGCTGATACTGAACCGTACCGAAATTTAGAATTTTTGAATTTCTTGTACCGTGAACCGTGTGTGACTGAAGTCTGAAGACTGTTTTGTGTACCTTGGTATACCGTTACAGCCCTACTACAGACACTAAATCAAGTCTGGTTTCCAGATATATAGGACTTGTCATGAGTTGTCTTTAGAGGCTACCCATCAAAGTCAGTAGTTCAATAACAGAACAAAACTGTGTTCAGTAAACATAACAAAGAGCTAAGGGGGCCATAATTTTGTTAAATTTTTGATGGAGCAACTTGGCTTAGTCAATGTAATGTGCTTATGATGGTAAACAAGTACGCCAAGTTTGAAAGCAATGCTTTGACGGACTTAAAAAATATTGAAATTTCAACATTTTGTAACGGACGAACGAATGGCCATGCGGACAAGACAATCACTATATGCCTCCTGCATTATTAGATACTGCCTTACTGGGGCATAAAAATAGAGTATTTGGTTATAATATACCTGGTATAATGCTGTCAGCATTAACTTGTTCTGTCTTATCTTTAGCTCTGTTCTTCCTTAGTTTTGGAACCACATGTTTCTTGTTACCAGAGCGTATATCTGTCTCCTGCTCACCAGTGATTATATCCTCAATGTCATCAACCGATCCAGTACCAAGTAACGACATCTGAATAGAAACAATGCATAGAGGATATTTGTATTTTACAATGTATGATCGCTTGATAATTCACTGAGTGAGCAGCTGACATAATATTTTCACCAGTGGCGTAGCCAAGAGTAAATATAAGTAAGCTGCTCACGAGTTTAATTATCAAATGATCATACACCTTAAGGCTTAAAATTCTAATATTCTATTTATTTCAGCCTGATTTATTTCCAGCTTCAATAGCTTAAATTATGGGAATACCCCACTATGTACCTCAAATGTTTTGCGTAACGTCTTTTACCCTTTTGTCAATAGCTTGTGACGTCACGAAACTGGAAGTTCATTCAGTCAGCATGTCTACAGGCTTGCACTGATAGAATTTTATTAGAAAGGGGAGCAACTCTTGACCTGTCAATTTCACTATGGTTGACTATCTGCAAGATTTTGAGTTTGTTTTAAAAAGTTAGATAACTTTAAAGCCATTCAGTAGCAAAAGATCTATCAGATTGCTTTATTGACATTTTAAAATGCATTAAAACAGTGAGTACCCAGATAGAGCGAGAATCCAGGCTACTCAGGGTTTCAAGGCCGTCCTTGCAACAACTTACACATTTTTACGCTAGACTTTTAGTACGAATATGTATAAGTGTGCAAGTGTCCGGTTTATAGCATACATACTGTAAGCGGTGCTAGATTCGAGCCCCAGTTAGCCCTGTGTTCAAGGTAGAATAACAGTTACAATATGTAATGTTTGTAATGTCAAAGACGTAATTTAGGTCTTTGGTAACGTTTTTCGTACAAATTCGTACCAGGCATTTGTTTTTAAAACGATATATATGTTAACTTGTTAAGTGGGCGAATTCTGCAACCCATAGATCAACGTGGTATGGCTTAATTGGTAAATTGTATCAAAATGTTGGACAGAGTCAAACAATGGTGTGTTCATAATACAGAGCTCCAGCTAGGATTGAAGAAGGGCAGGGTCCTGGGCCCAAAAAGGGCACTAGCAAGTCGCACAGTGACGAGTGGGGGAGGTTGCGGGAGGGGGTGGCCCCCTCCTGCCAGGGGTGTTTGGGGGACCTCCCCCTAGAAAATTTTGGATTTGTAGACCTTCAAGATTGCTTCTCCTGTGTTTTTCTTCCTAAATAAAAGTGAATTTTGTGTGACTTATTATGATGGTGTTTGTATTTAGTTATAATTTATTTGAGCAAGTTTTCGATTAGAATGCTTAATTTTTAGGCTGGCGATTTCGCGCCAGACTATTACAATCCTAAAAAATGAAATCCACTAAGATGAATTTACTCCCAAAACTGACAACACAGAATCTATACACTCAATGCAAATAGTTCCTCCTCATTAATCAGTTTTGCAAGATAAGAACATTCAACTTTCCTTGTTTCATTTATTCGTTTGGATTGTAATATATAAGTTTCTTCTTGAAATGGAAGGAAATTGTATGAAATTAAAAGAAAAGGTGTTTTAAGGCGTTGATAATTATTACAACGCGTTACGAATGCGATATAGCGCGGCGCATCAATGATTTTATTTTGTTAAATTATTTAGGTCAACATTCTCCAACGAGATCGTGGTCGAGCGCTTAACCAACTCGCTTAGTATTTTTCTGATGCAAAGGTCCAGCAATCGAATCACGGCGGCTCCAAATTTTTTATATTTTTAAATTTTTATTTTTTGTTAAGTCCAGCACTTACCTCTCTTTCGACTTAGAAAACCACTTGATGTTACATTACTTGAAAAGCTATTGTTCCTTAGCAGTTCGCCAGCCTGTCAGTACTTTCAGTACTTTGATTTACTATAGCTATGGCTTGATGAATACCAGCCCAGATCAACAGCTTTTCTGTTTGGTGCCTTTCTGTTTATACCTCACTGCTATATTTGTTGAAATTGTAGATCATTAAGATGGCTCCTCTTGTTTTCTTACTAAATTTGGTGTAGTTGTAAGACAATATGTGTAGCAAATTTCATTTAAATCTACCCCCCCCCCCCTCATTATTTGGAGGGGCAAAACAGAACAAATCTATACAGTGACTGTGTGTTTATTAATTTATATCATGGGTCAATTAACATTTAACAAGTTCAAAGGTGGCATTTTAGTATATTATCTGTGTATGTCCTTGAAGACTGACCTTGCTGACCTGGGTTAACCTTTTAAATATCAGTTACAACAGCTATAAAATGCTGGCATTTACTCTAGGGAGTCATTAATCACAGAAATCTTCTCTATTATGTGAGGTATTTCTTTTGTGTTGTGTTGTGTTGCATAACCTTCAATGCTATGGTCAGACTTCTCCTACATATTTCTTAGATTTTGTGAATGCATGATTCTGAAGTGTGATTTTTTTGTTGAATAAAGTTTTTCAATTAATTGTCTGCCCCCTCCCCCCCCCCCATTATTTTCTTCTTTTCGTTTTCATGCCATCATGATCTTGGACCACTCAAGCACACACGTGCTAGTCCTGTCATCAGTAGAGTTGGGTATCGCCGCTGAAAACGTATCGCGATATTATCATGATACTTGTAGTTGTATCGTGATAAGTATCACAATACTAAGACATAACAGAATGAGTGCAGTTTGAACTGAGTAATCAAACTTCAGCCTTAGCAACTAATCAGTTAAGACCACAAATCTTTTTATATGTTTATTCTATTATCATCAACAAGCAATTAACGTTTACAACAACTTCAACAAGTCGTCTGCTGATCGTCAACAACGAATGTGTCGCTTACGTGCTATACAAAAAAGATACAGTAGGGCTTAAAAGCCGTAGCACGCCGGACCACCTGCAGCGATTACGCCCCCTAATGGTACTAGAACGCTAGCAATTATGGTGCGACTGCGGACATTAAACAATACAAATATTTGTCAAACGTTTGTTTTAATTATCAAATTATTAAGATAACAACTTTCAATTACAATTGTCTGAGTTGTTGCAAACTTACGGTCATATTTACCGTAACAAACATGAACGACGGCTATATTCCATGGTGAGGCCAACGAAAGACAACTCTGCTCGGAAATTGAAACATTTAGTGGCGTGATACCATTATTTCAGTTACGTAAGCGGCAAGTAAGTTTACTAAAATTCGGACAAACTTTTGTTTTTGTTTAAGAATATGTAGCCAAGTATCGTCCTGTATCGATACCCAATCATTGTATCGCGATACTGTATCGTTAAAGCAAATATCACGAGTCACCGATGCATCGATGATATCGCCGCAACTCTAGTCATCAGTTATTGACGTTGCAAACAAATAGGTATCAAAAGTTTAAACATAATCGACTTTTAATTATTAAAGATCTAAAGCAACGGAGGCTGTTACGTATTGTTGCAAACGTTAAACAGAGTGTTTCTCACGCTTGTAAAAATTACATGCAACACCGTTCACAATTTGACAATCAAGAAAAACAAAAGTTCGTCTGCTAATTATGTCTCCAGCTGAGTAGGTATACAGTATGACATGTATCCATAGGTGTGAATGGGGCAATAAACTGGTCTTTAATCCAGGGCAATCAATGGATATGTTTATTGATGGCTATCAGTGACATAATTAAGTCCGGAAGAGGGGTTCTTATAAAGGCTAATTACGCGAGACGGTAAGTTACGTCTTACGAGAGAACACTTCTATCAGGATTTAAAAGGGCAGGGCGGTCAAAAGGGCAACAGGGCGGATATATTTTAAATATTAAATCCTAGCTGGAGCTCTGTAATAAAATTGAACGCTTTAAATTGTTTGCTGCGTAAATAAAGTTCAACGAAAGATAACGTCAGAAAAAACGTGAATTTTTAACATGTTTGCTGCAAGTGTTTGTTGAAGGTGGGTAGGTTTACAACAAGTGAACAACAGTTTTTCTAATAATCATTGTGTTAGTTAGTGTGTGACATTTGCCCCCCCCCCCACCCCCGGCCGTGCTGATGTTTAGGCTATCCGGGTGCTTACAGTCACATCATATTGTGAACAAGGAACGGTCATGACATACATATATAACTTGTAAATAACTTAAAAAGTCATTATTTACGTTTTATTACATCAGCAAAAGAAATCTGTCACTGATGTGTCATCAGTTTTCGCGACGAAAACAAACCCTAATACAGTCCCATCTAAAATATGTAACATCACAAAATACGGATTACTCACCTTTTATGTGTGTATTATACACCCTTTTCTACTGTTTGTTGTATCAGTTGACGCGCAAATAACCAATATTTGTCGAACACGTTTGACAGAAACCGGAAACTGAACAGTTGTTGTTGTTGTTGTTGTAACATACTGTGGTTACACACTTCTAAATTTTAATTGTAATGGGCGTCAGACTATCAAATATATCACATTGTCCCGTTCTCACAACATATACAGTATATAGGTTACAACAGGACATTGTCTATAAATATCTATGATCCCTGGCATGGAGTTTTATATTTTCAAGTGTGCATCTACTGTAGCCTAGGTCTGTGATCTTATGAATGAGTGAAAAGTTGGGGATGTGACATAATTTCTTAGACCTGTGGATCCAAATTCTTGACATAAACTTTTCAAACTTGTGTCATATTTTAGAATTACAAATGTATATTATTTTCTTAATGAAATATGCCATTTAATTTTATTTGAGTGTACGCTCATTGAGAACTTGAAGTAGTCCTTTACTATTTTTAACTACTAATGGCCCTGTTCTTCTCAATTTAGGTACTTTCAGAAATTGGTCTCCATACTGTATATATACAAAATGTAGAGCTAGTAATGATCGAGAGAAGTTATTTTAAAATAACACAATTTATGAGAAAAAAACACCTAAGATATGTTGTATACTTAGGAAATAGATCTTAGTTTTCCGTGATATACCGGCCAATATATCACGGTTTGGAGTTCATATGCGTAGGAATTAATCACGAAGGCCGTAGGCCTGAGTGATTAATAACTATGCATGTGAACGACAAACCGTGATATATTGGCCGGTATATCACGGAAAACTAAGATCTATTTGCATTCTAACACGCGTGATATGCGCAATTTCATATGGACTCATTTTTATTGCAGAGTGGTGCGTTGTTTGTCGTGTTGCTATAGACAACTTCCGCTGTTTAAAGTATAAAACCTCCACCCCTGAAATATCGTTTTTTGCTCATTTCCTTTAAACAGAGGCATAACTAGAGCTCATTTTAAACTATGTATTTCATAAAAACTAAAATGAATCGATAAATGCAATTGACGTTGCAATACTACGGATATAATTAAATAATTAAAGAAAGAACGCTACGCAAATGAAATTTCGCACAACGTCACGTTAACGTTGACGCCAAATAAACGTCATACAATCCATGACGTCATGTTATAAACAAGACGTAAATTCCATTCATAAAAAGCGTTATTTATACGTGGGAGGTAATTCAACAGCCAAAAAGTAGTACGGCAAAAACTGTGATATACCGGAAATTTAACCACGGTACAGTCCTATACGTTTACACGGAGCTAAAAATAGACAGTGTTAGAATACACTATCTAGTTACTTAATAACATAATTAGGCTTACTGTCGTTATTTATCTGTGTCTGAATAGTTTCACCGAACGTATCTTTAAGCGACTTGGTATTACTGATGCTATTGACGCGAATTCGATCTATAGTCGAAATAGCATCTTTGAATTGTTTATTTTTGTCAATAGGTTACTACTGCATCTGGTACTGCAACGAGTTCCATTCGGGGATAGTTCCGGACACACACGAATATTTATACATGTGGCAGTGTTACTTGCTATGTGTACCACCGATTTTGAATTTGAGTGTCTTTGTTGACGTTGGTTGTACGCCATTGGAAGATGAATTGAAGGGTTCAGTGCAAGAAGGTACCTAGCTTCATCTTCACTTTTTCGAGAAGAGGATTATTTGAAAAAAATGTTTATATTGTTATATTTATCAAATTTATACTGATCAGCAATCATATACTATTCAAATAAAGTTTAGATGCAAGAATTGTGTGTTTTAAAGCATTCCTATGCATTTCGTGGATTTTTCTATTTTTGTTTATGCAAAAAGGGACTTAACTCCATATGAGAAACATTCCATGCAACAAAGATCATAATTCCATATTTCATTAGCCTTTGCACTACCAGCGATATTGACTGATAATATTTTATACCAACTGTCAGGAAAACATATATCTTATAATTTTACTTACAACTTAGTCATAACAACGTTTTTGTTTTACAAATATCCATGTTCTAATAAGGGCAAAATTTGGTGTGACACAATAGGCCTATATCCAAGCAGAAAGTAACATATATTTTGTCATTTTTGCAATTATTCTTTGTGAATATAAGTGGACAATGTTTAGACATGGGTATACAATATTCATTTCTCTGACACAAAACACGAAAACATCTTCATTATATAGGCTAGCAGAATACTTACCGAATTGGACAAAGCAGGAAATTTTCGCAGCAACTTTTCAAACAACGCATGTATGTCTTGTCAAAGTGGAGTTAGGACCTTTGTTCCTTTTTTCTAGGGCTATTTTTTTTACTCTTTAACAGGAGAATACAGGTATGGAAGGGGCTTAATCATGAAACAAATGTTGTGTTCTATGTAACAAAGGGTCTAACTCCATTTTGACCAAAAGTGTGGAGTTGGGTACCTTCTTGCACTGACCCCTACAATTGTAATAACTACTTTAATTAGTTTCTTGAATCCGTTAAATCAAGGACCTTATATATTGAAGAGCTCCTGATTAAATTGTGGACCTTCGTCAACTAATATTCTACATTTCTCTTAATTTTTCCTTCATGCTTGTTCAAATGACATGCTGTCTAAAATACATACAGTCGTAATAATATTATTGTGAACCCGGCTTTAGATAGTTCTGGTTAATTATATAAACACCGTGATATTACATGTGGGAACAAATAGAAGGACATAGTTCTCCAACACGTGTGATAATATAATACATACGCAAAATTCTCTGAATTAGTAATGCGCTATGTTCTTAATGAATTCAAAATACTATGTTCAAACATTTCAATTATTGTAATTTAAATAAATGTTAATTGTTGGCAGCTTTTAACGCGTCGTTTTAGTGTTTATATACAGAAAGCAAAATGGGACTACTTTTTTACGAAAAGTGCAGATACTGTTGACTGCAAATAATTGTCCGTGCCGACTCTTTTTTGGCGCTAAATGAAGTTGTAAAAGCTTGTTTTCCATGTATAAAGTGAAAATTTTAGACAGTATTTTCGTGTTTTCTCAAAATATCGATTTTGTTCTTACGACCTTCTCATTTTAAGCCAGTCGGACATGTGAAAAAGTTATCAACAAAGGGTTTTGGCATGGGTTTGTGCTGTCAGTGTCGCCGTGCAGCGGGGCCTTGGGGAACTTGATTGAGTCTTGGCTGCGTTTCATTCGGTCTCGTGCAATTAGCGCTATTCTGTAATTTCTTTGTGAAATTGAGTCATCCTGCATTATTTCATTGGGGACTTGGATTTTTTATTGTTTCTTTGGCTTATGTGTGGGCATTGCTCAGGGTAGTTGTGTTGAGGTGTTTCTGATTTCTGTGCTCGGCTGGTTAGGTTGAGTGCTACCTTCCCTGTCGGATTTTCTCATACCTTTTTTGTTCGTGGATATGACCACAATAATACTGATTGATCAGGAATAATTCTGATCATCTCGGCCTTTTTGCAATGTAAATACATATGTATCATATTTACCGGATACAAACGGAAATGGTCGCGCTCAGTCGTGAAAGCTCGGCCATTTCCGTTTGTCTCCGGTAAATATACCTCGTATGTAAGTGTAGGAATACACCAATGCGATGCCACCAAAAATTACTAATTTTTCTCGGATCATCGGAGCCGTTAAACCGAGGTCCCATCTATGGGTTCTATACACCTGGCATGTAAAAGAATCATGGATGCTTCTGGAATTGGGGCATTAACTGTATCATTGCGCACTATCCCTCCAAAAGTAAAATGTACTAAAACTCTTCTTGTGGCCTCGCACATATGGATTATCCGGTGACTAGGATAAAGAAACGCATTAAAATCGAAAAAATGCCATGCGTCCTTCTTCTACATGGCGCCTCGATATGTCAGAGGTATTTTGTAATGCATAAAAACCGAGGTGACCACAATGGGTCCAGCTTACACGATTCGAATCAATCGTAAAAGCTTGACCATTTCCGTTTGTCTCCGGTAAATACCGAGGTGATCTGAATGGATTCGAATAGGAATGAGTTTATGTCAGCACACCGTCATATATAATTATTTTGAGAACCACATGGGAGATTGGGTAACCAAAATTGTGTTGCCTCGTTAAATAAAGTTTTTACTCAATACTTACTATATGGAAACACACATCAAGACTGAGCCTACTTAAAACGAAATAATATCTTTTACATTTATTAAATAAAAAAACAATATAATTGCAAAATACACTATTCATATATGGATACAATAAACATATACATGTACGCAAAATGTAACTACACTTCTTAAGTTTTTAGTTTACACAAACATCTTGTTCACGAGAATCCATGAAGCTGTACATAATACTGGTAGACTGACATCAGTACCCTGAAATATGGAATAAAAACACTAAAACAAATCATTGGTAATGACTATGCACCGACATCTGAACAATAATTGATACAACCACCTTCTAAGACACGCCAAGAGATGATATGAGATAGCGTTAGACTTGAACTTGGTCTTTATTTTAAGACCTTAGACTTGAAGAAACGATTTTTAATAACTCCATAAAGTCCCAGATGATGAGTATAGATGTCACATCCATTTGGTGTACATGTCGATGTATACAGGTACAACTTTATTTGTATCTCTACATGTGCATAAATAGTTTCTTGTTTATCACCCCTTAAAAGAAACGTAATGGTATTTTATAAAAATCTCGTAGCTCGAAGCTACTCGACATATAGGGACATAAATTCCGAGTCGGTGTAAATCATGCAAGTCGAATATTCGAAGTTTGAATACATCTTACGTCAATTTATCGGACGTATTTGTTGTGGTCGAAAATTAAGGCGAATTAGCACTTTTAATATAATTTATAAGTTTACATTGATCAAACATGTGCTAGCTTCAAAAAGAAGTTCGAGTGCAACAACCCCTTGTATTACCATAGTTGCTCTAAATTAGATTGATACCGTAGTAACGTTACTTACAGTAGTTATGGTAACGACTGTATCTTGGATGATTGATACTTACAGTAATTATGGTAACGGCTGTATCTTGTATGATTGTTACTTACAGTAGTTGTGGTAACGGCTGTATCTTGTATGATTGATACTTACAGTAGTTATGGTAACGGCTGTATCTTGGATGATTGATACTTACAGTAGTTATGGTAACGGCTGTATCTTGTATGATTGTTACTTACAGTAGTTATGGTAACGGCTGTATCTTGGATGATTGATACTTACAGTAATTATGGTAACGGCTGTATCTTGTATGATTGTTACTTACAGTAGTTATGGTAACGGCTGTATTTTGGATGATTGATACTTACAGTTGTTATGGTAACGGCTGTATCTTGGATGATTGATACTTACAGTAATTATGGTAACGACTGTATCTTGGATGATTGATAATTACAGTAATTATGGTAACGGATGTTTCTTGTATGATTAATACTTACAGTAGTTATGGTAACGGCTGTATCTTGTATGATTGTTACTTACAGTAGTTATGGTAACGGCCGTATCTTGGATGATTGATACTTACAGTAATTATGGTAACGGATGTTTCTTGTATGATTAATACTTACAGTAGTTATGGTAACGGCTGTATCTTGGATGATTGTAAAACTCCTTGTTGTAGTAATCTGGTTCTAATTCGTTCATATGATAGTAGGCGGGGTGTCGGTGTGTGAATAGTTCTGATCGGTATGTGTAGGGTGCTCGGTATCCGTAGTCTGACTGAATGGCACGTCCGTATAGCGATCTTTGATATGGTGTAATCCCCGGCAAGCCGTATGGGTAAGGTTTAGCTCCCGTTAAGTCGTAAGAAAAAGGTTTAACTCCGGGTAAGTCGTAATGTAATGGTTTAACACCTGGTACATCGTGTGAGTACGTGTAAGGAAAACGTGTGAATTCATAGAGTCTGGCTCGCTGTGACTCTCCCTTGTATGGTATCTCGAGCTTACCATACTTATTATAATACGCTGACGGCCAGTAACGCGCCATGATCCAAGTCTAGATTTCGGACGATTCTTTTATTTTCTAATTTGCTCAAACATGAACGTTATTTAAACAAGCAGGATTTGAATCTCATAGTCCAGAATGTGTTATGTTTGACACAATAATCCGACTTGCAATCCCAGTGTATTGTTATCTACAGTTTAGCACATAAATTAAATTAAACAATACTAGTATCCCACTTATATAAAACGATAAAATCCTAAATATTTTGGACGCTCTGAATAGCTGCCCGCTGGTGTGGAGAATGACTTTCATTATTCAGTTGTAAGCCATTTGTTAATGAATATACTAACAAGTGAAATATGAAACCTCCTGGGAAAGTGACACCCTGTGTATATAAAGTATACTAATAATACTATGATCATGGCGGCACCTAAATGACCGTAATTGTTTCAAAATCAGGTCGACATAACCTTTTTTAATAAAGAAGTTGGTATACCAGTAAGCCAGTAATGTGGTCAGACAATACTGATACTGGTATTGCAAATATTTCACTCGTTTAAAGTTATTTAACTCATGGCCGTAACTAGGATTTTTCAAAGGGGGTGCGAAATGATCGGGTCTTGTAGAGATGACCGGGCTGTTTAGATGTTAGAAGACGAAATACGTACCCTTCTAATGAAGCTGTGGCTCGGAAAGTTTGGACTTTTTTTTTTTGGGGGGGGGGGGGGGGGAAACTGCGTTAAAATCAAATAAGATGATCCAGCGTTCCCAAAGTCCATGTGGCGACCAGTCAATGTTTTTTGTGACATGGAAACTGACGGTTGTGGTTGGACTGTATTTCAAAGACGGATGGATGGTTCGGTGGATTTTTATAGAAATTGGACGGACTACATGTTCGGGTTTGGTAACTTATCCGGTGAATTTTGGCTGGGAAAAGAGTTTGTGCATGGTTGAACATCAACTACTCCATGTGAGCTGCGCATTGATATGGAAGATTTTGACAATGATACCAGAATGGCAAAATATGGATTATTTGCTGTCGGACAATGGTCGGAAGGATTTGTAGTTACTGTAGAATATTTCAGTGGAAATTTGAATGATTCGCTCGGTCCAGAACATAACAAGCATCAATTTTCGACATACGATAGTGGTCCAGAATTCGGATGCTCCACAAAATATAAAGGCGGTTGGTGGTATGCGAGTTGTCACGCTGTGAGTTTGAACGGATTGTATCACGAAGGAGAACACGAGTCCTATGCTGTTGGCATCAACTGGTATGACTGGAGGGGATATAATTATTCCTTGAAGACAATCGAAATGAATTTTCGACCGAGATAAAATCGGAAATGTTTTAATTTAAATATCCGATCTGTTAATGGTCTATCATCGTCGGATACCAACGGTACACATTACGTACAACTTCATTTGGTATGAGTATAACGTAATGCAATCGAACGTGGGTATCCGACGACGATGGTCTATATGACTTCGACAAATTTTATCTACTAGGACACCAATAAGTTCATTTGAGTAATATCTACGTTTGTCACGTGTTCAGCTAGTAACTTAACGAAATCTCCTATAAATACAAATGTATGGTATTGGGTTGATAGACAGACAGTAGATGTTAAGGTTGAAAGTAGGCTTTGAATGGTATTGGTACGAATGTCTGCACGAATATACATACTTTATATTTGAGGATTTCACATTGATGACACTGATAAGTGATTTCATTTGTACATTAAGGTAAAAGTTCGTTGCACAACAAATACAAATAGTGACAATACTTTAGTATAGCTTGACCACATTAAATTGAGACTCTTGGCATAATTCGTTAAAATCCGGGAAAATCCGAAGTTATTAAAACATATACCTACATACGTAATGTAACGGTACATAGTAAATAAACATACGAATCGAATACAGCCGAGTATAGGCGGGTGTGCTTACGGACTTTGATGAGTGTCAGTTTAATCTGGTCAAGCTATAAGTTTTTTTCTGGTATAACGTGACATGTTGTAAACAGCACGTTAAAGGGGCAGGGACGGTAAGGGGCGTGTACGGCCCCCAAAAAAGAAAAAAGCTATGTTATGAAAGTTTTTTTTTTACAGAAAACGATACCCAATATCTTAACTGTCTGTATATGGTGTTTGCACAAATTTATATGAACTTGATGACGTCATTTGACCCCTAAACTGGCCAAAATATGCAAATTCTGTAATAAAAATTGTCATAAAATGTCAAAATGCAATACAAGACAGACGTTAACCAATACCAAATTTTGTACATTTGTCGCAAATCATAATTATGATTTATGAGTACACAAAATATAAAGTTGGTACACGCCTGTGCTGATACCTAATTTTTAACTAGAAATTTGTGCCCTCGGGCAAATTATGTCGAGCCTCGGCGCACATTGAAAAAATGCACTGACTTAAATGTGCTAAGTTACATCTCATGTCAGCATGCATAAAGAATAAATTATACCTTCAAACTTCAATTTGACCTTTGACCTCTACCTGTGACCTTGACATTTGAGAAAAGAACCAGGGGTTGCTCATGACACTCCGAATAATAGAGGTTGACATCCATGGCAATTTCAAGCAAGATTGGTTAATGCATGACAAAATTATGGTCCAGACAAGCTTCTTTGGAAATTTGACCTGCAACTGTGACCTTGACCTTTGATATAGGAACCTGAGGGTTGAGCATGACACTCCAGCTTATGGAGGTGAATATTCATGGCAAATGTAAGACAGATTGGTCAATGCACGACAAAGTTATGGTCTGGACAAGCTTCAATTTGACCTTCAACTGTGACATTGACCTTGAGATATGAACATCGGGGTCTGTCATGAACCTCTGTCTCATGAAGGTGAACATTCATGCCAAATGTAAAAAAGATTGGTCAATGCATGAGTGAGATACAGCCAGGACAAGGCCTATAATGGTAATTTTTGAAGTTTGACCTATGAGTGTGACCTTGACCTTTGCGCTAGAGACCTGTATCTTACGCACTGCACACCGCATCATGGTGTTTAACAAATTTGCCAAGTTACTTTAAAAAGTGTCAATGCATAAGGGATATACAGCCCGGACAAGGTCTATAATGGCCATTTTTGACCTTTGACCTCTAAGTGTGACCTTGACCTTCGAGCTAGAGGCCTGGATCTTGCGCACTGCACACCGCCTCGTGGTGTTTAACAATTATGCCAAGTTATTTTAAAAATCACCCAACAAATGAAGAACATATGGTCCGGACAAGCAGTATTATGCTCATTTTGGACCTTTGACCTCCAAGAGTGACCTTGACCTTCAAGCTAGGGGTACTGGTCTTGAGCGCGACACGCCGCCTCAACACGGGGAACATTTGTGCCAATGTATTTCAAAATCACCCAACAAATGAAGAACATATGGTCCGGACAAGCAGTATTATGCCCTTGTTGGACCTTTGACCTCCAAGAGTGACTTTGACCTTCAAGCTAGGGGTACTAGTTTTGGGCGCGACACGCCGCCTCAACACGGGGAACATTTGTGCCAATGTATTTCAAAATCACCCATTGAATGATGAAGAAAAAGCACGGACAAAATCGGACGGACGCACTAACGCACTAACGCACTAACGCACTAACGGACGCACTAACAGACGCACATACACTGAACAGCCATTGTGACAACTATATCGAGCTCACCGCCAGCGGGCTTGACAAAAATTAGTAAAAATAAGATATTATTTTATAATATTAAACGAGAGTGTGAATTTTTGAAATCGGTATACATTTGTACTACAATGTCATTAGTAAAGTTATTTGAAAATAAACCACCATGATAGATGCAAATAAACGTCTAGTTTAATATATTACATGATCTTGTGCGATGCTTTAGCAAGGTGACCACTATAACTTTGAGATAAAAGTGATTTTTTGGAATCGGTTCACTGCAATGTCATAATGCGCTCCCTTTCACTAATTTGTTTATAATTCTAATATATGATCTATAACCTATACTTATAACTGGTCTTGTATACATTTGTATAGTAAATAAACATACGAATCGAATACAGCCGAGTATAGGCGAACGTGCTTACGGACTTTGATGAAACACAGTTTAATCTGGTCAAGCTTGCATTTTGTGCTGTTCTCTAAGATAAAAAAAAAGTTACCAATTTTCTAGGGCTCTTTTCAGCTGTTAGGCCGCCCAAGCACCCTTTGACATTTTAACTCCCCTGGTCATTGGGCTACATATGGAAACCTACACTCGTGTCTCCCTGGGGAGACTATTTCTCTCCTGTGGTGTGGCAGCCAACATCGATCTGCGGCGCCCAGGAATAGACACTGCCCTCACAGGTACCATTTTACACCATGGTGGAGTGGAGCTGTGGGTCTTGCTCAGAGATTTTAACCAGTGGTCCAGAGGGGGTCGAACCCGGGACCTCTCGATACCGAAGCGCGCGTCCTACCTCTAGGCCACCGCTCCCCACAAATAAACAATATGATATACAAAATGTACAATGTATGTGATGTTCAATAGAAACAACGTTTGGAGTACTTATGTATCTTAGGTATGATGGCTGCTAAAAGTGCAAAAAATATGATGTCCCGTCTACAAGTTTTATAGATGGACAAAAATGTTGTAAACTCTTGTATTTTCAATACACATTTTATCAGAAAACGATGTTGACCGTTTTCTTCTTCATACATGTACATATAATAACCAGCACATCAAATAGTTTTAAAAGATATAAGATATCGACGGTGCCGAACCAAAACCCCGTAACTCAATTTTGGCTCGAAAACTTTGTTTTTGCAGCATCCGCATCTGCCAGACATCCTGCACATTACTGTCTTGTCGCCATTTAAATAGCCAATCGCGTTACTTAGATGGCGACTAGACAGAAACGCACGGGGCGTCTAGTAGATGCGGATGCTGCAAAAAAAGTTTTCGCGCCAAAATTGAGTTACGGGGTTTTGGTTCGGCACCGTCGATATGCTAGTTAAGATATAAGTGTCTTATCGTTATAACAATTTATATTGTCCACCCCTCGTATGAATTGAACAAGAAACAACAATCTACCAGTACATTCACGTGGTTGGACCACTTGACACTCGGTGTTATTCAAACAAGATGTCCTACATCGTTTGTAAAGCTGAGTACATAGGTATTTTGATTGATGCAGCTACTGTGATTTACATATTGAGTAGCACAATAAAGCTGATATATACCAGGAGCTCTTCAATATAAAGGTCTTGGACAGAATATATTATCCGAGTATATACCTATCATCTTTACAAGTACTACCGTTTTCAAGAAGATGACCACATGATTTTGGACATAAGTTTTTCAAAAATCCTTTTTATCTTTCACTATGTTTCATTGACAGACACTGATCATAGTGTAACCATCATGTGCCAGTCAATTGAATCCTCACCACAAACCCAGGGGAAGGACGGTGAATGGTGCCATGTCCAATATACCCGCACTGTCGTGTGAGAGCGGAGATTTTACCTCATGCAAAAATAGCCAGAAAAATATAGCCGTGACTATTTCACTGGTTTAGGGAAGGTGTAATTTGCGGGCGGGCAGGGGATACCATATGCATGGCCCAGGGGACAGAAGTAAAAATAAACTAATTTTCCAGGGTAGGGTCATGGTTTCAATTGACTGGTACATTAGTGGTACTAATCATACAAGTGCTACCATACTATGAAGTTTGTCCTTTATGATTGATGGGCAGGTCATATCGATGGCTTAAATTTAAAAGGTCGTAAGTGCCACTTACAACCTTTTAAGATTCATACATATTTAGAATAAGCATCACTAGGCGCTTCTTATGAGCCCATTTTCATAAAAATCTGAACTTGTCATGTTGACCAAAATGAAGTTGTAAAAGTTTGTTTTACCCTAAGTAAAGAGTAAATGTCAGACAGTTTTTCCGTGTTTTCTCAAAATATCGATTTGGTAGTTACGACCTTCTAATTCTAAGCCGTTGATGTAATGAAAGCAAGACTTTAATATATTACACAAACGACAGTGGTGTGACAAACTGTGTATTTCAATGCAAGTGTATATACATGTTCTCAACGTTATGAAAAGAAGAAGTCATAATTTAAACAAACAAAAGACTAGTCGAACATGTATCTCGAGATGGTACTAAACCAATCAAAGAAAAATCGTAATGCATTAATTTTTATAAGTTTATATTTTAGTCCTTGTGATAAAGCACATATATTTTAATTACTGTTATTACATGGTTCTACTTTCCAATAACCTTCTTGGTAACGTACGTTGCTCCACCAACTGCCGCCCCTAATGCAACTTTAGTTGATGCAGCTATACCCACGACTCCAGCACTCTGTGCCAACGCAAAAAATCCGCCTGCAGCTGTAACTGGTCCCTGTATATAGACAAATATGTACACATAATCATTGGTATCACTATGTTATAATTGTACTCAGAATGATAAAGCCTAGGTCACACTGAGCAGTTTTGTCTCGGCGATGTACTGCCCGATTTTAATGAATTGGTTTCGGGAGCCATCGGGAACAGGGATTTCACAAAGTTTCTAATTGCTTCTCTATAGCTTCTCATAGACCACAAGGACACTTTTCTCGATGCCTTCCGATATCAATTTATCAATTCGGGAGAAAATCGCCGAGGCCAAAAAATGCTCAGTGTGACCTAGGCATAAGTATACTCATACTCTCCAGTTCTAAGGGTAATAATAGAGTGACACAGTGGTCGAGTCAACAAGTACATGTACATGATTGTGTTAAATCAAGTATAAAGGCTTAAACAGGTTGGACATACTAAGAGCAGCTAGTAGGACAGTGCGCTCGGATATCGTGCACAGAGAAACAAGAAATCAAAACCTATGCCAGTATCATACAAACTACCCTGTCAAAAGTCATGTTAGAATTATAGGCCTTTGATATAATGTTCATTGATATTGCCCGCAAAACTTTAATAATAGGTCATACTTGTCAGAGAGGTACATTCACCTCTCTGAATGTGTGTTTAAATTCTAAAGTCAATATGATTGATAATTGAAAAAATATGTACTTGCATGCAAACCTTTAACCTATGACTTTTAACTCGGAAAATGGCATAATTTGAAAATGCAAGTCAGAGTAATAGGACTTGTTCAATGACCTATGATAATGATCCCGAGTACATGTGTCATTGAAGAAAGAACAATGTAGATACAAACTGTGACCTTGACGTAAAAGAACAATGAAGATACAAACTGTGACCTTGACGTAAGTGAACAATGAAGTTACAAACTGTGACCTTGACGTAAGTGAACAATGAAGTTACAAACTGTGACCTTGACGTAAGTGAACAATGAAGTTACAAACCATGACCTTGACGTAAGTGAACAATGAAGTTACAAACTGTGTCCTTGATGTAAGTGAACAATGAAGATACAAACTGTGTCCTTGACAGAAGTGAACAATGAAGTTACAAACTGTGTCCTTGACGTAAGTGAACAATGAAGTTACAAACTGTGACCTTGACGTAAGTGAACAATGAAGTTACAAACTGTGACCTTGACAGAAGTGAACAATGAAGTTACAAACTGTGTCCTTGACGGAAGTGAACAATGAAGTTACAAACTGTGACCTTGTCGTAAGTGAACAATGGAGTTACAAACTGAGTCCTTGACGTAAGAGAACAATGTATATACAAACTGAGTTCTTGACTAATAGAACAATGTGGATACAAACTGTGTCCTTGACGTAAGTGACAATGTATTTACTAACTGTCACCTTGACGTAAGTGAACAATGAAGTTACAAACTGGGTCCTTGACGTAAGTGAACAATGAAGATACAAACTGGGTCCTTGACGTAAGTGAACAATATATTTACTAACTGTCACCTTGACGTAAGTGAACAATGAAGTTACAAACTGGGTCCTTGACAGAAGTGAACAATGAAGATACAAACTGGGTCCTTGGCGTAAGTGAACAATGAAGATACAAACTGTGTCCTTGACGTAAAAGAACAATGAATATACTAACTGTGACCTTGACGTAAGTGAACAATGAAGAAACAAACTGTGTCCTTGACGTAAGTGAACAATGGAGTTACAAACTGAGTCCTTGACGTAAGAGAACAATGAAGATACAAACTGTGTCCTTGATGTAAGTGAACAATGAAGTTACAAACTGTGACCTTGACGTAAGTGAACAATGAAGTTACAAACTGTGACCTTGACGTAAGTGAACAATATATTTACTAACTGTCACCTTGACGTAAGTGAACAATGAAGAAACAAACTGTGTCCTTGACGTAAGTGAACAATGGAGTTACAAACTGAGTCCTTGACGTAAGAGAACAATGTATATACAAACTGTGTCCTTGATGTAAGTGAACAATGAAGTTACAAACTGGGTCCTTGACGTAAGTGAACAATGAAGATACAAACTGGGTCCTTGACGTAAGTGAACAATATATTTACTAACTGTCACCTTGACGTAAGTGAACAATGAAGTTACAAACTGGGTCCTTGACAGAAGTAAACAATGAAGTTACAAACTGAGTCCTTGACGTAAGAGAACAATGAAGATACAAACTGTGTCCTTGATGTAAGTGAACAATGAAGTTACAAACTGTGACCTTGACGTAAGTGAACAATGAAGATACAAACTGCGTCCTTGACGTGAGTGAACAATGAAGTTACAAACTGTGTCCTTGACGTAAGTGAACAATGAAGTTACAAACTGTGACCTTGACGTAAGTGAACAATGTATATACAAACTGTGTCCTTGACGTAAGTGAACAATGAAGATACAAACTGTGTCCTTGACGTAAGTGAACAATGGAGTTACAAACTGAGTCCTTGACATAAGAGAACAATGTATATACAAACTGAGTTCTTGACTAATAGAACAATGTGGATACAAACTGTGTCCTTGACGTAAGTGACAATGTATTTACTAACTGTCACCTTGACGTAAGTGAACAATGAAGTTACAAACTGGGTCCTTGACGTAAGTGAACAATGAAGTTACAAACTGGGTCCTTGACGTAAGTGAACAATGTATTTACTAACTGTCACCTTGACGTAAGTGAACAATGAAGTTACAAACTGGGTCCTTGACAGAAGTGAACAATGAAGATACAAACTGGGTCCTTGGCGTAAGTGAACAATGAAGATACAAACTGTGTCCTTGACGTAAAAGAACAATGAATATACTAACTGTGACCTTGACGTAAGTGAACAATGAAGAAACAAACTGTGTCCTTGACGTAAGTGAACAATGGAGTTACAAACTGAGTCCTTGACGTAAGAGAACAATGAAGATACAAACTGTGTCCTTGACGTAAGTGAACAATGGAGATACAAACTGAGTCCTTGACGTAAGTGAACAATGAAGATACAAACTGTGTCCTTGTAAGTTGATGTAAGTGTACAATGGAGTTACAAACTGTGTCCTTGACGTGATAGAACAATGAAGATACTAACTGTGACCTTGACGTAAGTGAACAATGGAGTTACAAACTGCGTCCTTGACGTAAGTGAACAATGAAGATACAAACTGTGACCTTGACGTAAGTGAACAATGTAGATACAAACTGTGTCCTTGACGTAAGTGAACAATGAAGATACAAACTGTGTCCTTGACCTGAGTGAACAATGAAGATACAAACTGAGTCCTTGATGTAAGTGAACAATGAAGATACAAACTGTGTCCTTGACCTGAGTGAACAATGAAGATACAAACTGAGTCCTTGATGTAAGTGAACAATGAAGATACTAACTGTGACCTTGACGAAAGTGAACAATGAAGTTACAAACTGTGACCTTGACGTAAGTGAACAATGAAGATACAAACTGAGTCCTTGACGTAAGAGAACAATTTAGATACAAACTGTGTCCTTGACGTAATTGAACAATGTAGATACAAACTGTGTCCTTGACGTAAGTGAACAATGAAGTTACAAACTGTCACCTTGACGTAAGTGAACAATGAAGTTACAAACTGGGTCCTTGACGTAAGTGAACAATGAAGTTACAAACTGGGTCCTTGACAGAAGTGAACAATGAAGATACAAACTGGGTCCTTGGCGTAAGTAAACAATGAAGATACAAACTGTGTCCTTGACGTAAAAGAACAATGAATATACTAACTGTGACCTTGACGTAAGTGAACAATGAAGAAACAAACTGTGTCCTTGACGTTAGTGAACAATGGAGTTACAAACTGAGTCCTTGACGTAAGAGAACAATGAAGATACAAACTGTGTCCTTGACGTAAGTGAACAATGGAGATACAAACTGAGTCCTTGACGTAAGTGAACAATGAAGATACAAACTGTGTCCTTGTAAGTTGATGTAAGTGTACAATGGAGTTACAAACTGTGTCCTTGACGTGATAGAACAATGAAGATACTAACTGTGACCTTGACGTAAGTGAACAATGGAGTTACAAACTGCGTCCTTGACGTAAGTGAACAATGAAGATACAAACTGTGACCTTGACGTAAGTGAACAATGAAGTTACAAACTGTGACCTTGACGTAAGTGAACAATGAAGATACAAACTGAGTCCTTGACGTAAGAGAACAATTTAGATACAAACTGTGTCCTTGACGTAATTGAACAATGTAGATACAAACTGTGTCCTTGACGTAAGTGAACAATTTATTTACTAACTGTGACCTTGACGTAAGTGAACAATGAAATTACAAACTGGGTCCTTGACAGAAGTGAACAATGAAAATACAAACTGGGTCCTTGGCGTGAGTGAACAATGAAGTTACAAACTGTGTCCTTGACGTGAGTGAACAATGAAGATACAAACTGAGTCCTTGACGTGAGTGAACAATGAAGATACAAACTGAGTCCTTGACGTGAGTGAACAATGAAGATACAAACTGAGTCCTTGACGGAAGTGAACAATGAAGATACAAACTGAGTCCTTGACGTGAGTGAACAATGAAGATACAAACTGAGTCCTTGACGTAAGTGAACAATGAAGTTACAAACTGTGACCTTGACAGAAGTGAACAATGAAGTTACAAACTGCGTCCTTGACCTGAGTGAACAATGAAGATACAAACTGAGTCCTTGACGTAAGTGAACAATGAAGATACAAACTGTGTCCTTGACGGAAGTGAACAATGAAGTTATAAACTGTGTCCTTGACGTAAGTGAACAATGAAGTTACAAACCATGACCTTGACAGAAGTGAACAATGTAGATACAAACTGTGTCCTTGACGGAAGTGAACAATGAAGTTACAAACTGTGACCTTGACGTAAGTGAACAATGAAGTTACAAACTGTGACCTTGACGTAAGTGAACAATGAAGTTACAAACTGTGACCTTGACAGAAGTGAACAATGAAGTTACAAACTGCGTCCTTGACCTGAGTGAACAATGAAGATACAAACTGAGTCCTTGACGTAAGTGAACAATGAAGATACAAACTGTGTCCTTGACGGAAGTGAACAATGAAGTTATAAACTGTGTCCTTGACGTAAGTGAACAATGAAGTTACAAACCATGACCTTGACAGAAGTGAACAATGTAGATACAAACTGTGTCCTTGATGTAAGTGAACAATGAAGATACAAACTGTGTCCTTGACGTAAGTGAACAATGAAGATACAAACTGTGTCCTTGACGTAAGTGAACAATGAAGATACAAACTGTGTCCTTGACCTGAGTGAACAATGAAGTTACAAACTGTGTCCTTGACGTAAGTGAACAATGTAGATACAAACTGTGTCCTTGACCTGAGTGAACAATGAAGTTACAAACTGCGTCCTTGACCTGAGTGAACAATGAAGATACAAACTGAGTCCTTGACGTAAGTGAACAATGAAGATACAAACTGTGTCCTTGACGGAAGTGAACAATGAAGTTACAAACTGTGTCCTTGACGTAAGTGAACAATGAAGTTACAAACCATGACCTTGACAGAAGTGAACAATGTAGATACAAACTGTGTCCTTGATGTAAGTGAACAATGAAGAAACAAACTGTGTCCTTGACGTAAGTGAACAATGAAGATACAAACTGTGTCCTTGGCGTGAGTGAACAATGAAGTTACAAACTGTGTCCTTGACGTGAGTGAACAATGAAGATACAAACTGAGTCCTTGACGTGAGTGAACAATGAAGATACAAACTGAGTCCTTGACGTGAGTGAACAATGAAGATACAAACTGAGTCCTTGACGGAAGTGAACAATGAAGATACAAACTGAGTCCTTGACGTGAGTGAACAATGAAGATACAAACTGTGTCCTTGACGGAAGTGAACAATGAAGTTACAAACTGTGACCTTGACGTAAGTGAACAATGAAGTTACAAACTGTGACCTTGACAGAAGTGAACAATGAAGTTACAAACTGCGTCCTTGACCTGAGTTAACAATGAAGATACAAACTGAGTCCTTGACGTAAGTGAACAATGAAGATACAAACTGTGTCCTTGACGTAAGTGAACAATGAAGTTACAAACTGTGTCCTTGACGTAAGTGAACAATGAAGTTACAAACCATGACCTTGACAGAAGTGAACAATGTAGATACAAACTGTGTCCTTGATGTAAGTGAACAATGAAGATACAAACTGTGTCCTTGACGTAAGTGAACAATGAAGATACAAACTGTGTCCTTGGCGTGAGTGAACAATGAAGTTACAAACTGTGTCCTTGACGTGAGTGAACAATGAAGATACAAACTGAGTCCTTGACGTGAGTGAACAATGAAGATACAAACTGAGTCCTTGACGTGAGTGAACAATGAAGATACAAACTGAGTCCTTGACGGAAGTAAACAATGAAGATACAAACTGAGTCCTTGACGTGAGTGAACAATGAAGATACAAACTGTGTCCTTGACGGAAGTGAACAATGAAGTTACAAACTGTGACCTTGACGTAAGTGAACAATGAAGTTACAAACTGTGACCTTGACGTGAGTGAACAATGAAGATACAAACTGAGTCCTTGACGTGAGTGAACAATGAAGATACAAACTGAGTCCTTGACGTGAGTGAACAATGAAGATACAAACTGTGACCTTGACGGAAGTGAACAATGAAGTTACAAACTGTGACCTTGACGTAAGTGAACAATGAAGTTACAAACTGTGACCTTGACGTAAGTGAACAATGAAGTTACAAACTGTGACCTTGACATAAGTGAACAATGAAGTTACAAACTGTGACCTTGACGTAAGTGAACAATGAAGAAACAAACTGTGTCCTTGACGTAAGTGAACAATGAAGGTACAAACTGTGACCTTGACAGAAGTGAACAATGAAGATACAAACTGTGTCCTAGACTTACGGTGATTTCAGTGAAAATAACATTGATTTCTGTGATTACTCGGTGAAATCAAATTCAGTCTTACACCAAAATCAACAATTATCCTCTATATCATGAAAGTACATGAATGATAGTTTAACTTACTTGTATGCCTGCAGCAAAGGTACCAGCCGCCACACCGCCAGCACCAAAACCAGCTGCTGAAAGCACTAAAGGTGCCGCCACTACTGTTGTAACAGCCACTGCTGATCCGAGCAATACATCTTGACCTGTCAATGATTATACAGTGTGTAGAATCACGTGATCAAATGAATGCCGTTTTACTCTCAAAACTATTGCGATTTCGTCTGCTAAGTGCTTACTGTTTTTAATTGATGCTCCACCAAATGCAGTCTCCTACCGAGTGAAATTATTTGGTCGAGCATCAATTAAAAACAGCTTAAGATAGAGCGAACTCGGTACTTGCCGGGTATTCTTACATGTATGGAATGTACTTTATGCTATATAATATAAATCAAATCAAATGCATGATCGTTATAATCAAGAAAAATCTTGCCGTTAGCAGAGGAAATCGCAATAGCTTTGAGTGTAAAACGTCATTCATTTGATCACGTGATTCTACACACTGTTATACATCATTATGTGGTATTGTATTTGGTTTGGTCTTGGTATTATGCAATAACATTTTAAACAATTTTAATAATTTTGTATGTACATGTACTTAGCCTGATATAAGGTGTGAATCTAGTTTGTTCTTAAAATACTTGTAAAACTTCGTTATCTCGAGGAGTGATTGGGACAGGTAAAATACTCGAGATAAACCGAATGCTCGAAATAACCAAAGGACATGTATTGATGATAAAAATGGATTTTGGTTTAACTTGCTCGAGATAGGCCGGGTGCTCGTGATATCGACGCTCGTCATAACAAAATTTTATTGTACTTAAAGGTATTGTAATGTATCTCGTTGGTAGCCTAATACCAGTGTATATACCAAATCACTGTATCACCTATCAGATTGCTACAAAATTCAGCTTTTATCACTTATTGCTATGAAAGCACATGACTTTGTAAAATCTGGTCAACGACTTATTGCTTAACTATATGATTCAATGTGTATGCCTTGACATTTACTTGTTATCTAACGAGATAGGTGTACTCGTATTGCATCAGTAAATATTTTGCTCGGCCCAGGGGATCGGACACGTAATCACGTAGTAATTCACGGGTCTTGAAAACAGACCAAAGCCTATTCTCCGGGACTCGGAGTCAATAAGGTTGTTAAATTCCCGCCTGTCGGAAATATTTACCTGTCTCATTCCCCCTGTAACCCCGGGTGGAGGGGGTGGGAATAATATTGACTGGTGCAAATATTATACAAACAGTCCAACTTGACCACTTTCGTTGTATTCCATTGATAGAATTAGAAGCAGGTAAAATAAAACAAGTAATTAGGAATTGCAAGCAATACAGAAGTCTCCTACCTGGATTTCAGGTTGTCAATGTTTCGGTTGCCATGGTAGACATAACCATAATTTTTGTCCGAATAAAAAGATAATTATTAATTAGACGTGCATTATCTCCTTATTAGTCCCTATCAACATACCATCTTTCGTAAACCTAGCTTGAAAACTGTACGAGTTATGACAGGATCCAGATTTCTTGACGGACCGACTGACTGACGGAGGGTAAACATATAGTCCCCTCCGGTTAAAAACCGGTAGGAGCCTTATAAAGCATACCAAGAGAACAAGGTTTTTCTCCTTTCGTGACTTAATTTTAATTTTGGTTTATCAGTTTTGTTTGATATAACAAATAATGCGCCCTATGGAATACCTTAAATAACGTGAAGTGAAAAAGAATTAAATTAATAGTAAGTATTGCTCAATATAATTTTATAAGAAACAATGTATACCCAAATCGACCGGAGTCTCTGATGTAAGTAGTAAATACTCACCTCGCATGTTTGACGTACAATTGTTGTCCTGTTTATCTTGACCTCGTCTCACAAATTGTTATAGAGCCTTCGTTCACACTGATCCTTTCCAACTTATTGAGAAGCCTATTCTAATCTTGATTGTGAACAACTGTAACACATACAACACTGAGTGATTAGGTGCGTACACACAGTACATTTTTATGTATACTCGAGTACATCTTGACCTATAAGTCAAGCTGTAATGGTAAAGGTGCGTGCACACAGTAAGTTTTGATGTATACATCTTGACCTATAAGTCAAGATGTACTGTGTAGTTACATGTAGTACGCCTCTACCATACATTTTCTCGAGATGTACACCTTCATTGTTACCATGTGGTATGAGGGAAATGTATGGGCATGATGTACATGTGGCAAAGCGTACATCCTCGACTTATACACCAAAACTTACAGTGTGTACGCACCTTAATCTGCCTTAGTTCAAGAAACACATCATCATAACAAGAAGTTCGATTTCGAGTTTAAGGTATAATCTGCAATGTCACTATAAACATAAATCACTGACTATTACATCAATTAAGGTACAGTCATTTCAAAGTTAAATGAGAACGGTTATAAATATAAATATATAAATATCTCATTTATTTTTCAAACACACATTTCCACTCAATTTCCGGCCCTTTCCGCTTCATTAAATACAGTCAGTCACCAATGCTCAGTTCAATTTACACTGAATTAATCTTATATCAGTCAGAGCTACAGATAAGGTTTTAGTTCATTGCGTATTTTACGCCCAAGTTTCAATTTTGATTGGGTTTTGAGAACTTTTAATTGGGTATTTAATCAAACTCACAGGGAAAATGATATTTTATGTACTGTTTTTCACTACACCAGTCTTTTCTTTTTGGGTATTTCAGATCTTCATTGCTTTTTCTTACTCCTTCCTCTAAAAATCTATTTGGTTTTTAAGAAAAGTAATTGGGTAATTACCCCAATGCGCAGCTTATCTGTAGCTCTGTATCTTGTGAATCGTCATTTTCAAAAATGTTTTAGATTTATCAAAGACCTAAATTACACAGATTGGAAACCTGTGCCAAGTCTCACGATATCTCGTGGCAGGTCTTCTGAAATCTCGCGAAATCTCGTCTGTTTTTAATACCTTATATCTCATGTTCTAATATACTTATGAAAAAACTAATCATTCTATGCAATAGATTTATTATTCAGCTTTGAAATGATACCTCATTTATTGAAATAATTCAATTAATAAAACAGGAGACCCCGAATGACATCCTACTCTTATTTTCATCAAATTAATGTAAATTCCAAGTTTATCAGAAAATACCTGATTTGCCTCATTCAAATCCTAATTTTCTGTATTTTATAAGAGGTAGACAAAAAATGAGCTACTTTATGTAGTAGAAGAAAATTATCTCTTCAAAATGACTCATTGTCCATTAAAATTGGATGACTAAAAATAGTTTTAAGCACAATAACTGACTCTGCTGCATGTTATTTTGCGTTTGCTCTAAATTGTCAGTGGAGTGTCCAATCTGTGTAATTTAGGTTTTTGGATTTATTAGTCGTTTCCTGTATTCTACATGTCAGAGCTATGGTTTCCTGGTCAAACCAGGTTTGAAAATTAGGAACTCAGTAATAGATCTTCTTCTTTCAAGTTACATTTATGGCCTAAAGCAAATAAAGTGTGACATTTTGTAAAAAAATAAAGTTGCTTGAATTTACTATTTTCTAGTTTTATTTTATAGTCAATAAGTCATAGTTTATAAAAAATATAAGGTTTTGGAAAATTGAGAGTCTGTTTATTGCGAAAATATATAGACATGTCATCTTATAAGTGAAATTTTAAGACTAAATGCCAATCTTGTATGGGAATAAAAAACAAAGTTAGAGTTTTTTGACACCAAATTAGTTTGGTTATGATTGAAATGAACATTTTCATGTTTTTAAAAGTGACTTTTTTCTATTTTTGACTATTTTTGCTGAAATTATTGATGAAATTGATATAAGAAAGTGAAAAATGAGACACAGAAGTTTTTTTTCAGTTAGCTGTGAAAAGATAATAGGGAAATCAACTTTTTAACAACTAAAGCAATTAATAAGCTACATACTCGTCCAGTTTCATTGCTCTAACTTGAATATTTTGAAATTTGACATCTTCAAGCTACAAATGACTTAAACTGTTAGGGTTGGGACATTTTAAGTTCATGTAGTTTTATGTGATGTTAAGCGTTAATTAATAATGGAATTGATCAAGTTTCATATTATTGGGAAGTTGCATCAACATAAAAGCTCCAAAGAATAATATAGTCTCCATCTGAGTGGAAAACTGCATAGCTGTTAGGGTTGGGACATTTGTTTTGGTGATTTGACACAGCAAACATTTTCAGAACATGTATTGTACAATAATACTGACTATACAATAAAAATTACATTTAAATATTTAAATATTATATTAAGTGAATGTTATAGTTATGAGTTAGTATCATATGTTGAAGTTGTATGAGATGAGATTTCATTTTGTTGGGGTTTAAATATTAAGATTTATTTGGATATGACAGAAAATTCTGGGTGCATACATATGTGTTACATTTGGTATGAATTATTTGGCTAAATACTTGTCATAGGTTGTGTACGTTAAATAAATAGGATAAGGATGTGTTTCAACGAGTTTGAGAAGGGAATAGCATTGGGTTTATTTCAGATTAGGAGTTGTGTTTTGGTGTATTTGGCTGTGTAGGTTCTAACATGTAACATATGAAAACAAGTTTGTTTAGGTTAGATCTTTGGCAATTTGTTAAATGATTATATTGAAGAAAAAGTAATTGTAAGTTTCTGGCACTGGAATCTCACTTGAACTTGACAAACAAGGTGACAGAAAAAAATGTCCCAACCCTAACAAATTCTAACAACTTAACAAAATTGAAGTGACTCATAAATGGTTTTAAACTGCTATAAATAGATTAAAATGAATTAATTCTACCTGTGTATAATTGGAAATAACTGAATATTAAGTTATTCACGAAGAAATAAAAAAATTCAAAGAATTCACTGGTATGGCCGCTGAAATGAAACTAACATGTACAATGAATAATTGAAGTGAACTTAAATCGGTAAAGCTGGTGTCTGTTGTTACAAAAACTTTTTTAAAAGATTTCTAAACTGTTCCTCTTTACAATAATCAAAATGAATGTAGGCTGTTAGGGTTGGGACAAAAAGCGTTAGGGTTTAGACAAAAATATAAATAAATATTTTGATTAGCAGGGTTGAAGTACACTTTAATTGAAATATCAGTGCTCACAATAAGGGTTTAGGAACATAATGACACTAAATAGGCATGGAAAACTCTTTTCATCAACATGCAGCATGAAAGGAAACAAGATTACTATTTGCCGTTAGGGTTGGGACAAAAAACAAGCATTTTAGGATACATGTTGTCTGTGTGGTGAGCATGCACAGGTTAAAAAGGAAATTGAAGTGTTAAATATCATTGTATAAACCTTGGAAATAAACAATGTTCTTCTTTGTGTGTTTAATTATTATATTTTGGCTCATGGATATATGAATATGGTAAAATTTAAGTAATTTGGCTTCATTTGGGTACTTTCCAAAATATGTTGAAAAAAAATTTGGGACTAAACCTAACATTTTAAATTGGCGTAATTTATAAGTTCTTCTTCTTCTTCTTCCACTTTCCGTCCACCATCAACAGGTTGAGGATTTTTGCCAGTGTTTGCGCAAAAGGAAAAGAACTAGTATAGAAATATAGGTAAAAATATGAAATAAGAAAAAGATTTTAAAAAGAGGTTAAAACAAGGCTATTTAGGAGATTAGAAACAGTGTTGGGCCAGTCGTTCCTTGAGGACATCGACTGACTCGACTGACTGGATGTCTGGTGGTAACTTGTTCCAGTCCCTGATCGTTCTTGGGAAGAAGGAGTTAAGTCTGTACTGAGTTCGACACTGTGGTAGTTGGAATGATGTTTCAGGATCTGTTTGTCTAGAGTTTCTGGTAACCGGAATGAAGTATGATGATGAGTTGGTGAAGGTAAATTTGTTTATTGTAGATCTTGTAGAGCATGGTGAGAATTAAGGTTTTGATATTAAGACATCATTTCAAAACTAAATGCTATTTTGAACCATTTATGTAAAACATTGATTGGTAGGCCAGTAGAATACAGCCAAAATCTACATGATCCCCACAGGTAACTGTATCGTTGAAAATGCAAAAGAAAAACGAAAAAATATTTTTTTTGAAAATTTATATTTTTCTATCAAGGTCAATTTGTACAGAAATCCACGAGCCGGTTCAAGAGGTGCAGTTTGTTTTTACTAAAAAACTGCTTTATGCATACCAATTATCTATAAAAGGATGTGTGTTTACACAAACAATGTTATGGGATGAATGTAAGCCAAAAATTAACTTCATATTATGAAATCCATTGCTTAAATGTATACTTTAACTGTCGCTGGTGTAACACATTGTGAGGGTCGGCCATATAGATTTATGTTGATTGCACCATAAGAATCGGCTGTGAAACAGTATCTACATTTTATAGAATAACTTTTTAACTATTTGATCAATTTTGATAAGATCTGGCATATAAGTACTTTAAACATTGCTGAATATTAATATAAATAGTTTATGGAGATATTGAAGATCAAATTTTGTTTTTTATTGATTAAAATTCTGGCTCGTCTAGAACAAATAAACCTTTATAGAAAAATATAAATTTTCAAAAAAAGTATTTTTTTTTCGTTTTTTTTTTCGCTTTCAACGATACAGTTACCTGTAATGATCCCAGGTATCACAGAAAAAAGTTGATAGATTTGTTTCAGAAATAATATGTGATGTGTTATTTGCACAGTTTTGCTTCTTGGATAAAGGTTTGGCGTGTGTTAATTCTTGTTGAAAAACATGTTTTAAGACAGGACAGTAAATAAATGCACCATTTTTAAACATGCATATATATAGCATTATAAGCTATATTTTTAACAAGGAATTTGTTGTCAGATGTTTCAAAAACGTTTCATTTTTATTTGCTTTTTTTCTAATTAGAATTTAATTTTATTTTACCAATTTTGTAATATTTTACGCGACCACATTTTATTCCACACATAAACTTATCGCTAGAAACAATATACTTTAGTATAGATCGATTTGATATTTTTTGGAACTTTTGCTGAAATCTTAATTACATAAGGCTAGAATTGTCTGTATAATTGTCTGTACAGTACAACGTGGTAGCCATGTACGTGTTCTTGTATAGAAAGATGGGTTTCTTTTGTATTTAACATGACGAAAACTTCAGTAAAACCATGCACCAGCATGTATATGTTTGATATAAAAGATAAAACCGCTAAGGCCAATGTAAGCTCAAGTGCTGAATGCGTTAATGGCTATTTTGAAAAAAAATGTGATTTCTGTTTTGGGTAGGACAATAATTATTACCGCCAACATTTATTTATATCGAGCCAAGAGTATGCGATTGTATTGTGATAGCTGTACTTATTACTTAATTGTATGGTTTTGATATACAAGTGCTTTCTAGTCTCTATATACTGTATATAGTCATTAATTAGCATTGATGGATACAGTGAATAGGAATGATTTATTTTGTAGAAAATATTGACACTCACGCTATCTTTGCATATAAGAGTTTATTATCGCCCTTTGATCGCCCTTTTTTGCCATGTTTCAAAATTCAGAAAGAATATCCAGATGTAGTATTAGACATTTAAACAAATAACCATGCATATAAAGTTATAAACATGATGCAATACCATAAACGATAGAAAATATTCAGTCTGTATTACATTGGTCCCATTTAGATCAGATTACCTCCCTTTTTACATATTTTTATGAATACTGATGACAAAATTATACTTATCAACGAATACTAATGAGTGATAAGATACAATACTGAATTAAATAAACGATGTTTTTATTATTGAAAGGAATGAAGACTAATAATGGTTAAATATATATATTGAAAACGATTATTGGCGGCCATCTTGGACGCCATCTTGTTTCTAGGGAGTGCCCGAAAAATACCAAACACGTATCAATCGGTTTACAGACCTCCAAGGTGTCCCCTATAAGAATCAGTAAAACATTTTCTATGCCAGATTATGCAAGGTTCCGTTGATATTTCAAGTTCCGCAGCAGGACTAGATGGGCTATTTTAAGGTAAAACATTACAAATTCTCAAAGACAACTATGATTGGGGATTTGGCAAACTACATCGCCATTAATTGTATTTCGTAGTTTACCAATGTGCAAGCCTGATAGGTAGAAACCATTTTTTGTTTTGTTTTACATAATTAGATCTAGTGCTTAGCTATGAAAAAATGTAGTGTTTTTCGTAAAACATTACACAATAAGATGTACATGTACTTGTACCAAAGGTGTGTTTTTAAAGCTTACAATAAACTTAAAACCGTTATTATTGAGTTTGGTACTCATTTAATGGTGATGGGTCAAACATATGTTATATGATATATACTTAACAACTTTTCTAAGTCCTCATTTTCATTTATCCATAACTTTTTTTATTATATACAGTGAAGTAATAAACTTTCTCACGTAAAGTGTGTACAACAAAGACATTATAAACCGCGTCTCGAAATGTCAGAATGTCACCTAATTCGTTCGTCACGAGATTGACGTCCGTGTCATGCTTTTTTGACGCCATGTGTTAACATATTCATGTCGTATGTTAAAAATGCCTTCAAATTATGTCCAATGAATAACCACGTATGAAAAACAGTTTAAAATGTATTAAGCTATCACAATTGTTCGTGGAATGGTGTCAGAAAAAATATGAAGTGACGTCAGTACTGTACAGAGTAGCATTTTGTGTCGACAATCAACAATAATTACATTAACATCCACGTTTGATTGATTTTCAACGTACAAACACGTCTAGGAGTGTTTAATTCAAGGTAAACGTATTGTTTGGTACTCGTATAATGATGATTGCGAGAACGTTTAGCATTTATTGTGACGTTATGACGTAAAAACGCTCTGCGCCGACGTCGCATGACAATTTTGCATCCAGACGGTAAAATTTAATTAATCTCTTTGTTCAGCAATGCTCCCCACTGACGTCCTTGACTGTAAAATAGAAACATCACACTACATGGTGGTCATCCAATATATCAAAACCTGTCTTAGCGACTTTTACTTTTTTCGTTCTTATGTTTTGAGTTTGTTCATGCAATAAATTTAAATCGAACACGACTTTTTGTTGCACAATTCTGCACACCTATAAAACACGGTGGGGAATCACGTGGTTTCGATGGTAGGAGCCACCACAAAAATGGCGGCCAAATAGCGTCGACTTAACCCATATTTTGAGGTAAATATATAACATCAAGACTCGTTTATTTATGGACACCCCGGCCAGCACGCAATGGCTTCTCCACTGAATCTTTTGGTACCGTACTTTCCACGATTGATCCCGTAGTTTCCTCAAACACTTCGATATTGTTCCGAAAATAACAAAACAGTAGCGGGGTAGACCTCACGATAATGACGATTTTGACCATATTATGACCCTAATTTTTATTATCTCCTTTATATCATCCGTTTTTCATGCGATTACAAAGTGCGAACATTTCGCCAACATTTTCCAACAAAATTACAAACAGAATATCATATATTTTGGTTTTCTGAAAAATAAAACAGTCAATTTGCATGAAAGATAGGATCCACGCTAAGGGTTGGACGCACGATTGAACCTGGGCAGTGCACATTCATCAGTGCGGTCGGCAGTTTTCTACGGTTCTATCGATCGAAATATGCGGAACGGGCACATAATGTTCATTTAAACATGCAACTATATAAGTATCAGTATATCAGTATATACGGTCCATGTACAAGTGCATGTATGTAATTAGTATGCTTCCTGGCATAATTATTTTGTTTATAATTGAATTTTATAAGCTCACACAACACAGTTGTAGGGTGAATACTGTCTGTCCTTCAGTCAGTCTGTTCGAAAGACGAATTCTAGTGAACACAACTCGACCTATAGTAGCTGTTGTTGCTGGAGTTTCCTAAAACTTTCTCTTATGAACAACCTTGACATTTAGAAATAATAAGTGATGGATTGATTTTGCAAATACAAATGTAATGTGGTCCTTTGTCGACGGGGTGTGTTAGTCTGACAGCTATCTTTTAAACAAATAATGTTGATGTATAAACAATACACGTTATTCGTGTATGTGTGTCGATCAATGTGTTGCAGAAATATGCTTCTAATGATAGTTCTGTTTGGTGTTAATAAGCCCGTGTGAAATAGCTAGACTCTCCAGTTAATCGTATATGAATCGGTTATATTTTAACACATATTCTATGTAATAGGTCATCACGTTGATATTTTTCTTACACTTCTTTCAGAACAATGCGTTGAAAAAGTCTCACCTTAGCTTAAAGTCTCTCAAAGTTTCAGAAACATCAATATTTTAATTTACTAACTAATAAGACCATGAAAATTGACAGGTTATAGAGCTTTCTAAATGGCATAGAATCAGCATCCATATTTGATATATTTTTACTTTCATCTATAGAATAATCATCTCCGCAAGTCGCCAATTTAGTAGTTTGTGTGGTGAACAAAATACCCCGTTGTTTACAATCTGAAATCGACGGCTCGTTCCGAGGACAATTCATAAATTTCCATTATAAATCGAGGACACATTTATTGATGACCAATTTATGCGAGTATATACGTGTTACTAAAAGTTAAATACCGTTATCCTCCGGTACCGATAATCGCCGGTATCCTATTGCACTATATTGTATGTGGTAATCTAGTATACTATTTCACGGGTGAATTTAAGGCTAATGTGTTTCCATTAGGTTATAATATATGTACAGTATGAATATATTGAGACAGAATTGAAGTGTAGATGTAATAATGTTTAGACCTGCCGTCCACTTAGACCCCGATGCTATGCGGAAGGGATGCCGATTACAGACTGCTCGTTTCGGAAAACCTTCGGGGTCATTTATTAATAAAAATGGGCGGAGCTTTGTCATCGTGGTTGTTCGGCAAGTATTCTCGGATCGGTATACAAATTGTATTGTTGTGGTATATACGCAGTATGCACGCCATAGTCTATCCGAAATAGCTGAATGGTAGATCCGATCGTGCGGAAAGCCGGGTTGCGGTTAGACCTGCCGTCCACTAGACCCCGATGCTACGCGGAAGGGATGCCGGATACAATGTGCTCGTTTCGGAACCCTTCTGGATCATGTATCAATAACAATATGCGGAGCCGTGTCATCGTGCTTGTTCGGGAAGTACGATATTCGCAGTTCGGGGTAAGAATGGTTGCTGTATACATGTACACGCAGTATAAATGCCGAAGCCTATCCAAAGTAGCCGAACGTATCGCGACTAAATGCCGTCAGTTCAGGAGTTAGTCCCGAATGTTTCCCCGACCGCGTGATATGCGGAAGGGTTTACGAATCGATGCTGATAGGTTGCCGAAAGATTGTCTAGCTCGACCTAGAGGCAAACTGACGCCATCGCTTCAGCTGTCATTCGGGATATACAACTGGGATAATGTAGCGTAAATTTACGCTTATATATCTACCTTACTTAAAGTTAGTTTTACTTTAGATAAACCACAATCACTCGGGCGTAAATATCCTTTTAACATTGGAGTAATTCAGGTTATAGGGGTGTATTTACCCATAAAACATACATTTAGAAATGGTTTTATCATGTAGTGCGCATAGCGCAGTTGGCTTAGCTACTATGAATACGAGTGTTTCAGAACTGGATGAATGGGTTCGATTCCCATTCTGGTATTTTGAACTTACACTGGACATAAAAAATGGTCGGTTGAAAGCGATAACTACTGTACCACTGCACCACACAATCAAGTTTATAACATGATCGGCATAGTTTCCGTGTGTTAATCTCATCACTTCGCCGTTTTCGGGAAGCGTTCGGCATCGATTCGACTTTCCATCTAGAACCATTCGGGATGGCTAATTAATTCGAAACCTCACAGAAGGCGTCCCGAAGATGCGGAGTGAATGCCGATGGTTTACTGAAACTCTCCCGAAGCACTTCCATGCAAGACCTTCGGCGTCCATTTTTTTTAAACTTTAAAACAAATATTTTCGGTCCCGAAGTACCAGAGGCGTTGCGGAATTATACGGAAGGATTCCATAACATCGCGATGACATGCCGAACCATCTCGTTCTGGTGAATTCCTGCTTCGAGAACCATTCGGGGTCCTAGTGGACGTCAGGTCTTATAAATATATAAATATTTTATCTATATTTTATTTCTGCCAATATTGTTTAAAAACTGTCGCAAAGAAGCGTTGGCTTTAGCAGATGTTAAATTGTGTCGCCCTTTGTAACTATTCATGAGTTCTAATTGGTTGAAAAGTAACAGACTTTTTAAATCCGGGATTCCGAGTGGTAACAGTTGCCAAAAGAGAAAAGACTTAATTCAAGGCGTCAGTTATAGCAAACTACATCGCACAGCTAGCAGCAGCTTTCCACAACATTCCACCATTACAGAATTATAACTTCCCATATTCCTACTTTTATTCGTCCAGCGGTAATGCAAAGACTATTTGGTTAAAATAATGGTACCATAAATATATAATATAATATTTCAATTATAATAAAATATTTCCAAATATCTCACAGCGAACATTGATATATCTCAAACGATAAATTACGACTGGACTAGCTGTTCAATTCCACATATATGAATGTTTATGCTATTTGTCTAGTCCGCATCGTTATGAAATTCTTCGTGTAATACCTAATTAGATATATTTATTATAATCTGACATGTTTGTAGATGAATTAGTACAGATCGAGTAGGCCGTCATGTCATTATGAGTCCGTTCCGCATATTCCGATCGATAGAACCGTAGAAAACTACCGACCGCAATGATGGATGCGCTCTGCTAATGTTCAATCGTGTGTCCTACCCATAGCGTGGATCCTATCTTTTATGCAAATTGAATGTTAAATTTTTTAGTAAACCAAAATTCAAGATATTCTGGTGGTAATTGTTTTGGAAAACGTTGGCGAAATGTTCGCACATTAGAATCGCTTGAAATACGGATGATATAAAGGAGATATGGTCATAATATGGTCAAAATCGTCATTATCGTGAGGTCTACCCCGCTACTCTTTTGTTATTTACGGAACAATATCGAAGTGTTTGAGGAAACTACGAGATCAATCGTGGAAAGTAGGGTACCAAAAGATTCAGTGGAGAAGCCATTGCGTGCTGGCCGGGGTGTCCATAAATAAACGAGTCTCGATGTTATAGATTTACCTCAAAATATGGGTTAAGTCGACGCTATTTGGCCGCCATTTTTGTGGTGGCTCCTACCATCGAAACCACGTGATTCCCCACCGTGATAAAACACGCAAATCATAGCAAAATTTCAATAGACTACTTGCACGGTTGACAAAGTTATCTCCAAAAATACAAGTGAGGACTAAGAAAAGTTGCTAAGTATACTAGTATACGCATGGTATGAATACGAACATCAAATCGTTTGCAATAGACATTTAGGTATCTGGCTTTGGTAGGTACACCTACCTAAAAATGCTGAGCCCCTGGCTGTGGCAAGTACCTAAGAAACCCAGAAATGGCTGTGTCCGGCTTTGGTATGTAACGTTACCTCAGAAAGACAAAAAATGGCTTTATCCTGCTGAGGAATTTATCTCAGAAAGCCTACAACTGTGTTGTATCTGGCTGTGATAGGTATCTCACACAAAATAGGCGGTTGTGTCCGGCTGTGATAAGAACATCAGAAACAGCTGTATCTTTCTGTGATATGTACCTCAGAAACCCAGGGATGGCTCTATCGGGCTGTGGTATGAACCTCAAAAACAATGAACTTGCTAAACTTTGCTGTGGTAGGTACCTCAGAAACCCAATAATGACTGAATCCGGCTGAGGTAGGTACCTCAGAAACCGGCAACATCTGTATTTGGTCGAGGTTGGTACCTTAGGAAGCCATAAACAGCTATATCTCACTTTTGTAGGTACCTCCGAAATTTCTGACTGTTGTAGAAACCTGGGAAAGCCAAAAATGGCTGTTTCCGATTGAGGTAGGTACCACGGAAAACTAGAGACTGCTGTACCTACAGACTGGTGCCAAATTAAAGTTCACAAAGTAAAAAAATCATGGAAATTCATGGAAAATTGGACAGACTTTTTTACTTTGAATTTGCTTGACACGATATATAGAAATTTATCATACTATAATTTGGTATCATATTGTAGTCTAATAGTCAATGCATGATTTGATTCTGTTAAGAAAATAATTCATGTTTGTCTCTTTTTGGTTACTAGGCAATTTAAGAACATCAATGATACATAATGATTGATGGAATGAGCTTGGACCCATATTAAAATATATGACAGGCGAAATTGAGGAACTCAACAACATGAACAAGGTGCACAGACGGGGAGCAAGGCTTGTGACCAATGACTACCGGGACAAGACACCAGGTTGCGGCACCAACAGGGTCAACAATCTCGGATGGTTGCCTCTTCAAGACCAAAGGCGGATCCACAGACAATCCTACATACATATGATCAAAAACCAAGAAATAGATTACTAATAAACTAATACAACCAAGTTACTCTAGAACAAGAGGACTATCTAGAGGTCGCATCAAACAACTGAGCACCAAGTCAACAGTAACGTTGTATCACCGATCACTATACGTGAAAGGAACCACAACTCAGAGCATCAGAGACATCGATGCAGGCGAAGGATTTTCAGCCGGTCTGGATTATTTATCATCTTCAAAGCATAGCCCACCCGCATTATGTAAATATATTTAAATATTGATGAATTCTGTCTAGAGGAGATGGTTGTTTAACCCTTTCAGCTGTTGTTCAAAGTTACAGTCGGAATACGACCCCTGACTCTACACTGGAAGAATTAAGAGGAGTATTCGTGAGTATCGTGATACAGTAGGCAGGGTGTAAACCATATTGGGACAAATAATTTCAATCTATATTTCATGTACATCAGGATCTGTTCTATATAACAATATAATCCCAGTATATATAAAATCCCTGTGTACATGCATGCATTAATATCAACAAGGATTTTAAATACTGTACCTTATATAGAGAAGGTCCTGGTATCAATGATTCATTTTAACCTGTTGGGTATGCCATCTTTACCAAACTTTGCGAGACTATCCGTATCTGGACAGTACTAAAAGCCGGTATCCTATTTAATAGCCCGGTATTGGCACCTAATCACGTTGTATATTGCCTTGTATACAATACATTAGATATGTTGTATAATTGAAACATGCCAGAGTCTGGGGATTAACTATGTGTATGTAACATCGATAGTGCGAATGATGCAGAGCATGTATTAGTTTCACCGATAATTATAAGATTCATATTTTCATGTCCAGTACAATAAAATAATGAATAAATAAGATGTTTACTTGTAAGTGTATAATTCTACATGTTCAATACTTATTTACTTGTACTGCACGTGTGGTTTTAAGCATCATTATAGTAAGGCATTTGTAGACAGTAGAAGAAATTGTTGTTATACAAATAATAGAAAATAAAGTTAAATGATACAATTTTATCTAACAAAAGACATATGTGATTTCCCGCCAAAGTTGGAGAAAAGGTATAATTTTTACATCATTAAAAAATATTTGTATTTGCAATACAGTAATAGCAATTGTTGTTTCATAGTTACATAGTTCCTCTCCTGACAGTAGGTCTAGCTGATGACCTTTGGCGTCAGTTCTTCCTCGACGGTCGTGTATAAGTGGTTACGAATAGAGTGGTTCATAAGAATAAAATAAAATTCACTTAATTTAATTACACTCTATTGCTCATGCTGTACACACAACACAACTTATTGTATCCATTAACACTTCTACGCTAATCCTTTAATTGGATTATACTTAGCCATTCAATTTATCAACCCCAGGCCCCGTGTTCACAAAAGATCAACTAATCTTGATCAACTTTGATCCTGAAAATAGTTTTCCAATTTTTAGAAGTTTTTTGTAACCTTTGGCAATTACAAGTTACAGTCATGTAGAGAATGCCTATTATACTTCAAATTGACATGTTTAGAATATTCAGACTATCAAGATATTTTCGTCTATCTGGTAAAATCACAGTTTCTGCCAGGCTCTGTTTGCATACATGTTACATCACACTACAAGCGGGGGCTTTAATGTAAATTCTTGAAACTTCACCACCAATCAGGAGAAGGATTGAGCTTTGAATTGGAACCTTCATTTTTGAAATCCGAATTTAAATAAAGACGTTTCGGGGTTCCAAAGTTTACGTATTTTTTTCAAAATATGAATAATGAATTCTAACAATGAACATAATGTATAATCCCATAGAATAGTCTTTCTCCTTCAGAATAATGTTTAAATATAAAATTGACTGGGGTTGCTATTCAATTAGGTGTCAGTCGTGATTAGACTACAATACTCCGCACAATATATAATGTACAATACAATATACAACAGGATATAGATAGGTACCTGCAGTACCTGTCACAGTGTTAACGAAATGTGGGACCTATTTAACAACTCCTTACAAGTAGCATCAACAGAAATATACCACATAAAACAGCACGACAAAATAATGGCTGCCCATGAATAACTTCTGACATCAGAAAACTGATCAAGAAGAAAGACCGAGCATATAAGAGAAAAAAGAAATCCACCAGTAAACAAGACATCTCAAAATACAAGGAGCTGAAAGGACGCAAACAGAAGAAAATAAGGAAGGCGTACTAGAGATACATAGGGGGTCTTATAACACCAAGCCAGGAAACTAACCAAAACCAAAACTGCATGAAACGATTCTGGACTTACATTAAACATACAAAATCAGATGGGAGTGCTATACCACCAGTGAAATCTCAAGGACTACTTCATGACGACCCAGATGAGAAAGTTAACATCTTAAAGTCACAATTCCAACAGGCATTCTTAGGAAAAGATGAATTTTCTAAAAGAAGAATTCAAGCAAAGGTGCCCGGTGTCTGGAAATTTCACCACCGCTCCAGATATCAACATCACTGAAGACGGCATTAAGAAACTGCTTATGGGACTAAATCCACACAAAGCAACAGGCCCAGACAAGATAGTCCCTGTATTCTCAAGAAAATGGCATCAAACATTTAATTGCACTCATTCTTCTTCTTCTTCTTATACCATATTTATATAGCCCTTTTTTCATGTATACACACGTTCAAAAGTGCTGTACAGTCCCGACTAATACATGTTTAAAACAATATACAATGTACATGAAATATACAAAAACATTTTTATCAACGCTATTTAGTCTCCCATCATATCGTATCATATTGCCGAAACGAAATGCAATATTAAACTTAGGAGACATGGTATACGGTATATAGAAATACTTTGCTACAATAAGATAGTGGTGTACAACGATTTGATTATCTGTAGGGGTATTAACTGAATGTAAACCTCAACTAGGACAAGGATAACGTCAAGTACCATTACCACATGTCCTTAACCCTTAAAGGAATAGTGATACTTCCTTTAAAAGGGGGATGACTCACAGATGACATAAAGTTACTATCATCATATGAGTTACAAAGGTCGAAGAAATAACATACTTTCTTCAAGACCTTACCATAAAGGTCGAAGAAATAACATACTTTCTTCTAGACCTTACCATAAAGGTCGAAGAAATAACATACTTTCTTCTAGACCTTACCACACTTTGAAACGGGGCCCTACTTAACCCAGTAGACGGGCGTCTACTTAACCATGAACTTCAGCATGAATAAGCTATAGTAAAATAATGCGTTTTGAGGGCTTTCTTGAAGGACGGGAGTGTTTTACTGTCTCTGAGCGCTGTTGGCAGTGCATTCCAGAGTTTCGGTGCAGCAGCTGTGAAACATCGGTCACCGTAGGTCACAGTCCTCGTCCTTGGCACAACTAGAAGAACAGAATCATTTTGAGACCTTAGCTGTCTTTGTGGAGTATATACTTCCAACATACTTCTGATGTAGCCAGGCGATTTTCCATGTAGTGCTTTGAAAACATGAGTCAAAACCTTGTACTCTACTCTGTACTGTACAGGCAGCCAGTGAAGATCCTTTAGTACAGGAGTGATGTGATTGTAACGCGGTGTCCGTGTGATGAGGCGGGCAGCTGTATTTTGAATAATTTGTAGTTTATTCAGAATGATTTTCGGGGTGCCACATAATAATGAATTGCAGTAATCTAGTCTCGATGTTACTAAAGAATTAATCAGGGATTTTGTTGCATCAACAGTCAAATATTGTCTGATTTGACCTACTAGTATTTGTCGGATCTGCATGAAACACGACCTTGAAACAGAGTTTACATGTTTATCCATGTCTAAATGTGAATCCAACATTGCACCAACGTTTCTCGCCATCGATGATGGTTTGATTACAGCGTCGCCAACTGTCACTGTGAGATTCTCAGCTGTGCTGGCATTCCGTTTTGGTACAAACAGGATTACCTCTGTTTTGTCAGCATTTAGTTTCAGCAAATTATCTTTCATCCAGTGCAAGATATCCTTCAGACAAGCTTCAATTCTTTGCAGAGTTTCATCCCGCGAGACACAATCTTTTGGTTTGAACGCCATATATAATTGTGAGTCATCAGCATAGAAATGATGTTGCAATTGATGTTTTCTACAGATTGCACCGACTGGTTTTGTGTACATGATGTAGTTCTTTGGACCAAGCACAGATCCCTGTGGTACGCTGTAGTTCATAAGTACAGGTTTTGAAAGCTCTCCATCTATACAGACAGTCTGGTAGCGGTCACACAAATAGGATTTCATCCACTCTAATGGCTTGCCTGTTATTCCGAAATGATTTTTAAGTCTGCCTAGTAGAGTGTTGTGATCAATGGTGTCAAATGCTGCAGACAAATCCAGCATTACAAGGACCGTAGCTTTATTCTGATCTAGAGAGCAAAGGATGTCATTTTGCACACGAAGAAGAGCCGTTTCAGTAGAGTGAAATTTTCTGTATGCTGACTGACGTTCTTCGTGGAGACCATGTAGTGCTAAATGCTCTTCCAGTCGAGCATCGACTACCTTCTCAAGAACTTTGGAAATGAAGGGTAAGTTTGACACAGGTCTATAATTTTTCAGTACATTTTGATCAAGGCCTGGCTTCTTTATCAGTGGTCTTATTCTGGAGCTTTTAAAAGCATTGGGTACATAAGCACTTTTGAGTGATGCATTGAATATTCTTGTTAATAGTGGTAGTAGTTCATTCAAGCAATCCTTCAACAGCCATGTTGGTATAGGATCAAGTTCACATGATTTACTAGGTGATTTATTTATCAGTTTTCGGATTTCATCCTCTGATGTTGGAGAAAATTCGGACAGTTGCTCTTCTTCGAAAGGAGTTTCGAATTCAACACTGTCGTTTTGTTGGTTTGACTGAATACTGATGGCTATTTCGGTACGTATTGCTTCAATTTTGTTAATGAAGAAGTCACTGAAGTCCTGTGCAAGCATTTTAGCAGGTTTACCAGTTGGTAACACAACTTCTTTTTCTTCACCCATCAGATGTTTAGTTATCTTGAATAACCCTTTCTGATCACGACCACAGGCTTCTACCTTATCTGTGTAATAGGATACTTTGGATTGTTTCAACATTTTGTTGACTACCGAACATTGATTCCTATATATTTCATGATCTATTGTCAATTTAGATTTTCGCCATTTTCGCTCAAATTTTCGTCTCAGATGTTTAGCGTCATGTAGATCTTCAGTGTACCACGGACTTGAGGGTCTTAATACTATGGTTTTGGATTTAAGGGGCGCATGTTTGTCAATTAGTGATGAAAGCCCATGGGTATATACCTCAACTAGTTCATCAATGTCTGATATATGCAGTCCACTTTCCAAAATATCTGAGGATTCGATGTCTTTTTTGAATTCATTAATGTCAATAGATTTTAACTTTCTTAGATTCACTGTTTTTCTTATAGGTGCAGGTTTAGCAGCGCAAGCTTTAAAAACTACTGCAAAATGATCACGAGAGGTTTTTCCACTGCTGTCGGGTAGACCAGGATCAGATATTTCTACATGTGAGACAGAAGTGTCAGTGTCTCTTGTGATTACCACATCCAATGTGTGGCCAGCCACGTGGGTTGCCCCAGTAACGTGCTGTCGCATGCCACAAGATTCAAGAATACTTGTGAACTTTACAGTGTCTAAATTCATTAGGTTGTCAAGGTGGATGTTCAAATCCCCAACAACTATGATGTTACTTTCTGATGTTACAAGTTTGGCCAGAAAGGATGGCCATTCATTTTCCAGGAAAGTACTAGTTTTAAGGCCATTTTTACTAGTTGGTGGTGGTCTATACGCAACAGCTAGACGCAGAGAATAGTTCTTAATGGATACAGTGCATTCCATGTGTTCAAAAGTAGTAAAAACCTTATCATTAGTAGAAGTTAGTATTTGAATATCTAAAGAAGTTTTGTACACAACTGCAACTCCCCCACCACGTCCACAGCGAGGGACATGTTTTATTTTGTAGCCACTGGGAACAAGCTCAGCAATGCAAGACTTATCGGAGGGTCCCCCCAGCCATGTTTCAGTTACAGCAACAATATCATAATCATTAGATGATATGTAATCTGAAAGGGCAAGACTCTTGTTTTTGACTGACCTTGGATTTATACAACACACCTTTATATAAGTTTGGCCTTTGCAAACAGTGATTGAATCGCATTTGATCTTAGTTAAATCATGATGTTGGGAACTATTTTCGTTTTCATGATTAGTTCTGGGATTTTCAGGATTGGTGTTAGGAGATAAAGTACAAATAGGTACTATAGTAGGTATTTCTTGGGGAAGTGTCTGAATGTTTTTTAAATTTACACAATCATTCAACTCCCATGTTCGTTTATTCTGACCCCCTCTAGTACCCCTAAACTTAAGTATTCCTAACTGTTTAAATGTTGCCATTGTATGGGTATCAGGTTTTGCAGGTGATAATTTCCCAATCTCATACAGGCTATACCTATTGTATTGTATAATCCCTGGTATACATTGGGTCATTTTTGCTTGAGGCAAATTGCCGCAAATACACCTTTATATTTTCAGTTAAATATTGTACAAAATTGTAAAATATTTACACAAAACTCAAAATTTCACAAAATCTACAAACAATTACAACACAAAAATTACATATATACAAAAAGAATACTTCCATAAACATTCACAGCAAAATCCACAGCAATCACTGCAGTATTTCTGTTGATTTAATCCAAAAATGACAGAGCACAAAATGTTGCAGCCTACACTTGGCGCATTCACACATCCGTCATCTTCAAGAAAAATGGATGATGAACTTCAAACCAGACAAATGTCAAGTACTTACCATCACAAAGAAAAGGGAACGAATTCCAAAAGACTACATCCTACATGGCCATATACTAGAGCACGTTACATCAGCTAAATACCTGGGTGTCACAATATCATCAGACCTAAAGTGGGATCACCATATAAATAACATTATGTCAGAAAGCAAACAGAACTGGTGGATTCTTAAAAAGAAACTTGAACATTGCCAATCAGAACCTCAAAGAGAAAGCATATACATCACTTGTTAGCCCAACCGTAGAATATGCAAGCTCGGTTTTGGACCCATACCTTCAAAAAGATAAACATAAATTGGAAATGATACAGAGGAGATCTGCCAGATATTTCACAAATCGCTACCACAACACCTCATCTGTTCAAGGCATGTTACAACACCTAACTGGCCAACACTGGAAAAAAGACGCAAGCATACACGACTCTCCCCTTTCTTCAAACTCACAACAAAGGAAGTAAAAATTGAGGCTTGTCATATCCTTATACCAACTAACAGACTTACTCGGAACATGAACTTGAATTATTTCCAACTACCATCTTCAAGAACAACCTTACGGAAAGAGTCATTCTACCCCAGTCAGAACCATCAGAGACTGGAATGCGTTACCTACCACTGTAACCTCGGCTACCAGCTTTGATTCATTCAAGGGACTCCTAAAGGACCATTAATTTGTGAACTTTTGTTTTTATCCGCACAGTGTAAAATAGCGGCCCCTAAAATAGTGTACAGCACAAACTGTTGATAGAGTGAACTCAGTTCTTGTGGTTTTTTTTTGTTATTGACAATTTTAAATAGTGTTTTATATACATGCACACACCAAAGTGACCGATTAGTCAACCTGATGACGGTGGTCACGAATTGGTAGAAGTAGAAGTTGAAGGTATCGGTACCGGCGAGTACCGGATTTTAGTATGCTCCTCCGTATCTTTACGCTAGTTATATTTCTTTCGCTCTTTTATCGGGAGACGGATATGTGTTTGTAATCCAGTCTATTTCCATATGTCATGGTGAAAATTGCAGTGTGAAAAGCGCGATTCAAAATCCATGAATTTTCAGTAATATTTTATAATTGGTGTCCATAACACCTAGCAAAATTCCGTCGAAAAAGGAAGGCAGAATTTTGGGCTTGGCAGCGCCGAAAAAGGTACCGTAGTTTTCTCATAACATCAAATTGACCCCGTCTGTTTTTCACATGTTTTTGTACACGGTCGGACGTCGTGATTTTTGTTATGGACGGTTACGGTTGAACGTATACAGTAACACATGTACAGTTTCGCAATTAAACCATTTGGTCGACTATCATCATTTGTGTCACCGATATTTGCGTGTGTTTGGCAAATACAATAGAGCACCTCTGCACTTGATAATGGTTGCATGCAATGGCTAATTTGACATTCCACTTCCAAGGGTGACTTGTCAGAGTCACTCTGAGTCTGACTCTGAGTGATGCAGAAGAAACTTATCTATGGTTTCTGCACTACTGTTTCCCCTCGCAGAGATTATGTTCATGCAAAGTGGTGTATTGCAGTAATGAAAAGTACAGTCGTTGGGTAATTCTGCGCACCTTAACTTTCTATTTCTTACAGGCTTTGCTGGGTTGTTTTCCTTCGGTCCTCGAGTGTTTTTATACGCCCGAAGGGCGATATTATGTTATGGCCTCTGTGTCCGTCTGTCTGTCTGTCCGTCCGTCTGTCTGTCCGTCTGTCAATTTCTCTTCCGCTCTGTCACTCTTGAACCTCTTGAAGGAATTTAAAGAAACCTGACACAAATGTTCACCACATCAAGACGACGTGCAGAGCGAATGTTCTGGAGGGGTCGCTTTAAGGTCAAGGTCACACTTAGGGGGTTAAAGGTCATATGACTTTGTTTCCCTTCCGCTCTTTAACTCTTGAACCTCTTGAAGGATTTTAAAGAAACCTGACACAAATGTTCACCACATCAAGACGACGTGCAGAGCGCATGTTCTGGAGGGGTCGCTTTAAGGTCAAGGTCACACTTAGGGGTTAAAGGTCATATGGCTTTTTTTGCCTTCCGCTCTGTCATTCTTGAACCTCTTGAAGGATTTTAAAGAAACCTGACACAAATGTTCACCACATCAAGACGACGTGCAGAGCGAATGTTCTGGAGGGGTCGCTTTAAGGTCAAGGTCACACTTAACTGACTTAGGGGGTTAAAGGTCATATGACTTTGTTTCCCTTCCGCTCTGTCACTCTTTTGAACCTCTTGAAGGATTTTAAAGAAACCTTACACAAATATTCACCACATCAAGACGACGTGCAGAGCGCATGTTCTGGAGGGGTCGCTTTAAGGTCAAGGTCACACTTAGGGGTTAAAGGTCATATGACTTTGTTTCCCTTCCGCTCTGTCATTCTTGAACCTCTTGAAGGATTTTAAAGAAACCTGACACAAATGTTCACCACATCAAGACGACGTGCAGAGCGCATGTTCTGGAGGTGTTGCTTTAAGGTCAAGGTCACACTTAGGGGTTAAAGGTCATATGACTTTGTTTCCCTTCCGCTCTGTCACCCTTGAGGTGAATTTCTTCCATTTTTTGTTCAGGGCTGTCCTTTTGCCTTCAACTGTCAAAATTTGGTACCAAAACCTGAAACAAAACCCTTCGGGCGTATATTGCCCCGTATGGCGGTGCTCTTGTTGAAAATGTGTGTTGTTTATGTAAAGTTTTATAATCAAATCAACGAAATCGGACAAGTATTTTTCAGGGATCAGCACAGGTTCAAATTTAAGGGGAAGTGAAATCCCGCATTAAAATCCAAAATTTGATTAAAATTGACAGGTTAATTTCAATTCTGACGGTCGCGTCATAAACACAAAAGTTCAAAGGGATGTAACTCTATATTACTCAAATAAAAATATTTCGTCTAAATACCAAGGGAGACTACTGTTACTGTTATTAAATTTGTTCATTGACCCATTTAATCGCTCCATTGCGTCGCTTTCGTACAGACGCTCGAAGTGAAGAATCGCCGACTTTTTCAACAAATCTGCCACCATGAAAGGATCGCATTCAATTGCAAGTAGTCCGGACCCCTCTTCCAACTTGTTAAGTATTGATAACCAGCCGGGACCCTCTACAAACGTAGCCTTCAAATTAATTTTAAATTTAATTTAATAGCCGGATTCCAACCTGACCGATGGCCTGCCTATTTTGTACTATTAGGGCTATCTACGATATAATATTGTAGTCTGATCTAAAGCTACTGTTATTACATCATACATGCCAATTGTAAGACAAAGACAATTAAAAATCTTTGTGGTAAAATAATATATATTTGGTTTTGATCCCCCCCTTGTTAGCTCACCTGTCACATAGTGACAATGTGAGCTTTTGTGATCACTCTTCGCCCGTCGTCCGTCCGACGTCGTCAACAATTGGCTTGTGTACACTTTAGAGGCAACAGTTTTGATCCAACCTTCATGAAACTTTATCAGAATGTTGTTCTCTATGAAATCTAGGCAAGTTCGAAATTGGGTCATGTGGGGTCAAAAACTAGGTCACTAGCAGTCTTCGACGTAAATGGGTTGCCCGATGTCCGGGACAAGTCATTTTCCCGTCGGACAAGCTTGTTCTAAATGAACAATGTCCGCCCGGACAAGGTCGAAAATTTAGGAAAGAAAGAAAATCTAATCCTCATAAACCGTCGATAACACAAAAATTTACCAAAAACTCCAAAATAGTAGCATTAAAATGGGTTTAAGATCATTTAATTAAATAATTTCGCGTCCCCGAGACGGTGCGTACGTAATTTCTTCTCTCAACCGGTGCACACGTAGATTATTATTGAATTTTCGTACGGAACGGTATGGCGTTTATCCATTGTTCAGTTAAAATGTAGAAAAAATATGTATCATTTGGTTGGCATTACTAATCAATTAAATGAACGGCTCTCAATTAATTTTTAGCTCACCTGAGCACGAAGTGCTCAAGGTGAGCTATTGTGATCGCAAAATGTCCGTCGTACGTCGTCAACATTTTGACTTGTAAGCACTGTAGAGGTCACAGTTTTGATCCAATCTTCATGAAACTTGGTCAGAATGTTCTTCTCTATGAAATCTAGGCCAAGTTCGAAACTGGGTCATGTGGGGTCAAAAACTAGGTCACTAGGTCAAATCTTAGAAAAATCTTGTGTACACTCCAGATGTCACTAATTTGTTCCAATCTTCATGAAACTTGGTCAGGATGTTGTTCTCCATGAAATCTAGGCCAAGTTCGAAACTGGGTCATGCCGGGTCATAAACTAGGTCACTAGGTCAAATCTGATAAAAACCTTGTGTGCACCCTAGAGGTCACAGTTTTGATCCAATCTTCATGAAACTTGGTCAGAATGTTCTTCTCTATGACATCTAGGCCAAGTTCGAAACTGGGTCATGTGGGGTCAAAAACTAGGTCACTAGGTCAAATCTTAGAAAAATCTTGTGTACACTCCAGATGTCACTAATTTGTTCCAATCTTCATGAAACTTGGTCAGGATGTTGTTCTCCATGAAATCTTGGCCAAGTTCGAAACTGGGTCATGCGGGGTCAAAAACTAGGTCACTAGGTCAAATCTGATAAAAACCTTGTGTACACCCTAGAGGTCACCGTTTTGATCCAATCTTCAAGACACTTGGTCAGAATGTTGTTCTTCATGAAATCTAGACCAAGTTTGAAACTGGGTCATGTGGGGTCAAAAACTAGGTCAATAGGTCAAATCTAAAAAATCCTTTTGTATACTCTAGATGTCATCAATTTTATCAAATCTTCATGAAACTTGGTCAGAATGTTGTTCTCCATGAAATCTAGGCCAAGTTTGAAACTGGGTCATGTGGGGTCAAAAACTAGGTCACTAGGTCAAATCTTAGAAAAGCTAGTGTTCACACCAGAGGTCACAATTTTGGTTGTATCTTCATGAAACTTGGTCAGAATGTATTTCTCTATGGACTCTAGGCCAAGTTCAAAACTGGGTCATGTGGGGTCAAAAACCAGGTCACTAGGTCAAATCTTAGAAAAACCTTGTTTACACTCTAGATGTCATCAATTTGATCCAATCTTCATGAAACTTGGTCAGAATGATGATCTCTATGAAATCTGGGCCAAGTTTGAAACTGGGTCATGTGGAAAAAGTTCCAAATTCAATAATGCTTGATTCTACACAAGTACAACTAGTCGGTACTAAACCCATCAGCAGTCAAACCAAAGTATGTATTTCAGGAACTCTACTTTACCTACTACTCACAAACATTTTAGTACAAAATTCAAATCTAGGCCACATAAGTATTTTGAGTTCATACTACAACAATCTTGCTAACAAAGCCAACATTGCAACAAACTCAGGTGAGCGCTTAAGGGCCAATGGCCCTCTTGTTTTAATTAATTACGAGTGCGACATCGCGGAAGCAATATTGCATTTGTTATCTACGAGTGTGGAAAGCGACAAGACGACATGGCCGCCATATTGTTATGCAGAATGGCTAAAGTCTGGTACGGGACCGTACTGTTCGTATCCGGGCCGAAAATATATTCGGAATTGAAATATCAAGGACAAAAATCGTAAAATTAGTTGACAGATCATAGCCTCATACAATGGAAAGGTATATTATGTTTGGAAAAAAGAATTTAAAGAATGATAAATATGAGAAACTAAAGGTGGCAGTTGTGGTCTATAATGGGGCTATTGTTGTTCATGAAAAGTGAGGACTTCTAAACTTTATAATAAAACATGAAAGCCCTTGATGATTTAACATGTATGTGGACTGCAGTTTCCTTTTTGATGTATCTTAAGTTAGACTTCCTTTTCCCAATTTGGCCGAAAATCGCGCTTGAATTTCCCAAACTGACAGGCTAAGGCCTCTTCCCAATTTTTGGAAAAAAATTCCCTGTTTTGTTTTTAGCTCACCTGTCAGAGTGAGCTTTTGTGATCACTCTTCGTCCGTCGTCCGTCCGTCAACAATTGGGTTGTGTCCTCTCTAGCGGTCACAATTTTGGCCTAATCTTTATGAAACTTGGTCACAATGATCATCTTAACAAAATCTAGGTCAAGTTCGATATTGGGTCACGTGGGGTCAAAATCTAGGTCACTAGGTCAAATCTTAGACAAATCTTGTGTACACTCTAGATGTCACCAACTTCAGCCAATCTTCATGAAACTTGGTCAGAATGTTGTTCTCCATGAAATCTAGGACAACTTTGGAACTGGGTCATGGGGGGTCAAAAACTAGGCCACTAGGTCAAATCTTATAAAAACCTTGTGTACACTCTAGAGGTCACCAATTTCAGCCAATCTTCATGAAACTTGGTCAGAATGTTGTTCTGCATGAAATCTAGGCCAAGTTCGAAACTGGGTCATGCCGGGTCAGAAACTAGGTCACTAGGTCAAATCTTAGAAAAACCTTGTGTTCACTCTAGAGGTCGTGGTTTTGATCCAATCATCATGACACTTGACCAGAATGTTGTTCTCTATGAAATCTAGGCCAAGTTTGAAACTGGGTCATGCCGGGTCAAAAACTAGGTAACCAGGTCAAATCTTAGAAAAACCAAGTGTTCACACTAGAGGTCACAATTTTGATCCAATCTTTATGAAACTTAATCAGAATGTTGTTCTTTATTGATTCTAGGCCAAGTTCAAAACTGGGTCATGTGGGGTCAAAAACTAGGTCACTAGGTCAAATCTTAGAAAAACCTAGTGTTCACACCAGAGGTCACAATTTTGATCGTATCTTGATGAAAATTGATCAGAATGTTGTTCTCTATGGAATCTAGACCAAGTTTGAAACTTGGTCATGTGGGGTCAAAAACTAGGTCACTAGACCAAATCTTAGAAAAACCTTGTGTTCACTACAGAGGTCGTGGTTTTGATCCAATCATCATGAAACTTGGTCAGAATGTTGTTCTTTATGAAATATTGGCCAAGTTTGAAACTAGGTCATGTTGGGTCAAACACTAGGTCACTAGGTCAAATCAAAAACATTGTGTTCACTCCAGGGGTCACTGTTTTGATGCAATCTTCATGAAATCTGATCAGAATGTAGGTTGCACTGATACCTAGACCAATGTGCAACAGGTGAGCGCCCTAGGGCCTTTCAGGCCCTCTTGTTAATGTTTCAATCAACTTGATGAAAGGTTGTTTATACCACTTTACTATGCTTTAATTGTGTTCTAACACATTTGGTCAATAAAAGTCACTACTATTATGTCGGACAATGTGAAGCTTAGGGGGACAAGATTGAATTTTAGATGGATTGTCCCCCAGGACAAGGTGCCAAAAAAAGTTACGTCAAAGACTGACTAGGTCAAATCTTAGAAAAATCTTGTGTACACTCTGATGTCACCAATTTGTTCCAATCTTCATGAAACGTGGTCAGAATGTTGTTCTCCATGAAATCTAGGACGAATTTGAAACTGAGTCATGCAGGGTCAAAAACTAGGTCACTAGGTCAAATCTTAAAAAACCCTTGTGTACACTCTAGAGGTCACCAATTTGATTCAATCTTCATGAAACTTAGTCAGAATGTTGTTCTCTATGAAATATAGACCAATTTTGAAACTGGGCCATGTCAGGTCAAAAACTAGGTCACTAGGTCAAATCTTAGAAAAACCTAGTGTTCACTCCAGAGGTCACCATTTTGATCCAATCTTCATGAAACTTGGTCAGAATGTTGTTCTTTATGAAATCTAGCCCAGGTTTGAAACCTGCGCATGTGGGGTCAAAAACTAGGTCACTAGGTCAAATCTTAGAAAAACTTTGTATACACTTTAGAGGTCACTATTTTGATCCAATCTTCATGATACTTGGTCAGAATGTTTTTCTCCATGAAATCCATACCAAGTTCAAAACTGGTCATGTGGTGTCAACAACTAGGTCACTAGGTCAAATCTTAGAAAAACTTAGTGTTCACTCCAGAGGTCACCATTTTGATCCAATCTTCATGAAACTTGGTTAGAATGTTGTTCTTTATGAAATCTAGGCCAAGTTTGAAACTGGGACATGTGGGGCCAAAAACTAGGTCACTAGGTCATGTCTTAGAAAAATATTGTGTTCACTCCAGGGGTCACTGTTTTGATCCAATCTTCATGAAATATGGTCAGAATGTAGATTGTACTGATACCAGGTAGTAGACCAATGTGCAACAGGTGAGCGACCTAGGGCCTTTTTTCCCCCCGTTTGTTCAAGAGGACGGGGGAAATCCCCCCTAATTTCTCATTTCTAGAATAGACACTGCTTAATATGTGCATGGACGCCCGTAATTTGTAATTGTAAAAAATATTTTTGTTAATTTATTTCACGTTCTTCAAACATTCATTCCCTATATCTATGACATCAGCAATTCCGATATAAACATGTTGCCATTGTGCACACTGCAGGGCTTTAGTCCAGCGGAGGATAATTGATAATTTGATGGTGCGATTCAGGGACATCTGCTGCGCGAATTTTGCTCGGAATCATAACGGAACAGGCAGTAACGGAACTAAACGGATTTTAGGGTTGTATGCAATAAATCAACATCCGGTGTTTGTATCTAATACAGGTTTTTTATCGAATAAGTTGTTTTATGCATGATTTATTATTGAAACTTGATTGTTTTCTGCGAGAAATTACACTCGTCCTGCAGGACAAGCATTGCTGGATATATTACTTGTCCGATGTGAATTTCTAAGAGCGGACAAGTGGATTTGTCGAGCCCTGGATGCTTTATAACATTGTCATATATTTATGCGGCAAGGGAGTTATACTTACTTACTTTGGCCCTTTGCTCCACTGGGTAGTATAGGCCATTGACGAATTCCCTCCATCTGACTGTGTTACCTGCAATTTGTTCCATCAAATTCCAGGTATTGCCACTTTCTTTGATTTCTGCCTCGACATTTCTTTGCAAGGTGTTACATGCATTTCCTCTTTTCCTTTTACCTTGAGGCAGAAGCAGGGTTCCATTTAAGGCCTGCTTTGTGATGCTTGTATTTGGTTTATGTAGTGTGTGCCTTATCCATCCCCATTTTACATTTTTACCTCGATGTCAATAGGTTTTTGGTTCCTTGTAACATTGTCATATATTTATGGGACAAGGGAGTTATAATATGCTGTTAAAAACATGAAAATGAAGTACTGAAAGTTATTATTTCACAATCTGGTGGTTTATGATTATCAAATTATGAAAAATGTCATCACTGATGACATTTTTCATAATTTGAAAAATTATGTCTATACTTTTTCAAAATTTTGAGATTTTTCGTGCAGATGTTTTTACAAATCAGAAGGACCTAGGCCTATTGACAATTCAGTGAAAAAAGCCCAGAAACGGACTGTCATGCACAAACCCAAGGTTCCTATCTCAAAGATCAAGGTCACAGTTGGAGGTCAAATGTCAAATTGAAGGTTCCTATCTCAAAGGTTAAGGTCATTGTATGAGTTCAAAGGTCAAATGGAAGGTTGTGGGGACCATAACTTTCCTTGGGACATTAACTTGCTCACAAGATCAAAACATTTGGAAAACCTTATACACAAGCTACAGGTCACAATATTTATGAAACTAGGGCACAATGACCATCTGTATAAATCTGGGTCCTGGGGTAAAAAACTAAGTCAAATTAAAGGAAAATCTTGTGCACAGTACTAGAGGTCTTAAGTTGGGCTTTACATGACTGTATGAACATTGACCACAATGGTGATTAGTACAAAATCTTGGTCCCTTTTAATTTGATATTTAATACAATGAAAAGAATAAGATTAAGTATTATTTATTGTATAAAATAATATACAACTCTAGATTCATTTCTAAATGAAATGACTTTACTAGATTTATTATTCATTCAACCAGTGTTACTGTACATTTAGTGTGCAGGTGACCTTAACGTTGAAGCTTGATTAAATATTTCTGTCAGGTGGGGTATTTATTCTCTTGGCCATGTGAAAACAACTTAATACTTCATTCAAGTCCCATTTAATAACTGGGCAGTGTGTCATGATGTACATATTTGTGCACAGGTCATGTGAATCTACATTGACTTTGTATCTTGTTTTTAACTTTTATCATGAATGAAGACAATATGGGATTGCTTTGACCGATTATTGACCTTGAATAGTGTATTTAACTATGATTTCATCATAGATATATTAAGATGTCAGTAACTAGTCAATCAGTGTGGAGAAAAAGTGTAAGATAAATCCATGGTATACCACTTGGCTATGACTAATAATAAAACTGAAAAGATAATGAATATTATCTTAATAACCTTTACCTTAATGATGAGAGAACCTGATATTGCTGACTAGTAAAGTAGTTGCATTTTCCAGCTTCTGATATAATCAATGTTTTAATCAGATGATCAGGGGTTTCATTGGGCTCGGCAGTACAGGATTTGACCCTTGAAATTTCCTTAAAGTCATTTTTACCCTCCAGATGACCAGATGATATGTATACTAGGGTTATTTTCTCTTACATTTTTTGGCCTATAAAAGAGTAAAACTTGAGTCAAAAGAATCAAAATCACCCTTCAGATTCAGGGGCTAGTAGAACCCCTGGTAATTATGTTTCCCAGTATAATGGTTGTAATAAAATGGAACGTTACAAAAGCTGGTATTGCTGAATTTTTGTTGTTTAAATAACAAATTAGTTATTGTCAGACATGGTGTAATTAAGTTTATTATTAATATGGTGCATGTGAGACTGTGAGTGAGTGAGCACGAACAAGGTGGTTTATTGTTTCAATGTTTAATTTGATATATTCTTGCGGAAAATTAATTGGCTTGATTAATTAGTCCGGGTTAATGAGTTTTTGCTAAACTACATTATTTTATTCCAATAACCAAAAAGATTGCCTGACTGCACTGCTAATAATACATCACTTTAGTTATGTAGAATAGAGTTTATTTTCCAAATTCTAGACCCTTAGTTTCTACCTGAAATAAGCTGTCACCTGTATTATAATTAATTTAATCAAACATTGTGACTGGTCGTTTAAGACAGGTGATGATTTTATGAATTCTTACTGGTCATGCTAGTGATTTTGTGTTGAGGACTCAGTGCAAAACTATGTTAACTAGCTTTAGAAACAACAAGAATATAATAGAAGCATTATGTACCATAGTTTTGCACTGAGCCCTCAACATTAACTATATCTTTATTTTTTTGTTGGTTAAAGTCTAATAGTATGTAAGTACCGATTATGTCTGCATGCATGTAGATATTTATTCAGACTTCTACTGGTACATGAAAGTGTTATAAATGTATTGTTGTTTGTAACATATATAAAACTTGGCAGCAGTTTCTATTTCTCTCGGCCAAATCTTTCATCAACTTAACACTTCAACCTTCTATGCTGTGTTGCCATTTAGGCCACACCAAATTAATTTTTGGTTCTACGGATTTTTTTGGGAAAAATTAGGGGCGAGCGAGCGAAATATAAATTTAAATATTTATTTTTGAAAAACCCGTAATTGAGAGCGAGCGAAGGAGCGAAATAATTTTTTTTTAATTTATTTTTGAAAATGCCATTTTTGAAAGCGCGTGAAGGAGCAAAAGTGCCCTATTCATTTCTGATGCACCCACTTTTAGGAAATTGTGTCAATATTGAAATTATTACAATAGCTTTAATAAGAAATGAGGCCAAATAAATGATTGTTATATATTTCTTGTTATGTTGTGTAGGATTTATCAAATTATTTTACCAGAATACAGGTATTCAAGGTAATTGTGGGCAGACATTGTCACATACATATAAATGATAATGAACACATATGCACTGAGTGACAAGTGGTTAAAGATTCAAATCAACTAAGCATCAAGCTAGTCAGTCTCAATGATCACCATGTACAGTTTTGTTCTTGTAGTGACACATCATGCTCAGACGGCTGTTTATTTAGCACTGTTAGTAGCGCACCGATGCATAATGCTATGCAAGGTCAGAGCTCCAGCTAGGATTGAAGAAGGGCAGGGTGCTGGGCCCAAAAAGGTTGCGGGGGAGGTTGCGGGAGGGGGTGGACCTCCCCCTAGAAAATTTTGGATTTGTAGACCTTCAAGATTGCTTCTCCTGTGTTTTTTTTCTAAATAAAAGTGAATTTTGTGTGACTGATTATGATGGTGTTTATATGCAGTTATAATTTATTTGAGCAAGTTTTCCATTAGAATGCTTAATTTTTTACCACCTATCTATCTATAGCTATGGCTTGATGAATACCAGCCCAGATCAACAGCTTTTCTGTTTGGTGCCTTTCTGTTTATACCTCACTGCTATATTTGTTGAAATTGTAGATCATTAAGATGGCTCCTCTTGTTTTCTTACTAAATTTGGTGTAGTTGTAAGACAATATGTGTAGCAAATTTCATTTAAATCTACCCCCCCCCCCCCCTCATTATTTGGAGGGGCGAAACAGAACAAATCTATACAGTGACTGTGTGTTTATTAATTTATATCATGGGTCAATTAATATTTAACAAGTTCAAAGGTGGCATTTTAGTATATTATCTGTGTATGTACTTGAAGACTGACCTTGCTGACCTGGGTTAACCTTTTAAATATCAGTTACAACAGCTATAAAATGCTGGCATTTACTCTAGGGAGTCATTAATCACAGAAATCTTCTCTCTTGTGTGAGGTATTTCTTTTGTGTTGTGTTGTGTTGCATAACCTTCAAGGTTATGGTCAGACTTCTCCTACATATTTCTTAGATTTTGTGAATGATTCTGAAGTGTGATTTTTTTGTTGAATAAAGTTTTTCAATTAGTTGTCTGCCCCCTTCCCCCCCCCCCCCATTATTTTCTTGTTTTCATTTTCATGCCATCTTGGACCACTCAAGCACACACGTGCTAGTCCTGTCATCAGTAATTGACGTTGCAAACAAATAGGTATCAAAAGTTTAAACATAATTGACTTTTAATTATTAAAGATCTAAAGCAACGGAGGCTGTTACGTATTGTTGCAAACGTTAAACAGAGTGTTTCTCACGCTTGTAAAAATTACAGCAACACTGTTCACAAATTGACAATCAAGAAAAACAAAAGTTTGTCTGCTAATTATGTCTCCAGCTGAGTAGGTATACAGTATGACATGTATCCATGGGGCAATAAACTGGTCAATCCTCGTTTAACCAGCGTGTTTTTCCTCCGTAATACTAGGGACTTGTCATGAGAATGTGGATCTGTTTATTGATGGCTATCAGTGACATAATTAAGTCCGGAAGAGGGGTTCTTATAAAGGCTAATTACGCGAGACGGTAAGTTAACACTTAGGAAAAAAATCACATGCGTGTGGTTTTCCCAGGTGCGGGAGCAATAATTTAAATTTAAATATTTATTTTTCATTTTGGAAAAATCAGGAGCGGGCGCTCCCGACGAACGCATGATCAATTTGTTGTGGCCTTACCAATGTACATAGTACTGAAAATCATTGATATATAGTGAAAGTCATCTGTCTGTATCTGTCCCACTGATTTTATTTGTGTCTGTTTTTCAGTCTTTCTGGGTCTGTAAAGAATTTTTCAAAAGCAGAAATAACATGAAAATTTTGCAGTCCACCGAAGCATTGCTTTTAATTTTGACATACTTGTTTATTGTAAACACCTTACATTGTCAAAGCCATGTAACAATAACTGAGTTACACTATCCAATGATTCATTAGAACTATGATCCCTGATTGACTTACCTAGTAACTGAGTTATTATGGACATGTAAGGCTTTCAACTGGGCATAAAAGTTTATTAAATGCAGTCTTGTTTTAATTACTGTAAAATCATTTAATTTTGATGGGAAAAAATTTCGTGGTTTTCAACTTTTGGTAAAAAGACCATCTCATGGGCCGTTATATATAATTCGTGGATTTTGCGTTTTATTTTACAGTATTTAAAAATGAGAAGAAGTGTTATAGCTTGGCTAATTTGACACGAGCCTGACTTTTTGATTAGCATAATTTAACAGTCGATATATTACCTACAATACAACACCGATTGTATGTTTTCATAGACGCGGAGTATCACGAAGACGCTCGAGATGTAATAGAAACACAAATTTAAAATACCGATATCGCATGATTTGCTTGCGGAAATTGATATATTCAAAGCAAGAACCTTGTAATATATTCTTGCATGAAGGTCAGGTTCTGATCAAAATAGCCAAGCTATACATCAAGTTCTGGTCAAAATAGCCAAGCTATACATACAAATATTTTCTATGAATTTATGTTCATTCGAAATCCTCCACATTTCTCTCCCTGTTAGGGCTATTCATTACCATCTTTGAACAGTAATTCATTGAATGAGGTCTGACCTCTACCGTAGTGAGAGTGACAGGCACAACAAACTGGTTTAAATAATAATCTAATGTTGTCCAAAATCCAGGTAGGAAAATCTAGGTTTTGAATTTAACAAATGTGGTGCACCGTTTCAATTGCGTCAGGCATAAAGTTGTGTACATTTATATATAATTTATGTGACTGTCGTGCAAATGTCATAGCTCCACATTGTTTGCATTGCTGACTTCGCTGACAAAGACTAGGTTACCAGTGTTAGATACGACTTCGACTAGAGTGCTTATATGGTGTTAATAATTGACTAATAATTGGATACTGCTGGTAGTTTCAGTTACGGATATATTGGTATTCCATGGTTGGAATATAATGCTTAGTACTGATACGGTAAGTTATTGCCATGACTGCCCATGAGACTTGAAAGCTATTCTAATTCATCAGATTTCTGAGTTCACCAAAGCGACACACTTTTAAATCATCTGAAGCTCTATCACTGTAAAAGTGGGCTAGAGAAAAATGCTCTGTGTTGACGGTCTACCTAGATTTATGTAACAAAGTTTGTCCGCTCCTGTTTACCTTGAAACTTTTCACTTAATGGTTGGTTTTGGGAGATATATATGAGTTAGAAGACTAGTCAGATGCGAAAAAAACCTTTGAAATACACGGAAAGAATTTGGCTGTCCCTATTATTTGCCTATTAGATACTTGAAATATCATTAATAAGTAAAAACGTTCAATTTTTGTAAATGTCTCTGGGGTTGATATTATCCTATAAGTGTGGCAATGCTGCACAGCAATCAATTAGTTTGTTCCTTCAAAATCCTTTGATCATGCAAAGACCTTAATTACAACTTAGGTCTTTGTATAGGAAAGGTTGTGTATATGAAAACTAAAATCAAGCACATGATTTAATAGCTATTAAATGTGATACTGTTTGTTACATATTCATTTGCAAGGTTCAATCTAGGTATTGTAATCAAAAATAGCGTGCAGCGGTTATTTATAAATAGAACACAAGTTTATACAATGGTGTAAATTGTTATCAAAATGTCATTTTGTTTGTGATCAATATGACCTATCGTGACTGGTGTTCCTTTTTGAACTGACATACTAAGACTAAAATAACTTGTCTTTTGTATCAGTGTGGTTATGACAGAAGTACTGTCAGACAAATCAAGGGGTACTTTTAGTACACCTGATGGGTAGGATGTAAATTCAAAAATATTACTCACTATTTACACTGGGCTTGCAGTCTTCACGAAAAAACATTTCAAAGTACTAACCAGTAGGGCTACCAACAGGGCAGAACTTACTAGCCCAAGAAGAAATTTACAAGTCTGAACATTAAATGATCAAAAGTGGATTTTAGTACTGTTTTCATGACCACAATGCAGAATACCACTGTCCCGACTCAAAATCATTAGTAAAAAAGTTGGGCTTTGGATTTTTCTTGTCTTTTGATTTGTGTTCTCAGGATTTTTTCACTAGCCTTTCAGACTAGTCACGTATAGACAATTACTTGCCCGACCCAGATTTTACTAGCCTCGGGCTTCGGGCTAGTGGCCAAATTCGAAGACTGGGCTTGGATTGTTCAATGCATGTTCTTGAAAAGGACTAGTCCAAAATTATCATGTCAATCAATCACTTCAGATTCATTGAATTCCAGGTTCCAAGCCAACATGTTTTGTTAGTCTTATACCATACGTATTTACCATGACTGGCCCGTGGGTCATTTGTTCCTAAAAAAGTAGTCTTGTCACCTGAATAGATAATATGTCATCAAATAACGTAACTGTTTTAAATTTTAGCTATATTTTATTCTGGGCTTGATTACCTATGTTTGAGGGTGCAAAGGGGATTTTTTTATAATTTCATGAAGAAAAGAGTAGATTGAAGAGTTGTCTTTATAAACATAGGATATGTTAGACAGAATATTAAAAGGGGTACAGTATGTACTTCACAGTTTTATCATTTCAATCATCTTTGATTGAATCACTGGTCCCAAGTTGACATGTTTTGGTTTAGCACTATTAGTTAAATGGTTGCCAAATCTAAGTTCATTTTGTGTGTATTTCCTGATTGAATAGAGATAATGATTAGGGAGTGCCCTGATATTTGTACCTGTTGTCAATTGCTCAACTAGAAATAACTGGATTTCAAATGACGTAATGCAAAATGCATTTATATACCGATTGAAAGAAACTTTCATTCAGGTGTTTCAAATGTTGAATTAATTTAAGTCTAGTGTGTTGAGATACTCCAGACCTGAAGTTGGCAAATTCTTGTAATATTTTAATTTTAAGCCATTGATGGATTTCTAACCAATATGATTTACTGATGATGTTGACTGCATGTACATGTAGGTGTAATTATTTGTTTGAACATATTATTTATAGTAAAAATTATTACTAAAATTAAAAAGCGAAAAAAAATGTGGTCTTTCATATCAAATAGGTCTTAATAGTGATCCTTTCTGTTCTAATTTTCTATACTTTTATTCTATAACTATAATACCAACTTAAGAGGCAACTCAGTTGGTCAAGTGAATTTTGTACTGTAGATGACATCAAAGAATAAACACAATGCTCAAGGAAAAAATATTTTTTCAAGGTATAGGAAAATTCAAGGAATTTTGTGTTCGAATATTTCTGGGAATCTTGATTCAAGAAGAAGGTTCATAAGCCTTGCCGCAATTATAGTTCGGCACTCCTTGACTGTTACACAAATATGCAAAATAGCTTGATATGGCGATAGTCAAACTCAATCCATGCCTTGGTCGATCCACAAAGTTTGTGAGGAACGATCCAAGTGCCGCTAAATTTTTGTTGAAACCTAAATGTGCCATTGATTATCATTTTAAAAAGATATTGAGTGTTCACTAAGGTTATATGATCAATAGAATCTTACATTTTGTGCTCATTACATACAGGTTTTATGAACAAAGCCTCATGTCATATTATTTTTCGCCTTGTTTAATAAAACTTTTACATAATGAGCACTCGTATCTAGGATCCTCATTTTATAAATTATGACTCCTAATTATGACATGTGTTTGTGTATTTTCAGGGCGGAAGGTTGATATTCTTCACACAGAGCCCTGAGGGGTTCTTACCGTTAGGGAAGCTTAACTTCAACGCGGACCCGCCGTGGGATCCCAGCTAACATCAGTTTATAGCAAGTGTTCTCTAAGGCCAGGTATGTACACTGTTACTATGGTAACATGTCCTTTACAACTTTAAAAAATCAGGGTTTCTACTGTTCTGGAATAATAGGTGTCATAAAGGGGCAGGCGCTGCCAACATGCCTGCCTTAACTGCAACTTTGACTCCCGTACCTGCAACTTTGACTGCCTTAACACTGTAGAAATAAACTGATTCAATTGATGAAATTAGTTATACCACCTTATTTAAATCCAGTCTGCTCAGCTAATCTAAATATAAATAAAGACTTAAAATCTGTAGTCTTAAGGATTTTAAGAACAGTAATAATTGTTAAGCAAGAATTTTACTTATGACGTCAAAGTTAAATTATCCAAAGCATTACTTTTAAAGTTTGTGCGTAAGTATAAAGGTTTATTTTAAAATCAATTTAATGCTTGACTGTGTTTGTACAGTAACTACCCAACTTTATTATATAAATGCATATTTCGCAATATTGCGCAACATTGATTTTTTGCTACATTTTGTATTTATGTAGTGAAACATTGTCAATATCTAACTAGTTCCATTTTATTTATTTTTCAGAGTGCTTATATATCCATTCATTACTTTTGATCTGTCTAACTAAACCAAAATTAAAATGAAGACGTATATTGCAAAAAATTGTCCCGTAGAATTGCTTCCCTTTGAGAAATCAACTCCACTCCTCATTGAAGAGCAAATAGCCCAGTCAGCAAGGGAGGTAAGTGTTAATGTAAATTGTTACAAGTAGTTTAAGATTTACTTCCCTTACATTGAAGTATTGCCTTCAATCAAGGTCAAAGCTATTTTAAGTTTTGAGTTGATAGGTGTTTATTTTAGAACTTAAATGCGTTTTTAGATAATGCAAATTGTTGAATTATGGCTGACTGAACTGAATATGACAGAGTCACACTGAGAAGGTGTCTAGATGAAATGTGGCTATTTTGCATCTTGAGATGTATAAACCTACATTGTAAATATCAGAGCTACATGTTAGAGTTTGGTTGGATCCCCCTGAGAAAAATAGCTGAGAATTCAAAATGTCAAGTGAACTACCTTTTTGGTCTGGATTTCTCACTTTTAATTTGAAGGATGGAGGTGTTGATATAAAGGCTAATAAAGACCTGGTCTGTTGCATAAATTGATCACTTCATGGAGTGTTAAGAAATAGCATGCAGTTACACAATTGGTTTTGTCAAAATTTCCCATATTATTTTATATTTATCCTGTGTTCTTTGCTTTACAAGACTGTAATACTGTATACACGGGAGTGGCTGCATTAGAAAGAATTATCTTTTCTGCACAAAATAAAAGTTATTGGATGAAAATATTCAAAGAATCTACAAAGTTATGGTCATTTGAAGTTCCACAATATGCATTTTAACAATAAAACAGTGTTTGAAGTTTATTTAAGGTGTAGAAATGTGTGCTTATGGCACCCGAAATAGACTTGCCACTTGTTTTCAGGATTGCACATTATGCCTCAGTAGAACCCCTGTGTATATTGTACTGTTTTACTATTGCAGGGTTGTGACGAACCTTTCCTCATCTGTAACCTAGGTGATGTCATACAGAAATATCTCCAGTGGGAACAACTCTTACCACGAGTGAAACCATTCTATGGTATGTCTTGATTGTCTTCTACAATTTTCTGAAGAATTTTTCAAATTCATGTGTTACCAGGAAACTCAAATGGACATTTTTGGGAGTCCTATATGTATTTTAAATTTTTGATGGTTCAATTTGTATGAAAATTTTGAGAAAAAAATGAAAACAATGATGATGCGTTTTTTCCATGATTCATTTTTAAGATATTTGATTGTACTCACTCTGAGACCATATGTGACAAGGATTTCCTTTTAAGGGCTCTGAAGATGTCAGTTTATGATTTTGGTCCTCCACCTAAAAGCCCTTTTCGCTTTTTGTATATTTTTATAATAAAATTATACATGTGTAACAAAACGCAAATAATAGAACAATGTTTGGCATGAGCAAATAGCACCTGAAACAAATTGATGACTCATTTTCAGGATTCGGCATTATGCCTTAGTAGGACCCCTGAATTCACTGTATAAATGAATACTTCATACTCTATTTCAGCTGTTAAGTGTAATGATGACTTAGCTGTGTTGAAAGTTCTTGCTGAATGTGGTGCCAACTTTGATTGTGCCAGCAAGGTAAACTATTAGTATATTATGATACTGTACTAACATTGTTTTTCGTGGGGGATTAAATTTCGTTGAATTCTTGGTGCACCTTCAACCACCAAATCAAATCCCATCAAACATTGATTTTGACTCTTGTATTTATTTCCTGAAATGCAAAAACCACTATTAACGTCCCATTGAAATTGAATTTTTTACCCGAACCACAAAGTTTTGTCCCATCAAATTTAAATGATTTTACAGTTTTATGCTTTTATTATATTCATAGTGCAAGTTGGCATTGAATAAATGAGTGTGGAAACTTACATGTGCTAGTTTTAGAGGCAAATAATTTCTGCTGCTTTGTGGTTAATGTTAAGTATTGTGAAAATGTTCTCTAAAGTGATGAGATCAAATCCTTCATCACCACTTTTGAATTTTCTGTTGGTTCCCTTTAGTCTCAAAATAGCATGACCATGCAGAAATATTGTATTTTACAGAATGAGATTCAGAAGGTTCTAAGCTTGAAGATTCCACCGGAGCGTATTATCTATGCTAACCCATGTAAGCAATCATCGATGTTGAAGTACGCAGCTAAACATGATGTAGAGATGATGACATTTGATAACGAGGCTGAACTTCACAAGGTCAAGGCCTTGTACCCTGAAGCTAAGTAAGTGTTTGCTCATGCTACATGTGTGTGTACAGGACTCAGGTCAGACATTAAACGAAGAGTCCATGAGGTAAATTGTAACATTTAATCTGATCAAAATTACAATTTTCAAGCAAGCCTTATTCTAACACAATCAGCAGCTTTACCCATACTCGCATGTATAGAGGAAACAAAGGTGTCCGCTTGAATTACGGTAATGTTCCATCTCAGCTGGTTGATACGTCACAATACTTTATATTCAGTTAATACAATTTTATCATTATCCTTGTAACACGGATCCTGCAATTCCAGAATAATCCTGCTGCATATTTAAGGAAGAATTATCTTTTCTGCACAAAGTAAAAGTTATTTGATGAAAAAATTAATAAAAATTGAGTTATGGTCATTTGAAGTTCCATAATCTAAATTTTAACAATAAAACAATGGTTGAAGCATTGCCAAGATGTTGGGATCTGTGCTTATGGCTCAGACTAGCGACTCATTTTCAGGATTGGGAATTATACCTCAGTAGAAGCCCTGTTATATTGACAAAGGTAACTAATGTACAAGGCAAAAAAGATAAACATAACAATTTATATACTTAATCAAGTTAATGTAGGGTCACACACCCCAAAAAGGTGTACATCTAAAGGCATTACACCACTAAAATATGTACAACTTGAGGCATTATATCACTATATGATCTTAATATAGTGAATATTGTTGATATTTACAGGTTAGTATTGAGGATTTTACCTCCCAGTAACTTCAAGGTACAATGTGAACTTGGTATCAAGTTTGGTTGTCATCCATCTAAGGCACTACCACTCTTACAGACAGCACAAGCTCTCGGGCTCAATGTGATGGGTGTCAGGTATATATCTTTACTTAGTTTTAAAACATCCCTAGAGCTCAGTGCAAAACTTATGCCTATTTAAATAGATGTAGTTATCATGGTTTTTCACTGAGCCCGTAATTTTGAATTCTTTTAGTGATGTGTTAACACCTTTCATATATTGTAACAGAGTTCCAATATCTTTAAGTCTGTCTTGTATCATATCATAAATGATAGAGAGAAGTTTTGGTCCTCGCTCTTTGGAAATTGGATAGGTTAAGCACATTGCCCATTTCCTTCGTTTGTTGAGAGGTCAATGGCTTCCAGCATGTCACTTTACAACTAGAGAAAAATGTTGTCATTTATGAAAACATACATCTGGATGTAGATTGACAAGAATTCAGCTGTCAAGTTATGATATACAGAACATTTAGTTAATAAGGATCAAGTTAATATGTCTGCACTATACAGTATGTTTTCATCTCCTAACCATCATCGTATTGTCTTTTTACAATCATTCTGAAGTAAAACAAGTGGTTTGTACTTATATGCTAGGTTATTGTTGAAGTTTCCTGATAGTAGTGTTATCATTCTGTTTACAGTTTCCATGTTGGTAGTGGATGTGCTGAGGCTCATGCATTCGCTGTGGCTATACAACAAGCACGTGATGTGTTTGATCTTGCTGTGGACATGGGGTTCAACATGACCCTACTGGACATTGGTGGTGGCTATCCAGGCACAGAGAATGCACCTATCACCTTCCCTGAGGTAGGTGAAAACAAATAACACTAAACCTGTCTTATAGAAAACCTTTCGAGAAGTACAATTATGATGCATTCAATTTGCCTGTTAAAAGCTGGTGGATGTCAAATTTAAAACCAAAATGTCCATATATGTCTAGAAATGACATTGCAGGGAGCATGTTAATTTTGAAAATTGGACTAGATATCTGTCTGGATTGATAGATATGACAAAGTATGTCCGCTCTTGTTCTCTATTGGTCCCATTTCGATGGAACTTCACATGATTACTTGCTACCAAGACTAGTCTATTCTGTTAGGAATTTCAGGCAGAATCATTTTTGACAAAGTTATGACCCTTTCTTGGAGACATGCATTTTTGTGTCAAAAACCAATATATTTATTTTCAATTTACAGTCATAATTTCTTTTTCCTCAGACCTCATAGATTAAAAAGATTTATTTATTGGAATAATTATGTTTTGTGTTAACAGATTGCTAGTGTGATCAACATGGCTTTAGACAAGTACTTCCCTGAGGAATCTAATATCCAAGTGATTGCTGAACCTGGACGTTACATGATTGCTTCTGCTATCACTATTGGAGTCAACATCATCGCTAAACGTGTCGTGGCTAGGGACCAACATGGTGAAAGTAAGATACTTTTTTTGTTGGCTTTTAAAAGTGCTGATCTCTGGTTAGTGATAAAAGGATCAACATTTTAAACTTCTGCAATTTCATGAATGTTTTTAAGATTCGATAAAGAATCAGGCCGTCTACACAAAGTGTCTCAGATATTTTCTAAAGAAATTTTCTTAGATGAAGCACATTTAATATAGAAACGAATATTACCCAATATTTCTCTTGACAATTCTAACCAAGCTCTACAAAAATCCACCTTGGACAAAAGTTGAAATTGATTTTGTGAATACAAGCCCACATTTATAATACCAGTAGATCTTGTAAAGTTCCTGTGGAAATTGCCATAAAAGGCAGGAAAAGGTTTAAATTTCTAGGGTAACTTAAAAAAGTGATAATATTTTTTCTAACATTTGTGATGGAAAATTTGATTTCATGCATTTTCCATTCAGCATTTGCTATTATTGCATTCTTGAAGCCAGTGATGGAGGTTTTAATGTCTGATGTGTATATTGTAGATGGAGAATTGATGGATGCACCCACTATGTCGGATGAACCAGCTCTCATGTACTACGTCAATGATGGCGTGTACGGATCCTTCAATTGTGTTCTCTTTGATCATCAAACAGTGTCTGCTAACTCCATCAAGGTAAGCATGGCATTTAATACATAGGTCCCACTGAGTATTTTTGCCTTGGCGATGTACTTTCAATTTAATAAATGGGCATCGGAAGGCTTCAAGAAATGTGTCCTTGTGGTCTAGTGGAATCTTGGGGAAATCATTAGGAAATTTGTGAAATCCCTGTTCCTGATACCTCACAAAGCTAATTTATTCAAATTGGGGAGCATCGCTGATGCCAAAAAATGCTCAATGGGACATAGACTTTAATTCCTTGTGCTAGTAAGAATCTAGTTCAATGCAGAATCCTGGATTTTAAATATAATTAAGATTAAAACATCATATTAAGAAATAATGCTAGGGTTAGGAGAAGTTACTAGTTAGATAAGTGCAGGGACGTAGTAAGACACCAAAAGACGACAAAATAAACTTGCTAGTAGAGAATTCCTGTCTGTTACTTTTAATAATTATCTTCAATTTGCAAAGGAAGAACCTTTAAATCGCTGGCTTACTTATAACATTAAGCTGGCTGCATGAAAGCATTTCTACACCCCTAAAAATGTATTTTAGTTAGAATTAGTGTGTAAACATGCTCAGTATGAAGAATGCACAGCATCTATAGTTCAATTTTGAACCCTGAGCCATGAACTTTCAGACGAGTCCATTTGGGCGGGTGACCCGTGATTTATTCAATAGTCATTATTTAAAGATATGCTACTTACTACCATGTGTAATTTATCGATGTACAGTTTATCGGCGAATGGATTAAACTTTAAAAGTGCAGTCATGGCTCAATGCTCGAAATCAAACTATAGTAGTCTATTAGCAGTTTTGTTATTTTATACCATAGCTTTTCCTTTTAAAGTTTAGAAGTGAAATTTGAGAAATCTTAATTGACATTACGCCAGAGAAGAGATCGCTCCACCTGATTGTTTGTCAATGGGAGCTTGGCGAAGGTCTTCAAGTTCATCCATTGGACCATATGATTATAATTTACCGTTAAAATTAATTTAAGGGTATTGATTGACAACTGGCGTAATGTCAATTGTGTTATACTTGACATTTATGTCCGGACTGATCTCATTTTGTTAGTCATTTATTGCTTGGTAAAACTGATCACATTTGATTACAGAGCTCATCTGATGAGATGACCTATGAGAGTAGTATCTGGGGTCCAACCTGTGATGGTATAGACTGTATCATGCAGTCTGTACAACTACCCTTACACGAGATCGGTGAATGGTTCTACTTCCAAGATATGGGAGCCTATACTGTATCAGCTGCCTCTACTTTCAATGGTATGCAGGGTCCTGCTCGCAAGTACTACTACTGTCAACAGTCTGAATGGTATGCTCTGATTTCTTTTATGTATAATATTCATGTATTGTATAGCTTGGCGAATTTGACCTGATCTCGACCTTTATGCATGAATTTATTTCAAGGTTTTTGTTTCGATTATATCAATTTCTACAAGCAAATATCAGTATTTCATTTGGTGTTTGTTTTACATCTCGAGCATCTTAGTGATAACTCTCTTAGGACTATGAAAACATTCAACCAAGGTTATAAATACACTCCGGATATCGACTGTTAAATTGTGCTAATTAAAGGGTCAGGATCGTGTCAAATTGGCCAAGCTATACAATATATGTTCCATACACGAAAAAACAAACAATATAAAATCAATGAGCTTCAACTCTGATCTTACTGAAATATTTCTCTTTGAAGGGAAAAATGATGAAAGTGCACCACAACCATTATTTAGATCCTTTATACATCATTATAACCTTTTACATTCTGATAAAATAAATACACAACTTATGTTTAGCCTTCTGGGACGAATATATATGAAGAATGATCTCCCTTGATACATATCCATTTCATTAATTTGATAATCTTTCCTCTATAATCATTGAATTCTCATTATGTTGAAAAAAAGCCTTTATTCTATTTGTGTGTACATTTGTGGTTGTACTCAAAGCTGCATAGAGGAAAGTGTATGAGGCAAAAAAAGCTATTGCATATTAATTTTTTGTTTCTATAGATAGATTTATTGCAAAATAAAATGAGCATTTTTAAAAATGTCTATCATAATATTAAAACATACACATACAGTTAATGTAGGCATGAACTAATAAAAAAGCCATTTCAAATTAACATGTCAAGTACTGTAAAATGATTAATTTTCGTGGGGGATTAAATTTCGTGGATTTCTTGGTTCACCTCAACCAAGAACTTTAATCCCAACGAATATGGATTTTAACCCTTGTTTTATTACCTGAAATGCACAATCTACGAAATCAAGTCCCAACAAAATCGTCTTTTTTACCAAAACCACGAAATTTCGTCCCAAAGAAATTAAATGATTTTACAGTATAACTCAAAAAGGGTTCAGGGTTCTTAGAACCCTTATTTCCATCCTGGTCCTTATAATAAATTATATTCAATGTATAAAACAAATGTCTTATTACTTTGCCCAGGTGTCAGATGCATCCTTCGTCAGTAAGGCCTACTGTAGGAATCCCTATCAAGAAGGTACCACAGATGAAGACAGGTCACAGTCTACAGGACTCCTTCATGACATCGTTAATTGAGGACGGCCCTTCATCCTTCACTGAGGGGTTCATGTTTGGTGATATGGAGTTGGTACAAAACTAGAGAGGACAACGATTGATGTACACGCATTCATTTTAGTTTTAGTTTAGCGACCCTTTCCCCTCCCCTTTTTTTCTCTTTTTCCCTATAGATGTGTGTTGTGCTTTGTTAACTTTTGGCTGTTACAAAATTAATGATGTTAGAAAAATTTAGTAAACGTTGTTTCAAAGATCATTAAGAACATACATGTATACTTGTTTGGTGCTATGAAGTTTTGCTTTTTTGGAGGTCATAAAATCATACAACATCAAGGACATGTGACATCAAAGACATGTGACTTCAAAGACATGTGACATCTAAGACATGTGACATCAAAGACATGTACATTAATAGAGGAGCCATTTACCTCGTCAGTTAGAAACATTCATACATTTATTACATTCTCTCTCAGGTCACATCACTATATTTAACACAACATCCAGGGGAATATTTTTGGGATCAAGGTAAAGTTTAATCAAAGCACATGCAGAAATCATTGATTTACACTCAAATTTAAATTCTTTGTAAATCTTTACCAGCTTCTAAATGTGGTAAGTAGTTGTTCACTTTCAATTATTATTATTCAGTATGTGAAAATCCTACACACCATATTTGACCCAATACTTTGGTTTTAAAAGATAATAAATAATTTAAATTTGAACATAAAGATTATTATTTCCGTTAGTGCTTTGATAAGACATTTACCCAAGTGTGTGACCAATGGTAGTATTATTCAAACATTTTAATCTAGTCTCAAAAAAGCTTTTAAAAACTATGTCATATCATTATACATTTATATTAATTATTAAGCTATTTCTGACATATAATTTCTATTTCTTCCTTGTTACCTTAATGAATGGATATATAAGCACTGAGAACACTTGCTAAGTTAACTTGGCCTTGCTTTTAGTGTTAGTTGTTTGTCATATATACATTTTTTCATGTTTTGTTCATGAACAGTGCTACAGTACTGCTGTTGTCCAAATAAAAATTGCTGGAACTAGTACATTCTTGTTTGTTCTGTTTTGTTGTGCCTAAAACTATTTCTGGTATTATGGCCCAGGATGCTCATTATACTCATGTGTGGAGTGGTGGCCTAGATGTAGGGCATGTGCTTCGGGATGGATAGGTCCCGGGTTCAACCCCACTCTTGACCACTGGTTAATTTCTCTGAGCAAGACCCACATGCTCCACTCCACCAAAATGGTACCTGTGAGGGCAGTGTCTATTCCTGGGCGCCGCAGATTGATGTTGAAATGGTCTCCCAAGGGAGACACAAGTGTAGGTTTCCATAGGTAGTCTAATGACAAGAGGAAGTTAGAATGTCAAAGTGTGCTTGAGCGGTCTAAAAGCAGGGGTGGGGCATAAAAACCGTACAGTCATAGAAAGACTAATATTTATTATTTAGGACATTTTAAACTAGGTTCAGGTAGGTTGTTTTCTAAAGTTGCAATTTGAAGAAAAATTGCTCGTTCAAGATGGGATTCTTTCAAAATTGGCTGTTAAATGCAGTTGGACGACTGTCACATGCTCAACTGTACACAACCATATAAAACCATGGTGTTCCTGATAAATATGGAATTAATTACTAGTGCGACTTGCTATGTCTATACATAGATAAGATCTCATTAAGATGATAGTGAGTTTTCAATCCGGGACAAGTTAAAAGTTCATGGGACATGTACAGGTGCAGTAGACCTGCTAACGTCACGTATAGATGCATAGGTATCTCTAGTCGTAGGAATCTCGATAGCATAGTGATAGAGTGTAGGCCTTAATTGCCATTACCAAAGACAAAATAAAACTGGTACAAGTAGTCCTATGCTTGGCACTGAATGTGGAGAGCAGTGGCCTAGACGTAGGGCGCGCGATTCGGGGTCGATAGGTCCCGGATTCAACCCTCGTCTAGACTACTGGTTAATTTCTCTGAGCAAGAATAACCCACATGCTACGCATCAATGTGTAAATATCTAGCTCTGAAGGCAGTGTCTATCCATGGGAGCCACAGATCGATGGCTGCAACGCTCACAGGAGAGAAATAGTCTCTCCATGGAGACACGAACGTAGGATTCATTAGGTTTCTCAATGACCAGGGAAGTTAAAAAGCTGTTCGAGCGGCTGAACAGCTGAAGTCAGTCCTGAGAGTGCTAACTTACTTTGAAAGTATGCATGCTTCTGACGTTAGAAGTGACCTTCAGAGATGGAAGTGTCGAAGAGAGTGGTCAATCGAAGACACCGTATCAACATACCGTATATTGCCGTCCGTACAGGGGTTCCAAACATGAATATTGAACAGATAATATATCTTTTTCCAGCTTTTGCCTCCACCCGGGTCGCCAAATTAGACGACAAACGCACTTACCACGGATGCACAGTGTATAAACGAGCCGATTTCTGGGTATTATAATGAGGCATGGGTGTATGTTGAATAAGAATTACATAGTATGCCAATTAATCACAATATATGTGTGATCAGATGTTGCATGTGCTTTTAATTGCAATACATGTACGTCATACAAGTTGAATTTTATAGTTTCCCAATAAGGCATACAGAGATTTGGTTTATACGCTGTGAGTATGATATTTGATATGTAGGCAACGTGACTGGGTACCTAAAATTTGTAGGTTAGGCAATGGTGTGGGGTTGGACAGAAAGAGACGAACACGCACACCATTCATATTGGTGTACAGTAGAAATGGTAATACCGATAGAAAAATAAACAAGAAATATTAATTTTGAAAAGATCAAACTGACATAAAACAGTATGATTAGGCCTACTTTGATACCAGTGTACTGCGGCTAGTCTATATTTGAGCACAATTTGGAGATAAGTAACGTATGTGCATCACAGTGTTATATTATCTTACTGGGATCTGTTAAAATTAACTGTAAGTAATTTCACTTTCAATGTTTTATATGCAAACCAGTGTGCATAGACTTCATCGCAGCTGTTCGATTATTGAATGACAGTATATCTTAGTCGAGGTGAATCCCGCATTGGGCGTGGAGAAATCTTGATCTTTAAAATATTCGAACTAGGAAGAAATACTCTTAAAACACAGGAAGAGAACACGAAATTTCTAGGAAATGACACAGCTCTATAATCTAGATCCGTTGAAAAAGGGATTCATTCACTATCAGTGAAATAAACAAAAAACAAAACTATTAAATGGTACATGGTCAAATAAGCACACCTTTACGAAATGCCCGATGGCGACATTAACTTGTGAATTCACTATTTACTGCACAAATCCACAAATGTATTACATAAATCATAAATTCATTGATTGCAACTCCATATCACACAAATTCAAAGTACTTACTTCTCAAATTCACTGGAATTCGTCAATTAGTTTAACTTCTCTTGCATTTGAGAATTTACACTTCAAATAAATCGAATGAAAGTTGACAAAAGTCACAAAGGATTTCGTGAGGGTTTATATACTTAGCAACTTTTCTAAGTCCACACTTATATTTTTGAAGATAATTTTGTCAACCGTGCAAGTTGCCTATAGAAATTTTGCTTTGATTTGCGTGTGTTATATGTGTGCAGAAATGTGCAACAAAATGTCGTGTTCGATTTAAATTTATTGAATGAACACACTCAAAACATCAGAACGAAAGAAAGTAAAAGTCGCAAAGACAGATTTTGATATATTGGATGACCACCATGTAGTGTCATGTTTCTATTGACAGTCAAGGATGTCAGTGGGGAGCACTGCTGAACAATGAGACTTATTACATTTTACCGTCTGGACGCAAAGTTGTCATGCGACGCCGGGGTAGAGCGTCTTTACGTCGTAATGTCACAATAAATGCTAAACGTACTTGCAATCATCATTTAACGAGAAGCAAACCATACGTTTACCTTAAATTAAACACTCCTAGACGTGTTTATACGTTGAAAATCAATCAAGCGTGGATGTCAATTAAGGTTATATTCTTGATTGTCGACACAAAATACTACTCTGTAACGTATTGACGTCACTTCATATTTTCTGACATCATTCCACGAACAACGGAGATAGCTTTATAATTTTTAAACTGTTTTTCATACGTGGTTAGTAATTGGACATAATTTGAAGGCATTTTTAGCATACGACATGAATATGTAAACACATGGCGTCAAAAAAGCATGAAGCGGACGTCAATCTCTTGACGAACAAACCAGGTGACACTCTGACATTTCGAGACGCGGATTATAATGTCTTTGTTGTGCACACTTCACCTGCGAAAGTTAATTATTTCACTGTATATAATAAAAAAGTTATGGATAAATGAAAATGAGGACTTAGAAAAGTTGTTAAGTAAAATATGCATCACTGTATGTTGATATGTACCTCCTGGAACCACCTTCAGCTGGGTTATGTGTCTTCTTTGAAAACAAAAACAGGTGCCCTGCAAGTGGATATGACATCCTCTGATAAAATACGACAAATCGCTGGCTTAGAATGAATCGACCTTGTAAGAATGATACTTTTAAAATCAGCACTACAATGTGCTTGTTATGAGCCTATTTTCATTAAAATCGGAACTTGGCATGCTGATCAAACCGAAATTGAAAGAGCTTGTTCTACCATAAGTAAAGAGTATTTTTCGGACACATTTTGTACAAGTTTTATGACATTCTCATTCTAAGCTAGAGAAATATTAACTTATGTATTTGGCCATATTGACCATATCGTGTGGTATCCACTTGCCGAGCACCTGCGATTTAAACTCCTGTGGTTTGTTTCCACGAATATCAATATTTCATGTCTTGAAAGTATGTCTTGGCGAATTTGACACGGACCTGACCTTTATGCATGAATATAATATATTATATTTACAAGGTTCTTGCCTTGAATATATCGATTTCCGCAAACAAATCGTGAAGTATCGGTATTTCAAATGTGTGTCTGTATTACAACTCGAGCGTCCTCGTGATACCGACTATGACTATCATACTAATCAAAAGGTCAGGTTCGTGTCAAATTCGCCAAACTATACACACATGTCGTTGTTTTCATGCACCAAGGATCGTACAGTTCAGAGATAATTGAGATAACACGTCGACCGGTCACTATGGGTCAACCAACGAAGATCACGGGGATGCAGGTCAAGGACATAAGATTCCCAACATCTCTAGAAAAAGATGGCTCCGATGCTATGGTAACAACACATTCTTGTTCTTAACATTTTTTTATTATAAAATCCTTAAATATGTTCTGTTAACGCCACCATTTCACAGTTAAACATTGATTTCAAGTTTCACACAAAAATGCAACTCCATTCTCTAGAATAAATTCATTCATTTGGATGTTAAAATTGTTTTCAAATAAAGTTATCTCATTTATGGCATATGTTGTATAATTAATCTACATTAGTTAGCGTTTGGAACCTTGCTTGCTTGCGTGTTTATGTTTTTAAGAATTTTACATGGTCTGTACTGACTGCAAACATGCAATAGTATGAACAGTTTATGAAATATAAATCACATCAATTGCGGGCCACTATGGGGTGTCACATGAGTGGTTTGAGTAAAAAATATAGGTGTTCAGTACAATAAATTATCTCGTATATGTACTAGAATATTTGAAATGGATGTTCCTTGATAAACACTTTTTAAAAAAAGATTTACTTCGTTTCTTCATTAATAGCATGTTGCTCTTGACTCTCTCACTCGAAACTACCTGGAATTCACGGTCCCTATCAGGATTCGAAAAATCGCTGGCTCACAATGAGAAGGTCGCAAGTATAAATTCAATACTAGAATTGTGAGAAAAACAGTCTAACAATCACTCTTTACTTGGTAAAACAAGCTTTTTCAACATGAAAATAGGCTCATAAGAAACACCTAATGATGTAGAGTTTAAATATGCATTGCTCGTACATGCATAAGGTCGCCACTTACGACCTTTTCATTCTAAGCCAGCGGACTAGGGTTGATGATCGCATTGATTTCTGAGTAAACACCAATCAATTTAGAGCAGTTCTTCACCGCGCAACACAAGTCAGAATAATTATGTAGATTGTCTAGGTACGATGTTTCATACAAATAGTTCCAGACCTGTGGTTATTGGAGAACCACGTGTCATTTTATGGGTCATTAGTCAGTTGGAAGCAATGTGCAATATAATGGTCATTAGTTTTGGTTTCAACTGTGTGCAACGTGATGTTTTCACCGAAAGTCCCGTTACGTACCCTAGACAGAACAATCGGTGACTAGGAAAATCATAAATTTACACAAAGTTAAAACCAAATGCTTATGTGTGCAATTGCCTTTTTGTGACTGAAGCATGTACCAAATGGCATATACACACTAACAATCCAGCCCCTCTCTACTTTCTACAGCACTCGGCCCCAGATTACTCATGTCCATATGTTGTCATAGAAACAGATTCTGACCTACAAGGTCACGGTTCCACCTTTACGGTTGGTAAGGGAAGTGAAATAGGTAAGTCACGACTAATGTTGGGTTCGCCCTGATATCACCTCTCTTAATCCGTAAATATACTATCACACCCTGGTATAAGGCCCCCACCTCATATCCTACCCACATTCACACAACGACGGGTTCTCACTATTCTAACACCCACTCCTATATTAACTCTGGGGTTGGCCACAGGTAACAGTATCGTTGAAAAAGAAATAAAAACAAACTGAAATTGAAAAAAAATGTTTCTCGAAATTTAGGTATTACATGTATATAGGTATTACCTATTTAGGTATTACAAAAATGTACCTATATAATACCTAAAAAATTTTTCAATTTTATTTTTTAAAATTTATTTTCCAACGATACTATTACCTGTGTGTAAAATTAGGGACCATAACCACTTGCAAAGATCCCTTTGGGGTTGGCTAGGCAGTAAAGTGAGGACATATCAAATAGTTATTTCGGTTTGTGTTCAACCTTAGTTTGAAAACCTATTTAGCTATCCCGAGACAAAAACAACATTACGCTCGAAAAAACATAACGACTTCTATCGACATCATTATGCGGATAACAAATGTAGCTTCCAAGCATTGCCAGTCATAATTGCTTCTGAAATTCATAATTTTAAACTTGTTTGTGTGAAAACTACTCAGGTCGGCAAAGTTTCGGGGTTGGGGACATGGTTGTGAACAAGCATGAAAGCAATATATCCCTGTGTTTTAAAGAATTCACGATTACATAAATGTTGTTTTTTCTTTCCCAAGATGCTCGAACCTATTCGTCCCCGGACGCTTAACGAAGAAAGGATTTGGTATGACCTGACACTTACAAATGTACACTTGTTTACAAGTGTATGTACGTACGTGAAATGTTTCAGCTTCTATTCTAGGCCAGGTGCTTTTCATGGGGACAAAACAAACCCTCTATGGATAGACACGGTATAAAGAAACCATAATGAAGAAATTGAAAGGATGTTTTTCGTAATATTAAGCTATTGGCAGAGTGCATTTACTGGGAACGCGATAAACCTTGTACCGCCTACACTCGCCACAGCAAATATTGTAAGTGCAAGAAATTCCAAAATGACACAATAAACTATTGCATGGTGGCTGTCTTTGCTGGCCAGGTAAAATTTCTGACATGCAAGCGATGCCATGGAATGTGTATTTAGAAATGTCATATAGAATGTATGTTGCTATTGTTTTATCCAGCATCTTACAATTTGATAATATACATTCGTGAGCATCGATACTTTCTTGTTACCACGTCTGGTTGAAGGTTTAATTTTCATAAAAGGCCTATAGATAGTAGCAGGGTAGCAAAACGTGATCATTAAATCGTCTGTGATATTTCAATATGATTATTATAAGTAGGTCAATGTTATATGAATAGGACAGGTTTTGGTGAATGTTTGATCGACACAAGGCCGTATGCAGAAAATATGGCTCCTCATATATATTTTAGGAGTAACGTATGTACGTTTTATCATGTTTATAAAGCTTCTATATTATTTCCACGAAAAGGAAGACAGTCTAAATTGGAATTTAATTGAGCTATTTCTTTTAGCATACTACCCCTGATTATTCGTGTGCATATGTTGTCATAGAAACTGACTCTGACCTTGAAGGTCACGGTCACACATTTACAGCAGGAAGAGGTACTGAGATAGGTATGTGATATAATCACTCACCAATCATTTATGTACTCGGATATGTGGGTCATGAAATACATGTACGTACAGTAATCTAGAAATAATAGGACTTTTCTAATATTGCTTAGACAATTTGACCTGCTCTTGACCTTTATGCATGAATATATTCATTACACAAAGTTTTTGCTTTTAATATACTAGTACCAATTTGTACAAATCAACATGTTAATCAAAGGAAAAGCATCTTGCACAAAGTTCCGGATATAAAAGGTTGGGATCATGCACAATATCCAAGCTATATCAAATATGATGCAGCCAGTATGTAAAGCATGCAATGCAGTAAATTCACATCAGGTAGATTTGATTAAGTGAAAGTATAAAAGTTGATACGTGAAATTCAAATTATTTTTGGATCAACCCTCGTACGTGCACTTGCGTATCTTTATCATGTCAAACTTCAAGCATACCGACTCACCAATACCAATGTCACCGTCCGCACATTTATATATTTATAAAATATCGATGGCTTAGAATTAGAAGGTCGTAAGTGCCACTTACGACCTTTTAAGATGCATACATATTTAGAATAAGCATCACAAGGCGCTTCTTGTGAGCACATTTTCATAAAAATCTGAACTTGTCATGTTGACCAAAATGAAGATGTAAAAGTTTGTTTTATCATAAGTAAAGAGTAAATGTCAGACAGTTTTTCCGTGTTTTTTTCTCCTCAAAATATCGACCTTCTAATTCTAAGTCATCGATATATTCGTTTCAGTTACAATAATTACATTATTAATTATACCACAGGTTACAGTATCATTGAAAAGGAAATTGAAAAAAACTGATATTGAAAAAAATGGGAAAATTTGATTTTCTCAAACTTTTGGTTCTCATAGAAAAAATATATATATACCTGTATTACTTTTTTTCTTTTTAGTCTTTATCATTGATACAGTTACCTGTGAACTAGACATGTTCTTCAAATTCTCTAGCTCGTTTTAATATACTGTACATGTACGTGTAATTATTATATACTCGTATAATGTGCATAACTATACAACTTACATTGATAGACTATTTCTGTAGACTTCCCTATCGTGTTCTTAACAAACTTGTTAACGTTGGTCGATTTGTTAGAATATTATTATTTTTTCGTAAAAAAGTACAAGTTATAAGTTGCATATAGATCTATATGAATGTCTAGACTTTTCTCAGAAACCTTTTGGTAAGAAATGAAGTTATAAGAATGTGAGTTAGATTAGTTAACTACATGTACATATAAACATACATTATTTAAGCTCAAGATAAATTATAATGCTAATAAAAAAGACAAACTTACGGAAGCCCTGGAGGGACATTTATTATTTAACAATTATAAATAATTATTATCTATCATTTAAAACTTATTATCTATAGTTTATTATTTATTACTTAACACTACTGTTCCCGGCGGGAAATAAAATATACGACTCGAGTCGATTAGTCAAAAGGATATACACAACGTAACACAAGTACAATTATGTGAAAGGCGTTCTACTCATATCCATTGCAAGGCAAAATAAGTCACTTGGGGTAAGTTATGTTTGTTGTGATTCAACTTTATTTAAGCTTTAATTTCATGGCCCATCTCAAAGGTGTTTGAGTTAGACGGAGCTGTAATTTCGCAACCGACAACGAACTAGCTTACTGGGAACTTGGCATTGACCCGACATGTGGCTATCGTTGGATATGATATGTCGCGACGTCGGCAACCTAAACCCAACGACATCGAAATCCCGATGTTGAAATGCACTGACGTCGGCACGGTGAAAACTTGATATCGTGACCTTCGATATAATAAGACAATATATGATGATATGTTTAAGTACTTGACAGGGCCATCTCAATAAGTGGACGATTAAAACGAGTATCCTATTAATAACTGATAGTAATGTCAATTACCAAATGATAAACTCATATATTATTGTTAGATGTCTGTTGTTAAAAAGTACTTACACCAGAGTGATGATGACAGGCTTTATAAATGTGATTTTGTAAAAGTATTATTATTAATTATAGGAAAGTTGGAAAGGTATTGGAGTGGAAGAACTGTACTTTTCTCGAAAGTGTTGATGTGGTGAATAAGTCACACAGCAGATGTGGTGCCTCGATATCTGCCATCAGTGAATTAATACATATCTGTGATTAAATACACAATCCTGGACTTAACTTGGTGATGGAATACGTTAACGCTGGTTTTAAGTTATGTGAAATTGTTCTTCTACAATTTTGTGAACATTATGCTGTTGAGAATGCGGCATTTGAAGGTAATATTTCACATCTCTGTGGATATTAACTCTTACGTCGCAAAAAAACCCACCAGAGACTTGATAGAGAGAAAAATTCAACTCAGTAGAAAATGTATCTGTTTTAGAAGACTTTAGTATGTGCTGTCGCTGAATGAGAGGCTCGAATGCCACATATACGAAGAAACTGTACAAAAGGTTAAAATGATATTTGGCACATTGGTGGATATGACCAAAGAAACTATTTGTTCATGCATTCATGCAGAAATAGAGTTTGGAAATAACCGGGCGTGGTCGTATAATGATGTATGTTGTTAAAGGTTTGTTGACCAATCCTTAATGTTTTGTTAATTATCATATTAAATCAATTAAAACCTGGAAGCGTGTTCCTTGTATTTTCTGTCCCGACTGTGACACTAAAACACACATGTTAAGTTTTTACAACCCTAATTTTGACAAAGCCACTGCGAACTGCGAGTCAACATATTCAAGCGGGCTTGAGTTACCCCCAGCCATAGCTTAATGGACTTCTAAATAAATTGCCCAAATTATGCCCGTAATCATGTTCACCCCCCCCCTCAATGTTTACTAGCCGCATATAAGTCTATTGCAAATTCCCTATGGTGGTGTCAAAATGACCTGGTGCCATTATTTGAGCAATTTATATTAGAATGCCCCATTTTATAAAAATCAAGCTACGTAGGAGGATATCCTTGGCAGCACGAACCCTTATATTTTTTATCGCCTGGTGACAGGTGAGTCAGGCATTCCTCTGTCACTCCATTAGGGTCAAATGTGAGGCAGCCACTTGAAGATTCTTGACCTGTACAACTGATGTATCTTCGAGAAACAATACAATAAAGCAATAGACTGCTAACTATTTATTCAACTTTTAAAACAAAAACACCATACTTGGAAACATAAACACTTTTAACACAATATGTCGTAAACGCAAGTCATATGGTCAATGCTCTAAATAACCTCCTTAAAGTATAATGTTTGTCCTTCTACAATACGCTCATTCACAACAATTTTCAATATTGTTCCTCCTCCATTCCTCCCTCAATACTTCTCGTAAAAGGCCGCTAGCGTATTTGCACCTTGTGTTCTGATTTTCCTCTCCACCAACGACCACGTCTTTCATATGAACCAACGCTCTGAAAAAAATCCAGAATAATTTATTTAAAATATATAAGACTGTACTTATTTATTATTATTATTTATCAAATATTTAAAATTTATAACTTAAAACTTATTATTTTAAAGATATAACTTAAAACTTATAATTTAAAATGTATTACTTAATACTTATAATTTAAAATGTATTACTTAATACTTATAATTTAAAATGTATTACTTAATACTTATAATTTAAAGTGTATTACTTAAAGCTGACTTTTTGTGGTTAATTGGTTTAAATGGCAATTTCAAATGCTATGTCACTTATGACAGATGGGTAGATTTCCTAACTATCTTTCCTGGGAAGGCCCAGCACCAGACCCAACTGCCAAATTATTCACATTTACAGTCATGGTTTGAAGGGTTTACTAGTTGAGATGCAACATCTGACCGATTTACACAAAGAATGAAGCAAATCTAAACTGATAAACCCTGCCAAATATCAACACATTGTTCTTTGGCCTAAAGCTTGACAAGGGCCATCCCGGTTGTGCAAACCAGGTATAGAAACCTATATCTAGGCCCATGCACTTTACAGACCAATAGCACATGTGATTAGAAGACACTTTTGCTAATGAATTATTGCATCCTACATAGTCTGAGAGTGCTCCAGAATCAATAAATGACGTTCTAAAATTAAAAGTTTCTTGGGAGCATGTCTTGGACCCCATGCATTTCATTGGATGCATTTGCATAAAGCTGTGAATGACAGTGCAGTGTTAACGATGGTACAAAATAGTTGCAAAACGCGCCAACAAATACAGTGGAGCATGCCAACGGACACCCTAAACTAGATTTTGTGTTCTCCCCAATTTCGAGCCAGAAATTACAAATTCGATTCTATATCGATTACTAACAACGTTAACAATATTATGATTTAATATATAATATAGATATAAATAACCAGATTTTAATACCTCCTGTAACTCATGTCCGTCTTCAATATCCCTTTTGCTCATCGTGTCTGTTTGCCGCAAAATATGACGCGTGTCAATAACTTATAAATAATAGGTTATAAGTATAAGGTAATAAGCGGCAAGTAATAGGTAATAGTTGTATATTAATTGTTAAATTATAAATGTCCCTCCAGGGCTTCCGTACAAACTACCCTATCATAAGGTACTTTTGCATAATACCTTTTACTGCGCGTTTATAATTATCGATCACTATGTTTCAGTATGTTACGCTATCAACACAATGACCAAAATGGTTGTGGGAAGAAAACTAGCAGATATCTACAATAACTTTGGAGCATACTGGCGGGAAATTACAAACGATGACCAGACACGATGGGTGTGGCATTTTGTTGACATTGCTATTAAACAGCCATATTTATTACTTTTTGAGTTATTAAAATTATGTTGGCATCAACAACAATTCAGTATCAATAAAATATTCATTTATTCATAAATGTGCAAAACTAAAAACAGCAGAATCTATTTTTGCTGGACTTCTCCAAGTTACAAGGCATTGTTTGTGTGTATTATCGGAATATAATTTATTTTATTTTAATCTAATTTTCCTGGACTACACAAAAATCACAAAGCAGATGTTTGTGTATTTTCGGAATATAATTTATTTATTTTTTTCAGTGAGCACGCAATTCTGGAATATAAACATGTAGACAGATTGTTTTGGTTTTTTTCTTTGAATTTGATTAAGAAACGTTGAGTACCATTATTATTACTGTATCCATGTTACAGATCGGGCCCGAGAAAGGCGTAACTCACTTGGCAACGGCAGCTATCATCAATGCGTTATGGGATCTCTGGGCTAAAATGGAAGGAAAGGTCAGACATAAAACAATAAGACTAACGTTAGGTATTAGCCATCCTCGAAAACCCAGGCGACACTCCGCTCCTGCACATCAATGTAGCGATTTCGAGAGGGGAGTCACCGCTCCAGGTTTTCGAGGATGGAAATAAGCAACCTAAGTAAACGTCTAAATAAAATTGAAACTTAGTAGTTGTACATGTAATAGTGTACATCCCGACCTGAACATACAGAATAATTTATAATTACATTTGTATTTTTAACTTATTACCCGACCTGTTTTGTTTTTGTTTTTCACTTTAATGTCCATATAGTCTAATAGTATCTTTAGACAAGTATTTCAAATCCCTTGAAAGTGTTGAAATGTTACTTTGGACTTGCGACTCAATGCTTGTTATAATACAGGCTTATGTAATCATAGGTAGTCAGATAAATATTTTGAAATACAACTTCATAGTTTGTTAATGAGCATACTGAAAGTAGGCCTACTGTAAAATAATAATTATTCGAGGATGATTTAATTTTGTGGATTATCTAAACCACGAAATTAAATCCCCACGAATTTTAATCATTTCTATAGTTATTGACTTATTGGATAAGGTAAAATCCTTGAAATTACGTCCCCATGAAATGTTCTTTTTCGCGAAAACCACGATATCTTGTCCAATTGAAATAAAATGATTTTACAGTATTATGAATTAGATGCTGTTCTTGAATGGCGTCGATTGCTATCATTTTGTGTAATGTTAATATATTGCATTGTATATTTCAGCCACTATGGAAGCTGTTGGTCGACATGGTTAAGTATTAAGTTGTCTTGTGATACTGTACTTTGGCATTGGTCTTTCTAAATCTATAATCTTTCTTATTCAATTTACCTTCGTGGAAGTGAAACAATTGCTTCTAAATCTGGTCATGATGCATATAATTTCAGACAGTGACCGCCAACATGAAAAAAAGCAACATATATCTTCGTCAATGATTGAGATTTGACCATCACATTTCAAGACGCCATACCTGTTAAAAATCCTTCTTTCCATAACATTCCAAGGGATCAAACAACGTTTAGCACACTGTCGATCACTTTAAATGTAATCAAAAATCCTTGTGTGGCTTCTGAAACGAGAGTAAAATGTCTTGATCTGATTGTCACGATTTGAAGATATTTAAGGACATTGTATTCCAAGGAAGCAATTAAGACAGTTTTTGTTAATAATGTCATGTGTATGTCTTTTGTAGGATGCCGAACAGTTGGTCAATACAATAGACTTCACGTACATGTACGTATAATACATTTACAGTTTATACATGTTTTATGGCTTGTGATCGTTTTCGTTTTGTATTCATACTTTTCAGGGATCGAGGCCATAATCAATTAAAATGAATATGAAAATATTACTTAATTTTTGTCACAAAGTGTGGGCAGTAGAACGCTCCCCAGCACTTGCATGCCAAAGGCCCAAACATATATATCCTGTGTATATTGCACTGTACCTATACATTTACTTGAGTCAGTACAAGATATAAATCCATAGCTACCAACTGACCATACCAGCGATGCCAAACAATCATGGTCTTATTTTATTTTTTGTAGGTCAGATGCATTGACCAAAGCTGAAGCATTAGGTAAGAAAATGTATGGTTGGTCGGGTCGTAATGTTTTACCTTCTTCAGTGCAGCACATAGCGTGGCGGGATTTTGCACTAAATATATTTCTTTAATTTTAGACCTTTCACGTCACCGTGTCCCTTTCAATTTTCCGGAACTGGGTTTTTATGCACAGGTTCTAACAACATTTATATTTGACTAAGGATGCCATATTTTGAGAAAGTGTTTATGAAGTCTAACTATACTTACAAGCTAATATTGCCGGGAAAAGATTTTGGACTTTTGTTCTAGAGAACTATAAGTATTGTGAGTAATTGAGTAGAATGACATTTGTGGTACGTTTACAAAGTTGTTGGGGTGGACACGCCTTTTATGATTCTCACTCATTTATTATTTCTTGTTTGCAGCTATACTGAAGAAAATGGATGCCACAAAGCCACAGCGGGGTAATAGTTTAATATTGATTGAATTCGCAGATATATCGCACAATTTGTCAAAGGTATTTGCTGACCTCCTCGAACATTAACAGCAATCATTTTATCAACACATTCTAAGTGTAAGTCAAGCAGTAGGCCTACATGATCTAATCGATCGCCCTTTGTCTTGAAAAGACAATGCCAAAATTTTAACCGATTTGTTAGCATTTCCTTCCTTTTGAATTTTAAACAAGGTTATTCTTATACCAACTTCTCAAACTCAAGACACAAAGAAATCAAATCAGTTTTGAGTTTTAACAATTTAGAATTTGATGGTCTATTGATTAACTATTGATAGTTTTTTTCATGGCTAAAGAAATATGTGATAGGCGGAGATGATCAAATTTACTTTTTTGGTGTAATGAGTGGTGTTTTATTTTTATTACAGAGGCTGAATTGTTAAGTACAGGATACCCTTCATACACGACATCCTGTGGTTGGCTTGGTTACAGTGATGAGAAAATAACAAAGGTAACGTCAGGGTTCTCAATAATAGCAGGCTGCAGGCCAAATTGACTGCTTAAAAGTTTAAAACTCATTTTGGGTCGGCTGAAAATGTGAAATTTACACAATTCTAATGGGAAACAGTTCCAATAAAAACCTTATCAGGCCTGTTGGTTAAGCATTTAGGCCTTCTAGGTTTAAACTAATTGAGAACATTGAACGATATAATCAATGTCATTCAATGGGGGACAGGGGTGAAGTGTCGAGTTATGTTGTATACCGGGCACCTTGTTCTCACGTCAACAAATACTAGTAGCACATGTCCACCTTTGAAACTTGCATCTTTTGTGGGTTGTCCTTGACCAACGTGTCTAAATAATTACATACGAAGGTTTCCAAGCAATGCTCTTGTTGTTAGAATATATTGATATTGCTATATGCAATTATGTTGAGGGTAAGCAACGATCTTGTTCGTTACTTCGTAGACAATTGTTATGCAGCATATAAACGGTGTGCATATTAATCAGTGTTTTTGGTGTTTGGTAATGGTACAAAATTGGCAAGTAAGGAAGTGCTGTTGTCAGACAATAGGTATGTTCCCATGTTGTGCTAAGGTTGCAAAGCAAACGTTTTGTTGCTGTATGGATATTAAAATTGCTGCATAAGGTCGTTCAATGGTGCTTGCTATTCAAAATTAATGTTGCTTGACAGGGCGAGTGATTGCAGTCCATGCGTATGTTGCTAAGAAATATTATTGTTGTTAAACAAGACTGTTGTTCCTAAGTGATATTGGTATATTAATATTACAATTGCTATGAAATACTGCTTGGGCTAATGTTTGTGACCACGACAGTTGTGTTCAAATTCAATATTTTCGAAAATGTTTCTTTTCAATATATAACATTAACAATGGTGTCATAACCATAATAATTATTACACAGCATACTATTATTTATAAATACATGTACACTAGTTCAGCTTCTTAACAGTATGTGTATATTGTATTTATTATGTATCTTACAGCTAGCAAAGGAGGCGATGGCAGCAGGAACAACAAGGTAATGTGCCCCTATACATATGTATAACAACATATTTAACCATAATAAGAGTAGTCAACAGAATTAACCAACCATCAGTCTTACAGAACAAATTATAAAACATTGTAATAATAAATCCTACATGGTCCATCGTTTTAATGACTACAGCAATGAAAAAAAGGCCAATATTCAGTCATAGTTTACCTATCCTTTTTCAGCGGTACTGTTTTGCTGTTTCGGGAAGCAACTAACTTCCCTACTTCTTTCAGATATTATGACCAGTTACTTTCAAGGAATGCTAGTTAATACTTGTATATGATGCATTCATCCCGTTTTTTTTATTGGTAAATTGGTCAGTATATTGATTGATAGATGGATAGATAGATAGATTGATTAATTGATTATAGATTCAAGATGAAGGTAGGCAAAGACTTGCAGGATGATATAAGAAGAGCAAAGATCTTCCGGGAAGTTATTGGATTCGATAAAATATGGGTAATGTTGATCATGTTCTCAATATTAATGTGTGAAGAAATCTCAAGTAGCAGTACGTACAGAGCTTGGAAAATATCCTGCCTGCACATAATCTCCGCGAGGGGGTGATGCAGTATACATAGATAGATAGATATCCTTCAAAATGGATGGGATTATTTTTCATCCTTGCTTGGTACCTATAAAAAGTGAAGAAAATTCCAATGTGGTTGCATCTAGGCCATACATTTCAATCTAAGAGGGGCAAGTTTGCTCATTTTACATATAGAAATGCACAGTTGTTGTGTATTACGGTCTATCGTTGATCCATTTTTCTTTCATTAAAATTGTGGTATTTACAGTCATCTTGTTTGTTTTGCTTTGACCATAATTCTCCTCTTCATGAAGTGCATGTACATGTATAACAATGGCGTGTGCCTCCACATACTCTATTGGTTGATTTGGTTCTTATTCCTATTCCTAACCCTGAGCGTTTACTTTATTTTTAATTACCTACTGGTACATAATTGATTATATGATTAATTTATTTTAGTGTGTCGATGCTAACCAGAAATGGGATGTACAGGAATCAATTGACTGGATGACAGCCCTGGCCCCTTATAAACCCCTTTGGATTGAAGAACCAACAAGTCCTGATGATGTTCTTGGTCATGCAGCAATTGCTAGGGTAAGGTGTTTTACAGATCAGATACGAAATAGTCAATCAAGCTAATAATTTGATCAATTTATGTTCTCAATACTTGACATATTCATATTCAGCGGTTCCATTTACTGATTGACAATAAAATTGGACATGTATGCTGATGAATACTATCTAGAGAGTGAATTATGAGTAAATGTACTCCTTGTTGCCGGTTGCATTTACTGATTGACAATAAAATTGGACATGTATGCTGATGAATACTATCTAGAGAGTGAATTATGAGTAAATGTACTCCTTGTTGCCGGTTCCATTTACTGATTGACAATACAATTTGACATATATGCTGATGAATGTTATCTAGAGAGTGAATTATGAGTAAATGTACTCCTTGTTGCAAATAATAAGTTGAATATGTCACAAGTTACTGAACAATTAGGTGAGTGGGTACATGCCCTACTTCCTTTTTTGTGAATATAAATAGCGATTTGATCATGGTTAATTGAAGGCAATTCAAAAGTTCTTGAATAGTTGTTAAAATGTCTACATCACCATTAGGTGTTGGACATTAAAGGAAGATGGCTCGGTGGTCGAGTGGTAAAACGCTTGACTCCTGGTTGAGAGGTCCCGGGTTTGATTCTCGGCTGGGACACTTGGTCATTTCAGAAACGCTATTTAGTGTTTCCCACCCAACTAGAGATGATCCTGGTTGGAAACCCAGAGGTTGTCTCGCGTGTATCGGTGCTTTACACCGGCACGTTAAAGAACCAAGGAATCTATTCGAAACGAGCTAGGGTATTGCACCCGGATTCCTTGTATCCCACCTCTGTCTCTAATATTTGTGATAATGCCCCAGAGTGGGCCCTGCAAATTAAATGGAAGAAAGAAAGATAGATAGAATATATTGCACATTTATTAAATATCTAGCATTAAATCTCCAAATATGCAGTGCCTTATTTCATATATTGTTTTATTTTGAAGGCGCTGAATCCTCTAGGCATTGGTGTGGCTACCGGTGAAATGTGTCAGAATCGTGTTATGTTTAAGCAGTTTCTACAAGCTAATGCCCTACAGTTTTGTCAGATAGATGCCTGTCGTATGGGAGGAGTAAATGAAGTCCTTGCTGTAATCTTAATGGCAGCAAAATTTAATGGTAATATGTTTTACCTGGTATTAGAGATGTGCACACATAGAAGGATGTAAGGTTCTATTTCTTCTGACGGTAAATGTACTAGGGGTTTTCTCAAAGATATGTATGACTACTACTAGTACAGTTGATTGATTTCCCATCAATACCTATGATCAAATTTATCTGCTTTATATTATATCAAAATTCATTTGAGACAATCCCTCAGTTTTTAACACTTAAAAATTACAGATGTCCGTATAGGTCTAGGTGTGCACATCTCTAATAAGCATCTTTATTTCACATTGATCAGTTTTTTAATAAAACATTTTGGACAATATATTTAATGGTATCCGTTTTATTAAATAATTTGTTTCTAAATGGGAATTAATTAAATTGTTTGATTTTAATTATTCTAATGTCTGTAAAGGGGAAAAAAATCAAATATAGCGTTGAATGGTGCAATGTCATTCTTCAACAATAGGACTAATTGGACTAGAGGGATCAGGACTTTCAGTGCTTTGTTCGTTGCTGTCCAATGTCTTTATCAAATTAACCATCAATTTAAAATATATCATAGTGATAATTAATGCTGAAATGGAAAATGTGGACTTTGGGTACTATTCTTAGTGCTCGCAAATGTTCTTTATCAAATTTATCAAATATATCATCCCATAATCTTGGGGTTTGGATTGCAATGATTAATTCATGTAACTAATTTTCAGTAATCAGGGGAGTAGCTAGGACCTTAGCAAAGTGTAGGCCCGTAGGCAAAGATGAAAGAAGTAGGGGGGTCCTTTTATTCCTTGAAAGTGGACTGGTGCGTTTTGACGTATATTTAAAACGTGTATTTAGGAGATCATATTTCAACTTAAACATAAAAAATATATTTATTTTTTTCTCGAAATAATGTGTAGGCCCGGGCCTAATGGCCTAGTGGCAGCTACACTACTGGTATTGATTGTTATATTCTATATGTTGACAGTACATGTATGCCCTCATGCTGGAGGTGTGGCTCTATGTGAATGATTGTTATATTCTATATGTTGACAGTACCTGTATGCCCTCATGCTGGGTGGGGCTCTATGTAAATGATTGTTATATTCTATATGTTGACAGTACCTGTATGCCCTCATGCTGGAGGTGTGGCTCTATCTAATGATTGTTATATTCTATATGTTGACAGTACCTGTATGCCCTCATGCTGGAGGTGTGGCTCTATCTAATGATTGTTATATTCTATATGTTGACAGTACCTGTATGCCCTCATGCTGGAGATGTGGCTCTATGTAATGATTGTTATATTCTATATGTTGACAGTACCTGTATGCCCTCATGCTGGGTGGGGCTCTATGTAAATGATTGTTATATTCTATATGTTGACAGTACCTGTATGCCCTCATGCTGGGTGGGGCTCTATGTAATGATTGTTATGTTCTATATGTTGACAGTACCTGTATGCCCTCATGCTGGGTGGGGCTCTATGTAAATGATTGTTATATTCTATATGTTGACAGTACCTGTATGCCCTCATGCTGGAGGTGTGGCTCTATGTGAATGATTGTTATATTCTATATGTTGACAGTACATGTATGCCCTCATGCTGGAGGTGTGGCTCTATGTAAATGATTGTTATATTCTATATGTTGACAGTACCTGTATGCCCTCATGCTGGAGGTGTGGCTCTATGTAAATGATTGTTATATTCTATATGTTGACAGTACCTGTATGCCCTCATGCTGGAGGTGTGGCACTATGTAAATGATTGTCATATTCTATATGTTGACAGTACCTGTATGCCCTCATGCTGGAGGTGTGGCACTATGTAAATGATTGTTATATTCTATATGTTGACAGTACCTGTATGCCCTCATGCTGGAGGTGTGGCTCTATGTAATGATTGGTATATTCTATATGTTGACAGTACCTGTATGCCCTCATGCTGGAGGTGTGGGTCTATGTAAATGATTGTTATATTCTATATGTTGACAGTACCTGTATGCCCTCATGCTGGAGATGTTGGTCTATGTAAATGATTGTTATATTCTATATGTTGACAGTACCTGTATGCCCTCATGCTGGAGGTGTGGCTCTATGTAAATGATTGTTATATTCTATATGTTGACAGTACCTGTATGCCCACATGCTGGAGGTGTGGCTCTATGTAAATGATTGTTATATTCTATATGTTGACAGTACCTGTATGCCCTCATGCTGGAGGTGTGGCTCTATGTAAATGATTGTTATATTCTATATGTTGACAGTACCTGTATGCCCTCATGCTGGAGATGTGGCACTATGTAAATGATTGTTATATTCTATATGTTGACAGTACCTGTATGCCCTCATGCTGGAGGTGTGGCTCTATGTAAATGATTGTTATATTCTATATGTTGACAGTACCTGTATGCCCTCATGCTGGAGGTGTTGGTCTATGTAAATGATTGTTATATTCTATATGTTGACAGTACCTGTATGCCCTCATGCTGGAGGTGTGGCTCTATGTAAATGATTGTTATATTCTATATGTTGACAGTACCTGTATGCCCTCATGCTGGAGGTGTGGCTGTATGTAAATGATTGTTATATTCTATATGTTGACAGTACCTGTATGCCCTCATGCTGGAGGTGTGGCTCTATGTAAATGATTGTTATATTCTATATGTTGACAGTACCGGTATGCCCTCATGCTGGAGGTGTGGCTCTATGTAAATGATTGTTATATTCTATATGTTGACAGTACCTGTATGCCCTCATGCTGGAGGTGTGGCTGTATGTAAATGATTGTTATATTCTATATGTTGACAGTACCTGTATGCCCTCATGCTGGAGGTGGGGCTCTATGTAATGATTGTTATATTCTATATGTTGACAGTACCTGTATGCCCTCATGCTGGAGGTGTGGCTCTATGTAAATGATTGTTATATTCTATATGTTGACAGTACCTGTATGCCCTCATGCTGGAGATGTGGCTCTATGTAAATGATTGTTATATTCTATATGTTGACAGTACCTGTATGCCCTCATGCTGGAGGTGTGGCTCTATGTAAATGATTGTTATATTCTATATGTTGACAGTACCTGTATGCCCTCATGCTGGAGATGTGGCTCTATGTAAATGATTGTTATATTCTATATGTTGACAGTACCTGTATGCCCTCATGCTGGAGGTGTGGCTCTATGTAAATGATTGTTATATTCTATATGTTGACAGTACATGTATGCCCACATGCTGGAGGTGTGGCTCTATGTAATGATTGTTATATTCTATATGTTGACAGTACCTGTATGCCCTCATGCTGGAGGTGTGGCTCTATGTAAATGATTGTTATATTCTATATGTTGACAGTACCTGTATGCCCTCATGCTGGAGGTGTGGCTCTATGTAAATGATTGTTATATTCTATATGTTGACAGTACCTGTATGCCCTCATGCTGGAGGTGTGGCTGTATGTAAATGATTGTTATATTCTATATGTTGACAGTACCTGTATGCCCTCATGCTGGAGGTGTGGCTCTATGTAAATGATTGTTATATTCTATATGTTGACAGTACCTGTTTGCCCTCATGCTGGAGGTGTGGCTCTATGTCAATGATTGTTATATTCTATATGTTGACAGTACCTGTATGCCCTCATGCTGGAGGTGTGGCTCTATGTAAATGATTGTTATATTCTATATGTTGACAGTACATGTATGCCCACATGCTGGAGGTGTGGCTCTATGTAATGATTGTTATATTCTATATGTTGACAGTACCTGTATGCCCTCATGCTGGAGGTGTGGCTCTATGTAAATGATTGTTATATTCTATATGTTGACAGTACCTGTATGCCCTCATGCTGGAGGTGTGGCTCTATGTAAATGATTGTTATATTCTATATGTTGACAGTACCTGTATGCCCTCATGCTGGAGGTGTGGCTCTATGTAAATGATTGTTATATTCTATATGTTGACAGTACCTGTATGCCCTCATGCTGGAGGTGTGGCTCTATGTAAATGATTGTTATATTCTATATGTTGACAGTACCTGTATGCCCTCATGCTGGAGATGTGGCTCTATGTAAATGATTGTTATATTCTATATGTTGACAGTACCTGTATGCCCTCATGCTGGAGGTGTGGCTCTATGTAAATGATTGTTATATTTTATATGTTGACAGTACCTGTATGCCCTCATGCTGGAGGTGTGGCTCTATGTAAATGATTGTTATATTCTATATGTTGACAGTACCTGTATGCCCTCGTGCTGGAGGTGTGGCTCTATGTAAATGATTGTTATATTCTATATGTTGACAGTACCTGTATGCCCTCATGCTGGAGATGTGGCTCTATGTAATGATTGTTATATTCTATATGTTGACAGTACCTGTATGCCCTCATGCTGGAGGTGTGGCTCTATGTAATGATTGTTATATTCTATATGTTGACAGTACCTGTTTGCCCTCATGCTGGAGGTGTGGCTCTATGTAAATGATTGTTATATTCTATATGTTGACAGTACCTGTATGCCCTCATGCTGGAGGTGTGGCTCTATGTAAATGATTGTTATAATCTATATGTTGACAGTACCTGTATGCCCTCATGCTGGAGGTGTGGCTCTATGTAAATGATTGTTATATTCTATATGTTGACAGTACCTGTATGCCCTCATGCTGGAGATGTGGCTCTATGTAAATGATTGTTATATTCTATATGTTGACAGTACCTGTATGCCCTCATGCTGGAGGTGTGGCTCTATGTAAATGATTGTTATAATCTATATGTTGACAGTACCTGTATGCCCTCATGCTGGAGGTGTGACTCTATGTAATGATTGTTATAATCTATATGTTGACAGTACCTGTATGCCCTCATGCTGGAGGTGTGACTCTATGTAATGATTGTTATATTCTATATGTTGACAGTACCTGTATGCCCTCATGCTGGAGGTGTGGCTCTATGTAAATGATTGTTATATTCTATATGTTGACAGTACCTGTTTGCCCTCATGCTGGAGATGTGGCTCTATGTAAATGATTGTTATATTCTATATGTTGACAGTACCTGTATGTTCTCATGCTGGAGGTGTGACTCTATGTAATGATTGTTATATTCTATATGTTGACAGTACCTGTATGCCCTCATGCTGGAGGTGTGACTCTATGTAATGATTGTTATATTCTATATGTTGACAGTACCTGTATGCCCTCATGCTGGAGGTGTGGCTCTATGTGAATGATTGTTATATTCTATATGTTGACAGTACCTGTATGCCCTCATGCTGGAGGTGGGGCTCTATGTCAATGATTTTTATATTCTATATGTTGACAGTACCTGTATGCCCTCATGCTGGAGGCGTGGCTCTATGTAAATGATTGTTATATTCTATATGTTGACAGTACCTGTATGCCCTCATGCTGGAGGTGTGGCTCTATGTGAATGATTGTTATATTCTATATGTTGACAGTACCTGTATGCCCTCATGCTGGAGGTGTGGCTCTATGTAAATGATTGTTATATTCTATATGTTGACAGTACCTGTATGCCCTCATGCTGGGTGGGGCTCTATGTAAATGATTGTTATATTCTATATGTTGACAGTACCTGTATGCCCTCATGCTGGAGGTGTGGGTCTATGTAAATGATTGTTATATTCTATATGTTGACAGTACCTGTATGCCCTCATGCTGGAGGTGTGGGTCTATGTAAATGATTGTTATATTCTATATGTTGACAGTACCTGTATGCCCTCATGCTGGAGATGTTGGTCTATGTAAATGATTGTTATATTCTATATGTTGACAGTACCTGTATGCCCTCATGCTGGAGGTGTGGCTCTATGTAAATGATTGTTATATTCTATATGTTGACAGTACATGTATGCCCACATGCTGGAGGTGTGGCTCTATGTAATGATTGTTATATTCTATATGTTGACAGTACCTGTATGCCCTCATGCTGGAGGTGTGGCTCTATGTAAATGATTGTTATATTCTATATGTTGACAGTACCTGTATGCCCTCATGCTGGAGGTGTGGCTCTATGTAAATGATTGTTATATTCTATATGTTGACAGTACCTGTATGCCCTCATGCTGGAGGTGTGGCTCTATGTAAATGATTGTTATATTCTATATGTTGACAGTACCTGTATGCCCTCATGCTGGAGGTGTGGCTCTATGTAAATGATTGTTATATTCTATATGTTGACAGTACCTGTTTGCCCTCATGCTGGAGGTGTGGCTCTATGTCAATGATTGTTATATTCTATATTTTGACAGTACCTGTATGCCCTCATGCTGGAGGTGTGGCTCTATGTAAATGATTGTTATATTCTATATGTTGACAGTACCTGTATGCCCTCATGCTGGAGGTGTGGCTCTATGTGAATGATTGTTATATTCTATATGTTGACAGTACCTGTATGCCCTCATGCTGGAGGTGTGGCTCTATGTAATGATTGTTATATTCTATATGTTGACAGTACCTGTATGCCCTCATGCTGGAGGTGTGGCTCTATGTAAATGATTGTTATATTCTATATGTTGACAGTACCTGTATGCCCTCATGCTGGAGGTGTTGGTCTATGTGAATGATTGTTATATTCTATATGTTGACAGTACCTGTTTGCCCTCATGCTGGAGATGTGGCTCTATGTAAATGATTGTTATATTCTATATGTTGACAGTACCTGTATGCCCTCATGCTGGAGGTGTGGCTCTATGTAAATGATTGTTATATTCTATATGTTGACAGTACCTGTATGCCCTCATGCTGGAGGTGTGGCTCTATGTAAATGATTGTTATTTTCTATATGTTGACAGTACCTGTATGCCCTCATGCTGGAGGTGTGGCTCTATGTCAATGATTGTTATATTCTATATGTTGACAGTACCTGTATGCCCGCATGCTGGAGGTGTGGCACTATGTAAATGATTGTTATATTCTATATGTTGACAGTACCTGTATGCCCTCATGCTGGAGGTGTGGCACTATGTAAATGATTGTTATATTCTATATGTTGACAGTACCTGTATGCCCTCATGCTGGGTGGGGCTCTATGTAAATGATTGTTATATTCTATATGTTGACAGTACCTGTATGCCCTCATGCTGGAGGTGTGGCTCTATGTAAATGATTGTTATATTCTATATGTTGACAGTACCTGTATGCCCTCATGCTGGAGGTGTGGCTCTATGTAAATGATTGTTATATTCTATATGTTGACAGTACCTGTATGCCCTCATGCTGGAGGTGTGGCTCTATGTAAATGATTGTTATATTCTATATGTTGACAGTACCTGTATGCCCTCATGCTGGAGATGTGGCTCTATGTAAATGATTGTTATATTCTATATGTTGACAGTACCTGTATGCCCTCATGCTGGAGGTGTGGCTCTATGTGAATGATTGTTATATTCTATATGTTGACAGTACCTGTATGCCCTCATGCTGGAGGTGTGGCTCTGTGTAAATGATTGTTATATTCTATATGTTGACAGTACCTGTATGCCCTCATGCTGGAGGTGTGGCACTATGTAAATGATTGTTATATTCTATATGTTGACAGTACCTGTATGCCCTCATGCTGGAGATGTGGCTCTATGTAAATGATTGTTATATTCTATATGTTGACAGTACCTGTATGCCCTCATGCTGGAGGTGTGGCTCTATGTAAATGATTGTTATATTCTATATGTTGACAGTACCTGTATGCCCTCATGCTGGAGGTGTGGCTCTATGTAAATGATTGTTATATTCTATATGTTGACAGTACCTGTATGTCCACATGCTGGAGGTGTGGCTCTATGTAAATGATTGTTATATTCTATATGTTGACAGTACCTGTATGCCCTCATGCTGGAGGTGTGGCTCTATGTGAATGATTGTTATATTCTATATGTTGACAGTACCTGTATGCCCCCATGCTGGAGGTGTGGCTCTATCTAATGATTGTTATATTCTATATGTTGACAGTACCTGTATGCCCCCATGCTGGAGGTGTGGCTCTATGTGAATGATTGTTATATTCTATATGTTGACAGTACCTGTATGCCCTCATGCTGGAGATGTGGCTCTATGTAAATGATTGTTATATTCTATATGTTGACAGTACCTGTATGCCCTCATGCTGGAGGTGTGGCTCTATGTAAATGATTGTTATATTCTATATGTTGACAGTACCTGTATGCCCTCATGCTGGAGGTGTGGCTCTATGTAAATGATTGTTATATTCTATATGTTGACAGTACCTGTATGCCCTCATGCTGGAGGTGTGGCTCTATGTAAATGATTGTTATATTCTATATGTTGACAGTACCTGTATGCCCTCATGCTGGAGGTGTGGCTCTATGTAAATGATTGTTATATTCTATATGTTGACAGTACCTGTTTGCCCTCATGCTGGAGGTGTGGCTCTATGTCAATGATTGTTATATTCTATATTTTGACAGTACCTGTATGCCCTCATGCTGGAGATGTGGCTCTATGTAAATGATTGTTATATTCTATATGTTGACAGTACCTGTATGCCCTCATGCTGGAGGTGTGGCTCTATGTAAATGATTGTTATATTCTATATGTTGACAGTAACTGTTTGCCCTCATGCTGGGTGGGGCTCTATGTAATGATTGTTATATTCTATATGTTGACAGTACCTGTATGCCCACATGCTGGAGGTGTGGCTCTATGTGAATGATTGTTATATTCTATATGTTGACAGTACCTGTATGCCCTCATGCTGGAGATGTTGGTCTATGTAAATGATTGTTATATTCTATATGTTGACAGTACCTGTATGCCCTCATGCTGGAGGTGTGGCTCTATGTAAATGATTGTTATATTCTATATGTTGACAGTACCTGTATGCCCACATGCTGGAGGTGTGGCTCTATGTGAATGATTGTTATATTCTATATGTTGACAGTACCTGTATGCCCTCATGCTGGAGGTGTGGCTCTATGTGAATGATTGTTATAATCTATATGTTGACAGTACCTGTATGTCCTCATGCTGGATGTGTGGCTTTATGTAATGATTGTTATATTCTATATGTTGACAGTACATGTATGCCCACATGCTGGAGGTGTGGCTCTATGTGAATGATTGTTATATTCTATATGTTGACAGTACCTGTATGCCCTCATGCTGGAGGTGTTGGTCTATGTAAATGATTGTTATATTCTATATGTTGACAGTACCTGTATACCCTCATGCTGGAGGTGTGGCTCTATGTAAATGATTGTTATATTCTATATGTTGACAGTACATGTATGACCACATGCTGGAGGTGTGGCTCTATGTAAATGATTGTTATATTCTATATGTTGACAGTACCTGTATGCCCTCATGCTGGAGGTGTGGCTCTATGTGAATGATTGTTATATTCTATATGTTGACAGTACCTGTATGCCCTCATGCTGGAGGTGTGGCTCTATGTGAATGATTGTTATAATCTATATGTTGACAGTACCTGTATGCCCTCATGCTGGAGATGTTGGTCTATGTAAATGATTGTTATATTCTATATGTTGACAGTACCTGTATGCCCTCATGCTGGAGGTGTGGCTCTATGTAAATGATTGTTATATTCTATATGTTGACAGTACCTGTATGTCCTCATGCTGGATGTGTGGCTCTATGTAATGATTGTTATATTCTATATGTTGACAGTACCTGTATGCCCTCATGCTGGAGATGTGGCTCTATGTAATGATTGTTATATTCTATATGTTGACAGTACCTGTATGCCCTCATGCTGGAGGTGTGGCTCTATGTAAATGATTGTTATATTCTATATGTTGACAGTACCTGTATGCCCTCATGATGGAGGTGTGGCTCTATGTAAATGATTGTTATATTCTATATGTTGACAGTACCTGTATGCCCTCATGCTGGAGATGTGGGTCTATGTAAATGATTGTTATATTCTATATGTTGACAGTACCTGTATGCCCTCATGCTGGAGGTGTGGCACTATGTAAATGATTGTTATATTCTATATGTTGACAGTACCTGTATGTCCACATGCTGGAGGTGTGGCTCTATGTATATGATTGTTATATTCTATATGTTGACAGTACCTGTATGCCCTCATGCTGGAGGTGTGGCTCTATGTAAATGATTGTTATATTCTATATGTTGACAGTACCTGTATGCCCTCATGCTGGAGGTGTGGCTCTATGTGAATGATTGTTATATTCTATATGTTGTCAGTACCTGTATGCCCTCATGCTGGAGGTGTGGCTCTATGTAAATGATTGTTATATTCTATATGTTGACAGTACCTGTATGCCCTCATGCTGGAGGTGTGGCTCTATCTAATGATTGTTATATTCTATATGTTGACAGTACCTGTATGCCCCCATGCTGGAGGTGTGGCTCTATGTGAATGATTGTTATATTCTATATGTTGACAGTACCTGTATGCCCTCATGCTGGAGATGTGGCTCTATGTAAATGATTGTTATATTCTATATGTTGACAGTACCTGTATGCCCTCATGCTGGAGGTGTGGCTCTATGTAAATGATTGTTATATTCTATATGTTGACAGTACCTGTATGCCCTCATGCTGGAGGTGTGGCTCTATGTAAATGATTGTTATATTCTATATGTTGACAGTACCTGTATGCCCTCATGCTGGAGGTGTGGCTCTATGTAAATGATTGTTATATTCTATATGTTGACAGTACCTGTATGCCCTCATGCTGGAGGTGTGGCTCTATGTAAATGATTGTTATATTCTATATGTTGACAGTAACTGTTTGCCCTCATGCTGGGTGGGGCTCTATGTAATGATTGTTATATTCTATATGTTGACAGTACCTGTATGCCCACATGCTGGAGGTGTGGCTCTATGTGAATGATTGTTATATTCTATATGTTGACAGTACCTGTATGCCCTCTTGCTGGAGATGTTGGTCTATGTAAATGATTGTTATATTCTATATGTTGACAGTACCTGTATGCCCTCATGCTGGAGGTGTGGCTCTATGTAAATGATTGTTATATTCTATATGTTGACAGTACCTGTATGCCCACATGCTGGAGGTGTGGCTCTATGTGAATGATTGTTATATTCTATATGTTGACAGTACCTGTATGCCCTCATGCTGGAGGTGTGGCTCTATGTGAATGATTGTTATAATCTATATGTTGACAGTACCTGTATGTCCTCATGCTGGATGTGTGGCTTTATGTAATGATTGTTATATTCTATATGTTGACAGTACATGTATGCCCACATGCTGGAGGTGTGGCTCTATGTGAATGATTGTTTTATTCTATATGTTGACAGTACCTGTATGCCCTCATGCTGGAGGTGTTGGTCTATGTAAATGATTGTTATATTCTATATGTTGACAGTACCTGTATACCCTCATGCTGGAGGTGTGGCTCTATGTAAATGATTGTTATATTCTATATGTTGACAGTACATGTATGACCACATGCTGGAGGTGTGGCTCTATGTAAATGATTGTTATATTCTATATGTTGACAGTACCTGTATGCCCTCATGCTGGAGGTGTGGCTCTATGTGAATGATTGTTATATTCTATATGTTGACAGTACCTGTATGCCCTCATGCTGGAGGTGTGGCTCTATGTGAATGATTGTTATAATCTATATGTTGACAGTACCTGTATGCCCTCATGCTGGAGATGTTGGTCTATGTAAATGATTGTTATATTCTATATGTTGACAGTACCTGTATGCCCTCATGCTGGAGGTGTGGCTCTATGTAAATGATTGTTATATTCTATATGTTGACAGTACCTGTATGTCCTCATGCTGGATGTGTGGCTCTATGTAATGATTGTTATATTCTATATGTTGACAGTACCTGTATGCCCTCATGCTGGAGATGTGGCTCTATGTAATGATTGTTATATTCTATATGTTGACAGTACCTGTATGCCCTCATGCTGGAGGTGTGGCTCTATGTAAATGATTGTTATATTCTATATGTTGACAGTACCTGTATGCCCTCATGCTGGAGGTGTGGCTCTTTGTAAATGATTGTTATATTCTATATGTTGACAGTACCTGTATGCCCTCATGCTGGAGATGTGGGTCTATGTAAATGATTGTTATATTCTATATGTTGACAGTACCTGTATGCCCTCATGCTGGAGGTGTGGCACTATGTAAATGATTGTTATATTCTATATGTTGACAGTACCTGTATGTCCACATGCTGGAGGTGTGGCTCTATGTATATGATTGTTATATTCTATATGTTGACAGTACCTGTATGCCCTCATGCTGGAGGTGTGGCTCTATGTAAATGATTGTTATATTCTATATGTTGACAGTACCTGTATGCCCTCATGCTGGAGGTGTGGCTCTATGTGAATGATTGTTATATTCTATATGTTGTCAGTACCTGTATGCCCTCATGCTGGAGGTGTGGCTCTATGTAAATGATTGTTATATTCTATATGTTGACAGTACCTGTATGCCCTCATGCTGGAGATGAGGCTCTATGTAAATGATTGTTATATTCTATATGTTGACAGTACCTGTATGCCCTCATGCTGGAGGTGTGGCTGTATGTAAATGATTGTTATATTCTATATGTTGACAGTACCTGTATGCCCTCATGCTGGAGATGTGGCTCTATGTAAATGATTGTTATATTCTATATGTTGACAGTACCTGTATGCCCTCATGCTGGAGGTGTGGCTCTATGTAAATGATTGTTATATTCTATATGTTGACAGTACCTGTATGCCCTCATGCTGGAGGTGTGGCTCTATGTAAATGATTGTTATATTCTATATGTTGACAGTACCTGTATGCCCTCATGCTGGAGGTGTGGGTCTATGTAAATGATTGTTATATTCTATATGTTGACAGTACCTGTATGCCCTCATGCTGGAGGTGTGGCTCTATGTAAATGATTGTTATATTCTATATGTTGACAGTACCTGTATGTTCTCATGCTGGAGGTGTGGCTCTATGTAAATGATTGTTATATTCTATATGTTGACAGTACCTGTATGTTCTCATGCTGGAGGTGTGACTCTATGTGAATGATTGTTATATTCTATATGTTGACAGTACCTGTATGCCCTCATGCTGGAGGTGTGGCTCTATGTAAATGATTGTTATATTCTATATGTTGACAGTACCTGTATGCCCTCATGCTGGAGGTGTGGCTCTATGTAAATGATTGTTATATTCTATATGTTGACAGTACATGTATGCCCACATGCTGGAGGTGTGGCTCTATGTAATGATTGTTATATTCTATATGTTGACAGTACCTGTATGCCCTCATGCTGGGTGGGGCTCTATGTAAATGATTGTTATATTCTATATGTTGACAGTACCTGTATGCCCTCATGCTGGAGGTGTGGCTCTATGTAATGATTGTTATATTCTATATGTTGACAGTACCTGTTTGCCCTCATGCTGGAGATGTGGCTCTATGTAATGATCGTTATATTCTATATGTTGACAGTACCTGTATGCCCTCATGCTGGAGGTGTGGCTCTATGTAAATGATTGTTATATTCTATATGTTGACAGTACCTGTATGCCCTCATGCTGGAGGTGTGGCTCTATGTGAATGATTGTTATATTCTATATGTTGACAGTACCTGTATGCCCTCATGCTGGAGGTGTGGCTCTATGTGAATGATTGTTATAATCTATATGTTGACAGTACCTGTATGTCCTTATGCTGGATGTGTGGCTCTATGTAATGGTTGTTATATTCTATATGTTGACAGTACATGTATGCCCACATGCTGGAGGTGTGGCTCTATGTGAATGATTGTTATATTCTATATGTTGACAGTACCTGTATGCCCTCATGCTGGAGATGTTGGTCTATGTAAATGATTGTTATATTCTATATGTTGACAGTACCTGTATGCCCTCATGCTGGAGGTGTGGCTCTATGTAAATGATTGTTATATTCTATATGTTGACAGTACCTGTATGCCCTCATGCTGGAGGTGTGGCTCTATGTAATGATTGTTATATTCTATATGTTGACAGTACCTGTATGCCCTCATGCTGGATGTGTGGCTCTATGTAAATGATTGTTATATTCTATATGTTGACAGTACCTGTATGCCCTCGTGCTGGAGGTGTGGCTCTATGTAAATGATTGTTATATTCTATATGTTGACAGTACCTGTATGCCCTCATGCTGGAGGTGTGGCTCTATGTGAATGATTGTTATATTCTATATGTTGACAGTACCTGTATGCCCTCATGCTGGAGGTGTGGCTCTATGTAATGATTGTTATATTCTATATGTTGACAGTACCTGTATGCCCTCATGCTGGAGGTGTGGCTCTATGTAAATGATTGTTATATTCTATATGTTGACAGTACCTGTATGCCCTCGTGCTGGAGGTGTGGGTCTATGTGAATGATTGTTATATTCTATATGTTGACAGTACCTGTATGCCCTCGTGCTGGAGGTGTGGGTCTATGTGAATGATTGTTATATTCTATATGTTGACAGTACCTGTATGCCCTCGTGCTGGAGGTGTGGGTCTATGTAAATGATTGTTATATTCTATATGTTGACAGTACCTGTATGCCCTCATGCTGGAGGTGTGGCTCTATGTGAACTTGTACAACATTACTCAATGTTTGATTATATCAGATGTTCTGGCTCATTGACAAACAGGTGAGATACATGTATATTGCAGGCTACAATAATTGATTGGCGTTTTGATGGTTTTGTTAACTTGAATTATATGAGACTTTTGAACAATGCAACATTTACTATCATTGAAAACAAGGAAAATATTTTTTTTTATTGTAAAATTTGTATGTTTTTTTCTTTATACATTTGTAGAAAAATATCATTTTTTCATTTTTTTTTCTTTTTAGTCTTTATCAATGATACAGTTGACAATATCTACCTGTGGTAACAGACACTGACACGGGTAACTAAGGTTTAAAGAGTATGCCTCGTGCATCTTTTAGTTTCATTAAAAGTAAAAACATCTTGTGTTAACATTATTTTAGTTCAACAATGAATATATTTGTATATTTTAAGTTTTGAACACATCTTAGTGTGTACATACAACATATCTTTATACCAGGGTGTTTGTATTTTCTAGGATGACAGAGTTTGCTGACCATCTACATGAACATATGTTAGATCCAGTAACTATCAGGGCTGGTAACTATATGCCACCTAAGGTCAGTCACTTGGATAACTTTATTTATTATTTGATTTTCATAGATTAAGGTGATTTTCAGTTAATATAACAATGAAAGCTCACAGGTTACAGTATCATTGAAAAAGATATTTAAGAAATAACATTTTGTCAGATAATTTCACAGTTCCAGTAGCTGCTTTCAGTACCGTACAGAAAATGACACATAATGTCAATGGCGCCGGGAGTCAAATTATGCCATAATTATCACATTCTGATGTTTCAAAATTATAGCCAATTTCTGTATTATAATAACTATGAGAAAATGAAGCCAATAATTAACAGAAAAATTGTTGATTTTTGGTGAAAGATCTTATTTTATTTCACTCGTAATCACAGAAAATTATATGTACTAGTTAGTGATGATCTATATTACAGTATGATTGGGCAATTCATGTAATATTTGCAATACCTTACTATAAATGTTCACCCTATTGCTTCATAACAGATTTCTTGATTTAAGCAATTTATATGAGAAAACTCTTACAAGGGACTCTAAAATACAACAGACATTACGCCAGAGCAGAGATCGCTCCACCTAATTGTTTTTGGAAGGTGTTTGGCGATGGTTTTCAAGTTAATCCATTGGACCATGTGATTGTAACTAACCATCAAAATTGATTCAAATGGTACTGATTGATAACTGGCATAATGCCAATTATACCGTTTGCATACTCTATAATATTTCCTTTTTCAATATAATATATATTATAAAACTACTATTTTTTAAATGAAGTATTGTATCTGACTTATCTATCAGGTTCCCGGCTTCATAGTTGGAATCAAGCCTGAATCATTGAAGGACTACGAGTATCCCAATGGTGCTGCATGGCAGAAACTGTTTGATGACGGACATTTTGAGAGGGAATAATATGTTACCACGGAAACATAACCATCCGCACTTTGTGCAATTATCTAAGATTTTGCAAATTGGCAGTGCAGTATTGAGATATATGTGAAATTTAAATGAATTTGAATGCTTGGTAGTGTTTTATCAAATTACCTATGCAAAACTTAAATCTTAAACCAGTGCAAAATTGTTTATAGTTATTTAAACTTTAACAACAGTTTACTACTAATTGGAAGAATATATAGTTTGGATAACATTAACTGTAATATAGCAGATGCCTTGAACATAAATTGTATCTGTTAAAAAAAATGGATTATTTTAATTTAGGCATAAATTTAAGATGTGTGTATATGCATGTACAGAACCCAGGTGTAAATGACATAGGTGAATGTTACATTAAGCAGTTTATACTAGCATGGCATGATTCATCTACATCTAGAGTATTAAATCAATTCTAAGTTTTATTACTATTATTTCATTATTTTAAAATCTCACCAGTCAATAGTATGTCAGTCATATGGGTACTGTTTTATCAAACCATTTACGCAAATCCTAATCTTACGGTCAAATTTAAATTCTTTATAACACTTTAAAATCTGTGAGGTAAATGGAGCTGCAATACTAATAAAGATTCAGCGAAAAAACTCCTACAAACCATGTCTGGCCCCAGTTTGTGGTTGTTAAAGAATTATAAAGAATTTAAACTTGAACCTAACTTTAGGATTTCCGTAAGTGCTTTGATAAAACAGTGCCATGGAGACTAACAGGGGTGGTATTCACAAAGCATCTTAAGTGAAAAGTTAGAATTTTCAAAAAATCTAAAATTTCCTTAAGTGTATCAGCTAAACATGTAAATCAAGAATACCAATTGTATACATTGTTTAGAAGCATTATGTATAGAGCTACAGTAATCACATGGATAACATGGGTTATTCTTTGTTTCCTGATAAATATATTCAGGTCAATATTTTAAGTTTTCACTTAAGATGCTTTGTGAATACCACCCCTGGTCAAATTATCCTGCTATCAGGCTCTCCAGTAGTAACCCGGAACTAATTTCATGGTAGTATATTCTTACACCGAGTGTCAAGTACCTGTAACTACTATCATGATAGTATATTCATACACCCAGTGTCAAGTACCTGGAACTACTTTCATGATAGAATATTCTTACACCCAGTGTCAAGTACCCGAAACTACTTTCATGGTAGTATATTCTTACACCGAGTGTCAAGTACCCGGAACTACTATCATTAGGGGCGTAGCTGGGTCAATTCAGAGTGTACGCCCGTTTTTAGATTTAGTTTTTGGGGAGTATCTATACAGCAACTGACTCCACGTGAAATTAACTTATAAAGGTACTATGCGAGCGAAGCGAGCTAGAACAAGACTGCGTTCAATAAACGCTTATGCCCCCGTGGAAGCCATGTCCACAAAAAGCTAAGTCAATCAGGGGCCATTATTCAGTTAAAATGTTTAATAGTGTTACATGGCTTTGAACTATAAGGGACTTATGATGGTAAACGAACATGCCACATTTGAAAGCAGTGCCTTGATTGACTTCATGTGTGATCTGGTGATACAGGTGTTATGGTTCTTTGTCACTGCACTTCTCCAAGTTGCCACTGTTATGATATGGACAACTCTTGTATTTCTATTTACTATGATAACACTAGTGACCTCCCTTGTCATATATATATTGCATGTCTCTATAATCCCTAGTCACTCTCTGTTAAGAAATCACTGAATAAATATAGTTAGAGCACAACTGTACTTCTATGAACCCAAACACGAATATTAAACATGGTGTCAGAAGTAGTTACTAATTTATAGTAATTTATAAATTATTGGATTATATATTGAAAGTGATTGGACTAAAGACGAATTTGTGTTTTTATTGGATTTATATATTAATATTAACATAACATTCAAAAATGGAGCTGACAGGAGTCCCTGAGCCCAAAATGAATTGGGATTCATCAAGCCTACCGGTAGAATGGACAAATTTCAAAGATCATGTAAATCTTATATTCAATGGTCCATTAAAGGGAAGGTCTAAAGAAGAACAATGTACATACTTGCTACTGTGGATTGGTCAACGTGGCAGAGAAATCCACAAGTCATGGAATTCGTCACAGGAAGACAATAAGGATATTGATAAGTTATACGATAACTTTAAGGCGTATGTTGAGCCAAAGTTGAATTCGGTTTTCAAGAGATACCAGTTCAATAACATTGTTCAAGGAGACAATTCCTTAGAGGAGTTTTTTACGAAACTTCGAGTCATGGCAAGTGACTGCAAATTCTCCGATAAAGAAGAGATGATGCGTGATAGAATAGTCTTTGGTGTCGCCTCGGATAAAATTAGAGAAAGGCTATTAAGTCTAGGTGACAAGTTGACATATGAAAAAGCAGTGGAAATAGCTCAAAGTCATGATTACGCTCAGAAACAATTGCATTCGATGAACGCACAGACTGGATCTAGTTTAAATAATGTTCATCAAGTCAAGAAAACATACAAACCGAGATTCCAAACCAAAAATGTGGACAAATGTACCAAATGTACCAAATGTGGAAGAAACCACCAAAAGGACAAATGCCCAGCAAAAGGACAGCAATGTCACGAATGCAAAAGATGGAACCACTTCGCGGCACAGTGTTTTAAGAAACGTGTGCATACTGTAGAGGATCAAACGTCCGACAAGGAAGACTTCTCAGTGGATGCGCTGGATATGCAAGGTCAGATATTTGCTAATATTCTGGTAAATGCTACTCACACGATTTCATTTAAATTAGACACTGGTGCTAGTTGTAATATTTTGACAGAATCAGCATATAAATCTTTGAAGCTTAAGGGTCCATTGGCTAAAACAAACTCTGTATTATCTGCTTGTAATGGCACAAAGCTAGATGTCCTAGGGAAACTCAGCCTGAAGTGCAGATATAAGGCTGTTGTAAAGAATGTTGAATTCTATGTGGTCCGCAAATGCAGATGCCCCATACTTGGTGTTCAAACATGCATAGATTTCAATTTGTTGAAAATTGTCATGTCTGTTGATAACCCAAATACACCCCTGATTAAGCAGAAGGTGTTAAAAGAGTACAAGGATGTATTCAATGGTATTGGTCGCTTACCGGGAACATGTTCTATCAAAATTGACCCCAAAGTAGACCCAGTCGTACATGCTCCAAGGCGTGTACCTGTTCCGATACAGGAATTAGTTAAGGCCGAGCTAGCTTCTATGACGAAAGCTGGTATCATTAAGAAGGTCACAGAAACCCCTACACCATATGTAAGCTCAATGGTGGTAGTAAATAAGCCCAACTCGAGTAAGGTCAGGATCTGTCTCGATCCTAAGGACTTAAACAAGGCAATTATGAGACCATACTATCCAATGAGAACATTGGATGATATCCTCCCACAACTGTCATCAGCCAAGGTATTCACTAAGATGGACTGTAAATCAGGTTATTGGTCATTAGTCCTAGATGAAAAGTCATCATATCTGACCACCTTCAATACATTTCTAGGCAGGTATAGATATCTTAGGTGCCCTATGGGTTTAAAGAATAGCCAGGACTTATTCCAGCAGAAAATGGATGAGTGCTTGGAGGGGCTGAATGGATGTGCAGTTATAGTGGATGATTTATTAGTTTATGGGGACACAGTTGAGGAGCATGATAGAAACCTCAAACTAGTACTAGATAGATGTCGCGAGAAAGGCATTAGGTTAAATCCGGACAAACTCGAAGTAGGTGTACCGGAAGTTAAATATTTTGGTCACGTCCTTTCATCAGAAGGTCTGAAGCCCGATCCCCAGAAAACTATGGCCATTATGAAAATGGAGCCTCCTACGAACAAAGCTGAATTAGAAACCATTTTGGGTATGGTTGTCTATTTGTCTAGATATGCACCCCACTTATCTGAGATAACTCAGCCATTAAGAGAAACTTTAAAGAAGGATGTAGTGTTTCACTGGGATGAACCCCAGCAAACCGCATTCCAGACTGTTAAAGATGTTTTAACTCAGTCTCCAGGTCCAGTGTTGACATACTTTGATCCAGATCCAAAAAGGTCATTAGTACTGCAGTGTGATAGTTCAAAATATGGGACTGGTGCTTGTTTAATGCAAGACGGTCGACCTATTGGTTATGCTAGCAAAACACTGACAAAGTCCGAGGTCAACTGGGCACAAATTGAGAAGGAAATGTTTGCCATAGTGTTTGGTTTAAACAAATTCCGACAGTATATATACGGGCGCAAGGTTTTGGTCCAAACTGATCATTTACCTATTCTGGCCATATGGAAAAAATCTCTGCATGCAGCACCTCCTAGGTTACAAAGGATGATGTTACAGTTACAGGGTTATGATATTGATCTTGAACATAAGGCAGGTACTCAGATTCCGCTGGCAAATACCCTTAGTCGTAAGTTTCTACCTGATACATACCCAGATATATCCGAAGCCACAAATTTACATGTGAACTTCGTTATGGACAAATTACCCTTCAGTGATACTAAACTGAATGAAATAAGGTCACAAACTGCTCAAGATAGTGAAATGCAAACCCTCATAAGTTTGATCCTTGATGGATGGCCTGAAAAACGTAGTGATTGCCCGACCCTATTGTTAGACTACTGGAATTATCGTGACGAACTCTGCGTCATAGATGGTCTGATTATGAGAGGTCAACGAATTGTAATACCCTTTAGCTTGAGAGCTTATATGTTAAATGTCCTTCACACAGGTCATTTTGGTATCGAGAAATGTCTTAGACGTGCTCGAATCACAATGTTTTGGCCCAAACTATCATCGCAGATAACTGACAAGGTAAATCAATGTTCAATATGTATTGAACATCGTGGTTCCAATCAAAAAGAACCATTGATATCTCATGAAGTACCTGAACGTCCATGGCAAAATGTTGCCAGTGATGTATTTACATGGGAAGGTCATGATTATTTGCTTATAGTTGACTACTATAGCAATTATATTGAATTTGAGAAAGTAACAAGTACAACAAGTACTTCGGTTATTAAACAATTCAAACGTTGGTTTTCTAGATACGGCATACCTGAGAAAGTAATCTCAGATGGTGCTAGTTACTATACATCTAGAGAATTTGAGTTATTCACTAAGGAATGGGACTTCAAACATATATGTTCTAGTCCACATTATCCCCAATCAAATGGATTGAGTGAATCTGCAGTTAAAATCGCAAAACAAATGCTTAAGAAATCCAAGGCAGCAAATCAAGATGTATTGATTTACATGCTTGAATACCGTGCCACCCCTTTAACACATAGCTACACCCCTGCAGAATTATTCATGGGCAGAAAAATTAGATCATTCTTGCCTATTCCTAAAGAACAATTGATGGGAAACAAGCTTAATTATAAGACAGTCAATGTTAAACTGAGAGAAAAACAAGTGGAACAAAAACGTCATTATGACAAAAATGCCAAGTCCCTACCCCCATTAAACATAGGTGAACCTGTACGATTACAACAGGATAAATGGGAGCCAGTTATTGTTACTCAAAAACACAATGATAGGTCATACACTGTCCGTACACATGATGGTGCGGAGTATAATAGGAATAGACGTCATTTGTTAAAATCTAATGAAAAAGATTTCAAGTACAATCAGAATACCCCTGATGTAACTATCCCCTGTACCTCCCCAATGGAAAATGAGTCATGTCAAAGTACTTCAACAAGCACCAATTCAGATGTAAATTCTCAGAGTGATAGCAATAAACCAGACAAGGCAAATATCCAATCTTCAACATCCGGTCAATTAATGACTAGCCAATCTGATGTTTATGTAACAAAATCAGGTCGAGTGGTGAAACCGAGGATAATCAACTCTATGTGAAAGTAACATGTAATCAGTTAAATATAAACTAAGTGTTGTGAACAAGAATTAAGTGTATTTATTTACCAATCAACACTACGGACTTAAGATCATTATCTAAAGTGGACTTTACAATGTTTATAATACTTCCTGGACATACATCAAACCAGATGTGGAAACTGTTAAAATCCAATTAGTGCCAATATTACACTTGAGGAATCCAAGATAATATTGATTTAATCAGTTATAAGATCTATTCATGAAGACACTTTGTTTATAGTAGGATTACATGATAACCTAGAAAATTCATTTATTCTTAAGAAGGGAGATGTTATGATATGGACAACTCTTGTATTTCTATTTACTATGATAACACTAGTGACCTCCCTTGTCATATATATATATTGCATGTCTCTATAATCCCTAGTCACTCTCTGTTAAGAAATCACTGAATAAATATAGTTAGAGCACAACTGTACTTGTAGTTCTATGAACCCAAACACGAATATTAAACAGCCACCAATTCATATACCAAGTTTGAAGTCAATATTTTAAATACTTTTGAAGATACACTCCGGACAAACAATTATCATGAAAATACTGAAGGGGAGATAATTCAAAATGTAAGACAGACAGAGTTATGGTTCTTGGTCCATGCACTTCTACAAGCTACCATCTATTTATATATTAAGTTTTAAGGCAATATCTTAAACAATTTTGAAGATACACTCTGGTCAAAATTTTATTCTGAAAATACTAAAGGGGAGATAATTAAAAGTTTAAGACAGACAGAGTTATATTGCTTGGTCATTGCACTTCTCCAAGTTGCCATCTTTTTATATTTCAAGTTTCAAGTCAATATGTTAAATAGTTTTGAAGATACGCTCCAGACAAAATTTTATTGTGAAAATACTAAAGGGGAGATAAGTCTAAGTCCAAAATTAGGTCAATATGAAGGTCAAAATGGAGTCAGGTGATACAGGTGTGTGGAGAGTGGTCATATACAATATCCATGCAAGTATGAAAGCTTTGTAGCAAGCCATATTAATGCTAGAAGAAACGGTCAATTTGGGTTAACTAAGAATTTGGCCTTTCAATAAGTCTAAGTCCAAAATTAGGTCAAGGTAAAGGTCAAAATGGAGTCAGGTGATACAGGCGCGTGGAGAGTGTTCATATACAACATTCATGCAAGTTTGAAAGCTTTGTAGCAAGCCATATTTATGCTAGAAGAAACGGTCAATTTGGGTTAACCAGGGCGGACGGACGAACGGACGGAAGAACAGGTGCATTACTATATGCCTCCCAATCTATCAATACAGGGGCATAAAAACAGCAGTTAACCTGAGCAGCAGACACGTACACTCATTCTCAACTTGATGATGTTCACTTAATACAGTACTTTAGAAGCGAGCAAAACGAGTAAAAAAAAACTGAACAGAAGACATACATACATGTTCCTTACTTAATGATATTCACTTAGTAAAGTACTGAGCGAGCGAAGCGAGCTAGAAAAACACGGTTTGCCTGAGCAGCAGGCCATATATACATGCTCCTTACTTGATTATATTTACAAAATACAGTCCTGGGCGAGTGAAATGAGCTAGAAAAAACTGTTTGTGTAAGCAGTAGGTCATACATACATGCGCTCTACTTGATTATATTCACTTAATACAATATTGAGCAAGCAAAGCGAGCTAGATAAAAAAACAATGTTTGCCTGAGCAGCAGGTCATACATACACGTTCTCTACTTGATGGCATTCGCTTATTAATTTCAATTGAAACGAGCTAAAAAAACGCACAGTTATATCTGAGCAGCAGGTTGTACCTTCAGATTCTCTATTTGGTGACATTTACTTTGTACAGCACTGAGCGAGCGTAGCGAGCTGGGAAAAATTTTTATTTGGGCAATATGTCACCCAAAGTCTGTGCTTTAGTATATTTGATAAATTTCTAGATTCTTATCGAATATTGAGCGAGCGAATTTATTTTGAAAGTTGATGAGCGAGCGAAAATATCAAGTATATACCTTGAATCCAAAAGGAAGACTGCCCCCATTAATGAACATTAATGCCTAACCCTAGGGAGGCATTGAATTTTATTGCATTTTTGAGTCAGTTCATTTTATCATTTTTTCCATGGAGCGTACGCCCAGGCGTATGCCTGGCTACGCGCCTGTTCATGATAGTATATTCATACACATAAACAAGCAAACTACCCTATAGCTGGTTATTTCTGCGGGTGTAATATTTTGCGTTTTTGCCCCAAAAATGGGTGTGTTTATTTCTGCTGGTTTTAATTTCTGCTGATTCACAAAATGATAAGAGTAAATTTCTGCGGTTTGCTAAATGGTAAGAATTGACATACACCAGTTTCATTGGCAGTCTGATCAATGTACATTGTAATTAATTATTACAGTCCAAACTGTGGATCACACTATGACATAATTATCATTATACATGTACAAACAATGCTGCTTAAATTATAAACACCTTTGTAACACTAGACAAACTGCAATAAACAATACATTGTTACAGTAACAATAACCAAGTTAAATTGTGAATACCCCCCGATTGTTATTTTTATCTAGTGGAGATAATAATCTGCGTGAAAATTTTCTACGGATGATAAAATTCTGTGTATATTTAATTCTGCGAATTGATCTTGGACCGCAGAATGGCAGAAATTTCAACCCCGCAGAAATAACCAGCTATACGGTAACTGGATGTAGTTCAGAAACATGTGAAACATTAATCCATATATGATCATATTTAACATATTGGTCTTACATATATATTTAGTGAACACTTTGAAGGATAACATAAATTAGTTCAGCTACTGAAAGCCTATCTTGGTATTGTCAATACGATAGGAAAATCATTCTCAATATGGCAGTTGATGAATTGGTTCAAGGATTTAAATACATATAAGGATTGGAAACTCCCTATACAGTACACTGACGAGATTAGATTATCCTCGCCGTAGAAAATATCGTCTGCTTATAAACTGATAAGAGTATGCTCAACGGGGCGCAAGGAATTTAATGAGCGTAATCACTAATAAGCGGAAAGATAAAAAGAGCAAAAAGGATTTTCACGGCATTATACAGCTTTTTATGCGATCGCTAATTTAATGTGTAGATCTACGTGTTTTATTACGTGCGTTTATTTATTGCGCGGTGATTAATAATAGATTATTGAAATGATTCTTTTTATGAAACCTTTCCGAAATTTTGGCCGAAATAAATATAGATCTAGTTACGTTTTTTCTTTTCCAACATATTTTTGCAGATAGATCTAAGATATTTTTTTTTATTCTCCTGAAAAGTGGCGATTGTGCATTTATGTGGTTTGCCCGTGGGGCCGATGATATTCTCGTCATAAATAATGTTTAATTCTGCCTAGCCATTTTTTTGGTTTACTTCTAAGCAATTAAATTACCAGTGCTGTATCCGCGCTTAATAAATTCATTAATAGGCCCGCGGTGCCGGGGTATTTGACAAAGGTGTTAAGTACTGCCTTGTGTTTGGTACCTCTGGAACGTTAATCGTTAATTGATAGCCCTGTGTTGTATGATAATTAGCTATTGATCAGTACAAATTGTTAAGGCAATTAACAATTGAATCGTCCATAATTTAATTATGCGATAATAACTCCACGCGTTCTTTTTAAAAAATGCCGATCTTTTCACGAGTATTCACGTGGTACATTAGTAAAAAAAAAACACAATAGGAACGAATTTAATATCATTTTCCAAAGTATCCGTCATACAGTTAGGTATTAAGATTTCAAATCCACTAAATAATAAATTATGGCTTACGGAAAAAGTGATTTTGTTGATTTTGATAACCTTAATTTGGACGATCTACTTGGCGAGTACACATGCAGTGAAATAGATTCCGACTACGAAATTACCAGTAAACCATCAGATGTAAAAGTGAAATCAAAAATATACCAATGTAATAAATGTGATAAATCTTATTCAACTATTTCTGGATTGCGGGGACATCTCCGAACAAAGCATGGTGTGTTCAATGTCAAAGGTATGTACGTCGTTATGATATGATATATGTGATACTGTTTACCTTTTGATATATAGCCTGATAGAGATTATTACCTGTGTTACGATCCCAATTCATGAAATTTGTAGCATTCTTATTCTCTTTTCTAAAGCATTTTAGAAAAACAATATATTGTACATTATCAAAAGGTAATAAGATAAACACAATGATGATGTAGCAGAATTTCGATAAATCATTACCGTATTTATAATTTTACAAAAAAGTGAAATTGTGTCAAAAAGTGTAATGTCCGTCCGCTGTCAGATTTTTAAGAGTTTATAGAAAACTATTCTCATGAAACATACTATGTAATGTATTTATAATAGTGTCATCATGATATAAGTTCATATTTAGACTTAACTCCTAATTATTGGAAAATTATTGAGAAAATAGAAAGTTTATGTGTAATGTCCGTCCCCCTAATCGTATGATGTTGTTTCGATGTGAATAACAGTTGCATCTTATTTCTGAAAAAATGATTAAATGAAATTTAATAGTTTGAAGAAATTAATAAACTTTTTTTAAATATGTATTCTTTTCCCCACAGGGACACATTTGGTAATACTTCATAAAAATTAAGAGTTTACATGTACTTAATTCTTGACATTGTACTTAAACAAGGATTTAAATACATATATACCTCCGTGACTTAAATTGAATTTGATAGGTGTTTAAACCCAAACAGTTTACACAGTGGGGTTCCAGTAAGGACCAATATACAACCAATCAGTATATGCTCTCACCATCTGTCACATTTATACAGTAGCTATGATTGTGATCAGTAGCTTATTGTAATATTTGTTTGATATTAATTAATAAACACATGCTGTGCCAATTAAACACTATGAAAACTGATTAGATCAGATATAGATCAAGCATTTATGGTTGCTATGGTGAATGCACATGAGATGAAAAGATGCAACATTATGAATTACAAACACAATAATGTTACATAACTAACTGGTTGCGTGCAAGTGTATTATGTAGTTACAGGGTTTATGAAATTATATAATTATCGAAAATAGGAAGGTGTGTAATATCTGTATTTGAAACCCAGGGGGTCACGTGACTACTAAAATATATGAAACTGCTATCCTCTGAAGTTCTCTCTCATGGTGATAGTGTGTGTAAGTTTTGTTTATGAATAAAAACCATTTTATTGCCAAGTGTTGGTTCATTCATTTCGGATTGTAAACCATCAATATGTAAAGTTACATTGCAACATTTCTAGAGCAATACCTGTTTTGCATGAGAAAACTTTCGTTTTTTGTACACTCTCGTCTATATATTAGATAATATTGCATGAAGCAGGTTGTTGCTCTATGGAGGTTGATCCCAGAGAAAGCTAGATTTCTATATCAAGGAATATTTGACACCAATCTGTCCTTATTGGATGCCATTATGCTCTTATTTGAGTCAATTTGGACACTGTTTATTTCACCATTAAAAATGAACGATACCTTGAGAAAATGAACAGAAAACATATCCATTGCAAATATATATTAGGCTAGGAAGAAAATATCTGTAGCGGCCTTAAAAAAGAAGTTTAATCAACCAGCAAGATTACAGAACGGGACCGGTGTATTTTTAATCTGCAAGGGTTGGGCTTTCATATTCTGCTGTCCGAGAAACTCTAAACATGTCTCGGTGCCATGGTAACGGAGGTTACATTGGGTCTCTGCGAAAAACTAATTATTCGTCGAAGTGAGAAAATTTTGAATTACTACCCACTAAAAGTAAACGTAAGCAAATTAATATCATTTTCTTGGAACATTTGTCAATGCTTTAGATTTATAACATATTTCCAACCCTTTTTTCATATTTGTACGTTCAAATCCATTGTCAATTACGTTACACGTGCGTAAATGATGTTTACCCGTATAATACATACATTATATCATGTGGGGTATTCCAAATTGGTCAAATTAATTCACTAAAACAATATGATGTCAGGAAGGAAGGTGGCCATTTATCAGATTGCTTTAACTTTGTGTTAATAATGTGTAGTTTACGTTACAATTGCTATAAATTGTTATCAGATGTAGCAGATGTGGTCAGTTTCAAGTCGAATTGATAAATGGCGGTAATGTAATTGCTTTGCTGAAAACAAAAATATAATTTAAAATGACATATAATCGCTATGAAAGTTTGATTTTATCATAATGATACCAATCAAGTAACTGTGTCAGGTATAAGTAACGTAAAATACCTTTTATTTTCTTCAATGTAACATAAATGTGCAGACAATCACATACCTAATAGTCTGGTGAAAATTGACTAAAAATTCAAGGGGTCTGCTATGAATGGCAACAAGAGATGTTATATACCAAAATGTTTGGGAATGTCTGCTGATTAAAAATAGTCGGGTGTCTTTCACGAAACAATATAGCGTTTTGCTTAATCCAAGATGGCGTCCAAGATGGCCGCCATATATTATAATTCACGAATACATCGATCTACGAAAGTATATTATCTAATGTGATTTTCACTTATGTATAACTGACAGGATATTATTCATTTAATGACGAACACTAACTTGACATGCTGTACTGACCACTTAAAGGTCAAGGTCAATGTCATTTCAAGGACAAATCTTGAAAAGTAGCTGAACATGGATATTTTCTCTCTAACTTTAATGTTTTAGCAAATGTTTTGAATTAAAGTTGGCATTAAATGTGATAAAATAGTTTGTTAGAATATATTCCTAAATGTCTAGTTCAGTTTTCAATTCAAAATAATAAAACTGATATTATTATGCCATGCATATGTTGACTGAGAAGGTTTTCTTAGGTAACTGTATCCATAATTTAAGTTTTCTAATATAAAGTTGTCATTCTTATGGTACATGCATAAATAAGTGTTAGTATTATCATAGCTCGTATCTACTCTATAATATACAGTTAAAGAACTTGAAACCAACCACAAGGTCAAGGTCACGTCAAGGTCAAATTATGAAAATAGCGGGAAATGGATATTTCACTCTTCTTTGCTTGTTTTAGCCGATGTATTGTATTCAAGTTGGTATTTAAAGCCATTAAATACTTTGTAGGCAGATATACTGTATTTATTAGTTCAATTTGTGATTCAAATATAAAAACAACATACAGTATTATGCTTGAACGTCTTGGCCGAGGTGGAATTCTTAGATTGGTATTGGTATACTTAAATGTTCGTATAAACCTTATTCGTGTATACATTTACATTTACTCTAAATTGACTTGAAAATGACCACTCAATGTTAATGTCATTTCAATGTCAAACTACAAAACGTACATCAAGATTTGATAAGTAGTCGCAAATTATACAATGCAATGTATGTTGTAGATCTACACCATCTTTCTTTATATACATGTATGTGATAGCAGGTACTTTGACTGTTATTTATATTATTATATATTATTATAAGAAGAAGTTTATTTTTAAGGTAAACATAAAAAACTATAAATGAATAGTGTGAAACATTATTTCTTCTGTGCTAATAACATGAATAAAGCCGCGAATTGTTTTCCAAAGATACATGCAGTTGAATTTCGATATGGGACATTATTGTTATTGTTAAATGTTAGAATACAAGTATATTAGAAGTTTTATGGTGAATACCTGGATTGTTTTGCAATACTGAACGTTGAAAGCTCTACTTCCTTCAAGATAAGAAAATACCCTAAATAGAATAATTACATAAAATAACGTATTTTCATACTTACGGTTTGGGTGCATTGTTTTGTCGCTGGATTTCGCGGTTTTGTTCTTAAAACTAGGTCAAGTCGCAGCAACGCCTCATATGGTCAGTTGCGGTCACCAATTATGGCATAACTTTGTTGAAACTAGGTTATACAGCTCTTTTAGGAACTCTCAAGTGGGAACTTAGGCTTTGTACACTAGGTTATATGTGGGCATTGTTCAGTGTCTGTATGTTACTAGTATTTAGTGTTGTTTATGTTTTCTGTACTCGGCTGGTTAAGTTGAGTGCGATCTTCCCTGTCTAATTTCATCATTTCCTTTTTAAAATCCTTGGCTTATATGTCCATATTTGTCAGTGATGTTTGCGTAACATACCTTCTGTAGTAAGAATTTCGTCCGTTACGGCACTTCAGCCAAACAGAGATATAGTAAATTAGTAGTCACGAATGGAGAACCACAGCTTTATGAAACCACATATCAAGGTATATACTAATCTATTAAGGTGGATTGGGAAACAAGTTTTGAATCATGACTACCCCAAACCACATTGTTCGCTGCATCCAATAGTGATGAGTGCCTTGTATGATCTAATGTTGCCGAACTCAGTTGTTGTGAGCACATGCACACACAGTACCCCTCTGTACCCGGTATGGCTGTATTTAGTGATGTAGAGTCCTATTCGGTCTGATAGTGCCATACTTAGTGGTTATGAGTGCCAATTTTGGGCTAATAAGGCTGTGATCGGTAATGGCGGTAACCCGTAAGACCTGGTATGGCTGTATTCGGTTGTTTTGAGAAACCATTAGGGAATACTTTTAATGTGAAATGCAATATAATTAATGACGGGACTACCTTATATGACATAGAAGAATGGCTGTATTCTAGTATTTAGAGCCCTATAGGAATGGTTTCAATGGACCATTAAGTACTATATTTGGTATGAACTGTATGCATGTTATTAGATCCTGAAATAGGTGTACATGTTGTACTCGTTGGTGATTAGAACTAATTCAGACTGGTTTTGGCTATTCTGTCTTGATTAATACCACATAGGGTTTGGAAAGACTGTATTTGGTTGATGTGAGAGCATTTTACAGCTCAGTTTGGCTAAAATAATTGATAATAGGAACACAATGGAAAATGGATGGCTGTACTCTTTGATGGTAAGTAGAATCTGGAATTTTCTGGAATCAATTTTAGAGCATGCCTTTATAGCACCAGAGAATGAAAGTGTACTATTCATAGCAATGTTGGATTAAAAACACAATGTTTAATTTACCCTGAAATGTTGAAATTGTATAACTATCTTATCCCCGAAATATCGAGACAACTTTCTTTGTAGAATTTTTGAAGTGTATGAAAAGTGAGAATCTTTCAGATAAAACTGCATTTTACAGTTCGTTCATTGTTAAGGTCACTGCTGTGTGCAATATTTCTGTAATGTCATCCACGAAAGCGGTAGTCACAACTAGACGTACGAGCAAGTACGTGATGTTTGTGTTGAAAAAACGCAGATGGCACGTAGGAATCCGTACGTTGCGAGTACCAACTCCGTACGTTTTGTGAGTCCGCAGACACGACGTGGAATGTTTGGGTATGGAATGCTCCCGCTGCGTCCTATCTGCGTTCGGACTTCGTGTTCGTCCACGTACATGCAACATGCATGCCTTCTATTGTCAATTTAGCACATACGGACAACGCTTTTGAATAGTACGTGCAAGTACGATTATCTGACAAATGCACGGAGATAGTTCGCTGTAAGTACGTTGGACTTGCCATATGCGCAACGTCGACGTACTTCCTCCGTCCTTTTGAAGAAAACGAAGTGGCCGTAGCCTCTCAAATACAAACCTGCTAAAACACGCAGGTCGGGTAGTGACCAGACCTAAAGCTACTTAAATCTATTTCGATAGTGTCAGAAATCTCAAACATAGCATGATTGGCAGTGTTATTAGGCATGGTTTCATTTTCCGATTTTTGTTTGACTATTAGTAGGCACATATGTATTGTGCACTGTGTAGCCCATAAAACACGTACCGTAATACGGAGCTCTTCTGACAAACGTTTGTTCAGTATCAAGTAACAGTTGACACGTAGGAATACGTACGTGTTTTCGGAGCACACAGACACGACGCCGTCCTTTTCATGTTGATAACCCAAATACACCCCTGATTAAGCAGAAGGTGTTAAAAGAGTACAAGGATGTATTCAATGGTATTGGTCGCTTACCGGGAACATGTTCTATCAAAATTGACCCCAAAGTAGACCCAGTCGTACATGCTCCAAGGCGTGTACCTGTTCCGATACAGGAATTAGTTAAGGCCGAGCTAGCTTCTATGACGAAAGCTGGTATCATTAAGAAGGTCACAGAAACCCCTACACCATATGTAAGCTCAATGGTGGTAGTAAATAAGCCCAACTCGAGTAAGGTCAGGATCTGTCTCGATCCTAAGGACTTAAACAAGGCAATTATGAGACCATACTATCCAATGAGAACATTGGATGATATCCTCCCACAACTGTCATCAGCCAAGGTATTCACTAAGATGGACTGTAAATCAGGTTATTGGTCATTAGTCCTAGATGAAAAGTCATCATATCTGACCACCTTCAATACATTTCTAGGCAGGTATAGATATCTTAGGTGCCCTATGGGTTTAAAGAATAGCCAGGACTTATTCCAGCAGAAAATGGATGAGTGCTTGGAGGGGCTGAATGGATGTGCAGTTATAGTGGATGATTTATTAGTTTATGGGGACACAGTTGAGGAGCATGATAGAAACCTCAAACTAGTACTAGATAGATGTCGCGAGAAAGGCATTAGGTTAAATCCGGACAAACTCGAAGTAGGTGTACCGGAAGTTAAATATTTTGGTCACGTCCTTTCATCAGAAGGTCTGAAGCCCGATCCCCAGAAAACTATGGCCATTATGAAAATGGAGCCTCCTACGAACAAAGCTGAATTAGAAACCATTTTGGGTATGGTTGTCTATTTGTCTAGATATGCACCCCACTTATCTGAGATAACTCAGCCATTAAGAGAAACTTTAAAGAAGGATGTAGTGTTTCACTGGGATGAACCCCAGCAAACCGCATTCCAGACTGTTAAAGATGTTTTAACTCAGTCTCCAGGTCCAGTGTTGACATACTTTGATCCAGATCCAAAAAGGTCATTAGTACTGCAGTGTGATAGTTCAAAATATGGGACTGGTGCTTGTTTAATGCAAGACGGTCGACCTATTGGTTATGCTAGCAAAACACTGACAAAGTCCGAGGTCAACTGGGCACAAATTGAGAAGGAAATGTTTGCCATAGTGTTTGGTTTAAAACAAATTCCGACAGTATATATACGGGCGCAAGGTTTTGGTCCAAACTGATCATTTACCTATTCTGGCCATATGGAAAAAATCTCTGCATGCAGCACCTCCTAGGTTACAAAGGATGATGTTACAGTTACAGGGTTATGATATTGATCTTGAACATAAGGCAGGTACTCAGATTCCGCTGGCAAATACCCTTAGTCGTAAGTTTCTACCTGATACATACCCAGATATATCCGAAGCCACAAATTTACATGTGAACTTCGTTATGGACAAATTACCCTTCAGTGATACTAAACTGAATGAAATAAGGTCACAAACTGCTCAAGATAGTGAAATGCAAACCCTCATAAGTTTGATCCTTGATGGATGGCCTGAAAAACGTAGTGATTGCCCGACCCTATTGTTAGACTACTGGAATTATCGTGACGAACTCTGCGTCATAGATGGTCTGATTATGAGAGGTCAACGAATTGTAATACCCTTTAGCTTGAGAGCTTATATGTTAAATGTCCTTCACACAGGTCATTTTGGTATCGAGAAATGTCTTAGACGTGCTCGAATCACAATGTTTTGGCCCAAACTATCATCGCAGATAACTGACAAGGTAAATCAATGTTCAATATGTATTGAACATCGTGGTTCCAATCAAAAAGAACCATTGATATCTCATGAAGTACCTGAACGTCCATGGCAAAATGTTGCCAGGATGTATTTACATGGGAAGGTCATGATTATTTGCTTATAGTTGACTACTATAGCAATTATATTGAATTTGAGAAAGTAACAAGTACAACAAGTACTTCGGTTATTAAACAATTCAAACGTTGGTTTTCTAGATACGGCATACCTGAGAAAGTAATCTCAGATGGTGCTAGTTACTATACATCTAGAGAATTTGAGTTATTCACTAAGGAATGGGACTTCAAACATATATGTTCTAGTCCACATTATCCCCAATCAAATGGATTGAGTGAATCTGCAGTTAAAATCGCAAAACAAATGCTTAAGAAATCCAAGGCAGCAAATCAAGATGTATTGATTTACATGCTTGAATACCGTGCCACCCCTTTAACACATAGCTACACCCCTGCAGAATTATTCATGGGCAGAAAAATTAGATCATTCTTGCCTATTCCTAAAGAACAATTGATGGGAAACAAGCTTAATTATAAGACAGTCAATGTTAAACTGAGAGAAAAACAAGTGGAACAAAAACGTCATTATGACAAAAATGCCAAGTCCCTACCCCCATTAAACATAGGTGAACCTGTACGATTACAACAGGATAAATGGGAGCCAGTTATTGTTACTCAAAAACACAATGATAGGTCATACACTGTCCGTACACATGATGGTGCGGAGTATAATAGGAATAGACGTCATTTGTTAAAATCTAATGAAAAAGATTTCAAGTACAATCAGAATACCCCTGATGTAACTATCCCCTGTACCTCCCCAATGGAAAATGAGTCATGTCAAAGTACTTCAACAAGCACCAATTCAGATGTAAATTCTCAGAGTGATAGCAATAAACCAGACAAGGCAAATATCCAATCTTCAACATCCGGTCAATTAATGACTAGCCAATCTGATGTTTATGTAACAAAATCAGGTCGAGTGGTGAAACCGAGGATAATCAACTCTATGTGAAAGTAACATGTAATCAGTTAAATATAAACTAAGTGTTGTGAACAAGAATTAAGTGTATTTATTTACCAATCAACACTACGGACTTAAGATCATTATCTAAAGTGGACTTTACAATGTTTATAATACTTCCTGGACATACATCAAACCAGATGTGGAAACTGTTAAAATCCAATTAGTGCCAATATTACACTTGAGGAATCCAAGATAATATTGATTTAATCAGTTATAAGATCTATTCATGAAGACACTTTGTTTATAGTAGGATTACATGATAACCTAGAAAATTCATTTATTCTTAAGAAGGGAGATGTTATGATATGGACAACTCTTGTATTTCTATTTACTATGATAACACTAGTGACCTCCCTTGTCATATATATATATTGCATGTCTCTATAATCCCTAGTCACTCTCTGTTAAGAAATCACTGAATAAATATAGTTAGAGCACAACTGTACTTGTAGTTCTATGAACCCAAACACGAATATTAAACAGCCACCAATTCATATACCAAGTTTGAAGTCAATATTTTAAATACTTTTGAAGATACACTCCGGACAAACAATTATCATGAAAATACTGAAGGGGAGATAATTCAAAATGTAAGACAGACAGAGTTATGGTTCTTGGTCCATGCACTTCTACAAGCTACCATCTATTTATATATTAAGTTTTAAGGCAATATCTTAAACAATTTTGAAGATACACTCTGGTCAAAATTTTATTCTGAAAATACTAAAGGGGAGATAATTAAAAGTTTAAGACAGACAGAGTTATATTGCTTGGTCATTGCACTTCTCCAAGTTGCCATCTTTTTATATTTCAAGTTTCAAGTCAATATGTTAAATAGTTTTGAAGATACGCTCCAGACAAAATTTTATTGTGAAAATACTAAAGGGGAGATAAGTCTAAGTCCAAAATTAGGTCAATATGAAGGTCAAAATGGAGTCAGGTGATACAGGTGTGTGGAGAGTGGTCATATACAATATCCATGCAAGTATGAAAGCTTTGTAGCAAGCCATATTAATGCTAGAAGAAACGGTCAATTTGGGTTAACTAAGAATTTGGCCTTTCAATAAGTCTAAGTCCAAAATTAGGTCAAGGTAAAGGTCAAAATGGAGTCAGGTGATACAGGCGCGTGGAGAGTGTTCATATACAACATTCATGCAAGTTTGAAAGCTTTGTAGCAAGCCATATTTATGCTAGAAGAAACGGTCAATTTGGGTTAACCAGGGCGGACGGACGAACGGACGGAAGAACAGGTGCATTACTATATGCCTCCCAATCTATCAATACAGGGGCATAAAAACAGCAGTTAACCTGAGCAGCAGACACGTACACTCATTCTCAACTTGATGATGTTCACTTAATACAGTACTTTAGAAGCGAGCAAAACGAGTAAAAAAAAACTGAACAGAAGACATACATACATGTTCCTTACTTAATGATATTCACTTAGTAAAGTACTGAGCGAGCGAAGCGAGCTAGAAAAACACGGTTTGCCTGAGCAGCAGGCCATATATACATGCTCCTTACTTGATTATATTTACAAAATACAGTCCTGGGCGAGTGAAATGAGCTAGAAAAAACTGTTTGTGTAAGCAGTAGGTCATACATACATGCGCTCTACTTGATTATATTCACTTAATACAATATTGAGCAAGCAAAGCGAGCTAGATAAAAAAACAATGTTTGCCTGAGCAGCAGGTCATACATACACGTTCTCTACTTGATGGCATTCGCTTATTAATTTCAATTGAAACGAGCTAAAAAAACGCACAGTTATATCTGAGCAGCAGGTTGTACCTTCAGATTCTCTATTTGGTGACATTTACTTTGTACAGCACTGAGCGAGCGTAGCGAGCTGGGAAAAATTTTTATTTGGGCAATATGTCACCCAAAGTCTGTGCTTTAGTATATTTGATAAATTTCTAGATTCTTATCGAATATTGAGCGAGCGAATTTATTTTGAAAGTTGATGAGCGAGCGAAAATATCAAGTATATACCTTGAATCCAAAAGGAAGACTGCCCCCATTAATGAACATTAATGCCTAACCCTAGGGAGGCATTGAATTTTATTGCATTTTTGAGTCAGTTCATTTTATCATTTTTTCCATGGAGCGTACGCCCAGGCGTATGCCTGGCTACGCGCCTGTTCATGATAGTATATTCATACACATAAACAAGCAAACTACCCTATAGCTGGTTATTTCTGCGGGTGTAATATTTTGCGTTTTTGCCCCAAAAATGGGTGTGTTTATTTCTGCTGGTTTTAATTTCTGCTGATTCACAAAATGATAAGAGTAAATTTCTGCGGTTTGCTAAATGGTAAGAATTGACATACACCAGTTTCATTGGCAGTCTGATCAATGTACATTGTAATTAATTATTACAGTCCAAACTGTGGATCACACTATGACATAATTATCATTATACATGTACAAACAATGCTGCTTAAATTATAAACACCTTTGTAACACTAGACAAACTGCAATAAACAATACATTGTTACAGTAACAATAACCAAGTTAAATTGTGAATACCCCCCGATTGTTATTTTTATCTAGTGGAGATAATAATCTGCGTGAAAATTTTCTACGGATGATAAAATTCTGTGTATATTTAATTCTGCGAATTGATCTTGGACCGCAGAATGGCAGAAATTTCAACCCCGCAGAAATAACCAGCTATACGGTAACTGGATGTAGTTCAGAAACATGTGAAACATTAATCCATATATGATCATATTTAACATATTGGTCTTACATATATATTTAGTGAACACTTTGAAGGATAACATAAATTAGTTCAGCTACTGAAAGCCTATCTTGGTATTGTCAATACGATAGGAAAATCATTCTCAATATGGCAGTTGATGAATTGGTTCAAGGATTTAAATACATATAAGGATTGGAAACTCCCTATACAGTACACTGACGAGATTAGATTATCCTCGCCGTAGAAAATATCGTCTGCTTATAAACTGATAAGAGTATGCTCAACGGGGCGCAAGGAATTTAATGAGCGTAATCACTAATAAGCGGAAAGATAAAAAGAGCAAAAAGGATTTTCACGGCATTATACAGCTTTTTATGCGATCGCTAATTTAATGTGTAGATCTACGTGTTTTATTACGTGCGTTTATTTATTGCGCGGTGATTAATAATAGATTATTGAAATGATTCTTTTTATGAAACCTTTCCGAAATTTTGGCCGAAATAAATATAGATCTAGTTACGTTTTTTCTTTTCCAACATATTTTTGCAGATAGATCTAAGATATTTTTTTTTATTCTCCTGAAAAGTGGCGATTGTGCATTTATGTGGTTTGCCCGTGGGGCCGATGATATTCTCGTCATAAATAATGTTTAATTCTGCCTAGCCATTTTTTTGGTTTACTTCTAAGCAATTAAATTACCAGTGCTGTATCCGCGCTTAATAAATTCATTAATAGGCCCGCGGTGCCGGGGTATTTGACAAAGGTGTTAAGTACTGCCTTGTGTTTGGTACCTCTGGAACGTTAATCGTTAATTGATAGCCCTGTGTTGTATGATAATTAGCTATTGATCAGTACAAATTGTTAAGGCAATTAACAATTGAATCGTCCATAATTTAATTATGCGATAATAACTCCACGCGTTCTTTTTAAAAAATGCCGATCTTTTCACGAGTATTCACGTGGTACATTAGTAAAAAAAAAACACAATAGGAACGAATTTAATATCATTTTCCAAAGTATCCGTCATACAGTTAGGTATTAAGATTTCAAATCCACTAAATAATAAATTATGGCTTACGGAAAAAGTGATTTTGTTGATTTTGATAACCTTAATTTGGACGATCTACTTGGCGAGTACACATGCAGTGAAATAGATTCCGACTACGAAATTACCAGTAAACCATCAGATGTAAAAGTGAAATCAAAAATATACCAATGTAATAAATGTGATAAATCTTATTCAACTATTTCTGGATTGCGGGGACATCTCCGAACAAAGCATGGTGTGTTCAATGTCAAAGGTATGTACGTCGTTATGATATGATATATGTGATACTGTTTACCTTTTGATATATAGCCTGATAGAGATTATTACCTGTGTTACGATCCCAATTCATGAAATTTGTAGCATTCTTATTCTCTTTTCTAAAGCATTTTAGAAAAACAATATATTGTACATTATCAAAAGGTAATAAGATAAACACAATGATGATGTAGCAGAATTTCGATAAATCATTACCGTATTTATAATTTTACAAAAAAGTGAAATTGTGTCAAAAAGTGTAATGTCCGTCCGCTGTCAGATTTTTAAGAGTTTATAGAAAACTATTCTCATGAAACATACTATGTAATGTATTTATAATAGTGTCATCATGATATAAGTTCATATTTAGACTTAACTCCTAATTATTGGAAAATTATTGAGAAAATAGAAAGTTTATGTGTAATGTCCGTCCCCCTAATCGTATGATGTTGTTTCGATGTGAATAACAGTTGCATCTTATTTCTGAAAAAATGATTAAATGAAATTTAATAGTTTGAAGAAATTAATAAACTTTTTTTAAATATGTATTCTTTTCCCCACAGGGACACATTTGGTAATACTTCATAAAAATTAAGAGTTTACATGTACTTAATTCTTGACATTGTACTTAAACAAGGATTTAAATACATATATACCTCCGTGACTTAAATTGAATTTGATAGGTGTTTAAACCCAAACAGTTTACACAGTGGGGTTCCAGTAAGGACCAATATACAACCAATCAGTATATGCTCTCACCATCTGTCACATTTATACAGTAGCTATGATTGTGATCAGTAGCTTATTGTAATATTTGTTTGATATTAATTAATAAACACATGCTGTGCCAATTAAACACTATGAAAACTGATTAGATCAGATATAGATCAAGCATTTATGGTTGCTATGGTGAATGCACATGAGATGAAAAGATGCAACATTATGAATTACAAACACAATAATGTTACATAACTAACTGGTTGCGTGCAAGTGTATTATGTAGTTACAGGGTTTATGAAATTATATAATTATCGAAAATAGGAAGGTGTGTAATATCTGTATTTGAAACCCAGGGGGTCACGTGACTACTAAAATATATGAAACTGCTATCCTCTGAAGTTCTCTCTCATGGTGATAGTGTGTGTAAGTTTTGTTTATGAATAAAAACCATTTTATTGCCAAGTGTTGGTTCATTCATTTCGGATTGTAAACCATCAATATGTAAAGTTACATTGCAACATTTCTAGAGCAATACCTGTTTTGCATGAGAAAACTTTCGTTTTTTGTACACTCTCGTCTATATATTAGATAATATTGCATGAAGCAGGTTGTTGCTCTATGGAGGTTGATCCCAGAGAAAGCTAGATTTCTATATCAAGGAATATTTGACACCAATCTGTCCTTATTGGATGCCATTATGCTCTTATTTGAGTCAATTTGGACACTGTTTATTTCACCATTAAAAATGAACGATACCTTGAGAAAATGAACAGAAAACATATCCATTGCAAATATATATTAGGCTAGGAAGAAAATATCTGTAGCGGCCTTAAAAAAGAAGTTTAATCAACCAGCAAGATTACAGAACGGGACCGGTGTATTTTTAATCTGCAAGGGTTGGGCTTTCATATTCTGCTGTCCGAGAAACTCTAAACATGTCTCGGTGCCATGGTAACGGAGGTTACATTGGGTCTCTGCGAAAAACTAATTATTCGTCGAAGTGAGAAAATTTTGAATTACTACCCACTAAAAGTAAACGTAAGCAAATTAATATCATTTTCTTGGAACATTTGTCAATGCTTTAGATTTATAACATATTTCCAACCCTTTTTTCATATTTGTACGTTCAAATCCATTGTCAATTACGTTACACGTGCGTAAATGATGTTTACCCGTATAATACATACATTATATCATGTGGGGTATTCCAAATTGGTCAAATTAATTCACTAAAACAATATGATGTCAGGAAGGAAGGTGGCCATTTATCAGATTGCTTTAACTTTGTGTTAATAATGTGTAGTTTACGTTACAATTGCTATAAATTGTTATCAGATGTAGCAGATGTGGTCAGTTTCAAGTCGAATTGATAAATGGCGGTAATGTAATTGCTTTGCTGAAAACAAAAATATAATTTAAAATGACATATAATCGCTATGAAAGTTTGATTTTATCATAATGATACCAATCAAGTAACTGTGTCAGGTATAAGTAACGTAAAATACCTTTTATTTTCTTCAATGTAACATAAATGTGCAGACAATCACATACCTAATAGTCTGGTGAAAATTGACTAAAAATTCAAGGGGTCTGCTATGAATGGCAACAAGAGATGTTATATACCAAAATGTTTGGGAATGTCTGCTGATTAAAAATAGTCGGGTGTCTTTCACGAAACAATATAGCGTTTTGCTTAATCCAAGATGGCGTCCAAGATGGCCGCCATATATTATAATTCACGAATACATCGATCTACGAAAGTATATTATCTAATGTGATTTTCACTTATGTATAACTGACAGGATATTATTCATTTAATGACGAACACTAACTTGACATGCTGTACTGACCACTTAAAGGTCAAGGTCAATGTCATTTCAAGGACAAATCTTGAAAAGTAGCTGAACATGGATATTTTCTCTCTAACTTTAATGTTTTAGCAAATGTTTTGAATTAAAGTTGGCATTAAATGTGATAAAATAGTTTGTTAGAATATATTCCTAAATGTCTAGTTCAGTTTTCAATTCAAAATAATAAAACTGATATTATTATGCCATGCATATGTTGACTGAGAAGGTTTTCTTAGGTAACTGTATCCATAATTTAAGTTTTCTAATATAAAGTTGTCATTCTTATGGTACATGCATAAATAAGTGTTAGTATTATCATAGCTCGTATCTACTCTATAATATACAGTTAAAGAACTTGAAACCAACCACAAGGTCAAGGTCACGTCAAGGTCAAATTATGAAAATAGCGGGAAATGGATATTTCACTCTTCTTTGCTTGTTTTAGCCGATGTATTGTATTCAAGTTGGTATTTAAAGCCATTAAATACTTTGTAGGCAGATATACTGTATTTATTAGTTCAATTTGTGATTCAAATATAAAAACAACATACAGTATTATGCTTGAACGTCTTGGCCGAGGTGGAATTCTTAGATTGGTATTGGTATACTTAAATGTTCGTATAAACCTTATTCGTGTATACATTTACATTTACTCTAAATTGACTTGAAAATGACCACTCAATGTTAATGTCATTTCAATGTCAAACTACAAAACGTACATCAAGATTTGATAAGTAGTCGCAAATTATACAATGCAATGTATGTTGTAGATCTACACCATCTTTCTTTATATACATGTATGTGATAGCAGGTACTTTGACTGTTATTTATATTATTATATATTATTATAAGAAGAAGTTTATTTTTAAGGTAAACATAAAAAACTATAAATGAATAGTGTGAAACATTATTTCTTCTGTGCTAATAACATGAATAAAGCCGCGAATTGTTTTCCAAAGATACATGCAGTTGAATTTCGATATGGGACATTATTGTTATTGTTAAATGTTAGAATACAAGTATATTAGAAGTTTTATGGTGAATACCTGGATTGTTTTGCAATACTGAACGTTGAAAGCTCTACTTCCTTCAAGATAAGAAAATACCCTAAATAGAATAATTACATAAAATAACGTATTTTCATACTTACGGTTTGGGTGCATTGTTTTGTCGCTGGATTTCGCGGTTTTGTTCTTAAAACTAGGTCAAGTCGCAGCAACGCCTCATATGGTCAGTTGCGGTCACCAATTATGGCATAACTTTGTTGAAACTAGGTTATACAGCTCTTTTAGGAACTCTCAAGTGGGAACTTAGGCTTTGTACACTAGGTTATATGTGGGCATTGTTCAGTGTCTGTATGTTACTAGTATTTAGTGTTGTTTATGTTTTCTGTACTCGGCTGGTTAAGTTGAGTGCGATCTTCCCTGTCTAATTTCATCATTTCCTTTTTAAAATCCTTGGCTTATATGTCCATATTTGTCAGTGATGTTTGCGTAACATACCTTCTGTAGTAAGAATTTCGTCCGTTACGGCACTTCAGCCAAACAGAGATATAGTAAATTAGTAGTCACGAATGGAGAACCACAGCTTTATGAAACCACATATCAAGGTATATACTAATCTATTAAGGTGGATTGGGAAACAAGTTTTGAATCATGACTACCCCAAACCACATTGTTCGCTGCATCCAATAGTGATGAGTGCCTTGTATGATCTAATGTTGCCGAACTCAGTTGTTGTGAGCACATGCACACACAGTACCCCTCTGTACCCGGTATGGCTGTATTTAGTGATGTAGAGTCCTATTCGGTCTGATAGTGCCATACTTAGTGGTTATGAGTGCCAATTTTGGGCTAATAAGGCTGTGATCGGTAATGGCGGTAACCCGTAAGACCTGGTATGGCTGTATTCGGTTGTTTTGAGAAACCATTAGGGAATACTTTTAATGTGAAATGCAATATAATTAATGACGGGACTACCTTATATGACATAGAAGAATGGCTGTATTCTAGTATTTAGAGCCCTATAGGAATGGTTTCAATGGACCATTAAGTACTATATTTGGTATGAACTGTATGCATGTTATTAGATCCTGAAATAGGTGTACATGTTGTACTCGTTGGTGATTAGAACTAATTCAGACTGGTTTTGGCTATTCTGTCTTGATTAATACCACATAGGGTTTGGAAAGACTGTATTTGGTTGATGTGAGAGCATTTTACAGCTCAGTTTGGCTAAAATAATTGATAATAGGAACACAATGGAAAATGGATGGCTGTACTCTTTGATGGTAAGTAGAATCTGGAATTTTCTGGAATCAATTTTAGAGCATGCCTTTATAGCACCAGAGAATGAAAGTGTACTATTCATAGCAATGTTGGATTAAAAACACAATGTTTAATTTACCCTGAAATGTTGAAATTGTATAACTATCTTATCCCCGAAATATCGAGACAACTTTCTTTGTAGAATTTTTGAAGTGTATGAAAAGTGAGAATCTTTCAGATAAAACTGCATTTTACAGTTCGTTCATTGTTAAGGTCACTGCTGTGTGCAATATTTCTGTAATGTCATCCACGAAAGCGGTAGTCACAACTAGACGTACGAGCAAGTACGTGATGTTTGTGTTGAAAAAACGCAGATGGCACGTAGGAATCCGTACGTTGCGAGTACCAACTCCGTACGTTTTGTGAGTCCGCAGACACGACGTGGAATGTTTGGGTATGGAATGCTCCCGCTGCGTCCTATCTGCGTTCGGACTTCGTGTTCGTCCACGTACATGCAACATGCATGCCTTCTATTGTCAATTTAGCACATACGGACAACGCTTTTGAATAGTACGTGCAAGTACGATTATCTGACAAATGCACGGAGATAGTTCGCTGTAAGTACGTTGGACTTGCCATATGCGCAACGTCGACGTACTTCCTCCGTCCTTTTGAAGAAAACGAAGTGGCCGTAGCCTCTCAAATACAAACCTGCTAAAACACGCAGGTCGGGTAGTGACCAGACCTAAAGCTACTTAAATCTATTTCGATAGTGTCAGAAATCTCAAACATAGCATGATTGGCAGTGTTATTAGGCATGGTTTCATTTTCCGATTTTTGTTTGACTATTAGTAGGCACATATGTATTGTGCACTGTGTAGCCCATAAAACACGTACCGTAATACGGAGCTCTTCTGACAAACGTTTGTTCAGTATCAAGTAACAGTTGACACGTAGGAATACGTACGTGTTTTCGGAGCACACAGACACGACGCCGTCCTTTTCATGTATGTAGAACATTCGCTGCGTTCGACCTGCGTTCTGTCAACGTGTTCTTCCACGTACGTGCGATGTGCGTGCAACGTGCGTGCCACTTACTGCCTACTTACAACGCAATACAACGTAGCGATCGCCGCAAAAAAACGTTACAGTTGATAAGATTTCTGATTTAGATTCGTATTTCTGCTTTAAAGTAAAAATGAGCAGCGATAATTTAACCAGAAAGTTCATATAAGTATCCAAACTAATATATTTTGATGTTTCAGACGTTATTGGCAACCAAAATTATTTTATTTCGTATTGTCATATGTTTTCGCGACCTTATTTTGCCTATTTTGTAAATCGAAAGTAGCATTAGTGTACTTAACCCATCCTTGACTGATTCCACTTAAATTCACGAGGACATGTTTTAATAATTATTTTATCGTGTATTTAGCTCTACTAACGAAAGACAACATTCATACAATTACGAACATCTCTAATACAATACAAAATAGAACATTTTCCGCGCCTTATATAAGTCATTTTCAAAGTTTTTTTACTCAAAAGATATAAAACATATACTTATTTTTACATTTTCATATGATGAAGTAATAACTAGATTTTATCAAAATGTATAGTTATTTTGGTTATTTTAGATAATAAGTTAAGTATGCTCATTTTATCAAAAATGCACGTGCATCACGTTTTCGTGTTAATACATTAGTAAGGAAAATGAAACTGCTTGATAAATATTTCTACATACATATAAATAAAATTTACAAAGTTTCAGCAACATATCTCTTCTTATTCGCGAGATATGACGTTTTATAGTTTTCCAGGCTTCGACTTGGCACCCGTTTCCATGGCAACGTAACACATTTGGAAGTCCTCGGACAGAAGTTTTGGAATACACTTACTGATACCTTTCATAATATATAACTTTCCATCTGTAATCTTGCTGGTTGATTAAAATATTTTTAGAACTTGATTTTTTACCTGCCTATATCTATTAAGTACACATACAGCGGGTAATTAATCTAAATTATGCACATTCAACATCACTAGATGCGTTTAAATTTGATCACCTCTTCACTTTGAGGGTCTCGGCCGCCATTAACGATTTTCATCGAGTCTATTTTTTACAATTAATTGTGAACAGTAACAAGCGAAAATAAACAAATTAACACATCCCTGACCAAGATACATGTATTAGGAACAAATGTAGCAGGTAATTGATTTAAATACTGCACCCAGCACTTCACAGTTTGCACTGCAACATTATGACAAATTCTAATTGCCGCCATTTAATTCTGTCCGCGGCGGGCCGATTTATCAAGAAATTTTAAATGCACTTTATTTTGGTTTTGACGCGTTAACCATGACTAATTCGAGCGGGTTTAACTTTAATAATTACTCAAATATGTTCTGTTACAAATAAAACACACAATATAATTAGTAAATATGTGTTAACTTGTAAAAACGATGTTTCAGACCGCTTCGTTAAGAAATTACAAAATGGCGACGATTCGATCTCCCGAGGCGAGGATAATCGGGAAGTTCATCAACATTCACCTCCATTTAGTTATATACCTCCGTGATTGGTTTGATTCAATTTCATACCAACTATTAACTGATTTCAAGAAGATATTGAAATCGCCAGGCCCCTAATCATGACCCAGGGATCAAACTGGCAACTTTCCATTCCTGAGGCAGGCACTAAACACTAATTTGATAAAACATAATCATACTCAAGTCAAATATTTTGATATTTTACTATCATTTACATATAAGTACTAAATACAGTACATTGCACTTTGTGGCATATACACAGACATATCATCAACATACAGGGTGTTCAAACTAGTTAGCTAACACTGTGAACAATTGTACCAACTGTTAACACCCTGTCTACATGCAAACTATATCAGCAACATATACACACATATAAAAATAGTTTCAACAAATACACAGTTTTCATTCATATAATAATTTCTTATACAGTAAAGATAACTGTACTGAGACCAGATGGTAATGACCTCCTGGGCAGATATTTATAAAGCATCTTAGTAGAAAACTATAAAATAATTTTACTTAAGTTCAAAACTTGTGATGCACATATTTATTGCAGATAGGAAAATTATCCATGTCTGCATATATATAGTGATTATGGTAGCTCTCTACACGATGCCTGAAACTATTGTATACAATCAACAATATTGGTTGCCTTGTTTAACCCAGACACTTTATTTTATGAAAATTTAAAGTTTTTAACTAAGATGCTTTATAAATACCAGCCCAGACAGTGAAGAGTGGACATTCTGTTCATACATAAATATATAGCATATTTCTATCATGCACACTAAATAAGTCAATAACAATGAAAATATGCAAATATCACAGTGTTTTGTAAAAATGTTCTCAATACACTCATACTTTAGCACAAAGGTCGAGTATTAACACCAACCATTTACACACACCTTGAGGACATGCTTGGTCAGTGTTCAATTTTATCATTTTTTTCACAAATGTTTGCATCCAATGAGGAAGGATTCCTTCAACCATATCACAATTATCACATGCCCACCAGCGGATACATGTCTGCTTTATGGGGCATATTGTGTCCTGAATTGTTCAAAGATGTAAGGCGGAATATGGGCTTCTACTCGCTGAAATATAAACAAGCAAATAGTTATACACTAAAGCATAAAACAAGCAAACCTTTCCAGCACAGTTTGGGTAGAGAACAATATGCTCAATTCTCTATATATTTATCGTTGTTTCAGCGTGGTAGTGTATAAAGACCGAGAAAAGCTGTCACCTAATTAAATTTTAAACAATAGCGCCTTTGATCGTAATGTAAGTTGTAAGAATACTTTATGTATTCGTAAAACACAGTTTTGTGAATAAAACATGTTTTTATCATCGTAATGGAGTTTAATCGATGCCATCCCATGCCCTCCATTTATCAAATTGGAAATACATCGCCGAGGTAAAAATGCTCAGTGGGACCAAGGCATAAGACAATCTCAACATGTCAATCATATTATTTCATATATGAAAGCAAATACTGTAGTAACAGATTTGACCAGTAGCCTACCTTCCTGGAAATGCCAGAGTAGTAGACAAAGTCTTCCATGTACAACAACAGATTGAGTATTTCCTGTGGCATATCAGTAGTCTTGGTCCTGATAAAGATACATAGTATTACATTGATGCAGACATCAGTGTGGTGGTTCACATTTCTTTTATTTCAATTCATAATGAAGTTTGAAATACTGAGTTCATAAAGTAGTACTGTAGAAAATAGTGAAGTTGTCAATATGAAATGAAGAAATCTTAAATTCATGAAGGGTGTCATGACGCCACAATGCCACTCTTTGAATTAACATCTTTAAACAAGAAGGAACACTATTACTCCATGATTTAGCTACGATACTGTGAAATGTTTTATTTTTGAGGGTATTTAATTTAACAGAATTTGGTAAAGTGGCAAATGTTCATATATTTTTGGAATTAAAACTATTGAAGGGTAAACCTGATAGTCTTTACAGTTTACAGTTTATTTCAAAACATGTTAAAGGCCACCGGCTCATACACAACATATATACAACAAGTCATGATCGTTAATTGACAGTTGACATTTAACTTCATGGTCAATTTCATACACAAAATGACTAAAATTTACCCCTCCTCCAAATAGTAATGATTTTACATTATGAATTAAGAGCGTACCCTGGCATGGCATCTACAAATGATCTAACATACTGTCCCATCAGTGATATAAACTTCTCTGTATTATCTACATGGAACTGTTTGAGTAATGTAATACATCCTATTACAAATGGTGGGGCGTCTAATGGATCTGTCGGCTTCTTACATACCAAACCACCTGTACAGTGAAATAATTACATCCTTAGTATCCTCAATAAAATACTGTCAAACATGCATTTGTGGAATAGCTTGGCGAATTTGACACGAACCTGACCTTCATGCATGAATATATTGAGACATTCTTGCTTTGAATATATCTATTACCACAAACAAATGGTGCAATATTGGTATTTGAAATTTGTGTTTGTAGTACATCTCGGGTGTCTTTGTGATACTCCACGACTAAGAAAACATACAACCAAGGTCATACAGACAATATATTGACTTAAATTATGCAAATCAAAATGTCAGGTTTGTGTCAAATTTGCCAAGCCATAGCATAAATTGAGCAGCTGTTAAAACTTAATCTATGTTTACCATGTTTATATTAACAACACATTTGGTGCATCCTTTGGCTGACTGCATAAGGCAGACTATAATAACATGTTCATTCCACAATACACCAGTAAATTAAGAAAGGTTGAAGCTAAAGAAAAGGTCACATTTTTATAGCTTGAAAATTAAGCTAGTCTTTTATGCATGAACATATTGAGACATTACAGATGGTATTTGATTAATTTTGTTGTATCTGTGATATGGCCCCTAAAACCACCTCCCAAATTTGCACCATTTCATCCCCAAATTGATTTTTTTTTCAAAATACTGGGACACCCTTCCCGTTCCCACCCCTATTGCGCTTAGAAAAAATTCTGGGGGAATCCCTGCAAGCTCTTTGTGTGGAATTTATGAAATTAGTGCCATGTCAGAGATTTAGATTACTGTTCATAGTAATCTGAAGTATCCCATACTTTCTGCCTAAGGCTTAAACTAAATTATAGACAAGAAATTAACTGTTGATTAGGCTATTAGAAATTTCAAGGACCTTGTTGCAATGGACAATGATTCATGACTTACCTACAGATCTGCTGTAGGTCAGTTTGGAGATATGTGATATTGTAAAACAATTTATTTTCGAGTGGGATTAAATTTCCACAAATTAAGGTCCCATGAAATGGTCTTTTTACTAAAACCACAAAATTTCTTCCCATCGATATTACAGTATATTTACCTATAGATCTACTGTAGGTCAGTTTGGAAATATGTGAGATGACCAGTAAGAATATAAAACTGGCAAAATGTGGCAGTGGCTTCGTTGTGATGTAAATCTGAAACATATAAATAGAGCACATGTCATGTTTATAACATATCAATGAAAGGCAGATCAATCTGCAGATCTACCTACTTTTAGGAAAATTATTTTCGTGTTTCTTGATACTGTCATAGGAATGTTTTGACACTGTCCTAGGAAATTCCTACGCCATAAGATGCACGAAACTGTCCCAAATTATTTTCTCAATGCTAGAGATTGGCTGATATTGATAATTTACCTACAATGTCCAAGCCACAGATAGGCCATATGAGCATCATAAAGCAAACCTGTACTATCATCACATCTTTGTCTTCAGAATGGTTGCAATTTCACTTTTATCTTCCAATTCTATATTGATGTCTGAATTTTTTTGCATCTCAGAGGCTCGTTAGGAAGATTGAGCAAATGCCTAACTATGTTGTCTCTATAAATAATGTCTTTATTATTTTCATTATTATTTTTAAGCGCAGAATGGTTGTATTTTTTTTAAAACTTAAATTTTCACTATAAACAAGACTGTACCTTCATCAATGGGTTATGGAATCCAGCAGACTCTAGGTATCCTGCAAGCTCATACATCAAGGGGTTCTCTTCCTTAGGGTATGGCTTTGTAGGGTCTGAATAGTGGGCTTCTATATCTGCTAGGAGAGCACTTAAATACACATAAACATACAGTTATATATACAGAGGATCTTACATGAGTGACTTTTCATATTGAATTTATTAAACAAGTTGGATAAAAGTGATAAAATACGAGGCTCTGCCGAGTATTTTATTACTTTTATCCAACGAGTTTGATAAATTTAATATGGAAAGACACGAATGTAAGATTCTTTTTATCACATAAACAAAATAAGCCATTTAAATGAAGAAAACTAAAAACAGTAGACCCGCTTCCCCTTAAGAGAGAAGACCTTTTTAGTAGGCCCTATCCAGTCTTGAAATTAGTTAGGTAAGGGGAACATACTCGTACTAAAAACGGGAAACGTCACGTACATTGTGACGTCATGTTTATGTTTTGACGTCATCACTACTTCGAATATCCGGGATGAGATGGATGAATTTTAAAGAGATGCGATTTTGAAACTCAAAATGCATTAAAATTGTGCAGGAAGTGTTAGCCTATGCTTTGTTCAATAAATAAATGTAGGTTTGTGTTTATTTATTATATTTGAATTGAAATGCCTTTGTAAATTCTCGTTGATTTTCAGATTCGCATTGTACATCGATCTGACCTCTACCGCTGACGAAAAAAATCGCGGTCGGCCATGTTTGTTTATTGTTTTGACAGCGCGTATGAATACATAAAAATAGTGATTAACCCCCCTCATTTGCATAGTTATGATTAATTATTCAGTAGTGTAATATCGTTTTTATGTAATGGGCTTTATTACACTCCCACACCGTGGTTTATGTGATAAAAACACATATGATACACACTTCTAAGTGGAAATACAGTCAGATGAAAGGATGACTGGTCAATCAATTAAGGGTTTGGGAGTGCCCCCTCACTCAGGGTTAGAGACTGGCCCTTCACACCTATACAAACAATATTTGGGCCTAATTTTTGTTAAAATGTATAAATAATACAATGTTACTTTATATGTACTTATTCAACATAATGTGAAAGCATAACTATAGCAGTTATCTTAAGCATCCAATAGAATCAACCCCAATTTGTAATAACAATATTAAACACACTGAGTCATGTTTAGCAGTCGCCTGCTGTTAGGACCACATTTAATGCCTCCATAAACTGGCAGCTTAAGAAAGGTTACACAAGAGTTGTTTAAATAAGTATTATAATCACTTGACGTGTAAAAAATTGTATGAAACAAACAAAAGTTTCACATACTTGTTCATTGTCTGTAAACCACATGCTAGGTTATTGGAATCAAATTTACACAGTGTATTCAACTCATGAGAAATTTGTTTCCTCAGCAACTGTTCCTGTCCAACCTATAAACAAAATGAAGGAAAATGGTGCATTAATCAAACAGCGAATACTTCGGAAAAATAAAAAATCTCAACTAGAGGACAGCATTTTTCTTACCCTTTGCAGACAGTAGCCTTAAAATATTACAGGAATATGAGCATTACTAAGTTTTATGTTAACTTACTGTAGCAGTAGATAATGCTATAGTACGGGATATAATCATCCAACCTAAAATTCCTGACAATATGCAGGACTAGGCCAAACTCCAGTTGGTAAATTGCAAAAATTATCAAAAAGCTCTCTTAACCCTTATCGTGCTTGGTTCCCAGCAGGCTTATCAGTAGCCAGTGCCGAATTGTTTTGCAGTGTACTTGAGATAAATATCTCACCTGATCTGATGTGCGAGTGACTCTGTTTAGCACCTATTTAAAGGTATCAATTATCAAAATACCGATATAAACCCGATAATTTGTACAAAGAAGATAAAATAAGCAACACATTGATATCATTTTGATAATTATTGGTAGTTCATTTGTAATAATATTCAGCAATATGTCAATGCAGTGTGAAATATTTTCATGCAATTCATACATAATCAATGCTAATGTAAGATATAATAATAAATAACAATCTCAGAATTGTATATTTCTACTACAAATATCACAATTTAATACGACAATATTAATTTCAATAATAATTTTCTTAATTTCATTATATGTATGTTTATTTTACAGAGTTAGTGTTTATTTACAGTCCACACGGAAAATCAATGATACTGTACGTCGCACACAACGTATTAGGTGTTTTTCCAAAACTATATTAGTCATTACTTTCACTCGATATTTAAACCTATTCGGCCGTTGATTGGTTTGTATTTTTGTACAAGTAGTTCAGTAACTTACTATTGAATAAATAAAAGTGAATTGCCATTCATAAATAATTACGCGTTCATCAAAACATCGCTTTGATCGGCACTGGTGGAAGGTATCGTGTAGCGCGACTATACTCGCGATCGGCACGATAAGGGTTAAAATTACATTTTTTTTTGGCTTGACCAACTTAATACATTAATATACGAATCTGGACTTATTCATCTAGTAGAAAAATAATCGCATGACCTCTGTTTATTATCTTTTAAATACCTAAAATATATTGCCTGATATATATTTAACATTGTTCTATGGCGTAGTAGTACGTAAATGCCGAGAAAAGCTGTAACATAATTAACGGATTGGAAAGGTTGTTTGTAAGGTTTGTCAATAGCGCCTTTGAGCGTAATGCAAGTTGTAAGAATACTTTATGTATTCGTAAAACACAGTTTTGTGGTTAAAACATCTATAAATTTGTAACAAGACGTCTTTTTATCATTGAAATGGAGTTAATTCCCTTTAAAACAACTGGTCATGTAAAGTTTGAAATCCGACCAGTGGCTAAGCAGAATAAGCACAAACTAATGAAATACATCCATCCATATGACCAGCAGAAAAACAATGTTTCCCATAACATTAGGTGGGAGACATATCAAGCACATAACATTAGGTGGGAGACATATCAAGCACATAACATTAGGTGGGAAACATATCAAGCATATAACATTAGGTGGGAGACATATCAAGCACATAACATTAGGTGGAAAACATATCAAGCACATAACATTAGGTGGGAAACATATCAAGCACATAACATTAGGTGGAAAACATATCAAGCACATACATTATGAAACAACTTACTCTAAGCATCATCTCAAAGAAAGGTGGCCATAACTTGCTTGTCTTTGACACAAATGAACCGTACGTTTTCAACGGGTTTCCTACGATAAAAATATTAGTCAATATACAGCCATTCAAACTAAGACGACACAACTAGTGCAAATTTAGATGGAAAGCCCAGTATTATTAGAACTCTTTCAATCAGAAACTTTCTAGATCTCCTTGTGATAGTGAGTGTTCTCAGGCTCTGCTTAAAAAGTCTTATACAAATGATATGGTAAAATTCATGATGCTTTAATTTTTGCAATAATTCACGATTCAGTTTCTGGCAGTTACATGAGCCTACGTAAATGAAACCTATCATCGAACCTTTGACTACAAATTCATAAATCAGTTAAGTCAGTTGGTAACCAAAATTTGTGATATAGAGATCCTGCAAGTATAAAGTGTTTTTCAGTTCTATTCTTACCAACAATTTTATCAACAGGTGCAAGTGTTTTGGTTAAATCATCGAGTATCTGTAACCATGTTCTATCCTTTGTACGAAAAACCTGCCTCTCTAATAGTCGGTTAAATGCTTGTAACTCTTTCACAATCATAAAACATAACAATCTATCTAGACCTGACAGACCAAACGTTCCTACAGCTCTCTGTAATTATAAACAAACATAAACAAATATTTTTTTCTAAAAAAGTAGCTACTGTAAAATCATTAATTTTCGTAGGGGATTAAATTTCGTGGTTCACCTCAACCACACATTTAATCCCATCGAACATTAATTTTGACCCTCATTTTAATACCTGATATGCAAAATGCACAAATTTAAGTCCCATCGAATTGGTCTTTTTTACCAAAACCACAAAATTTCATGCCATCAAAATTAAATGATTTTACAGTATATCATCAGTCATTGAAGTTAGCTTGTGAATATTACCTGCCATTCAGGTGAGTAATCCAACATTAAGTAACCATTTCTATGGAAAAAAGTTACTTGCCTGAACAGAAAATCATCCAAAAATACTCGCAATGGCCTTCGGGCGAGTGCTAATTTCAATGACTGTATCATAGACCATGGTAATTTACTCCAATGAAGAAACTTTTACATGGTGTATTACAAGGCACTTAGACAACTAACATGTCAATGACCATGTATGTGCAAGGAAATGCTTGAGAGACATTTTTAAAGAATTTTTTTCTTGTATTTGAAAGAGGTGACAACAAATAAAATTTAATCTGACACAAGAATTGTAATTTTATCTCAAATTAAAAATTATACTTATTAAAATGGTATTTTTGAGAATTTCTAACAGTTTTTGGCACCCTGTCCATATGATATTGTACAAGGGCATCAACATCAGAGTCAGGGGCCTTATTCACCAACGCTGTAAGTCTAAAACTCTTATAAAACTCTTAAGACTTTATATTACCAAATGTTCTATTCACTCTCATTTTGTTATAAATGTACAGATTTTAATATAAATGGATATACATGCTCAGTGGGTAACAACAAATAATCAGATACAATTTCATATGGTTAAATCTAATTGCAAAGAAATGGCAGTGATTATAAACATTGTCCATTTTAAGTCTAAATCTGAGTTTCAGTCTGACAATGTTGGTGAAAAAGACCCTAGGAACTATGAGTAAGTTGAAATTGACAAAATTTGTAATCACTGCCATGTCTTTGCATCTAAATTTAACCATGTGTAATTTTATCTGATTATTTGTTGTTACCCATTGAACATGTATAACCATTTACTAGTATATCAAAATCAGCACATCTATAACAACTTCAGAGTGAATAGAACATTTGACAATGTACAGTCAAAGTCTGTGTTTTAGACTTACAACATTAGTGAAAAAGACCCCCGGAACTATGAGTCAGTTGTGAACAAGACTGATATAAGATGAATGTGCTACCTGTATTTTAGAGAAGACAGTTTTGTTGACAATCTCTTGTTTAGTTTTTATGTCATACCAAGCTTTCATTGGATCGATATACGCTGCTACCCTGAGTATAAGAAATAGACAATTGTGTAAAGTAATTTAACAATCTCCCGAAACATCTCAATCTGAGATAAATCTCACCTCAAATATTGCTATGTGTTGTTTGAATAAGTTGCCTGAGACTGACTGACGGGGGCAAACCTATAGTCCCCTCAGGTTGTAAACCAGTAGGGGCCTAATAAAGTCTACATTTAGCAAAGTCAAGGATCTTCACAATTCCACCATAACATTGTATGTGTCAAGTAAGTTAAACTGCACTGACTTTACTCATGAATTTACATTATCGAAATATTTTTGATATGAACTAAGTCACTGCTTTGGATGGGAATTTATAACTTGAGCTTGTGAATCATTGGATAGTCTTACAGGGAAATTATATCTATCACTAAAGGTTATCGGAGTAAATCATCAAATAAACTTCACAAGCACACTACAAGCTGCAATTGGCAATCCTCTAGAAACCCTTCGGGTCGGAAGAAATCCTCTACTACTCACTTAGGATCAGTTATCCTGATCACATCTCTAGCAAGTCGTCCAATAAAGTTCACACTTTCATCGACTGGTTTAAATCTTGGTATAGGAATGGCCGTAGACTGGTACACACTCTCCCAATCTTGAACCTATAATAAAACCAGTCTAGTATTTCACTCATAAACAAACAGGGTCAAGGTTTTACACCCATAACTTTATCACCAAGTTTAAAGACCATCACATGAAAACTGCTTGAATAAAACGACAAACAAGGCTTATTTCTCATACTGTAAAATCATTTAATTTCGACGGGATGAAATTTAGTGGTTTTGGTAAAAAAAAGACCATTTCGACGGAACATTAATTCGTGGATTTTAGCATTTCAGGTAATAAAGACAAGGATAAAAATATTTGTTGGATTGGATTAAATTTTGTGGCTAAGGTGAACCACGAAATCCACAAAATTTTGTTCCCCGAAAATTAATGATTTTACAATATTTCTCATAATTACAGAAAGCCTGAGACGATATATCAGATTATGAGACTTGGTCAAGTCATTATGCCCAGAAACATTGGCACCATGTTTCAAGACGATCAGATTTCATTTTTTCAATGCCGAGCATAGCCTTTGTTAGCTAGTCACGTTCTGCTGAAATATGGCAGGCGTATGAATGCCTTCATCTGGATTTGAACCAGGGTCACCTGATTAACCACTAAGCTAGGAAGGCACTGTTTGAATAAAGACTACAGAGGCACTGTTTGAATAAGAACACAGACAAATTACTGTTGTACCTTTGTTCTAAGGAAACTATTGCACTCCTGTTCTACATTATAGTTGATGATCCTTGACACTTCTTCTTGCCAAATCTTCAAACCGTAGATGTTCACATAATCTTGTATATACTCAAATGATCGCCGGAAACCATCCATCTGTTCCCCAAGATGATGTAACCTTGGCATTAACTCATTCGTCTGAAACAACAAAGCTCCAAGTTTCAGAATCAAATACAGTAAGACATAAACAATAACACCTATCTTTGGAACCAATTGGAAGGATTTATGACAGAAAAACATTTCTCAAACAAGGTGTCATAACTCTGGCAAAAACCATTTGGCCTGGAATTCTCTACAATATGCATAACGAGACTGTAAAAATCATTGGTGAGAAATTTCATCAAATTGGACGATTGGTTAAGGATAACAAGCATTAACAAACAGACAGTCCCCCTACTTATATTTTGGAGACATAAATACAGTAAGACCTCAATAATACTACCATCTTTGGGACCCTTGAAAAATGGTCTTATTATTGAGTTGATTTAAATACTGAGGTATAAAACTCGATTTCAAATATAGATGACTGAAAACTATTTGGTGACACATTTAAAATCATTTGAAAGAAGGGTCTATATGGCTGGCCTACCTTGGCTTTAGGATTGAACTGTAGAGTGACATGTAGGGCCCGGGCAACTTGTTGTACTAACTCCTTTCTAATACCATCCTCCAACAATTGTTTAGGATCAATCTACAGACAAACGAAGAGTTCAAAATGTTCGCGAGTTCACACAACGTAAGGAAGGGTTCAAGTGAAAGACTGTCCAATAATAAAGATTATACAGGTTATACAATTTAGGTTGATCAAGTGATGAAATATAGACTACACATAATTAAGAGAATTAACAAATTTAATGATATCCCAGAACTGGTAAATAACATAAAGGGTTCAAGCGAAAAAAGTTCAATTATAAAGATTTATACAAGTATTTAAAGGAAATAAACTTTTAACATTTTTTTTTAAATTAGGTTGATAAAACGATTAAATGCAGAACCCAAATTACTAAGACAGTTAATAAATAATTTCAGTAACTAACTCTGTTTATAGTTATTTCTTTATTTATATGACGTTTCGACAGTCACATACAGTTAACAAATTGATAGATATCTCAGTACTGGCTAATGAATTAGGTATGAACTTATTTCTAATAGTGTTATAGCTTGGCCAATTCGACATGAGCCTGACCTATTGATTAGCATAATTTAAGAATTGATATATTACCTTCGATACAACACGATTGTATGTTTTCATAATCGGGGAGTATCACGAAGACGCTCGAGATGTAATATAAACACAAATCTGAAATACCGATATTGCACGATTTTCTTGCGGAAATTGATATATTCAAAGCGAGAACCTTGTAATATATTCTTGCATATAGGTCAGGCTCAGGTAAAAATAGCCAAGCTATACCTGCATGTCCGCAAGCTTCAATAATAAGACAAATGTTCAACTTAGACAAGTATGGTGCATACAATAAAACAGAGAGTAAGTACATACCTTTATAATACCAACCAATGTAGTCTTCATCATCATAATACCTTCAGTGAACACAGATATAGAATGCGTCAGTTTAGCAACCTGAAATAATAAGTACAGTAGAAACTCCCCAATCCGGAACCTCTCTAATCCGGAATCCCCCTCAATCCGAAATTTTTTCACGGTCCCGATTCGTTCCTTCTAAAAGGTATGTGCAAAAAACCTCCCCAATCCGGAACCTCCGTACTCCGTAGACCGGACTACTTTTACGGTCCGGAATGCAAATATACAGTGTTATTTAAACTCCCCAATCCGGAATTTAACGCTTGATCCAGAATTATTGTGATTTTATACAAAATATGTCAAACGGTTTATTTGATCGGCAAATGTTCCGTTACTAGTGAAATTGCTTTTAGCATCAACCCGAGTGTTTCTGTATAGTAGGGCACGGGGTAATTTGTTGATAATTCGTCATTTTGTAAATAACTCACCATGGAGAAAAATTTTACTTGTTAAAAACAATTACATTCGTACATTTAAATGTATTGTGGCTCACATAAACGAAGATTTGATTCGTAATTACCATTATTATTGACAGGTTTTTTTTATCGACGTATAGTCGGAACGAGGTTAAATCAAACGGTTTTGCACTTGGTTTTAGACACGAAGGACCGTACACAGGTTGATTTTAAACATGACCCTATACGAAGAGCAGAAATGGAGATCGTTATCACACCTTTTAATCTGTTAATTGCCTGACAGGGGCAATTACCAGTAGTCAGTTGTTTATTTGTGTCTACAGGTCTTTCCGGTATACAGATCTTTACACCAAAATAAAAAAATAGGTTTGAAAATTTTTTTTCTAAGCTTTGAAATTATTTTTCGCCAATCTAAAAAAAATTCCCAAAAAAAGCGGAAATGGTGAATAGCAGCGGAAACCCTAATGTAACATGGACTTCAGAATACAGACATACTGTACCAACAATAGTGTACACCAGACGATATAAATTTTCCCTATAAACACTACATAGGTAAAACCTCTCCAATCCGAAATCCTCTCTAATCCGAACTTTTTGGCCGGTCCGAAGGGAGTTCGGATTAGGGAGTTTTTACTGTAATTAGGAATTGCAAGCAATACAGAAATCCCCTACCTGGTGATACATGGTACTTGTACTTAATCAGTAGGCTGACAGATATTTTTGTTGTCTGAATATTATTTTACATAAAAAAGCTTATACCGAACCGTATCGAAATTTAGAAGTCTTGTACCGTGAACAGGTGACTGAAGAATGTGGTGTTTCGTGTACCGCAGTATACCGTTACAGCCTAATAGATAGATATGGTCTATACCATTTTTTAATTATGTAGGGTAGGGTTATGGCATAAATTCACAAGCTTTAAACCTCATATCATAACATAATATTTTAGGACGACTGTGAACAAGTTGTTAGAACTTATATAAATCACTCTCTACACCTCATTCCTGATAGTATGTAGTAAATGACTGGTATGACTGGGTTTTATTTTACACATGCTAAGGTCAAATTTGGAGGCCGTTGCATAGGCAAGGCGCTATCAAGCGCTCTGCTACGAAATGGCTTGCTTAAAAAAGACCATCCCAGCGAACAAAATCTCCCTTGCATAGCAAAGGGCTACCGAGCGGAATGAAACGGTCCGTTGCATAAGCTAGCGCACGGTAATGCTCGCCTTGCAAAGTGTTAAGTAACGGTTTGCTACCAGCGAACATGTTTGCTGATAGCATGTCGTTGCCTAGACATAGTAAAGGCTAGGCAACAGGCTCCTGGAATCTAAGAAGTTCGAAGCTGATGATCTACCACAAAGCTATTGAGGCCTACTTCTGATAATTTGCTCATGTAATTGGACAAGTTGTACAAACCTCATATCTCTCGTCTAACTGAGCAAATTCTTTCATCTTATCTTTCTCCAGTCTGGTAGGTACTTCACGGATCTGACTTGTCATCATCTGTATAATCTTAGCCAGCTGACTGAACATGGTTTGTGGTATGATCTGTGTGGATAAATGAAGAACAATAAAACAAGACTGTATTCAATAAATGCTTATACCCCGGTTGAAGTCTTGTCCATAATAACTAGTTAAAACAATCAGGGGCCATAATTCTGTTGAAATGATGGATAATGTTTAATGGCTTTGGTAATGATAATGTAATGTGTTTATGATGGTAAGCACGTATGCCAAGTTTGAAAGCAATGCCTTGATCAACTTAAAAAAATTTGAGTTTTACATTTTGAACGGACAAACAGGACAATTAGTAGATGCCTGGGCATAAAAATCAGGTAAAAATAACTAATTACTGACAAGGAGCAAAATTCCACAAATAAACAGACTTTCAAACAAAAATAATTATTCTGCAGAAACTTATTTTATGCGGAAACAGATCATCCCAGGTGAAAACCTTTACATGAACACCTTCATAAATGTCACTGAAAATAATTTTGGAGATTCATGTATGTGTGACAATCTTATGTTTACCAGTAAACCAACTGATACATTTGTTTGAATAGAGATTGTAATGTGGAAGCAGGCCAGTTGGTAAATAAATGGTCAGAAGTTCTACTATGGTGTCAGCTTCTGTTTTCCCTTTACTGTAAAAGCTAGAAAAATCCCAGCCTAAGTTCTATTACAAAAATAAACCAACAAATGAACTGTATTAAAGGTATTATTCTAGGTTGATAATTTATAAACAACACCATACCTGCAGAACTTTTCTAACATAAGCCACCAGCTCTCCTGAGTAGTACTGAGATACACTCATCAAATCTGAACTTTGTGCCTGGTTGATACGTAGACATGGCAACTCTAGAGCAGACGACAGCTGGAATACATTGGAAGAAATACAAACAATAAACTGAATACTTCACAACAAAGCAGTTAATTATGACTAAATGTCACACACAGAAGGCAATAAATACACAAACATAACATCAAAACGGACATAGCAAGTCTCAAAAGCAGACGACAACTGAAATCTTACAAGTGTCAAGTAGCTAGGAAAATTCAACAAGATGCTTGTAAAACATGGCAGCCCAATAGTTCGAAATGGTATATGTCACAGTGACAAAAATCAATAGGGGGTCTTTTATCGTTGCTGGCCAACCTCCATGTAAAGTTTGAAGATCCTAGTTCAAAGCTGTCTTGAGTTATTATATAACCGTATGGTCTACCAACCAACAGACTGACATGAGCAAAGCAATATACCCCCTTTTCAAAAATGGGGGGGGGGGCATAATTACTAGGTTCAATATACAAATGTTACAACTACATTATAGTACATGTATTCACATTGTAACCAGTACTTGTTTTTAGAAACTCAAGTTTACCTTTAAGAATGTGGCCCTAAGTTTGATGACTAGAGTTGGGTCCCTTTTTATCCCTTGCTGCATATAGTCTGTGTAACTGTAATACAGTATAATATATCTCATTCAACAACCCTTGATACAGCAAAAATATGGATACCTTATGTAAGTATGGAAGTGAAATACATACAACAAAACTGTGTTCAGTAAAGCCTTGTCCATAACAAATAGTTAAGTCATTCAGGAGCCATAATTGTGAGGAAATGTTTGATAGTGTTACATATGTCTTTGATAATGTTATGCCTTTATGATGGTTAACAAGTTAGCAAAGTTTGAAAGTAATGCATTGATGGACTTCTAAAATATTTGAGTTTCAACATTTTGTAAGGGATGAACAAATGAGCCGGACAATCACTATAAATGTCTCCTGCATCAGTGGATGCCGGGCCATAAAATCTGTCTGTCATACTGACATGTATATATATTTAAACCCGTATTATTCTGAATATACAAAACATCAATAAATAGTTTATATTTATCTCTGCTTTGATATGATAAATTACTTGAATTTCAAAGCACACACATTAAAGGGACTAAACTCCATTTCAATGATAAAAACACATTTTGTAGACGTTTTAATCACAAAACTATGTTTTACGAATACATAAAGTATTCTTACAACTTTCATTACGACCAAAGGCGCCATTGATGAAAACTCCCAAACATGTTTTACAGTCCGTTACAGCTTTCTAGATTTTAGGGGTTTTAAAGGTCATTAACGAAAGTTATGAAATTATTTTTCTTCTAGATGAATAAGTCCAGATTTGTATTTAAAAGTATTAGGTCGGTCAAGCCAAATAAATGCAATTTAAGAGAGCTTTTTGATAAATTTTGCAATTTACCAACTGGAGTTGAGTCCCTTTAAATCCGATAGTTGACAAACCTGTCTATAATATCCCAGGCATATGACAAGTCAGCAACAATTTCTATAGCAATTAAGACTTCCTCCTTAATATTGATAGTACGAATCATTTGATGAAGATACTTTCTAGTGTCGGCAAGAAACTGTCGTACTTGTAGGTTACTTTCTAGCTGGTGGAACTCTTGGACCTAAAAACAGAATGAAAATCAATAAGACTAGAGTTATCTCCCATTAATACTCTCCTAGAGTTACTAAATAAGTGTCCATATGACACTGAAAGTCCAAACTTGGGTAGGAGTTGCTATTGGAATGAAGTTTGACAATAAAACTATAACAGAAAAACAGAGAACAGCTGAAACCCCTCAGACTATGATACAGTCTGAAAAATTAGCACTTGACCAGTTGTCTGGGACAAGCAACTATTGATTTGGGCAGGCAACTTTTGTAGTTGGGCAAGTAACATTTTCAGTAATTGTGTATAGAGTATGTAGAATAAACTATTAAATTTAACTAATTCTGGCAAGTAGTATCAAATTCTAAGTTCACAGACTGATTATGGGAGAAGTAAACAGGATCGCAAGAGACAGGTGTAGAGGGAGGCAATTAATGACGGCCCTATGCCAATCCCAAAGCAAAAAGTACTAAGTTGATGGGTGAATTTAACAATATCAGGTGAACTACGACATACAGATATCTACCTCTTCAAATGCTTGTATAAGTTGTACAATTTTTCTTCCAGCTGATGTTGAATCGTCGTAATTCAGTGAATCAATCTGCTTGGCCATTTCAGCAAACCATACTTGTAAATTATCTGAGGAATACAACAAAGGGGAGATAATTCTTACTACTTTACTTCATAAATATGTCACTTTGCACTCCATGCCATGTCAATCACAAATTTCCCGCTTTATAATCTCAGTAAGGAAGGGAGACCACCCAGATACTGAAATTGACTTAATGTGAGACTCTCTCAAGGGAGATCACTCTTGATATTTGTTCTCAAAAAACTTCTCATAAGATATGCTTTGATCTCCCGAAGAAACTCAATCTGAGCAAGATCTCATATCAAATAATGGCTGTGTCTATATGTTAATTCCAATGCAAGGCTTAGCTAGAAATTGGCATCACTATACAGAAATTACATTCTGCGTTTATTACAGCATCATTTCACAAGCTGGAACTTCAAAATTAATCCATAATTCTTACTCTTGATTTTAGCAAAATTTCAATTCAAGTATAGATTTCTACTTGAGACGCTTCTGAAGATCGGAACCTGCACACAACCAAGTACATCTCTTATCACAACAGTGTAGGCATATGTAATTACTAGAATATCAAATATTCTAGATGCCATTTGTAAATTTGACAACAACATTCATTTCAATCCAGTGTATAATTAATAATCAGTAAAACCTTGCAGCCTGGTAACTCAGGGTTGTCATTAGGATATTTGGGCCACCTCAAATTTATCCCAGCTCTCTTCCATCTTCAGTGCTCAGGCACATTGGCCTCCTCAAATGTAGAAAAAGCCTCCTACATGAAATCCTAGTGAAAACCCTGTAACAGAGAACACTCACCATTTTTCTCGACCCTAGTCAGAGGTTTTGTGCCAGAGAACACTCACCATTTTTCTCGACCCTAGTTAGAGGTTTTGTCCCAGAGAACACTCACCATTTTTCTCGACCCTAGTTAGAGGTTTTGTGCCAGAGAACACTCACCATTTTTCTCGACCCTAGTTAGAGGTTTTGTGCCAGAGAACACTCACCATTTTTCTCGACCCTAGTTAGAGGTTTTGTGCCAGAGAACACTCACCATTTTTCTCGACCCTAGTTAGAGGTTTTGTGCCAGAGAACACTCACTATTTTTCTCGACCCTAGTCAGAGGTTTTGTGCCAGAGAACACTCACCATTTTTCTCGACCCTAGTCAGAGGTTTTGTGCCAGAGAACACTCACCATTTTTCTCGACCCTAGTCAGAGGTTTTGTGCCAGAGAAGACATCACTTAATTCTTGTATCCTTTCACTTCCTTCTTTCTTGTAGATCTCCCATTTATTCTGTTTCTCTATTAACATCTGCTTAAACGTCTACAAAATATCAAAACTTAATTAACCCTCTACATTATATACTCCATGCAAACACATTTTAAAACACTTTGCATACTAGTATAGTTTGAACTCATCTATCATATACTGAAGAAAAAAAAGACCATTTCAATGGGACATTAATTCATGGATTTTGCATTTCATGTAAAAAATACAAGGGTCAAATCGTTGATCGTTGGGATTAAATTTTGTGGTAGAAAGGGAACCACGAAATCCACGAAATTTAATCCCCCACGAAAATTAATGATTTTACGGTATTCAAAGTTGATAGATGCTATGCTAATTATGCAACTGATACAATGTTACTATGAAGGTTGTTGATGCAATACTAGACTAGTATACTTATCCTAATATCATTGAACCACAGTCTACAGACATATGTGTGTATGTATCATGTGAAGCCTATAGCACATGGAGAAATATCCAGTAGCTTACAAAAGAGCAAGCAAAAACTGATTAATAATTAATAACAGGAAGTGTTAGGTCAACTGGTGTGGAAAATAGAGCTTTAGCTTTAAGAATAACACATCATTTATTTTAAAAAAGGCCATTTCGTTGGGACCTTAATTTGTGGATTTTGCATTTCATCTAATAAGTACATCTTAGGGACAAAATTAATGTTCGATGTGATCTGATTCCGATGTTGAAGATGAACCACAAACCGATGAAATTAAATCCCCCCAAAAATTAATGATTTTACAGTAATATATTTGCACTCACATACACACACACAATGATACCATGCATCCAATAGAGCACTACCTAAAGAAGAATCTTAGGAAATTGATATTTTTCAAATTGAAGCTTAACTAATTGAAGGCTGAAATAAGACTATTTAAATGTACCTCTTTCAGTTTAAATTCAAACTGAGCTGTATTCAACAGTAGTTGGAAGACAGCTAGAGGGTTATACTTGCTGTCAGCTAGAACCTGATCCCTTAGCTGCTTACATCGCTTGTTGGCTTCCGCACCTGAGCAAATAATTTTAAAGTAATCATTATGACAGGTATTTGTTATATGTTGGGGACAGATATGAATATATTTTGAAAAAGAACTATATAATATACAGTCAAACAAGATGAAAATGGGTGTTTTGGTAGTCTTTAACACAGTTATTTATAGAACAAATCATATAATGTATATCTGGGGGATGCTTTTATTTGAGGGTCTAAGTCTAAAACGCTATAACTAAATATTGATAACCATCATATAAAATATCAATAATTATTTGATTAGAAAATAAAATTTAAAAAATGTTCACCAATTTTTTTTTGTCCAATCTGGGGGTGTTTATTAGGGTTGGAGCGTTAATTCGGGGGAATCAGTAACTGGATTTAAACTTTAATAAAGCTTGTTATAGAAATATCCTGAATGCAATAGTTGACATACTAGGTGATAGAGTTGAGGTATGTAACATGAGCCAGCGTAGCGTTACATTGCTATCTCTCATCACGTTCAGTAGTTTAGGAATCGTGTCGAGAATAAACTCTTCAACCAGAACACCTTCTTTCAAATATTTCTCTAACACTGGATGAAGTTTCTTCACTTTGTTTGAATAGTTCACTGACTGAAAACAGAAATACAAATGTTGTTTTACAATATGATTTTCAAAATTTAATCATAAAATTTTGATGGGATGAAATTTCGTGGTTATGGTAAAAAAGACCATTTCGATGGGACATTAATTTGTGGGTTTTGTATTTCAGGTAAAGATAGGGTCAAACTTGTAGTTCAATTTGATTAAATTACATGGTTGAGGTGAACGAAATCCACGAAATTTACTGCCCCACAAAAATTAATGGTTTTACAGTAGTAACTGATATGCAATCAACAATCTTAATTTTTGTATACAAAAAGGGCAGTAACTCTGTGAAGATTGATCTGACATATACTTACCAGTTCCCTCACATTACTCGCATCTAATGTATTATTTAAAGCTGTGACTGCGGCCTTATACGGACTCCATGCATCTAGTAGATTCACAGTGATACCCATATATACACCAATCACCCAATTATCGGGGAAATGTTTGTCTACAATTTCTCTCATCTTGGCTTGTTGGTTGGTCAGTATTTCTGGATCAAAGTACAGTAGAATATATAACATGCTGGCCTGGGTAGCGAGGGCTGTTGAACGATGTTCGGGTAATGGGTACGATGCTATCTGGTTATATATATCATCTGATCGTAAACGTCCAATCACCATGTTGATATAGTCACTGTCAATTGGTACTCTCCTGCAAAATAAAACAAAAATTCACATCACTAGAAATAGTTTTACATCAATACCATACATTAATTACTGGCAAAGGAGAAGGTTCCGGACAGAAATCGCATAAAAAGCTTCCCTGGAGTTAAAAATAGATTTTTTCTCAGATTTTTTTGTGTTTACAAATACCTTGGTTCAGGATCTTTGCTAAAAATAGGTTTCCCGAAAAATGACGTCACGTGAACAGCAAAATATTGGGGCCTGAAAAGGGGCACTTTTGTGCTATTTTCAACGATATTACCGTAGATATACCGGACAGTCTGCTTCGAATATTCCGCGACGAATATTTAGAAACATATTACCAGGAAATATTAAGAATAGGGTTCCTTCTTCACAATCATGCTAAAATATGTCAATATTTACGACATGACAACACGTGACGCACATGTTTTCAACCCAGGGGGCGCTCGTGACAGGTTAAATTCCAATCCATACCGTATCTTGTTTACCGGTCGAAAATCGAAACAAAATGTGGAAAAAGTTTTTCAGATTTATTCACAAGATATCAAAAAAAAAATTCTCAACAGATAATGAGGACAAATTTCCGTCTATTGCGCTAAAGTAAATGCTGGAAGAAAAAATAAAAAATATTTTTTGGCGCCACCGTGATTCGATCGCTGGACCTTAGCATCAGATAATTACTTATCGAGCTGCTTAACCACTCGGCCACGATCTCGTTACAGAACTTTGAACTAAATAATTGAACAGGATAAAATCATTGTCGCTCGCGCTGTGCACGCGCTATATTGCGCATGCGCACTAAATTTGTTTACCCCCCGGCGGTGCTGATGTCAAAATCACAACAGCAGACGATATTTTCGGTATATGAGTAATTATTTGTTGATTTTGATTTTTTTTCCAGATTTCCTTTAAATACGCACCTGAGTGATTTGATACCAATATCAATGAATTATTTAACTAAATAAACCGTCTACGACCGTTTGTCCGGAATCTTCTCCTGTCCGGAATCATCTCCCTTTGCAGTACCGGTATCCAAGTGTCCTATTTTGCATTATCATAAAATGTTAACATAACAGTTTTACAATTTTATTACATTAACATTACATAGAGGACATTGATAAAAAGAAAATTTTATTTTGTTTTTCTCAATAAGAAACAAATTGATCATTTTGCCCTTCTGACTGTCATCATAGCATGTATTTTATATCTGTTTCCAACTATAAGTTGGTTTATAAAATGCTACATTTGATAACATTGAATCCTACTTAGAATCAGGTTGATGCTCCGGTAAAACAGTAACACAAGTTAGATACCAATGTTGCAGTGTATCTGATCCTGTAATACTAATGCTTGACACTTCTACTGGTACTTACGCAAAGAAACTTTCTGGATAGTTAGGTGGACGTTTGGCCCCTGCAGCACTGGAAAAGCCTGTACTACGTAGAAGTTTGAGGACATCGTCAATATTGGAGTCCCCAGCAGAAGCCTTCTGTGCACTGCAATGAAGCATTACTTTTTGTAAACCTACGATACATTATGTGAAATAATGACACTCTTAAAGACAGAATAATAGTAAATGACACAGTTCTAAAGAGAGCATTTTAAAAACATTATCAACAGGGTGTTATCAATATAATGTAAAACACTTGGAACAGTTTTTGATACAAAATCCATCAACTGATCTATTATTTGAAGTACAGAAAGTTTAGCATTTTCGTGACATAGATAATAATAAGACTTCCTTCTATTCATTTTCTACATGTATATGCCAACACATCTCACAGAGTTTCGATTTTCGAGGTGGCAAGGTAAAGAAACTCATTAAAATTGAAATAAATCTCACAGAGTGCAGCTTTTAAAACCAATATCAAGAATCATCTATGTTGATAGGGTATGTGTCTTTTCAATTTCCGTGATTTTTTTACAGTTTATTTTTGATACATGTTTGAGGCCACAGACCCGTTCATGACATATAGTACCAACATATATTTACATTAAGAGAAAATCAACATAATATTATATCTTACAAATACAATATTACAGCAATAATGCATGGAACAGATATACATGAATAGATTGCCTCCCCTCTTTTTTATTATTAAAAAAAAACTACTTGTTTAATGTATCTATGAAGTACAGACTTACCTGTATCTATAGTATGACACCATCATTCTCTCTCTGACTGAACCATCAATTTTCATGTCAATGATCAGCAACATAACTCCGTACAGAAATAGGATCTCACACTGTTAATAGAACATAGTACAAGTAAATTAGTAATCACAACACCTGAGAGGCCAAATAACCAAATATGTATTAACACAGTCAAAGATATGCTAGTAGTCACCTAAATTAAACACCATCAGATTTAAGTACTGTAAACCTAGAAACTTTCGCGGCTAGAAACTTTCGCGTTTTGCCGATTGTCGGCATATTCGCGGCTACAAACTTTCGCGTTTTTAAGTCTCCCGCGAACTCTGCGAACACTTAGTCGCATAGTGACAAAATTATTGATATTATAACCTGTCACATACATTGCTCGGTTCGTATATAATTGCTTCTTAATTATAGTTCTCACCTTCGTTATACCCTCTCAAACTCTTTTTAGTGTAGACAGTTACCTATTGTATTTTTTACACAAATTGCAAACTACGCTGGTAATGTTTTCACAGTTTTATTGACACTATCAGTCATTTTGTATTATGACATACCCGGTAATAAACAGCGCTATTTACAATCATGTTCATATATTGAGTGTATTGTTAAACACGTTTTCAAGATTTGTTTTTAAGATTGATTTCATTATTGTACCGTGATGATAAAAGACTTTATTAAAAAAAAGTACATACACTTCACATTCCATATTTTGACAAAATAGCACTTATAATACGGTCTTATAAACGTCGTACCAAAATGATGAATTTCCTTCAAAAACGAGAAACTTTCGCGTTTTTCTTGTCCTGGACATGTTCGCGGCTATTTACTTTCGCGGATTTTTACTAACCGCGAACACCGCAAACTTCAATCGCGCGAAATAATTTCTAGGTTTACAGTAATCATTATTTGAATAAAATTAAAATCAAATTGTCCAGGTTTCATAAACAGCACCTTACATTTTTTACAACAAACAGTCGGTGTACGGACGAAATCCCCCTCAGACAAAATCCCCTTCATGCCTTACAGAGAAAACGGACAAAATCCCCTTCATGTTTTTTCAGCACGGACATAATCCCCTTCATGGTTTTATCAGGTCAGACAAAATCCCCTTCATTCATTTTTCAGGTCAGACAAAATCCCCTTCATACAGAATCCCCTCTATTAAATTATTATACATATCAGTCTTACTCTTGTGTTTAACTTGGTTGTATAGGACTAGATATTCCTGCTTTGTATAATGTATGTCTTCTTCAATTTTCTTCTTATTACTCCAGTATATTAGTAATATACAATCACAATACAATAATGTATTTGCTGCATTTATTGACAACCAGTACTCAATTCCTGGGAATATCTAGCTAGACCAAAACATCATTGTTCTAGGTACAGTAGAGTATCATCATACCAGTATGATCATTTTAAAATATATAATAATGTAGCATCTTTTATTTCATAGACAGTATAAACATAACAAGATAATGAATACAACACATATAATAGCACATTTTTACTCTTTGTTTGTCATGGTTTTCATACAGAATTGACAAACTGGTAATAATTAATAATGAAGAATGTAAATAATACAAAAGCACATTTATTTTGTTAGCAAACAAATGCAAAGCAAGTTTTAAATTGAGTGAAAATTACATTGTTTGTTTCAAATTAATGAAAACCGAGAAGTGATTAAAAGATCAAAGCATAGATAAAACATAAACAATTAAAGTTAATATTTACACAAGCAATACATAAACTATGCAATAGTGTATTGTCTCCATTTAGTTACAACCAGTACTCAAATCCTTGGGATTTGCATACATATCATGCCAAAAAAACCCACAGAAACACCAATACTAAATGGTGATTTCATTATATTAATCATTGTTCGGTACAGAAGTGTATCGTTATACCAGTACTACATTCCTGGAGTCATAATTACTTGTACATTTTTTTTTATTCCACAAAAAATTAGATTCTATCAGGATTTTAGCTTCACTTAAGGAATTATATTGTGGATTGGTCATAAGGGGATTTTACTATAAACCTAAGGGGGATTATGTCTGAAGGGGATTTTGTCCGATCAAAAAATAAATGAAGGGGATTTTGTCTGCCCTGGAAAAAGTATGAAGGGGATTTTGTCTGCCCTGGAAAAAGTATGAAGGGGATTTTGTCTGCCCTGGAAAAAGTATGAAGGGGATTTTGTCCGGGTAGGTGAAGGGGATTTTGTCCGAGGGGGATTATGTCCTACAATCCAAACAGTCACATCTGACGTATACTTGTAGTAAATAGTTCAATTTATTTTGCTTTTTGTTACATAAAATAACAGTATGTATGTATGACTATTAACATAGTCTATCAGAAACAAGTACCGGTATGGGAGGCTTGCTAAGTTGACACTTGATTAGCTGTCAATTTTAATGCAGCTAGTACAGAAAGAGTCAATGTGTGTTTACCATAAGTTGTTTGCCATCATTGTTGAGAAGGACACTTTCAAGAGTTTGTTGAATGTATACCCCTTCATTGAGATCTTCCAAGAATCTACAAAATATATAATTATTATATTAATAATTCTAATACCCAATTAACTGACATTTTGCACAGACAATTATTCGTAAATGTCTTATTCAAAAGCTGCTTCTTAACATTTTTTTCAAGGAAAGTAATGGACCATTATGGACGAGACCTATTTGTAATCTACAGTCCCGTGCCAAATTAAAGTTCACAAAGCGAAAAAATCACAAAATAATTTGATGAATTTCTTCAGTTAGAAGAACTTAACAATTGTAAAATAAGAACAATTAGACTATGTTTACTATCATTTAGTAGGATAATCAATTTCTGATAAAACTGTCATGCACTTGACTCATTTACACAGTCCATTCTCGGTTGCTAAGCAATTCTAGAATACCACTAAAAATTGATGGTTAGTCCATTTGACAATGTTGTCATGGTAACATATATACCATGAAATATTTAAATTAATATTGACTTTGACCACAGTAGATTTTACCTTAAAACAGCTTTTATATGAAGAAAATCGGAGTTCCAATATGAAAATAACAAACATTTGAATTTTGTTTTGATCTTTTTTAACGTGAAAATGACAAAATTTACATGGGAGTCAATGGGAACTACACTTTTTGTTATTCAACTTCGAGATTTAATTACTTTACATTTTACAAACTTACTTTTTAAGATCAAATGAAGTTAATTTGTAAGAATGTCACTTACTCCTTTATATTTCTGTATGATTGACAAACAAAATACTAAAGGTATGTAGCCATGGCAACCAGGCTTATTCCGTCAATGAATTAAATTGCCTAGTAACCAAAAATATGATAAATTTTAATTATTTTCTGAACAGAATCAAATCATGCTTGGACTATTCTATCATATGATACAAAATTATAGTATAATAAATTTCTATTTATCGTGTCAAGTATTTTCTAAGTGAAAAAAATTGTTCAATTTTTCATGCATTTTTCACTTTGTGAACTTTAATTTGGCACCTGACTGTAACAAATTTCAAGTTCAGTATGACAGTTTGAAATTTCCAGATAGTCACTTGTGAGTCTGTTAGGTACCATAGTGCACTAGTGCACTGAGTGCAGTTTATTTTTTCAATTACAATTTACATTAAAGCTAGTGTAAATGATTGTTACCTGTTTAAATCTGTAACATATTTATGGACACTTGAGAAAGCTTGATAGAATCTTGTTAGAATTTCTATATGATTCTCTTGAAATTCTTCATCTAAGTCTTGTAGTTCCTGCAACAAGATCAAAAATAAAATATTTAATAGTCATCAGATGATAAGTAATAGAAGTAAATTCGTTTACAAAACGACATAGGAAGCCACATGTAAACATACACAGTCACACTGAACCCTTACTTAAAGTGCAATACAATTAACCCAGGGCCTTTTCTGTTCATTTTGGGAAGGGGCCTTAGCCTTAGCCTCTAAATTTAGGGGGAAATATTGGCATATTTTCCTTATTACTCTAGATCACTCAGTGTGACACAGATGACTTACCAGCACTCATGATTTTATGCACCAGTCAATTGCATCCACAACGATGGGGCAGATTGTGTTCATAGAACCCCTGTCTTCCATGGCCTGTTGGGGACAGCTGATGGTAAAATCTCCGGTATTTCCCAGGCCCCCCCTGACAACTAAATATTGTCCCCGGGTATCGGTTCGGAGAAAAAATGTCCAACATTTCTCTGGCAGTCAAGGGGAAGCTGGAAGGTAAAAACACTGCTGTTTCCCCGGCTATCCCTGGGGTGGGGGCCGTGGATGCGACTGACTGGTGCATTAATAGAGGCTGGGGGCAGTTAATGAAGACTGAACAATAAGCAGTATACTGGTGCCTCGTATTTCCGAGGCACTTCACTAAATGTTTAAAACGGCAATACTGGTTACAGTCTACCACTGAATAATAAAATGTACCTTTGGTTTATGATTTATTCTAATTGAATGTTTTTTATCAGGCAAAAAATACACAAAATTAAGTTTTTCCATAACCTACTCTTTTCTACACTTGTAGAGCAGATACCCCTATTTCCAAGGTATTCAATGAAAACAGTTCTTAGCGTAGCCTGCAGTACAAGACATGCACATGTTGGAAACCAAGTAAAAATGTTTAGACAGATGTTGCAAACTGTAGCAGAGAAGTAAACATAAGCTATAATGTATACTAGTGTTGCTAGAGGTTAAGCCAGTATTCTACTCGAAAAACATTAGAAAATGTACTGTTTTGTTGGAGAAAAACTTAATTCAAGCAAAAAATTTATTATTCACTTTTTTCACCACTTATTGATGATTTTTTAAGTTATAAGACTAAAGTGATAGTGCACTTATTTACTTGTGTATTTCGTGTATATGGCACACACAACCAGGGGTCAAATTTAACGATATTATCTACTAGCTAAAATTAGCTTGAGCCATTTGGGTTCACTTGCTAAAAGGAAAAGCTACTAGCCATAAAAATTATTGAAGTTTATTAACCAATTTGATTTAAATGTCACTCGCTATTCTATATTTCTACAAGCTATTAGCGAGTATGCGAGCTTAAATTCGAACCCTGGCGACTGTTTATATCCAATACTGCGGAAATAGGGGTACCGCGGAAATACTAGGCGAGGCTAATACACCATCATTAAAGTTTCAAACCTTCCTTGCTGGAGTAAAACTTACCGTCTTTGTCTCAATTTTGTTCTCGAAGTAGTCGGTACTCTTAAAGTAGCTGAAGTCAGCAATAATTTCTCCATATCTTTGTATATCTTGCTGGGTATCAAGCCGGAACACGGCTGGGATAAAATCCGACAATCTTAACAGTTCAGCAATAATGGCATTCCCTCGAGACGCAAGTCTTAATGCATGCTGTCCACATTGATTATTCTCTGCTAGAAAATCTGCCATTTTTGTACATCAATCACCAACGATTTCTGATTTGGTAATGAGCGTGAAATGAAAGTGACAGATAGAATTGTCAAATGTCACAAGGTTTCAAGTGACTAAATCACGATGACGTCATAAGTTGAACACAATTTGGTAATCTAGAAGTGTGGGGCATGTAGTAATTATACAGAATCGTGTGACAATTGCTTGCATTGAAGCGTAATATAGAAAATAACACTCATAATCATCAAAATTTACACATCTCCTCCCACCCGGAAGTTTGCAATCGGAACGTCCGTACGGCATTTATCGCTTCCTGACGTCGCTAGAAAAATACCTCGGAAATAAGTGTAGTACGATTAGTCATATGGCCGAGGTTGTCCGATTGGGAAGTTTGACGGCAGAGTTACTCCCCTTATTTAGAGTTAGTACTAAATTCTATTTTCCGGTACAAAACCCGTATTAGATGTATCTTAATGCCACAGACCGTAAAAATCCGTGTTTTCAGTACCACAGGGATTTGGCACATGAACCTGCCCTCATACTTTTATTTAAAAAATAATAGCCATTGGTTAACCATTGTACCTTGCAATGCAAAGGTCTTATTTTTCAATCATGATAACTAAAAGAGCTACCATGTTTAATTCCATTGTTTCTATCTTTGTATTGTGCAAGTCTAAAATTGTAGCTCAGTGGTTAGCGCGCTTGCCACCTTATCCAGCGACCCGGGTTCAAAACTGGGTAGAGGCACATATGCCTGCCATATTCAGCAGATAAAGGCTATGCTCAGCATTTTAAGAAATTTAAGATGTTATAAATATTATGTAAAATGTATATATCCGACGTAAAATGAATTACCTTGTATTTATACTATTTCTATTTCATACTCCCAACAATCAAAACCGATTATAACAGGGAGGCGCAAGTCAGGGTAGATGTTTGTTAAAGGTATAAAAGGGGTGCAAAAGTTATATAGTACAGTACCTTGATATATCTATATCAAACATCGTTTTCAGCAGAAATTTTGATGTAAAAGTCCGTAGAACAGCCCCTACTTTCACTAAATCAGCGAGGCACTGCAGTGTTTAGCTAAATCAAATGATACAAGTTTGTGTAAATGTGATTTTAAACTGTCTTGTATGCCAATAAATGAAGGTTTCATGTGTGGGTCTGGAAGACTGGAACCCCAGATATTTTGGCAAGAATGAGGTTATACATGTTTGCACTGGTCTGTCTGGATAAAGTGTGTAATCAGGACAATCATCTAAAGCATGCAGTTGGTTATATCCTGTGCATCCCCTTCAGCCATTGACCTTTCATGGGATCATAGTCTGTATCGACTCCCCGGTCCCTCATTCACTCATTTAAGGATACAATATCTTAGATTAGTGATTGCGGGAATAGGGAGTCGATACAGACCCATATTGTGATGGCTTACTCAGAATATATACAGATATACAGATGGAGTTTAGCAGTGAGGGGCAAGATAAGTAAAGCCTGAAACCATGACACAGATGAACAGCACAATTTGGAGCATGGTATTAATTTACATAAGCAGTTTTCGTAGCACTCCAATAATATGATAATAAAGAACAAACAAATGGTTTTCAACTTCAACGTTATACTCTCTACTGGAGAGGGGTTTGTGATGAATGGTCTTTGTTCTATTTCCAAGTGTTTGCAAACAGGACTGAACTTTGCCAGTTACAGATGCTTTGTCAGGAAAAAACATATTTATAACAAATAATTTTTTAAAATATTTATTTCATCTATCAGTTTTACAATAAGTTAAACATAAATCACAGATCTACAAACATAATGGACGGCATCAACAAATGATCATATAGCCAAGTACATGAAAGTTTACTTGCAAGGACTTAACAGTCTTAACAATGATAAATTTACAAATATAATTACATATTAAACAAAGAGCAACATTCTAGCACAAATGAACAGCAACATGTGAGACGATCTTAAATCTCTCATGAATTTAAACTATTTGAGTTTAAGGCCACAGCAGTTAACTACGTCATGAATAAGCAGAGTTTTTGAATCCAACAATGTTACATAAAAAGTTACATCAACTACAAATGGTGCATTATTATGCATACATATATTTTGAGAGAAAGGACATCATTTTCATCTTAAAATATCCTCTCATTTAGAGCCCAATTTTCAAATAGATTAGTACAACGTTGAACAGTTAATATGTTTTGAATGCGTAAAGAAGAGTGAGTCATTGAAAAATGTCAATTTCAGATCTCCAATTGTAGAGTTTGTTACTTTGTACACAGAAAATAAATAATGTGGAATGTAAAGTATTGTTACAAACAAGTTTCATAAACAACCATAATAAATTATTTAATTAATATTTTCATCACTATCAATTTATGCAATGAAGACAATGATTTGAAATCCAAAGCTAAGTCCTGGGTGAAGTGGATTTCCCGAATGAAGTTCCAGATGGTGTCTCAAGTGCTCACATACTGGGGTTGTTGGCCATGTGTGTCTGAAGTAATCCATTGTAATCTGTCACACTGGTGAACACACGACGACTGATAGGTCGATAGTTACATTCTGTAGTCTTAGCATTGATAACTGTTAACAGGTCAAGGCTAAATATATGACACAAAGTATTAATAAGAAATATTTTGTTGCATTCCAAAGAGACAGTGGTAAGAGCTTGTTATACATATGTTTATCCAGTCCGATTGGCCAATGAACGCAATGGACTTTGAAGGAAGGAAAAGTTGTGTGATACAAGAACTGACAAAAACTGCCCTGGCCAAGAATCAAACCAGGGACCACTCACTTCATACCAAAGAGCTCTGCCCACTTAACTTCTGTATGCAATGGGTTTGTATCAAGTATGCTGCACCTCCCAGCAACTTACCTTCTTACAGCTGGGTCAGTACAAATGCACCATTACAGCTGTGTCAATACAAACACACCATTACAGCCATGTCAATACAAACATACCATTACAGCTGGGTCAGTACAAACACACCATTACAGCTGGGTCAGTACAAACATACCATTACAGCTGGGTCAGTACAAACACACCATTACAGCTGGGTCAGTACAAACACACCATTACAGCTGGGTCAGTACAAACATACCATTACGGCTGGGTCAGTACAAACACACCATTACGGCTGGGTCAGTACAAACATACCATTACAGCTGGGTCAGTACAAACGCACCATTACAGCTGGGTCAGTACAAACACACCTTTACAGCTGGGTCAGTACAATTGCATCAAGAGTGACTAGACAAAAACCTTATCATCCATAGTCAGACAAACATACCATCTACCGCAGTTTTCTGGATACCTTTCAATTTCCCTTTTTGACAGATATGTCATTCTAAACAGCATCTGAATATCATGTAACAGGGAAAGAAAATGTGCAACCAGACCGGGGCTCAAACCTGGGACCTTACGCTTACAGGGCGAATGCTCTACCAACTGAGCTAGCCAGCTGCTTACACAAGTTTCTCCCCTATTAGTTATTAAATCCTATACACCCAGCTACAATCATACAGCTAGGCATGACAATTCCAATTTGGTACATCCTCATAAATCAGTGGTTAGTCAAGTACCTAAATTTATAGATGAAAAATATGCTGGTTGAACGAGAATGATTTGGTAATGAACCTTCAAGTTTCTGAATTCAAGACCTGGGTCATGGACTATTACATATAAAGGAATTTAAGGAATGCAGTGGAACAGTGTTCAGCAATCATTACAATAAAATAAATCAGGAATAAACTTTTGTAGTTTTGGATAATTTAAATATGCCTGACACCTGTTGTTTAGGAGGAATGAAATTAAGGCCTCCGTAGCTCAGTGGTTAGTGCTATTGCCGCCTAATCCGGCAACCCAGGTTCAAATCCAGATGGAGGCGCACATATGCCTGTTATATTCAACAGAAAGCTGACTGGCAAAAAAAGCTATGCTCAGCATTTTTTAAGGAACGCAGATGAAGAAGAAGACTTTTAGCATTAATAAAGGATACAATCTCTCATTACAAAGTTGTTCTGTTCATGATGTTGCCATTTCCTTTCCAGATTTCCCAACTGAAATATAAGAACATGCTATAGTGTATAGTTGTAACAATAGTATATAATGTAATGGGTACTTACAACTGCAATATTTAGATCTGGAACATTATCTAACGCAACACATTTTATGAATACTCCTTTTAAGGACCAAATAGTTAACGCAATCTAACTTGTACATAAAAAGGAAACTGCGGTAACAATGATTATAAGTGTATTGAGTAGTTTTCCATTATTTAATTTATAGAAATAGAAACAGCAGCCATTTCATTGGCTGAATTCAAACAGAAATAGACATTTACCTGAGTGTAAGTCTCATTGTCATTCATGGTAGCTTTCAGACCTTCATACTTGGAACTAAGTTGTTGAAGTTGTCGTTTAAATGTTTCCCGCCTCTTCTGTAGTATTACCTTGTCAGACATCAGTTTCTGTAGCAGAATATACATGGTTATTTAATGCTTTACAATAATGATTTCTGCAAGCATGCTAGTTTATTTCAGTACAACCTGGTATTCAAGGGAGGAAACCCTTGCTTACACAAAGGTTAGTAAATAGGTGTTTCTCTGCCCGGTTAACCTCTCCAGGACAGGAAGATCATTTTTCAGATTCTTTGAAATAACACAATTTTACAATTATATAGCCTTTTGACAAACACAAAAGAATAATAATCGGGCAGGCAGGCAGGCAGGAACGGCAGTATTTATCAGAACCATCGGAGCACAGATTACTGAACAGCTACTAAAACATGAATTAACAATTTGACAGCCAGCTACATCAGTCACTGCCAGACTGTCCATCCAACAAATCCAGAACTAGATCCAGAAGATATGAACTGATCAACTGACCAACAGGACAACAACACAACACAAGGACAACTCACAAACACACAGTCTTCAAAAATAACTGACCTGTTTTTTCTCCTCAGATTTCTTTCTGAGAGAGTCGAGATCTCTGAATGTAACCAGTTCAGTTTGCATGGTGGATATCTTTTCTCTTAACATCACTAACTCTGTGTTAATCTTCTCTTCTAGCTGTTCCACCTTCTCTAAATCTCCTCGTAACTTGTCATTCTCTGAAGAATGAAAACGATAGTGATATATGAACCGGGAAGAAGCTAATAATACTCATATAATAAATGCTTTCTCAAAAGGCCTTACAGACAGGTCAGACAAAAACTGATTCCAAAAGACAAACTCTCAACCGGATAGAAATTAAATGATTTTACAGTAACCGTTTTCTTAAAGGACTTTAAATCACACAAACAGCCAGGGTCTTGGTGGAATAAGCTTGAACTGATGGTCAAAAATTGTTCTGTTTACTTGAACATAATTATGCCGCCAGATGAGGATTAAGAAAGGATAGTATTATATAAATACCTTGAGCAAGTCCCATTGCTGTGTATTCTGATTTCTTCATTTCTCCCTCTTTGAAAGCCAAATCTTCTTTCATTTCAGCTAGTTCATTTTTACTAGGTAAAGCTGAAAATCTACTCATGTTCTAAAAGTGAAGTTAGAATAAAGAATCAGAACAGGGTTTTCATGTGTAAAAGTCCAACATTTTCAAAATACTGAAAACTGCTTGTCAATATACTTGACTAGATGACTTTCACATAAATTACATAGTGCACGTTTTTCTCAAAATACTGAAATCAGTATAAATGCTGAAAACTTTCACCAATGAGGATTTCTTAAGAAATAATGTTCACAAAGCAATAATAATTCTAAATACTTGAATAGACTGGCAGGCTTTTTGACACAAATAAGTGTTTTCCACAAAGGGTGGTAACTGTGGTAAAAATCATTTGACCTAAAATTCCAGACACCACCAGAATAAGCTAGGTACCAAGTAATCAGTGTGAAGATTCACTGAAATCAGACCATGGTTCAGGAAAACATGCATGGACAAACTTAGAAACATTCATTCATCGGGCAAAGATTCAGTGTGTCTCCCCATGTTATGTGAGATACTTACTCGTCAGAATAGTTAAGATTTTAACAATCTACTGCAAGAAATCAATAGACCAAAAATTTATGGTTTGCATTATATTTTCATAATTTCTGTAATATAAAACACTTCATAACTAAATACACATAAAGGTATTTATGCATAATTTGTATACCTACCCTGCTTATATGTTCTAACAAACTAACAACATTTTGTTCAAGTTCAGATATTCTTTGCTGTAAAAGAAATAACAAATAATATACATGTGCATAATAATACAAGACTGATTTCAGTAAACGCTTATGCCTTGGTGGATCCCAAAAACCAAATCTGAAGAATATTCGAGGAACCCAAGACTTCCCAAGTACAGATTTTGTCCTCGTTGCTGTCCAGATTCTAAACTGATGAAAAAATTTAAACTTAATCCCTATTGAGTATTTTTAAAACTAATCAGAGTACAACATACTAAGAAGTATCACACAGAAACATTATTAGCAAAGCATTTTATGTGAAAATTTTCTTAAAATCTCAAATTTTCCTCAAAAGTATCAGCTAAATAGGAAAATCATGCCTACCAAGTATTTATGTTGTTTAGAAGCATTATATGGAGAGCTACAGTAATAATATAGAAACCATGGCCTATTCTTTGTTTCCTGATAAATATGTTCAGCTCAATATTTTACCTTAAGTCAAAATATTTAAGTTTTCACTAAAGATGTTTTGTGAATACCATCTATGGTAATCTAAAACAGCAAGTAAACATTTGGAGTAAATTATTAACTATGGAGAACTGATTCTTTAAAATGTTGAAATAAAACCATGCATAACTTACATATTCTTGAGATTTTGCATCCTCAAATGTGTGCAGGAATTCTACAAAATAGAAGGTAATATTAATACAGCATACAACATATACGAGGGGCGTTTCAAAAGTTCCAGGAAAAGTGCTCTATAATGTTTATCGTATGTTCAAATTACTTAAAACTTTGCATTTAAATAGAACAATTCATGATATATATTATACCATAATTCAAACGCATGAGGGTCTTTCGTACAAAATGGCACTGCTGCCATAGTAACGCAAGTAATGGCTACCCGGGGCAAATTTGACGTAACGTCGTAGAAATGGTCAAACTAATCAACACATTGCCCCCAACCAAACAGCTACCAATTAACTACGACCTAAAATTACTGCATCTAACGTTTGCGAAGGACGGTATAACATGAGTTTGGTCAATTTATGCAATAGTTATAATGTTGTGTTCAGGTTTATTTGTACCCGTATTAGAATCACCCGTTAAATGTCAGTAAATCATTGGAATTTGACCAGTTTTTGTCTTTTGGCAGAAAAATTAAGACTTGAAACAGTAAAATGTATAAGCACTGCCAGTTAAGAGGACTGCATGTCACTGAGTAGAATGAATGAATAGTATGAACGCTTCCAAACTGCCAGTGGTACAGCTACAGATGATCAAAGGAAGGCATGGCCTTTGTGAATCAGACCCTAGACGTTGCTTTTGACGTTTCTGCTCGATTTTGTGATACTTTCGAATGCTTTGCAAACGGACCCTGGAAGTGCATACCTTGAAGCCAGGCATTTTATTAGAACATAAAGCATTCTAGTTATTGTAGCGGGTGTATTTTGTGTGTCATTTGGCTGACTGAGTCAGATTTAGTCAGAATCTGTTAATAACGCACGGTCAGCGAAAGCGTTGCCCCGGGTAGCCATAACTGACGTTACTATGGCAGCCATGCAATTTGTACGACACACCCTTACGTGTTAAATTCATAATATACTATGTATCATGAATTGTTTTATTTAAATGCAAAGTTTGAAGTAATTTGACCATATGATAAATATTATAGAGCACTTTTCCTGGAACTTTTGAAACGCCCTACGTACAATTGATTTAGTAGCACGAAACATGGCCCCTGTAGTACTACAATATACCAGTCACGGGTCCTACTGAGAAATAATTCAGATGCCATTAGCGCTCATCTCCACAAGAAAGTCTGTTTCAACATTTCTCAACTGTTGAAATTTAGCATATAAAATTTCAAATGACCAGTACTTAGTTAATTTCTTCAAATAAGTTGAAATAACCTGCCATAAAGTTAAATCTTCTGGTTTAGCAATCACAATTTCCAAAATTGCAGTTATGCCAATTCCTAAATTGTAAAATCATTTAATTTTGATGGGACAAAATTTTGTGGTTTTGGTAAAAAATAACATTTCGATGGGACCTTAATTTGTGGATTTCGTATTTCAGGTAATAAATACGAGTGTCAAAATTAGTGTTCGATGGGATTTGATTTTGTGGTTAAAGGTGAACCAAAGGATTCACAAAATTTAATGATTTTACAGTACACCATATCAAAAGTCTCCAAAACATCTACATTATACTCACTGACTTGTAATGGTCAGTATTCTGAATATTAGAAGTACCTTTACAATGTGATAGTCCATGTCTCTACCAACTGCACTAACTTGACTTATAATTATATGCGGAGCCGAGCCTAGCCTTTATTTGCCAGTCAGCTTTCTGCTGAAATATGGCAGGCATATATGTATGTGCCTCCATCTGGATTTGATACTGGGTCGCCAGATTAGACAGCAAGCACACTAAACACTGAGCTATGGAGGCAAAAAACTGTATATGAGATATAAAGATTTTCTAGAAGATGAACATATTCCCTTACCATCCATGGTTTCTTCCCTCTTCTTCAATTCTTTATACTTCTGGTTACGTTCACCTGTAATTCAATTAATACTTTATTAACACAAAACTTTTGTGCAATTTAGACTAAAAGTCATCAAAGAGCTGAAGGTGATGAATACAATCCCGACACAGTCCTGGCACAGATATGTGAAATTGAACTGCACACATCGCTGACTTTTGAGAAAAACAAGAAAAATTGTCTGACAATCAGTCTTTACTTATGGTAAAACAAGTTTTTTCAACTACTGTTTGATCAACATGACAAGTTCCGATTTTCATGACAATAGGCTCATAAGAAGCACCTTATGATATAGATTTCAAAGATGCATTACTCTTATAAAGTCGTAAGTGGCACTTACGACCTTCTCATTCTAAGCCAGTGACATGTACAGATGTAAAAATCACTAAATGTAATATCTAAAGAAAAATTAACTGAGCATTGCTTGTTGTTGATATAGACAACTTGGCCTGGTTATTTTGAAAAACCATTAGATTCTGCCAATGATGGGAGTTATTTATTGTAACCTATACATCCAACCGTTTCCCAGTGTCGGATATTCAGACTGATAAATGCTGAAAATCTGTCTTGAAAAATTCAATATCGAACATTTTGCAAGACATGTCTTCAGTGAACAGATTGACAATTTATTTCAGATTAAGTTGATCAAGCATAATTCTAGCTAATATTGCTGATTGCGGTAGGAGTTCTACTGAGGCATAATGCCCAATACTGAGAACAAGTCGCAAGTCTGTTTCTGACGCCATTAGCACACATCCCTTCACCTTAACTAGATTTCAAACATTGTTATATTGTTAAAAATCTCATTAAGGAACTTCAAATGAGCATAACTTCATCAAGTAAGTTTTACTTTGTGCAGAAAAGAATTTTTTCCTAATGCAAAAAATACGAATTTCTGGATTATTTCCGAATTGTAGAACCCCTGTTGATGGGATAGTTACCTTGATTTTCTTCAATATCCATATCCAGTGAATGTATCTCTTCCTGTACTGACTCAATCTTCTCTCGGAATTCATTCGTTCTAAAATGTACACATGCTGGTAATTACTGTAAAATCTTTTAATTTTGATGGGACGAAATTTCGTGGTTTTGGTAAAAAAGACTGTTTCGATGGGACGTTAATTCGTGAATTTTGCATTTCAGGTATTAAATATAGGGTCATAATGAAATTATGGTTCGATGTGATTTAATTTCTTGGTAGAAGGTGAACCACGAAATCCACGAAATTCAACCCCCCACAAAAATTAATGATTTTACAGTACTATCATAATTTACATAAAAAATGTTATACATTACAAGGTTGTCATCTCAGAGTGGCTGATTGACAACATACTTAAAGTGTTCCTTAGGAGAGGGTACCAGTTTTAAAAATTAAATGTCTAGTTTTGAATATTAAGTCAACATTTTATGCCACAGACGGGATTGGAACCTGTAGCAAGTGAAATTTACTGTCAAATCAATTTTTTTTTAAATTGCCATTTTTCTATTCTGTGTCAAAATGAATAATGACGAGTTATCAATCACAACATATATGTGAATTTTTCATGAAGAAATCTTTTTCAACGGTCCCTTAAAATTCAAGAGAAAAAATAAGAGTGGAGGTTTCTATATATAAAGTATCATACTGTCTTTCCATGCTAGCTATCTCGACATTGTCTTCTTTCACTTGTTTTAGTAGTTTTTCTCTCTCTTCAGCGGGACTTGTTGTGGATTTAGCTTCCTCTATCAGACTATCTCTCTTCATTTCGAGATCATTAAGTTGTTCATACAACCTCACAGCTTCCTGTTTCACTTGTGACATAGATAATTCCTGTAATATATACAGGGGTGTCAACGGAACCAAATTTAAAATCAGGAAAATTGAATGCGGTCAACCATTTTCAGCAAATAAGAGGCCTTCAACCACAGTGTTTGCATATTCAACTCTAATTTTTATTAAGAAATATCTTCAAAACAGACTTAATTTACCATAACTTTGCCATTTCTCAAGATATTTTCTTCAAATAACTTTAATTGTGGTCAGAAATCATTGCTCGTTCAGGATATTACAATCCGAAATTCCAAATTAATCAGAAAGATTGTCACAGACACCCCTGTATATACCAGAAAGTCAAATTACCGGTAGGCTAACTATGTGCAATATTTCATAAATGAACTTAGGGGTTTCTTCAGCATGTCATTTTAACTTCAAAGTAATTGCTATGAAAATTAGTCCTAGTCGTGACTTTTGCACTGCTCCTTACATAAGCCATGTTGCCTCATAAGTCAGTATATAAATATAAAAGACCTGTCCATCAAAATCAGAAACTATGGACTTACTGACAACTAGAAAGTCAGAAATTAGGATCAGCTCTGACAAATAGCGGACCATGATTATGTGAAAATGCATGAAAACACTCTGAAATTAAAGCATGAGTCACATACCTCTTGTAGACCTTCCATTTTAGAGTTGAGAACATCCAGTTCCTGCTGGCCGGCTTCCAATTGTCTCAACATATGCTCATTCATATCCTTCACACGATAATACTTCTGTCTCATATCGGGGTTCTTTAAGTAAAGTATGATACTTTAGGTATAAACAAAATTTAATGTAGTTTGTATACACAAATTTATACTGAAAAGCTTTACAATGTACACACTGTCTTTCCATTTCGATTGTCCTGTGTTAATCATAATTTAATTGCAGACTTGTTCAAGACTCATTTCAACAGAACTATTAGAAGCTTAACGCTTAGTCTTGTCAGAGATTCAAACAGAGGGGATGGGTTGAAAGATACAACACCTATTTTAGCAGAATTTCCATGATATCAATTGAAAGAAATAAGGAAGCATAGTTACATGAACTATTTGAGACTTTCAAACTACACATTAAGATTGAGACAATGTACCTACCATATCATTGACTAAGTTATCTGCCATACGTTTTTCCTGATCAAGTTCTTGGTCAATCTGTTTTATCTGGTCTTCTTTCCTGGAAAATGTATCATCATTTATCACATGACTTTCCTTGCATCCAGGTAATTACAAGAAAAACATATTTTCTTAAACTACACTTATATGACATGAATTTCCTTGTATCCATGTTAGTATAGCAAGTATGTATATTCTTATACTACACATGTGTAGTATGATATCACTGTTGTTTCATTAGAAAGACACATGTTTTTATGTTAATATTGTCATAATCTGGAACTTTTTGTCAATTTATATATTAATTTTTTTATATTAAACTCGTTCAGGAAATACTTTTAAGCTCGCCAAAGGCTCACATTTCCAAAACTTGTTTAATATGCCTTAAATACTGAAATTCCCAAAGTGCTGCTGCAGGAGATATTGAAAATAATCAATAATAATTCTAGATTATAGTAAACTTCTAAAATTGTCAATACTCACTGTTTCTTTATTTCAAATAAATCTTCAATCTTCTTAGCTTCTCTCTCATTGGCTGCTCTCAGCTGAATAATATAAAACAAAATGTTGGCTTTGGTAATGAAATACCTGACCACAAAACTTGGTATATAATCCCTTGAGTATATAATCCCTTGAAAAAAGGATTTTTCTAACTAAGTGATGTGCAATATCTTGGCTGAAACTATGATCCTTCAAAAACAAACCCCTCAGTTGCATAACTTAAACATTCCTTAGAAATTCAGTCACAGTATCTGTAATATTAACAGAGATACTTGCAAAACAAATAATGTTGCCAACTGCCAAAATCATTCCAAACCACATTCAACAATCTCATGTGCGGTAACAGTGTTTTTCCATGTAGCAAACTTAGTTAAAAGGTCAATTATGAATGACTGCACATAATCGTAGATGCACCACATGATTTACTCACTTATTAATAAATCATATATACTCACTTAAATCATATAATATGACAAGCTGATGTCAAAAGATGATTTTAATTGTCTGCCAGACCAGAAAACAAACCAGTACAAAAAAGCAATATTCAGCAGAAGAGAAATTACCAGACAATAAAAATACTAAGGATGGCAACGAATACCAAAATTGGTATCCGGATATCCGGAACGGTATCCGAACGGATATCCGGATATCCGTATCAAATTGAATGTTGTTAAAATCACGTTGGAATAAAGCTAATGCTATGCGACAATGTAACATAATTTCGCGACCACCATCGTCTTTGTGTACCAGACAGATTTACGTTAAATGCCTCAATGCGGATATTCTGCTATTGTTACATCCATACCTACGAGTCCAAATATTTAATCTGACCTCTAAGCTTTAATCTTAAGAAACCTGTAAGTTGTGAACATTTTGTGTTTACATTTTGTGTTTACCGTGAGTGTGACTGTTTGATATAAGGGTACGTAACTCCATCTGAAATATTTCTACTTTCGTTTTGACAAGCTGCTACACAGTGATCTCCCTTGACGATATACACGTGGAACTTATTGGGTTCCTGATGCATTTTTTTTTGTTCATGTTTACTTTTCAAACATAAAATTGAATAAATAACTGATAACATAATTGTGCATTTTTAGTTTTTATTTCCAATCATAACCAATCGATAGTCTTGATACACTTTGAGTAATATTTAATTAGAAATGGGCGTTGCAGGGTCAAAGCCAATGATAAACGTCTACGCATATTAATTGTAAGTTATTTGCCGACAGTTACGTTCAGATTAACCAAAACTTCAAAGCTTAGCTTGATTTTAATTAGCTGCCGATGAGAACAGAATGTTTGTAACATACGGCTACATAAGACAAATACAAAATTCGTAACCCCTTTAATCACCATTAGCACCTTTCGTGGACCCGCGCATTTAATCGAAACTGGTCTTATTTAATTACTAATTGAGTAGACAACTTGTTTAAATCGGGATAGTTACTAACAAACACCTATAATCTGATAATTGTCCGGCAAAAACAGACTTTAAGATACACCGCAGTGATTATCACGCAAAAGCAAATCTAACGGAGACCCCGTGTCTAAGAAATAAACAGACCCCAAATAAACAATGTGTCACCGACATCAAATGTATTCTATTGTTCTAGGTGTCAATCGATGTTTTCGTCGTAAAGTTATGAGAAAACATTTTTATTGAATTTTATAACGGATATTCGGATCCCAATTTACTATTCGGATACTCGGAACGCGATACGAATATCCGGATATCCGGATATCCGTTGCCATCCTTAAACAAGACTGCGTTCAATAAACGCTTATGCCCCCGTGGAAGCCATTTCCATAAAAAGCTAAGTCAATCAGGGGCCATTATTCAGTTAAAATGTTTGATAGTGTTACATGGCTTTGAACTATAAGGGGCTTATGATGGTAAACGAATAATGCCACATTTGAAAGCAGTGCCTTGATCGACTTCATGTGTGATCTGGTGATACAGATGTTATGGTTCTTTGTCACTGCACTTCTCCAAGTTGCCATCTATTCATATACCAAGTTTCAAGTCAATATGTTTAATAGTTTTGAAGATATACTCAGAGCAAAATTTGACTATAAAAAAACACTAAAGGGGAGATAATTCAAAATTTAAGACAGACAGAGTTATGGTTCTTTGTCAATGCACTTCTCCAAGTTGCCATCTATTTATATTTCAAGTTTCAAGTCAATACGTTAAATAGTTTTGAAGATACGCTCCTGTCAAAATTTGATTCTGAAAATACTAAAGGGGAGATAATTCAAAATTTAAGACAGACAGAGTCATGGTTCTTGGTCATTGCACTTCTCCAAGTTGCCATCTATTTATATTCCAAGTTTCAAGTCAATATGTTTAATAGTTTTGAAGATATACTCAGAGCAAAATTTGACTATAAAAAAACACTAAAGGGGAGATAATTCAAAATTTAAGACAGACAGAGTTATGGTTCTTTGTCAATGCACTTCTCCAAGTTGCCATCTATTTATATTTCAAGTTTCAAGTCAATACGTTAAATAGTTTTGAAGATACGCTCCTGTCAAAATTTGATTCTGAAAATACTTAAGGGGAGATAATTCAAAATTTAAGACAGACAGAGTTATGGTTCTTGGTCATTGCACTTCTCCAAGTTGCCATCTATTTATATTCCAAGTTTCAAGTCAATATGTTTAATAGTTTTGAAGATATACTCAGAGCAAAATTTGACTATAAAAAAACACTAAAGGGGAGATAATTCAAAATTTAAGACAGACAGAGTTATGGTTCTTTGTCAATGCACTTCTCCAAGTTGCCATCTATTTATATTTCAAGTTTCAAGTCAATACGTTAAATAGTTTTGAAGATACGCTCCTGTCAAAATTTGATTCTGAAAATACTTAAGGGGAGATCATTCAAAATTTAAGACAGACAGAGTTATGGTTCTTGGTCATTGCACTTCTTCAAGTTGCCATCTATTTATATTCCAAGTTTCAAGTCAATATGTTTAATAGTTTTGAAGATATACTCAAAGCAAAATTTGACTATAAAAAAACACTAAAGGGGAGATAATTCAAAATTTAAGACAGACAGAGTTATGGTTCTTTGTCAATGCACTTCTCCAAGTTGCCATCTATTTATATTTTTAAGTTTCAAGTCAATACGTTAAATAGTTCTGAAGATACGCTCCAGACAAAATTTTTTTGTAAAAATACTAAAGGGGAGATAAGTCTAAGTCCAAAATTAGGTCAAGGTGAAGGTCAAATTGGAGTCGGGTGATACAGGCGTGTGGAGAGTGGTCATATACAACATCCATGCAAGTATGAAAGCTTTGTAACAAGCCATTTTAATGCTAGAAGAAACGGTCAATTTGGGTTAACCAAGAATTTTACCTTTCAATAAGTCTAAGTCCAAAATTAGGTCAAGGTGAAGGTCAAAATGGAGTCAGGTGATACAGGCGCGTGGAGAGTGGTCATATACAACATCCATGCAAGTTTGAAAACTTTGTAGCAAGCCATTTTAATGCTAGAAGAAACGGTCAATTTGGGTTAACCAAGAATTTTACCTTTCAATAAGTCTAAGTCCAAAATTAGGTCAAGGTGAAGGTCAAATTGGAGTAGGGTGATACAGGCGTGTGGAGAGTGGTCATATACAACATCCATGCAAGTATGAAAGCTTTGTAACAAGCCATTTTAATGCTAGAAGAAACGGTCAATTTGGGTTAACCAAGAATTTTACCTTTCAATAGGTCTAAGTCTAAAATTAGGTCAAGGTGAAGGTCAAAATGGAGTCAGGTGATACAGGCGCGTGGAGAGTGGTCATATACAACATCCATGCAAGTTTGAAAACTTTGTAGCAAGCCATTTTAATGCTAGAAGAAACGGTCAATTTGGGTTAACCTGGCCGGACGGACGAACGGACGGAAGGACGGACGGACGGACAGACGGACGGACGGACAGACGGACGGACGGACAGACGGACGGACGGACGGACAGGTGCATTACTATATGCCTCCCGATCTATCGATACGGGGGCATAAAAATACTATATTATGATATATGGAAATATTTTATTGACATTTAGCTATTTCACATGAGGCCAAACAAATTTATATCTTTGTTTAGTCAGAGAACAGATAGGTTTGAGCATCTTGGGGTGGAAAGCTGTAACCTCTTGTATCTACAAAGTTTTGTAACCTCTTGTATCTACAAAGTTTAACTCTATTGAGAAATTGCTTTCATACTTGTTCACAATTATGTCCCAACCCCTAAAGAGCAGTAGTTTTCATTAATGGCAGTAAGTTATTATGATTGGCAATGCTTGAAAGCTATATTTGTTAGCCATATATTGGTGAGGATAATTTTTAGTGTTTTGTTTTTTGTCTCAGGATAGCTAGATAGGTTTTCAAACTTAGGGTGGTCGCTAAACGAAAATACGATTTGGTATGACCTCAACAATGTACAGACATAAATCTGCGTATACTCACTGAGAGTGAGGAATCACTTCTTTTTCATGTGACTTTTGTAAGAATGCCATATGAAACTCTAACACCACAAGATCATTTTAGATGCATGCAACAAGATTAGCAAATAAACATCAGACCTGACCAAAGTAATATCTTATTTGTTTACTGTTTAGTGTTATTTTAAGCTTGCAACATTAACCATGTATCACATGAATTGGCAGGGGTTCCAATAGACTCCAGAGTTTACAAAAAAATCACATTTTGACCCTGAAGATTTTGGTTTGGTTTAATGGGTTATTTTCTTTTAAAATCATGGGTATTTTGCCTATTAAATGGTTAAATTTAGTCAAAATATCAAGATGACTTGTCAGATTACGGTATCTGACCGTAGTGGACTCCCAGAATTGGATAAAAAGTTGATCAAGTACTTACATCATTAAGATCAAACTCCACATCTTGAATATCTTCATCAGTCGTCAGTTTATCTACAAGCTGCAAGATAATGGATATAAAAGTCTAACACTTTATAGTTTATACTTATAGAAAACATGGTTCAAAAGTTCTGACTCAAAAAGATGTGGTTGCAGCTACACTTGACATTACGCTAGAGAAGAGATCGCTCCACCTGATTGTTTGTCAAAGGTTGCTTGGCGAAGGTTTTCAAGTTAATCCATGTGATTATAATTTGTCATTAAAATTTATTTAAAGGGTATTGATTGACAACTGGCGTAATGTCAATTCCAGTTGGTGGCATACATTGTGACCAGAAGTCTGACTAGAGGCTTAATATTTCTTAACAGTAATGAGTATAAATCATAATTTACTTTATCTATAGTTGGCAAGTCTTGTACAAAATTATCTTAATCACATGTCCGTGAAGTATCCTCGGTCACCTTTATATATGCATATCTAGTTAGTATCTATATATTCATATTTGGACACCTTTCACAGACCTGTGTTCTTTATGACCTATAATTGGATTAACTAGTGGAAGCATCATTTTAATTCATTCAATCATTTTGTGATGACCGTTTTTTAAGTCTTCCACAAAAACCAAATACCAACAATTTAATATTGATTTATTTTTCAATATTTTTGTTCAAATTAAATAAAACTAGACCACCATGAAATTGAGTTCATTATCATAAGCCATGCGCTTTGCCCGGTAAAGGCGGTTATTCCTGCAAATTAAGTTCACTATACCGCATTTCTAAAAGAATAAACTTACAGTATTATAATCTCCAAGTTCTCCTTGCAGGTCTTTGATTTCACTTGCCAATGATTCAGCCCTTAAAATATAGAAAAGATTGTTAGCAAAACATGAGTGTTCCTAAAAACAGTCAATTAACACAGATATTCATTTATATCGAATTTCCTAAAATGACCCAGATACAAGAAAGATTTATATTTGGATCTTGTAAAATTATGGAGGTATCATAGTAACATGAAAAGGGAGTTTATACGCTTGAAATTGGTAACTGAAACAATATGGTCAAGATGGTCCTTTATTGCTCACTTGAATACCTTGGACCATGACAGCCCTAACCCAGCATAGATTTAACCTTACACAAGTAATTTGAAATACTTGGTAGATGACACCAATGGACAATGCCAAATATCAAAGAGCTAGACATCATGATACCTTTGTTCTCAAGTAAACTAGACATTACTGTACAGTAGGGAAATAAATAACTCACCTTTTCTCATATGTAAGATAGCTGGAATTTTCTTCACTAACATTTTCAATTTCTTTATTCAGACGAGTAGTTTCAGTGTGGAGTTCATTTATCTTGCTCCTGAGAAGAAAACAAGTTTTAAATTATTATTAATAAATGAAGAAATGAATAGAATAAATAATTAGCATATTACTGCATACTTACTTTTACTTGTCAGAAAGTTTTTCCTAAACAAACCAGCCAGGTATTCTATTGGTTTGACTATTGGGTTATCATGGGTGAAAGGGTTGGAACCCAGACTGGGTCATACCAAAATAGGTAAAACCTCTTGATTTAGTGACATATATTTATTATACAAGTATTTCCAGAACTAGAAAGCCTAGTGTAGAGGACTTCAATAATAAAATTCAAGGGTTTCCTGCAAGACTGTTGTGACTGCTTATATTAAAAGAAGGACTTACAACAGTCTCACAGGCAACCCTTGTGAGTTGTCATGTAAAAATAGTACAACTTGATAGTAGAACTTAGTACACAGAACAAAACAATGCTGATTTCTCTTTCTGGTCATCCTTTGTGGCAAGTTTTTAAATAGAAGACTGTTGTTTTGATGACACAACATCATCAAACATGAAATAGATTATAGAGTTAACATACCTGACTAATCCTAGGTAGTAAGTTCTATCATGAACTTGTCTCTGACCTATAACATACAAATAAAACATTCAATGTAAATTAGTACATTGATTTTATAAATCTTCCAAAGAACATCATCTTTATTGAGTAGTATGACTAAATTCTTCTTAAAATGCTCAGTCAGATCTAAAGCCATAATTCATTAATACTGAAAATCTGTAATACTATGTTCAGTTAAAGCTCAGTCCGTCTACAATTTCCTTACCAAAAACGATCCATTTTAAAATATTCAGATCATGCAAATTACACAAGTTGAAGACCTGGTTAAATCCAGTTAATAATTTTCAGGTTTCTTATCTCCTGTGTTTAACAGAATTGGGCTATACTTTGTTCATTACTTTTTATAAGCATTAACATTTAACAATATATAATAACTCACCTTTAGCAGCTGTCTTCATGCCACCAAGTCCTTGTTGTGTCATTGGTCGATCTACTACATTAATTCTTGAATCAAGGGCTAAAAGTAAGAAAGTATAATTGTTATACCTCTCAGCCACGATGCAAAATGAATTTCTTATAATTGAGCATTTGTCTCATATTCTGCAGCATGTGTGTCAAGCTATGCAGTTCCAACTACGAATGAGGTGTAATTTGAATATAGGTAATAATTATATACAGAATGATGGGTGTTTACTATGAGAAGGCACATGTGCAGCCAGGCCACATTATGAATAAAAAATATTGTTCTCAAATTTAACACTTGTACTGGTGTCCAGGACAAGTAATTGTTGATTTGTATATTATAACTTCTGCAGTAATTACATGTATTGTGTAAATTGTAAAGGAAACTTCACAGCATATGCAAGTATTAATAATTCAATACTGTAATGTTTGCAGAATGTATAATCATACAATCATTGATTCACTTACCTCCCCCTGCAGCGGCGGGTCCTCCACGAGTTCCAGGTCTGGCCGTTCCAGGGTTCTATAATACAATCATAAATACAACCATATTAACATTGATAATATTCAAACATCATTAAGCCACACTGCTGTTGCAATTTTTCTACTTTCAATCCTAGGTGTACCAACTACCAGTTACTGGGCAGTAGCAATAAGAACGACATGTGAATACAATATAGATAGATTAAAGATTCCAGTATGTTAATTTTATAGACAAGATTCAGAGCTTGTACAAAGACTTTTGAATGAGCATTTGGTGAAATAATCCCTAGATCTTTATTCTAGCTGTAGGGTAAGTAACGGTCTTGAATAAAAATCTTGTCAATCTGAGTCAAAATGAAATATTATATAAATAACACATAGCTTTGAGGGCGACAGTAAGAATGTCAACCTGAGAAAAGAACTGTTACAAAAGGGCGAAGTGACATGAAAAGTACCATAAAAAAAGTGTTATCACCCTGCTGACAGTAAAAATATGTGCAATCATGAGGCGTATTGATCTGCTTGATCGTAATAGTAAGAATACTACCTGTTAACATTACAAAAAAGTGAGGGGTAATAGTATAATGATACTAACCATAGCAGTAGTGAGTCTTGTGGCTGTTCCTGGTTGGCGACCAGCAGCTAAAAAGAGAATTACATAAATTTACAGTAAATTACCTTTTTACTAGAAATGTTTGCAACTTGACAATATCTACTACCGGTACTGGATGAATCAGAATCAGGATTCATAGGCACGAGATAATGAAACATGCTAACAAATAATGTCACTCAAACATTGGCAGAAAATATGTCACAGTGTGTGACGTATGCAAAACATCATCATTTGAAATTTTCGAAGGCCAAAACTTTGGTAATAATACCACGGTGAGCTTTAAGATTAAGAATGATCAAAGAGAAAATTAATTACCTGTTCCAATAGGTCTTTGAGCAGGGGCTCTTCCAGAGCTACTCGGTGGCCGATTCCTAAAATTAAAGAAATTAGAACTTTAGAAGATGCACTATTTAGTACAGTAATAATTATCCTGATTGTGCTCAATGACATAAATTTAAAAAATGATTTCACTGCTTAATGCCAGAGGTTATTTCTACTTTATACAGTGTATGATCGTTTAATAATTCACTGAGTGAGCAGCTGACGTCACTCGTAAAAATATAAGTCAGCTGCTCACTCATTGAATTATCAAACGATCATACACTGCATGGGCGTAGGAGCTAGTTCTGGGTACCATAACTAAACGATCTTTTTATTGACTGACGTCGATCTTTAGTTATGGAACTGTCCTCTTTAAAAAGTCAACTGTTTAAGATAAATGCTTGGAATGCAAGTTCACTGTTGCAAATACGCCAAAAAGATAGCACATTCGTATAAAAGTATTATCAATCAAATGTTTTGTCCAAAAGTGATCAATATATCACCTGCTTATAACCATCCCACACCCGATGTTTCAATTCACTTCCGTGTTTACACTAACTGAGCCACCATTGTAAATATTTACATGTGCTGCAGGTGCACGCATGTGCGCTTTCGAAAATACGATTTTTTATGAAACATGGTTGAAAATGTGTCTTTATTGAAACAAACCTCTAAATAGACTGACATCTACATAATAAATAAACACGTTATTTTCAAAAACAAACTTTAAACTTAAATTCGCACTAAAAAATATTGCTGTTTTCGCAGACGATAATTCATGGTAACACCGGGAAACCCCGGGTTTCCCAAAATGAATCACATGATTTTCTTCGGAACACTTTTGTTATTATCGCTTTTCAAATAATGGCAATTTGCAACAGAAACTGGAAACCATAGGGTTGAAACAAACGACGGAATTGTTATTCTTATGATACATTTTGTTTTTGGTGTACGTTGGCAGAATATGGTTCAATTCATAGGAAGATGATGTTTATTTAGTTGAAAACATGCGTTTTGTGATAAAACGAACGCGACTCAATCTGAGTCGTACACCTGTTAGGTTTTAAAGAAGAAAGGTCTTAGACAATGAATTGGAATAATCACTGAAATGGAATAATCATCGTCTAAGAAGCTTGGACTACGTAGGAGCATGCTGAAAAGTCCACCATCTGATCTTGTACAGAACTGATGTCATAGTCTTGGAGTGGTATCCACTGGAGCTCTCCTAGCATTGATGTTATGCAGCCAAGTGTGCGGTCATTTTAGTTGTCAGACTGACAGTTGTTGTTGATGATCTGTGCTCCTCTACAACTTACAATATTGACTACATTGAACTTTCTCCAGCTTATTTGTTTGGCAGTGGCTAGGATTACGGTACCGTAATCCTAGACCCACAGGCTAGGATTACGGAAGTTCCGTAATCCTAGCGAGTCCTAGCTAGGGCTGTCTAGAATTACGGAAGTTTTTTTACCGAGTGCAATTAAGCGTACAGGTCGCCTTATATTGCATTATTCATCATTATTTCATGAATTTATACAAATATTGGTATATTTATTGACAAATTCATAGAAATATCAGTATACTATATAGCATGCGTCGAATTTTACTTCGCTAATACTTTGTCTTTCCGGGGGAAGAAAATAGAGGCAGTCCGAATGTTTATAATAAATTAATTTAAGTACGTGGTCAAATACACAAATGTAGTTCCATTTAAATTGATTGGCATGATCGAAACAAATTGTGCTGCTAATTTTGATAGTAGATATGATATGTTTGGTCGTCATTTGGTCCTCAAAATAAATATTAAGTAGCTATAAATCGTTTGTTGATTCACAAATTACAGCCTACTACTGGATCTAGGTTGTGACAGCGCGTAGTGATACGAATTCCATATATGGTCAAATTTAGTGTCTTAATTATTTGCTTTAATTTGTAACTGATTAAGCTTTGCGTGTCATTAGGACATTAGGAATCTTTTAAAATTAAATTATGTAAATTGTAAGGTCCTGTGTGCGTTTATAATTGAAAATCAAAAGTATTTTTTGGGCTCCACGAACGTATACTGGCATACCTCCGTGTAAATACGTTCATGTTTGCACTGATCACACGAGCGGCATTCACGATATATGTTGAAGTATTCTTGCTCACACTGTTATTATCTCTTCTCTCAACACAGTTTCCATATTCTAAAAACTTTATTAATGTGTAGATAAAAGTACATGTATGTTTTATAATAGTAAATACAGTATCAAAAATATTTGCATTTGGACATTTTCCGTCTTTTTAATATCTTTACCATAACAAGAACTGATTACTCGATGGTATTTATATAAATACATGTATACCAATTATATTTGTATAAATTCATGAAATATTAATGTCAACATGCAATATAAGGTGACCTGCACGCTTAATTGAACTCGATATAAAAACTTCCGTAGTTCTAGACAGCCCTAGCTAGGACTCGCTTGGATTACGGAACTTCCGTAATCCTAGCCTGTGGGTCTAGGATTACGGTACCGTAATCCTAGCCACTGCCTATTTGTTTTCAAAGGGATCCATGGCTGCTGATTATTATTATCCTTCTTTATTCACTACAGGACATTATGAGTTGTTATTCTGATGCACAATAATCAACTAAAAACAATGTGTCTGTAACAGTCATTATGATACTCTCAATGTTTATTTACCCCACCCACAAATTTAACGTTGTTGCCCAGTAAAAATAAACAAATTCAAGCACAACAGTCTTCATTTCGATCAATAAAACAGACAAAAACTATGCAGTTAACTCAATAAAATGATATCAGTCATAACCTACATGATAAAAGTGTCCTGTTGCAGTAGGTTTAAAGAATTATAGATGTTACACAAAAATGTGTGTAGAATTCCAAAGAATTTTGTCTCTCAGTGTAAACTTCCGGTTTTGAAGGACTGGTTAAAACCCAACCCGACGCGCAGTTTTTAGGCTGGCGATTTCGCGCCAGACTATTACAATCCTAAAAAATGAATTCCACTAAGATGAATTTACTCCCGAAACTTACAACACAGAATCTATACACCCAATACAAATAGTTCCTCCTCGTTAATCAGTTTTGCAACATTCAACTTTCCTTGTTTAATTTATTCTGTTCGATTGTAATATATTAGTTTCTTCTTGAAATGGAAGGAAATTGTATGAAATTAAAAGAAAAGGTGTTTAAAGGCGTTGATAATTATTACTACGCGTTACGAACGCGATATAGCGCTCGCATCAATGATTTTATTTTGTTAAATTATTTAGGTCGACTCTCCAACGAGATCGTGGTCGAGTGGTTAAGAAGCTCGCTTAGTAATTTTCTGATGCTAAGGTCCAGCGATCGAATCACGGCGGCACCAATTTTTTTATATTTTTATTTTTTATTTTTTTTGTTGTTGTTAAGTCCAGGACTTACCTCTCTTTCGACTTAGAAAACCACTTGATGTTATATCACTTGAAAAGCTATTGTTCCTTAGCAGTTCGCCAGCCTGTCAGTACTTTCAGTACTTTGATTATCTCCCCGCAACTTTATCTTTTAAGAATTGAGGTACCATTTCAATAATTTTACAAAGATCTTGTCTTTGCCAATGATTGTAAAGCTCATAAAACTTAATTTTAGCCAATGTTTTAAAGTTATTTGTAATTTTTATGCGAGACGATATAAAAATTTAGTTACCAGAAAATGCAAGATTGAAACAGGAACTTTCTATAATACAGTATTTAAAATTCCTGATATCCAAGAAGGAGACCTTACATTGGTATTGCTATAGGGCGTCATGTATGGATGGCGAACAAATGCTGAAACTGGATAAACCATGTTGAACGTCACAAACCAATAACACAAATAGCCTATGAGAAAAGCAGACCAGGAAACAAAACTCAACCCATATAATTTTATTTTCTTTCTATATACAAAATGTACAATAAAGGACAACAGTTCTTGCAAAATCGGAGTGCTGTGAATTGCTGTACAAAAACACCGGTCTTTATGAAACTACGTAAAACCACAACTTCTTTATCCCTAAGGTAGGTGCTCTGCATTCTGTTGTTCGTTTATTTTGAAATCTGTGCCTTTGTAAAAATTTGTCTGCATGGGGACCCCATTTGGGGAAATTTTAGAGTCGTGTTTAAATAAAAACAAATTGAGTGGGCTAGTGTTTATCAAAACGTGTTTTAGTTTGATCGTTATATATACAAATGTACTATATAGTCTATAATGACTTATGAAAATGACACACTCTTAGTCAGGCTCATCATCGAAGAACACTGTTTGGTCACTTTCAAGAGATCATCGTTGTGGCGTGTTTTTAATTTGAAACTTTAGGTTATTCGGCTTTTGTGACGTTGTGGCGTTTCGTTTTCTCGTTCGGTTATGACGGTTATGTGTGGGAATTGTGTTGGGTGTCTGTGAAGACAAGTTTTATGTTTTCTGTGCTCGACGCTGGTTGGGTGCTGCCTTCCCTGTTCGCTTTTCTCATATCATAAACAGGCAAAACAATTCATGTAGTTCATGTGATATTGAAGACAGACTATTGTTTCCCCTGTTTGACTTCGTTTTCATATACTTAATACTCACGGAAATGTAAGCTTAATTTCTAATAAAGAGTATTCTAGTTATATATGTATTAGCATATTCATGTCCAAGTTGGCATATATTATACACGAGTATGCTTGTTAGTTGTTACACGATATATTTATTTACAGATTAGATAAAATCTGCAATTCCAAATATGAGCAGCTATCAATGGGATTTAATTAATCATTTGCACAGTGGCTGCCTTATTCTTTACAGACAGGGAATGCAACACTCAAATAGGGGTTGTTCAATATACCAACAATTCTACTGCTAGATATATTCCCTAGATTTCTAGGAAAACTATCAATGTATTAATTAAATAATAGATTGGCTTCAAAATTGAGCCGCATGCATGTTTCCCTAGAAACGAAGAGCAACCAATCATTCAAAAAACGCCTCATCCTATCTAAGGTAAAACATCTCATAAATTATTAATTTTATTTCTAAATAATTTTCAGTGTGAGGGATCGGTCACTGTGTATTAATTCATTTTTCCTTCATATGATTTAATTTGGTTTGGAATAAAATGTTATCTGACTATATAACGCACTCATCACACTGCCATGCACAATAAGGACTGTGGAGTTACTCTTGAAACGCACCTGAGTAAGATTATGTGACAACGCTTATTCGTCTAATACACTAGTTAATCATGTTCTATCTTTGTTTTAAAGAACTTGCAAGTGTTCATATTGAATAAAGTGTTAATTTTACGCAACCAATCTCATTTCACCAGGTCCAATAGGATGAGATAAGGTAATTGTGAAGTTGCCGATTTTACCAAAGACCTAAATTTTAATTTTAGGTATTTGATTTTGCTAATAATGCTTGAAGAACTGTGATTCTAAATGTCTGTCTAAATATGTGAACTTTTTAATAATTGACTGGCTGGCTAAGACTTAAAATGCAGTATTTTTTATAATATGTCTTTGGCTGCCTGTGATGTAGATATCTAATTTATGCAGCGTTTGCTGGTTACCTCCGACACTTCAGTAATTAGACATTCATTGTTCTTTATTTGAATACAATACTGAAATACTTTTGCATGGTGTCATGTTTGTTATTAGTCTGCGTCACGCATATTAAACTAATACTAATTAAACTAATTCTATTTCGTGGTTTGCGTTAGGGGGCGAATCAGTGAGTACGACTTGACTGAGTACGAATGTACTAAATATTCCATGATATCCTTAACTCTTATTTTCATGAGAAATTAAACATAATATAAATATGATAACTTTATTTTTAACATGCTGGAAACAATAATGATGCATAATAAATCGTATTGATTTATTCAATTAATTAATTTTCTTAAACCGAAACCGGAAGTAAATATTTCATTCTGTGCGGGACTTCTGGTTAAAAAATCACATCATCCCAAATGTTTACCAAGTATGAAATTTATTTTGAAAATACTGTTTATATAGCAATTTCTTGACAATGATCGGCAGAAAGAAGAAGAGGATAGTTGGCAAAATAATTTGGGGTCCTCGTAAAAGCCACGAGAATGGCGTTGTGAGTATACAAACTGTTGTCTGTGTGTTGACACAATCAAAATATTGTGATTGTGAAATTGTTCATAAACATCTTCAATGTTGTAACTGCAACCAGCATCTGGATTGCTTTCCTGTACTGCTGCAAACAGTTTTCTCATTGAATTTGATAACTAGTTTACTGCTATATATGTATCTAAAGTGATCTTTTCAGTACAGGAATTTGCAGACTGAGAGAACAGAGTTTGGCACTCCCTATTTGTTGGATTTTTCGTATTCTCTCACCGGATTGTTGCAATTTTGCCCCGCTTTCGGTAGCAGCCAATTATTTGCCCAAGCTCTTTGTGAAAAATTAGTCGAACCAATCCCCAGCTCAAGTGTTAATAGACTAATAGTGAATTAATGAATTTAATCTGGTGTTGAACACTTCCAATCATACAGTCGAGTGACCATTTTTCGTTATGATAAGGATATAACAAGCGGTAAATAACCAAATTCAAATAATTTTGATCTAATAAAGATATCAAAATGTAGAAAAATTATTAAGAAAACGGAAAAAATTGGCATCAACAAAAATGCTTCAGCCGTTATCGCAAATGCTGCCCATTTGATGAGGGCACTGAAGCGTGTAAAGAAAAACACAGTGTCAACTGAAATCTTGACCTTTGAATTTTTTGTCATAAAATCACTTTCCAAGTGACATAATTTTAAACTTAAAAGGTTCCCTATGACATCAAGATCGTAATCTGTACGGACTTGGAGAAACTGTCAGACCCGAAGGAAATCTGTTGGACTGTTTTTTGTTCACTAAAATCAACAAAAAAGCAAATATTTTCAATTTCCCTTTTAAGACGACGTACACACAGTAAGAGATGTCTTTCCTCGTTTCCGAGTACTGTCATCGAAAAATCAGCATTAAATTTGTTGTCCGATGGCCAATTACCGATAATTCTTTTGATTTTATCCATATTTTTCCATGTTTCCCACGCGAAATTGGAAGAGACTCATCAAAATAGAAGTACAAGAACGTAGAGTTTGAAAAATGGTTTGCGCTTTTGCGATTGGCTTATGAATTTATTACCAACCAATCAAAATAAGTCCTACAAAGTACACACGGAAATGTACCCAATGCAAAACATACCCTATGCGAACGTACCCAACGATTACGGATCCATCAGGCACGCGGTCCGACGGAAAGGTCTGACGCACCAGACTGAGAGCTAAACTGTCGGACTGGTCTGACGGCTATTGGGAAGTCTTTCTATATTAACGAATTTGCAATTAAAACGAATAATTAATAAACTTAATCTAACTGGGTGTTTAACACCTATCGTCTGCACACAGCACTTACAGCGGTCATAAATCAATAATTGCCCAAAGCTACAAACCTAGAAGGTAAATAGACCTTTAATCCAATTAAATCCAAGCTTATTATGCAACACGTGTTAGAAACATCTTAATTGTACCAATTAACATCGTTGTTTTAGTAACAAAATCTCGACACGGCCGTAAAATACCTTTGCCTATCGCAAATCAGATTTTTTTAATCCACCGATAAAAAGATCGTCAATAGATACTTTTTTGGCTTAAATCAGTTGAATTTCTTGTTTAAAATGGATAAAACTCACAAAAAATATGTTACAAGTCGTAATTTAATGAAATTTAGGAAAATAAATATTGGAGGGCACCTGTCATTTTTTGCCGATGAACGAAGATTGTCTGGTGAAAAATTGTCTTTAAAAAGCAATTGATCAACTCTTGAATGATTTATCTTACTTAATTATATCAATTAACACCAAAATTTAGCTTCACTGTGATTCATATATGATAATATGGCATATATTGCTAGAATAAAAATCACCATCCCCCACCCACCATGTTTATAGGCAGGGGAGTGTTGAATTTTTTTTTGCAATATTGCATCAACTTTATGAGAGTCTCAATCATATTTATGCTACTTTGAGTTTCATAACATTTATATTAGCAATGATTCTGATCCTCACTTGGTGGCAAATTTCACTGAACCTTATTAATAAGTTTCAGGTGGATGCATGTGGAGACTGACTTGCAGCAGGCTTTACTTATAAGTTTACTAAGTTGCCGTAAATGGTCTGAGAATGATGCCTTGGGGCTCTTTTAGGGTGTTAATAGTGGCTTGACATAAGGTCCCATCCAATAAATAAAGGGGAAAAGTGTAGTGACTCACTCCCAGCCCAGACACCAGCTAGTTAAGTTGGCTGAGCTTCAGTAGTAGGGACAAATAACACCGAAGTCCTAGTTTTTTGGCTCAATGTCGGGTGCATTTGTACTCCTTGTTGTACATACTTAAATATAGAGGTAAAACTCCAAAATCTAATATATAGATCTATTAGATTTCTAGTAGACTACAGCAAGTCATGGAACTGAAAACAGTTATCAAGGGAAAAGTGAAATGCCTATCATTCTGAGACATTTGTTGTATGTCTACCCGTAATCTACATGCTGAAAACGTGGTAATGTTATATCTATTTCTGAATAGTCAATTTCAAGTAAGCATTGATCATGTGACACCAGTATATTGTGGCCTGAATGGACAGGTGTTTTTAATTAGCCAGGATATTCCATTAATTTATATATGGTACGCCACTGGCACAGTATACAAAACCTAAATCGATTAAACAGAAATGCTTGCAGCATGCAAAAAGAACCCGTGTGGGAGGAAACACGCGCGCACACAAAAATGCCCCTGTGAGAAGCAACCACGCGCAAAAAGTGCCCTTTTCAATAGGAGCTCCCCTCTATTTTTGAATCCTAGCTGTAGCACTGGTATATAATAGTCCTTTTGTGTATTTATAATAATGCTTGCAAGAGAACAGATATTTTTGTGTATACTGTACATGTGCATTAACTAATAGATAATTCTTGAATCTTTCTGGTAAATACATGTGCTAGTCTAGAGGAGAAAATTGGTTTTGAATACTTGCAGTATAACAGTTATTCAATTGAAGTAAATTTCCTGTATATTCAACAGAATACTTGTCATTTGCACCAGCTTGAAAAACATTACATGAGACCAAAACTCATCATTTCCAGGAGAAAAGTGAGCTTGCTCAGTCAGAATTCTCTAGATATTGCTTTATATGTATATATAGGAAACAATCCTTAAAGCCACAATAAGGTTCCGGAACGACATATTTTCTATAGATAGAAAACACAAATCTTTGTTACTGATTTGAAGACTGATAAATAATTACCACATCAAGCTATTAAAACACGCTCTTACTGTCATATATGTGAAATAATCTTCCCTTGAACATTGACATAACGAGCCCGGTTTGTTTACAAATACGGCGTTTAACAGCATCTCCGTCACTTTCCGGAGACTACCGATAAATTTTCGCCAGTTTCTGATAACCAATGGATGGATAGCACACCTATTGATAACGAAGGGCGCTCACTATAACCCGGTATCTAACAGTACCTTCCGGTATCGTATATAGTAGCCCGCTATTGACACCTAATCATGTTGTATAATTATTGCCTTGTATATTGCCTTGTATATTGACATTGATCATGTTGAATGTATAATTGAAACATGCCAGAGGCGGGGGATTTACTATGCGTATGCAATACAGATAGTGCGAATGGCTGTGTGCAGTTGTATTAATTTCTCAGATAATTATTAGATTTATATTTTCATGTACAGTAGAATCTACAATAAAATAATAATTGTTTACTTGTAAGTATATAAATCTGCATCTTCAATATACACGAATGTTGTGAGTTATTTAATTTTCATAAACACGTGTCAATCATTATGAAGATCAAAGAGGTGGCCTTTTCTTTTAATATCAATATAAAACGCACAAACATGTCACATGATCATATGAATGGAAAATTAAAATATATGTTATATCCACATGTCCTCAAATTTTCCTATGCATATGTATTTAATTGTAGCTAGCTACATTTTGTTTATTGTTTGATACAACATAATCTGTAATAAAATATAAAAGCTAGATGTTTTTGTTTGTCCTTATAATTTTATATCGCAGGCTTTGAATAAGAAGGTCGTAAGTGCCATATTTGAAATTTATAAATCACAAGGCGCTTCTTATGATTCTATTTTCATGAAAGATTGTTAACCATTATAAGTAAAGAGTAATTTGTCAGACAAATTTTCTTATTTTCTCAAAATATGATTTTGTTGATACGATCTTTTCATTCTAAGCCAGCGATATGTTATATATCATGGAGTTAATGTGCTTGTCTATATAATTCCATGATTATATTAAGTGATATATATTCATTCTCACTTCTACACTTATCCTTTAATTGGATTATACCTAGCCATTCAATTAGGTGTCAGTCGTGATTAGACTACAATATGCCACGCAATATACAAAACAATATAGGCCTACAACAGGGTACCGGCAGATACCGGTGTACCGGGTTTTGTGCGTATACTTCCGATCATTGACGAAATCTTCGGAATCGTTCGTAAAATTTAAACGTAAACACTATTTAGTATTTTGTACGGAGGACAAAATACTAAATAGCGTTTTCAGTTGATTATTTCTCAAAGAAGGAACAGCGACCTGAGGTCAGATATGGGTCCCTTCTGCACCATTTTTAGTATAATTTAATATCTCAATATTTCAATATTCTTTGTAGATAGAAAATACCACCATTTTAAACCTTATTGGGACTTTAAAGTTTGATGAGATCAAGTACCAATATGCTAATGGGGGAATCAATATGCTAAATAATTAGCATACCTTGAACTTGATCTGACAATGAAGATAATTTATTTGGCTCTGATAATTTATTTCATTGTTATACAACTGTTAAAATTGTTTTCACAGCTACATAATATATGGAATTATATATTTATGTATTTATTTCAGTTGATGTTTTTATGTCAGTGGTCTACCGTGTATATTATAGATGTTTTAGCTCCACTTTTCAAATAAAAAATTGAACTATTGTTGTGACGAGATAGTCTGCACGTGCCTCTTCGTTGGTTAAGTTTATTGTCAGAGTCATTTTCTCAAAGACTGTCAAAGGTATCCACTTGAAACTAAGCAGGCCCGGCTCCAGAAATTTCCGAGTGGGGGGGCACGAGGTATGTACGGGATTCCGTGGGGGGGGCATTTGATTAATATGTGTGTGATAATGCACAGGAAGGGGTACATTTGTAGAGGTGGGGGAATCCATAGTACTTTTTATGTTATAAGCGTCAACATGTACATTGTGTATGTTCGTGCATATTAGTAAGTGTTCACATACAGTATTTGTATACACCAGCTTTCATCCTTTTGGCCATTGGAATATTATAACATAAGTAGGGGGGTCCGGGGGCATACTCCCCCGGGAAATTTTTTCAATGCAATGGATGTATCTAGTGCATTCTAAGCCTATCTGGGAGCCCTGAAATACCTTTTTTTCTTTATTCTGAGAGTTAACCTTAATGGCTTAGTTATGATTATTTAACAGTCAAAAGGTAATATAATGAACTAGGGCAAAAATTCTCTTGTAATTGCTTTCTGTGATGCAACAGCTACGTATAAATATATACATGTATATTAAAAATATTCTGCGAGCGAAGCGAGCACGAAAATGCCCATCTTACAAATACTTTTTCATCTAGAACATAAGAAAAAATACCCATATTATTTAAAGATGTCTGTTCAATACCTGTTTTACTATTTATTCAAAGTTTTTTAAAAAAAATCTCAACCAACTGGGGGGGGGGCACGGGCCCTCGTGCCCACTGCCTGGATCCGTGCCTGCTAAGCATAGTTATTCATCTATACTGACTAGGCTGATAACCATGTGACCTTTATTAATTGAGTTATCTGCCCTTGTAACTATCAAAAACACGAAAGTCGAGCGTCCAGCACTTATATATGGTGCTCTTGTTACCTCTTCTTATTTGCCATGCCTTTTCTTTTTTCAGAGCGGTGGGATCAGTCAACCAAGCGTATACCATGCTTTGGTTGTTATATTTTTGGAATTCTTTGCTTGGGGACTTCTGACCAATCCTATGATTATGGTAAGACTAATGTTTTGTTATTCAAGCACAAGCACTGTCACATCCTGTGAACACTATCACATTCAGTGAACACTGTCACATCCAGTGAATACTATCACATAATTCAGTGAACACTATCACATTAAGTGAACACTATCACATCTAGTGAACACTATCACATTCAGTGAACACTATCATATTCAGTGAACACGATCACATTCAGTGAACACTATCACATTCAGTGAACACTATCACATCCAGTGAACACTATCACATTCCGTGAACACTATCACATTCAGTGAACACTATCACACTCAGTGAACGCTATCACACTCAGTGAACACTATCACACTCAGTGAACACAATCACACTCAGTTAACACTATCACACTCAGTGAACACTATCACATTCAGTGAACACTATCACATTCAGTGAACACTATCACATTCAGTGAACATTATCACACTCAGTGAACACTATCACATTCAGCGATGACCATCACATTCAGCGAACACTGTCACATTCAGTGTACACTACCACACTCAGTGAACACTTTCACATATAGTAAACACAATTACATTCATTGAACACTACCACATTCAGTGAACACTAAAACATTCAGTGTACACTATCACATTCAGTGTACACTATCACATTCAGTGTACACTATCACATTCAGTGAACACCTTCACATTCAGTGAACACTAAAACATTCAGTGTACACTACCACACTCAGTGAACACTATCACATTCAGTGAACACTATTGCATTCAGTGAACACTATTGCATTCAGTGAACACTTTCACATTCAGTGAACACGATCACATTCAGTGAACACTATTGCATTCAGTGAACACTTTCACATTCAGTGAACACTATCACATTCAGTGAACACTATTGCATTCAGTGAACACTTTCACATTCAGTGAACTTTTATTTCCAGCTTTAAACTTCTATTATCATATTAAAAGTATTGCAGTTTTTCTGATGTCTATTTAATAAACATGCATGTTGTCAATTGCTACCGTTCTAATCAATTTTACTTTAAAATATAATCACATAGTAATGATAGTTCAATGGATCAGCTTGAAAAAACTTGAAAATGAGATGAACAGTCTCTGCTCTTCTGTGTATAAACGAGTCCATTTCTGGCAATTGCAATAAGGCATGCATATTGAACTATATAGTATGGCAATAAGTCACACAGTGATCAGATTTTGCTTGTGCTTTCATTTGCAATAAATGAAACTAGTAGAATTTTATAGTAATGTGATAAGTCATAAAGTGTCAGTTGCTTGTGAATTAATGAGCATAAATTTTACACTTTGAATCACACTGCTTTACATCATTTCGAAAACAGGCTGATTGAGAAACTAAACATGTTTTACTACTGAATATTATAATTAATTATTCCATATCTTAATAAGGTACATGTATTGTTAATTTGTGTGGTGTATATAATACTGGTAACAAAAAAGGTAATATGCAGCAGTACTTTTTATCTGCTTTGTGCAAATATCAAGTTAATTTATGCTGCTTTTCCTTGTAGGTATTACCTGAAATGCAATATTCACAAATTATCGTCCCCCTCGAAATGGATTTTTTACAAAAAAACACGAAATTTCGTTCCAACAAAATTAAATGATTTTACAGTATCTTCAGCCAAATACACCTTCAATGTATCCATTTCGTAAATGTTTTTCTCACACTGTCAATTATCAACCAGTCTGAACTAGCAACTTACTCTTACAAGAAACTGACAACCTTTGCCAGTCTGCAAACTAAACCTGCACATTCAAGTGAAGTCCTAGCTCTCTCACAACTCATGACAATAACCTAAACATTATCAAAAATCTTAAATGCACAGAATGGAAACCTGTACCAAATCTGTATATATTGTTTTCTATTGCAAATATTCCTCAAACAGAGATTTATTTGTCAAGGTCACTTGCAAGAGTACTGCTTCATTATAGTGTTAGTCTGTAAAGAATAAATAAAATATGATTTCCCCATATACCATCCTCACACATCAGTCGTTAGACAAGACTCTATATTATCCCTAATTCACGTGAAAAACATACTGGTCGAAGAGAATGCCATATACAAGCGTATACTACATTTCTCCTTATATAACAGAGGCCCGTAAAAGGCCCCTTCCCAAATGGAAATTTCTTTAAAATTGTGCATTTTTCCCAACAATCCCAAGTTATACCTACTTTTTGGTTTTCCAAAACATGAAATATACCAAACATTTTTCCAAAATTTAGAGGCTAAGGCCCCTTCCCAAAATGAAGAGAAAAAGCCCTGTACTATATTTATGTAATGCATTCATGACTTTAGATGTATGTTTTCTAAGTTTCTGGTGATATAGTTATGTTATCTTTATTTTCAGGTGCTGAATGAAACATTTCCTAATCATACATTTCTGATGAATGGTTTGATACAAGGTGTTAAGGTAAGCATTTAGTCACATTAAGTTTTGGTTGCAATGACAATGATTGGGAGCAGTGGCCTAGAGATCTGGTGCCCGCTTTGGGATTGAGAGGTCCTGGATTCAGCCCCCATCTGGACCACTGGTTAATTTCTCTGAGCTAGAATAACCCACATGCATGATGCTCCACTCCACCAAGGTGTAATTTTGTACCTGTGAGAGCAGTGTCTATTCCTGGGCACCGCAGATCAATGTTGACTGCCTAACTGACAGGAGAGAAATAATCTCCCCAGGGAGACTTGAATGTAGGTTTCTGAAATTCATTAGGTAGCCCAATAACCAGCGGAAGTTAAAATGTAAAAAGGTGGTTGAGCGGCTGAACTGCTGAAACTTTCAGAAAACAGCCCTCGAAAATTGGTAACTTAACTTTTTTTATGATGATAAGTCACAGGAGCTTTGCCTGAGCCTGAATCTCATGGACAGCGGTTCTATAATTTGCTGGCAGGGTTTGCACAGGAAACAGTACTTAAATTTGATGCCTAGTAGCTAGTACATGTACTGGGAAAGTACTTGAATTTGAATCTGCAAAAAAGTCCTTAAAAAATACTTGAATTTGAGAAAATGTTTGATAAATCAGTTTAGAATTACTCTGCTGCTTTCTGAAAACTGACTGAAATATGAAACAGTTCAAAGATGACGAAAATTGACAAGAGAGTCAGGCGTAAACCATTTCTACATTTGGTTGTTTGTACCACTACATTTGGCCTTATACTGTATCATTATGTTGTATAATTTCAGGGTATTTTGTCGTTTCTCAGTGCCCCATTGATTGGTGCTCTCTCAGATGTGTGGGGACGTAAACCATTTCTACTATTGACTGTCTCCTTTACTTGTGCTCCTATCCCACTCATGAAGCTTAGCCCCATGTAAGTACATGTACAATATTCAAAGTAACCGTAATAAACGACATAAGGTGCAACCTCTGTTGAGTAACAGCCTTTTTTGGAGCTGCAAGTATCAGCTTGTTTTTAGAGGTTTTTGCTCTACAGAGGTTAGATTTATATTAAATGTCTACTTAAGAAAATTTTGCTGTGATAGAGAGGTTGTTGGTCAACAGAGTGCCTCAATATTCCTGAATTCCGGATTTACATGTCCTGAAGGAGCCATGATTTCTGTCTGATCAGAATAAAAGATATTTGATAAAAATATCTTGAGGAATGGCAAAGTTATGGTCAATTTAATCTGGTTTGAAGGAATTTCTGAATACTAGAAATAATGTGATTGGAGGCCCCTTGTTACTCAAAAAGGGTTGACCGCATTGGATTTTCCTGATTTTAAATTTAGCTCCGTTGACACCCGGAGGCTGGGTGACCCCTGTATAGGAATATGAGTTCTATGGAGTAGAGGGTTAATATCACTTAATGTATAACTGTTGTATTAGCTGTATAGACTGACTTCTGTGTGTAGTAATATGACTTCTGTGTCTGGAAATAAACCATCAGAGGCTCGACTGTGAACTAGATATTACAATTACAGTTTCTTAACCTCAACTTTTGACGTTTCTTTTACTGCTGAAATTGCATTTTGGAGTTCTTGTCTGGCTTAATGTGTTACATTTTAAGAGAAATTCATGCACTCTGGGGGAAAGTTGTACAAATTACTGTGCCATTTTGAGCTTTATTTCCCTATTACCATTTGGCTGAGAAGATATTTTTTTTATCTTTTTGAGATCTGGGAAAACAAATAACAATGTCTGACATTTCCAGTTTATAGGATTTGCTTTCATACAATTTGTGTAATTTTTCGGCTTGTACCATTATTGGATAGATTGTGATTCTTATAATTATTTCCTTCAATATTGTAAGCCTATGATTGAAATGTTAGAATGGGACATTTTCATGTATTTTTAAGAGTAGACCAGTCATCGATTTATCTGATTTTATAGCTTTGTGTATTAAGTAGACCAGTCTATTATACATAACATGATCTCAATGTCCGGTGTCTTTGCTGTAACATTAAGTATTAGTGTATATATTAATCTATTTCAGGTGGTATTTTACTATGATCTCAATGTCCGGTTTCTTTGCTGTAACATTAAGTATTAGTGTGTATATTGTTCTATTTCAGGTGTTATTTCACAATGATCTCAATGTCTGGTGTCTTTGCTGTAACATTAAGTATTAGTGTATATATTGTTATATTTCAGGTGGTATTTTACTATGATATCAATGTCTGGTGTCTTTGCTGTAACATTAAGTATTAGTGTATATATTGTTATATTTCAGGTGGTATTTTACTATGATATCAATGTCTGGTGTCTTTGCTGTAACATTAAGTATTAGTGTATATATTGATCTATTTCAGGTGGTATTTTACTATGATCTCAATGTCCGGTGTCTTTGCTGTAACATTTAGTGTTGTATTTGCTTATGTTGCTGATATTACTACAGAAGAGGATCGAAGCCAAGCTTATGGACTGGTAATTAGACATTCTGTATTAACTGCCTCAAATGTTTTCTCTGAAACCATATCACTATTGAACTACCATGTAACCTCTAAAATGTCCCCCTTCCAGAGCACCTCTTCTGCAGCTTAACTTCATATTAGTTATAACCTAAAGAATTGGAGGGTGTGGCTCTGGAAAGAGGTTGTATTGCAAGTAAAGTAATACAAATAAAAACTTCATGTCTCCCTGGTGTCAATTTCCTGATTAAAGTCCAGATCTATCAGTCCTGAAAATACAACGACCCCTGGACAAAATAAAAGTTATTTGATGAAAATATCTCAAGAAATGGCAAATTAAATTGTAAATTCAATCTGCTCTAAAGTATTTTCTTAAATACAAACTGAGTTAAATCTGGAAATGATGTCATTAAAGGCTACTTGTTAGGCAAAGATGATTGGCCACTTATAATTTTCCTGATTTTGAATTTCTCTCTGTTGACACCCCTGAAATTTATTCAATACATTAAATACAATGGGACAACCAGCTTCCGATATCTCAATACGTCATAACAGGGGTTTTGTTTGGCCGAAAATAAATTTAATTTCATTGGCTAAGCTTCCGCACTGAGATTCGTGTGGAAACCCATGAAATTGCTCCATTTATTTTCAAGGTTACGATATTTCTCCAGCAAATAGTATGTAGTATACCATAATGAACACTGGTTCCTGTGATGAATTGATCAGGACCTGGGATCCAGTTTTACAAAGATGATGAAACCTTAGTCTTAATTGCTTCCAACCACTTCTACCAATTATATATCTTATGATCTCTTAGGACCCTTCTATTACAAAGGCAAGAAATCAATTCATAGTTTCGTCTAAAGAATTCCTGTTAGTCTAGTATAGATTGGATATTCAGTCATTTTAGGATAGGTTATACATCCTATGATGTTATATTGACAGAGTAGATGGAAGATCATAATATATTACCGAGTTACTGAATGACAGATTGTGACAGGTGCCTGTCAGTAGCCTCAGCTATATTGTTTATCTTGATGGGGAGGGGGGGGAACGGAGGGGGCATTACACTTGATTAACAGACAATTGATTAAGAGACAGATTCACACACACTTAGTATTACCATATAAAAGCTCCCCGTATTTATTAAACTCTTTGTCTTAATTAATAAGTCCTCCGTCTGCCTATTAACTATCCCTTCTAGTACATGCCCACACTAATAAATATCTCATCTTATAAATGTATATTCCACTCTAAAAAGTGCACCATCAAAACAAATGAACTTCCCCTCCAATAAGTTCCTTTTACAAATACCCTTCAAATATATCGATGGCTTAGAATTAGTGCCACTTACGACCTTTTAAGATTCATACATATTTAGAATAAGCATCACAATGCACTTCTTATGAGCCCATTTTCATAAAAATCTGAACTTGTCATGTTGACCAAATTGAAGTTGTAAAAGTTTGTTTTACCATAAGTAAAGAGTAAATGTCAGACAGTTTTTCCGTGTTTTGTCAATATATCGATTTGGTAGTTACGACCTTCTTGTTCTAAGCCATCGATATATATCATTCAATAAATACCATCTTACTTCCCCTCTACCTCTAAAGTCATTGGTTTTAACCAAATACCTACCTATACACAAAGCAATAAATGGACCATTTTTGCTACCATAGTAGATGTAACAGCCGCTACAAAACCCATAATGTAGTTCTTCAATTCAAACAAATCACACCAAGATAGAAATTTCAGTAAATACCAAATCTATAAATTTTCAGACAATGAAACTTTTATAAAAAAATTATCAATTGTAATTGTGACAACTTAAAATCTCGAAACTGCCTAATCCAGCGACCCGGGTTCAAATCCAGGTGGAGGCACACATATGCCTGCCATATTCAGCAGAAAGTTGACTGGCAAATAAAGGCTAAGCTCAGCATATTTTTTAAAAAAGAAAAAGAAGTTTTCTGATGATGGAATATTCATCATACAAGTACATGTAGATTATTTCTAGAATCTCGCATCACTGTATATCCAGTCAGTCATTATTAGATAATTGATATTGTCTGCATTTCCTCTCCATTATGCTGTATAATTAGACAATATTTAGAGTGGCATAATATAGGAAATCACATCTATCTGGTGAATACTGATAGACAGTCATCATCTTCCACTTTCACTCTGGACCATCGATCTGTCGTAACCTTTTTTGTGAGTGAATTATTCATTAATACAATATTGGGTATGATAACCTTTTTTGTACAGTAATACATATACATGTATCTATCATCCAAATGTTTATATGAATCATCCTGATGAGAGCTATTGAGTTCATGTGCTCCCATCTTGAATACTGTAAAATCATTCATTTTCGTGGTGGACTAAATTTCGTTCACCTTTAACACAAAATCAAATCCCATTGAACAATGTGGCCTACGTAGCTCAGTGGTAAGCATGCTGCCGCCTAATCCGGCGACTCCCTAATCCGGCGACTCGGGTTCAAATCCGGGTGGAGGCACACATATGCCTGCCATATTCAGCGGAAAGCTGACTGGCAAATAAAGGCTATGCTCTGCATCCTCGGCAATTATTTTGACCCTGGAATTTATTAGTCCATGAATTAACGTCCCATCGAAATGGTCTTTTTTACCAAAATCATCGAAAATTAAATGATTTTACAGTACTATATAATATATAGAGGATCTTACATGAGTGTATTTTCATATTGAATTTATTAAACGAGTTGGATAAAAGTGATAAAATACGAGACTCTGCCGAGTATTTTATTACTTTTATCCAACGAGTTTTATAAATTTAATATGGAAAGACACGAATGCAAGATTCTTTTTATCACATAAACAAAATAAGCCATTTAAATGTAGAAAACTAAAAAATAGTAGACCCGCTTCCCCTTAGAGAGGAGAATATTGAGGTGAGTAATGCGGTTAAGAATAAATGAGCATCTAAACATAGTGCAACACAGTGACTGTATTTCAATTACATTTAATTCAATGTTGAAAACGAAAATGAGCCGAGACGGGTATATTTGAACGGTAATAACGTCACGGACCTTTTTAGTAGGCCCTATCCGGTCTTGAAATTAGTTAGCTAAGGGGAACATACTCGTACTAAAAACGGGAAACATCACGTACATTGTGACGTCATGTTTATGTTTTGACGTCATCACTACTTCGAACATCCGTGATGAGATGGATAAATTTTAAAGAGATGCGATTTTGAAACTCAAAATGCATTAAAATTGTGCAGGAAGTGTTAAACCATGCTTTAAATAGAATGTAGGTTAGTGTTTATTTATTATATTTGAATTGAATTGCCTTGGTAAAGTCTCGCTGATTCGCCTTGTCTGTCGATCTGACCTGTACCGCTGACGATAAAATCAAGGTCGGCCATATTTGTTTTTGTTTTTTTGACAGCGCGTATGAATACATAATTATGATTAATTATTCAGTAGTGTAATATCGTTTTTATGTAATGGGCTTTATTACACTCCCACACCGTGAATTATGTGATAAAAATGAGTATGATATTCTATTGGCAATTTGTTCTTGACTTGATATTTGGACACTGTGATTGCCTGACATGTATAGCTAAAGCATTTTCAAAGTCATTAATAGCACTTGAAACCTCTTTTATCTTGTACTGTGCAAATATGCAAAATATGATTTCTTTAATCTGATAAGGACCACTCTCTATAGATAAGTGGATTGCTGAACAAGTCAAAGTTGTTCCGATTTAACAGTTTCATACATTTGGGAAATTATTTATATTGTTATTACATTTGACAGTAAATTTCATGTATATGAAAATGCATGTATTTAAACATTGAAACTTACGAGGGGTGATCAATATATTCGAGGACTTTCCTTCTCAATTTTGCAATATTGGAACTAGAGTAATAAAATTACACGCTGATGCAGTTCAATCAATTATCTCGCGATTTGTCTAATTTTCTTTGTGATAACGTCACTATTTACTTGATGACGTCACATTTTGTAACCATGGTGAAGCGCGCACCGTCGAGCATCTTGAGCGTAACGTCATTTCTGAGAAACGACACGCTATGAAAATTAACGCGAAACTTGTAAATTCCTTTCGATACCTCCAAAATGACTTGACAAAATTGTGCATGGATTCTGTGCGCTTTCAATGAGCCATTTTCATATGATTCCATTGTTTATGTGATTAAAGGGTATCTGCCAAACGGTTGAGTCGATAAAATAAGGATAAACAGCAAAAATAACACCGCGTTAGGGACACTTTCCGTTAAATTCTGCGAAATAAGACGCACAGATCTCAATCAAATGTAACTGGCAAAAACTAAGACTAGTATAGGCTACAACACATAAAATCGTTGACTCCAAATCAAAAGGGTCATTTCGATATTGCGTCCTAAACCTGATAGGTCCTGTTTCAGTCTTAATTGAAATAATCTTCTTTTGTAAAGCCAACTGCTCTTTTCCAATGTTTGTTTCCAATAACGCATCGATACTCTTTTTATTCCACCTCACATTCCAGAATCGGCTATTAACTACTTATTTCAGTAGTAAAAGACAACCAGTCTCGTACATGGAACCGGGTATAAGTCCAGAAAGAAGCTATGTGCTGCTCCGACGGTGGCGCTTGGAATGACGTCGCGTGACGTCCAACGTCACGCGCCCATTGTATGAATCGTATAATTTTATTAGTGCATTCGGTCGGAGACATCTTACTCCGAATGATGTTAAATGGCTTTAAATCTTGCTGCTAATATGAATTTGCTAAATGAAAAGTCCTCGAATATATTGATCACCCCTCGTATACTGTAAAATCATTTAATTTCGATGGGACAAAATTTTGTGGTTTTGGTAAAAAAGAATATTTCGATGGGACCTGAATTCATGGATTTTGCATTTCATGTAATGAATACAAGGGTCAAAATTAGTGTTAGACAAGATTTGATTTCGTGGTTAAACGTGAACCACGGAACTTAATCACCCACAAACATTAATGATTTTACTATAATACTTGTTATAGGGTGAGACATTTGCAAATATTTCCATGCTAACTTTAGTATGAATGGCGCATTGGATGAAACATCATCCAAGGGTAAATGAAATTTATAAAAAACAACAATTTATATTAATTTTATGGATGCAGCCCTAGTCCTGAACTTATCGGAAGACTATGGTATCTAATTTGGGGGGGGGGGTTTAGCTGCATTTTCTGGGTAAAACCCCTCAAGCTGCAATTAAACACAACTAATTGCATTGTCATCATACAGTTTTGCAGCCTGAAATAGTACCATTTGTTTGGTTGACTGGGACTAGAAATAATCAATTTACACCAGCAACATGTTTTGAACAAAAAGGAAATTGTTATTTTTTTGCTGAATCAGACATGTGGTTTGAAATTCTATATTCCCAGACTGGTTTTATATTTCTATTTCAGGTGTCGGCCACATTTGCTGCTAGTTTGGTGACCAGTCCAGCGATCGGAGCGTATCTAGGAAGCCTTTATAGTGACAATTTTGTAGTGTGGTTAGCTACGGCCATAGCTGTGTTTGATATGTTATTTATTCTAGTATTTATTCCTGAATCATTACCGGAGAAAGTACGACCAGCCACCTGGGGGTCACCTATTTCCTGGGACAAAGTAGATCCATTTTCTGTAAGTATAGTTGTGTTAGTTATAGGTACTTAACTTAATTGACACAACTCCAGTTGTCAATCAATACCCTTTTATCAATTTTAATGGTAAATTATAATCACTTGGTCCAAGGGGTTAACCTGAAAACCTTCGACAAACAACAACAGGAGCGATCTCTGCTCTGGCGTAATGTCAATTTTGCCATCAAAATATACAATCTTTGATGATAGCCACCAACTTAAAATGATTCAAAACTTGTCTAAATGATATATGCTTATTGATACGTCCTTGTAATGTCATGTTCCAATGCATTGTATGTCAAATATATTGCATTGGTCTCTTTTTTAAAACAGGTTGAATAATATTGGTTAGTGAAACATTGTGACTGTACATATTTTAATAAATTACCAGTTCTTGAAGATTAATGATTATTATTTGTATTTCAGGCATTAAGAAAGATGGGTTCAGATTATCTGATCTTGCTACTTTGTATCACCATATTTTTATCCTACTTGCCAGAAGCTGGAGAATACTCATGCTTTTTTGTATATCTTAAATTAGTAAGTATAATTTTATTACGCCCTAAAATGGGCTACATGTTTTAGCTTTGCTAGGCCATGGCACCGTACAGTATTGATTCAATGCCCACTTAAAATGTTAATATGACAACACTCAATCATTAAATGTAATACTGCCGAATCACATTTGAAGTTAAATAGTTATTTTACTTTTACTCTTGGAATCCTATATAAAAAAGTAACATTGATGTGTTTTGTATTAGGTTGCATAATTTTGTCTTTCAGCTGACCAAATGGTGCCTATAATGTACATGGTTAAGATTTAGTGAAACATTGGGTTGGTCCTCTTATATTTTTTGAGGACATTGGGTCAAAGTGAAAAGACGAGATTGTCTTAAATTTAAAAATGGTTTCTGAAATGCTGAGCCTATGTTTCACAAACTGGTTTGAAAGGTTTTTTAAAATTGTTAGGCAAACCGGAGGTCATAAGGTCACTTCATTGAGGCTCATTTCATTATTTATAAAGGCAGTTGAAGCATTTTCTCCAATAGGCTTTGAATAAAGAAATATCCCTGTAGCCTTTACCTGATAATGTTTTGTTTATGCTGCAAAGTTACGGTCTTCTGTGTTCCTTGTTGGATGTTTTTGTTGTTGAATCCCCTCATGTTTGTTTCTCATCATGTTTTGTCTTGACTTTTCAGATTATGGGATTTACAACAGAAGAAGTAGCTGTATTTATTGCTGTTGTTGGTGTATTATCTGTTATAGCACAAGTAAGCTGTTTATCATACCCTTATCTTAACTTATCTTACTATTTCAAACATACACTGAAGTCTAAAAACTCATGTCTAAAATGTAGTGGAATTTACATTTGTCCTGAAGGTTTTGAGTTAATTTTTCTGCATAGTCTTTCTACAATATTGGCTATAATAAATAACCACCTGATGTGGAGAATTTTTTGCTGCTTGTGACAACCCTAGTTTACAATTTCAGGAAAACTGGTTACTTACTTAATCCTCTTCACACGGTTGTGCACATTAGACCACCACCAGAGATCTCTAATGTAACTGTTCCCTTGCCCATGTTTGTTCTTGGCCCGAGCTCCACCCATCAGTCTTCATCTCTTAATCTACGAAAAACTGGTTTTGTTAACTGAAATACATATGATTGAAAAGTTTTTGTAACAGTGAGTTACCTAATGAAAACAAAACAGAAGCTATGTATTTTCGACTCTTAACATATTCATGATACACACTTTTGATGCTGAAATAATATGTATATTTTGTTTATTTCAGACTGTTATATTAGCATTACTAATGAAGTATTTAGGGCATAAACAAGCTATTGTATTTGGATTATTGTTTGAATCAGTACAGTTAGCGTGTTACGGCTTCGGCTCACAAGACTGGTAAGTAAACTATAATTATAATAATAATAAAAATAATAATAATAATGTTAATAATAATAATAAAGACTTTATTTATAGAGGCAACATAGTGAAGCATTTGTCCAATCTTCCATACAAGCCTCTGAAATTAAACACATTTACATACTGTAGAGCTCTATACAATGGGTGTTCTGATACTGTAAAATCATTAATATTCAAGGGGGATGGAATTTCATGGATTTTGTGGATGATCTCAACCACGAAATTAAATCCTTACAAAAATAATTATTTCTATAGTATGTGACTTAGTGGATAACTTAAGATATCCTTGAAATTATATCCCAACGAAATGGTCTTTTTTCAACTAAACCGCAAAATTTTGTCCCATTTAAATTAAGTGATTTTAAAGTAGTTTGTGACCTTTCCTTGTATTTCCTTCATTGTTGGTTAAAAACAATGTTTTCCACATAAAATTTACTTTGATCTATGTACAATTCTGTCTTTAAAATATGTATTCTGTCTCATGTCCAGTTAAATAGTCATACACAATTACTACAGTACTGTGATAAGTTTATGAGTCTCTAGTAATGTGTTGTGTTGCATAGGATCTGCTATGAGTTATCAATGAACATCAACTTCAGTTGAACTCGAGTCTTGGAAACATAGGTTGTTAATCATTCCTTTGGCAAGCTTCAAAATTTGATTTTCGTGACCATTTTACGCAATGTTGATCTCAAAAACTACGAATGGTGGATTCTTTTCATCACATTACCATAGTTACATAGGCAAAGCAATGTCAGAAATAACATTTTCGCATTGAAAGGCTGGTTATTTCACATGGAAGTGTTTTCAGGGTATGTGAAATTATATGGTTATATTTTTCACAATGATGTGGTTTGCGGGTACTATATCTGCTATGTCTAGTATTATATATGAGGTTACATATGTTTCCCATTGCGCACGTATATGTATGCCATGTTGTATATTTGTGTTTGGGCCGGTGACCTTATTATGCAATAAACTGTAACTGTATATATTTTTCAGGATAATGTGGTTTGCAGGTACTATAGCTGCCATGTCTAGTATAACGTATCCTGCCATAAGTGCTTTTGTATCAGCCCACGCAGAGGCTGATCAGCAAGGTATGTCCTGTACAATCTTTAATTTGAATCAGATTACATTTACTTGTACAACAATAAAACATCAGCTATGTATAGCTATTGTCCTACATTATAGAAAAGATTTTTTGACCTTAAACTGATGTAAAAAATTCAGCATAATTCAAGAGTCTTGGTTTAACTTCTTCATCTAGATTTATATAGATAAAATGTTCTGACTTTAAAATATGTATCAACCTTCAGATAAAACTTGAAAACCTGGAGTTCAGTCAGAATATAGGTAGCAAATTATTTGGACTTCGGGGAAAAGCTGAGTCTCTATCTTTCAGAGCAATTATTTCATATTAATAGAAACTGAATTGCACTTGTGTACTTTAAGATCGGATGAATGTTTCATATTAAAAGTATGTTCAAATTAGTCATACATTTGACTGTGTATTAATATCTATATTGGCTTATCAGTTTTGGATTCAGGAAGAAAAAATTCTGAAACATTTAAGAAGTTGTAATCAAACTAGGGGAAGTAACTCTTCCTTTCCAAAACTTGCTATTTTACAAAGGGATGTTATTCATAAATGATTTGTCCATTTCCAGGTGTTGCGCAAGGAGTGGTGACTGGTATACGAGGGCTGTGTAATGGTCTAGGGCCAGCATTGTTTGGCTTTATATTTTACCTGTTCCACGTAGATCTAAATGAAAATAATGAAGGCGATACGTCACATAAAGCAGGCCATGTAGACAATCATACTGCACATAAAAAGTTTAGTACTTCAAAAGATGTAAGTATATTTAGGGCCCTGCAAATTTTTTGCAGGTGCCCTATAGTAATCACCCTGTCCGTCCGTCCGTCTGTCCGTCCACATTTTTCATGTTTTTTTCTTAATAACTTGCAAACCGTTAAAGGTATCAACTTCAAACTTTAAACATAAGGTCACAGCAACAATACACTATTGTATGCCAAGTTATGTTACTCCAGCTACAATATTGTAAGAATTATGGCCCTTTGTAAAATTACAATTTTCCTCATTTTTCATCTTTTTTTCTACATAACTTCAAAACCGTTACAGATATTCAAATGAAACTTGCTATACATATTGACAGTGACAATACACACATGTGTAGCAAAGGGCAACAACTGTAGCTTTAATAAATTTTGGCTTGTGCCCCTTTTTCGACTTCAAAACTTTAACATTGGTTATAGTTCAAAAACTTTTCAAGCTATTCAAATGAAACTTGCAATACTTAATGACAATGATAACGACAGGGCCCTGATCATGACAGTGGTGGTTCTAGTTTGTATACATGTAATTGTGTTACAATTCTATCCATGTATTGAGTGGCAACATGCATTTTGACATTTTCTCTTTAACTCTAGTACATTTTTATCCCTTTCAAATCTTGAAACTTCTTCAGTCAATATTGACCTAAAACTAGGTGGACTTGACATTCTGCCGGTGTGCTTACAGATTGTATTTCTAGTTGAATTAATGTATTATTGGTTATTTTGAGATACAGTGTGATTTAGATTATAATACTATTGTTGGAACAAAACAGTAAAACATGCATCCTGGTCATTGAAATTGACCCAATATACCAAGACTGGAGCTCAATTTGCTTCAGAAGTTTTCATGAAAACAGAAAACATGAGGATAGAATCTGGATGTATAGTTCACCAAATCGTCCAAATGTGTATGAGGATCTACTATTTTTGATTTTTAATAAAATTTCCAAATATTAATTAGATTTGCACATCACTAAATGAACTATTATTTTTCCCATTTCAGTCTGTAATTCCAGGCCCACCATTTGCGTTTGGTACCGTGTTAGTTATAATAGCCATGCTAGTCGCAATCAATATACCAGATAATCCACATGCCAAAAAACCAACATCAAAATCAGCTGTCCAGTTACATCAGTCAATGGTAGAAAAAGGTAAATATTCTTTCTTAAATTCTTATGTTTAATTTTAATAGATATGAGCATCACTTGGTTTTGTTAAAGGACTGCATTTAATAATATTTTCATTGAGTGATCCACACTTGTAAACTGTGTGGATATACACTTCCCTCCAAAACTTCCTTCACGCTCCTAAAATCATACAATTTTCTTAAATTGACAAACACCAGCGTGATGGTATAGTTTCTTTCAAACTCTACATATTAAATGATTTCCTTTTATCATTCTCTAATTTCATTGATACTCTTGTCAGTATTTATCTGCACTCAAACTTTAAATTTCACACTGGCGTTTTGTCAATTTAAAAAACTCATATAATTTTTTGGGAGTGTGAAGGAACTTTTGGAGGGCAGTGTATATGTTTGTCTGTAAGATAGGCTATTGTCAAGATCTCCACATGTAGAGAGGTTGTGAGCTGCTGGAGGAAAAAATGCCTGTAATGGTTGTTAACTAGTTCTAGCAAAACTGGTTTGGCCAACTGACAAATATAAATTTATTGTATTATTCAGCTCAGCTACATTACTCCTGAGTCAATCTCCCTATATTATGTGTTTATCAAATATGGCTGAAATTTGTTCATAAAAATCCTCTAAAATGAATAATATAAACGAATACTCTGGATTGTAGGTTTAAAAAAGAACGAGGATGCTGCGGAACCATTGATGGCCAACTGTGAACAGCAATTATAGATAGACTTGTGTATAGTGTATAGTATGGATACAGAGATTTGGAATGTTGATGGATCGGCAGATTCAGTGTTAGAACTTCTTATATAAACGAGAAATGAAGTGTGTATACTTCCAAGCCTGCTGTATATTTTAAAACGTGATTGGTGGAAAGTTTCATATTATAATGTTCCGGTAAATGACTTTGACGTTAAAATGTTATTTTTGAGTCATTGCTCTTTTGACACATTACAGTGTGACTATCCAGTCAAAGTATTATTACTATAATAAACGATAGCCTACAGAGAGTATGTGTCTTACTCAAATCATGACAAGTACTAGGAGGGCAGTCATGTTTAAAACTTTCAAAATATACCTTGCACAAGACTGTTACTGTAACAGTAGTTGTCTTTGAATTTCTTGTTTCTGTAAAAAAACATTTCAATAACAAGTCCACCTTTAGTACCTGTGAGAATGAGTAGACAAATTGAGTTTGTCTTATAAGGATAAGATAATCTTGATTTAACGTTGGTAATGTTTAACATATTAACATAAGCTTGAAGCTTGTATCTGACATAACATTGATTATCCAAAAACATACAAACAAACAATCTATAAAATAAAAGATGAAATAATGTTCATTTTAAGTCAGTTATGAATAACACATGTTTAACATAAGCTTGTAAGTTTGTTTCCAACTTATCAATATATGAATATATTGAAGTAGCAAAGAAACTGGACTTGGCAATTATGCTTTTAAAGTTAAGGTAGGGTTATTATTGAGGTGGTTTAAATGATATAATGGGTACATGTCTGATGCCTAGTCTGTTTATGTCTTGTGATAATATTGTCTGATCTGTATATACCTTGTGATAAGTGTTTTAGATAGCATAGTAATTATAGTGTAAATTCAGAGGATGGACATACCACATCATGAGGTTTTGGCAAAGACTGCAAGTAAAAATATGTCCACAAAAAGTTAAAAACAACTGTTAGTATTTTATTCTTAGCTCTCAAGCAGATAATGAGTAATGACAATAGATTTATTGATTTCAGCCACCGGCCCACAACAACATAATACATATCAGTAATTGCATGATATGTTATGGCTATATGAGTATTATCCATGCCATATTATATTTTTGTGAAACATGTAACAGTTTTTACCCAAACCTGACTTATCTCCATGGCTACCAGATGTTTGCTTGCAGTCTTAGCCAAACATTCACGTAGTATGTCCACCCTAGTTAAGGATTTCAAATGAGTTTATAGTTTTGCTGCATTGATGTGAAATGTAATTGTACCTTGCTGCATTATAATCATGGTTAGATTATTCAATTGTATAGTGTGTCTATCCAATGTTGGAAACAGTGGTTTGGTGTTTTGGCTCGTGAGACAGACTTGTATCTTATTAAGTTAAAATCTATTGCGATGTTAATTAGTAATTGATAATTTCATTTTGTGGTCTAGTTCATTTACAAATTTCTTGAAATTTTGTTGTTTACTTACAGATATTCATATTGTGTCAGTTTTGCTAGTGTCCTTGACCCCTTGATATGTTGGTTAATTATATACATATGTATTGTGATAATTGTTTTATGAAATTCAAATCATCCTATTTTGCTCATTATTATTGTTGTATGCAGTACATGTTTGCAGTGAACAGCATTGGTGTGGTAATAAGCATAATTAAACTCTTTTTGGTCACTAGGCGGACATAAAGAGTCAAGTTTGTAAAGAAAACTGTTACTGAACAGTTACTGGTCCTTTAAGACTTAAACTGGTCCTTCTTGATTTACACTGGCCTTGGACCAGCGTTAGTGTTGAGCCCCATGTTTTTGGTCTACTGTATAATATTAAACGACCATCTGTCATTAACAGCCAATATCATTTGATGATTGTATGACACAGCCACCTGTTTCCAGCAGCTGCAGTTTATGTACACTGTAATCTGACTGCTTAAAACAGGTTTCAGTGCAGGGTAATATGTCTCCCATACATGTATAGTAGGGTGGGGAGACAGATTGATTTTACGCTGGATGTCAGTTTGCCTAGATGGATGTCACAAGATTAGTCAACAGTAACTGTTGTTCCACATACTCCTTGGCAGAACTTCAATGAAAGTTACTTGGAAATGAAAATAACCACCAAATACTTATAAATTAAGATATATCGTTAACTTAATTACTTCAAAGCAACTAGGTATTGTTTTATCAAAGTACTGACGAAACATTAAAAATACAAATGAATCTATTTATAATGCTATACAACTAAGCATATTTTAGAAATTTTAGGCTGGATGAATATTACCAAAGTTATGGCACTTTGTGGGAGATATAATTTTTTGTGTCAAACCCCCTTTTAGGCGATCATTGAATATAATGTAGCATGTTTTATCTATATGTAAGATGTATTTTATTTACTCATGAATCTGTGAAGAATATACCTCAATGTTAAGTCATACTTGTCTCAGTTACCCGTATGTCTTATAGTCAATCAGCCATGTCCAAGGTCAAGCCTTTTATTTGTAGGATTATCAACCATTGACCTTTATTTTGCTGCTTAGAAAAAATGAAAATTTACAAAATTTAAACAATAGTAATGATACTGATATGACAAATATGTGATTTTAAACCCATGTTTGGGACCTTATGACAACTTCCTGTCTTTTTTGCATATAGTGCTAGAATGTGGACTTTAGACCTGTCATTAAGCTCTTTAACTGAATGTGGTCTCATTATTGAGGCAGTATTCAGGTTTTACTTAATTATGGGTACATGGCATCAATGTAGATCATTAAGTGTATTGAACTTGCCCTTGAAACTTGCCCCATACATGTTTGATTTGAATTGTAACAGATATGTATATTTTGAATTTTGTGTGACACCTCAATTTTGTTATACATGTACATTTTATCTGTGCATAAATGTGTTAAATCATTATAATGAGAATGATTTGTTCTAAATTCTCTGTTTTTACTCAGATACCTTTTACTCTAATCTGTGTAAAATCTCAATTTGAGAACTTTTCTGAGACTGGTAACGTGTACACTCTCAATTTGAGAACTTTTTCTGAGACTGGGACCTGTACAATCGCAATTTGAGAACTTATGCGTATGAGGCTGTTCCATTAAAAATATCTGCATTAGTCACCATGGCGACAAAGGCTAAAATCAAAATATTTATTCGTTGTTATAGAGTAGGAGGTGATAATTCTTGTTTCATTTCTGCATATTATGTCATAATTACATTTCTGATTTGACTTCATACTAAACACAACCTTTTTTCATAGCAACTTTGACCCTCTTTTCATAAGTTGTTCGCAATGTCTGTATCTTAGACAGATACAGTACTAAGTATAGTAGTTGTCAGTTCTTTGTTTAAGTATGTATATATATATCTTCAGAAACTTTGTCTGTATATATCTGTAAAAATGTACATATTAATTAAGTTGATCTTTTATTCTTTGATTGTCTTATCTTGAATTATCCTGTTATTTTTATCAGCTTTTCGATTTTATGTTTGGTATTTTCATTGGCGAAATGTCAGTGGAAACGTTTTTGATAATTTCCCAATGAATTTACTATGTAAGTTGCTCTCTACCTTGCTTGAGCTAATAATTGCCAAATTTTAAAAAGCCGAGCCATGTCAACTTATGCCTAGACCTGCTGCCCAACAAATCCACTTAAGATTTTTCTTCTTCCTTGATGTTGGCTGCTGTCATTCGCCGCTTGTTTTCCTCCTCTTGTGGAAGAGTTATTATTTTAGTCTTTAGATCTACTGTTTGTTAAATTAAAGAAAACGACTTACCCATATTGAAAATAATTTTAAACCTGAATCAGCATCATGTTGTGGTTTATGGTAAAATATGTGCATATATCACAACAAATCTTAAACATAGATAAAACAACACTGCTTAATGAATTGCTGTTGGAAACGAGTTGCATGTAATTTGCTAAGCCTCCTATAGACTTAATTTGAGATTAGAGTTTATTTTGCTCAAACATTTTTCTGTCTGGCAGAAAGTGTAACACATATTGTACTCGGGTATATTAAGTTATAAATTCTGGTAAATTTATATAAAAAAATTGTTATTTTTTTCATGAATTTCTGTTGAAATAGTAATTCTGTAATAATGTTCTTCTTTTTATGATACTTCACATTATTTTATTTCTTTAACTTGAGCAGCAATTTGAGAGAAGTGTTATGATGACAATTAGTCACATATCAACAATTTTAATCTTCAAGAGTAATTTGCCCTTGAGTATGCAGTTCTTAGAAAAATATTATTTCCCCATTTATCACACAAGAAATGGATATATCTGTCTGAAAGTATATTTTATACTAATTAAAAATACTTGCTTAAAAAGGATTAACATAGTCATGAAGGTATAATTATTCAAATAGTTAATTTCAGATCATAAGCTATTTTTACCTATATATTTGATGCAATGTCATACGGAACCTTTTCTCATGTTGCTGCTTGGATGTTTTGTTACTTGTTTATTGTACATGTTTGGACGAATGTTTAACTAAATAACACAGCTGGGACCTTATTTATCAACATTGTAAGTCTCAGACTTAGACTTTATGGTGCAAAATGTTCTATTCGGTCTCGTATTGTTATAAATGTTCTGATTTTGATATAAATGGGTATACATGTTCAGTGGGTAACAACAAATAATCACAAAAAATTTCATATGGTTAAATATCATTGCAAAGAAATAACAGTGATTATAAATGGTATCAACTTTAAGTCTCAGTTTCAGTCCTACAATGTTGGTGAATAAGGCCCTTGTTGGCCATGACCTGTTGTTGAATCTTGATGATTATGAGGACATGGGTTTAGATCATTGTCATGCTGACCGTCTGTTCAAAAAACAATTTGTGATTAATTTTTTTACTCAAGAACCTTTGAACTTACCGGTACAATTCTCAAACTTGATAGGCATTACTGGTTTTAAGTCACCATGTGGTCAATGGTCAAGCATGTTGCTGCAAGAGGATGGGTGAACATGTATCATTCCCTCTGCTCCTGGCCCTGTGGGTAATAACATTTTCTCATTTTCATACTCGGACTCCATACTCCAAGCTCAATCTTGAAAACAGCTTGTTTTAGACTTTTGCATTAAAACTAATGCCATCCGTAGCAAATAATCTTTATTAGAAAATAACCCCCTATATGATATGTTTCCATTCAGAAATGAAGCAGTTACAGCAAGTTTTGTAACTAAGAGCATGCTCCAATTGGAGTACAGAGTATGGGTTTGAGCACGGAGTATGTACTCAAATATTTACAATCACCGGGCCTGATTGGTTTTAAACTTTACTGTTCTTGTAGTTGAGTGTGCTCATGAATGTATGTTTGTGTGGATGTTCGACACTTCATATATCATTATATAGATTATGTTGGTATCATTTAGCTATATTCATCATTCATACATTGTGATAGACATTTGTGTGAAATTTATTGAACTTTGTATTTGATTCTTAATCTTCAGTGTTGATTAGCATTCAATGTACAGTATGCTTTTAGTGTTTCGTTGTTGTAATATTTTCTTTTAAATATTCGATTTGTTTTTATTGCTTTTCTGGGCTTCCATAATTTCTTTAAGTGCTAATCTGTATTTTATGGTTAGCACACAATAGTTGCGACCCTTACTTACTCATTTATATATGGAGTGACAGTTGCAGCTGTTGTGTGCTAACTCGTTTGTGTAACATTTTTTTTATAAAATAAAATTCCTTTAACACCTCTTGGATTAAATCCTGCTAACTTCTTGCAGCATTGACCTCCCTTATCAGTACATTGATCACCTGCCTTCACAAGCATAATCATAGTAACATAAGTGTGAATTAACTCAATCGTGCAGTTCTGTGAAAATGAGATATCTTATTTATTGCATCAAAGTATTTTTTATGTATTTCATTGTTAACTCTTTAAACCATTCTTCACAGTTATATAAGAATTATAAAGAATTTGCTAACTCGAGGAAAGTTTCAGTAAATGCTTTGATAAAACAGTACCCCTATCTGTTACTTATGAAAGTCCCAGAATATGAAAATGTCAAATTAAAAATATCAGAAACTGTAAAATTGTGTGGGGAGGTGAATCTGAAGGCAGAGCCCTCTGAGACATGTGTGGGGAGGTGAATGTGTAGGAGGTAAGTTTTGTTGTAGACAAGGGGAACTTCTAAAGATGCTCCATTGTCTTATATTGACTAAGTCCACCCGAACCTTGTACTAGTATTTATGATAAATCTTTCACATGTATATGTCACTTGTCTGGGATTGTCATTAGGAGGCGGCAGGAGGCCAATTTTGACCGCATCAAATGATATTTGGGCCACCTCAAATTAACCCCCAGCTGCTTTCCATCTTCATTGCTTAGGCACCATTGCTGCCTCAAATGTAGAAAAAGCCTCCTACATGAGATCCTAGTGAAACCCCTACTTGTTTACATATGTCACCTAATACTGCACTGTGAAAATACCCACTTTCTACACACCTTTTGATACACTTAATATAGAAATATATAGAAAACAGTTCATAAAATTGTTTAGAAAATTGAAAAACATTAACTAATTGGTGGTTTGTTCAAAATGTTGGAACAGATGTTGGTTAACTTTTCAATTAGTGTGATTGTTCATTCCTTCTTGTATGCATGTAAACAACCCATCCATTTACTGGGGTTTAAGTAAGTGACCCTCCAACTTACTAGAACTCAAGTTTGCAATCCTGCTATTTACTAGAATTCTAATTAGCAATTCAACAATTTACTAGAATTCTATATGGCAAACCCTGCTATTTACTAGAATTCTAGTTAGCAATTCAACAATTTACTAGAATTCTATTTAGCAATCCTGCTATTTACTAGAATTCTATTTAAAAATCCTGCTATTTAGTAGAATTCTAGTTAGCATTTCAACAATTTACTAGAATTCTAGTTAGCAATCCAATTACTAGAAGTAGAATATGCAACCAAATTGTTTATTAGATTGGACTAATTTGTTAGGCAACCAGTAGTATTCATGGACATAAAACGTAATTTCATAGTGTGGTTTATGCATAAAACAACAGAAAAGTATCTATTTAAATGTCAGAATTTGTTTTTTGTCGCGATTTCACCCTCTGCAACATCTTTTGCTTTTTTTGCTTCAATCTTGACTTTGCTATGTTGTAACAAGTTAATCCATACTACATTTGAATAAACTTATAGGAAGCTATAGAATGTGCCACCTTTAGCATATGATGATTACCTTATGTCTGATTTCTGTCTCAATCATTACCTATCACTGGGGTCAATTGTATAGCATGGTGGTCAGTTTTATATCACTGTGGTCAGTTGATGTATTCATTTATATCCTTAACAGTTATCATACTCCAACATTTCGCTGCACAAATGGCAAATTCTTGATAAGTGTGTAAGGTCGGACCATCTCTGAATGACCATCTGCATTATGTAACAATCATATATAAATACAGAACTGAAACTTGAGGTGATCATATTTAGTCAAGGACATAGACCCACAGGTAACTGTATCGTTGAAAACATTTTTTTTTTGAAAATTGATATTTTTTTCTGTTTTTCTTTCGTTTTCAATGATACAGTTACCTGCATAGGCCAAGATTAAATATAATAATTTTTATGCAAGTGTTTGTTCTGTATGTGTCTTCAAAGACGTTCATGCACTGGATATGAAAGTAGAGTATTTCTTAAAGCATTTCTGATTAGCTGACCCGAGATTATCAGTCACGTGATCCACCTACGTCACACGATTGAAGCTAGATTGATGAAGACGCTATCCGCCATCTTGGATATTTCGGATGAAAGAAGATTTTTGTTCGTTTTAGACAAGAGGTTTTAATGTTTAATCCTCCGTCGAATTGAACAAATGTGGGCATTTACTGATTCTAAAATATGTATTCTATGTTTAAGTTACAATATTTTGTATGATACGTCCACTATATTAAAATAAACCTCAGATTTGTGCGAGTTATCGAAATGGAGTTTTCGAACCGACAAATCGGCCCGCAACAAATTATGCGGTTTGTTTTTTATTCCTTTAGAGCTATTCGTACTCGTTATTTTATGGAAAATTAGTTTTTGTAATATTTGGACTGTCTTGAAAATACTTGTGGTAATGAAACAACTTCGTCTTTCTATTTGATGGGGGTAAAATTGAATTCTTACTCGGGCGTCCAAATCCAAATTTCGTTCGTTTTCTGCTTGTGATCAATGTGTGAAAAACATAATAATTTCCTATTTTAATCGAAGTTTCGGTGTATAAAACATTTCAAATGACAATAAACATGTTAATACTCTATCAAATAGCCAATTTGTCTCAATAAAAGTCGATTATTAAACATTTAAACCACCTGTCCACTCCATTAAAGATGGCCGTTTTCGTAAACAATATCGGCGGAAATTAATGGAGTTAACCGAACGCGGTAAAATCAAGGTTTAGCAGAAACGGTCAATAATTACCGAAGCGTGCGCAGTGCATTGTGGATCATCCACGATTTTCGGTAAAATCGATGACATTCATATCCAGTGTATGAACGTCTTTGGTGTCTTGTATCGTAATTCAACTGATTTTGTGGTGGGTATGCTACACCTGGTGCAGTATAACAGTTATTGCACACGTTTCTAGTGCCGTGTTTAAGTTATTGCACTATTTTATGCCTTAACTATAATACAAGCAATGATAGCATTTCTTTGCACTGATAAAATATGGTCCTAATTTTATATATGACTCCATGACAGTCATAATGTGAGTGCTTGTTTGTAATGCTTCCTGTTAATCTATGTTGTCATCAATGCTATATTCATCATCGTGTACAATCATCATCAATGTCAGTGGTGCTTCTAAAAAGAGTATTCTTAAAATAGATATATAGATATATATTTGATTGGATACCCCACATGTATGAAAGATACCCAGTGCTTGTATGAAGCACCTTGATTGATTGTTTTAACATTTTCATTATTTTGACACATTTTGACGTATCTTTTTCCACACAGAGGTCATGCATTTCACAGCATTCACCTATTTACTGGTACATTCGGTGGGTTGACTATCAGGGGTGGTATTCGCAAAGCATCTTAAGTGAAAACTTATTTTCTAAAAATCTCAAATTTTCCTTAAATGTATCAGCTAAACGGGAAACTTCTGTAAAATGATTTGATTTTAGGTTAAGGTTTTAGAATTGTTCAACTTTTTAAATAAAAACTTAAAAATTCTTCAGTCTTATTATTAGGTATTATTGGATGACTATTAACTGGTATTTATAGATTGATCAGTAAGTGAGAATTTCACTTCATAACTTTCAATGCATAAGGGAGACAATTGATGTATAAAAACCAGATTTCCATTTCCCTGTGCAAAAAGACATGCTGCACATTGCAAACTTCCTATTATTGGTAAAAAACATTACTAATTTATGTACATGTATTAAACATTTAGCAATTAAATTCAAAATATTTGCATTGCGAATTTCATTTATAGTCAAATTCTGACCCTACAATTTTTTCAATTTGTCAGTAGAAGTTACTATTTGATTTCAAGGGAAATAACTCTGTATCATCCTTTGATTTTCACATTCAGTATATCAAAAGTGAATTGATTTATAAATATATGCTCTGTATGTTTTTGCTTAGTACAGTATCTTAAAAAACTCCACTAAGCTCATTATATCGGTATTACCGTATCTGTATAAAATGTTCCCTGCGTATGTAATGTTACTCCATATTTTAATGTCCCCTGTGTATTTGAAGTTTCTCTATTGTAATTGACCTAATATATGTGATTTAATTATGTAATTTCAACAGATGTACTGATGTTACATGTGTTTCCTGTGTTCATTGTCAATATTTCCCCTCTGTACCCCTTGTCGTTATATAAATGTCATCATTGGTAATATATTGTTACTTAGTATAATACATGAAGTAATTTGTAATAAATGAAGAACTTTATATTCAACTTGTTGTTTTTCTTTATATGAAATGTTGGAAGTAAAGGGCAATATAACACAACACTAAATGACTCGTATTGATTTTCAGGTCAAATTACAATGCATGAGGGCATACAGCTCAGAAGTTTTAAACTTATTAATATACAGGGTGTCCAAAAAGGAAGTATACAGTTTCATTGCATTTAAATAAAATCTTAACGTTTTGCTATCGCAAAGAAATTTAGCACATGTTTGTCAAAAGATGAAAATTTTATCTGGCTTCAGTTTAAAACTTGTAACTTGGACATTTTTTTAAAAAAAGTAAATTTTCTAAAATTACCGAATTCCGTCCGTAGCGTCATTTTGACGTTATTTACGACATTTTCACAATTCCTGTATTTCTGGTGTTTCCCGTCTTATACGCAGTCTTGGAAAATTTGCATTGCATTTCACAAATGTCTTAACTGATATTATATATATGATGTGTCTCACGAGCATGGGCATGTTTGTTGGCTTTTAATAGGCTATTCACTTGCGATTTCGATAACAAACAAGAAAGAAGTAAACCCATTATGTTACTTGCCTTTGTCAAGCAAGTTCTCTCTGAACTCCGCTGCGAATCCTTTGTTTTTAAAGCTGTATGGTTCATGCAAGTGGAGCCAGAGTCACACATGGCAATGTACAGTTTTAGGTGAATTACAAGAAACATTTGGTGTCAAAATAATTTCTAGCAAATTCCAATGCAGGGTGGAATGGCCCGTCCACAGTCCGGATCTTAGTTCATGTGGATTTTTTTCTTTTGGACTATCCGAGATCGCTTATATACAATGAAATGCTAATATACACAGCTTTTCTTCTGATCAACATCAAAACGCAATTAGAAAACCGGAAACATGAGGCAGACAGAAATTGTGAAAACGTCATAAATTATGTCAAAATGACGTCGCGGTCAAAATAAGGTATTTTTTGGAATTTGACATTTTTAAAAAACTATTCGAGTTACAGTTTTCAAACTGGTACCAGAAAAAACATACATCTTTTGTCTAACCATGTGTAAAAATTCTTTGCGATAGCAGAACATTAAATGTTGATAAAAATACCCCGAAACTGTATACTTTCTTTTTGGACACCCTGTATTATGAACTTATATGACTCATCAATTTGGTAGTTGTAATTGTTTTACCGTCAATTTTGTTTTACAATCGTGGTTGAGTATATGGCTATTTGTAAAATGCTTAGAATAATTGGCCAATAACTCTGTTGATATTGTTTGAGGATATGAAGAAAGAGTTGTCTCCCATAGATTATAATTTTGACCAGAGCGAGATTATTTTTATTTACTCTGCATCAATCAGTTGCATCCACGCCCTAACCCCCGGGGAGGGGCGATGAATAGCCGGAAAACAAGCGTGTTTTACCTTCAAGCTTCCCCCGCACTGCGTTGGAAACGTTGGAGATTTTTTTCCCGGGGACAATATTTAGTTCATGTCAGGGGCCAGGAAAATACCGGAGATTATAACCAAGTTTTATACAATTGGTTGCAGCTTTATACAATTGGGTGGTATCTGTTTCCCACAGGGCGGGGAATGGCGAGGCTTTTGGCAAACCGAAAGTAAAACTCTAGACCCATCCCTGTGGGTGGGTGCCAGACGCTTTAATAATTCTGGGAATTTCCCACTTACGATTTTTTCTCTGATTCTAAAATATTTGGACCAATCGTAACTACTCGGACATTTCCGTAACTGAGAAATACGCCTCGCACATAATCAAGTATCCTCAATACGTCTCCATTTAAACTTGACAAAACGATTTATACTTCTTGAAATGACAGAAATTTAATACAAAAATTATCTCGTATCTAAACTCATGAGAACAAAGAGGTTTTAAAGAATAATTAATTTAGAGAGAATTGTTTGGAAACTTGCCAGGAATAATCTCGCAGTGGATTTATTGAAAAGTCCACAGAATCAGCATTGGGGGACTATTTGTATTATTGTTCTTCCTTTCAGATTTGAACCAGGCTTTTATATTAACGACATTGTGTGAAAGAAGAGCTCTGCATTGGTACCAAGCCGTCCTGTTGAGGACGTTACGAAAGACTAATTTGAATTTCTGGAAAAATTTCTCCGTACGAAGATTCAATTTGCTGAGAATGCTAAACATATTAAGATATTTTTTGCATTAAACATACTTTTCTTCGTGTCAGGGGAGAAATTTATTCGCGGGAACTACTTTAGCATTAAGGTGATTTAATCAAATATGTTTGTTCTCAACTTCTTAGTGCAAAAAAGCAAATCACGAAAGCACTATTCTCGTCAAAGAAGAACATCTGGAAAATACCAAATAAACGACGAGGATTCTAACTGATTGAACGGCATTTCATATGGGAAACATTTATTTGACAAAGTAAAGCGAGATATATAGATACTCGACTGCATACAATTATATTCCAGAATGTTCCGAATGTGTGTCGTTGTTTCCATGTTCAACAAAACACAAATGCAGAATTATGGCACCACTGGGACACCATAAATATCCATTACATTCTACACATAATATCCCTGCGATAAATGAACATCGCTGGCATCTTATGCGTAAGCTTGTTTATGAAATTATGTTGCTGTATTTGTGATTAAATTATATGCGAGTGTTTCCGTTACGAAAAGAATTGCGATGAGGATGTTACTTTCCACGAATTATTTCATGACCGGTTCTTAGAAAATAAGCTTTTCATTTCAGACATGAGGTTTCTTAAAAGAGATTGCACGCATTTTGAGTGGCCATTTAACATGACCGAGATAATATTACTTCTGTTTTGAAGGACATTATTACACTTTTACCATAGCCTGTTTTTGGTGTTCCTTGTTTTCATACGAGTTCACCCTTTGTTGTGACGAATCAGTACATTTTGTAAACGTAAACGACGCTATAATACCTCTTGGAACCACCAATGTTTGGCGCCATTTCAGCAAAATTAATTTCTTTGATGTAATAGGAGGTAAATGGAGAAGCCACATAATCAGGAATATGCCTTGTTAAATAAACTCCTCAATGTCTCTCAATTTCGTCGGAATTGTCAAGACATTATATTTGTAAGGTTTCAAAAGATCATATCTAATTCAAGTGTTTCTAGCGCAAGAACGACGATTGAACTAGCTTGTTCTTGTTCATAAAAGACACCATGGATTTGATCGATAAGTTCTCTACGTGTGGTCGTGGAAATACGATTAAGACTTTAACAAACTATGACTTCGAATTATGGTTAAATCATTTCACTGTCCTGATTGCATCTACAATGTCGTACCATATTACGTATCAAAATATCTACTTGGTTTATAACGTTACTAGTGACACCTTAAAAAGTATTTATACTTTGTGTAATTTCTTTCCCTATGTGTACTTCCATGTTATACTGGGCCCTATCACGTATTGTAAGGGGCAGGTAATCCGGGCTATATCCCAACCAGTACTAGTAGCGCTTTTGAACCAGCAAGGCATCCACGTGAAAAGGAAAATCGACATTGCTGTCAGCTTTCATGGAAAGTACATGAGGTGACGTCTGTCGCTGTTTTTTTTCAAATGTCGAGCCTAGCCTTTATTTGCCAATCAACTTTCTGCTAAAACATGACAGGCATATGAGTGCCTCCATCCGGATTTCAACCAGCTAAGATCGCTAGTTTAACGACACTCGCTCTAACTACTGAGCTACGGAGGTACACTTCTGCTTCCCATATATCGGGGTTAAAGGATGACTTAGCGCTTAATGAACAAGTAAAATAAGGTTGTGACACAAATATTTTATCAGTGCAGGTAAAATATAAATTTATATTATGTGGTCGAATGAATATGTTAGCTACTACATAATATAAATTTAGTGTATGAGGTCGAATGAACAATGTCATGTTAGCTACTGAATATAAGTATATATTATAAGGTTATAATTAGACGTCGACTGTCGTATAGGTAAACTTTGTGATAACTGGCTAAATTACACAAATGATGGAGGTACGTGTTTTGTTTGTATAACATACATCTTTCAATTATAAGTTAGCTCTAAATAAATACAAAATATACAAGTTTAAATAAAGACGTGGCGAGCCAAAAGTATATGATTTAATAAAATACAACATTTTATACCTAATGATATCGCGACAAGAAAAGAAAAAACACCTTTTCTAGATTAAATGTGAACGACAAGCGATAAAAACTCAAGAAACATTTTTGTATAACTGTAATTAGATACTGTGTATAAAAAATCAGTTTTGGTATGAACTTGACGAGCGTTCAGCAAACACAGTTCTAACCTTCCGCACGGAAAGAGGCATACCCCATTTCCAGCATATTATTACTCCCTAGCGCATTTAATGACATAAATAAACATACATTGTACAGCAATAAATCGTTTTAATATGTAAAAACAACATGTGCCGAAATACGATGATGAAAATTAAGATATTTATCGTGCATCTGGGCCGGTGCACATTGTTCCGCTCGGTGGCGTGTCTTTCGCCCAGATATGGTCATTCATGCTATAATTATTGTTTACACAATGTTTTATGGCATTAAAATAAATGCCCCCCCCCCCTTTTCAATTCTTAGTATGTGTTGTTATCATTCTGCACCTACTTTAGTTGCATTCTTCCCATACTTAGTTCGACGCTTCCTACGCTGCTCATACCCACTTAAGACTATACTATTCTGTTCTTGATCAACTCAAATACCATCTAATTCAGGAGTTTCTATTGCATATATTTTTATGCATAATTATTATCACTAATGTAGATTTGGTGTCATAAAACGTGAACTGATCATGATTACTTGTAATTTATGAAGTTATTTGATTCTTTCTTTAGATATTTGATTCTTTTTTTTAGATATCCACAGTCGCTGTAGTGATCGTGTTGCTGTCGGTTGTTATGGTAACAACACTGGCTGAAATAACACCACCAGAACCATCGTGTGTGATCGAGTTAAATGAACATAATGGCGAGTCAAGGTAAGGATCTGTGTATATCCCATGTTCTGGGCGTAATCCTTGTCAACATCACTGTTATTTAGTCAATAGCAAGAAAAACCAACAATTGTCCACTTTACGCAGGTGCGTACCCGTAGTTATCAAATTCCAGCATCAGCACCAAGTGAAAACGTCCACTTGCCGACCCATTGTGGTCGATTGAACAATCGCAATTCTAAAAGTATGCTTTTAAGATATGTTTTAGTGAAACAGTTCTATAGAAGTATATGTAACATAACTTTTGAGATATTAGGGTACATGGTGGTCATTTTTGTCTCTAACCCTTCTTAATGTAAAGCTTAAACATGACAAAATCATTTTTAAAAATGTGACAAATAGCAAAAATCGATTTTCCTCTATTGCCATAGCAACGGTATGGAAAATTAAGTTTTGGGACCTGAAACCGTTTCTATGGGTAATTACCAAAAAGGGGCAAGGTATTTTGTTATCTGACAATATGCCTGCGCAACCATGTCTGTGATCCATATTATATAATTAGGTTTTAATTGATACGTTTTATATAGTTTTAAACCATTATGCTTCGTGGCCATGTTAAATTTGAAACACAACTTATTTCTTTTTTACGAATACATGTGTCCGATCATTCGGTATTATTATGTTTACGACACCACTGTATTGAGCGAAAAACATTTCTTATATCTCTATTTAGTTTAAACATATTTATTCCCAATATTAACAGCCATTGTGCTCACACATATTGTAACAAATATCACACTAACATTTTAAATGTAGGCCATGATTAGAAAGAAAGGTCTCTATTTGGGTGCGTAAAAGTACGAGTATATAAAACATTACAATAAATTATCATTCTCGATCAACCAGCGTATATTTTCGTCCAAATCAGTCTGGTATCTAGACTATTTACCAGTGATTTATGAGGGTTTAAATTATTTTACATGTACTGTATATTTCCAGGGTGGATCCTCAGATGGAGAAACATGAAGTGGCTTTGTTATTGTTGCTAGGCTTCTGTGGTTTCTCTGTATTCGTTGCCATTGGTTACAAGAAATTACGGAAGTACATTTTCCACGATGAGCATAATCTGGATACTGTATTTGACGCCGGTGGTCGGGTGAGCCTCAGTTTGACCGCAGTAACTGTGACGTCACAACTTCTATGGCCTTCGGATTTTGCCTTTGTCTCGTCCATATCAAGCGGGGTATGATTTTAAAAAACCGTCAGTTGCATTCAGACCACAATGTATTATATGTTTGAATTATAACGTAAAATTCGCTGGCTTAGAATGAGAAAGTCGTAAGTACAAAATTAATATTTTGGGAAAACAAGAAAACATTGATTTCAGATTTTCATGATAATAAGCTATTAGGACGCGTCGTATGTTGCAGATTTCAAATATGTATCAGTCGTAGTACCAACCTTCTCTTTCTTCGAATTGTACGAGGGATGTACCAGATTTACGTAGGTTTTTGTCATAACTTTTTTATTTAGGCATGCATTATCACCAAATTTGCCGTCGAAAAAATTCAAACCCTTTCGAGAGAATTGGTAAAAATATTTTCTTACAGAATGTTAGAAAGCCATTTAATCTGTAGCCATAGTAACCAATAGTTGGGTAGGCGGGGCAGCAAATTAAAAAAAACGACATTATTCAACTGCCTATACATCACAGATATCAAATCTAATTTTAACGCGACTTCGTGACATACAAGCGCAATATCCCTGGAACGTACCCCGTAAATTTCGACTTTATAAAGTAATCGTTGTTGATATATGGTACAAAACAAGCAACAGCTGCTGCGTGTCACCAGTGAAAATTTGACGTTATATAGCGCAATACGCTGGAAATGCATCAACATGAAGTTTTTTTGTGAATCTCGGGAATACGCCAGAACAAACGTTTAAACATTTTGGAACCTGCTAACTCTAAATCTCTTGTATCGAGTTACCTGATTTTCAAACTACACAAGCGCATCAATCGTGGTCGAGATCGAATAAAACGATATTGACCGACGGCGAAAACCAACGGCGAATGCGACGTCATCAAGCGTTTTCTATGACCACATCGACCTGGATCGACGATCTATTATAAGGCTTATATGCGACGTTACTTGAAATATATTGGCTTTTAACATATTTAGGTAGTAAATAAACATTCGTTAGTTTTGTGTACGGTTGTGCCCATCTATATATCTACAATGTACACAGTTTAGGAGCTTCACTTATCCTTGAAGTTTCGCCGACGTCGTGACGTTCCGTTGACGTGCCCCGCATACCGTACCCCTACATATCCTCGGAAGCTGCAGCATTGATCCAAATACGATACGGCTTTGAAATTTCACGTACTTACGCAGTAAATATTATTTGCACTCCACACAAAATTATGTGTTAGTATGATGAATGGTATGGAACGTTTGACAAAAGTCTACGTAATTCTGGTACAACCCTCGTATATGCTTAATTATGCCTTATTAATACGTTGTTGGTACAAAAAGAGACTTTACAAGTATTGTCTCGAAATATTTTTCTGTCGATTGAATGTTAGGAGTATACGAAAAATAAGTACAACAGGCACATGGTTTCAGTATTTGTTAATTTTTCTTAAACATTGGAGAACTAAATACAAAGAGAAGGTAGTATAGAGGACATGTTTATCTGCAACGGATATGACGTTATTGAAGCTGGTACCCAGTTTTTCAAAAGTTGTCACCGCAAACAAGGAAACAAGCTTCTGTTACTTGATATCTGTTGCGGCAAAACATGGCTACTGTACTCCCTTCTCTTTATATAGGAAACACTCAGATATTTGAAACCATGTGCCTTTAATAAAAACGTGTGGTAATTTAATAAGGGTAATGCAATATGTTACGGGGACTACCGCAAGCCCAAGGACGAATAAGTACTGACGTGTCATGTCATACTTTCTTGCCGGGTTATGTTCTATGTTACGTAGTTTAATTTCCAATGATCTCAATTGAAACAGATACATGTATATAACGCTGTGTCATGCACAAATGAACGCATATTTATTCTCCAATTAATATAAAAAAAAAACGATATGAACGAATGACTATTCTGAAACATTTTAAAATCTCATTACCCTAAATCTTGTTATGTAAGTGTTGGCTAAATATGAAAAATCGTTCGTTACGGAACATTAAATTTAAGTCAACTGAGACCGTACATGGTACAAGTTTTAAAATAATTGATACGCATGATACTCCTGATCTTTTGATTATGTAATTGGAAGTCTTATTGGGATGACATTTACAAACAGGTTTAAGTGAAGTCATACTTTTTCTTCTCGTGTGCCAATGTCACCACCAGACCAGTCCATGGGCGAAATAATCGAATTTTTGGTGGAGAGTTGTTTCTGATAGCAATTACACTTTCTCAAGGTTGTGTCTTGTGTAACATCACGCATGCAAAATGAAAAGGGTGTTTTTCCATAAGTAAAGTGTAGTTATCTGACAGTTTTTTCGTGTTTTCTCAATAAATTGATTTGGTACTTACGACTTTATCATTCTGAGCCAGCGATATGTTTTTGGCTGTAGACTTAACAATATACTAATATCTACACACCATTCAATAACTAGTACTAATGAGGAAACTATCCCATTCGAAAGAATAGCGGTGAATACCGTTAGCTCAGGTATACCCAGTCAAGCCTAGATAAGCTTTTTCTGCTTGGCAAATGTGATGTTTTCATGTTTTGCTCATGTCAAAGAACATTCAAAGATATATGACCCATTTTGATACCGTAGTACCTGCCGACTACATCAAGGAAATGTGTGATTGATATTTCGTTTTGTTGATTATGACATCTGTAATATTATTTAAAATCAATGGGACAAACTTTCGTGGTTTTGGTGAAAAAGACCATTTCGTGGGGACATAATTTCGAGGATATCTGATCAACTTAGTAATATACAATTGAAATTATTAGTGTTTGTGGGTATTTAATTTCGTGGTTGGGATCAACTATAAAATCAACGAAATTAACCCTGGTAAACGTGCTGCGAGTCCGACGTCACTACGTGGAATTCACGAGGTAACGTCGGTTGATCGATCGGTTAGGGTGGACATTGACGGATATTTTTGCTTGACTGAATTTCAACATTTTAGGTGAAGCAAAACATATATTGTCGCATATTTTACGCATGTTTTAGGTAGCATGCGTTTCTTTTTCTGTCTAGTATATATAAACCTGTGTCTCTCTCTCCACCAGGCTGGCATAGGAGGAACGTTATGGGTGGCTATTGGTGCAGTGTTAGACATAGTTTTATTCCCAACTTTGTCATTGTATCTAAAAACAAGAGCACCGGGTGCCAAGACCTTTCCACAGGTAAGTTGATATAGTCATATATTTGTATATTGTACATTGTATATACATGTGTATGGCTTACTTTGGAATGCTTGACAAACATGCTGACCGAAATAACCCTGGCCCCCTCCCCATACGAAGCCTTATTTTAAAAATTCTACGATTAGTATTTTAATATGTAACATGTTGTGACTACGTTTGCGATAAAAACATTACATGCTCAGCAATTTAATTACGATCAGCTTGTTACGTTTAATCATTTTCAGTAAAGGAATTCTTGACGGAAAATACAAGGTTTTACACAGTTTTCATAAATATTAAAACTTGAAAGTGAAATCATAAAATTCCAAATGTATGATGACGTTATTCGTTTGATGATTTTTTATTTTGCTTGCCTTAATCTGCAACATATCTGCAATCAAATGCATATATTTTCTTTCAATACCGTACAGATCGCTCATGCAAGATTTGGCAAGGCGACACATATCGTGTTTTGTATTCTTGCGCTCGTGACCAACCTGATTGTCACAACGAGCGTCATGCTGGCCGGAAAGTCTATTATTGCTGTGCTGTGCAAGGATACAAACAATGAGTTCATATTCCTGATACTAGCTGTGTTGTTCGGTTCATACTGCTTAATTGGAGGACTAGGGACTACTTTTTACATCTCCTATTTCAACACAGCGCTTGCATTTGTGTGTATATCGGTGTATACACTGGTCCGAGAGTGGTATACTTTTTGGTGTTGTGGTGTTCTTAATGGCCACGTCGATCAACTTCTGCGACCAAGCCAACTGGCAGAGTAGAATTGCAGCCAAACCTACTCAGGGCGTGTTTGGGTTTTTCTTCGCGGCTTACATGTGGTTCGTCGTTCCAACTTCAATATCACTCACAGCGACATTGTCTTACTTTACAATGAGTTTGCAGAACGGTACACACCTGTTGTCTGAAGCGGAAATCAATGATGGTATGTACCTGGGTGTTTAATTCCCACAATAAAGTATGTGTCTGTTTTCGATTCATTGTACCAGTGAACGTCTTTGCAGGGCCTTCTTCCGTGATACAATCTACCTACACGTTACAGATGTATTGTTTCTAAACAACTTTCTTGCCTCATTGCTGTCATCAGCATTGCTTTGGTAAAATAGTTTGTATTAAGTAATATTGTTGTCAATGTTACATATTTTCATCATTTCGATGAATCATCGGGATAAGCCAAATGCTCGAGATAAACCAGGTCCCTATCTCCCGAAGTATCTGAGTTAAGTCTCCTATCAAATATTTCCATGGGTCGTTTGTAAAATTAACATCAACAACAGAAAGCACTATTCTTAGTTTATTACAGTAAAATTTAAGAGCTTAAACTGCGAGATGATCTCCAATTCAGATTTGATTTGAGATGAGATTTCTACTTGAGATGCTTCTGGAGATCGGGGCCTGGTGCTCCACATTCGAAGTTCATGAGTGTTTAATTGTTGTTCTGACTTAGTATATTTAATGCAGTACCGTAGCGTACCGTAGCCGTTCCTGTACTGTGTCTGGATGTTTTAAGTTTGGACTACGGAATACCGTTTGGGCCATCGTGGTTACACATTAAAATCCAGAGGGCGACAATGCGATAGTGCGATAGTACGATGGCGACAATGCGATAATACGATGGCGACAATGCGACAGTACGATGGCGACAATGCGACAACGCGATAGTACGATGGCGACAATGCGATAGTACGATGGCGACAATGCGACAACGCGATAGTACGATGGCGACAATGCGATAATCATATCGTACTGTCGCCATCGTACTATCGCATTGTCGCCATCGTACTATCGCGTTATCGTACTGTCGTCATCGTATTATCGCATTGTCGCCATCGTACTATCGCACTGTCGCATTGTCGCCATCGTACTATCGCACTGTCGCATTGTCGCCATCGTACTGTCGCATTGTCGCATTGTCGCATCATGGCCCTCTTGTTGAGTAATTGTCCTTTGTTATTTAAAATACTTATTTTTTTGTCCGGAGCATATCTTTAAAAGTATTTGAGATATTGACTTGAAACTTGATACATATATAGATCTCATTGTGTGGAGTTCTAGTTAGCTTGACTATTCAAGGAATAGCGGAGCTCTTCTTACCACGGTGTTGTCGTTGGTTAAAATTTTCTCTACCAATTTTGAAGTTTGATTAAATCATAACCCCAGGGATCAGATAGACCCCTCCTCGGGGCATCTCTGGATTCGGATGGGAAAAACTAAAAATCTTCACCAGAACCACATTTCCTAGACCTTAGATATTTGACATAAATTGTCCTTAAATTCAAGTCCTTCAAGATATTGCCTTAAAACTTTGCATACGTGTTTATGATCACACTCCCCATCAAAAGGCGCGAGTAGATAACTCTGTGAATAATAACTGAAAAGAAGTGGGGGTATATTGTTATGCAAATGTTGATGGACCGGTCCGTAGACCTTTTTGTTCTGATCAATAACTAGAGATTGCCTTGACCTAGGGTAGTCAAACTTGACAGGATGGTTGCTTGTATTAAGTAGATGAAGCCTAATGTTTTTGGGATCAGTAGATCAAAGGTCAAGGTCCCTGTGACCTTACATTAAAACACAGTTGCAGCTAAATAACTAATGAACAATTTGACCAATGGAAGTGAAACTTCATAGCATTATTGCTTATATTCTGTAGATGATACTTATCAGTCGAAAAGTCAAGGTCACTGTGACCTTATGATAGAAAAGGATTTTGGCTCAATAACTGGAGATTACTTTGACCTAAGGTATTCAAACTTCATAGGATGATTGCTTGTATTAAGTAGATGAAACCTACACTTTGGGGTTAGTAGGCAAAAGGTCAAGGTCACATGACCTTACATTGAGCAAGGTTAGTCAAACTTCACAGGATTATTCCTTGTATTGAGTCGATGAAACCTAGTTTTTGGACTCAGTAGTCGATTGGCGATAGTCGACAATGCGATAGTACAATGGCGACAATGCGACAATGCGATAGTGCGACAATACGATAGCGACAGTGCGATAACGCGATAGTACGATGGCGACAATGCGATAATACGATGGCGACAACGCGATAGTACGATGGCGACAATGCGACAGTACGATGGCGACAATGCGACAACGCGATAGTACGATGGCGACAATGCGATAGTACGATGGCGACAATGCGACAATGCGATAATACGATGGCGACAATGCGACAACGCGATAGTACGATGGCGACAATGCGACAGTACGATGGCGATAGTACGATATGACTATCGCATTGTCGCCATCGTACTATCGCGTTGTCGCATTGTCGCCATCGTACTATCGCATTGTCGCCATCGTACTATCGCGTTGTCGCATTGTCGCCATCGTACTATCGCATTGTCGCCATCGTATTATCGCATTGTCGCCATCGTACTATCGCACTATCGCATTGTCGCCCTCTGGATTTTAATGTGTAACCACGATGGCCCTAACGGTATTCCGTATTGGACAGTGGTTTGATTAAGTGTCGAACGTTACGCGGGATGTACTATTCCACTTATCCTAAAGCCCCGTTATTCCATATTTTCCCCAGGTTATATTCTCCCATTCGTGATGAACCATTTACTGGGTGATACTGGCGGATACATATTACTGACTATGATAACTATGGCGTTGATGTCCACTGGTTCTGGTGAAGTGATGGCCGTGTCCTCTATCATTGTGTATGATATCTACAAGACGTATATCAATCCATTCAGGTAAACTTCTATCATTGTGTATGATATCTACAAGACGTATATCAATCCATTCAGGTAAACTTCTATCATTGTGTATGATATCTACAAGACGTATATCAATCCATTCAGGTAAACTTCTATCATTGTGTATGATATCTACAAGACGTATATCAATCCATTCAGGTAAACTTCTATCATTATGTATGATATCTACAAGACCTATATCAATCCATTCAGGTAAACTTCTATCATTGTGTATGATATCTACAAGACCTATATCAATCCATTCAGGTAAACTTCTATCATTGTGTATGATATCTACAAGACCTATATCAACCCATTCAGGTAAACTTCCATCATTATGTATGATATCTACAAGACATATATCAACCCATTCAGGTAAACTTCTATAATTATGTATGATATCTACAAGACATATATCAACACATTCAGGTAAACTTCTATAATTATGTATGATATCTACAAGACATATATCAACACATTCAGGTAAACTTCGATCATTGTGTATGATATCTACAAGACATATATCAACACATTCTGGTAAACTTCTATAATTATGTATGATATCTACAAGACATATATCAACACATTCAGGTAAACTTCTATAATTATGTATGATATCTACAAGACATATATCAACACATTCAGGTAAACTTCGATCATTGTGTATGATATCTACAAGACATATATCAACACATTCTGGTAAACTTCTATAATTATGTATGATATCTACAAGACATATATCAACACATTCAGGTAAACTTCGATCATTGTGTATGATATCTACAAGACCTATATCAACCCATTCAGGTAAACTTCTATAATTATGTATGATATCTACAAGACATATATCAACACATTCAGGTAAACTTCTATAATTATGTATGATATCTACAAGACATATATCAACACATTCAGGTAAACTTCTATCATTGTGTATGATATCTACAAGACATATATCAACACATTCTGGTAAACTTCTATCATTATGTATGATATCTACAAGACATATATCAACCCATTCAGGTAAACTTCGATCATTGTGTTATTCGTTGATGGCGTACACAAGTTTAATTTAAAGCGACTAAACTCCATTTCGATGATAAAAACACGTATATAAATGTGATAGGTCGGTCAAGGCAAGAAATCGACTTTGCAATTTACCAACTGAAGTTTATTCCCTTTAAACCATTACACTCAAACGTACAAGATTTTTCTATGGCAAGTATATCAATATTTAAATGAATCTGTTTTCAGACCTAATCTGAAACCCACGGACTGCATTTTATGTGGTAAACCTAAACAAATTGACGATACTATAATGAAGGAAGTCACTTACTGCGCATGCCCGTCGTCCATTGATTGCAAGGCATGTGAAGCTGATTTAGAAGCACGTGCAACATCTGGCAAGAAATTTGGAGTACATTACCTGTGTGAAATACATGGCGCGTACAGACATTATGAGGACGGTTTGTGGCAATATAAGGTACGTGTATTTATAATATTTAAAGTTAAATTAGGTTTCCTCATTGGCCAGTATGTCTTTTATTAAATATATATACATTTTGTTGTATGTTTAGGTTAATTTCAAGGCGTTTGTAGCATAGCCATGCTCACTATTTTGTGTCGCCAAGAGGGCATCGCTTTTTCCTGGTCTTCTGTATGCAATAAATGTTAGACAACTTTCCTGCGTAAAGCGAGGAACATCCAGCCATACTCTAGTAAATTGCACATGCTATGAAGACATATTGTTAAAACAGTTTAAACTTGGAAACCGCATGTTATAATGTATTGCTCGGACACATTAGCATGGTCTGGGTATATCAAGCATGGCAACATACAATACTCGTATAACGATACAGACCAGGTTAAATAAATAACTGCGGTAAATATATGAATAAGCATGCAACCTTTTAACCAATTCCTTAATAACACAGATGCGGCACTAGGTGCCACCAAGTAAACTCTCGCGGGAATCTCATGAGACGTCGTCCGGTGAAGCGATCGCCATTTTGGTTTATTCTTTTTTATATTTTATAGAGTTGGTGTATGGCTTGTCTGATAGTAGCTATTGTTCCTTATGGACTTGTGGTGTCGGAAACTGGTATAAATGTAACATGGGCGACAGTAGCTGTACCAGTGATTGGTGTTCCATTCTTACCGACACTCTTCCTAACAATCGCCTGGTCAAAGGCAACATCAAAAGGCGTTCTAGCAGGTAAAAAGCAAACTGTGATATAAAATAGTGTAAAGATTTCATCACTATGATAATTATGTTTGCACCAAACAGAACCGGCAGTTTAAATCGAGCGCTGCCTTCCATTTCCGATTTTCGATTATCGTTTTTAAACTTTTCGCTTTTTACCGGTTAAATACCGCTAACAACCGGTTGACATTGTTTCGTACTTAACAGCTGACCGGTTTATCAAAATACCATCACATGAGGTTGCGATTGTTGTTCTCGACATTAAAATAAAGCTGCTTACAATAACTAAGGACTCAATACAACAACATAATCAATGACAAGCAGCCATATATAGAACTGTCTCTTAGATTAGATACATAAATGTATTGCTAATACAGGAGTTGATAACCGACCAAACTATCGACCAACTTTATGTATTAATTAGTTATTTAAATAAAATCATGCATTAACTACTAGTATTCTATTCCAAGACATACATAACCGACCGCAACACCAAACCATCCATACAAGAGACGAAAACTGAATATAGCATCCTTATCACTAAAAAAGATACTTCAAACGAGCTTACATAGATCCCACAAGAAAAGACACAATGTATTTAATAGCATAATTCAGCAAAGGGATGTAATTACAAAACATAATTACATATAAAGATGTAAGTGTTGTTTATATTCAGGTAGTCTTGTGGGACTTGTGTGTTCTATTGGTGGTATGCTGATTATGGGATCAACTTATGAAGGAGGATTGAACGATTTCTGGACAAACACAGGACAGGTCTACAGCTTGGTGGTTGGCATGGTGTCAGGACTTGTTGTTAGTGCTGTCCTGTGTATTGGTGTGTCTTTGTGTACACACAACATCAAATCAGATAAGGATTCACTCCGAGAATGGGCAAAAACGATGAATATTGACAACCCACTGAGTCCGTTCAGATTGATATATGCCGATGAATTGGAAGAAATCAACGCCGGTCAGATCATAACTGCAGATACAATGGATACTATATTTCGAAAGGCCAAACGTGTGGCGTACATTGGAGCAGGATTAACATACCTCTTATTTCTAGTTGTTATACCATCTCTAGTGTTGACAGCTGGAGTACTGACATTTGAACAATTTGAAACCTGGATACGTATATTTCAATACTGGCTGTTTGCTGGCACTATATTGGTGGTGTTAGTACCGCCAATAGAGGAAGCTGTCCAAATATGGATGAAATACAAAGCTAATGTTAGAAAAACTAGGTCAAAGATTGCTTAGATATACTGGTAGAAACAATCTCAATAGGACGATACATCCACTGACACTTGACCAGAGAAACGATTTATCTATAGTCGTGGTCATATAGATTATAAAAAATGTATTAACCGTGGCAGAACACATTACCAAGTCGATATAAATTTGTTCCAAGTTTAAGTGGCACGAAAGTAAGTTAAATTAGACAATTATTTAGCGTGATTCTCGGTGTTGGTGCATGCAGATATATCATTGGCAATAGCCGAGTAATATTGAACATTGCAGGTTGGAAACGGACGGTGAATTCGGTTGATGTGGTTGAATGTTCTCGCATACCCTTTAAACATTATAAGACTGCCTTAGCTATATCATTGCCACTGAAAAAAACCCTCACTTTTTCTATTTTACTGCAAACATAGTTCTTTAGAAGGATTTGTAGGAGTAAGGTTCTGTTTCCAGAATTGTCTCGTGTATTGTTTATTCCATTTCCAAATATGTTGGTCCATCCATCAGAATAAATATAAATACCTCTTTACAGCATAATATCGCGATACACAAAAGGAAAATTAAGTAAAGCACATAATTATAAAGCAGCATTTCTCTTCTTGACGAGTTTTATTCAACAATAAATGATATTTTCAGCCATTGTGTCTGGCATATGAAAATATTTTCATTGAAAGCAAATCCGCTTCGTTATCACATCAATTCTTCACAATACGAGCGCCACTACAAGACAAGTACAGTGTAATCAGAAATAGTAATAATCAGGTGCCGTGTGGCTTGATGAAGCTCAATACTACATTTAGTGTGATAATTAGCCGCTCGTCTAACTGTAGGCAATTCCTCATAGGAAATACGCTCCGTGCTTCCACATAACAATAGGGTATTATTGATGTTGTCTTCATGGTGGCTTTCTCAGTAGTACGTCAATATCAGCCGCACCGTGCTCATTAATTCAATGTGGAATATTTCAAGTGACCACAGAAGCGTTGGTCATTAGCTTTCTTAACGAATATACCGACAATATCGGATTTTTTTCTGACAAAATCCAAACTACATTCCATTACCAATTTAGATATGTAGCCATTCAAATACTTGCTTAGGTATTTGATAAATGCTTTCTATTGGCCATACAATTGGATAATTCAAGGTCGAGGAAAGACGTTTTGCTGGTTTGAAGGTAGCTATACGATTGGCCCGATGGCCCTGTTCACACCTGCTATCTAGGAATGCTTAGATGCATGTGGATATATGAAAGACGGTCGGAATTAATTCAATTCAACATTTTCTTTGTTTCAAGATTTTGCGATTTCAAACCGAAATATCATCGCCGGTCCGTTTGTAGGAATTGTAAGCCTGAAATAAAGTGTGATACTGGGGCAAGGTACGTACACGAACTATGGACATTTATCAAAAATGGTGTACATGGCCTATGCTTTCATGAATTCAAACTAAATCTACGGCGTAACTATAAAACATTTAACATTTTGTAGAATGTCGTGTGTTCCACTATACTACCCAATTTTTGCACAGTTTGTATAATAGTTAGCACGCATGTGTCTGTCTGCTGGATGGCAGTTTATCACTGCTTATAGCTCCGTGTGGGTATATATCGTGTACTTGTATTTATTTTATCATTCAAAATAGATTTAATTGCGCATAATTATCCAAAATATACCATTGTTGTATATACATTCACGTGTGGTATAAACACAAGTTCTATAATGTATATTATTCTTCGATGAAGGCATGCTTTTATTAAAAGTAAAAAAAACACCCATCTTAATCTTAGAATAAATAACTTTGTCCCTTCGCTCAACATTCTGGATCCGTACATGGTGACTAAGTCCAGGACTTGTTCAAAATCGACATAAAATCGTGTAAAAATAATCATAAACTAAACACACATTGACAAAAAATTATGCAAACATACTGATACGGGCTACTTCAATCAGAAGAAAACAACGTTCAGACGAGAAGAAGGATGCTTGTGATATGTAGAAACACTTCAGTAGAAAATTATTGGAAAAATCCGCAAATCGATCTAATCAAGATAATGACAGACTCTAAATATGATAAATGGTGAAAATATTAGCGCGCCATCTTTCACTGAAATCGTATTAATAACAAAATAATTGCTAGTAAAGAGCTTTGTCATTTAGCAAAACGTGTCTATAATTGCACGATTTCGCGAAATAGGACAACATTGCGCTAAAGACAAGAAAATGAAATGTATCAATCGTTTTTTATTCGTTTAAATGGTGGCCATTGTAATAAGTTTCATAAATAAATCACCATTTCGACTAGTGCCTGTTTAATCTCTGTTCTAGCTACTATTATCACGACTCATCAATTGTAATAGGTTGAATACCTAAATTACTGGTTTCTGTACCAGTGCAGAGTGTGTCAAAATATTATATTGTTAGGGTTTTAATTCTATCATTACTCTACTGTGATTGAAATAATATCAAAAGGTTTTATTTCAAATTTGTTATATTAAGGTTAAACAAAAAAACATTTTACAAAAACACATTTTTTCATAAGCACATGGTTTCAGTATTTGCTCAGTCCTTATTGTTGCACATAGGTGTACCAAATGCAAAAATAACCTGTTTATAAAGTTTACCCACAGGTAACTGTATCATTTATAACGAAAAACAATATTTTGTTCGTTTTAGTCTTATCAATGATACAGTTACCTGGATGTGTACCCTTAAATAATTTGAAACCAAGTGCCTATGATTTGTGTTCGTGTATAACACAACCACTACTATCGAATCTACGGGTCTACTCTAGAACAGACAAATGACTCTATAACCAAACATGCAGCAAACTTGATTAGTGGAAGATTGCTTGGGGACTCTAGAGAATAACTCATTATGACCAGCACACATCGCACTGACAGGATTTAATAAGTACTGGTCGTAACTGAGAAGAAATACGACAAACATTCCCCATTCGTTTCCAACGTTATGCTAGTGAAACTGACATCTGATTTATCCAAGTCCCACAACGCGATACAATGGTGGTGGAAATACTTTGTAAGGATTCAAAGTAAGATGTATGGTACCGTTTTGGTATTGTTTTCAACATAGATGACGTTTAATGCATTTCTAGCGGTTTTACGAGAGTTCATGTCAGAATGAATGCGGAGGTTGTATTTGTTGGATGGAAGAAAGCTTTATTCAGTATTTACGAAGCTGAAGATTGTCACATTTTGTAAAACATTGTTCCTCGGGGAGAAATGAATGTATTTTTGTATTATATCGTTCATTTAGAACACGACAACTGTCCATAAACTCAATATAAAAGTGAAGACCAAATGGGTACTGTATAACGGTAACTGATACCACCATGCGTAAACGAGTTAAGTTCCGGTTATCACATGTCATGTATTGATCGGAAGTTAAATGCGCTTTTGCTCGCAACATGTCATACACGTTGAAATGTATAGTCTCCCATACGAGACGTAACGTTATTTATTTTCATGACTATGAGTTTTGTTCTTAAATGAATTTGTAATAAACTATATAATGCACTAGTAATTATTGTACCGTTAAATCGCAATTTAAGGCATAAAACATGAGATCACATGAACACTTTTTACAATCCCATTATTAATATTGTAATATAACATGTAATATTATTTATTCAAACATAATCAACTCTATAGCCATACATTAAACTACAATGTCCGGATGCAATAGTAAACATCGGCTTTAAATTTAGTATTAAGTATTTATTCCAGCCTGTCTAGAATCTTATAGCCAAGAACCAACTGAATCCATAACTTAGACAACAAATCAGGATCGCGTTGCTAAATCAAGTTCGTCCTCCTGATCCATAATTCATTCCCAGAATAACAGATGGGGATACGTGGAATTTAAGTGAACACTTTCCATTTTAATAAACATATCCATTCTAAAATACAATTGAAATATGGTTTATTAAGGAGTATGTCAAGTCTGCTTGATCAATGGGTTATGTAGACATGGTTATCACCACAAATTATACGTTTAAGCAGAATTTAAAATTGTGAAATATCCAGGCCACAAAATCACTTTAGTTATCACAAAAAAGCTCTTAAAGCGGTCGATAGATATTTTGGAATGTCTGTAACGTTATGAGAAGAACGATCTGAATATATTTATGATTATGGTATAAAAACATCGTGTTATTATCAAAGTGAAGATGACAGATGGATTCTTTGTGTGATGACGATCTAGACGATCCGTTTTTATTCATATGTTATTTGTTTTTACCCTACCGTATATTAACCAATCGAAGGATTCTACGTTCTTCCGGTATCTTTTCCTTCCTGTCATGTGCCGCAATTTTTCTGACGATTGACGTATGTTTTGAGAGAAACGAGAGCAAAGTAAGTAAATGTACTTCAAATAATGTTGTCTGCACCATTTTTCAAAATTCGGTACAGTCTCGACCGGAGTTCTGACCGAACATCTTGCTCTGATTTCACAGTCATTCATTGTTCACAAATCAGTCTTTATTCTATCAAGCGTATTCGGCGTTCACGTCGTTTATGCAAACTATAACGATGGTGGAAGAGATTAAGAAGATAAACTTTCGATCGCTTGTTCTTAATGGTATCGCATTCTTTTTTATTTTATGTGTTTTTTTTATTTCTATGACAGGACATAGGGCGGAGAGTTGTCCTCTATTTTACTCACGAACGTCCTTCCAGTGTACGTATTGTTGATATGATGTTATCTGAAGCCTAACCATTTCACTATACACAAATTTGATGTTCTTCAAAATGTTAAAATGATAAAAAATCTCACAGATTAACGATTCTTCTCTGATTACACAAATATTTGGAAGCTTTTAAATTTATATTTCTGGGATTTTCAATAATGTATAACTTTGCGACCAACGACTGGAAAGAAAAACATTACGGGAGGCTAAAATAATTTCGAATGAAACCTAACGTTCGAGTATCCTCAATGCGTTTCCATTTCAACTTGACAACAAGATTTGTACTTCTAGAAATGACAGAAATTTAATATCAAAATTATATCGTATCTAAACTCATGGACACAAAGAGGTTTTAAAAAATAATTAATTTAGAGAGAACTGTTTGGAAACTTGCCAGGAATAATCTCATAAATCTTATCTAGCAGTGGTTGAATTGAAAAGTCCACAGAATCAGCATTAGGGACTGTTTTATTATTTTTTTTCCTCTTAGATTTGATCCAGGCTTTTATATTAACGACATTGTGTGAAAGCAGAGCTCTGCATCGGTACTAAGCCGTCCTGTTGTGAAAGATTAATTTGAATTTCTGGAAATATTTCTCGGTACGAAAATTCAATTTGCTGACAATGCTAAACACATTTAGAGAGTTTTTACATTAACAATACTCATCTTCGTGTCTAGGGAGAAATTCATCAGCGGGAACTCAATTAGCATAAAGATGATATAATCAAATATTTTTGTTATCAATTTCTCGGTGCAAAAAAGGAAAACTAGAAATCAACGCACATTTTACGACAACGAAGAAAATCTGGAGGTTGCTCCATAGGAATGTGAATTATTATTCCTACATACATGTACGTGTACGTATATTGTGGAAATTCATTATAAAAGAGTCAAACAGCTACAAAGTAACAACTGTTAGTCACAAGGGACATGGTTGGGTGGTTACCGATGGTGGGAAATAACATGTCTCAAGAAGTCGCCTTTATTGGTCGCTCCATGTGCAGACCATTGTAAGGCCTACCAATCCGTGGCTGCACTGCGTTTGTTTTATATGTTTTTCAATTAATGAACTAAATCGCCAATGTAATTCATAGCATTTACGTATTTACCAATGCCACTGATTGGCTATTTAACGGACATAGTGAGACATACTCAGAAATATGTGCACACGTTGAGAGAATCAATGGCTCAGCATAGTCATTTAAAAAATAAAAACATGTAAGATCCCCACCTTATTACAAACGTTTTACGAAACCACGAATGCGTTCAGTTTATATTTAATCGTTGAACCGCGAATACTATTTTTCTTAGAAATGTAGAATGACGTATACTACAGAGCGATCCCGTATAATTATAATCAAAATCAGTTGGAAGCACATAACACTTGGATGTATGAAAAAGTTCCACATCCAATACGTCGAATAAACACGTGAGGTTATTTTCATCAAACAACTTGACGATGCGTGAGATAATCTTATCAAAGTAATATATTCCGATATTGTGTTACTGTTGTTATCAGTAGGCCGTGTAATAGTATTTACTGCAGACAAATATTCTAGAATTACAAATTTGCTAAGGTCGTGCTCCAGGATTGGTGTCTATTTCTAGTGTTTGGTACAGTGGTATTATGCTTGGTCATGGTTAAAACACCCGATATGACAAAAATAAGATTTAAAACACTTTTGGACTTTCTATATCGTATCGTGATGCATGTTGCCAGTCAGTTTGTGAACAGTGACATATAGTCTGATATTTACTTATATTTCTTGTCCTATTGTATATTAGCACCGGGTGTGGTATGACGACTCGTACAGAGAATGCAACACTAAACACAAACAACATAGCTTCGGACATGATTCGGACACTCTACAGAAACAACATAGATTTCGGACAAGATTCGGACACTCTACTCTAGGCTTCATGGTGTATTATGCAATTTTTGCATGTACATACATAGCTTGGAAAATGGAAGGCGAAAGTAAATTCTATGCTATGTTTTATAAAATATCTGAGGTATCGTAGAACAAAAACATATAATTAAAAAAACCCACACAAATAACTACGTATAACTTCAGACAGCAATCAGGAATTGGTGAAGTGTATACGTTCTTTACTCATTGGTTTACTTCACATTTGTCTTGTATCAGGAACAGTGGCAGTATGCCATCCATTATAGAACAAGAAATAGAATGCTTGCCTATATATGTTTTATGGTCAATGATAAATCTCCACAAACCATTCAGACCAGACAACTCAACTTGGTATCATTATAGGTTCAATATTGTCTGAGCTACTGTTGGCACGCTTTCAAGCAAGTTCAACAAACGCGTTTTGCCAGATTTGCTTCAATAACAACCCATGGGTAACATTGTACCATGACGGGTTACACTTATATACATCCTGGAGACGCCATGTTGTCATTATCCTTCCCTTTATGAGGTTTTGATAAATGAATTACTTACGTTTTGAATGGGGATCACCAAACAGTGTTCGTATTTCGAGAATGGTATTGATTTTCTCGGCCAATAACGAGATTTTACCGACACTGTCACGCGTCTTTGTGTGAAAAGTAATTTTAACTTTAGTGTGACACTAGTATATTTGAATTGTACAGTTATTGGGATAAGCAAATAGGTAATATTATACTTATGGTGGCAACGCGAATTATTCTTACATAAATATTTGTCTTTTCCAACATGACAACTAAACTCCATGGCCTGGACAGTTAATGGGTCTGTTTTTGGTATTCTATTAGATATATTTAATAATGTACAAAGTAAACATAGGTACCTATTGAGATTTGTACAATAATGCCAAGTTCGATATTAACTTTAGTATGACACTAGTATATTTGAGTTGTAAAGCTAATTTTGTATAAACACAGAAGTAATATTATACTCATGATTGCAACGCGAATTATTCTTACATAAATATTTTTTCTATTCCAACGTAACAATTAAACTCCATGGCCTGGAGAGTTAATGGGTCTGTTTTTGGTATTCTATTAGATATATTTAATAATGTACAAAATAAACATAGTTTTCCTATTTAGATTTGTACAATAATGCCAAGTTTGATTCCCATTACTTTCTGGGAACACTGTATCATTTCAATGCAGTTGAAGTTACTGTATAAACGTTTCTGAAATACGTATAAAACGCTTCTTTGTATACCTGATTAACGAAACAAAAACCGACCTTCGTCTATTTCACCAGTGTGCAAATAAACGATGCCAGCAACTTTCACCCAACTTGCTATGGTGACGTTTGCAATTTACGAACGAGGTGAATGCATTCTTCGTCTGAACGATTTGTTTGCGTAAAATAGTACTATTATTAACTTATTTATGACATTTTCAATAAGGACAATGAACTCAATTGACTGCATTTAAAGCATTTCCTAAACATGAGGTAATTATGTTTAAAACAACAAGACATAGAACCAACTGTGATGGTGTGAAAAGAAGCATAAAAACCTACAGATCTTAAAAAATGACTTGTGCTTTTTAAGATGAAACATAAAATAGTGAATACACTTGACGTTTTGTAAGAGCTATTATATTGTCTCCAGTCGGGTCATTGTACAGGATTTGATTCGCAAATGACAGTTGATGATTGATTCTGGACGTAAGACAGTGATTTCGAGGAAATTTTCTTGGAGGGAAAAACTACGCAAATCGCTTTGGTCACGCGATCTAACACTGCGTTGTGCGCACTGGGACCAAATCTCGCAATGCTGAAATAGTTCATAATCATCCTTGCAGGAAATCGCACAAACAATAAACAGATAAATTACCATAGCCTAGATTGCTGTTTACTGAAGTTCGATTGAAAGAAATTTACATTAAAACAACGTTAAACCGAACGTCTTTCCTAAAAGAGGAATAAAGGATATTTAGTATGGTGTCAACCATTGGCGAATTTGAATGATTTATTAAAACATGTTTTGTCGTAGTTGACAGATTGTGTATGGATTTTGACAGTTCTTAGACATTTCTAATTTAATTTCCGAAAGTATGTGTCCTCCAATTTGAAATGTCAGCAAATATCTAGGCGATATATTTAATAAAAATGGTTGGTTTTTTTCTTCATATTTTGTTATCTTGCCTTTAGTTCTGAAATGAAGTGGGACATGGTCTAGACGCTGAATAGATAGTAACTGTCATTGAACAGTAAGTGGTGAATAAATAATAGTTTTCAGACTGAATAGTTCGGTTTGAATTTATTAAGTACAATCTCATCCGTAGGTTATATAAACTAGTGTCGCTGCATCCGATTACATCGAACTTCAGTTATATAGGGAACATTGTCTGTTAAAGACAGGCTTCAATATTTACTAGCCAGAGTAACACAACCGTCAGGAACAGTTTACTACTTTAACAAAATGTATACTGTATACCTTCTCCATGTTTGTATGGTATGGCCCTGATCAATGTATAGGAAAAAGTAACATTATCAAATGTTGAAATTTTGCCATTCATTCAAATTACGCCTTTATCCTTGTGACAAAATATCGTAGCTGCATGGAAAAAGCACTTATTGTCATGAAAGGGCATACGGCATTGCCAAAATGACATTGCAACATTTGATGGAGAAGAGCCTAAATTCTGAAAAAATCAAACATTTTGAGTTACGAGGTTGTTATAAGTAAAATAAGACAATTATCTTGGAGTTTGTTTCAACTAAACTGCTGTTCAAAATGATGCCCATAATGTTTGATTAAAATTTGAAGCAGGTACACTCTTTCTTGACAGAAAGTGTTAGTTTACTAAATTTAATGTCTACTTATGCATATATACGAGTACGTAAGCATAGCATCTAAGTTTAAAATGTCATGGAGCATATTTATTCGATTAAAAATAAATAAACAGAACTCATGAATGTACAATGTACGTGCGAAATGTTGCAAAGTATGTAAAAATATATTTTCTGCAGTAACATAAGATGCAGAAAATTTAAATGTCCTTTGTTGTAGAGAGGTATACAAAGTAAATTGGAAATTATGTTTGCTACGAGAAATTGATACAACTGTTAATGAAAGAGGTATTGTGGAAGGGGAGATCAGAAATTCACATTGTATTGATAAGGTGTTCGGTGTTCTCAGGTCATGTGTTATCAGGCATTTTCCATGGTAGTTGCATGATAAATAGATAAACTCGGGTCAGTGTCCGGCACGAACAATGTTATAAGGCTTGGTGGTATCAACCGGCATTGCACGGTAAAACTCGCCATCCTAAAGATACCGCCTCGCCTGATAACATTGTTCACACCTGACAGTGACTCAAGTTTCTCTATATCTCGAGTATATGTACAACCAGTCATGTTTCTTATTGGTTGCGTCACGTTTTCCGTATTTTATGCAATAGTATGTATTTAATCTTAAGTATCTATCAATCTTATTCTAATACACTATCCCACCAATATTTAAGCGGACGTTTGCCAAGCTAGGGTCAATCCCGGTTCTATCACATTATACATAACTTGGTCTAGTGTTTATAAGCTTCAACCCTACTAACATTTCCGGCTTTAGTTTTTTTAATTACAGTGTGCATATACATGTAGATTGAAAAATTCTAATAAGCACATTATTCTTCACTATTAATTTGTACAAATTGCTTATTGCTAGTTTTTCTCCAACAGATTAAACTGGAATGGTATATGGGGCAAACTCCTATTTTTGTGTGTGTAAATATATCATGGTCTGCAGTGAGTACGTACGTTCGCAGACTATGTAATAAAGCCACTACGGAATTCTTAATTTGGCGATATTTAATTAACACATGCCGAGAGCTCAGACTCCCCGTCTGGGGGTAATTCATACCTACGTCGATAGTGTCTGCACATCATACATTCTGCTGATGGTTGATCAAATTCGAAATATAGACAATGGTTTGCAATAGATTCGGAAACTCAAGTTTTTAACAAGGCTAATAACTTTATAGATGTTTTATTCTCGTAACTCTGTTAAGAATGAGACTGGGTTTCCTCAAAAACAAGTTTCACAACTGTGTTAAGACTTCGTTCCGGCTTTGATGCGTATCTACTATTGAGACTAACTTCCAATGTTAATTAAAGGTTCATAACCCTTGCTCAGACTTAGTTTCATCAAAATAAACATCAAAATAAGATCGTTTCGTCTGGGGTCTGTTTGTCCATGGTAATATCACTTTTTCTCTTTAACAGTAAGAAAAAACACTGCCTAAACATTGTAGATTAGTTAAGAATTCGATCTACGTACATCGACAGAAATATAAACACTCATTCACTTGATTGATTATACTTGGCGTTCTATGTACACCGCTAGTATTTATGTGGCTAGAAGTTCTGGAAAATACCAAATATACGATGAGGAATCTAACTGATTGAACGACATTTCATACGGGAAACATTTATATGTCAAAATAAAGCGAGATATATATACTCGACTGCATGTAGCTATGTTTCTAGAATATTCTTAATGTTTGTCGTTGTTTCCATGTTTCACAAAACACAAATGCAGAATTATGGCACCACTGGGATACAATAAATATTAATTACATTCTCCAAGTAATATTCCTACGATAAGTTGACATCGCTGCCATCTATAGCATACGCTTGTTTATGTTACTATATTCGTGATTTTTAAGTCAGGGAAATGAAGCACAAAATGTTACACATACTTGTCGTTGTCTCAAAAATCGTTTTTGTCTAGGAATATTTGCGGTTTTGCAAATAGATTGGATAGAAGTATACAATACAATCAACATTTGGAAACAGTAAATGTAATTCATATCAATTTTAATCTGCAGATGTCACTCATTTAAAAGAGATTGTCATCCAATGTCAAGCAAGTTTGAAAGATAACATTACGATTGTTTATGTTACCATATTTGTGATTTTCTTGTCAGGAAAACAAAGCACAAAATGTAACACATACATTGTCGTTGTCTCAAAAATCGTTTTTGTCTAGAAATATTTGCGGTTTTGCAAATAGATTGGATAGAAGTATACAATACAATCAACATTTGGAAACAGTAAATGTAATTCATATCAATTTTAATCTGCAGATGTCACTCATTTAAAAGAGATTGTCATCCAATGTCAAGCAAGTTTGAAAGATAACATTACGATTGTTTATGTTACCATATTTGTGATTTTCTTGTCAGGAAAACAAAGCACAAAATGTAACACATACATTGTCGTTGTCTCAAAAATCGTTTTTGTCTAGAAATATTTGCGGTTTTGCAAATAGATTGGATTGAAGTATACAATATAATTAACATTCGGAACACAGTAAATGCAATTTATTTCAGCGTTAATGTGTTTATTCTACAGATGTCACTCATTTAAAGGAGATTGTCATCCAATGTCAAGCAAGTTTGAAATATAAAATTACGATTGTTTATGTTACCATATTTGTGATTTTCTGATTAGGGAAACAAAGCACAGAATGTAACACAGTGTTGCGTCTCAAAAATAGTTTTTTTGTCTAGAAATATTGCAGTTTTGCAAATAGATTGGATAGAAGTATGAAGTACAATCAGCATTTGGAACACATTAAATGTAATTCATTTCAGCGTTAATGTGTTTATTCTGCACATGTCACTTATTTAAAGGAGATTGTCCTCAACAGTCAGGGAAGTTTGAACGATAAAATTATAAAGTTTGTTGACTGTTGAAATTCCAAATAGGTTATGGAACTTTCCCTACACGATGGCAACAAGCATACAAAATATAAACTAGTATATAACTTGGGAAATAGTTTTGTTGACTCTTCGCATTTGGGTTCAAAGATAACCATATGGCTTAAACCAAAACGCAATTATAAATTACTTACTTGATAGACTGGGGTCTTATTCGCTAACAGTGTAAGTCTTAAACACAGGCTTAGGTTTTACATTGGCAAATGTTCTATTCGCTAGCATGTTGTAATGAATATATCGACTATAATATCAATGGGTATACATGTTCATTGGTTAACAACCACAATCAGATACTATTTCACATGGTTAAATGTTATTGCAAAGAAATGGCAGTGCTTGTAAATTGTGACAATTTTAAGTCTAAGTCTGGGTTTGAGACTTGCGACGTTGGTGTATAAGGCCACAGATCAATATTTCAGAACCCGGGTCAATAAGTGAACATCTCTGGTCTGATATAAGCCAAAGTAAGACATTACCCATACCATATATGTTAATAACACATTATTAGAAAACACAACGGGCAAAGCAGGACCAAGGCTGTGCCTTTCTAGTCTGAATAATTTTTAAAAGGGGTTATGTAGACTAATGAGGCTTTATTCAACACAAGAGTAAATTGTATGTGGGTGATTCCTTAGAGATCTTTGCAAAGCACATTTTGTAAATTGTACTTTGGATGTTGCTTTCCACGAACTGTATCCTTAAGGTTGAATTATAGTACTCTAAATTCGCCCTTCGCTGTGACACCTTTGTCAAAACATCAAAAAGAATATTTTGTAGCAACAATACGTCTAGGAACCACCAATGTTTGACGCCGTATCATTGGCTAAGCAAAGTTAATTTCTTTGACGTAATAGGAGGTAAATGGAGAAGCCGCATAATCAGGAACATGCCTTGTTAAATACACCGTTTGTGTTTCTCTATTTCGTCGGAATGTTAAAGACATTATATTTGTGAGGCTTCAAAAGAGTATTATCTAATTTAAGTGTTGTAGAGCAAGAACGACGATTAAACTAGCTTGTGCTCGTTCACATAGGACACCATGGCTTTGATCCATTACTTCTCAACGTGCGCTCGTGGAAATACAATTTAGAGTCTTACAAACTAGTAATACGAATTAAGTATAGCCATGTAAAGTCATATATTAGGTTAAATCATTTTACTGCCCGGATTCCATCAGTTAACCGTGGCAGAACACAAGTTGATATAAATTTATTTCTAGTATAAATGGCACGATATGAAGTTACGTTAGGCAATTAAGTAACTGAAGTCAAATAAATGTAGATAAGAAAAACTCAAATGACGTTTTTGTCTCCGCTTGTTTGAACGATTTACTTTCAACTGATGAACATGGTAGTCTTATTTACTTGATTCGTTTTCTTAAAGACCATGTCACACAGTGGAGAGTTCGGGCTTCGAGTGCTGTACGAGTTGTGGCGAGTTATAACTCGCCTAAATGTGCCCGAGTTGGTCCAGGACGGTTTTCAAGGCGCATTTGTTCGAGTTCTCTTCGACATTTACACGACATGAGAACGATAATAACACGAGTTTATCCTAGATATATACGACATCTGTTCGACAATAATAGACATGTTCTCGAGATTTGTATAGAGAGTATAGACGAGTATGTACGAGTCTGTATGTGTTGTGTCGGGGTGATGACTTAGGATGTCGTATAATCTCGCCGAATGTCGAGCAGATGACAGGTCTCCCCAGCTCGCGAACGTGCGACTTTATTTCGGCGACATGCTACGACAAGGGGCGACATGTCAACGAGATTTGTGCGACAGTGCGCGAGATTGTTACGACAGTTCCTCGACATGCGTACGAGAAGTAAACTTCGGCGAGAAGCGGCGAGAATTTTAAACTAACCTATTATTCTCTATTTATCCAGTCACTTATAACAGGGTGCCGTTTATCATTTTCAATAAACCGTCAAGTGGTCATGTTACTTGCAATAAACCGTCACCTCATCACGTGATCTGACGGACTTCTTCTTAAAGCGGAGTCGCCGGCTGATAATCTGTACCCGAGGATGAGGTTTTCCTTTTTAAAATGAGCTTGGGTCGATCAATAATTGTTCTACGACTTACCTGCGTGTAAATGACGTTATGAAGATGTCCGACGTTGTTGTTTTGTCGTGACGTCAGTAAACGAACGTGACGTTACGCACAAAAAATGAAAAAGCAAATAAATAGTCCCGACTTTTATTCCCTTTTTAAAGCAGATGTAGTAACTGGATAAATAGAATAATAGGTTAGTGCCGTGGAGTGAGTAAAAGTTTATCCGGCTCGGCTGCGGAAATTATCGGATTCGCGTACGGCTCACCCGATAAATTCCTCCGCCTTGCCAGATAAACTTACTCATCCACGGCACTAACCTATTATTCTCTATATCAGAGGTATTGTAGAACAAAACCATACACTTAACCGAATTTCTAATTGGCCACCCAGTGAAATATTATATTATGCGATATATTCAATCAATATTTCTAAAATTGTGGTTATTTTCATTCATCTGACGTCATGAGCGAGTTCCAAATGGCTCATTTTCACAAATTAAAGTGCTTAAAGAAAAGTCGATCCACAGGGAACAAATTTATACCAAATACGATACTATTCCAAGCTGTGCACGACGCCAACGTGCAAAAAAATCAATTTTGCACCAACCGTTACGCATGGATGATTTTGTATATCAATACGCCATATCTTTACAGAAATAGATGCGTGAAATGAACAAATAACACAGCCTAAGATTTAATTATATAATTTATCAGATGATATAATATTTTTTAGGGTGGCCAATTAGATATTCGTTTAAGTGTATATTCAAACATACGTATAACTTCAGATGGCAATCAGACATTGGTCAAGTGTATACATTCAATGCGGATTGGTTAAATTCACACTGATTTGGTATCAGAAACAGAGGCAGCATGCCATCCATTCCAGAACAATAAATAGAATGATTGCCTATATATGTCTTACGGTCAAAGATAAATCTGCACAAACCATAGAGACCAGACAATTCAACTTGGTATCAATATAGGTTCAATACTGTCTAAGCTACTGTTGGCACGCTTTCAAGCAAGTTCAACAAACGCGTTTTGCCAGATTTGTTTCAAAAACAACCCCTGGGCAACATTGTACCATTATGATTGACACCCATGTGTACACTGGAGAGGCCATGTTGCATTTATCCTTCTCTTTATTAAGTTTTGATAAATGAATTACTTACGTTTTGAATCTACTTATATGTACATGGGGATCATCAGACAGTGTTAGTGTTTCTAGTGCTAAAGGTGAAGGTATTCTTACGAATTGAGGTACCCGAAGAGGATGAAGTAGCGGGTAATGAGTGAAATATATCTCGCGTAAAAAGAAACTCCTACATATGAACGGTCGAAGGTAGACAGCTGCTGTGGTAAATTCTGTTGCGCCACAATTGTCAAACACATACCTAAATAATAATAATAATAATAATAAAGACTTTATTTTACGAGGAAACTTATTTGACAATATACTAAACAATCAATCTTCCATAAGATCCTCAACAATGAACAATGAACTAGAAAAATAACTATGCCAAGAAAACAATGATATTTGATATTTTGGCCCCTATGATGTCTCACAATATAAGTTGAAAAATTCATAAAAGAGTGTCAGTGAAAAACTTAGGTATACCTATGCATAATTATAGAAACTTTATCAAGACAATATCTAAAGCTGTAATTGAACAAAAACGCTTTATCCGATATAGACACACCATAGGAGCCAGCGTATCATTATACATGTGAACGACATAATCAATATACTTAAAGCAATGGCATTTTAAAAACATAATACACAAAGGAATAATTTTGCAGACGGATATATAGATTTTTATACCTGCAATGTTTGCATGAAGTTTGCTAGCCAGTCATTAGGTTGTAGCAATAGCATGGGATGTTTCAAAGTATGATGGCTTCACCCTGCGTAGATATAAAGTTTTAAAATGTTGAATAGAAGTAGAGTTTTTGATGTAAAGAGGAATAGAAAATGTATATACGTTAGTTTATTTGCCGTTGTACGCGTTCATATAAATAGTTTTCTAACTTGTTAAGAAATGTTTGCATTATGCCAAAGAGGTATTACGTAGTTCATGCTTCATTGACACCAAATAACTCATAAGAAAACCCTTCACATTGTAGATAAGTTAAGAATTCGACACAGTTATGCACATCGACAGAAATATAACACTCATTCGCTGGATTAATTATACTTGGCGTTATAATCATGAACAACGCTAGTATTGATGTGGTTAGAAGTTCTGGAAAATACCAAATAAACGATGAGTATTCCAACTGATTGAACGACATTTCATATGAGAAACATTTATATGTCAAAACAAAGCGAGATTTATAGATATTCGATTGCATGTAGTTATAATCTAGAATGCTCCTAATGTGTGTCGTTGTTTCCTTGTTCAACAAAACACAAATGCAGAATTGTGGCACCGCTGGGACACCATAAATATTCATTACATTCTCCAAGTAATATTCCTGCGATAAATGAACACCGCTGGCATCTTAAGCGTACGCGTGTTTATGTTACCATATTTGTGATTTTCTAGTCAGGGAAACAAAGCACAAAATGTAACAGAGTGTCGTGTTAGTCTCAAAAAGAGTTTTTGTCTAGAACATTTTCGGTTTTGCAAATAGATTGGATAGAAGTATGAAGTAGAAACAACATTTGGAACACAGTAAATGTAATTAATTTCAGCGTTAATGTGTTTATTCTGCACATGTCACTCATTTAAAGGAGAATGTCGTTTGAAAGTTAAAATTTTAAAGTTGGTTGAATGTGGAAATTCCAAAAAAAAGTCCTGGAACATTCCCTCTACGATGGCAACATGTGTATAAACATACATAAAAACTTGAAACATGTTCTTGTCGATTCTTTGCATGTAAGTGCAAAGATAATCCGACGACGTTAACCATAAGGCAAGAATCAATTTTTTGCCCAAGTCATTGATAAACCGAAGTACTCTTTCAGAACCTGGGTGTATCAGTAACGCAGCAAGTTATTAATTAAGGACAAAGTGAAGTACATATGCTTCCGAATGTGTACACAACGAGACGACCACCTCTGGTCTGATATCAGCCAAAGTGAGAGATTACTCCAATCAAACACACAAAGTCGCATGTATTTATTTACAAGGGTTACTTATGCACGAGTTAATAATACATGATTAGGAAACACACACGGGAAAAACAATACCAGGGATATGCCTATCTGGTCCGGTTAATATTGAAAAGGGGGTCTGAGGCTTTATTCATCAATTTGAAAGTGTTTAGTAAAGTGTATGCGAGTGTCTTCTTTGCATAGGGATTGTAATGTGGATGTAACCTTCCACGAAACGGGACATTCAGATTGATGTGTGCTACGCAAAATGCCAGTTCTTAAAATAAACTTTTAACATTCAGACATACGTATGTTAAAAGAAATTGCCTGGTCATTTAATAAGACCGAATATTATTTGTTCTGTTTTGTGGGATATTTGCTTAATTTTTATCATACCTTGTTTTCTTGTTCCTTATTTCGTAAGAGTTCACCAGTGGTTGTGACACCATCGCCAAAACATAAAACATTACATTTTGTTAACCCATACAGAGCTGAACTACGTCTATGAACCATCAACGTTTGGTACAATTTCATAGGTTATGCCAAATTTATTTCTTTCACGTAATATGAGGTAAGTGGAGATGACACAAAATCAGAAATATGCCTTGTTAAATAGACCCTCGATGTCTCTCAATTTCGTCGGAATTGTCAGGACACTATATTTGTAAGGTTTCAAAAGATTATTGTCTAATTCTAGTGTTTCTAGCGCAAGAACGATAATTGAGCTAGCGTGTGCTTGTTCACATAGAACACCATGGCTTTGAGGGAATATTTCTCAACGTGTGGTCGTGGAAGTACCATTTAGACTTACAAACTAGCAATACGAATTAAGTACGGCGATGTAAAGCCATATATTAAGTTAAATCATTTCACTGTCCGTATTCCACCAGTTAACCGTGACAGAACACATTACCAAGTCGATATAAATTGATTCCAAGTTCAAATGGCACGACAGAAAGTTACGTTAGACGATTATTTAACTGTAATCAAACAATTTTGGATTCGAAATTGTCACATCGAAGATGCAAAACATTCGCCAATTGTGTTTTTGGTCTCTTGCTGCTTCAACGTTGTACTCGTACCTTCAGCTTAGGAATATTGTATTCTTAGTTGATGTGATTAAATTTGTTAATGTGATGCTTGATGTGGGAGCATGTAGATACATTCTTGACAATGATCGAGTGTTATTAAACATTTCATGTTGGAAACGGAAGGTGAATTCGGTTGATGTGGTTGGATGTGGTCGGGTACCTTTCAAACATTATACAACTGCCTTGGCTATATCATTGCTTAGCTATTCCTTGCCACTTGTCTGGGATGCCATCATTATCTAAAAGCGCAAACATCACTTTTGTCTCTTTTGCTGCAAACACATTTCTTAAGAAGGATTGTTTGGAAGCAAGGTTTTGTTGTAATTGCCACGTGTGTTGTTTATTCCCTTTCCAAATTAGTTGAAAAATACCTTTATACGGCATAATAAACTGATTCCCAAAAGCAGGGAAGGAAACTAAATAAAACACAACATTATAGGAGGAATAATTTAGTAATTAAGTAAGTTTATGTTGGAATTGCCTCGTTTGTTGTTACTTCCCTTTCCAAATACATCGGCCCATTCATCACCAAAATACCTCTATACGACATAATAAACGGATGCCCATGCGCAGGGAAGGAAATTTAATAAAACACATAATTATAAAGCAGCATTTCTCTTCGTGGCGAGTTTTATTCAACAATAAATTATATTTTCAGGCATTGTATCTGGCATATGGAATATTCTCATTGAAAAGCAAATTCGCTTCGTTATCACATCAATTCTTCACAATACGAGCGCCTCTACAAGACAAGTACAGTATAATCAGAAATAGTCATAATCAGGTGCGGCGTGGCTTGATGAAGCTCAATACTACATTAGTTAATTCCGCCTAGGAAATACGCTCTGTGCTTCCACATAACAATAGGGTATTATTGCTGTTGTCTTCATGGTGGCCTTCTCAGTAGTACGTCAATATCAGCCGCTACGTGCTCGTTAATTCAAAGTGGAATATATCGATTGACCACTGAAGTATTGGTCATTAGCTTTCTTAACAAATATATAGAGACTCTCGTACTTTTTTCGGAAAACATCCAAACTACATTACATTACCAATTTAGATATGTAGCCATTTTCAATGCCTGGTTAGGCATTTAATAAATGCTTTCTATTGCCCTTACAATTGGAAAATTTAAGGTCGGAGAAAGTTTTGCCGGTTTGTAGCTAGCTACACGATTCACGCGGTAACATGCTATATTGTTTATAAACACGGCCCTGTTCACACTCGCTATCGTTGATGAAATTTTGACGAAAAATGTACTGTTACCCTCTTTACACTAGTGGATGGACTTCATTGTCATCTAAAATTAGACTGACATATTTCATGTCAAATGCCATCCATACTAATAAACAGATTTAAAATGGATTTTGAGTAGTTTAAAACTAAAACGAAGTCTTCAGGGACAAACTGGAGACGGGGTATGTCATGACTCTATAGATTTAAAGGGAATATACTCGTCGCCAAAGCTTATGCTAGTATGCATACACAAGTAAGAACATCTTCTAGTGAATTTTAGAGGGAACAAAAAATATGTAATTCAAAGTATTTAATTGGAAGAAACATAGTAGTTGAAGACAACACTATCTTTTATCATATATTTTAAATAATTCATACCATTTTATTATGATATAGTAATACAATAACAAATAGTTTTATTTCTGTTTCTAAAAGACTAATAAAAACTGCAGGAAACTGCATTATTTTAATTCGAAAACTAAAAAAACGCACACCCTACCTTAACCTTAAAACAACTGTGTCCATTTTCTAAATTTTCTGGATCCGGGAATGGTGTCTAAGTCTAAAACTTGTTGAAAATCGATATAGAATTGGATATATAAATGATCCTAAACTAAACACACATAGACAAATGCAAACATACTTACACGGGCTACTTCAGTCAGACAAAAACAGCGTTCCGACGAGAAGAAGGATGCTTGATACGTAGAAACCCTTCAGTAGAAAATCATTGGAAAAATCCGCAAATCGATCTAATCAAGATAATGACAGACTCTAAATATGATAAATGGTGAAAATATTAGCGTGTCATCTTTCACTGAAATCGTATTAATAACAAAATAATTGCTAGTAAAGAGCTTTGTCATTTAGTAAAACGTGGATATAATTTGCACGGTTTCACGAAACAAATAACAAAAAAACCCGAAATGTATCAATCGTTTTTTTATTCGTTTAAATGGTGGCCATTGTAATTAGAAGAATAAATAAATCACCATGTCGACTTTTGTCTGTTTATTCTCTGTTCTAACCATTATACTCAGGCCTGATCAATTGAAATAGCAACGGAAAGGTTGAATACCTTAATTACTGGCTTCCAAGTCTAAGAATTTGTGACAAAGTATTGTCGCTAAAATGACTAGATTGGGGATAAACTAAAAATTAAGTTCAAACCGTTTTAACAAATTAATTATCAAGTATCGTTGAATGAAAATGTAAAAAACAAATTAACATTATCGCGAAATGCATCATATATGAATGAATGCATAAACCATTAATTTTTATTTTTAAGTCACACATTTTTTTCTTCACAAAGAACTTATATGCAATATGCTTTTGTTCAGAAACGGAAAGAAAAAAATGATTGTGACATGTGTAGGGTTAACGCTTGCTTTTTCGTGCTATTACATCTGTAGCCTTGCGTAAACGCTATGATAGCATTAACACAACACTGTTTGAGTAAGTTTTTCAAAATAATGAAACCTTGGCTGGACATTTCGGGCGACGTCGGGAAAACAAACACGATGTCGCTTAGCAAACGTTACGTCACATAGAAGTTTTTGTTATGAGCGTCGACTTCCGGTATCCGCGAAAACCAAGACAACAGTGACATTTGGGGTTTGTTTACGTTTATTATTTTACTATTATCAAAAATTGATTAGTATAGATAAACCATGTTTTTTGAGCCGTGGCTAATTTATGCAGGAAGGTTGATTTGCCCTCAAAGGATAGATATAGTGAATGTATTAAGACTTAAGCAATATATGTGATCAATGACAGTAACCAATCCATGGCCCAAAGAGATTTTAAACAGGTATATTCACATACCATGACAAGTGTAATCTTCCGTCACGGCTAAAAAAAGTGGTTTATCTATAGTTACAATTAGAATGTGAATTATAGTTCATATACCGTTGTAAATCATTTATTTTCGTCAGCGGGGTCCTGAAATGAGTATACTTGAAACAGGACACCAACAGCGCATGAATATTTATATAAACGTATGAGCAAAATCACCGTTGTTATAGTACTAATGTTCACAAGCACATGGTTTCAGTATATGCCGAGTCATTATTGTTACACCTTTGATTTCCAAATATACAAAGAAGCTTCACATTAAGAGTACCCTCAAATAATTTGAAACCAAGTGCCTATGATTTGTGTACGTGTATAGCGCAACCAATTTTATCGAATCTGCGGATCTAATCTAAAACAGACAAATAACTTAACCAAACATGCGGCAAACTTGTTTACTGGAAGACTGCTCTAGGATTCTAGAAAATAACTCATTGTGACCAGCACACATCGCACTGACAGAATTTAATAAGTACTAGCCGTTATTGAGAAGAAATACGACAAACATTTCCCCATTCGTTTCCAACGTTGTGCTAGTGAAACTGACATCTGATTTATCCAAGTCCCAGAGCGCGATACAATGGTGGTGGAAATACTTTGTAAGGTTTCAAAGTAAGATGTTTGGAATCGTCTTGGTATTATTTTCAACATATATTGCTTTTAATGCAATATTCTAGCGGTTTTACGAGAGTTCATGGCAGAATGATTTCGGAGGTTGTATTTGTTGGATGGGGCAAAGCTTAATTCAGTATTTACGAAGCTAAAGAGTGTCACCTTTTGTAAAACATTGTTCCTCGTGGAGAAATGAACGTATTTCTGATTTATATCGTTCTTATAAAACATGAACAGTGTCAATAAACTCAATAAAAACATTCTTGAGGAATGAACACCATCTGGGTTCTGTATAACGGTAACTTATTCCACCATGTATAAACGAGTTAACATGTAGTTGTTGCATAAAGCCATATCGTACAATTACCGTAAGTCATGTCTGCTTTTGCTCACAGTAAGTCATACACGTAGAATTGTATAGTCTCGCAATAAGTGATTATATTTATTCGCTGTGGATACCAGCCCATTTTTTGTATTCGTTCTTAGCTCTTAATTTGTTTTTGAATGAATGTGTAATAAACAATATGTGCATGTTAGCAATATTTTAATCCGTGTATTTTCGTAAACAACATGTATAAAGCTCTAGTAATTATTGTGTCGATAAATCGCAATTTTAGGGCTTACAACGATACCTATAGATCGCATAAACACAATTTGCGACTCCATTATAAATGATAGTGTGTATTCAATCATAATTTATTCGATAGTCATACAGCAGACCATACTGCCCGGAGTCATTAGTTAACATTGGCTTTATATTTAGCGAAATATTTTTTACTCAAGCTTGTCTAGACAATTATAGTCAAGATCCAAATAAATACATGACTGCTTCAAGAACAATCAGGCTTGTTTGCTAAAACGAGTTCTTTCACCTGACTTATATTTCATTCCCAAAGTAATAGATGGGGTTACATGACATTTAAGTGAACACTTCGTATTTAAATAAACTTTCCATTCTAAAATACATGAAAGCAGACACATTGAAATATGTTTAATTACGGAGTGTGTCGATTCTGCTTGATAAATGGGTTATTAAGACATGTAATCACTAAAAATTATACGCTTAAGCAGAATTTAAAATAGCGAAATCTTAGATTAAAACCCCAGGCCACGAAATCACTTTAGTTATCATAAAGTAGCTCTTAAAGCGGTCGATAGATATTTTGGAATGTATGCAAACGCTATTTAAGGAAGAACGATCAGGATATATTTATGATTATGGTATAAAAACATTGTGTTATTATCAAAGTGAAGATGACAGATAGATTGTTTGTGTCATGACAACCTAGGTGATCCGTTTTTATTGATAGGTTATTAGGATTTTATGCTTTTCCGGTACTTCTTCCTTTCTGCCATTTGGCACAATTCGTCAGACGAGTTATGCATTTTTAGAGCAGTGAGAGCAAAGTTAGTACATGTAGTACATACAATATTGTACTGACCGAATATTTGCTCGGATTTCACAGTTATTCAGTATTCATAAGCAGTTTTTATTTTTTCTAGCGTATTCGGAGTTTACGTCGTGTATGCAAACTATAACTATGGTGGAAGTTGTTTAGCAGAAAAATGATTTTCAATCACCTGTTCTTAGTGGTATCGCATTCGTGTTTTATCATGTTTTTATTTCTGTGATATGACATGGTGTTAACATTTGTCCTACATTTTCCGCATGGACGACTTCCATACTGCATATTATACGCATTATTGATATGATGTTATCTGAAGCCTAACTATTTCACTCTCCACCAATTTGATGTTCTTTAAATGTTAAAATGATTACAATCTCAGACACTGGCGATTCTTCTCGGATTATAAAATATTTGGACACGTTTCCAACGGATGCCAGACGCTTTTATAATTCTGGGAATTTCACTCAATTAAAACTTGGCGACCAAATACTCGAAAGAAAATTATTACGGAAGGCTAAAATAATTTCAAATGAAACCCAACGTTCAGGAGATTTCATTATGTCTCCATTCGAACTTGACAAAAAGATTTATACTTCAAGAAATGACAGAAATTTAATATCAAAATTATCTCGTATCTAAACTCATGGGAACAAAGAGGTTTTAAGGAATAATTAATTTAGAGAGAATTGTTTGGAAACTTGCCAGGAATAATCTCATAAATCTTATCTAGCAGTGGTTTAATTGAAAAATCCACAAAATCAGCATTTGGGAATGTTTTTATTATTTCTCTTCCCTTAAGAGTTAAGCCAGGCTTTTATATTAACGACTTCGTGTGAAAGAAGAGCGTTGCCTTGGTACCTAGCCGTCCTGTTGATGACGTTACGAAAGACTAATTTGAATTTCTGGAAATATTTCTTCGTACGAAAATTCAATTTGCTGACAATGCTAAATATATTAGAGATTTTTTGCATTAAACATACTTTCCTCCGTGTCTGGGGAGAAATTTATTCGCGGGAACTACTTTAGCATTAAGATGATTTAATCATATATGTTTATTCTCAACTTCTAAGGGCAAAAAGAAAAACAAAAAACAAAACACTTTTCTCGGCAAAGAATAAAATCAGGAGGTATCTCCAAATGAACAATGGATTTATAGATGTTTGTTTGACCGGGTTGAACGCCGTTTCAAAGCATTGCTGTTTTCAGTTATACAAGAGATGTTAACAAAGAAATGTACCTAAGCACAATCACCCCTTAGAGAATTTATTAAACAAATATTAGTAAGCAGATCCTCTAGATGCGTGTGATAATCTTATCAAAGTAAATATATTCCGACATTGTGTTACTGTTGTCATCAGTTGGCCGTGTAATTGTATTCACTGCAGACAAATATTCTAGAATCACAAAACTAAGGTCGTGCTCCAGTATTGGTGTCTGTCCCCAGTGTATTGCACAGTATTATTATGCTTGGTTTTGGGTAAAACACGCGATACGACAAAGGTAAGATATTAAACACTTTAAGCCTTTCTATATCGCTTCGTGATGCGTGTTGTCTGGTCAGTATGTGAACAGTTACATAAGGTCTGCTTTTTCTGATTTTTTGTGTCGTGGTATAGATACTGTGTATCGATATAACAAATCTGACAGAGATGTCTACACTCAACATAAACAACAGAGCACGAAAGACGAGAAAAGACACACTTTATTTATCGGAGACAAACGGAAATGGCCGAGCTTTTTACGATTGTAAGTACATGTCTCAATGACAAGAACTAAAAGAACAAAGAAATGAAACGTACCAGCATATGTCCATTGTTTCGTTTGTCAATTGTGTTCAAGAAAAGTTTAATCGAGTGTAATAGCATCGTTAAATGGCAAATTATGCGGCTTTGAACATGAATTTTAACGCAGACAGACTTTCAAGATTATAACACATTTAGACATTGAAATTGTGAAGACGAAAGGCACAAAAAGAACAATTTTAAAACAAATTACAATCTCTTCGTGAAAGTAGATCTGGTCAAACTTATGAATACTGAGCTTTGATGACTTTCGTGTTAAGCTATTTAGTTACATAATTCTTACACACACGACTTACGAAAACAGATACGTATGCTACATAGCTTATTATGCAATTAAACATATACTCAAATAGCTTGAAAAATAAAAGGCGATACGAAATTCTATGCAATTGTACAAAATGTGTATAATCTCTTATCTGAGGTATTGTAGAGCCATCCATTATAGAACAATAAATAGAATGCTTGTCTATATACAAAATAACTTACGGTCAATGATAAATCTGCACAAACTGTTCAGACCAGACAAGTCAACTTGGTATCAATATAGGTTCAATATTGTCTGAGCTACTGTTGGCACACGTTCAATCAAGTTCAACAAACGCGTTTTGCCAGATTTGCTTCAGTAACAACCTCTGGGCAACATTGTCCCATTATATTATATTTGACACCCACGTGTACCCTGGAGAGGCCATGTTGCATTTATCCTTCTCTATATTAAGTTTTGATGAATGAATTACTTACGTTTTGAGACTACTTATATGTACATAGGGATCATGAGACAGTGTTAGTGTTTTCAGTGCTTTTGTCGATTTTCTCGAACAATTACGAGATGTATCCAACAACGTCACACGAAAAAAGTAAATTACATCATCCATTTTATTTACATGTATATGTTTTATAAACTGTGTACATGCTTATTTTAATTGGCTTAGATGACTCTGTATGATTGCCATAGTAACTTGTGCTGACAAAGAACTTTGACATATACTAGTACACAAGGGGAGATCACCGCATTGAAAGATGACAATTTTATACCACTTTTCTTGGGCAATTACGCGTTGTTTTAGTTCTAACGCGTACACCAAACATTCAATGACCTCACGAGCGATAATATACGTAATTACATCGTAGTTTTTGTCATTATTTCACTTGTATGTTTATTATTTGTAACTACAGTCAATGTTCCAAAGTGTGAACATAATTACACGTCTTACGAAACAAGTGCTGCTAAAATTGACGTTCTCTAGAGAATGTAATATGTAGTATTATCTAACTCGATATTAATGACTGTTCTACCGCCAGTGTTATGTACTAGAATGTACTTTAATGTTAAACGACTAACAATAGTTAACCACAACAACAACTACATAAGATGCGAATGAGACTAAAGAAAGGATGACCAAAAGAAACCTGGAGGCGTTAATAGTGATGGGACTAACTTGAACGGAAGCAGACACACCAAGTGTAGACCGAAATGGAGAAAGGTGAAGCCCGTCTTCTTATGTATCGAGGTACACGAAGAGGATTGAGTAAGTCGGTAAATGAGAGAACAGTGGGTTGTCTTTGTACGAATATAAATCAATAACATACAGTATCATAATCACGTGTACAACGGAACTCATTCAAATGAACGGTCTAAGGTAGACAACTGTTGTGGTGAATTTTTTATTCTCTGTTAACGTTCCCTACTTTGTCAAACACATACTTGCCTAAATAGAGAATATAAAGACTTAAGTTACTATTAGTCGTTGTACGCGTTCATATACACAATTGTATGACTTGTAAGGAAAAGTTTGCATTATGCTTCATAGGCAATACGCAGTTCGTGTTTCATATATCTCAAAGGGAATATATAATACAAATACATGGCACAATGCCCATACATAACCTAACGAAACCCATGTCTGTTTACAAGCAACAACTAATCCTACTGGAATTTGTATGTCGACAGAAATACGTCTGTATTATGTCGGTGCATAGTTCTTCAGAACATTGATCTTTTCTACTGCGTGTTGTGTGTCCGATTTTGACGTTGTTTACAAATAATGCTTTTTTCCATTATCTCGTTCCGTTTCGACATTTTTCTGTTCTCCATTTTAAGTCATTTATACATATCAAGGGGGCATACCGGTGTCATTTTAATGACATTTATATCACTTTGGAAACTTATTTCTTCTCCTGAATAAAACTGCAAAATACATGTTTTAGTTGAAGCAAAACATTCATTTTAATGTGAAATTTGAAAATACGAGCCTACACAAGTCATTTTCACCTAAAATGTCATTATGAGTTTTGCAATGAAAGGTCATGTGTGCATACATGCCTGTAGAATTATTTTGCTTCAAGAAATATAGTATTTTATGGCGTTTTCAAAAAGGACAAAGAACTAAAAAAACTGTACATGCATTTTAAATCGTCTGCAAAACTATATATATTCCTCATTACTTTTGAAGCAGTAAGACATAAAATTAACTGTGGTTATGAGAAAGTAAGCATTAAAACATACATATATTATAAAAATGACGGTCGCTTTTGAAGATGAAAAACAAAATACTGAATACCCTTGACAACTGTGTAAGAGCTATCAGTATTAAATTGTCTCTAGTTGGGTCATTTGGTAGAATTTGAATCGCAAGTGGCATTTATAAACATCATCTTATAAAATCTTGAGTAATACGTAACTGACTAAGTCATGCACGAAAATTAAACATGACAATGCATTCGTCCTTTTGGAGCGTTCGTTTTGATACAAACCGATGTAAAGACACTTTGTTGAAACCTTAAAAAATCGACGCCTTGTACAAGTTCAAATTTCACAGGCTTAAGTGAATTTAAATGGCTTCGTGATGTGTACGTATACGTAGGTCTGCAAGGATGGTTTTCAATGTTGAATAGTTATAATATTCATACATTGTATATAGATTCAATGTTGTCAAGTTTTGCATTGTAATTTCCTAAATGGAGTGGCAAAAGTGAGTTTTGTGAAAAATGCATTCACAGATTACATTGCCTAAACGTTTTAATTTGCTGTCTGGTAGAATATTGTACTTCCCTACGCGTTCTTCTATGTATACAATATTTTAATACAATCGAGAATCTCTGATTCAAACCTATTCAGGATGTGCTTCCACTTAAGTAACCTGGTGGTTGTTTTAACAAAATATGCAATATGGAATTTGCTAACCGGAATACGCAATACTTATATCATATTTTTAATTAATACAAATACTGGCTATGTATGTATGTATTATGTATTATGCCAAATAAACTTATGTTATGTTATGTTACATAGCTGCTCTTTAAATCAGTTGACTAGATTCTACAAACGCATGTTTAACTGCTGTATATCAAAAATGATTTACTAAGAATCTGGAGCTTAGTCTTAGTGTAAATCTACTATAGGACGTTGATGAACATTTATAAATCCATTCCCAAATAATTGGGTACTTGACAACAAAACTGATTTATTGGCACATCAATACAATACAAATTAAATAAAAGTAAAACATAGACTAAACATTATAACTGGAAGGGAACATTAGACACAACGGTTTATATTCGAAAACATAAGTACACAAAAGGGACGCATGTTGTCATTTACAGAGGGTTGTTCGTTTATTGATCGTTCCGACTGGGGCCTGTTTGTTCATGGTAATACAACTGTTTGTATTTGACAGTAAGAAAGAAAAACCTTAAAAATTGTAGATAAGGTAAGAATTTGACAAATGTACATCAACAGAAATATAACACTCGCTCGATTAATGTATACTTGGCGTTATATTCATGAACAACGCTAGAATTGATGTGGTTAGCAGTTCTGGAAAATACCAAATAAACATTTTGGATTCTAATTGATTGAACGACATATCATATGAGAAACATTTATATGTCAAAATAAAGCGAGAGTTATAGATATTCGACTACATGTAGTTAAAATCAAGAATGTTCTAATGTGTGTCGTTGTTTCCTTGTTCAACAAAACACAAATGCAGAATTGTGGCACCACTGGGACATCATGAATATTAATTACATTCTCCACATAATATCCCTGCGATAAATGAACATTTCTTGCATTACCTTAAGCCAACTATTGTTTATGTTACGATATTTGTGATTTTCTGGTCAGGAAATTTAGCACAAAATATAACACAGTACTGTCTTTGTCTCGAAAATCGTTTTTATCTAGAAATTTTGCGGTTTTGCAAATAAATTGTATAAAAGTATGAAATAGAAACAGCATTTGGAACACAGTAAATATAATTCATTTTAAGCGTGAATGAGTTTATTCTGCATATGTCACAAAGTTAAAGGACCTTGCCCTCCACAGTCAAGGACGTTTTCCTTGTTGACTGTTGAACTTCGAAATAAGTCATGGAATATTCCCTATTCGCTGACAAAACGCGTAAAAACATATAGAACATGGGAAATTGTTTCGTTGACTTTTGCATGAGTGAAAAGATAACCAGACGTCATAAACCAAAAGGCAAGAATCAATTACATCTACTTACTCATTATTATTCACAAACAGTGTAAGTCTAAAACATACGAGGGGGTATCAAAAAGTTCGTGGACTGACCCGTTCATTTTTATATGCGTTATGCGATCGTAAGCTTAGATTTAACATAATATAAAGCATGTTGTTATGAACATACCGACTGTAATATCAATGGGTATACATACTTAGTGGGTAACAAAAACTTATCAGATACAATTTCACATGGTTAAATCTTATTACTAAGAAATTGCGGTGCTGATAAATGTTATCAATTTTAAGTCTAAGTTTCAGACTTGCAACGCTGGTGTATAAGGCCACAGACCAATCTTACAGAACCCGAGTGGTCCATAAGTGACGATATCTGGTCTGATATAAGCCAAAGTAAAACATTACCCATACCAAACACAATGTACCGTGTATTATACTAGGGTTCTAATCCATACGTTTATAACACATTATTAGAAAACACAACGGGGAAAATAGAGCAATGCCTTTCTTTTCTGATTAATAAAAAAGGGGCTATGTAGACTAATGAGGCTTTGTTCAATACAAGAGCAAATCAAATTGTATGTGGGCGTTTTCTAAGAGATCTTTCAAAGAAAATTTTGTAAATTTTACTTTGGATATTACTTTCCACGATCTGTATCCTTAAGGTTGAATTATGCCACTCAAATTGCTCTTGGCTGTGACATATTTGTCAACACACCGAACAGTATATTTTGTTCATTTTGTTGATGGGGCTATAATACCTCAATGTTTGGCGACATATCATTGGATAAGCAAAATTAATTTCTTTGACGTAATACGAGGTAAATGGAGAAGCCACAAATCAGTAACATGTCTAGTTAAATAAACCCTCGATGTCTCTCAATTTCGTCGGAATTGTCAGGACACTATCTTTGTAAGGTTTCCAATGAGCATTATATAATTCAGGTGTTTCTAGCGCAAGCATGACGATTGGACGATTCTTGTTCATATAGGACACCATGGCCTTGAGCGACTAGTTCTCTACGTGTGGTCGTGGAAATACCATTTAGACTCTTACAAACTAGCAATTCCAATTAATTATAGCAATGTAAAGCCATATATTAAGTTAAATCATTTCACTTCCCGGATATCATCAGTTAACCGTGGCAGCACACATTACCAAGTCGATATAAATTTGTTTCAAGCTTAAATGGCACGATAGGAAGACACCTTAAGCAATTATTTAACTTAAGCAACGTGTGGATAAGAAAATACTCAAAGGTTCAAAACATTCGCCAATGGTGTTTTTGTCTCCGGCTGTTTCAATGGTGTATTTTCAACTGAGGAACAATGTAGTCATAGTTTAGTTGATTCGTTTTTCTTAAGGTGAAGATCTGAAGCTCGATGTGGTATAATTGCGATTTACCCATCGCAATGATTGAGTGTTATTTAACAAGTGACCATTTCATGTTGGATACGGACGATGAATTCGGTTGATGTGGTAGCATAACCTTCAAACATTATACGACTGTCATAGCTATATCCTTACTACTTTTCAGGAATGTCATTAATACGTGAAAACACAAACCTCACATTTTCCTCTTTTGCTGCAAGTAAGTTTTTGTTGGAATTGCCTCGCTAGTTGTTTATTCTCTTTCCAAATACGTTGGCTCATTCATCATAAAAATACTTCAAAACGGCATGATAAACTGATGCTCACAAGCAGTGAAAGAAATTAAGTAAAACACATACCGTATAGCTGGTTATTTCTGCGGGTGTAATATTTTGCGGTTTTGCCCCAAAAATGGGTTATTTCTGCTGATTCTCAGACTGCCAAGGGGAATTTCTGCGGTTTGCTAATTCGTAAGAGTTTACATACACCAGTGTCATTCAGGCTCAACCATGTACATTGTAATTAATTATTACAGTCCAAACTGTGAATCGCACTATGACATAATTATCATTATACATGTACAAACAATGGTCGCTTTAGTTATTAACACCTTTGTAACATTAGACAGGCTGCAATAAACTATACAAAAATCAAGTACACTTGTGAATACCACTTGATTATCATATTTATATAATGGAGATAATATTCTGCGTGAAAATTTTCTACGGATGATAGAATTCTGCGTAGATTTAATTCTGCGAATTGATATTGGACCGCAGAATGGCAGAAATTTCCACCCCGCGGAAATAACGAGCTATACGGTAGTAATTATAAAGCAGTATTTCTTTTCTTTACAAGTTTTAATTAACAATAACTGATATTTTTCAGCCATTGTGTCTGGCATATGGAATTATTTTCATTGAAAACAAATTTGTTTCGTTATCAAATGAAGTCTTCACAATACGAGGGCCACTACAAGACAAGTACGGTGTATTCAGAAATAGTCTGAATCAGGTGCGGTGTGGCTTAATGAAGCTCAATACTACATTAGTGTGGTAATTAGCCGACCGTCTAACTGTAGGCAATTCCTCCTAATAATTACGCTCCGTGCTTCCACATACGAGGGCCATTCAAAAAATACGTAGACAACATCGATCGTTTAACTATTTATCGACCGAATTTCATCAAAATTGGTAGAAATCAGGTTCTCCCGGTTATCAATTCAGTGCGTATATTTATCACGAAAAATATATGTTAAGTTCGAAAATATGGAAGTTATAGCAACGCAAAATTGAAAACACGTGGCAACCCATCGATTTATCCCGTAGAAAATTGGTGTTGATTTCTTCACCCCGTCATTATCTTTAACGGTAGCGAAACCTTTATAGAATTGATGTGTGTATTGTTTGAGACTATATAGTTCTGTGTTTCAAATTATGATGTCATAATTAACTGGGTTACAGGGATAATGGTGATCACACAAAGTCACTCTTAATAGCGGAAAGAAAACGTGACGTTTTCCCGCAATTATGTGTTGCGCTGGGTATAAACAGTTTTTAAACACACATACTTACTTAAATCGTGGCCGAAAATTGGAGATTTCACCTAGAGGAAGTACCGGAAAATCATGACAAACATGTAGTGCCGTGGTTGTATATATTTCTTGATTTAATCAGCTTAAACATGGAGTCCCATGGAGTCTAAATTTCGCTTTTCTGGACGTCAAGACTTTGGTATTGGCGCGATTTGAGTACGTGAGTGTAAAACTCGAAACAACAAATGAAATAATGAATGCTATTTGGGTTTTTTTGTAAGTTTAATCCGCCATTGAAAATTGGTCATTTTACAGAAGGCTTGGAGTTGTACAATAACAATTATTGTGAAGATTAGGAGATGCTGTGAGGTTACCGAAACATATGACGTCAACAACGACGTCTGGACTTGCCCCGTGGTCATTCTAGGTGCAATATATAAAACATCATCATCACTTAACCGTTAGCCCGTTTTCTACGAAACTTTTGGATTTTGGCGAATGAAGGTTGTGCTACACCATAATAAATAATTATTGATTTATCTAAAAAATAAACTAGCAAATTGATTTGTCTACGTATTTTTTGAATGCCCCTCGTACATGTAACAATAGGGTATCATTGATGTTGTCTTCATGATGGCTTTCTCAGTAGTACGTCAATATCAGCCGCTACGTGGTCATTAATTGAAAGTAGAATATTTCGAGTGACAACTGAAGTATTGGTCGTTAGCTTTCTTAACAATTACATAGAGACTATCGGATTTTTTACTGAAAAGATCCAAACTACCGGTACATTACATTACCAATTAAGATATGAAGCTATTTAAATGCTTGCAAGGTATTTGATGAATGCTTTCTATTATCCATACGAATGAGCAATTTAAGATCATAGAAAGAAGGTTAGTTGGTTTGTAGGTAAGTACATGATACATTCAGTTACATGCTATAATGTGGAATGGCCATGTTCACAATCACAAGATAAGAAAGCTTCGTACTAGGACTCTCTTACTTCTATTTTACAAGAGTTACTTTCTTGGTATGACAGTTGATGAAATTATGTAGAAACAACTTATGCTAGAAAGAAAGTGTGATACGGGGGGGGCGACGTACGTATAGAGAATAGCACAAATTCAGGAACTTGCAAAACGATAAAACGTTTCTAAAAAAAAGTAGTTGTACATGTCCCATTCTATTATGAATTCAAAATAGAAATAACACTGAGTAAATCGTATATAAATAAAACATATAGACAGTTGCGCAGTGACATTAAACATTTTGTAGAATGTCGTGCGATCGACTTTACACCACTATTTTGAACATTTTGTAGAATAGGTAGCACGCATGTGTCTGTCTGCTGGATGACAATTTATAGTTACGTGTGAGAATATATCGTGTGTTACTATTAATTTTATCATTGAAAATAGATTTAATAGCACATAATGCTCCATAATATACCATAGTTTAAAATATACTTTCACGTGTGGTATAAACACAAGTTGTACATCAATTATTCTTCGATTCTAAAGATTAAAGCTGAAGGAAATTATATTACTTTTATTTACCTTAAAACTGTGTTCCATTTCTCAATTTTCTGAATCCGTCCATGGCTTGTTAAGTTTTCATTAGGTCACGTACGTATATTGGTTTCCACTTGTCCCTGGAAGTTAATTTCCTCTGCCATTTGTTTTTAAGTCCTTCGCCCACTACACCCCCCTCCTGTCATCATTTGTATCTTGCGGAGATGCTGGATGAATTACTTTTTCATTTGTTTTTAAGTCATTCGCCCACTACACCTCCTCCTTTCATCATTTGTATCTTGCGGAGATGCTGGATGAAATACTTGTTCATTAGGTCATTGTGCTGTTTGGTCACTATAAAATACGTTTTAAGCATACTTAATTTCGCTCTCGTTTTGCCCATTATTGTAAACTAGGTCAAGTCCGAAAATGCCTCTTTAACATGTATTAACGTTATGTCACTGGCCTTGGTGTTTTTAACTAGGTCAGGGGGTGGTTGTGCCTCAATTAGCCGTTTTGTTGTGGGTTTGTGTGGTTAGTTCGCCGTGCTGTGGTGCCTTTGGAAGCTTGGTCGAGTGTTGGCTTCGTTTCATTCGGCCTTGACCGCTATCATATAATTTCCTTGTGAATGTGGGTCATCCTGCATTTTATCGGCGGGGACTTGGATCTTTGGTTGTTTCTTTGGCTTATGTGTGAGCATTGCTCATTGTAGTTGCTAGGAATATGTAATATTATTTCCCGCCCCGTTCCTACCTTGCCCACATTTTAACTAGATCAAGTCGTAGTTGTGTCGCTTTAGGTTGCATAACGTTAGGTCACTGTCCTTAGTGCTTTAACGTAGGTCACGCACCGGGGTTGTTGTGCCTCATTTCGTCGCCGTTTTGGCATGGGTTTCTGTGGGCACTGCTCAGGGTAATTGTGTCGTTCTGATTTATGTGCTCGGCTGGTTGGGTTGAGTGCAACCTTTCCTGTCGGATTTTCTCATACCTTTTTTGTTCATCAACATAGAAACGTATATAAATAATCATAAACTAAACACACATAGACAAATGCAAACACTCTTTACGGGCTACTTCAGCAGGACAAAAACAAAGCTTAATCCAGAAGAAGGATGCTTGTTATACGGAAAACCCTGCTATACGAAAACATTCGAAAAATCCGCAAATCGATCTAATCAAGATAATGACAGACTCTAAATATGATAAATGGTGAAAATATTAGCGCGCCATCTTTCACTGAAATCGTATTAATAACAAAATAATTGCTAGTAAAGAGCTTTGTCATTTAGAAAAACGTGGCTATAATTTGCACGATTTCACGTAACGGGAAAACATTGAGTCAATAACTAAAAAAAATCCGAAATTTATCAATCGTTTATTATTCGTTTAAATGGTGGCCACTGTAATTAGAAGAATAAATAAATCACCATGTCGACTAGTGTCTGTTTATTCTCTGTTCTAACCATTATACTCAGGACTGATGAATTGAAAAGGCAACAGAAAAGTTCAATACCTAATTTACTAGTTTATAAGTCTAAGAATTTGTGATAAAGTATTGTTGTAAAGATTACTAGATTGGGGATAAACTAAAAATTAAGTTCAAACCGTTTTAACAAATTACTTATCAAGTATTGTTGAATGAAAATGCAAAAAACAAAGAACATTCGCGTGAAATGCATCATACATGAATGAATGCATACAAAATTAATTTATACTTTTTAAATCACACATTTTACTTCACAAAAACATTTATATGAAATATGCTTTTGTTCAGGAAGGAAAAGAAAAAAAATGTTTCGACATTTGTTCATAAGCACAAGGTTTCAATATCTACCAAGTCGTTTTTTACAACTTGAATTATTCTAAATATAAACAGCAGCTTCACATAAACGGTACCCTCACATAATTTGATACCAAGTGCCTATGACTTGTGTTCGTGCATAACATAACAACTTCTATCGAATCTGCGGATCTAATCTAGAACAGACAAATAACTTAACCAAACATGCGGAAAACTTGATTAGTGGAAGACTGTTCGGGGAATCTAGAGAATAACTCATTGTGACCAGTGCGCATTGCACTGACAGAATGTAATAAGTACAAAATGTACTAGCCGTACGACAAAATTTATTCCCCATCCATTCCCAACGTTTTGCTATTGAAACTGACATCTGACTTATCCAAGTCCCAGAGCGCGATACAATGGTGGAAAAAAATACTTTGTAAGGATTCACAGTAAGATGTATGGTATCGTCTTGGTATGATTTTCAACATAACCAACTTTTAATGCAATTCTAGCGGTTGTACGAGAGTTCATGTCAGAATGGTTGCGGAGGTTGTATTTCCTCCTGGAAGGGACAAAGCTTCATTCAGTATTTACGAAGCTGAAGATTGTCACTTTTTGAAAACATTGTTCCTCGGGGAGAAATGAACGTATTTCTGTTTTATATCGTTCTTAGTATATAGAACATGACCAGCGTCCATAACCTCAATATAAAACCATACTTGGCAAATGAAGACCAAATGGGTACTGTATAACGGTAACTGATACCACCATGTATAAACGAGTTACGTCCGGTTATCACATGTCATATAGGGATCGGAAGTTACATGCTCTTTTGCTCGAAACATGTCATACAAGTTGATTTATTCTGTTTGCCATACGAGACGTTACGTTGTAATTTATTTTCTTGACTATGAATTTTGTTCTGAAATGAATGTGTAATAAAATATATATGCACTAGTAATTATTGTACCGTTAATCGCAAGTTTAAGGCATGAAAAATGCCTAGAGATTACATGAACACTTTTTACAACAGTTGAACCCCATTATTAATATTATTATTTATTCAAACATAATCCTCTCAATAGCTTGAACAATACAGCTCCTGAATACCTGTGTTCAAATTTTTATTACATATTATCCCATTCAAACATTTCTGTTAGCTACAAACAGTCTACACATGCCTAAACACATTTTTGAAATTTTCAAAAAGTCGATCTCTTATGCTGGACCAACGATATAAAACTATCTTCCTGGAGGTATCAGAAAAGCAACAACAATAAACACCTTTAAGTCAAAGTGGATTTGATACAAATTTTCACACTGGACTTATAATATCTACACTTAACAAGCCTATACTCGATACCATTTTTATGCACATGCGATACAAAGTATCTAATGTACCAATATCATTTTCGGAATATTTTACACTTATCAACAAAACAAAAACATTATTATTTGCAACTCACTAAATGTATTATGTATTATATACACCTATGTTGGGGAAGGGGTTTATTCATTGTTTTGTGTGTTATTGTGTTTCTTCTTTTACAGTGGACCTAATTGAAAATTGACATTTACTGTCAAATATATAATCCACAATAAATAAAGTCGTTATTATTTTTATTATTAATGATAATAGGGGATTAAATAGCCAGCGAAGCTGGCTATTGTAAATACCCATACCAATAATGTCCACGTGCGTATCTTCGTCGAGTCTCTGCCGGTACTAATGCTTTCAGAAAAAGTTATTTCCGGTCAAAAATTTCAGGCAGTTTTCCGAGGTGAATGTTCCTATGAAAATAAAAAAATAGTAATCTGTAAACGGTTGCCCCCTATCATTTTCTTTCGAATTATAACCATCTTTAAAAATATTTAATAAATAAAACAAACTATTTAAAAAACAAAGGGAAGTTAGAAATACGCTACTGTACTGGATACACGGCGCCAATACAAGACGTGATGTCACGACGTCACAAATAACAGGAAATGACGTCATATCAAAAGTACGCCTAATAGACTCATGACGTTACGTTGCAATGTATAACAAATCAGTATAATATAGGTAAAACTCCAGGTTAGGGATGCCTAACACTTATTCCAAACATAAACCACAGATACATGCCAATCTAAAATTTTGAATAATTATTATTTCTGGTCTTAAATTTAAAGAGACAAAGTGATCAGTAAACTGTTGCTAATCAATAACTGTCTATCTAAATTCAACTCATATTTAGTCAGTTTCTATCTGAAACATAGCTAAGCAGATATCCAATGTGTATTTAATCCCTCATTTAGGCGGTGCCTTAGTTCATATTAATAACATTACATTAAAACTACACTGTCAGGGTATAATAGTGAACATCGGTTTTATATTTAACTTTATTGTTTTTATTCAAGCTTTTCTAGAAAATTATATCTAAGAACCAACTAAATCCATAACTGCTTAGAGAACAAATCAGGATCGCATTGTAAAAAGGAGTTCGTTCCCCTGATCCATAATTCATTCCCGGAATAACAGCTGGGGATACGTGGAATTTAAGTGAACACTTCCCATTTTAATAAACTTATCCATTCTAAAATACACGAAAGCAGACACATTGAAATATAGTTTATTACGGAGTGTGTCAATTCTGCTTGATAAATGGGTTATTAATACATGTTTATCACCACAAATTATACACTAAGACAGAATTTAAAGCTGCGAAATCTCAGATTGTAAAACCCCAGGTCACAGAATCACTTTAGTTATTACAAAGTAGTTCTTAAAGCGATCGATTGATATTTTGGAATGTCTGTAAACGTTATGGAAAGAACGACCAGGATGCATTGATGATTATGGTGTAAAAAACATGGTGTTATTATCAAAGTGAAGATGAAAGATGGATTGTTTGTGTGATGGCGACCTAGACGATCCGTTTTTATTAATATTTTATTTGTTTTTAACCCTACCATATTTTAATCAATCGAAGCATTCTACGCTCATCCGGTGCCACTTCATTTCTGCCATTTGCCGCAATTTGTCTGACAATTGATGTATTTGTGAGAGCTATAAGAGCAAAGTTAGTAAATGTAGTACAAATAATGATGTCTAAACCTTTTTTCAAAATTCGGTACCGGAGATCTGACCGAACGTTATTGCTCGGATTTCAGTTGTTCAGTATTCACAAATCGGTTTTCATATTTTATTTAGCGTATTCGGAGTTCACGTCGTTTATGCAAACTATAACGACGGCGGAAGATGTTTAGCAGAGAAACTTTCGATCACCGATTCTTAGTAGAATCGCATTCGTGTTTTTTTGTTCTGTGATAGGACATTTGTCGAATCTGCGAATATTTGTCCACTATTTTACTCATGCACTTCCTTACATTTTTCGTATTGTTGATATTGCCTAACCATTTCTCTCTCCATAAATTTGATTTTCTTCAAATCTCATACATGGTCGATTTAACTAAGATTCTAAAATATTTGGACATGTTTCCAACGGATGCCATACGCTTTTATAATTCTAGGAATTTATCTAATTTTTAACTTGGCTACCAATGACTGGAAAGAAAAACATAACGTAGGCTAAAATAATTTCGAATGAAACCTAACGTTCAAGTATCCTCAATACGTCTCCATTGAACTTGACAAAAAGATTTATACTTCTAGAAATGACAGAAATTTAATATAAAAATTATCTCGTATCTAAATTCATGGGAACCAAGAGGTTTTAAAGAATAAATAATTTAGAGAGAACTGTTTGGAAACTTGCCAAGAATAATTTCATTGATTTTATCTAGCAGTGGTTTAATTAAAAAGTCCACAAAAGCAGCATTGGGGAACTGTTTTTATTATTGTTCTTCCTTTTATATTTGGGCCAGGCTTTTATATTAACGACATAGGGTGAAATAACAGCTGTGCCTTGGTACCTATCCGTCCTATTGAGGACGTTACGAAAGATTAATTTGAATTTCTGGAAAAAATTCTCAGTACGAGGATTCAATAGCTGAGAATGCTAAATATATTAAGAGTTTTTTTTGCATTCAACATACGTTTCGTCGTGTCAGGCGAGGAATTTATCCGCGGGAACTACTTTAGCATTAAGATAATTTAATCGCTTTTTATGAAGGCAAATGCCAGGGTTATCCATGGCTGCTCGCCGATTTTAAATCACAACATTGAAGTATTTTCCGATGTCACTGATTAGCTATTTGACGGACATGACATAGTATACACTCAGAACTATACATGTAGAAATGTTGAGAGAACAAAAAGCTCAACACAATCATTTAAACAAAATAAAATGAAAATGGAAAAGTGGTAGAATCTCACTTTATTACAACCGTTTTATGTAACAATAGATGCGTTCAGTTTACGAGTACGTATATCTAATCGGTGAACCTCGGATATTATTTTTCTCAGAAATGTACAATGACGTAGACTATAGAGAAATATCGAATGTTATAATCAGAATCAGATGGAAGCATTATTCACTTCGACGTTGATATGGTTCCACGCCCAATACGTCGAATAAACACGTGAGGCTATTCTCTTACAACAACTTGACGATACGTGTGATAATCTTATCAAAGTAAATATATTCCGACATTGTGTTACTGTTGTTATCAGTGGGCCGTGTAATTATATTCACTGCAGACAAATATTCTAGAATCACAAATTTGCCAAAGTCGTGCTTTAGTATTGGTGTCTATTCCTTGAGTATGACACAGTGTTATTATGCTAGGTTATGAGTAAAACACGCGCCATGGAAACATAAGATCTTTAAATACCTTCGGACTTTCTATGTCGTATCGTGTTGCGTGTTGTCTGGAAGTTGCCGGTCAGTGTGTGAATAGTTTCATACGAAACCTGGGGCCTAGGACAAACATTAGTACTTTTTCTCCCTTGTAGATTATATTATTCACACGACAAAACAAGGGAAGAACACGGTTTCAATGTATTGCATACTAATTGTGAGTTACTTCTCATGTTTAAAATCGCATGTTAAAATGTATAATACAAAATCAAGCAGGGATGTCAGTGTTCAATTAGATAGAGACACATACTGACCTCAAATGCCTTATCAGCTTTTCCATACTCATGTATTTTAGTTTTGCATTAACAAGTTCATTGTGTATGGAAAATAGGTTTAGTACTTGGCTTATGTCCATGTTATATCTTGTGGGTCATTTGGGCATATTGCATGAGTTCAAATTTCAGTACTTCCTCGCGAACATATACCTGTGTTGCTGCTGATTGGCGGTAAGAAGAGTTTTCTGCTATTCATTCTGACACACCAAATGACTCTGATATCCTTCTATGAACTGTTCATTTGGATAAAACTTCACCTGGTATTCTTGGGAAACGTAGATCGATGTTGGCTGCCACATCCACATGGAGAAATACTATTCCTCGTGTGTCTATAGGTAGCCAATTGATCATGACAAGTTAAAATGCCAAATGGTTTTTGATCGGCCTTCGAAAATTGCTTACTTTTTAAGCAAAAAAAACAGGGATAGACCAAACTGGAGAAAGGTGTAACCAGAGATACTCAAAGGAGATGGAGAAAGTTAGTAAATGAGTGAACAGTAGGTTGTCTTTGTACGAATTTAAATCAATAAAGCGCAGTAGCATAATCACTTGTACTCGTACAACGAAAATCTTTCAAATGAACGGTCTAAGGCAGACAATCGATGTGGTGCATTTTGTTTCTAAGTTAACGTTGCCAACTTGTGTGGGCATTGCTCAGCGTAGTTGCTAGAAATATGTAATGTTATATCCTACCCCATTCCTACCTTGCCCATTAGTTTAAACTAGGTAAAATCGGAGTTGTGCCTCTTTAGGTCGCATAATGTTAGGTCACTGTCCTTAGTGTTTGAAACTAGGTCACGCCCCGAAATTGTTGTGCCTCATTGGTCGCCATTTTGGCATGGGTTTGTGTTGTTGTCGCCGTGCAGCGAAATCGGACAGGGAAGGCATCTCTTAACTTAACCAGTCGAGCACATAAAACATAAACAACTTCACAAAACACAAATACATGGCACAAAGTCCATACATAATCTAACAAAAAAACATGTTTGTTTTCAAGCAACAACTAATCCTACTGGAATTTGTATGTCGACAGAAATACGTCTGTATTATGTCGGTGCATAGTTCTTCAGAACATTGGTCTTTTCAACTGCTTGTTAAGTTCGATGTTGACGTTGTTTACAAATAATGTTTTATCCATTTTCTCGATCCGATTAATTTTGTTTTCTCTTTTCCATTATAAGTCATTTGTAAACATAGTCTCTTAGAATATTGAGTAATACAATATTTGAATACAATACGGGATGATCAATATATGACGGGAAAATGCGTCTAACTTTTTTAAAAATTGTTATTTTCTCAAAATAATTGATGTGATACCAAATACATATGTTACAATGAATTGTACGAATTACTTTTGCAATAAAAGTAATAATAAACTTTTCATAACGCTTTTGCCGACCTATGAAACCGGTAGGCGGGGCAACGTCATTTTTCAAAGTAAAACGTAATGTTTGTTACGTTCACAATCTCACTTCATACGCCCAACTTCATTATTATTTTTGAAACACTTTTGAGAAAAATGTCCGTTATGTCATTCATAACTCATTGTTAAGTCGATACCGAGTTAATAAGTCACCCATGGTCGCCATACTTTGGTTTTTCGTTCAACATTTTTATACCGATGTCTGACGTCGACGTCATGTTATTGCCGGTTCACGATAGACCACGCGTGTTTTGCCGATAATAGTTTTTTATATGAAATGATCACAAAAGGATCACTTAATAAACGCACAACTTCATTGTTACTAGCTTTTCTTCGAAACTAAATATTTTATAAGATTTCTTTGATCTTCTGCAATTTGTATTCGGTGGTACGTTCTCACGTGCTTGACGTCACACATAAACACTAAACCAATTTATGACGTCGCCATTAGCACGGCCGGTCTAAGGTGGCCATAGATGCCAATTGTCAGCACGGTGCTATTGTGAATATGAAAACTGCGAGGGTTTGAATCTTAGTGAAAACGGTGAAAAACGCGAAAAATGCCCGCCTACGCGTAGTAGAGGTTACCTAAGCTACCGTAGGTTCAGCATACTATATCTATGACCTGAGTTTTTATCGATTTATTACTAAGACATGGTGCTATAACCTGCTTAGGTTTGAGCAAAATCGGTTGAATAATAAAATATATATTAGCATTTTCCCGTTATATATTGATCATCCCTCGTACGGCAAGTCTAAAACAGACCTTTTCAAGATCTGTTTCCATATGCTTTTTAGCGTTACGCAGTATAGCGAGAAAGTATTGTCTTATTGTCACGGTCAGTTTGACCGCTTGGTGGTCAGTAAGCCATGTATGGTGTATAGAGTCCAATGAAAAGATGTTATGTATGATAATTAGCCAATGGAAGTAATGTTATGTAGTAAATGAATGTTTGGTTCTGATTGAAATCAGTTCTAGCGAGCACACCAAGTCGATAACATTAAAGTTTCTTTACATTGTAAGGATTGAGTGTAAATGTCATTAACATGTAGGTCTATATACACATTTGTTTTCTGGTATAGTTCAAGATAATGTTCAACTTGACAGAAAATTTATTCAATTTTATTAACAGCAGCAAAATGAGCTTAAGTCTTAATGTAATAACTCGGGTGCAGTTTTCCAGAGCTTTTTACATTTCTCAGAATGAGATTTTATCTCTGGTTTTTACCCTGGCCTGATTTATTACAGTGACAAATAAGTTGGAAGAGAACTATTAAAAGCATTTCTGGGCTTATAGATACATTTCTTTAGAAATGCTAAAGTATAACTTGTTATGTTTTGTAGGTAATTTTACACAAAAGCATACTGCCATACGTTTGTTATGATTTAACTATTAATTCATTGGTGCATTGTTGTATTTTATATGTCATATTATACTATGAAAGCATTAACATGTATTCAAAATAAACGGTCCCTAGCTATGGTGCACGCTACAGGCCGCCAAACAATATATATTGTTGTGTTGAGTAATTTGAGATTCAACTTGAGTGTAAACAAGACACTTTGGTAACTTGGTGGTTGTTTACAAAATTTGCAATATTGAATGTGTTAATCGGAATACATAATAATTATATCGTATGTTTAGTTAATACAAATATCTGCTGACTAGAACCTACTAACGCATGTTTAACTGTTGCATATTGACACTAACTTACTAGCAATCTTGAGCTAAGTCGTGGTGTTAATCCCCTATTGGACTGTGCTGGACAATTATAAATCTATTGCTGTTTCCAAGGAATCGGGACCTTGACAACAGAACTGATTCACTGGCACATACAAGCTAAATTGAATAAAAGTACGAAATACAACAAGGCATTATAAATGTAAGTGAACAGTGGACATGAACGGTTATTACTTGAAAACAAACTAAAACATAGCAAAGTTTGTCATTGCAAAGGGTCGTTCGTATAATGTTGGTTCCGCATAGGGTCTGTTTGTCCATGCGGATATAATTGTATCTATCTAACAGTACGAAAGAAACGTTAACATTGTAGATTAGTTAATAATTCGACACATGTACTTTAATAGAAATATAACACTCATTTGCTGGATTGATTGTACTTTATTTTCATGTTTACCGCTAGTATTTATGTGGTTAGAAGTTGTGGAAAATACCAAATAAACGATGCGGATTCTAACTGATTGAACGACATTTCATAAGGGAAACATCTAAATGTCAAAATAAGGCGCGATTTATACACATTCGACTGCATATAGTTATATTCGAGAATGTTCCTAATGTATGCCGTTGTTTCCATGTTTCCACAAAACACAAATGCAGAATAGTGGCATCACTGGGACACCATAAATATTCAATACATTCTCCAAGTAATATTCCTGCGATAAATGAACACCGCTGGCATCTTAAGCGTACGCGTGTTTATGTTACCATATCAGTGATTTTCTAGTCACGGAAACAAAGCACAAAATGTAACAGAGTGTCGTGTTAGTCTCAAAAAGAGTTTTTGTCTAGAACATTTTCGGTTTTGAAAATAGATTGGATAGAAGTATGAAGTAGAAACAACATTTGGAACACAGTAAATGTAATTAATTTCAGCGATAATGTGTTTATTCTGCACATGTCACTCATTTAAAGGGGAATGTCGTTTGAAAGTTAAAATTCTAAAGTTGGTTGAATGTGGAAATTCCAAAAAAAAGTCCTGAAACATTCCCTCTACGATGGCAACATGTGTATAAACCTACATAAAAACTAGAAACATGTTTTTGTCGATTCTTTGCATGTAAGTGCAAAGATAATCCGACGACGTTAACCACAAGGCAAGAATCAATTTTTTGCCCAAGTCATTGATAAACCGAAGTACTCTTTCATAACCTGGGTGTATCAGTAACGCAGCAAGTTATTAATTAAGGACAAAGTGAAGTACATATGCTTTCGAATGTGTACACAACGAGACGACCACCTCTGGTCTGATATCAGCCAAAGTGAGAGATTACTCCAATCAAACACACAAAGTCGCATGTATTTATTTACAAGGGTTACTTATGCACGAGTTAATAATACATGATTAGGAAACACACACGGGAAAAACAATACCAGGGATATGCCTATCTGGTCCGGTTAATATTGAAAAGGGGTCTGAGGCTTTATTCATCAATTTGAAAGTGTTTAGTAAAGTGTATGCGAGTGTCTTCTTTGCATAGGGATTGTAATGTGGATGTTACCTTCCACGAAACGGGACATTCAGATTGATGTGTGCTACGCAAAATGCCAGTTCTTAAAATAAACTTTTAACATTCAGACATACGTATGTTAAAAGAAATTGCCTGGTCATTTAATAAGACCGAATATTATTTGTTCTGTTTTGTGGGATATTTGCTTAATTTTTATCATACCTTGTTTTCTTGTTCCTTATTTCGTACGAGTTCACCCGTGGTTGTGACACCATCGCCAAAACATAAAACATTACATTTTGTTAACCCATACAGAGCTGAACTACGTCTATGAACCATCAATGTTTGGTACAATTCCATTTGCTATGCCAAATTTATTTCTTTCACGTAATATGAGGTAAGTGGAGATGCCACAAAATCAGAAATATGCCTTGTTAAATAGACCCTCGATGTCTCTCAATTTCGTCGGAATTGTCAGGACACTATATTTGTAAGGTTTCAAAAGATTATTGTCTAATTCTAGTGTTTCTAGCGCAAGAACGACAATTGAGCTAGCGTGTGCTTGTTCACATAGAACACCACGGCTTTGAGGGAATATTTCTCAACGTGTGGTCGTGGAAGTACCATTTAAACTTACAAACTAGCAATACGAATTAAGTACGGCGATGTAAAGCCATATATTAAGTTAAATCATTTCACTGTCCGTATTCCATCAGTTAACCGTGACAGAACACATTACCAAGTCGATATAAATTGATTCCAAGTTTAAATGGCACGACAGAAAGTTACGTTAGACGATTATTTAACTGTAATCAAACAATTTTGGATTCGAAATTGTCACATCGAAGATGCAAAACATTCGCCAATTGTGTTTTTGGTCTCCTGCTGCTTCAACGTTGTACCTTCAGCTTAGGAATATTGTATTCTTAGTTGATGTGATTCAATTTGTTAATGTGATGCTTGATGTGGGAGCATGTAGATACATTCTTGACAATGATCGAGTGTTATTTAACATTTCATGTTGGAAACGGAAGGTGAATTCGGTTGATGTGGTTGGATGTGGTCGGGTACCTTTCAAACATTATACAACTGCCTTGGCTATATCATTGCTTAGCTATTCCTTGCCACTTTTCTGGGATGCCATCATTATCTTAAAGCGCAAACATCACTTTTGTCTCTTTTGCTGCAAACACATTTCTTTAGAAGGATTGTTTGGAAGCAACGTTTTGTTGTAATTGCCACGTGTGTTGTTTATTCTCTTTTCAAATTAGTTGACCCATTTATCATAAAATACCTTTATACGGCATAATAAACTGATTCCCAAAAGCAGGGAAGGAAACTAAATAAAACATAACATTATAGGAGGAATAATTTAGTAATTAAGTAAGTTTATGTTGGAATTGCCTCGTTTGTTGTTATTTCCCTTTCCAAATACATCGGCCCATTCATTACCAAAATACCTCCATACGACATAATAAACGGATGCCCATGCGCAGGGAAGGAAATTTAATAAAACACATAATTATAAAGCAGCATTTCTCTTCGTGGCGAGTTTTATTCAACAATACATTATATTTTCAGGCATTGTATCTGGCATATGGAATATTCTCATTGAAAGCAAATTCGCTTCGTTATCACATCAATTCTTCACAATACGAGCGCCTCTACAAGACAAGTACAGTATAATCAGAAATAGTCATAATCAGGTGCGGCGTGGCTTGATGAAGCTCAATACTACATTAGTTTGATAATTAGCCAGTCGTCTAACTGTAGGCAATTCCGCCCTGGAAATACGCACTGTGCTTCCACATAACAATAGGGTATTATTGCTGTTGTCTTCATGGTGGCCTTCTCAGTAGTACGTCAATATCAGCCGCTACGTGCTCGTTAATTCAAAGTGGAATATTTCGATTGACCACTGAAGTATTGGTCATTAGCTTTCTTAACAAATATATAGAGACTATCGTACTTTTTTCTGAAAACATCCAAACTACATTACATTACCAATTCAGATATGTAGCCATTTTCAATGCCTGATTAGGTATTTAATAAATGCTTTCTATTGCCCTTACAATTGGAAAATTGCCGGTTTGTAGCTAGCTACACGATTCACGTGGTAACATGGTTTATTGTTTATAAACACGGCCCTGTTCACACTCGCTATCGTTGATGAAATTTTGACGAAAAATGTACTGTTACCCTCTTTACACTAGTGGATGGACTTCATTGTCATCTAAAATTAGACTGACATATTTCATGTCAAATGCCATCCATACTAATAAACAGATTGAAAATTGATTTTGAGTAGTTTAAAACTATAACGAAGTCTTCAGAGACAAACTGGAGACGGGGTACGTTATGACTCTATAGATTTAAAGGGAATATACTCGTCGCGAAAGCTTATGCTAGTATGCATACACAAGTAAGAACATCTTCTAGTGAATTTTAGAGGGAACCGAAAATATGTAATTCAAAGTATTTAATTGGAAGAAACATAGTAGTTGAAGACAACACTATCTTTTATCATATATTTTAAATAATTCATACCATTTTATTATGATATAGTAATACAATAACAAATAGTTTTATTTCTGTTTCTAAAAGACTAATAAAAACTGCAGGAAACTGCATTATTTTAATTCGAACACTAAAACAACACACACCCTACCTTAACCTTAAAACAACTGTGTCCATTCTCTAAATTTTCTGGATCCGGGAATGGTGTCTAAGTCTAAAACTTGTTGAAAATCGATATAGAATTGGATATATAAATGATCCTAAACTAAACACACATAGACAAATGCAAACATACTTACACGGGCTACTTCAGTCAGACAAAAACAGCGTTCAGACGAGAAGAAGGATGCTTGATACGTAGAAACCCTTCAGTAGAAAATCATTGGAAAAATCCGCAAATCGATCTAATCAAGATAATGACAGACTCTAAATATGATAAATGGTGAAAATATTAGCGTGTCATCTTTCACTGAAATCGTATTAATAACAAAATAATTGCTACTAAAGAGCTTTGTCATTTAGTAAAACGTGGATATAATTTGCACGGTTTCACGAAACAAATAACAAAAAAAAAACGAAATGTATCAATCGTTTTTTTATTCGTTTAAATGGTGGCCATTGTAATTAGAAAAATAAATAAATCACCATGTCGACTAGTGTCTGTTTATTCTCTGTTCTAACCATTATACTCAGGACTGATCAATTGAAATAGCAACGGAAAGGTTGAATACCTTAATTACTGGCTTCCAAGTCTAAGAATTTGTGACAAAGTATTGTTGCTAAAATGTCTAGATTGGGGATAAACTAAAAATTAAGTTCAAACCGTTTTAACAAATTAATTATCAAGTATCGTTGAATGAAAATGTAAAAAACAAATGAACATTCTCTTGAAATGCATCATATATGAATGAATGCATAAACCATTAATTTTTATTTTTAAGTCACACATTTTTTCTTCACAAAAAACTTATATGAAATATGCTTTTGTTCAGAAACGGAAAGAAAAAAATGATTGTGACATGTGTAGGGTTAACGCTTGCTTTTTCGTGCTATTACATCTGTAGCCTTGCGTAAACGCTATGATAGCATTAACACAACACTGTTTGAGTAAGTTTTTCAAAATTATGAAACTTTGGCTGGACATTTCGGGCGACGTCGGGAAAACAAACACGATGTCGCTTAGCAAACGTTACGTCACATAGAAGTTTTTGTTATGAGCGTCGACTTCCGGTATCCGCGAAAACCAAGACAACAGTGACATTTGGGGTTTGTTTACGTTTATTATTTTACTATTGTCAAAAATTGATTAGTATAGATAAACCATGTTTTTTGAGCCGTGGCTAATTTATGCAGGAAGGTTGATTTGCCCTCAAAGGATAGATATAGTGAATGTATTAAGGCTTAAGCAATATATGTGATCAATGACAGTAACCAATCCATGGCCCAAAGAGATTTTAAACAGGTATATTCACATACCATGACAAGTGTAATCTTCCGTCACGGCTAAAAAAAGTGATTTATCTATAGTTACAATTAGAATGTGAATTATAGTTCATATACCGCTATAAATCATTTATTTTCGTCAGCGGGGTCCTGAAATGAGTATACTTGAAACAGGACACCAACAGCGCATGAATATTTATATAAACGTATGAGCAAAATCACCGTTGTTATAGTACTAATGTTCACAAGCACATGGTTTCAGTATATGCCGAGTCATTATTGTTACACCTTTGATTTCCAAATATACAAAGAAGCTTCACATTAAGAGTACCCTCAAATAATTTGAAACCAAGTGCCTACGATTTGTGTACGTGTATAGCGCAACCAATTTTATCGAATCTGCGGATCTAATCTAAAACAGACAAATAACTTAACCAAACATGCGGCAAACTTGTTTACTGGAATACTGCTCTGGGATTCTAGAAAATACCTCATTGTGACCAGCACACATCGCACTGACAGAATTTAATAAGTACTAGCCGTTATTAAGAAGAAATACGACAAACATTTCCCCATTCGTTTCCAACGTTGTGCTAGTGAAACTGACATCTGATTTATCCAAGTTCCAGAGCGCGATACAATGGTGTAGGAAATACTTTGTAAGGATTCAAAGTAAGATGTATGAAATTGTCTTGGTATTGTTTTCAACATAGATTACTTTTAAAGCAAGTCTAGCGGTTTTACGATAGATCATGTCAGAATGATTGCGGAGGTTGTATTTGTTGGATGGGGCAAAGCCTTATATAGTATTTACGAAGCTGAAGAGTGTCACCTTTTGTAAAACATTGTTCCTCGGGGAGAAATGATCGTATTTCTGATTTATGTCGTTCTTATTAAACGTGAACAGTGTCAATAAACTCTATAAAAACATGCTTGACGAATGTACACCAACTTGGTACTGCATAACGGTAACTGATTCCACCATGTATAAACGAGTTAACCTGTAGTTGTCGAATTAAGCCATATTGTACAGTTATCGGAAAGCATGTGTGCTTTCGATCGCAATAAGTCATACACGTAGATTTGGATATTCTCGCAATCAGTGATTATATTAATTCGCTGTGGATACCAGCCCATTTTTGTATACGTTGAAACAATTCGTGGCTATTAATTTGTTTTTAAATGAATGTGTAATATACTATATGAGCATGTTAGCGATATGTTTATCAGTATATTTTTGATAACTACATGTATAAAGCTCTAGTAATTATTGTGTCGATAAATTGCAATTTTAAGGCATAAAAAGATACCTATAGATCGCATAAACACAATTAGCGACTCCATTATTAATGATAGTGTTTATTCAATGATAATTCATTCGATACAGCAGACCACACTGCCCGGGTTTATTAGTTAACAACGGCTTTATATTTAGCAAAATATGTTTTTATTCAAGCTTGTCTAGAACATTATAGTCAAGAACCAATTAAATCCATGACTGCTTAAAGAACAAATCAGGCATGCTTTGCAAAAACAAGTTCTTTCACCTGACCCATAATTCATTCCCAGAATAACAGACGGGGATACGTGGCATTTAAGTGAGCACTTGACATTTTAATAAACTTATCCATTCTAAAATACACGAAAACAGACACATTGAAATATGGATTATTACGGAGTATGGCAATTCTGCTTGATAAATGGGTTATTAAGACATATTTATCACCAAAAATTATACGCTTAAGCAGAATTGAAAATTGCGAAATCTCAGATTAAACCCCCAGGCCACAAAATCACTTTAGTTATCACAAGGTAGCTCTTAAAACGGACGATAGATATTTTGGGATGTCTGCAAACGCTATGAGGGGAAGAACGATCAGGATATATTTATTATTATGGTATAAAAAACATTGTGTTATTATCAAAGTGAAGATGACAGATAGATTGTTTGTGTGTTGACGACCTAGACGATCCGTTTTTTATTTATACCTTATTTGTTTTTACCCTACCGTTCGATAAACCAATCGGAGGATTCTACGCTGTTCCGGTACCTCTTCCTTCCTGTTATTTTCCGCAATTGGTCTGATACATGTAATTGATGTATTTTGGAATGCAATGAGAGCACAATTGTAGCACAGGTAACAGTATCGTTGAAAAAGAAATTAAAAAAAAAATTAAAACATTTTTTTTTTCTCGAAATTTAGGTATTATATACAAGATATATTTGCAAGGAAATTGAGAGCAAAATCGAAATGGTGCAATTTGTTTTCATAGACTACGGCATTGACGTGAGTTGATTATGTACAAAAAGGCTGTGTGGGGGACAAATACAGCATAATGCCTTGCAAACATTTGAAATCATGCTTTACATTTACCTCAAAACGATCAAATGCATCGTTTAAACTTTTATTTTAACTCTCGACGGCGTAATTCGAATTACGCTGCAAGGACGGTCGGTGTGGTTTTTAGAGTGTCCGACGACTAGAGATATTCCGAATGTATTTTTATAACCAATGAAAGTCGTTGTCACAAAATGGAAATCATTCGCAACTTTCGGACAAACATGGTGAAAATAAAAACATTTTGACTAAATAAAATGTGCAGACGATTTGTTTCGCGGCTAATACGGAAGCTCGCATATTTCACCGCGGTCAATTTGTTCAAACTGTTGCGTCCTTCAATTCTACCGCATTATTATGCTTATTCATGACGATAAATACAAAATATGAAGGTTTTTATCCTCGAAATTTGTATTTTTGGTTTTATCGGAATGCACCTTTCGAACCCACTGGACACAGGGATCTAAACTTTATGGCATAACTTTTTAATAAGTTGATCAATTTCGATGGAATTTTGCATGCAAGTAGTTTTAACAATGTTGCGTAAGAATATAATTCGTTATTGAATGTATCGAAAGCTAATTTTTGTTTTTTGATACTTTGAAAATCTGTGTTTTTAGGCCAAATATACCTTGTATATAATACCTAAGTTTCGAGAAAAAAAAAATTTTCAATTTTTTTTTTCAATTTCTTTTTCAACGATACTGTTACCTGTGAGTTGTAGTACAAATAATGTTGTTCTGACCGAAAGTTTTGCTCGGATTTCACAGTTATTCATTATTCGCAAATCAGTTTTTATTTTTTCTAGTGTATTCGGAGTTTACGTCGTTCGTGCAAACTATAACTATGGTGGAAGTTGTTTAGCAGATAAACGATTTCAATCACCTGTTCATAATGCTATCGCATTCGTGTTATATTATGTTTTTATTTCTGTGATAGGACATGGTGCGAAGATTTGTCCTACATTTTTCTCATGGACTTCTATACTGTATATTGCACGTTTTGTTGATACAATGTAATGATATGTCAGCCTACCCACCAATTCGATTATCTTCAAAATTTCAAAATGTTAAAGTTATTAATATTTCAGACAATGGCTAATTTTCTATGATTCTAAAATTTTGGACAGTTTCTCTACGGATGCCAGACGATTTTATAATTCTGGGAAATTCACTTATTTTTAACTTGGCGACAAATGACCAGAAAGAAAAAATATAACGGGAGAATAAAATAATTCGAACGAAACCTAATGTTCAAGTATCCTCAATACGTCTCCATTTGAACTTGACAAAAAGATTTATACTTCTAGAAATGACAGAAGTTTAATATCAAAATTATATCGTATCTAAACTCATGGGAACAAAGAGGTTTTAAAGAATAATTAATTTAGAGAGAATTGTTTGGAAACTTGCCAAGAATAATCTCATAAATCTTATCAAGCAGTGGTTTAATTGAAAAGTCCACAAAATCAGCATTGGGGGACTGTTTTTATTATTTCTCTTCAATTTAGAGTAAAGCCAGGTTTTATATTAACGACTTCGTGTGAAAGAAGAGCTCTGTATCGGTACCTAACCGTCCTGTTGAGGACGTTACGAAAGATTCATTTCAATTTCTGGAAATATTTCTCCGTTCGAAGATTCAATTTGCTGAGAATGCTAAAGTTTTAAGATAGTTTTGCATTAAACATACTCTGCGTCGTGTCTGGGGAGGAATTAATCCGCGGGAAGTACTTTAATCAAATGTGTTTATTCTTAACTTCTTAGTGCAAAAAGTGAAAACAGAAAGCAAAACACATTTGTCAGCAAAGAAGAAAATCTGGAGGTTGCTCCATAGGAACAATATATTGATAAATGTTTGTTTATTTCGGATTAACGCCGTTTCTAAGAATTATTGTTGTTACCAGTGAGGTGTTAAAAAAGGAATACACCTAAGCACAAACAACCCTGCGAGAATTTAATAAACGAATAAGCTGATCCGCTGGAATTAATCACATGCGTTGTACTATTATACTTACATGTACTTACACGTTTTAAAAGACCCTAACCAGTTTTAAAATGTTTGATATGTTTCGAGACAACGCGTTTTGATCTTAGAAACAGCTGATAGACACAAGGGACACACAAGTACTAGTAGAGACGGACTAGCTTGAAATGAAGCAAAAATACGACAGAGGGGAAAAGGATGAAAGACAGAGCGGTGGTCTAGAAGAAGGGCGCGCGCTTCGGGATCCCGGGTTCAAACGCCCCTTGACCACTGGTTAATTTCTCTAAGCAAGACCCACATGTTCCACCCCACCATGGTGTAAATGGTATCTGTGAAGCAAGTGTATATTCCTGGGCGACGCAGATCGATGTTGGTTACTACACCACAGGAGAGAAATAGTCTCCCCAAGGAGACACGAGTGTAGGTTTCCATAGGTAGCCAAATAACCAGGGGAAGTTAAAGTGTCAAAGGGATTGAGCGGCCTACAGCTGAAAAGATTCCTAAAGAAATGGTAACATAACTTTTTTTAACCCGTCTACTAAATGTATGGAGGTACACAAAGAGGATTGAGTAAGTAAGTAAATTAGTGAACAGTGAGCTTTCTTTGTGTGAGTATAAATCAATGAAACACAGTAGCATATTCACGAGTACATCACGGTCTAAGGTAGACAACTGTTGAATCTTGATTCTCTGTTCACGTTGCCAACTTTGTGAAACACATACTTCTTGCCTATATAAAGACTATAAACACCTTAGTTACGAATTCGACACATGTACATGAACAGAAATATAACACTCGTTCGCTGTATTGGTTATACGAGGGATGATCCAAAATAACGTTGACTTTTGTTATTGCTTCCAAAATCACCGTAAGTTCGTCCAAATTCTTACATTATTCATTATCGGAACATTTATTACATCCGATAATTTGAAAATAGTTCACATCGACACAATATAGCGAGCACGTCGCGTGTTTCAGTAACCATAGTAACGTGTACGCGGCGCACAAAATTCGTTCCACTTTTCTCAAGTTACATATTAATTTATTTAAAATGAAATGAGAGCAAGAAATGGTGACATCTTGTGAAAATTCGATGTCGTTGGAGTAGTGCGTTTTGAACATATACTATATTCTTTGTGCGGTACCACCTGTGTATCGACATCAAAATGATGTCGTCAAACCGGTATGAAATACTTTTAATGATAAAGATCTACCCTTATCTCGAAAAAATGTAAACAATTGCGGTAAAAACGCTTGAAAAAAATCACTTACCAAAGCCGTTGATAGATTGGGCCTTATTAACACACAGTGTACGTCTAAAACTAATTTTACATTGGCAAATGTTCTATTCGCAAGCATGTTGTTATGAATATACCGACGAAAATATCAATGGGTATTCATGTTCAGTGAAAATAATAAATCTTATTGCAAAGAAATGGCAGTGCTTATAAATGTTGTCAATTTAAGTGTAAGTCTGAGTTTCAGACATACAACGTTGGTGTATAAGGCCACAGATCAATCTTTCAGAACCCGGGCAATACGTGATCATCTTTGGTCTGATATAAGCCAAAGTACGATATTACCCATTCCAAACACAAGGTACCCTGTATTATACAATGGTTACTTATCAATAAGTTAATACCACATCATTAGAAACAATAACGGGAAAAACAGGACCAGGGCTATACATTTCTTGTCTGATTAATTGAGAAAAGGGGCTATGTAGACTAACGAGGCTTTGTTCAACACGAAAGTAAATCAAATTGTTAATGCGTGTTTTCTTAGAGATCTTTGCAAAGTAAATTTGGTAAATTCTACATTGGATGTTCCTTTCTATGAACTGAATCCTTAAGGTTTAATTATGAGACTCACAATTCGCACCTGGCTGTGACACGCTTGTCAAAAATATTGGAACCACTAGTGTTTGGCGCCGTATCATTTGCTTAGCAAAATTAATTTCTTTGGTGTAATATGGGGTAAATGGAGAAGCCACATAATCAGGAATATGCCTTGTTAAATAAACTCTTGATGTCTCTCAATTTCGTCGGAATTGTCAGGACATTATATTTGTAAGGTTTCAAAAGATTATATCTAATTCAAGTGTTTCTAGCGCAATAACAACTTTTGATCTAGCTTTTGCTTGTTCACATAGGGTACCATGGCTTTGATAGATTAGTTCTCAACGTGTGCTCATGGAAATACCAGTTAGACTCTTAAAAACTAGCAATACGAATTAAGTATGGCGATGTAAAGCCATATAGTAAGTTAAATCATTTCACTGCCCGGATGCCATCAGTTAACCGTGGCAGAACACATTATTTCCAAGGTCGTATAAATAGATTACAAGTTTAAATGGCACGATAGGAAGTTACGTTAAACAATTATTTAAATGAAGACAAACATTTGTGGATTCGAAAAAGTCGAAGGTGCAAAACATTCGCAAATGATGTTTGGTCTCCGGCTGTTTAAACGATGTAAACATATGAACGTGGTAGTCTAAGTGTATTTGATACGTTTTCCTAAGTTAATGTGGGTGCATAAATATATAGCATTGACAATTGTCGTTCATGTTGGAAACGGACAATGTGATTGAATGTGGTCGCACACCCTTCCAACAGTCTACGACCGCCTTAGCTATAACCACGCCGCTCTTCAGATATGCGAAAACGCAAACCTCACTTTTTTCTCTTTTACTGTAAACATAAATCTTTAGAAGGATTGTTTGGAGTAAGGCTTTGTTGGAATAACCACGTGTATTGTATATTCCGTTTACAAACATTTTGGCCTATTCATCATAAAATATTATCTCCGTGACGAGTTGTACGTATTCAACAATAAATTATATTTTCAGGCATAGTGTCTGGCATTCGCTTCTTTAACACATAAAGTCTTCACAATACGAGAGCCACTACAAGACAAGTACGGTATAATCAGAAATAGTAATAATAAGGTACGTTGTGGCTTAATGAAGCTCAATACTACATTAGTTTGATAATTAGCCGGTCGTCTAACTGTAGGCAATTCCTCCTAGGAAATACGCTCCGTGCTTTCACATAACAATAGGGTAGTATGGATGTTGTCTTCATGGTGGCTTTCTCAGTAGTACGTCAATATCAGCCGCTACGTGGTCATTAATTCAAAGTGGAATATTTCGAGTGACCACTGGTATTAATCATTAGCTTTCTTAACAAATATATAGAGAATATCGGACGTTTTTCTGAAAAATATCCATACTACATTACAATACCAATTTAGATATTTAGCCATTTCAACGCTTGATTATGTATTTGATAAATGCTTTCTATTGGCCTTACAATTGGGTCTGATTTAAGGTCTGAGAATGAAGGTTGGTTGCTGGTTGGTAGGTGAACACATGATTCATACAGTTACATGATATACATTATTAGCATGACCTTGTTCACAAACGCTACATTGGAATGAAACTCGGACTCTCTTACTTATAATATACACAAGTTACTTTATTAGAATTGCTGTTGTTGAAAATTTGTGGACACAAGTACTGTTACTCTTTGCACACTAGTGGAAATGTTTCATTGTCATCAAAAAATTGACTGGGATATTTCGTATCGAACACTATCCAATATAAACTAAATAAAACAAATGAAAAATGGCATTGTGAGTAGTTCCGAACTATAACTTAGTAAAGTCATTAGAGAAAAACTGGAGCTAAAATATGACGTGACTCAATAGATTCAGAGGAAAAGGCTACTGCTAGTATGTATACACAAGTATGAACATCTTCTAGTGGGTTTTAGAGAGAAACGATATATAATTTAAAGGTGTGTGAATATATGAAAGAAGGTCAGAATAAATATCATTTCACATTTACCTTTTTCATCATTTTGCAATTTTAAACTGGAAAATTGTGAAATGGGCATTTCATCACCGGTCCATGTGTATGCTAGAAATAAAGTACAATACAGTGACTACGTACGTTCCGAATTCAGCACAAATTCAGGAACTGGCAAACGATAAAAAATTCTCAAAAATAGTTAAATAAAAATATCATTAAATCTACTGCGTAAATCGCATCTAGATGAAACATATAGATGGTTGCGCAGTAACATTTAACATTTTGTAGAATGTCGTGTGTTCCACTATACTCACCTATTTTTGAACATAATGTAGAATAGCAAGCACACGTGTGTCTCTCTGCTGGATGGCAGTTTACCCCTGCTTACAATTCCGTCTGTGAATATACCGTGTGCTTGTATTTATTATTTCATTAAAAAAAATTGAATTGCACATAATTTTCCAAAATATACCATACTTTGTATATATATTCACATTTGGTATAAACACATGTTGTACATGTGTTTTATTCTTCGATTCTAAAAGAGTTATATATAAAAGTTATAGGAAACTAAATGAGTTTTATTAAAAGTATAAACACCACTCACGATTGATAAATTGAAATAACAAGGGAAGGTTGAACACCTTAATTACTGGTTACTAAGTATAAGAACTCGTGAAAAAAAGTATTGTTGCTAAACTTTCTAGATTGAAATACAGTTTTAAAAAAATTAATAAAATAAAAAAAATTCACGTGAACATTTTCGAGAAATTAATTTGTCTTTTTAAACGACGCTTTTCTCTTTACACAATTATTTATATGAAATATGTTTTTGTTCAGAAGCGAAAATAAAATTTGATTGCGCCATTTATTCATAGTCATAACATGGTTTCAGTATGTGCCCAAGTCATTATTGTTAATCCTTTGATTACCAAAGAGAAGCTTCACATCGTCTTGATATTGTACCCACAAATAATTTGATACCAAGTGCCTATGTTTTGTGTTCGTGTATAACGAAACCAATTCTATCGAATCTGCGGAACTAATCTAGAACAGACAAATAACTTAACCAAACCTGCGGCAAACTTTATTAGAGGAAGATTGCTTGGGGACTGTAGAGAATACCTCATTGTGACCAGCACACATCGCGCTGACAGGGTTTAATAAGTACTAGCCGTAACTGAGAAGAAATACGACAAACATTCACTCATTCGTTTCCAACGTTGTGCTAGTGAAACTGACATCTGATTTATCCAAGTCCCAGAGCGCGATACAATGGTGGTGGAATTACTTTGTTAGGTTTCAAAGTAAGATGTTTGGAATCGTCTTGGTATTATTTTCAACATATATTGCTTTTAATGCAATATTCTAGCGGTTTTACGAGAGTTCATGTCAGAATGATTTCGGAGGTTGTATTTGTTGGATGGGGCAAAGCTTAATTCAGTATTTACGAAGCTAAAGAGTGTCACCTTTTGTAAAACATTGTTCCTCGTGGAGAAATGAACGTATTTCTGATTTATATCGTTCTTATAAAACATGAACAGTGTCAATAAACTCAATAAAAACATTCTTGAGGAATGAACACCATCTGGGTTCTGTATAACGGTAACTTATTCCACCATGTATAAACGAGTTAACATGTAGTTGTTGCATAAAGCCATATCGTACAATTATCGTAAGTCATGTGTGCTTTTGCTCACAGTAAGTCATACCCGTAGAATTGTATAGTCTCGCAATAAGTGATTATATTTATTCGCTGTGGATACCAGCCCATTTTTTGTATTCGTTCTTAGCTCTTAATTTGTTTTTAAATGAATGTGTAATAAACAATATGTGCATGTTAGCAATATTTTAATCCGTGTATTTTCGTTAACAACATGTATAAAGCTCTAGTAATTATTGTGTCGATAAATCGCAATTTTAGGGCTTACAACGATACCTATAGATCGCATAAACACAATTCGCGACTCCATTATAAATGATAGTGTGTATTCAATCATAATTTATTCGATAGTCATACAGCAGACCATACTGCCCGGGGTCATTAGTTAACATTGGCTTTATATTTAGCGAAATATTTTTTACTCAAGCTTGTCTAGACAATTATAGTCAAGAACCAAATAAATACATGACTGCTTCAAGAACAATCAGGCTTGTTTGCTAAAACGAGTTCTTTCACCTGACCCATATTTCATTCCCAAAATAATAGATGGGGTTACATGACATTTAAGTGAACACTTCGTATTTAAATAAACTTTCCATTCTAAAATACATGAAAGCAGACACATTGAAATATGTTTAATTACGGAGTGTGTCAATTCTGCTTGATAAATGGGTTATTAAGACATGTAATCACTAAAAATTATACGCTTAAGCAGAATTTAAAATAGCGAAATCTTAGATTAAAACCCCAGGCCACGAAATCACTTTAGTTATCATAAAGTAGCTCTTAAAGCGGTCGATAGATATTTTGGAATGTCTGCAAACGCTATTTAAGGAAGAACGATCAGGATATATTTATGATTATGGTATAGAAACATTGTGTTATTATCAAAGTGAAGATGACAGATAGATTGTTTGTGTCATGACGACCTAGGCGATCCGTTTTTATTGATAGGTTATTCGTTTTACCCTACCGAATAAAAACCAATCGGAGGATTTTATGCTTTTCCGGTACTTCTTCCTTTCTGCCATTTGGCACAATTCGTCAGACGAGTTATGCATTTTTTAGAGCAGTGAGAGCAAAGTTAGTACATGTAGTACATACAATATTGTACTGACCGAATATTTGCTCGGATTTCACTGTTATTCAGTATTCATGAGCAGTCTTTATTTTTTCTAGCGTATTCGGAGTTTACGTCGTGTATGCAAACTATAACTATGGTGGAAGTTGTTTAGCAGAAAAATGATTTTCAATCACCTGTTCTTAGTGGTATCGCATTCGTGTTTTATCATGTTTTTATTTCTGTGATATGACATGGTGTTAACATTTGTCCTACATTTTCCGCATGGACGACTTCCATACTGCATATTATACCCATTATTGATATGATGTTATCTGAAGCCTAACTATTTCACTCTCCACCAATTTGATGTTCTTTAAATGTTAAAATGATTACAATCTCAGACACTGGCGATTCTTCTCGGATTATAAAATATTTGGACACGTTTCCAACGGATGCCAGACGCTTTTATAATTCTGGGAATTTTACTCAATTAAAACTTGGCGACCAAATACTCGAAAGAAAATTATTACGGAAGGCTAAAATAATTTCAAATGAAACCCAACGTTCAGGAGATTTCATTATGTCTCCATTCGAACTTGACAAAAAGATTTATACTTCAAGAAATGACAGAAATTTAATATCAAAATTATCTCGTATCTAAACTCATGGGAACAAAGAGGTTTTAAGGATTATTAATTTAGAGAGAATTGTTTGGAAACTTGCCAGGAATAATCTCATAAATCTTATCTAGCAGTGGTTTAATTGAAAAATCCACAAAATCAGCATTTGGGAATGTTTTTATTATTTCTCTTCCCTTTAGGTTAGAGCCAGGCTTTTATATTAACGACTTCGTGTGAAAGAAGAGCGTTGCCTTGGTACCTAGCCGTCCTGTTGATGACGTTACGAAAGACTAATTTGAATTTCTGGAAATATTTCTTCGTACGAAAATTCAATTTGCTGACAATGCTAAACATATTAGAGATTTTTTGCATTAAACATACTTTCCTCCGTGTCTGGGGAGAAATTTATTCGCGGGAACTACTTTAGCATTAATATGATTTAATCAAATATGTTTATTCTCAACTTCTTAGTGCAAAAAGAAAAACAGAAAACAAAAACTTTTCTCGGCAAAGAATAAAATCAGGAGGTTTCTCCAAATGAACAATGGATTTATAGATGTTTGTTTGACCGGGTTGAACGCCGTTTCAAAGCATTGCTGTTTTCAGTTATACGAGAGATGTTAACAAAGAAATGTACCTAAGCACAATCACCCCTTTGAGAATTTAGTAAACAAATATTAGTAAGCAGATCCTCTAGATGCGTGTGATAATCTCATCAAAGTAATATATTCCGACATTGTGTTACTGTTGGGCCGTGTAATAGTATTCACTGCAGACAAATATTCTAGAATCACAAAACTAAGGTCGTGCTCCAGTATTGGCGTCTGTCCCTAGTGTATTGCACAGTATTATTATGCTTGGTTTTGGGTAAAACACGCGATATGACAAAGGTAAGATATTAAAACACTTTAAGCCTTTCTATATCGCTTCGTGATGCGTGTTGTCTGGTCAGTATGTGAACAGTTACATAAGGTCTGCTTTTTCTGATTTTTTGTGTCGTGGTATAGATACTGTGTATCGATATAACAAATCTGACAGAGATGTCTACACTCAACATAAACAACAGAGCACGAAAGACGCGAAAAGACACACTTTATTTATCGGAGACAAACGGAAATGGCCAAGCTTTTTACGATTGTAAGTACAAGTCTCAATGACAAGAACTAAAAGAACAAAGAAATGAAACGTACCAGCATATGTCCATTGTTTCGTTTGTCAATTGTGTTCAAGAAAAGTTTAATCGAGTGTAATAGCATCGTTAAATGGCAAATTGTGCAGCTTTGAACATGAATTTTAACGCAGACAGACTTTCAAGATTATAACACATTTGGACATTGGAATTGTGAAGACGAAAGGCACAAAAAGAACAATTTTAAAACAAATTACAATCTCTTCGTGAAAGTAGATCTGGTAAAACTTATGAATACTGAGCTTTGATGACTTTCGTGTTAAGCTATTTAGTTACATAATTCTTACACACACGACTTACGTAAACAGATACGTATGCTACATAGCTTATTATGCAATTATACATATACTCTAATAGCTTGAAAAATAAAAGGCGATACGAAATTCTATGCAATTTTACAAAATGTGTATAATCTCTTATCTGAGGTATTGTAGAACAAAACCATCTATTCAAGCCTACGTATAACTTCAGATAGCAATTAGACATTGATCAAGTGTATACATTCAATACGGATTGGTTAAATTCACACTGATATTGTATCAGGAACAGAGGCGGTATGCCATCCATTATAGAACAATAAATAGAATGCTTGTCTGTATACAAAATAACTTACGGTCAATGATAAATCTGCACAAACCGTTCAGACCAGACAAGTCAACTTGGTATCAATATAGGTTCAATATTGTCTGAGCTACTGTTGGCACACGTTCAATCAAGTTCAACAAACGCGTTTTGCCAGATTTGCTTCAGTAACAACCTCTGGGCAACATTGTCCCATTATAGTCCGGCAGAACTTGCAAGGGACCGTGCAATATCTTCTATACAAAATGTTTTTGCATTTTCGTGTTCTCTGGACCATACCATAACAGAATCCGAGTGATGCCACCATGTCATCATTGAGCAATTCTCAGAATGAGGCCCAAAGGGGGTATATGCATTTTCATGAATTAATCAGTATAAATACATTATTGTTTATCAAATATACATAATAACACACTAAATGTTGTTTATAGTATATCAAACAATGTGTTTATTCAATTTATTAACATTTGCAATAGTAATTTGTGAAAATGAGGCCCCACTCGCGGTTTACACCTAAAACGAGGCCCGTTATTAGATAAACAAATGGTTTAAAATAGTAAATTATGGATGTTAAACAAATTTTTTTTAATGTTTCATTAAATTAATTTTTCGAATTGAATTTTGTGATATTGGTAGGTATAAACATAGCTAAATATTAAATAAATTTATTTGAGGCCCTGCCATAATTTAGCGAATATGACCAAATAGAGGTTTACAGTGTAGTAGGCTTTTTTATCAATATAGTTAGCTTAAACACCCACTTTTTATAATTTATAATGTTCAACCAAATGTAGCACAAAACATTTGTAATGTAGTTCATGTTGTTGCGTTGCAAAATATCCAAAATTATGTTTATATTTTGTTTATTAAATTTATAAATATGTGTAATAGTTAATTGAGAAAATGAGGCCCAACTCGTGGTTTACACCTAAGACTCGACATGAGTTACATTAGTAAATGATGCACGCTCACACATTTTTATATTTGAGTATATTTTATATTGAATTGAGTGGCATTGACAAGTGCAAACATGAATCAACAATTAAATTAATTGAATTGAGGCCCTGCTAGGGGTAAATTTAAATGTATGAATTTTATTCAATTCGTCCACACTACTCGTAATTATGTCAAGTTATTTCACTAAACCTTACGGAATGCAACTTAAACCGTATCTATTATCGTTAGAAAATTTCTATTTAAATATTCATGTACTACATTTTGTAAAAGATAAATAAGGCAATGAGGGTGTGCGTCTGTGTTAAACGAAAAAAAAGATAAAATGATACATGGACCATGTTCAATTCAACATTTTATTATAAGAAATATGAGACTATCAAATTTAAGTTAATTATCTATTTTCACATAAACAACTACATTATAGATTGGAAATTAAATGATGAATTGAGGCCCGTAATGTGTCGTTAAAATCTTATACATAAGATGTTACACCTTGATATTACCGCTTAGAACTAGGCACTTTGCAATACTCGCAATGCACCTATCAATATGTTTAAGAGGGTTTCCGAACGGGGAATGATGAAGAAGGATCCTGGGTCCCCGGAAATAGACTTCAGCCTGATTTTCTAACTAAACCACTAACGATGACCGACATGCACTCCAAACCATTTAATGAAACGAGCATCGCCCATGTGGGGATTTAGACCAAATGTTTGGCTTCAGAGTGTGGAATTAAACCTAAAAACACACACGAAAAAAGACACAATGTATAATACCCCTTTTCCTTGAAGGTGCATCAGCGTCAATGACTCTATGTCGTACCCAGTGTTATCCTATAACAATATAGCACAGTCATTCTTTACATAAGGGTACTCATCACTATCAAGAACAGACATTTCAAACCGATTGAGTTCTCACCAAAATGTAGAACATCCAAATGAAGTATTTGCCGCCATCAGGTGCAGCCATTTCAACCTAATATAAATTGTAATGTAGTCAAACTCTATTGATTACATATCAGGAGCAACTGTGGTCATTCCGGTCCCTAATGGGTACATGCGACTACGAAGTAGATCCATTCAAAGGCGTGGGAAACTCTTTAAAACTATTCAATGCCCAAACGTGTACTCACTACCATCATTTAATGTAATTCGAAGCTGAACAGGGTGCTTGGTCATTTAGATCCTCCATCAGCGAGTTATGTCAAGTCAACTATGGTTATGGCGTACTAACTTTACTAGTAACCAAATAAATCTACATATCCATATGGTACTCACCACTACATAGTATTGCAATTCTTGAATGCCCAAAGGGCATGCAATTGCAATACATACTTGGTGGTGGTAAACAGTTGATGGAGGTGCTGTGTACTCAATTACGCCAGGATTACAATAGCCTGGTTATCACTGTTGATCAATTCTTAAAAGGTTTTTATTTCGGGGATAAAGAGTACGCTATAGTTTTATGACATGGGATGGTTGGTGGTATTGTGTGCCTCTTAGAGTCTGGAACGTCAGTACATAGGGTGGGGAGTAACCTATGTGGTTTTAAATATATTCATTTGAGGCGGTTTGTATGCCATCTGGCTTGGTATTGTGTGAATTGATGATGCACAATCTGATTGTTCTTCCCGGTACTTGTTAATGCCTTTCTTATAAGGCTCTGAGTGGCTGTGAGAAATCCAAAGCGATCGGAATCACATTAGACAGTGGTCATTAATACATGTAGAGCCAGTGCTAATTTGTTTGGTGGGGGTTTAATCCCGCAAAGTGAATCAAATGTCTGTAGTCAGTGATTATATGAATACCCCTTTAAGAATGGAAAGGCTGTATGCGATGTATGTGGTGGTGATAGAAATACTGGTTAGAAGATAGAAACCACTGACATTGATGTTAGAGTAATATTTATAAAGCGGTTCATACAAAATGATACTTTCTATGCAGTTACATAACACATGTTTGAATTAATTATTCCTAATTAATAAGTTATTTAATGTGATAGCTAATATGCATACAAAACGCTTTTAGTAACAGTATAGAAATGTATACATGTACAGATAATTGTGTGTAATATTAGGTCCAACGTTTCATATAATTCAATGGTTTGTTAATAGGTCAAATATCACCAGAACTCAGTACAACGTATTCGTCATTTTGGCTGTGGCAACTTCCAACAAGCAATCTGTAATTGTTCTTTTTTGCATATTATGTTCTGCTGTTTCAGTTGAGGGTTGCCTTCTCTGTCTGATGTATGTAACAATTTGATCGAGTATTACATACATGTATGTAGTAATCACTAGCAGCGATCCATGTCTCCGTTTTCTATTTCCAAATGTGGTGGTATATTTAATCTTATATTGTTTATACGTTACTCACAGTTGAATTTACACGTACAAAGGCCTCAAAGTTATCAGTGAAATTGAGGTTATTAATATCTATTGACGCTACTGAATATAATGAACTAATTGCCCTGTTCCTAATACATCCTTTATTTAAAGTGTTTTACTCTAGCAGGGCCTCATTTTTCCTCAATTTATTACCGTATGTATTTCAAAGTTTAATGCATATATATTTCATTTAAACTTTTATAACTTCAAGCTATCTCATATACTTAAGTGGTTCATGACCAATTTATATTTAAACGATACTACATGTATATCTTTTAAATTTTTCATTTACCCTTATTAGGGCCTTAGTGCCATAAAACTAGTGCACTAAAGCATTACACCAGCTAATCAAAGCTGTTTAACATATATTTGTGTTTATCTATGTTGTGTTATTCGCAAATAAATATGTGTTTTTCACGTACACGTATACTTATCTAATTAATAGTATGTGTAGGCCTACTACCGGGACATATACATTGTAATAGGCGTCGACCACAAGCGGGGCCTCAATTCAACACTTTACTATGGTTAAGGTATATTTTATGCAACGCAATACTTGACACAACATGAAATACATTACATGCGATGTGTGTTACATTTGATTGAATATAATAAATTATTTGCGTTTAAGCTGATTATTTCGATAAAAACCTAATGTACCTGTATTCATATACCACCTTTGGGGTCTCATTTGCCAAATGATGACAGGGCCTTTAGTAAATTAATTTAATGTTTAGCTATGTTTGACTTACCAATGTCATTGAATTAAATTTATACAATATGTATAATGAAACATTTGTTAACCATGCATCATTTACTAATGTTATCCATTTGTTTGGCCTCATGTTCACAAATTACTATTGCAAATGTTTATACATTGAATAAACACATTATTTAGCATACTATAAACAACATTTAGTGTGTTTTTCTGTACATTTGATAAAATAATAATGTATTTATACTGATTAATTCATGAAAAGTCATATACCCACTTTGGGGCCTCATTCTGAGAATTTGCTCAATGATGACAAGGTGGCATCACTCGGATTCTGTTATGGTTTGGTCCAGAGAACATGAAAATGCAAAAACATTTTGTATAGAAGACATTGCACGGTTACCCTAAAATATGCTGTTTATCTGCCGGACTATTATATTTGACACCCACGTGTACCCTGGAGAGGCCATGTTGCATTTATCCTTCTCTATATTAAGTTTTGATGAATGAATTACTTACGTTTTGAGACTACTTATATGTACATAGGGATCATGAGACAGTGTTAGTGTTTTCAGTGCTTTTGTCGATTTTCTCGAACAATTACGAGATGTATCCAACAACGTCACACGAAAAAAGTAAATTACATCATCCATTTTATTTACATGTATATGTATATATAAGGGGAGATCACCGCATTGAAAGATGACAATTTTATACCACTTTTCTTGGGCAATTACGAGATGTTCTAGTTCTAACGCGTACACCAAACATTCAATGACCTCACGAGCGATAATATACGTAATTACATCGTAGTTTTTGTCATTATTTCACTTGTATGTTTATTATTTGTAACTACAGGCAATGTTCCTAAGTGTGAACATAATTACACGTCTTACGAAACAAGTGCTGCTAAAATTGACGTTCTCTAGAGAATTTAATATGTAGTATTATCTAACTCGATATTAATGACTGTTCTACCGCCAGTGTTATGTACTAGAATGTACTTTAATGTTAAACGACTAACAATAGTTAACCACAACAACAACTACATAAGATGCAAATGAGACTAAAGAAAGGATGACCAAAAGAAACCTGGAGGCGTTAATAGTGATGGGACTAACTTGAACGGAAGCAGACACACCAAGTGTAGACCGAAATGGAGAAAGGTGAAGCCCGTCTTCTTACGTATCGAGGTACACGAAGAGGATTGAGTAAGTCGGTAAATGAGAGAACAGTGGGTTGTCTTTGTACGAATATAAATCAATAACACAAAGTATCATAATCACGTGTACAACGGAACTCATTCAAATGAACGGTCTAAGGTAGACAACTGTTGTGGTGAATTTTTTTTCTCTGTTAACGTTCCCTACTTTGTCAAACACATACTTGCCTAAATAGAGAATATAAAGACTTTAGTTACTATTAGTCGTTGTACGCGTTCATATACACAATTGTATGACTTGTAAGGAAAAGTTTGCATTATACTTCATAGGCAATACGCAGTTCGTGTTTCATATATCTCAAAGGGAATATATAATACAAATACATGGCACAATGCCCATACATAACCTAACGAAACCCATGTCTGTTTTCAAGCAACAACTAATCCTACTGGAATTTGTATGTCGACAGAAATACGTCTGTATTATATCGGTGCATAGTTCTTCAGAACATTGATCTTTTCTACTGCGTGTTGTGTGTCCGATTTTGACGTTGTTTACAAATAATGCTTTTTTCCATTATCTCGTTCCGTTTCGACATTTTTCTGTTCTCCATTTTAAGTCATTTATACATATCAAGGGAGCATACCGGTGTCATTTTAATGACATTTATATCACTTTGGAAACTCATTTCTTCTCCTGAATAAAACTGCAAAATACACGTTTTAGTTGAAGCAAAACATTCATTTTAATGTGAAATTTGAAAATACGAGCCTACACAAGTCATTTTCACCTAAAATGTCATTATGAGTTTTGCAATGGAAGGTCATGTGTGCATACATGCCTGTAGAATTATTTTGCTTCAAGAAATATAGTATTTTATGGCGTTTTAAAAAAGGACAAAGAACTAAAAAAACTGTACATGCATTTTAAATCGTCTGCAAAACTATATATATTCCTCATTACTTTTGAAGCAGTAAGACATAAAATTAACTGTGGTTATGAGAAAGTAAGCATTAAAACATACATATATTATAAAAATGACGGTCGCTTTTGAAGATGAAAAACAAAATACTGAATACCCTTGACAACTGTGTAAGAGCTATCAGTATTAAATTGTCTCTAGTTGGGTCATTTGGTAGAATTTGAATCGCAAGTGGCATTTATAAACATCATTTTATAAAATCTTGAGTAATACGTAACTGACTAAGTCATGCACGAAAATTAAACATGACAATGCATTCGTCCTTTTGGAGCGTTCGTTTTGATACAAACCGATGTAAAGACACTTTGTTGAAACCTTAAAAAATCGACGCCTTGTACAAGTTCAAATTTCACAGGCTTAAGTGAATTTAAATGGCTTCGTGATGTGTACGTATACGTAGGTCTGCAAGGATGGTTTTCAATGTTGAATAGTTATAATATTCATACATTGTATATAGATTCAATGTTGTCAAGTTTTGCATTGTAATTTCCTAAATGGAGTGGCAAAAGTGAGTTTTGTGAAAAATGCATTCACAGATTACATTGCCTAAACGTTTTAATTTGCTGTCTGGTAGAATATTGTACTTCCCTACGCGTTCTTCTATGTATACAATATTTTAATACAATCGAGAATCTCTGATTCAAACCTATTCAGGATGTGCTTCCACTTAAGTAACCTGGTGGTTGTTTTAACAAAATATGCAATATGGAATTTGCTAACCGGAATACGCAATACTTATATCATATTTTTAATTAATACAAATACTGGCTATGTATGTATGTATTATGTATTATGCCAAATAAACTTATGTTATGTTATGTTACATAGCTGCTCTTTAAATCAGTTGACTAGATTCTACAAACGCATGTTTAACTGCTGTATATCAAAAATGATTTACTAAGAATCTGGAGCTTAGTCTTAGTGTAAATCTACTATAGGACGTTGATGAACATTTATAAATCCATTCCCAAATAATTGGGTACTTGACAACAAAACTGATTTATTGGCACATCAATACAATACAAATTAAATAAAAGTAAAACATAGACTAAACATTATAACTGGAAGGGAACATTAGACACAACGGTTTATATTCGAAAACATAAGTACACAAAAGGGACGCATGTTGTCATTTACAGAGGGTTGTTCGTTTATTGATCGTTCCGACTGGGGCCTGTTTGTTCATGGTAATACAACTGTTTGTATTTGACAGTAAGAAAGAAAAACCTTAAAAATTGTAGATAAGTTAAGAATTTGACAAATGTACATCAACAGAAATATAACACTCGCTCGATTAATGTATACTTGGCGTTATATTCATGAACAACGCTAGAATTGATGTGGTTAGCAGTTCTGGAAAATACCAAATAAACATTTTGGATTCTAATTGATTGAACGACATATCATATGAGAAACATTTATATGTCAAAATAAAGTGAGAGTTATAGATATTCGACTACATGTAGTTAAAATCAAGAATGTTCTAATGTGTGTCGTTGTTTCCTTGTTCAACAAAACACAAATGCAGAATTGTGGCACCACTGGGACATCATGAATATTAATTACATTCTCCACATAATATCCCTGCGATAAATGAACATTTCTTGCATTACCTTAAGCCAACTATTGTTTATGTTACGATATTTGTGATTTTCTGGTCAGGAAATTTAGCACAAAATATAACACAGTACTGTCTTTGTCTCGAAAATCGTTTTTATCTAGAAATTTTGCGGTTTTGCAAATAAATTGTATAAAAGTATGAAATAGAATCAGCATTTGGAACACAGTAAATATAATTCATTTTAAGCGTGAATGAGTTTATTCTGCATATGTCACAAAGTTAAAGGACCTTGCCCTCCACAGTCAAGGACGTTTTCCTTGTTGACTGTTGAACTTCGAAATAAGTCATGGAATATTCCCTATTCGCTGACAAAACGCGTAAAAACATATAGAACATTGGAAATTGTTTCGTTGACTTTTGCATGAGTGAAAAGATAACCAGACGTCATAAACCAAAAGGCAAGAATCAATTACATCTACTTACTCATTATTATTCACAAACAGTGTAAGTCTAAAACATACGAGGGGGTATCAAAAAGTTCGTGGACTGACCCGTTCATTTTTATATGCGTTATGCGATCGTAAGCTTAGATTTAACATAATATAAAGCATGTTGTTATGAACATACCGACTGTAATATCAATGGGTATACATACTTAGTGGGTAACAAAAACTTATCAGATACAATTTCACATGGTTAAATCTTATTACTAAGAAATTGCGGTGCTGATAAATGTTATCAATTTTAAGTCTAAGTTTCAGACTTGCAACGCTGGTGTATAAGGCCACAGACCAATCTTACAGAACCCGAGTGGTCCATAAGTGACGATATCTGGTCTGATATAAGCCAAAGTAAAACATTACCCATACCAAACACAATGTACCGTGTATTATACTAGGGTTCTAATCCATACGTTTATAACACATTATTAGAAAACACAACGGGGAAAATAGAGCAATGCCTTTCTTTTCTGATTAATAAAAAAGGGGCTATGTAGACTAATGAGGCTTTGTTCAATACAAGAGCAAATCAAATTGTATGTGGGCGTTTTCTAAGAGATCTTTCAAAGAAAATTTTGTAAATTTTACTTTGGATATTACTTTCCACGATCTGTATCCTTAAGGTTGAATTATGCCACTCAAATTGCTCTTGGCTGTGACATATTTGTCAACACACCGAACAGTATATTTTGTTCATTTTGTTGATGGGGCTATAATACCTCAATGTTTGGCGACATATCATTGGATAAGCAAAATTAATTTCTTTGACGTAATACGAGGTAAATGGAGAAGCCACAAATCAGTAACATGTCTAGTTAAATAAACCCTCGATGTCTCTCAATTTCGTCGGAATTGTCAGGACACTATCTTTGTAAGGTTTCCAATGAGCATTATATAATTCAGGTGTTTCTAGCGCAAGCATGACGATTGGACGATTCTTGTTCATATAGGACACCATGGCCTTGAGCGACTAGTTCTCTACGTGTGGTCGTGGAAATACCATTTAGACTCTTACAAACTAGCAATTCCAATTAATTATAGCAATGTAAAGCCATATATTAAGTTAAATCATTTCACTTCCCGGATATCATCAGTTAACCGTGGCAGCACACATTACCAAGTCGATATAAATTTGTTTCAAGCTTAAATGGCACGATAGGAAGACACCTTAAGCAATTATTTAACTTAAGCAACGTGTGGATAAGAAAATACTCAAAGGTTCAAAACATTCGCCAATGGTGTTTTTGTCTCCGGCTGTTTCAATGGTGTATTTTCAACTGAGGAACAATGTAGTCATAGTTTAGTTGATTCGTTTTTCTTAAGGTGAAGATCTGAAGCTCGATGTGGTATAATTGCGATTTACCCATCGCAATGATTGAGTGTTATTTAACAAGTGACCATTTCATGTTGGATACGGACGATGAATTCGGTTGATGTGGTAGCATAACCTTCAAACATTATACGACTGTCATAGCTATATCCTTACTACTTTTCAGGAATGTCATTAATACGTGAAAACACAAACCTCACATTTTCCTCTTTTGCTGCAAGTAAGTTTTTGTTGGAATTGCCTCGCTAGTTGTTTATTCTCTTTCCAAATACGTTGGCTCATTCATCATAAAAATACTTCAAAACGGCATGATAAACTGATGCTCACAAGCAGTGAAAGAAATTAAGTAAAACACATACCGTATAGCTGGTTATTTCTGCGGGTGTAATATTTTGCGGTTTTGCCCCAAAAATGGGTTATTTCTGCTGATTCTCAGACTGCCAAGGGGAATTTCTGCGGTTTGCTAAATCGTAAGAGTTTACATACACCAGTGTCATTCAGGCTCAACCATGTACATTGTAATTAATTATTACAGTCCAAACTGTGAATCGCACTATGACATAATTATCATTATACATGTACAAACAATGGTCGCTTTAGTTATTAACACCTTTGTAACATTAGACAGGCTGCAATAAACTATACAAAAATCAAGTACACTTGTGAATACCACTTGATTATCATATTTATATAATGGAGATAATATTCTGCGTGAAAATTTTCTACGGATGATAGAATTCTGCGTAGATTTAATTCTGCGAATTGATATTGGACCGCAGAATGGCAGAAATTTCCACCCCGCGGAAATAACGAGCTATACGGTAGTAATTATAAAGCAGTATTTCTTTTCTTTACAAGTTTTAATTAACAATAACTGATATTTTTCAGCCATTGTGTCTGGCATATGGAATTATTTTCATTGAAAACAAATTTGTTTCGTTATCAAATGAAGTCTTCACAATACGAGGGCCACTACAAGACAAGTACGGTGTATTCAGAAATAGTCTGAATCAGGTGCGGTGTGGCTTAATGAAGCTCAATACTACATTAGTGTGGTAATTAGCCGACCGTCTAACTGTAGGCAATTCCTCCTAATAATTACGCTCCGTGCTTCCACATACGAGGGCCATTCAAAAAATACGTAGACAAAATCGATCGTTTAACTATTTATCGACCGAATTTCATCAAAATTGGTAGAAATCAGGTTCTCCCGGTTATCAATTCAGTGCGTATATTTATCACGAAAAATATATGTTAAGTTCGAAAATATGGAAGTTATAGCAACGCAAAATTGAAAACACGGGGCAACCCATCGATTTATCCCGTAGAAAATTGGTGTTGATTTCTTCACCCCGTCATTATCTTTAACGGTAGCGAAACCTTTATAGAATTGATGTGTGTATCGTTTGAGACTATATAGTTCTGTGTTTTAAATTATGATGTCATAATTAACTGGGTTACAGGGATAATGGTGATCACACAAAGTCACTCTTAATAGCGGAAAGAAAACGTGACGTTTTTCCGCAATTATGTGTTGCGCTGGGTATAAACAGTTTTTAAACACACATACTTACTTAAATCGTGGCCGAAAATTGGAGATTTCACCTAGAGGAAGTACCGGAAAATCATGACAAACATGTAGTGCCGTGGTTGTATATATTTCTTGATTTAATCAGCTTAAACATGGAGTCCCATGGAGTCTAAATTTCGCTTTTCTGGACGTCAAGACTTTGGTATTGGCGCGATTTGAGTACGTGAGTGTAAAACTCGAAACAACAAATGAAATAATGAATGCTATTTGGTTTTTTTTGTAAGTTTAATCCGCCATTGAAAATTGGTCATTTTACAGAAGGCTTGGAGTTGTACAATAACAAATATTGTGAAGATTATGAGATGCTGTGAGGTTACCGAAACATATGACGTCAACAACGACGTCTGGACTTGCCCCGTGGTCATTCTTGGTGCAATATATAAAACATCATCATCACTTAACCGTTAGCCCGTTTTCTACGAAACTTTTGGATTTTGGCGAATGAAGGTTGTGCTACACCATAATAAATAATTATTGATTTATCTAAAAAATAAACTAGCAAATTGATTTGTCTACGTATTTTTTGAATGCCCCTCGTACATGTAACAATAGGGTATCATTGATGTTGTCTTCATGATGGCTTTCTCAGTAGTACGTCAATATCAGCCGCTACGTGGTCATTAATTGAAAGTAGAATATTTCGAGTGACAACTGAAGTATTGGTCGTTAGCTTTCTTAACAATTACATAGAGACTATCGGATTGTTTACTGAAAAGATCCAAACTACCGGTACATTACATTACCAATTAAGATATGAAGCTATTTAAATGCTTGCAAGGTATTTGATGAATGCTTTCTATTATCCATACGAATGAGCAATTTAAGATCATAGAAAGAAGGTTAGTTGGTTTGTAGGTAAGTACATGATACATTCAGTTACATGCTATAATGTGGAATGGCCATGTTCACAATCACAAGATAGGAAAGCTTCGTACTAGGACTCTCTAACTTCTATTTTACAAGAGTTACTTTCTTGGTATGACAGTTGATGAAATTATGTAGAAACAACTTATGCTAGAAAGAAAGTGTGATACGGCGGCGACGTACGTATAGAGAATAGCACAAATTCAGGAACTTGCAAAACGATAAAACGTTTCTTAAAAAAAGTAGTTGTTCATGTCCCATTTTATTATGAATTCAAAATAGAAATACCGGTAACACGCAATCTACAGCGTAAATTGTATATAGATGTAACATAGATGGTTGCGCAGTAACATTTTGTAGAATAGGTAGCACGCATGTGTCTGTCTGCTGGATGACAATTTATCCCTGCATATAGCTACGTGTGGCAATATATCGTGTGTTTGTATTGATTTTATCATTCAAAGTAGATTTAATTACACATAATTCTCCAAAATATACCATAGTTTAAATATACTTTCACGTGTGGTATAAACACAAGTTGTACATCAATTATTCTTCGATTCTAAAGATTAAAGCTGCAGAAATTTTCATGACTTTTATTAACCTTAAAACTGAGTCTCATTTCTCAATTTTCTTAATCCGTCCATGACTTGTTCGTCGACATAGAAACGTATACAAATAATCATAAACTAAACACACATAGACAAATGCAAAAAGTCTTTACGGGCTACTTCAGGGGGACAAAAACAACGGTCAGTCGAGAAGAAGGATGCTGGTTATACGGAGAAACCCTTCAGTAAAAAAAATCATTCGAAAAATCCGTAAATCGATCTAATCAAGATAATGACAGACCCTAAATATGATAAATGGTGAAAATTTTAGCGCGCCATCTTTCACTGAAATCGTATTAATAACAAAATAATTGCTAGTAAAGAGCTTTGTCATTTAGGGAAAACGTGTCTATAATTTGCACTATTTCACTATTTCAATGACAAAAAACGATATGTGCCAATCGTTTTTATTCGTTTAAATGGTGGCAATTGTAATAAGAAGCATAAATAAATCACCATTTCGACTTGCGCCTGTTTATCTCTGTTCTTACCACTATACTCTGGACTGATCAATTGAAATAGCAACTGAAAGGTTGAATACCTAAATTACTAGTTTATAAGTATAAGAATTTGTGACAAAGTTTACAAGTTTACAAGTTTATTTATTTGTGTTATATAAGGCCACCGGCCCATGTACATTACAATACATATAATCAGTATATACAAAGTAGCAGTGAATAGGAGGAATCATATCAAATGCAAATAAAATACATTGCATATAACAGTAGTTATATAATATGGAACATACATCATATCAAATGTCTCAAATATCAAATATAACATTACATCATTAATCACTTTATGGTTAAGTTAAACATTGTAAATATGATATTAATTTATTTATACATGAACAGTCACAAGGGTTTTCAAATTTATATTCTTCCAATAAAAAACTCATTTCTAATTTTAAAGGCATAGTATATAAAAACCGCCAAGTTTCTAACAGTGGTTTCGTCTTTACTTGCCATAAGTCGAATAAAACTGTCTATGGTATTATTGTTGAAGAAATGTTCAGGTATATATTGGGAACGAAGAGTACTATATAGAGGGCAAACTAATACAAAATGCAGTTCATCTTCAACTAAAGTTTCACAATACGGACAAGTGCGGAATTCCCTAGATATATGATAATGACGACATTTTTCTATCATAAGAGTATGAGATGAGCATCTTAAATTTGCCATACAACTTCTAAACTTATTTATTGTAATAGAATTAACGTACATGGCCACGTTATAATTATTTTTGAATGTTACATAATATGAAAGTTTGTTATTTTCTCTACATCTAGAATACCAGTTTTGAACATATATGGATTTCAGTCGGTCAACATATTCTAACAAGAACAAGTTAGTGTTTGCAACACCTTGTTGTTCCCAAATATATCCAAAACCATTTTCATTCAAATGTTCACGTATAAAAGTTGCCCAGTTTCTGTATCCAATATTATCATAATATAATTGCATGTTATAACATAATTTTACGTAACGTTCATTTGGCATAGAGATTAGGCGTAACCAGTATTTTATACAAAGTTTAGCTGAATGTAAAAACATCGAATATCTACCAAGATCAGATAGTACAACATCATTACAAGCATTTTGGTTAACATTCAAAAAACGCTTACATGCATATAATTGTACCTGTTCGACACAGTGTCTTCTTTGTAGTCCCCAAATTTCAGCCCCGTACATACACACAGGAGTTACTTGACTATCAAAAATTTAAAAAAAACGTTTTATAAGGGATACATGGCATTGTGTGCAGACAACTAAATACATAATTTACTATTTTTCTTGCCTTTATACTCATTTGTTCTGCCATTTTATAAAGTGACATTCGAGAAGTAAAATACACACCAACATATGAAAACCCATTTGCTGTATCTAATTTTTCATTATTATAATACCATTTCTCATGTCTAGCCAGCCTGCCACCATTTTTGAAAACCATGAAATTTTGTCTTGCTAGTATTTACTGTAAGTTTATATGTTTCACAAAAATCTTTTAGTATATTTAACTGGCGCTGGAGGCCAACTACAGTATCAGATAAACAAGCAATGTCGTCTGCGAATAAAAGCGTAAAAATCTCAACAATTTCTGGAAATAATTGTATACCTCTAATATTATTTTCTTTAAGCAATGTAAAGAATTCATCAATGAATAGGATAAATAAAATGGGACTGAGGTTACAACCTTGTCTTAAGCCAACTGGACATGAAAAACAGTCTGTAACGATACCTTTAGATGTTCTGACCGTTGCTTTAACTGAGCTATAGATTGATTTTACAGAGTTTTGTAATTTACCTTGGATACCTTTCTTGATCAGTATATCATACAGTATTTGTCTATTGACAGAATCAAACGCCTTTTGAAAATCTATGAAGGCTACATAGAGAGTTTTTTTCCTTACATTTAAACATTTATTTACAATAGAATACAAAATAAACGCCTGGTCAACTGTACGATAACCAGCGCGAAACCCTGCCTGGGCCTCTGAAAGTTTCCCATATACCTCAGCATAGAATATTAAACGTTTAGTAATAATATTTATATAAACTTTACTTAAAACATCAATTAATGCAATACCACGGTAGTTGTTTGGGTTTTGTGTATCGCCTTTTTTGTGGATTGGTACTATAATTGAGCTTGCCCACTTTTCTGGAAATTCTCCATTTTGAAATAATCTATTAAAGAGTTTTCTTAGAAAAGGTAATAACACATCAAGGCTATATATCAAGTGTTCTGAACACAAGTTCCCACCAGTAGCTTTATTAGTGTTGAGACCTTTTATGCTATCTCTAATTTCAGAATCTGTTATATCAGAATTAAACACAATGTCTTCAATTTCATCAAGATTATTTGCAGCATTGTTATTTATATCCTCATTTAGCCTATCATACACATTGTCATTTACTTCATTAAATAACTGACTAAAGTGATCGAACCATGTCTCAACACTGATATTGGGTATTTTAGTATGTCTTTGTGTTAGTTTCTTTATTTCTTTCCAAAACATACGACCATTTTTAACAGATTTCTCAAGTTTTGCTGTATTAGTTCTGTGATATTCCAGCCTTTTAGCTTTACAATTATTTTTGTATTTATTTTTTGCATCTATATACCTGTTTAAATTATACTCGCTTCGGCTGGACCGAAATATTTTTAAGAGTTTTATGCTTTCATGCTTTGCTTGTTTACATGATTTATCAAACCAAGATTTATTCGTAGAATGTTTCTTTCTTGTTTTACGAGTCTTGAATTGTTCACTACAGCTTAGTAAGAAAGATTCCAATTCAACAATAACATTATTTATATCTGGTTCATCATCTTCAAGCATTTCATGCACCTGATTTAGACACCCATTTATAATACCATCAGTATAGACAAAGTAGTGTCGCTAAATTTACTAGATTGGAAATAAACTAAACATCAGTTCAACCCGTATTAACAAATTAATTATCAAGTATGGCTGAATGCAAATACAAAGAAAAACATGATAATTCTCGAGAAATGTTTCATACATAATTAATATATGCACCATTAATTTATACTTTTTAAATACCACTTCCTTCTTTACAAAAACATTTATATGAGTTATACTATTGTTCTGAAACGAAAAGAAAAAAAACTTATTGCGCCATTTGTTCATAGACATATGGTTTCAGTATCTGTCAAGTTATTATTGTTACACCTTGGATTACCAAATACAAAAAGATGTTTCCACATTAAGGATACCCTCAAATAATTTGAAACCGAGTGCCTATAATTTGTGTTCGTGTATAACGCAACACTACTATCGAATCTGCAGGTCTCATCTAGAACAGACAAATAACTTAACTAAACATGCGGCAAACCTGATTAGTGGAATATTGCTCAGGGAATCTAGATTTGTGACCAGCACACATCGCACTGACAGTATTTAATAAGAACTAGCCGTAACTGAGAAGAAATACGACAGGCATTCACCCATTCGTTTCCAAAGTTATGCTAGTGAAACTGACATATGATTTATCCAAGTCCCACAGCGCGATACAATGGTGGTGGAAATACTTTGTAAGAATTTAAGATAGGATGTATGGAATCGACGTGGTATTGTTTTCAACAAAGATGACGTTTAATGCAATTCTAGCGCTTTTACGAGAGTTCATGTCAGAATGATTGCGGACGTTGTATATGTTGGATAGGACAAAGCTTAATTCAGTACTCACGAAGCTGTCACCTTTTGTAAAACATTGATCCTCGGAGAGAAATGAACGTATTTTTGTTTTATACCGTTCTTATAGAACATTACCAGTGTCTATAAACTCAATATAAAACCATTCCTGACGAATGAAAACCAACTGAGTACTGTACAATGGAAACTGATACCACCATGTATAAACGAGTTAACTTCCGGTTATCACATGTCATGTAGTGATCGGAAGTTACATGCGCTTTTGCTCGCAACTGTATAGTCTCCCATACGAGACTTTACTTTGTAACTTATTTTTATCTTAAATGAATGTGTAATAAATAAACCATCTATTGCACTAGTAATTATTGTACCGCAAAATTGCGATTTTCAGGCGTGAAAGAATGCCTGGGGATCACATGAATAGGCTACTTTTTTTCAAAGCCATTATTGTAGGTATTATTTATTCAAACATAATCCACTGAATAGCCATAATTTAAACTACACCTTCTGGGTACAATAGTAAAATTGTAGAGCTATGAAACAACTGGATTCATGACTGCTTACAGAACAAATTAGGATAGTTTTGCTAAAATAAGTTCGTCCTCCTGACCCATAATTCATTCCCAGAACAGATGGGGATTCGGGGAATTTTTTAAGTGAACACTTCGCATTTTAATAAACTTATCCATTCTAAAATACACGAAAGCAGACACATTAAAATATGGTTTATTACGGTGTGTGTCAATTCTGCTTGATAAATGGCTTATTAAGACATGTTTATCACCACAAACACAAATTATACGCTTAAGCAGTATTTAAAATTACGAAATCTCAGATTAAACCCCCAGGCCACAAAATCACTTTATTATCACCAAGTAGCTCTTAAAGCGGTCGATAGTTATTTTGGAATATGTCTGCAAACGATATTAGGGGGAGAACGATCAGGGTATATTTATGATTATGGTATAAAAACATCGTGTTATTATCAAAGTGAAGATGACAGATAGATTGTTTTTGTGTTGACGACCTTGACGATCCGTTTTTTTTATTTATTCATTATTTGTTTTTTACCTACCGTTCTATTGACCAATCGAAGGATTCTACGCTCATCCGGTACCACTTCCTTCCTGCCATTTGCCGCAATCGGTCTGGTACATGTAATTGATGTATTTTGGAGAGCAATGAGAGCAAAGTTAGTACATTTAGCTCAAAATAATGTTGTTCTGGCCGAAAGTTTTGCTCGGATTTCACTGTTATTCAGTATTCGCAAATCAGGCTTTATTTTTTCTAGCGTATTCGGAGATCACGTCGTTCGTGCAAACTATACATGTAGCTATGGTGAAAGTTGTTTAGCAGAAATAATATTTCAATCACCTGTTCTTAATGCTACCGCCTTCGTGTTATATTATGTTTTTATTTCTGTGATAGAACATGGTGTGAAGATTTGTCCTACATTTTCCTCATAGACTTCTATACTGTACATTGCACGTATTGTTGAAATAATGTTATGATATGTCAGCCTACCCGTTTCACTCTCCATCAATTTGATTATCTTCAAAATGGTAAAGTAGTTAATATCTCAGACAATGGCGAGTTTTCAATGATTCTAAAATTTTGGACTGTTTCCCTACGGATGCCAGACGATTTTATAATTCTGTGAATTTCACCATTTCAAATTATTACGGGAGACTAAAATACATCGAATGTAACCTAACGTTCAAGTATCCTCAATACGTCTCCATTTGAACTTTACAAAAAGATTTTTACTTCTAGAAATGACAGAAATTTAATATCAAAATTATAGTGTATCTAAACTCATGGGTTTTAAGGAATAATTTTTAATTTAGAGAGAATTGTTTGGAAACTTGCCAGGAATAATCTCATAAATCTTATCTTGCAGTGGTTTAATTGAAAAGTCCACACAATCAGCATTGGGGGACTATTTTTATTATTTCTCTTCCCTTTAGAGTAAAGCCAGGCTTTTATATTAACGACTTCGTGTGAAATACGAGCTCTGCATTGGTACCAAGCCGTCCTGTTGATGACGTTACGGAAGATTAATTTGAATTTCGGGAAATACTTCTTCGTACCAAAATTCAATTTGCTGAGAATGCTAAACATATTTAGAGATTTTTTACATTAAACATACTTTCCTCCGTGTCTGGGGAGAAATTTATTCGCGGGAACTACTTTAGCATTTAGATGATTCAATCAAATATGTTTGTTCTCAACTTCTTAGTGCAAAAAGAAAAACAGAAAACAAAACACTTTTCTCGTCAAAGAAGAAAATCAAGAGGTTTCTCCATATGAACAATGTATTTATAAATGTTTGTTTGATCGGGTTGAACGCCGTTTCAAAGCATTGTTGTTTTCGGTTATACGAGAGATGTTAAAAAAGAATGTACCTAAGCACAATCACCCCTTAGAGAATTTAGTAAATAAATACTAGTAAGCAGATCCTCTAGAAGTTTTGAACTGCTAAATATTTGCATGTTTCATATACGTTTCATTAGTATTCCTCTATATACTGTGCTGCTTACATGTTATAAAAGAGCAAATCCAGTTTTAACATGTTTAATATGTTTGGACAATACTTTTTAGTCTTAGACACAGCTGAAAGTCACCTGGGACAAGGTCAGGCGGTAAGCAATGGTGGAAAACAACATTTCTCAGAATGTCGCTTTTATGTGCCGCTTACTGTGCAGACCATTGTCAGGCCTATTAATCCGTTGATGCTCTGTGTCTGTCTTTTTTCAAATTATGAACTAATTCGCCGTTTAAATTATAGCATTTACGTTTTTCCAATGTCACTGATTAGTTATTTAACGGAATTACAGAGTATACATTCGTAAGCATATATGTGCAAACGTTGAGAGAATAAAAAACTCAGCACAGTGGTTAAAACAAAATAAAAAATGAAAAAGTGGTAGAACCTCACTTTATTACAACCGTTTTACGTAACAATGGATGCGTTCAGTTTACATAAAATCGTTGAACCTCGGATATTACTTTTTTCTCAGAAATGTAGAATGACGTAGACTACAGAGAGGTCTCGAATGATTATATATTAATCTGAATCAGTTTGATGCATTATTCACTTCGATGTTAGAAATAGTTCCACATACAATACGTCGAATAAACACGTGAGGTTATCTCATCAAACAACTTGACGATGCGTGTGATAATCTTATCAAAGTAATATATTTCGACATTGTGTTACTGTTGTTATCAGTGGGCCGTGTAATAGTATTCACTGCAGACAAATATTCTAGAATCACAAATTTGCAATGGTCGTGCTCCAGTATTGGTGTCTGTCCCTAGTGTATGGCACAGTATTATTATGCTTGGTTTTGGGTAAAACACGCGATATGACAAGGATAAGATATTAAAACACTTTTGGACTTTCTATATCGCTTCGTGATGCGTGTTGTCTGGTCAGTATGTAAACAGTTACATAAGGTCTGGTTTTTCTGTTTTTTTTGTGTCGTGGTGTAGATACTGTATATCGATATAACGAATCCGACAGAGATGTCAACACTCAACATAAACAACAGAGCACGAAAGACGCGAGAAGACACACTTTAACTTAAAGAACAAAGAAATGAAACGTACGAGCATATGTCAATTGTTTCGTTTGTCAATTGTGTTCAAAAAAAGTTTAATTGAGTGTTAAAGCATCGTTAATTGGCAAATTGTGCAGCTTTGAACATGATTTTTTTACGCAGACAGACTTTCAAGGTTATAACACATTTGGACATTGAAAGTGTGAAGACGAAAGGCACAAAAAGAACAATTTTAAAACAAATTACAATCTCTTCGGGAAAGTAGATCTGGTCAAACTTATGAATACTGAGCTTTGATGATTTCGTGTTTAGCTATTTAGTTACATAATTCTTACACACACGACTTACGTTAACAGATACGTATGCTACATATCTTAATTTGCAATTATACATATTAAAAAATTTATACTCAAATAGCTTGAAAAATAAAAGGCGATACGAATTTCTATGCAATTTTACAAAATGTGTATAATTTCTTATCTGAGGTATTGTAGAACAAAACCATATATTCAAACCTACGTATAACTTCAGATAGCAATCAGACATTGGTCAAGTGTATACATTCAATACGAAATGGTTAAATTCACACCGATATTGTATCAGGAACAGAGGCAGTATGCCATCCATTATAGAACAATAAATAGAATGCTTGTATATATACAAAATATCTTACGGTCAATGATAAATCTGCACAAACCGTTCAGACCAGACAATTCATATTTGTATCAATATAGGTTCAATATTGTCTAAGCTACTGTTGGCACTCGTTCAATCAAGTTCAAAAAACGTGTTTTGCCAGATTTGCTTCAATAACAACCCCTAGGCAACATTGTACCATTATGATTGACACCCATGTGTACCCTGGAGACGCCATGTTGCCATTATCCTTCTTTATATGAAGTTTTGATAAATGAATTACTTACGTTTTGAGTCTACTTACATGTACATTGGGATCATCAGACAGTGTTAGTGTTTCCATTGCTTTTATCGATTTTCTCGGGCAATTACGAGATGTATCCAACAACGTCAAACGAAAAAAGTAAATTACATCATCCATTTTATTTACATGTATATGTTTTATAAACTGTGTGCATGTTTATTTTAATTTGCTATGAAGGCTCTGTATGGTTGCCATGGTAACTTGTGCTGACGAAGAACTTTGACATATACTAGTACACAAGGGGAGATTACCGCATTGAAAGATGACAATTTTATACCAATTTTCGTGGGCAATTACGAGAAGTACTATTTCTAACGCGTACACCAAACATTCAATGACCTCACAAGCGATTATAATATACGTAGTTGGCACGTAGTTTCTGGCATCATTTCACGTGTATGTTTATTATTTGTAACTACAGGCCATTGTGAACATAATTTGACGTCTTACGAAACAAGTGCTGCTAAAATTGGCGTTGCCTAGAGAATTTAATATGTAGTATTATCGAACTCGATATTCATGACTGTTCTACCTCCAGTGTTTTGTACTAGAATGTACTTTACTATAAAAGACTAACAATAGTTAACCACAACTACGACTGCATAATATGCGAGGCAGACTAAAGAGGGGATGACCATAAGAAACTTTGAGGCGTTAATAGTGATGGGACTAACTTGAATGGAAGCAGACAAACCAGGGATAGACCGAAATGGAGAAAGGTGAAGCCCGTCTTATGTATCGAGGTACACGAAGAGGATTGAGTAAGTAAATGAGTGAACAGTGGGTTGTCTTTGTACGAGTATAAATCAATAACACACAGTATCATAATCACGTGTACAACGGAACTAATTCAAATGAACGGTCTAAGGTAGACAACTGTTGTGGTGAATTCTGTTTCTCTGTAAATATTGTCGACATTGTCAATCACATACCAAAAAAGAGAATGCACAGATTTTAGTTTATTTGTCGTTGCACATGTTTAATAATCTGACAAGAAATGTTTGCATTATGCCACTAAGGTATTACGTAATTCGTTTTCCATAGACCCCCAAAGCAAAATAACTTATATCGCATGACCACACAAGCTCAATATAAAGACGTTAAACGATATGAGGAAATCGGAAGGTGAAGGCAGTAGTCAACTTAACCAGCCGAGCACAGAAATCATAAACACACTCTCACAACACAAATGCACGACACAATACCCTCACATAACCTAACTAAACCATCGGGGGAAAACCAAATTATGTTTCAAGTAACAACAAATCCTTCTAGAATTTGTATGTCGACAGAAATACGTCTGCATTATACCGGTGCATTCGGAACATTGATCTTTTCAAGTGCGTGTTTAGTTCGATTTAAATGTTGTTTACAAATCATGTTTTATTTATCCATTTATCTATTTTTTCCACCATGCAAATAAGAGACGCCGGCAACATACACGTGCCATTTCCACCCGAAGTGTCATGTTGACTTTAGCAATGCATGAAGGAAGTAGATGCATTCTTCGTCTGAACAATTAGTTTGTCTCAAACATAACTTATTTTATGACGTTTTCAATAAGGACAATGAACTCAAATAACTGTATTTTAAAACATTTCCTAAACATAAAGTAATTATGTTTTAAACAACAAGACATAAAATCAACCATGGGTGTGTGAAAAAAGGCACAAAACCTCCCAGATATTTAAAAAACGACGGGTGCTTTTGAATCACTGGTACGGAGCGATGTCAAAGCGTAACGCAAGTGCAGACGACAGCCTGCTATAGACTTCTCGCAAAAAATACCATGGGAAACTTTGCACATCGGGCAGCACGCTTTTGAGTGTGTCTACTTTACACCGATTTACCCCTATAATAACGTTTTACTTGATGCGATCGTTCAACACATCGACATATAAGTATTTGCTCTAAATGATTACCCTAAAAAATATAATTAAACGCTTGTAGTAAGTTTTTATTTATACCTGAAGTAGTCAAGTTTTGCGAAAAATGAAAGAAAATACTAATTATGTTTAATATATCGCAATATGAATAGAACAAATGAGTTTATATAACCAGATAATGTTCTGTAAGAACTATCTTTGCTATAATACTTGTATTGATACACGTACATGTCTCACAGGATGTAAAATGTGAAGCTGCTGATTTTTAGGAAATGTCTTGCACTCTTAACGACTTAAAATAGTGTGTCCTGGTCTCTAAACGAATGTGTTATAGATAATAGACGACATTCTCAAGATGGAAATCTCTTACGAATATGGAGATTCGGTTGATGTTAGTGGCATAAATGTCGGCTCATTTATGAAAGTAACGACGACAGACATTTCTGAACCACAAATGTGCAGTACACCTGTAAAGAAAGTCTCCTGCAAGTATTTTCATTTTATGTCCCATCAATATTTGTATTATGGCATTAAGACTACCTATATATTATCCTGGCAACAGGCAAAATTTGCCTGGGATCAGACCCGTATATTACTGCTCAAGTTGCGGATACTTCAACCATTCTGTCGTCGACTTTCAATAACAGGTGGTGTAGAACTACTTTTTAACAATGTGAATGATAACCAAAGGTTGAAATAGTCCATTCAATAAGTAATACCAATGAGGGAGCTATCCCATTCGAAAGAATAGCGGTGAATACGGTTAACTGATGTATATAGCTTAAACCCAGTCAAACCAATATAAACACCGCTTACCTGTTCGTTAGTTCAAAATGTTATGGCGCCTATACAAAACTTGATTAATTATTGTGATATAGTCATCAAACTAAATGGGAATGATAGTCTATAAGAATTGTTGTGCGCGTATGTTTTTTTTCTGATTCGAAAAGACTTTTTAGTACCAAGAGTACTATCCGAGTTAACCTTCACATGTAGACGAATTCGTGTCAATGTCATTGAATACCATGTTGTGAACTGATTTCGAACTGTTCTTTACTTTACATATTTTTTTATTGGACTTGTGCCACATTGCTGTGTAGAAATGTAAAGTTTTCCCGTCTCCTGATTAATATACACTGATTTCGTATCACAGTTTAAATCACTTCCTGTAATTTTAAAACAACATATTTTGTATTTTAGTTTGTCCTCTGATTTGAAGAAATGAAGATAAGAAATCTTCTCATCGTCGTTACTTCGCATGCGGTGCCTTATTGCTGAATTTTCACTCTCATTGCATACTTCACAAAGCTGCATTTGAACGTGTGTTCCAAAAAAGTATAATCATAAATAGTATTGATGATAGTAAAAGGTGATGATTTCACAACAATATGCTACTCGCTTAAACAAAACATTTGTAAGGTATATTTTGTAACATCACAAAATGCCAGCGATGATGGCCTTATAAACGAGATAGCATATAACCAGTCAACGTATAAAGCAGGCGCAGCCAAATTGAGCAGGGATACAAGTCATAATATTAGAAAAAATGTGTTTAAAAAGATGCGTATGATACATGTCATTAAAACATTTTATGTATTTCTATGTGTAATAATCAAATGATCATTCAATTGAGAATGCCAATCTCCATATTAAGGAAATTACAAATGCTAGGACCAGTGGCCGAAAAAAACACAAAACACGTCTTATTAACTAACAGAAGCCACATATTTGTATACAAGTGTGAATGTGATAAAGAGATTCATGTACTTTTAATAATGTTTTAATAGTCAAACAACGCCAAGCCATTATAATTGCTGACAATATGTAGAGTGATATTTTTATTTGTGTGTGTATGTAACATGTCCGTTTGTACTTTGAAGAAATAGTGCATTCATACTCAAGTTAAAATCATCCGATAACACATACAAGACTTACTATCATTTTCTGTTTCTCTCGATCTCTTCATAACAACGTGTATGCCAGAAATAAAACAAACTCTGTACTCCGAAAGAAATGTATTTAACATTGGTTTCGTTTAGAGATCACGACACCGTACTTGGACTTCGTATGCAGGCCATGTCACCGTCTGATCGAAACTATGACATGTATGAATTTTATTTTTTTGTAAATAATTGGTTATAAGGTAGTTATTTTGCATGGTATTACAAGCATGTAAGTTATAGGTATTGTATTGACTATTCAAATGGTATATTTCATATAAGATCACATATAAGCCTTTATTTAAAGATATTATGTTTCCGCTTATTACACCATACTAATAACAAATCCAAATCAAAATGTTAAGCATTTAAATGCTTAATGGGTACATTAATACATTTGATAATCATTCACTGTTGAACATTATCTTTGTTTCCATAAAAAAACATGAGAAAAAAGTGCAAATACCCTTTAAACCTGTTTTACTCGCCCCAAGATACTAAGAAGTATTGGCTATTGTCTAAAAGAGTCTATAACAGGCTGTCGTCTGGACTTGCGATTCGCTTTGACATCGCTCCTTACCAGTGTGAATACTAGTATGAAAACAAAGTAGTGAATACACTTGGCGTTTGTGTAATAGTTATTACATTGTCTCCCGTCGGGTCATTGTGCAGAATTTGAATCGCAAATGACAGTTGATGATTGATTCTGGAAGTAAGACAGTTATGATGTGATTTCGAGGAGATTTTCTTGGAGGGAAAAACTACGCAAATCGCTTTGGTTGGGCAATCTAACACTGTGTTATGCGCGCTGGGATGCAATCTTGCACTGCTGAAATAGTTCGTTATCATACTCGCAGGAAATCGCGCAAACAATAAACAGATATATTACTATAGCCTAGTTGAAGCTGTTTACTGATGGAATTTCGTTTGAGAGAATTTACATTAAAACAACGTTAAAACGAACGTCTTTCGCCAAAAAGGAGCAAAGGCTATTCAGTATGTTGTCAACCATTGGAATTTGAATGATTTATTAAAACATGTTTTTGTCGTAGTTGGCAGATTGTATATGGATTTTGACAGTTCTTAGACATTTCTAATTTAATTTCCGGAAGTACGTGTCCTCCAATTTGAAGAGTCAGCGAATATCTAGGCGATATATTTAATCAAAAAGTTTATTTTTTATTTTTTGTGATCTTGCCTTTAGTTCTGAAATGAAATGTGACATAGTCTAGACACTGAAAAGATAGGTAACTGTCATTGAACAGTGATAAATAATAATAGTTCTCAGACTGAATAGCTCGGTTTGAATTTATTAATTCTAATCTCATCCATATGTTATATATACTAGTGTGCCTGAATCCTTATATATCAAACTTCAGTTATATAGGGAACATTGTCTGTTAAAGACAGGCTTCAATATTTACTAGCCAGAAGTACACAACCGTCAGAAACAGTTTAATATTTTAACAACATATGTACGGTGTACTTTCTGCATGTGTTGAGGATATGACCTTGACCAATGTGGGAAGCATAACTTTATTAAGCGTTAACATTTTGGTTATGAAATTGTTTCATTCACTCAAATCAGGCCTTTTGCATTGTGGTGAAATATCTTAGCTATATGAAAAAAGCACTTATTGTCAAGAAAGGACGTACGACATTGACCAAAATGACATTGCAGAATTTGAATTGTAAAGAGCTATTAGGCAGCCTATAAGCAGAAACTATCAATTATTTTGAGTGACGAGATGATAGTAAGCATCATTAGACAATGTGTTACCTTTGAGTATATTTCATCTAAACTGCTGTTCAAAGTTCTAACAATAATGCTTGATTAAAACTTGAAACAGATACACTCTTTCTCTAGAGAAAGTTTCTACTTTAGCATCTACACGTACAATACCCAAGTCTCAAATATACGTTTGAAATGTCCTGTTGCATATTTATTCGATTCAAATAATTAAGCAGAACTCATGCATGTACGTGTATGTGAGAAATGTGGCTAGATATGTAAAATATATTACATAAGATTTAGAAAATTTAAATGTCGTTTGCTGTAGAGAGGTATACTATAAAACAAAAAAATAATGTAGACTATTTTTCACTATTAATTTGTACAAATTGCCTATTTGTCGAAATATTGAATATTTTTTAAACAGATTATACTGGAATGGTATATAGGGCAAACTCCTATTTGTGTATCTTAATATATCTGCAGACAGTACGTAAGTTCACAGACTATATAATTAAGCCACTACGATGTTCTTAATTTGGCCAATATTTAATTAACACGTTCCGACGGCTCAGACTCCCCGTCTCGGCGTAATTTATACCTACGTCGATAGTGTCTGCACATCATATATTCTCCTGGTGGCACATAACAATTATCGAATTCGAAATATAAATAGATGCGGAAACTCAAGTTTTTAACAAGGCTCGTAATTCTATATAAAAAAACCTTTGGTCCGCCGCTCTGTTGAGATTGAGTTCCATCGAAAACTAATTTCACAACCCTCTGTTCATACTTAGTTCCATCAAAATAAAAAACAAAATAAACGTCGTTACTACATGTTTATTCAAAAGTCATACACGGATTTAGAAAGAAAAGATCATGCGAAACTCAACTTATCACCACCATCCATGAAATAGCAAAAAACCTATCCCTCGGCAAGCAAGTTGACATCATCCTACTTGACTTTGCCAAAGCTTTCGACAAGGTGCCGTACCAAAGATTACTACTCAAGCTTGACCACTATGAGGTCAGAAACAACACCCTACAGTGGATCGAGTCATTCCTCACTGGCAGAAATCAAGAAATAAGTTGTCCTGGACGGTGCGTCTTCAGATCATGCTGATGTAAAATCCGGAGTTCCACAAGGATAGGTACTAGGCCCTCTCCTGTTTCTGGCATACATCAACGACCTACCTGAAGTTGTCAAGGATTCCATCACCAAATTGTTTGCAGACGACAGCCTACTATTCAAGGTCATCAGCAAAATCAACGATAGTATGCTACTGCAAATGGATCTAACTGTCCTTGAACTATGGGAGCACAAGTGGCAAATGAATTTCAACCCCACCAAGTGCGTGGTGATGAGAATTGCGTCCAAGCGAACCAAGAAACTAGAGACAAACTACCAGCTGCATGGACAGAAACTTGAGGTCGTTGACGACAGCAAGTACCTTGGAGTTACGATCTCAGATGACCTCAGTTGGGACTGTCATATAGGTAACACCATCAAGAAAGGCAACCGGACCGTTGGCTTCATCCGACGCAACCTGAAAGATTGCAAACCACCAGTAAAGGCAGCAGCTTTTAGGTCCATCGCTAGGCCAACTGTCGAATATGCCGCCTCAGTCTGGAACCAGTACATCAGTCTACCATCAAAGACATTGAACAAGAACAAAGAAAAGCGGCAAGATTTGTGGTTAACGACTACACAAGCAAGACACCTGGGAGTGTCATGGAAATACTTGAGGACCTCCAATGGGAATCCCTTGAGAGTCGAAGATTGAACAACAGGCTCCTGATGCTCTTCAAAAGTTCACCACGGACTTGTAGATATCCCAGCTGACACATACCGCAAACATAGCGACAGCCGCACCCGCGGGGGAAAATTGGTTCTACCAGGAACACCTCACAGACAAGACCTTCCTCAACCCCTTCTTCCCTAGATCAGTAAAGGATTGGAACTCTCTCCCAACCAGAGTTACGGCGGCGACTTCCCTCGAGGACTTCCAGTCTCTCCTAATGGTCGGATCAACATAGGTAGATCCAAACCAAGTATAAAGTTTTTTATGAACGTTGCTGTAGTTTCCTGACAAAAGGTTGAAACATGGTTACTAAAAACCATCAGTGCAACATGCCATCCCCATTAGTAGTTGTTTAATTTCGTCATTTGCACTACGTGTTTGTTTTAAGTTGCTTTGGGACGACTATACAGCAAGATGCATAAGTTCTATTAATCACTCTCGACACCTTATTCCTGGTATTCAAAATAACAAGGGTTTGAGAGAAAACATCATACAGAGTAATGCCCTTTTATCGAGGACAATCTTATTTCGTAGTTTTTATTTCACGGTCTGCAGGTAATGATTATGTTGAATACCGTCAGGAATACGGTGTCGGGAGTGATTAATGGAACTTATGCAACTTGTTGTACAGTCGTCCCCAAGCAAACTAAAACAAACACGTAATGCAAATTATGGAAAAAAAATAATAATGGGGATAACATGCAATGATGGTTTTTATTAACCATGTTTCAATATTTGTCAGGAAACTACAACAGCGTTCATAAAATGTGAAAAATGCACACCAATGGTATAACTTTTTAACATACATGTACTAACGATCTTTATTTTGATCTATATTTGGACGGAACTATGTCTAAACAGAGTTATAAGAACCTTTAATTAACATTGGAAGTAGGTGGTTCCAATACGTAGTTATGGGCCAAAGTCTGAACGAAGTCAGAAGAAGAGGGTTGTGAACTTCGTCTTGATGAGACTCAGTCTCAGTACCAACAGAGTTACGGACCAAAGGTTTGTGAGAATAAAACATATATGAAGTAATTAGCCTTGTTTCCGAGTTTCTGCATATATTGCAAAACATTTTCTATTTTTCGAATTTGATCATCCTTGTGCCATCAGAAGAATATATGATCAGCAGACACCATCGACGTAGGTATAAATTACCCACAGACGGGGAGTCTGAGCTGTCGGCACGTGTTAATTAAATATTGGCCAAATTAATAACACTGTAGTGGCTTTATTATATAGTCTGTGAACTAACGTACTATCTGCAGACTACGATTAATACACCCACATAGATAGGAGTTTGCCCTATATACCATTCCAGTTTAATCTTTTGGAGAAAAAGGATTCAATATTTCGACAAATAGTCATTTTGTACAAATTTATAGTGAAAAACAATGTGCTCATTAGAATATTGCCAATCTACGTGTATTTGCACAATGTAATTAAAAAACTAAATCCGGACATGTTTGTATGGTTGAAGCTTATAAACACTAGACCAAATTATGTATAATGTGATAGAAATGGGATTGAACCCTCGCTTGGAACATGTCCGCTTAACGATTGGTGGGACAGTGAATAAGAATTAGATTGGAAGATACAATAAAAGAAAATACATTCAATTGGTTAAAATATGGGAAAATGGAAGCAACCATACCAATTAGAAACATGATTGGTTGTACATATAGCCGAGATATACAGAAACTCGGGTCACTGTCCTGTGAGAACAATGTTATCAGGCGAGGTGGTATCGTTCGTGTGGCGAGGTTCACCGTGCCATCCCATGCGATATGGCCAAGCCTAATAGCATTGCTCGAGCTGGACAGTGACCAGAGTTTCTCTATTTATCATTCAACTAACATGGCAACCTGATACCATATGACCTGAGAACACCGAACACCATATCAATACATTGTGACTTTCTGATCTCAACATCCACATTAAAAGCTGTATCAATTTCTAAAAATTTCTTATTTAATTTAGGCTCCTTTTATTTGTGGCTCTTTACCATTCAAATGTTGCAATGTCGTGTTGGTCAATGTCGTACGACCTTACGTTACAATAAGTGCTTTTTCATACAGCTTCGATATTTCGTCGCACCGGTTAGGGCGTAATTTGAGTGAATATCAAAATTACATAACACACATGTTAAAGTCCCATAAAGTCTCAGAAATAGCAATATTTTACTAACAAATAAGACCGTGAAACGTAGGCAGGTTATAGAGCTCCCCAAATGTCATAGAATCAGCATATATTTGATCTATGTTGACTTTTATCCTAAGAATAATAATCTCCGCAAATCGTCAATTTGTAAACAAAGGAGCATTTTGTCCACCACACAAAATACTCCTTTGTTTACAATCTGAAATCGACGGGTCGTTCCGAAGACAGTACGTAAAGTTCCGTAATATATCGAGGACACATATATTGATAACCAATTTATGCGAGTACATGTATATGCATTTAAATAAAAGTCAAATACCGACCGGTATCCTCCGGTACTGGTAATCGCCGGTATCCTATTGCACTATATTGTATAGGGTAATCGAGTGTAATATATCACGGGTGAATTAAAGGGTAGATTGTTTTCATAAGGTTATAATATAACATATTGAGAAGTAAAGTGTCTATTTAATAATGTTTTAGACCTTACGTCAACTAGACCCCGGTACTATGCGGAAGTGATGCTGATTACAACATGCTCGTATCGAGAACCCTTCAAGTTCATTACATGAAAAGCATGGATACTGGCGAGAATAAGTAACATGGGGCGCGCTGAGGGTGTCAGAATGACAAAAATCCAGACATGTATGCTAAAACGTCATTTTGAAAAATGCGATATTTATAATAACATTGGGTTTAGCTCGAATTAAATCGAGGAACTTATTTTCTATCAATAAAATTGGACAGTATCGAAGTTTCGATTATTTGTATTCTTCTAATATCAATTTGTTAAAAACTAATTTATAAAGACACGTGGCCAATCAGAAATTCGTTCAATGTATGCATGAATCTGACGTCATGAGCGCGTTCCACATGGCTCATTCTCACAAATTGTAGTGTTTTTAAGAAAAGTCAATCAACAGGGAACAAATTCATATACCAAGTATGATAATATTCCAAGCTGTTTACGAGACCAACGTGCAAAAAATAATTGCCGTTACGCATGGATGATTTTTTACATGAATAAGCCATTTTATTCCGGAAATCGATAAATTAGTGCGTGGAATGAACAAATTACACAGCCTAAGATTTATTGATATAATATATCAGATGACATAATGTTGTTTTAGGGTGGCCAATTAGAAATTTGGTTAAGTGTATAGACGATGCCGAACCACTATCTGAACCTCTTGGTAAACTGACGGCATCGCATCCGCTGCCATTCGAGATATACGCTGATGACCCGGCATCACTTCTTCCACGATCAACTGGTGCCTTTGGTAACTTTTCGCTTTTCGGCTTGTGATCTTAACATAATCGGCATAGCTTCCGTGTGTAGAACTCATCCCTTTGGCATCGATTTGACTTTGGAAACCTTTCGGGATGGCTACATGATTACGAAGCCTCACAGAAAGCGTCCCGAAGATGTGGAATGAATGTGGAATGATGCGGAAGGGTTCCATAACATCACGAGGACATGCCGAACCATCGCGATCTGGCAAATTTCTGCTTCGGGAACCCTTCCGGTCATAGTGGACGACAGATCTTAGACATTTTAGTTTAAAATATAAGTATAAATATTTTATGAATATTTTAATTTCTGTCAATCCTGTTAAAAACTGCCGCAAAGAAGCGTTGGCTTTCACAGATGAAAAAGTGTAATATACAAGTAGCACATAGTTAAAAAGAAAACTATCACAATGTTTGTGAATAAGTAATACCAACTTAGTTATAACAAAATCTACTCTATACAAGGCAATATACAGTATGTTCAACCAGCGATACCGACAGTTTCTATAGTTTCAAAAAGATACCGGCGGACACCGAGATTTAGTACTCGCCCACGTATGTGAATAACTTCACGCTCGTGTGCACTCGGTACTTGACGAAAATAAACTCGGCGTGTATAACAGTAAACAAAACATCAGAATGAAAGGCCAGAATTATCCATATTGTGTAAGTCAACTTATTGTTGCACAGTAATCAATATTTATAAAAACATAATACATTCTCGATAAGTAACTCATTTTGGGCACAAAATATGACTGCTTTTGAGCGTTAATGGGACTTTAACATTTGATAATGTTATGTTATCCTCCATATAGGTCACAGGGCCATAACCTTCATACATGGAGAAGGTATACCTTAATAAATTCAAACCGAAATATTCAGTCTGCGAACTAGCATAACTTATCACTTACTGTTCAATGAAAGTGACTATCTATTCAGCGTCTAGATCATGTCACACTTCATTTCAAAACTAAAGGCATGATTACAAAATATGAAGAAAAAAGTCCAACCAATTTGATTAAATATATCGCCTAGATAGTTGCTGACTTTTCAAATGGGAGGACACGTACTTTCGGAAATTAAATTAGAAATGTCTAAAAACTGTCAAAATTCATACACAATCTGTCATCTACGACAAAACATGTTTTAATAAATCATTCAAATTCGCCAATGGTTGACACCATACTAAATATCCTTCATTCTTCTTTTAGGAAAGGCGTTCGGTTTAACGTTGTTTTTATGTAAATTTCTTTGAACCCAACTTCAGCAAACAGCAAACTAGGCTATGGTAATTTATCTGTTTATTGTTTGTGCGATTTCCAGCGAGGATGATTATGAACTTTTTCAGCAGTGTGAGATTATGTCCCAATGCGCACAACGCAGTGTTAGATCGCGTGACCAAAGCGATTACCCTCCAAGAAAATTTCCTCGAAATCACATCATAACTGTCTTACGTCCAGAATCAATCATCAACTGTCATTTGCGAATCAAGTTTTGTACAATGACTCGACTGGAGACAATGTTATAGCTCTTACAAAACCTCAAGTGTATTCCCTATTTTATTTTTCATCTTAAAAAGCACACGTCATTTTTAAAGATCTGGAGGTTTTTATGCTTATTTTCACGACACCACAGTTGGTTTTATGTCTTGTTGTTTTAAACATAATTACCTCATGTTTAGGAAATGTTTTAAAATACAGTCAATTGAGTTCATTGTCCTTATTTAAAACGTCATAAATAAGTTAATAATAGTACTATTTTACGCAAACTAATCGTTCAGACGAAGAATGCATTCACCTCTTTCGTAAATTGCAAACGTCATCATAGCAAGTTGGGTTTAAATGGCATGTGTATGTTGTAGGCATCTTTTATCTGCACAGTGGTGAAATAGACGAAGGTCGGTGTTTGTTTCGAATTAGAATACCAAAAATAGGCCAATTAACTGTCCAGGCCATGGAGTTTAATTGTCATGTTAGAATAGAAAAAATATTTATGTAAGAATAATTCGCGTTGCAATCATGAGTATAATATTACTTCTGTGCTTATACAAAATTAACTTTACAACTCAAATATACCAAGTGTCACACTAAAGTTAAAATCGAACTTGGCATTATTGCACAAATCTCAATGGGAAAACTAAGTTTCATTTGTACATTATTAAATATATCTAATATAATACCAAAAAACAGACCCATTAACTGTCTAGGCCATGGAGTTTAGGTGGCAAGTTGGAATAGAACAAATATTTATGTAAGAATAATTTGCGTTGCAATCATGAGTATAATATTACTTCTGTGCTTATAAAAAAATAACTTTACAACTCAAATTTACTAGTGTCACGCTAAAGTTAAAATTACTTTTCACACAAAGACGTGTGACAGTGTCGGTAAAATCTCGTTATTGCCCGAAAAAATCAATACAATTCTGGAACTACGAACACTGTTTGCTGATTCCCATTCAAAACGTAAGTAATTTATTTATCAAAACTTCATAAAGGGAAGAATAATGACAACATGGCGTCTATGGTTCGTAAATAAGTGTAAATCGTCATGGTACAATGTTGCCCATGGGTTGTTATTGAAGCAAATCTGGCAAAACGCGTTTGTTGAACTTGCTTGAAAGCGTGCCAACAGTAGCTCAGACAATATTGAACCTATAATGATGCCAAGATGAATTGTCTGGTCTGAATGGTTTGTGCAGATTTATCATTGACCGTAAAACATATATAGGCAAGCATTCTATTTTTTGCTCTATAATGGATGGCATACTGCCACTGAACCTGATACAAGACCAATGTGAAGTTTACAAATGAGTAAAGAATGTATACACTTCACCAATTCCTGATTGCTGTCTGAAGGTATACGTAGTTATTTGTATGTTTTTTTAATTATATGTTTTTGTTCTACGATACCTCAGATATTTTATAAAACTTAGAATTTACTTTCGCCTTCCATTTTCCAAGCTATTTATGTACATGAAAAATTGCATAATTCACCATAAAGCCTACACAACTATTTAAGTAAGTGGTACATGTAAGATTACCTAACTAAATAACTATAATCCAAAGCCTTTAAAATTCAGTATTCGTCATTTTGATCCCATCCAATTTCATGAAGAGTTTGTGATTTGCTTTCGCATCGTTTCTTCGGTGCCCTGCGTCCTAACACTTTTACTGTCCAAATTTATTATACTTTTATAAGTATGCTTGTTGTCTGCGTTAAAATTGACGCACGGAAAAATACACCTTTATCATCCTCATGGTGTTGGTGACTGGTGAAGCTAGTATGTTCAAATTAAAACGACACAAGTGTGAATTGAAAAAGGGCTTTATTTTGTAAAGCCAGATACCTTATACACAGTATAAGGTTCTTAAAAACATATATATATCAAAATGAGGCTTACTAAATAAAGCCTAAACACACTATATGGAATAATAGTTAAAATGAAAACATATATGGGCGAAACAAAGCGCCTTTTAAAAATTGACTAGCCGCCATACGCATAGAGGAAGGAGGATGGGAGGTGGTGGTCAAAATTCGATGTAAAACGATGCCAGAAATAAAATTAAATTGCGTATTGAGAAGGCTGCAGGAAATGTGAAATGCGCATGCGCGACTATGATCACGGCGTGGTTGCGTGACTCATATACACGACGGGCAGCCAGTAGTTTAATCCAAATAGAAAAGCACGGCGGCTAGTCAATAACAAAGAAATATGTATTAAAATAGGGCTACAAAAGGCAACCCCATTTTCTGTCATAAAACATTTTATACAGGTATAAAAATCATTTATCATCCTCATGGTGTTGGTGACTGGTGAAGCTAGTATGTTCAAATTAAAACGACACAAGTGTGAATTGAAAAAGGGCTTTATTTTGTAAAGCCAGATACCTTATACACAGTATAAGGTTCTTAAAAACATATATATATCAAAATGAGGCTTACTAAATAAAGCCTAAACACACTATATGGAATAATAGTTAAAATGAAAACATATATGGGCGAAACAAAGCGCCACTGAGTCAAGCTAGCTTGACGCACGCCCATACAAACCAGTCACCATTACCATTGTTTCGAACATAAGATGCATTGTAACATAGAAAAACAATAACTAACAAATATTTTGAAACGTAAGTATATACAGCATGTAAAATCATATTGACACAAAAAGCTGACACGACTGATCGTCCCATGTCATAAAAAGTGGAAAAGTGTTGTTCGCACATCCATTGCCAAAATGAATAATTCAGTCTACACATATATCACACATCCATGATGGAAATGAATAATCCAGTCTTTATGTATATACACTTAGTCCGGAATTTCTGACATAGGTTATATGTAAAAACATTCACTGGTGTTACTGAGAGGATAACACTATATACACAGTCCTGTCTGTGGATGAGTAAATTAACACAAAATTATAGGTAGCACCCACTGATTATTGATACAAGTGTTCATGGATAACAACTCATATCAGTATATCATAACACTAGATTTTGAATAATTATTCATATCACATGGTAGTATCAAAACATACAATTAGTTCCAATGCAACACAATCTAAGGTAAAAGTCTTTCCTGAACAATATTATTTGTGATTTTACCCGCAGCATGCCGATCATATATACTTTGTTTCAAATATGTTAGAAAACATTAACTGAGAATTTCAAATCTAGAAAATTGTTGAGAAAGAATGGCTGCTTAAGTCAGACCATTCCCTCCGAACAACTTCTGACTTGTATCTTAATGCCAGTATCTAAGGATACGCATATATATAGATAGATAACATGTATATAAAACAGCATGCTGCATAGGTAGAACATTATTACGAGTACATAAGAATGATGGCTGCTTCAAATGCTAGGCCATCCTCCCTAATACAATACAGCATGAAATTACTGAATAATTGACTAGCAGGCAATGAGAGACTAGATTATTACCTAAGGGAAGGGGTGTAGGCCTGGGAGGGGAGATGTTATCACAGAAATACAAGCACTGATAAATATGGCTGCTTAAGCGAGACCATGATGAAATCAGTGTGTAAAATTAAGATTTGATTGTGTTAAATCTTTAGAGTTGGTGCACGCAAGTATTTACGAAACGCCCCAGACTTCCAACGGCCTAGTTGTTGTATATGGGAGTCTGAATACTGGAGCTGTTGAGCATGTGTTGCACCACCTATTCTAAATGAGTGCGGTGTGTAGTGTTCCGGGTTTAGACCCGCTGCTCTCACGCATTGTCGTAAGTTTTTCCTGAAATATTTGTCCTGAATTGGTTTCCCAGATTTGGACCTGAAAAGAGGACCTGTGTGTTTATTTGTTTTATGCAAATATAATAACAGGTTTCGGATAGGACATATGACCTTATCTGATTGTCTCGTCACTTGAACATAGACAGGTCGAGAGCTGTGCTTATAACTGTCTAATTGTAATGAGCATGATGAAGCTGTATTTCCTGAAACCTGAAGCTTCACGTTTTGTACCTGAACTGTATGGTTTGTACTCTTTGACCGTGTAAACTCACTGATACGAAGAAGTGCAAAGAAAGCCAAGGTAAACATGGACCTGAAAAGTCTAACAGTATATCTAGAATTGAATACTGAAGAACATACTTTGGTGATGGCCTTCAGTTGAGAGAGTGAAAGCGGTCTACGTAAATCCGATGGAGGTCTGATTTGTTTGCACCCTTTCAGTAACTGTTTGATGATGAACGACTGTGAAGGATTTTTGTGACCCCTTAACATGTTAATGTAACATAGCGCTGATACCCGTGTGTTAATTGTAGAGAATTTGTGCCCTATGGAATGACAATAAGCAATGAACTTTGATAGTTTTGATCTAGAGCACCGACTTGTAGGAGGGCAGTTGTAGTAGGACATATGAAACTTAGAATACATTCTAAAAGCTGATTTGTAAGTTTTCCGTGAATTCTTGGATAATGATGAATCAAGCAGTGAGTGTACTACAGACTTTACAGATTTTCTAACAGATGCCGTGGAATGGTTGTTGGTTGTCTGTCCATGAAACCTGCTGTCTTGAGTAGGAAACTCTCTATCTGAAAGCGAGAAAGCATATCCGGTAGAATATTGAGCTTGCCGCTGACATGTTGAGCTTTAACCAAAATATTATGTGTCATACATGATAGCACTAGGCGCCTAACTAAAACCATAATTCTTTGATCTTTGCTAGTTTGTTTGTTTATAATGAAGTACATTTCATTTTTGTTCTGTTTGTATTGGGTCATTTCCTTATCGCATCTAGTGTGTTCTGTTGAGTTTCTGTTGAGTGTCTGAATCATACCCGAAGCTCTGTTGTTTCTGATGAGTGTTGCATTCTCTGTCCGAGTCGTCATACCACTACCGGTGCAGATATACAATAGGACACGAACTATCAGTAAATATTAGACTATATGTCACTGTTCACAAACTGACTGGCAACATGCATCGTGATACCATATAGAACGTCCAAAAGTGTTTTAAATCTTATCTTTGTCATATCGGTGTTTTACCAATAACCAAGCATAATACCACTGTGCCATACACTAGGGACAGACACCGATGCTGGATCACGACCTTAGCAAATTAGTAATTCTTGAATATTTGTCTGCAGTGAATACTATTACACGGCCTACTGATAACAACAGTAACACAATGTCGGAATATATTACTTTGATAAGATTATCTCACGCATCGTCAAGTTGTTTGATGAGAATAATCTCACGTGTTTATTCGATGTATTGGATGTGGAACTATTTCATACATCAAAGTATAATGTACTTCCAACTGATTTTGATTATAATCATCCGGAGACTCTCTGTAGGTAAAGAACCACTAAATGCCTCCGCGGACCAAGTGGTGATACACTCAAGTAGTCCTTAAAAAAACTTTGGTTTGCCTGTAAATGGAGATATTTCTTGACAAATGTGGAGTTGAATGATGAAATTGAGTTTAAATGGTTGATAAATATGCATGTGGTGTAGTAAAACAGTAATATTTGTATTATTCCACTATTTTGTTCTTGATACCAAAGTGAAAGTAGACTAGGCTAACACCCAGAACTCATAAATCCGGACATGCGTAAAAACGGATAGACCGTGTTTGAAGGACAAAAACTTTCTTAGAAGATACATGACCCCCCTTTTTTATTTCATTATTTTGAAGCTTAAATGCCCCTCTTCACAATGATATATGTGGTCCAGGTGGCCATAGACTAAAAAAAGTTGAAAATTGGGGCCTACTATGGCCAATTTACATTGAGCTATAGAGCAAATCTATTTGGTGGTTTCTAACCTAAAGAAGGGCAAAATTCTAGTAAATTCATGTTTTCATTTTTTTGCATTCAAATGTATGGAAATGCATCCCAGATAGGGTTTTGACCACTTTTATCTGTTTAAATTGTCTAAAAAAGTGAAAATTTGGATTTTTATCATGACAATCTAGACAATTTCAGATTTTTTTCTTCTAAAATTGACATTTTTATGCCAAAATTGACCTTATTTTAGTGTCAGACAGGAGTAATTGTGATTAAATTTGAAGAATAGACACATTATTAGGCATCTAAAGCATAATTAGTGTTCAGTGAAATAGTTTTTCACAAATACAACCCTATTTAAATCACTATTCATAATATTTTGCAGGTTATGGCCAAATTTCTCCTTAAAGGCGCATATGCGTGTTTGTCATTTTTTCTAGAATTCATGCACAATTTGTCTAGAATTGATTGTTGTGTGCTGCACATACATAGTAGTATTGAAAAAGCGCAAAAGTCACTTTAATAAGTAAAACTAGGCTGTCTTAAGGTAAAGAACCACTAAATGCCTCCACCCGCGGACCAAGTGGTGATACACTCAAGTAGTCCTTAAAAAAACTTTGGTTTGCCTGTAAATGGAGATATTTCTTGACAAATGTGGAGTTGAATGATGAAATTGAGTTTAAATGGTTGGTAAATATGCATGTGGTGTAGTAAAACAGTAATATTTGTATTATTCCACTATTTTGTTCTTGATACCAAAGTGAAAGTAGACTAGGCTAACACCCAGAACTCATAAATCCGGACATGCGTAAAAACGGATAGACCGTGTTTGAAGGACAAAAACTTTCTTAGAAGATACATGACCCCCCTTTTTTATTTCATTATTTTGCAGCTTAAATGCCCCTCTTTACAATGATATATGTGGTCCAGGTGGCCATAGACTAAAAAAAGTTGAAAATTGGGGCCTACTATGGCCAATTTACATTGAGCTATAGAGCAAATCTATTTGGTGGTTTCTAACCTGTAGTTTACGTCATTCAGCATTTCTGAGAAAAATAATATCCGCGGTTCACCGACTAAATATGAATTGAACGCATTCATGGTTACGTAAAACGGTTGTAATAAGTTGGGGACCTAACATGATTTTTTAAATGACTGTGCTGAGCCATTTATTCTCTCAACGTTTGCACATATTGTATGTCAGTATGTCTCACTATGCCCGTTAAATAGCCAATCAGTGACATTGGTAAACACGTTAATGCTATGATTTACATTGGCGATTTATTTCATTAATTGAAAAACATATTTAACAAACGCAGTGCAGCTACGGATTTGTTGGCCTTACAATGGTCTTCACATGGAGCGACATGTTATTTTCCACCATCGGTAACCACCCAACTCTTGTGGCTTTCACCTATTTCAGAGAGACTAAAATATATTTTTTCACATAGTATCACTCGGAACACCTCCTATTATGTCACCAGTCTTATACCTTAAGCATGTTAAACACTGGTTTGGCTCTTTTTTAATGTGTTTCCACAATATACTCGTACATCTCAGCAAATTGAATTATCGTACTGAGAAACATTTCCAGAAATTCAAATTAATCTTTCGTTACAGGACGGCTTGGTACCGATGCAGAGCTCTTCTTTCACACAATGTCGTTAATATAAGAGTTATGGGATTATTCCTGGCAAGTTTCGAAACAGTTCTCTCTAAATTAAATATTCTTTAAATCCACTTTGTGCCCATGAGTTAATGCGCTTATTGTGATAACAACAAGTCAACTCGTTTATACATGGTGGTATCAGTTAACGTTATACAGTTCCCAGTTGGTCTTCATATGTCAAGAATGGCTTTATATTGAGTTTATGGTCACTGGTCATGTTCTATAAGAATGGTTTTATACTGAGTTTTTGGACACTGGTCATGTTCTTTAAGAATGATTTATACTGAGTTCATGGACACTGGTCATGTTCTATAAGAATGGTTTTATAATGAGTTTATGGTCACTGGTCATGTTCTATAAGAATGGTTTTATATTGAGTTTATGGTCACTGGTCATGTTCTATAAGAATGGTTTTATATTGAGTTTATGGTCACTGGTCATGTTCTATAAGAATGGTTTTATAATGAGTTTATGGACACTGGTCATGTTCTATAAGAACGATATAAAACAGAAATACGTTCATTTCTCCCAGATGAATAATGTTTTACAAAAAGCGACAATCTTCAGATTCGTAAATACTGAAGAAAGCTTTGTCACAACAAACAAATACAGCCTCCGCAATCATTCTGATATAAATTTTCGTAAAACCGCTAGAATTGCATCAAAAGTGATCTTTGTTGCAAACAATACCAGTACCATTCTATACATCTTACTTTGAATCCTTACAAAGTATTTCCACCACCATTGTATCGCGCTCTGGTACTTGGATAAGTCAGATGTCAGTTTCACTAGTACAACGTTGCAAACGAATTGGGGAATGTTTGTCGTATTTCTTCTCAGTTACGGTCAGTACTTATTAAATCCTGTCAGTGCGATGTGTGCTGGTCACAATGAGTTATTCTTTAGATTCCTTAAGCAATATTCCACTAATCAGGTTTGCAGCATGCTTGGTTATAGAGTCATTTGTCTGTTCTTGAGTAGACCCGTAGATTCGGTAGTAGTGGTTGTGTTATACACGAACACAAATCATAGGTACTAGGTTTCAAATGATTTAAGGGTACACTCCCAGATAGCTGTAGCATTGATAAGACTAAAACGAACAAAGGGTTGTTTTTTCGTTATAAATCATACAGTTACCTGTGGGTAAACTATATAAACAGGTTGTTTTTGCATTTGGTACACCTTCGTACATGTACAACGATAAGGACTTAGTAAATACTGAAACCATGTGCTTATGCAGAAATGTGGTTTTTAGTTTTACTTTATAATAACGAATTTGAAATACAACCATTTGATATGATTTCAACCACGGTGGAGTTATGATAGAATTAAAACCCTAACAGTATAATATTTTGACACACTCTGCACTGGGACAGAAACCAGTAATTTAGGTATTCAACCTTGTTGTTGCTATTACAATTGACCAGTCGTGAGCATAGTGGTTAGAACAGAGAAAAAACAGGCACAAGTCAAACTGATGATTAATTTATGCTTCTAATTTCAATGGCAACCATTTAAACGAATAAAAAATGATTGATAAATTTAGTTTTATTCCATTGGCGCAATGTTGTCCTTTTTCTCGAAATCGTACAATTATAGCCACGTTTTGCTAAATGACAAAGCTCTTTACTAGCAATTATTTTGTTATTAATACGATTCCAGTGATAGATGGCGCTGTAATATTTTCACCATTTATCATATTTAGAGTCTGTCATTATCTTGATTAGATCGATTTGCGGATTACTTTCAACATTTTTCTACAGAAGGATTTCTAAGCATCACAAGTAGTTATCTTGCATTCTGATCGTTGTTTTTGTCTGCCTGTAGTAGCTCGTGTGTTGGCATGTAAATGAGATTGTATTTATCTATGTGTGTTTCGTTTATGTTTATATTAGATTCTATGTCGATTTTGAACAAGTTCTAGACTTAGTCACCATGCCCGGATCCAGAAAATTTAGAGATTGGGTCCAGTTACTTAAGGTTAAGATGGGGTGTGTTTTAGTTATTTTTCTAATTGAAAGCATGCATATTCCTCCAGCTTTAACCTTGTAGAATAAGAAATAAAGGTATTGGAATTGTACTTTTATATAAGAAAATTGCATCAATTGAACAAATGTTTAATAAAATATATTACTGTCTCTAAGTTTATTTTCCTTAACATTCCCATTCTTTCACGTTTGACCCGAACTATACCAGTCCATTTTAGATGACAATGAAACACTTCCACTACTGTAAAGAGGGTTACAGTAAATGTTTCGACAAACTATCACCAACTGCAATATCTAGAAATTAACTCTAGTTGTGAATGAGAAGTTAACGAAGCATTCATATATAGAGAGTGCGAACCGTGTGGGGAAAGGTGGCGTAGAGGTAGGGCGCGCGCTTCGGGATCGAGAGGTCCCGGGTTTGATCTCCCTCTGGACCACTAGTTTATTTCTCTGAGCAAGACCCACAGCTCCACTCCACCATGGTGTACAATGGTACTTGTGAGGGCAGTGTCTATTCCTGGGCGCCGCAGATAGATGTTGGCTGCCACACCACAGGAGAGAAATAGTCTCCCCAGGGAGACACGAGTGTAGGTTTCCAGGACAAGTTGAAATGTCAAAGGGTGCTTGAGCGGCCTAACAGCTGAAAAATTAGTAACTTAACTTTTTTAACAGGGCCGTGTTAACAAGACTATTGCCAAGCAATGAAAGTCCCCTACCGGTAGCCAATTGTAACAGGGTAGTGTGAGGTTGGCACCGTTAAACTAGTTTAAGCCTCCTACAGTTCTCACCAGACCGTTCAAAGGTGTTTACCCTCAGAGTATTTTTGTTTGTTTTACGCTTTGAATAGTGAGTGCGTCACTTGGTGTGCCCATTTTGGGGGGATTTGGGGATGGGGGAAAGGGTTAAAATTAATTCGTGCCGTCGAGCTTTTCACGATTGGCCCCTGGGTAGTTTTATTTTGAATTGTTCCCGAATATAGAAGAAAATTTCATTGTTCTTCAAACACACTAGAACGTACGAACCAATGTCGTCTGCAAGGTCGCTGAAGTGATGTTTTGGACTTCATAGTTATCCAAATCCGAGGCGCATTTTATAAAGCTTTCAGTTTATCAATTTAAAATAATGGAAACGCGACTGCATTGCGTTTTTGCTTCATTTTTAAATAATTAGGGGAATAACTCAAACCTTAAGTAAGGGGGGTTATGGTTCTTGTGCACTGCACTGCACTTCTATTCATTGATATATATCTACATGTAAAGTTTCAATGTCATATCTATTTAGTATAGGAGTTAGGCTCCAGACCAAATTTAGGTGTAGAAATAAATAAAGGGGGTACTAAAAAATTAAGCAAGGGAGAGTTATGGTTCTTGTGCACTGCACTTCTCCCAAATTAATATCTATCCACATGTAAAGTTTCAAAATAATATCTCTTTTGGTAATGGAGTTAGGCTCTGAACAAAAGTTAGGTATAAAAATAAACGCAGGGGGTAACCAAACAATTAAGCAAGGGGGGTTATGGTTCTTGTGCACTGCACTTCTCCTCATTGATATCTATTCTCATGTAAAGTTTCAAAATAATTTCTCTTTTGGTAATGGAGTAAGGCTCTGAACAAAATTTAGGTATAAAAATAAACGCAGGGGGTAACGAAAAAATTAAGCAAGGGGGGGTTATGGTTGTTGTGCACTGCACTACTCCTCATTGATATCTATTCTCATGTAAAGTTTCAAAATAATATCTCTTTTGGTAATGGAGTAAGGCTCCGAACAAAATTTAAGTATGAAAATTAACAAAGGGGAATAACCCAAAAAAATAAGTAGTGGAGAGTTATGGTTCCTGTGCAATGCACTTCTCCTCATTGATATCTACCCTCATGTAAAGTTTCAAAATCAAATCTCTTTTGGAATTGGAGTTATGCTCCGGACAAAATTTGAGTTAGAAAATTAACAAAGGGGAATAACTCAAAAATAAGTATGGAAAATGTATGGTTCTTGTGCACTGCACTTCTCCTAATTGATATCTATCATCATGTAAAGTTTAAAAATCATATCTTTTTTGGTAATGGAGTTATGCTCCGGACAAAATTTAAGTATGAAAATCAACAAAGGGGGAAAAACTCAAAAATTAAGTAAGGCAGAGTTATGGTTCTTGTGTACTGCAGTTCTACTAATTGATATCTATCCACAAGCAAAATTTCAAAGTCATAGCTTGCTTAGTTTTGAAGTTATGCTCCGGACAAACTTTTGTGACGGACTGACGAACGGACAGACAGACTGACGAAGCGCAATCCATAAGCCCCTCCGGTTTCACCGATAGGGGACTAATAAAGTGTGTGGCATATATCATGTATCGTTTAGCTACCTACAAACCAGCAAAACCCTCTTTCTCCGACCTTAAATTGCCCAATTTTAAGAACATAAGAATGTATTTATCTAATACCTAATCAGGCGTTGAAATAGCTTCATATCTAAATTGGTAATGTAATGTAGTTTGGAATTATTCAGAAAAAAATACGATAGTCTCTATATATTTGTTAAGAAAGCTAATGACCAATACTTCAGTGGTCACTCGAAATGTTCCACTTTGAGTTAATGAGTACCTAGCGGCTGATATTGACGTACTACTGAGAAGGCCACCATGAAGACAACATCAATAATACCCTATTGTTATATGGAAGCACGGAGCGTATTTCCTAGGAAGGATTGCCTACAGTTAGACGGCCGGCTAATTACCATAGTATTGAGCTTCATCAAGCCACATCGCACCTGATTATGGCTATTTCAGATTACACCGTACTTGTCTTGTAGTGGCTCACATATTGTGAACACGTTATGTTATAACGAAGCGAATTTGCTTTCAATGAGAATATTTCCATATGCCAGACAAAATGCCTGAAAATATCACTTATTGTTGAATAAAACTCGTCACAAAGAGAAATGCTGCTTTATAATTATGTGTATTTATTTAATTTCCTTCCCTGCTTTTGGGCATCGTTTTATTATGCTGCAAAGAGGTATTTTGTATGATGAATGGGCCAACTTATTTGGAAAGGGAATAAACAACAATCGAGGTTATTCCAACAAAACCTTACTTCCAAACAATCCTTTTAAAGAAGTGTGTTTGCAGCAAAAGAGAAAAAGTGAGGTTTGGGTTTTCCTATATTGATTACATTCCTGAAAAGTGGCAAGGATATAGCTAAGGCAGTCGTATAATGTTTGAAGGGTATGCGGCCATACACTAGGGACAGACACCAATACTGGAGCACGACCTAAGCAAATTTGTAATTCTAGAATATTTGTCTGCAGTGAATACAATTACACGGCCCACTGATGACAACAGTTACACAATGTCGGAATATATTACTTTGATAAGATTATCACACGCATCGTCAAGTTATTTGATGAGAATAACGTCACGTGTTTATTCGACGTATTTGATGTGGAACTATTTCCTACATCGAAGTGAATAGTGCTTCCAACTGATTCAGATAACAATCATTCGGGACCTCTCTGTAGTCTACATCATTCTACATTTCTGAGAAAAAAAGTAATATCCGATTTTATGTCAATTTTACGCATCCATATTTACGTAAAACGGTTGTAATAAGGTGGATTCTAACACTTTTTCAACTTTATTTTGTTTTTATTACTGTGCTGAGCTTTTTATTCTCTCAACATTTACACACGTATACTTCCGAGTGTATGTCCGTTAAATAACTAATCAGTGACATTGGAAAAACGTAAATGCTCTCATTTAACCGGCGAATTAGTTCATAATTTGAAACAAAACAACAGACGCAGAGCAGCAACGGATTTATAGGCCTGACAATGGTCTGCACAGTAAGCGGCACATAAAAGCCACATTATGAGAAATGTTGGTTTCCACCATTGTTAACAACCTGACCATGTCCCAGTTGACTTTCAGCTGTTTCTAAGACTAAACAGTATTGTCCAAACATATTAAACATATTAAAACTGGATTTTCTCTTTTATAACATGTAAGCAGCACAGTATATAGAGGAATAATAATGAAACGTATATGAAACATGCAAATATGTAGCAGTTCAAACCTTCTAGAGGATCTGTTGACTAATATTTATTTACTTAATTCTCAAAGGGACGATTGTGCTTAGGTATATTTCTTTACTGACACCTCTCGTATAACTGAAAGCAGCAATGCTTTGAAACAGCGTTCAACCCGATCAAACAAACATTTATAAATCCATTGTTTATTTGGAGAAACCTCCTGATTTTCTTCTTTGCGGAGAAAAGTGTTTTGTTTTCTATGTTTCTTTTTGCACTAAGAATTTGAGAACAACCATATTTGATTAAATCATCTAAATGCTAAAGTAGATCCCGCGAATAAATTTCTCCCAGACACGGAGAAAAGTATGTTTAATTAAAAAAAATCTCTAAATATGTTTAGCATTCTCAGCAAATTGAATTTTCGTACGAAGAAATATTTTCCGAAATTCAAATTAATCTTTCGTAACGTCATCAACAGGACGGCTTGGTACCAAGGCAGAGCTCTTCTTTCACACGAAGTCGTTAATATAAAAGCCTGGCTTTAATCTAAAGGGAAGAGAAATAATAAAAACAGTCCCCCAATGCTGATTCTGTGGACTTTTCAATTCAACCACTGCAAGATAAGATTGATGAGATTATTCTTGGCAAGTTTCCAAACAGTTCTCTGTTAATTAATTATTCTTTGAAACCTCTTTGTTCTCATGAGTTTAGATACGAGATAATTCTGATATTAAATTTCTGTCATTTCTAGAAGTATAAATCTTCTGTTAAGTTCAAATGGAGGATACATGAACGTTAGGTTTCATTCGATTTATTTTAGTCTCCCGTAATAATTTGAAATTGTGAAATTCCCAGAATCATAAAATCGTCTGGCATCCGTAGGGAAACTGACCAAAATTTTAGAATCATAGAAAACCGCCATTATTTGAAATACAGGGTGATTATTTGTATACGGTAACATAAATAACTTTGATCATTTTATCAGATTTAATGATAGAGAAGTAGTTCGACCCTTATTTCAAAGCTAATGAGCCCACGTTTTATTAGATGTGGATAATAAATGCATGTTACGCATACTAGATGCAACTAGCGTCATTGATGAAGTCGCACAATTTCACTTATTCTATGAAATGCTGCGATCTGGAATAATTTCGCTGAAGACCGCATATAAATTTCCTCCCTACATTCACCGGACTTAAAAAATCTTTTGATTTCTGATCATTGGAATGCCTGAAACAAGGGTATGTAAAACAAAATCGGTATATTTTCTTGATTTGAAAACTTCAATACGATGCAAAATTGGAAGCACTAATGATTAAAACACAAGGAATTAATTGTCAATTTACGACTTCATTTGGTGCTGATTTTGGCAGTTTTTCAGAATTAAGAAAAATGCTTCAAAGATCTGCTGAGCAAATTACGAGGGTCAGTCAAGAAAAACTGAGAGTTGTAAAATTAAGCCTTCAAAATGTATTTACAATTATATTTTCTACCAATTATCGTCATTTATTATCCATTGCGGATATTCTGATGAATTCCTAGATCGGATATAGGCTTATAAACAATGTTGCCAAGCAACCAAAGAACATCACTACAGGGTATGCGTTCGCGCCAGCGACTGGGAGACTGATTTTGTTGTCAATAAGAACGTATATTTCAACTTTATATAGCGTAATTTAGTACAACTAACATGTGTATCTTGTAGAATCGTATATATCAAATATTATTGGGCGTTTTCTACAGAATGGTCACTAATGCTGTATTGTTTAGTTGCCTAGCAACAATTTTACCCGTATTTTATCGATTTTCTCGACATGTGTTCTTTGCGTTGCCATGGTATTCTAAAACTAATCACTGAATTCACAATTTCTGCTCCGGAGGATTATGAAAGTATCTAATGGAGTCCAGTGACCATAATCGAAATATAAAATATACCTTCGCGTTTGAAAAACACCATGCGTTCGTTTGGGTGGGGTAAAATTGTGATCTCAATACCAACAAATCAAGTGACAATTAATAGTTCCATCAAGTATATATTCTATATTGGAGGAACAAATCATCCATAATTAGGTATGTCTGATAGATTAATGTATTAAAAAATAAAAAATAAGTTAGAAAATGTTCGATATAACTTTATGTTTCCATAGCAACGCACAATTGTGTTCTACAGACAGCGCGAACGCATGCCATCGAGTTGTCTTCTTCGGTTGCCAGGCAACAAGAGTTAAATTTTCATACCCAAAATTGGTATTCGCCATAACATCGATGAGATACAATATTTCACGATAATGTATATGCAATATATGAATACTTATTCTCCCGATCATTAGTCACCAACTCTCAGTTTTTCTTGACTGACCCTCGTATATGTAACATTTGAAAATGATTGATATCCTGAACAAAACTTATATGTTTAAGTTAAACAATGGCACATAACTACTAATATTATCTTAAAAACTGACAAAGTTATGAAAGCTACTTATGTTACCATATATTAATGATCACCCTGTATTAACCACTTTAACATTTTGAAGATAATCGAATTGATGGGGAGTGAAATGGGTAGGCTGACATCTCATAACAGTGTATCAACAAAACGTACAATGTGCAGTATGGATTACCATGAGAAAAATGTAGGACAAATCTTCGCACCATGTCCTATCACAGAAATAAAACATTATATAATACGAATGCGATAGCATTAAGAACAGGTGATTGAAATATTTTTTCTGCTAAACAACTTCCACCATAGTTATAGTTTGCACGAACGACGTCATCTCCGAATACACTAGAACCAATAAAAACTGATTTGTGAAAAATGAATAACTGTGAAATCCGAGCAAAACGTTCGCCCAGAACAACATTATTTGTACTACATGTACTAACTTTGCTCTCTTTGCTCTCCAAAATACATCAATTATATGTATCAGACAAATTGGTCGGCAAATGGCAGGAAGGAAGAGGTACCGGATGAGCGTAGAATCCTTCGATTGGTCAATAGAACGGTAGGGTAAAAACAAATAAAGTATAAATAAAAAAACGGATCGTCTAGGTCGTCAACACAAAAACAATCTATCTGTCATCTTCACTTTGATAATAACGCAATGTTTTTATACCATAATCATAAATATATCCTGATCGTTCTTCCCCTAATAGCGTTTGCAGACATATTTTAAAATAACTATCGACCGTTTTAAGAGCTACTTGGTGATAATAAAGTGATTTTGTGGCCTGGGGGTTTAATCTGAGATTTCGTAATTTTAAATTCTGCTTAAGCGTATAATTTGTGGTGATAAACATGTATGAATAACCCATTTATCAAGCAGACTTGACACACACCGTAATAAACCATATTTCAATGTGTCTGCTTTCGTGTATTTTAGAACGGATAAGTTTATTAAAATGCGAAGTGTTCACTTAAGTTCCCCGTATCCACATCTGTTCTAGGAATGAATTATGGGTAAGGAGGACGAACTTATTTTAGCAAAACGATCCTAATTTGTTCTCTTAGCAGTCATGAATTAAGTTGGTTCATGGCTATACAATTTTACTATTGTACCCAGAAGATGTAGTTTAAATTATGGCTATTCAGTGGATTATGTTTGAATAAATAATACCTTTAATTATGGCTTTGAAAAGAGTATTCATGTGATCCCTAGGCATTCATTCATACCTGGAAATCGAGATTTTGCGGTACAATAATTACTAGTGCAATAGATAGTTTATTTATTAAACATTCATTTAAGAAAAAAATTTATAGTCTCGTATAGGAGACTATACAGTTGCGAGCAAAAGCTCATGTAACTTCCGATCACTACAACTTAAAGTTAACTCGTTTATACATGGTGGTATCAGTTACCGTTATACAGTTCTCAGTTGGTCTTCGTTCGTCAGGAAAGGTTTTATATTGAGTTCATGGACACTGGTCATGGTCTATAAGAACAGTATAAAACAGAAATACATGTACATTTATTTCTCCCCGAGGATCAATGTTTTACAAAATGTGACAGCTTCGTGAGTACTGAATTAAGCTTTGTCCTATCCAACATATACAACGTCCGCAATCATTCTGACATGAACTCTCGTAAAACCGCAAGAAATGCATTAAAAGTAATATATGTTGAAAACAATACCAAGTCGATTCCATACATCTTACCTTGAATCCTTACAAAGTGTTTCCACAACCATTGTATCGCGCTCTGGGACTTGGATAAATCAGATGTCAGTTTCACTAGCATACAAATGTAACGTTTGAAACGAATGAGTGAATGTTTGTCGTATTTTTTCTCAGTTACGGCTAGTACTTATTTAACCCTGTCAGTGCGATGTGTGCTGGTCACAATAAGTTATTCTCCAGATTCCCCAAGCAAGCTTCCTGTAATAAAGTTTGCCGCAGGTTTGATTAAGTTATTTGTATGTTCTAGATAAGTTCCGCAGATTCGATAGAATTGGTTGCGTTATACACGAACACAAACCATAGGCATTTGGTATCAAATTATTTGTGGGTACAATATCAAGACGATGTGAAGCTTCTGTTTGTATTTGGTAATCAAAGGATTAACAATAATGACTTGGGCACATACTTAAACCATGTTATGACTATGAACAAATGGCGCAATCAAATTTTATTTTCGCTTCTGAACAAAAACATATTTCATATAAATAATTGTGTAAAGAAAAAAGCGTGGTTTAAAAAGATAAATTAATTTCTCGAAAATGTTCATGCGATTTTTTTTATTTTTTTTAAAACTGTAGAACTTAGTTTTTAGTTTCAATCTAGAAAGTTTAGCGACAATACTTTGTCACGAGTTCTTATACTTAGTAACCAGTAATTTAGGTATTCAACCTTCCCTCGTTATTTCAATTTATCATTCGTGAGTGGTGTTTATACTTTTAATAAACTAATTTAGTTTCCTATAACTTTAATCTTTTAGAATCGAAGTATAATACACATGTACAACATGTGTTTATACCAAATGTGAATATATATACAAAGTATGGTATATTTTGGAAAATTATGTGCAACTGAATTTATTTTGAATGAAATATTAAATACAAACACACTGTATATTCACACACGGAATTGTAAGCAGGGGGTAAACTGCCATCCGGTAGAGAGACACATGTGTGCTTACTATTCTACATCATGTGCAAAAATAGGTGAGTATTGTGGAACACATTTCCACTAGTGTACAAAGGGTAACAGTACTTGTTTCGACAAATTTTCATCAACAGCAATTCTAATAAAGTAACTGGTGTATACTATAAGTTAGAGAGTCAGAGTTTCATTCCGATGTAGCGTTTGTGAACAAGGTCATGCTAATAAAGTATATTATGTAACTGCATAACACCAATCAGACCCAATTGTAGGTAAATAACCACTAAATGCCTACGCGGGCCAAATTCAGATACAGTCAAATAGTCCGTTTAAAAACTTTAAAGCGACTGAAAATGGGGGTATGTCTTGACAAATCAGCATCAGAATCATGAAATTGGTGTTAAATGCTTTGTATGCATGTATGTGATGTAGTGAAATGGTTTTATTGAGAAATATTTTGTATTCTGGCTTAAATATGAAAGTGAAAGTAGGGTTGGGGCTAACGGACAGTGAGTAAATCCGTACATGTGAGAAAATCTGTTCACCGCGTTTGACGAACCAAATTTTTCTTATATAATACATGACCCCCTACTTTTTTTTCATTTTCTTCAAGCTGGATGCTATTTCTATTGATTAAAAGATTTTTAGAGGGCCCCATGGACAAAAAGTTGACATTTTTTTTGGCTGACCAAGGTCACTTTACATTGAGTTAAAGAACAACTCTATTTGGTGGTTTGTGACCTAAACACATGCAAAATTCCTTCAAAATCATGTTTTCATTTTTTTGCATTTAAATGAATGGAAATGCACTCAAGATGGGGTTTTAACCATTTTTATCTGTGTAAAATGTCTAAAAAAGTGAAAATTTAGATTTTTATCATGAAAAATCCAGAAAAGTTCAGATTTATTTTTTCTTAAATTGACATTTTTATGTGAATGTTGCCCTTATTTTAGTATCAGACATGGAAAATTGTGATTAAATATGAAGAATAGACATATTATTAGGCATCTAAAGCAAAATTAGGGTTCAGAATACCATTTTAGCACAAATACAACCCCATTTCATGTCACTATTCATACCATTTGACAGGCGCTGACCAAATTTCTCCTTAAAGACGCATAAGCGGGTTTGTCATTTTTTCTGGATTTCATGCCCAATTTGTCTAGAATTGATTGTTTTGTGCTGCATGTATATAGTAGCATTGAAAAAAGTGCAAACAACACTTGAACAACACATTAAGGGTTGCCTTAAGGTAAATAACCACTAAATGCCTACGCGGGCCAAATTCAGATACAGTCAAATAGTCCGTTTAAAAACTTTAAAGCGACTGGAAATGGGGGTATGTCTTGACAAATCAGCATCAGAATCATGAAATTGGTGTTAAATGCTTTGTATGCATGTATGTGATGTAGTGAAATGGTTTTATTGAGAAATATTTTGTATTCTGGCTTAAATATGAAAGTGAAAGTAGGGTTGGGGCTAACGGACAGTGAGTAAATCCGTACATGTGAGAAAATCTGTTCACCGCGTTTGACGAACCAAATTTTTCTTATATAATACATGACCCCCTACTTTTTTTTCATTTTCTTCAAGCTGGATGCTATTTCTATTGATTAAAAGATTTTTAGAGGGCCCCATGGACAAAAAGTTGACATTTTTTTTGGCTGACCAAGGTCACTTTACATTGAGTTAAAGAACAACTCTATTTGGTGGTTTGTGACCTAAACACATGCAAAATTCCTTCAAAATCATGTTTTCATTTTTTTGCATTTAAATGAATGGAAATGCACTCAAGATGGGGTTTTTACCATTTTTATCTGTGTAAAATGTCTAAAAAAGTGAAAATTTAGATTTTTATCATGAAAAATCCAGAAAAGTTCAGATTTATTTTTTCTTAAATTGACATTTTTATGTGAATGTTGCCCTTATTTTAGTATCAGACATGGAAAATTGTGATTAAATATGAAGAATAGACATATTATTAGGCATCTAAAGCAAAATTAGGGTTCAGAATACCATTTTAGCACAAATACAACCCCATTTCATGTCACTATTCATACCATTTGACAGGCGCTGACCAAATTTCTCCTTAAAGACGCATAAGCGGGTTTGTCATTTTTTCTGGATTTCATGCCCAATTTGTCTAGAATTGATTGTTTTGTGCTGCATGTATATAGTAGCATTGAAAAAAGTGCAAACAACACTTGAACAACCCATTAAGGGTTGCCTTAAGGTAAATAACCACTAAATGCCTACGCGGGCCAAATTCAGATACAGTCAAATAGTCCGTTTAAAAACTTTAAAGCGACTGGAAATGGGGGTATGTCTTGACAAATCAGCATCAGAATCATGAAATTGGTGTTAAATGCTTTGTATGCATGTATGTGATGTAGTGAAATGGTTTTATTGAGAAATATTTTGTATTCTGGCTTAAATATGAAAGTGAAAGTAGGGTTGGGGCTAACGGACAGTGAGTAAATCCGTACATGTGAGAAAATCTGTTCACCGCGTTTGACGAACCAAATTTTTCTTATATAATACATGACCCCCTACTTTTTTTCATTTTCTTCAAGCTGGATGCTATTTCTATTGATTAAAAGATTTTGAGAGGGCCCCATGGACAAAAAGTTGACATTTTTTTTGGCTGACCAAGGTCACTTTACATTGAGTTAAAGAACAACTCTATTTGGTGGTTTGTGACCTGTAAGGCCAATAGAAAGCATTTATCAAATACATATTCAAGCGTTGAAATGGCTAAATATCTAAATTGGTAATGTAATGTAGTATGGATATTTTTCAGAAAAACGTCCGATAATAACTCAATATTTGTTAAGAAAGCTAATGACTAATACCAGTGGTCACTCGAAATATTCCACTTTGAATTAATGACCACGTAGCGGTTGATATTGACGTACTACTGAGAAAGCCACCATGACGACAACATCAATAATACCCTATTGTTATGTGAAAGCACAGAGCGTATTTCCTAGGAGGAATTGCCTACAGTAAGACGACCGGCTAATTATCAAACTGTTGTAGTATTGAGCTTCATTAAGGCACACCGCACCTGATTATTACTATTTCTGATTATACTGTACTTGTCTTGTAGTGGCTCTCGTATTGTGAAGACTTTATGTGTTAACGAAGCGAATTTACTTTCAATGAGAATATTTTCATATGCCAGACACAATGTCTGAAAATATAATTTATTGTTGAATACGTACAACTCGTCACGGAGATAATATTTTATGATGAATAGGCCAACATGATTGTAAACGGAATATACAATACACGTGGTTATTCCAACAAAGCCTTACTCTAAACAATCCTTTTCAAGATTTATGTTTGCAGTCAAGGAGTAAAAAGTGAGGTTTGCGTTTTCGCATATCTGAAGAGCGGCATGGTTATAGCTTAGGCAGTCGTATACTGTTGGAAGGGTGTGCGACCACATTCAATCACATTGTCCGTTTCCAACATGAACGACTATTGCCAATGCTATATATTCATGCACCCACATTACCTTAGGAAAACGTATCAAATACACTTAGACAAACACGTTCATATGTTTACATCGTTTAAACAGCCGGAGACCAAATATCATTTGCGAATGTTTTGCACCTTTGACTTTTTCGAATCCACAAATGTTTGACTTCATTTAAATAATTGTTTAACGTAACTTCCTATCGTGCCATTTAAACTTGGAATATACTTATATGACCTTGGAAATGTGTTCTACCATGGTTAACTGATGGAATCCGGGCGGTGAAATGATTTAACTTACTATATGGCTTTACATCGCCATAATAAATTCGTATTGCAAGTTTTTAAGAGTCTAAATGGTATTTCCATGAGCACACGTTGAGAACTAATCTATCAAAGCCATGGTAACCTATGTGAACAAGCAAAAGCTAGCTCAAACGTTGTTCTTGCGCTCGAAACACTTGAATTAGATATGATCTTTTGAAACCTTACAAATATTATGTCCTGACAACTCCAACGAAATTGAGAGACATCAAGAGTTTATTTAACTAGACATATTCCTGATTATGTGGCTTCTCCATTTACCCCATATTACATCAAAGAAATTAATTTTGCTTAGCAAATGGTACGGCGCCAAACACTTGTTTTTCCAATATTTTTGACAAGCTTGTCACAGCCAGTTGCGAATTGTGAGTATTATAATTCAACCTTAAGGTCTCAGTTCATAGAGAGGAACATCCAAAGAAGAATTTACAAAATTTACTTTGCAAAGATCTCTAAGAAAACACGCATTAACAATTTGATTTACTTTTGTGTTGAACAAAGCCTCGTTAGTCTACATAACCCCTTTTCTCAATTAATCAGACAAAAAATGTATAGCCCTGGTCCTGTTTTCCCCGTTATTGTTTCTAATGATGTGGTATTAACTTATGGATAAGTAACCATTGTATAATACAGGGTACCTTGTGTTTGGTATGGGTAATATCGTACTTATATCCGACCAAAGATGATCACTTATTGCCCGGGTTCTGAAAAATTGATCTGTGGCCTTATACACTAACGTTGTTAGACTGAAACTCAGACTTACACTTAAATTGACAACATTTATAAGCACTGCCATTTCTTTGCAATACGATTTAACCATGTGAAATTGTATCTGATTATTTTTTATTTTCACTGAACATGAATACCCATTGATATTTTCGTCGGTATATTCATAACAACATGCTTGCGAATAGAACATTTGCCAATGTAAAATGTGTTTTAGACGTACACCGTGTGTGAATAAGGCCCAATCTATCAACGACTTTGGTAAGTGATTTTCTCAAGCGTTTGAAACGCCATTGTTTACATTTTTTCGAGATCAGGGTAGATTTTTATCATTTAAAGTATTTCATGCGGGCTTGACGACATCATTTCGATGTCGATACACAGGTGGTACCGCACAAAGAATATAATGTATGTTCAAAACGCACTGCTCCAACGACATCGAATTTTCACAAGATGTCACCATTTCTTGTTCGCATTTCATTTTAAATAAATTAATATGTAACTTGAGAAAAGTCGAACGAATTTTGTGCGCCGCTTACACGTTACTATGGTTACTAAAACACGCGACGTGCTCGCTATATTATGTCGATGTAAACTTTTTTCAAATTATCGGATGTAATAAAAGTATTTGGACGAACTTACGGTGATTTTGGAAGCAATAACAAAAGTCAACGTTATTTTAAATCATCCCTCGTATAACCAATACAGCGAACGAGTGTTATATTTCTGTTCATGTACATGTGTCGAATTCGTAACTAAGGTGTTTATAGTCTTTATATAGGCAAGAAGTATGTGTTTCACAAAGTTGGCAACGTGAACAGAGAATCAAGATTCAACAGTTGTCTACATTCGACCGTGTTGTACTCGTGATTATGCTACTGTGTTTCATTGATTTATACTCACACAAAGAAAACTCACTGTTCACTAATTTACTTACTTACTCAATCCTCTTCGTGTACCTTGATACATTATAAGTAGACAGGTTAAAAAAAGTTAAGTTACCATTTTTTTAGGAATCTTTTCAGCTGTAGGCCGCTCAAGCACCCTTTGACACTTCAACTTCCCCTGGTCATTTGGCTACCTATGGAAACCTACACTCGTGTCTCCTTGGAGAGACTATTTCTCTCCTGTGGTGTAGTAACCAACATCGATCTGCGTCGCCAAGGAATATACACTGCCCTCACAGATTCCATTTACACCATGGTGGAGTGGAACATGTGGGTCTTGCTTAGAGAAATTAACAAGTGGTCAAAAGGGCGTTTGAACTCGGGACCTTTCGATCCCAAAGCGCACGCCCTACGACTAGGCCACGGCTCTCCCTTTCATCCTTTCCTCCTCTGTGGTATTTTGCTTCATTTCAAGTTAGTCCCGTCTCTACTAGTAATTGCGTGTTCCTTGTGTCTATCAGCTGTTTCTAAGACCAAAACGCGTTGTCTCGAAACATATCAAACAATTTTAAACTAGTTAGGGTCTTTTTAAACGTGTAAGTACATGTTAGTATAATAGAACAACGCATGTGATTAATTCCAGCGGATCAGCTTATTCGTTTGTTAAATTCTCGCAGGGTTGCATGTGCGTAGGTGTATTCCTTTTTTAACACCCCTATGGTAACAACAATAATTCTTAGAAACAGCGTTGATCCGAAATAAACAAACATTTATAAATCCATTGTTCCTATGGAGCAACCTCAAGATTTTCTTCTTTGTCGACAAGAGTGTTTTGCTTTCTGTATTCACTTTTTGCATTAAGAAGTTAAGAATAAACACATTTGATTAAATCGCTAAAGTAGTTCCCGCGGATTAATTTCTCTCCAGACACGACGAAGAGTATGTTTAATGCAAAACTATCTTAATACGTTTAGCATTCTCAGCAAATTGAATCTTCGTACGGAGAAATATTTACAGAAATTGAAATTAATCTTTCGTAACGTCCTCAACAGGACGGTTAGGTACCGATACAGAGCTCTTCTTTCACACGAAGTCGTTAATATAAAAGCCTGGCTTTACTCTAGAGGGAAGAGAAATAATTAAACCAGTCCCCAATGCTGATTTTGTGGATTTTTCAATTAAACCACTGCTAGATAAGATTTATGAGATTATTCTTGGCAAGTTTCCAAACAATTCTCTCTAAATTAATTATTCTTTAAAACCTTTTTGTTCCCATGAGTTTAGATACGATATCATTTTCATATTAAACATGTCATTTCTAGAAGTATAAACCTTTTTGTCAAGTTCAAATGGAGACGTATTGATGATACTTGAACGTTAGGTTTCGTTCGAATTATTTTATTCTCCCTTATAATTTTTCTTTCTGGTCATTTGTCGCCAAGTTAAAAATAAGTGAAATTCCCAGAATTATAAAATCGTCTGGAATCCGTAGGAAAACTGTCCAAAATTTTAGAATCATAGAACATTCGCCATTGTCTGAAATACTTTAACATTTTGAAATTTTGAAGAAAATCGTATTGGTGGAGAGTGAAATGGGTAGGCTGACATATCATTACATTGTATCAACAAACCGTCCAATGTACAGTATAGAAGTCCATGAGAAAAATGTAGGACAAATCTTCGCACCATGTCCTATCACAGAAATAAAAACATAATATAACACAAATGCGATAGCATTATGAACAGCTGATTGAAATCGTTTATCTGCTAAACAACTTCCACCATAGTTATAGTTTGCACGAACGACGTAAACTCCGAATACGCTAGAAAAAATAACGACTGATTTGTGAATACTGAATAAGTGTGAAATCCGAGCAAACCTTTCGGTCAGAACAACATTATTTGTACTACAACTTTGCTCTCATTGCATTCCAAAATACATCAATTACATGTATCAGACAAATTGCGGCAAATAACATGAAGGAAGAGGTACCGGAACAGCGTAGAATCCTCCGATTGGATAATCGAACGGTAGGGTAAAAACAAATAAAGTATAAATAAACAACGGATCCTCCAGGTCGTCAACACACAATCATTCTATCTGTCATCTTCACTTTGATAATAACACAATGTTTTTATACCAAAATCATAAATATATCCTGATCGTTCTTCCCCAAATAGCGTTTGCAGACATTCCAAAATATATATCGTCCGTTTTAAGAACTACCTTGTGATTACTAAAGTGATTTTGTGGCCTGGGGGTTTAATCTGAGATTTCGCAATTTTCAATTCTGCTTAAGCGTATAATTTTTGGTGATAAACATGTCTTAATAAGCCATTTATCAAGCAGAATTGTCATACTCCGTAATACACCATATTTCAATGTGTCTGTTTTCGTGTATTTTAGTTTAAACATATTTATTTTTCCCAAATATATAACAATGCATACAATTAACAGTATAAAATTGTCATACTCCGTAATAAACCATATTTCAATGTGTCTGTTTTCGTGTATTTTAGAATGGATAAGTTTATTAAAATGTCAAGTGCTCACTTAAATACCACGTATCCCCGTCTGTTATTCTGGGAATGAAATATGGGTCAGGTGAAAGAACTTGTTTTTGCAAAGCGTGCCTGATTTGTTCTTTAAGCAGTCATGGATTTATTTGGTTCTTGACTGTAATGTTCTAGACAAGCTTGAATAAAAACATATTTTGCTAAATATAAAGCCGATGTTAACTAATAAACCCGGGCAGTGTGGTCTGCTGTATCGAATGAGTTATCATTGAATAAACACTATCATTAATAATGGAGTCGCTAATTGTGTTTATACGATATATAGGTATCTTTTGAGTCCTTAAAATTGCAATTTATCGACACAATAATTACTAGAGCTTCATACATGTAGTTTACGAAAATACACGGATTAACATTGCTAACATGCACATATAGTTTATTAAACATTCAGTTAAATACAAATTAATAGTAACGAATTGTTTCAACGTATACAAAAATGGACTGGTATCCACAGCGAATAAATATAATCACTTATTGCGAGACTATCCAATTATACGTGTATGACTTATTGTGAGCAAAAGCACACATGACTTCCGATAACTGTACAATATGGCTTAATGTGACAACTACAAGTTAACTCGTTTATACATAGTGGAATCAATTACCGTTATACAGTACCCAGTTGGTGTTCATTCCTCAAGAATGTTTTTATTGAGTTTATGGACACTGTTCATGTTTTATAAGAACGACATCAATCAGAAATACGTTCATTTCTCCCCGAGGAACAATGTTTTACAAAAGGTGACACTCTTCAGCGTTGTATATACTGAATAAATATTTGCGCAGTACAACAAATACTACCTCCCCAATCATTCTGACATGATCTTTCGTAAAACCGCTAGAATTGCTTTAAAAGTCATCTATGTTGAAAACAATACCAAGACGATTTCATACGTCTTACTTTAAATTCTTACAAAGTATTTCCACAACCATTGTATCGCGCTCTGGGACATTGATAAGTCAGATGTCAGTTTCACTAGCACAACGTTGGACACGAATGGGGAAATGTTTGTCGTATTTCTTCTCAATAACGGCTAGTACTTATTACATTCTGTCAGTGCGATGTGTGCTGGTCACAATGAGTTATTCTCTAATTCCCAGAGCAATCTTCCAGTAATCAAGTTTGCCACATGTTTGGTTAGTTATTTGTCTGTTTTAGATTAGATCCGCAGATTCGATAGTAGTTGTTGCGTTATACACGAACACAAGTTGTAGGCACTTGGTTTCAAATTATTTGAGGGTACTCTTAATGTGAAACATCTTTTTGTACTTGGTAATCCAAGGTGTAACAATAATGACCTGGCAGATACTGAAACCATGTGCTTGTGAACATTAGTACTATAACAACGGTGATTTTGCTCATACGTTTATATAAGGATTCATGCGCTGTTGGTGTCCTGTTCCAAGTATACTCATTTCAGGACCCCGCTGACGAAAATAAATGATTTACAGCGGTAAATGAACTATAATTCACATTCTAATTGTAACTACTAATCAATTTTTGATAATAGTAAAATAATAAACGTAAACAAGCCCCAAATGTCACTGTTTTCTTGGTTTTTGCGTATACCGGAAGTCGACGCTCATAACAAAAACATGTATGTTACGTAACGTTTGCTAAGCGACGTCGCGTTTGTTTTCCCGACGTCGCCCAAAATGTCCAGCTAAAGTTTCATAATTTTGAAAAACATACTCATAAAGTGTTGTGTTTATGCTAGCATAGCATTTACGCAAGCCTACAGATGTAATAGCACAAAAAAAAGCGTTAACCCTACACATGTCACAATCATGTTTTTCTTTTCGTTTCTGAACAAAAGCATATTTCATATAAATTTCTTTGTGAAAAAAAAATGTGTGACTTAAAAATATAAATTAATGGTTTATGCATTCATTCATGCATGATGCATTTCACTAGAATGTTCATTTGTTTTTTTTGATTTTCATTCAACGATACTTGATAATTAATTTGTTAAAACGGTTTAAACTTAATTTTTAGTTTATCCCCAATCTAGTAATTTTAGCAACAATACTTTGTCACAAATTCTTAGACTTGGAAGCCAGTGATTAAGGTATTCAACCTTTCCGTTGCTATTTCAATTGATCAGACCTGAGTATAATGGACAGAACAGAGAATAAACAGGCACTATTCGACATGGTGATTTATTTATTCTTCTAATTACAATGGCCACCATTTAAACGAATAAAAAAACGATTGATGCATTTCGTTTTTTTTTGTTTTTTGTTTCGTGAAACCGTGCAAATTATATCCACGTTTTACTAAATGACAAAGCTCTTTACTAGTATTATTTTTGTTATTAATACGTTTTCAGTGAAAGATGGCGCGCTAAGATTTTCACCATTTATCATATTTAAAGTCTGTCATTATCTTGATAAGATCGATTTGCGGATTTTTCCAATGATTTTCTACTGAAGGGTTTCTACGTATCAAGCATCCTTCTTCTCGTCTGAACGCTGTTTTTGTCTGACTGAAGTAGCCCGTGTAAGTATGTTTGCATTTGTCTATGTGTGTTTAGTTGAGGATCATTTATATATCCAATTCTATATCGATTTTCAACAAGTTTTATACTTAGACATCATTTGCGGATCCAGAAAATTTAGAGATTGGACAAAGCTGTTTAAAGATCAAGGTAGGGTGTGTGTTTTTTTAGTTTTCGAATTAAAATCATGCAGTTTGCTGCAGTTTTAATCTTTTAGAAACAGAAATAAAACTTTTTGTTATTGTAGTACTATATCATAATAAAATGGTATGAATTATTTGCAATAAATGATAAAAGATAGTGTGTTCTTCAATTTCTATGTTTCTTCCCATTAAACTTTAAAATCAAACAAAAATTATTTAAACAAAATGGACAAAGAACGTAAATGTCAGACAGTCTCGAGCTCATACAGTGATTCTTTTCCCACGTACATATATATGTATCTCAATGATTGCGTTGACTAAGAATAGTATACATGTTCAACTTGTGTTTATAGCACACGTGAATGTATACAAAACCTTTGGTATATTTTGCAGAATTATTGACAATTAAATCTACTTTGAATGATGAAATAATTACACACGCACGACATATTCTCGGCAGGGATTAACTGTCATCCACATAGACACATGTGTGTTAACAATTCAAGAACATGTTAAATGTCACTGCGCATCGTTTTACATGTCAACCAGATACGCTTTATAGTTACACCGTAGCATTTCGTGTTTCCACATCATTAGGGTTTAAGGGTTTATAAATTGCACAGGACTTGTACAATAGTTTATTGTTCTATCAGTTTCACATTTAATGTCTTTTTCAGTTCAGTACGTATGTTGCCGCCGGTTCGCGTTTCGTTCAAGCTTATAAATGGACTAGCGGTATATTTCAATTTTTACAACAATACCCCGTCTCCAGTTTGTCTCTACTGATTTTGTTATACTTTGAAACTACTCAAAATCCATTTTTTAATCTGTTTATAAGTATTTATCTTGCAATGGATGGCATATGACATGAAATATGTTTAATTTTGGATGACAATGAAACACCTCCACTAGTGTAAAGAGGGTAACAGTAAATGTTTCGACAAATATCATCAACTGCAATCTCTTGTTGAGAATTACAAGTTATGCAGTCCAAGTACGAAGCATTCCTATATAGTGTGAACAGGGCCGTGTTAATAAACAATATATCATGTAACCGCATGCGACGTGTAGCTAGCTACAAACCAGCAAAACTTTCTCCGATCTTAAATTATCCATTTGTACGAGCAATAGAAAGCATTTATCAAATACCTAATCAAGCATTGAAAATTGCTACATATCTAAATTGGTAATGTAATGTAGTTTGGATGTTTTCAGAAAAAAAGAAGATAGTCTCTATATATTTGTTAAGAAAGCTTATGACCAATACTTCAGTGGTCACTCGAAATATTCCACTTTGAATTAATGAGCACGTGGCGGCTGATATTGACGTACTACTGAGAAAGCCAGCATGCAGACAACATCAATAATACCCTATTGTTATATGGAAGCACGGTGGTGCGTATTTCCTAGAAGGAATTGCCTACAGTTAGACGACCAGCTAATTATAATGTAGTATTGAGCTTCACCAAGCCACACCGCACCTGCTTATGACTATTTCTGATTATACGGTACTTGTCTTGTAGTGGCCCTCGTATTGTGAAGAATCGATGTGATAACGAAGCGAATTTGCTTTCAATGAAAATATTCCATATGCATGATACAATGGCTGAAAAATATCATTTATTGTTTAATAAAACTCGTCACGAAGAGAAACGCTGCTTTATAATTATGTGTTTATTAAATTTCCTTCCCTGCTCATGGGCGCCCGTTTATTATGCCGTATAGTTATTTTTATGATGAATGGGCCGATGTATTTGGAAAGGGAAATAACATTAAACGATACAATTCTAACAAAAACTTACTTGCAAACAATCCTTCTAAAGAAATGTGTTTGCAACAAATGAGAAAAAGTGAGGTTTGCGTTTTTACATATTGATGGCATTGCTAATATCTTGCAAGGGTATAGCTAAGGTATTCGTATAATGTTTGAACGATATGCGATCATATTAAACTACATCAAGCGAATTCACAATCCGTTTCCAATATGACTTTAGAAAGTTATTAATGCTTGCCTTGTGGTTTAACCGTCAGATTATCTTTGCACATATAAGCCAAGAGTCGACAAAACATTTTCCAAGTTCTATATACATCATTGCCAGCTTAAACGTAATGTTCCATGACTTTTTTGGAATTTCAACAGTCAACAAGTGACTTTATAATTTTAACTTTCAAACTTCCTCGCTGCAGAGGGCAGTCGCCTTTAAATAAGTGACATGTGCAGAATAAGCACATTAACGCTGACATGAATTACATTTACTGTATTCCATTTGCTGATTATGGTGTATACTTCAATTCAATCTTTTTTCAAAGCTGCAAATATTTCTAGACAAAAACGATTTTCGAGACAAAGACGACACTGTGTTACATGTTGTGCTAAACTTCCTGACCAGAAAATCACAAATAGGGTAACATAGACCATCGTACGATTAAGGTGCCAGCGATGTTCATTTATCGAAGGAATATTTTTTGTAGAACGAAATTAATATTTATGGTGTCCCAGTGGTGCCACAATTTTGTATTTGTGTTTTGTGGAACATGGAAACAACGACATACGTTTGGCAAATTCTCGAATACAACTACATGCAGTCGAATATCTATAAATCTCGCTTTATTTTGACATATAAATGTTTCCTGTATGAAATGTCGTTCAATCAGATTATCGTTTATTTGGTATTTTCCAGAACTTCTAGCCAATCAATATGAGCGGTAAACATGAATATAACGCCAAGTACAATAATTCCAGCGAAAGAGTGTTATGTTTCTATTACATGTTTCGAATTCTTTACTAATCTACAATGTTATTTTTTCTGTCGTACTGTTAGATAGATACAATAATATCACCATGGACAAACATACCCAATGCGGAACGGACATTATACGAACGACCCTCTGCATTGACAAAATTAGCTACGTTTAAGTTTGTTTTCAAATATTACGCGTTCATGTCCACTGTTAACTTACATTTATAATGTGTTTTTGTATGCCGTACTTTTATTCAATTTGGATTGTATGTGCAAATGAATCAGTTCTGTTGTCAAGTTCCCGATTCCTTGGAAACACCAATATATTTATAATTGGTCAGCACAGTCCAATAGGGATTTACACCAGAATGTTAGTAAGTAAGTGTCAATATGCAACAGTTACACATGCGTTAGTTGGTTCTAATCAACTGATTAAAAGAGCAGATATAACTAAACATACGATGTAATTATTATGTTTTCCTGTTAACACAATCCAAATTGCAAATTTTGTAAACAACCACCAAGATACCAAAGTGGAAACACATCTTGAAAAGGTCTGTTTTAGACATATTGTACGAGGGTGGACCAATATATAACGAGAAAGTGCTAATATATTTTTTATTATTCAACCGATTTTGCTCGAACTTTAGCAGGGTATAGCACTATGTATTAATAATAATTTGGACAAAACTCAGGATCATAGCTTTTGTATTCTGAAATGTACGGTATGTAAGGTAACCACTAGTACGCGTAGGCGGGGCATTTGTTTTGCGTTTTTCACCGTTTTCACAAAGATTCGAACCCTCGCAGTTTTCATATCCACAATAGTACCTTACTGATAATTGGCAAGTATGGTCACTTTAGACCGGCCGTGCTAATGGCGACGTCATAAATTGGTTCTGTGTTTATGTGTTACGTCACGCACGTGAGAACGTTCCGCGCGAGTACAAATTATTACTTTAATTGCAAAAGTACCTAGTACGATTCATTGTAACATACGTATTTGGTACCACATCAAATATTTTGAGAAAATAACAGTTATTAGAAATGTTATACGCATTTTCCCGTCATATATTGATCATTCCTCGTATTGTATTCAAATATTACTCAATATTCTAACAGACTATGTTTACAAATGAAAATGGAGAAGAGGAAACAAAATTAATCAGATCGAGAAAATGGATAAAACATTATTTGTAAACAACGTCAACATCGAACTTAACACGCAGTTGAAAAGATCAATGTTCTGAAGAACTATGCACCGACATAATACAGACGTATTTCTGTCGACATACAAATTCCAGTAGGATTAGTTGTTGCTTGTAAACAAACATGGTTTTCGTTAGGTTAGCTATGGGCATTGTGCCGTGTATTTGTGTTATGTGATGTTGTTTATGTTTTATATACCCAGCTGGTTAAGTTGAGTGCTGCCTTCCCTGTCCGATTTCCTCATATCCTTTAACATCTTTATTGAGCTTGTGTTATACGATATGAGTCATTTCCCATTGGGGTCTATGAAACACGAACTACGTTATACCTCTGTGGCAAAATTCGAACAGTACTTTACAATATATAAAAGTATTTATATGATCGTATACAACGACAAATGAACTTTACAGTCACTGTTTAGCAATTATGTGTTTGACAAAAAAGGTATGAAACAGGGAAGGAAGCTCTCAACCTTTCCAGTCGAGCACAGAAATCAGAAACGCCAGAACACAACTAGACTGAGCAATGCACACACATAAGCCAAAGAAACAATAAAAAATCCAAGTCCCCGCCGAAAAAATGCAGGATGACCCAATTTCACAGCCAAGACTCAATCAAGTTCCCCAAGGCCCCACTGCACGGCGACAACAGCACAAACTCATGCCAAAATGGCGACCAAATGAGGCATAACTATCGCGGGGCGTGGCCTAGTTTTAAACACTTAGGACAGTGACCTAACATTATGCGACCTAAATAGGCACAACTACGACGTGACCTAGTTTAAAATAATGGGCAAGGTCGGAAATAACATTACATATTTCTAGCAACTACACTGAGCAATGTCCACACAAGTTGGCAACGTTAACTGAGAAACAAAATGCACCACATCAGTTGTCTTTCTTAGACCGTTCATTTGATAGATTTTTGTTGTTCACATGATTATGCTGCTGCGTTTATTGATTTAAATTCGTACAAAGACAACCTACTGTTCACTCATTTACTTAATTACTCAATTACCTTTGAGTAATGTTGTTATCAAAATACTTCATTGGGACCTAGAAATAAATAAACAACATTATGATAAAACAAGATGGATAATACTTAAATACATGAAAATAGAAATAAATCCTGATGAAGGGCATGGGCCCGAAAATTAGAAATTTGAGTCAATTATATTTAAACATGAAGACTTCTGTCCTATGAGAGACTATCAATATAACATATATCCTTTATATATACACCTTTCTCCAGTATGGTCTATCCCTGTTTTTTCTGCTTAAGATAGAAAAAAACTCTTTTTACCGAAAATCAGCAGCAACACAGAGATATGTACGCGAGGAAGCACTGAAATTCGACTCATGCAATATGCCCAATGACCCACAAGATATAACCTGCACATAAGCCCAGTACTGAACCTATTTGCCATACACAATGAACTTGTGAATGCAAAACTAAAATGCATGAATATTGAACAGCTGATAAGGCATTTGGGGTAAGTATGTATCTCTATCTAATTGAACACTGAAATCCCTGCTTGACTATATATCATATAATTTAACATGCGATTTTAAACATGAGAGGTAACTTACAATTAGTTTCCAATAAATTGAAACAGTGTTCTTCGTTTATTGTTTTGTCACATTGATAATATAATCAACAAAAGAGAAAAGGTTACTAATGTTTGCCCTATGCCCCCAGGTTTCGGACAAAAGTGTTCACATACTGAACGGTAACTTCCAGACAACACGCATCATGATACGACATAGAAAATCAAAAGGTATTTTAAGATGTTATATTTTGTGCATGGCGCGTGTTTTATCCATAACCAAGCATAATAAAACTGTGTCATACACTAGGGATAGACAACAATCCTGGAGCGCGACCTTAGCAAATTTGTGATTCTAGAATATTTGTCTACAGTGAATACTATTACACGGCCCACTGATGACAACAGTAACACAATACCGGAATATATTACTTTGATAAGATTATCACACGCATCGTCAAGTTGTGTTATTAGAATAACATCACGTGTTTATTCGACGTATTGGGCGTGGAACTATATCTACGTCGAAGTAAATAGTGCTTCCATCAGATTCTGATTATAATCATTCGATACCTCTATGTAGTCTACGTCATTCTACATTTCTGAGAAAAAAGTAATATCCGAGGTTCACCGATTTTATATAAAATTTACGCATCCATGGTTACGTAAAACGGTTGAAGTAAGGTGGATTCTAGCACTTTTTCAATTTTTATTTTGTTTAAATGATTGTGCTGAGATTTTTGTTTTCCCAACAGTTGTACATGTATTGTTCTGAGTGTATACTATGTATGTCTGTTAAATAACTAATCCGTGACATTGAAAAATACGTAAATGCTATGATTTAAAATCGACACATTATTTCATTATTTGAAAAAAATATCAAACAAATGCAGCCACTGATAAGCCTGGCAATCGCCTTCACAAAAAGTGATTAAATCATCTTAATGCTAAAGTAGTTCCCGCGAATAAATTTCTCCCCTGACACAACGAAAAGTATGTTTAATTGTAAAAACCTCTTAATATGTTTATCATTCTCAGAAAATTGAATCTTCGTTCGGAGAAATATTTCCCGAAATTCAAATTAATCTTTCGTAACGTCCTCAACAGGACGGATAGGTACCAAGCCAGAGCTCTTATTTCACACGATGTCGTTAATATAAAAGACTGGCCCAAATCTAAAAGGAAGAACATTAATAAAAATAGTTCCGAAATGCTGCTTTTGTGGACTTTTCAATTAAACCACCGCTAGATAAGATTTATGAGATTATTCTTGGCAAGTTTCCAAACAAAACTCTCTTAATTAATTATTCTTTAAAACCTCTTTGTTCCCATGAATTTAGATACGAGATATACTTGATATCAAATATCTGTCATTTCTAGAAGTATAAATATTTTGTCAAGTTCAAATGGAGACGTATTGAGGATGCTTGAACGTTAGGTTTCATTCGAAATTATTTTAGCAACAATACGAAAAATGTAAGGAAGTGCATGAGTAAAATAGAGAACAAATATTCGATGATTCGACAAATGTCCTATCACAGAACAAGAAGAAAACACGAATGCAATTCTACTAAGAATAGGTGATCAAAAGTTTTTCTGCTAAACATCTCCCGCCGTCGTTATAGTTTGCATAAACGACGTGAACTCCGAATACGCTAAATAAAATATGAAAACCGATTTGTGAATACTGAACAACTGAAATCCGAGCAATAACGTTCGGTCAGATCTCCGGTACAGAATTTAAAAAAAAAGGTTCGGACATCATTATTTGTACTACATTTACTTACTTTGCTCTTATAGCTCTCACAAATACATCAATTGTCAGACAAATTCCGGCAAATGGCAGAAATGAAGTGGTACCGGAAGAGCGTAGAATGCTTCGATTGATTAAAATATGGTAGGGTTAAAAACAAATAAAATATTAATAAAAACGGATCGTCTAGGTCGCCATCACACAAACAATCCATCTTTCATCTTCACTTTGATAATAACACAATGATTTCATACTATAATCATAAATGTATCCAGATCGTTCTTCCCATAACGTTTACAGACATTCCAAAATATCAATCGATCGCTTTAAGAACTACTTTGTTATAACTAAAGTGATTTTGTGACCTGGGTTTTACAATCTGAGATTCTGCAATTTTAAATTCTGCTTAAGCGTATAATTTGTGGCGATAACCATGTCTTAATAACCCATTTATCAAGCAGAATTGACACACACCGTAATAAACCATATTTCAATGTGTCTGCTTTCGTGTATTTTAGAATGGATAAGTTTATTAAAATGGGAAGTGTTCACTTAAATTCCACGTATCCCCATCTGTTATTCTGGGAATGAATTATGGGTCAGGAGGATGAACTTCTTTTAGCAACGCGATCCTGATTTGTTCTCTAAGCAGTTATGGATTAAGTTGGTTCTTGGCTATCATTTTCCAGACAAGCTTAAATTAAAACAATATAGCTTAATATAAAACAGATGTTCTCTTATGTACCCGGACAGTGTAGTTTAATGTAATTTTATTAACTATAATAATAATGATAACGACTTTATTTATTGTGGATTAAATATTTGACAGTAAATATCAATTTTCAATTATGTCCACTGAAAAGGAAGAAACACAATAACAAAATACTCACAAAACAAATAAATTCCTTTCCCAACATAGGTATATAGAATACATAATACATTTAGTGAGTTGTTAATAATAATGTTTTTGTTTTGTTGATGAAGTGTAAAATATTCCGAAAATAGAAACATTATTTTGTATCGCATGTCGATAACAGTGGTATCGTTAAGTGTAGATACTATCAATCCAGTGTGAAAATTTGTATCTAATCTTTTTGACTTTAAGGTGTTTAATGTTGTTGCTTTTCTGATATCAGGAAGATAGTTTTATATATTTGGTAAAGCATAAGAGATCGACTTTCTGAAAAATTCTTAATTGGGCTTAGGCATGTGTAGGAGACTGTTTGTAACTAGCCGTAATTATTGAATGGGATAATTTGTAATTAAAGTTTGAACGCAGGTATTCAGGAGCTGCATTGTTCAAGCTATTGAGAGGATTATGCTTGAATAAATAATATTATTAATTTTGGGGGGTTCAACCGTTGAAAAAAGTGTTCACGTGATCTCTAGGCATTTTTTATGCCTTAAAATTGCGATTTAATGGTACAATAATTACTAGTGCATTATATATTTCATTACACATCCATTGAAGAACAACATTCAAAGTCATGAAAATAAATTACATCGTAACGTCTCGTTGGGAAACACTTTAAATCAACTTGTATGACATGTTTCGAGAAAAAGCGCATATAACTTCCGATCACTTTATGACATGTGATAACCGGAAGTTAAGTTGTTTATACATGGTTGTATCAGTTACCGTTATACAGTACCCAGTTGGTCTTCATGTGTCAAGTATGGTTTTATATTAAGGTCATGGACGCTGGTCATGTTCTATATACTAAGAACGATATAAAACAGAAATACGTTCATTTCTCCCCGAGGAACAATGTTTTTAAAAACAATCTTCAGATTCGTAAATACTCAATAAAGCTTTGTCCCTTCCAGCAAATACAACCTCCGCATTTATTCTGACATGAACTCTCGTAAAACCGCTAGAATATTGCATTAAAAGTCGGCTATGTTGAAAGTCATACCAAGACGATACCATACATCTGACTGTGAATCCTAATAAAGTATTTCCACCACCATTGTATCGCGCTCTGGGACTTGGATAAATCAGATGTCAGTTTCACTAGCATAACGTTGGAAATGGATGTGAAATGTTTGTCGTATTTCTCTTCAGTTTCGGTCAGTACTTATTAAATCCTGTCAGTGCGATGTGTGCTGGTCACAATGAGTTATTCTCTAGATTCCCCGAGCAATCTTCCTCTTATCAAGTTTTCCGCATGTTTGGTTAAATTGTTTGTCTGTTCTAGATTAGATCCGCAGATTCGATAGATGTTGTTGCGCTATGCACGAACACAAATAATAGGCACTTGATATCAAATTGTTTGAGGGTACCTTTAATGTGAAGCTACTGTTTATATTTGGAAATCCAAGGAGTAACAACAATGACTTGGCAGATACTGAAACATTGTGGTTATGAACAAATGTAGCAATAATTCTTTTCTTTTCGTTTCTGAACAAAAGCGTATTTCTTTTTTTGTGAAGAACAATGTGTGATTTAAAAAGTATAAATTAATGATGTATGCATTCATTTACGTATATTCATTTGTTTTTTGCGTTTTCATTCAACAATACTTGAAAATTAATTTGTTAAAACAGTTTGAACTTATCTTTAGTTTATCGCCAATCTAGTACTTTTAGCAACCTTCCCTTGTTATTCCAATTTGTCATTCTTGAGTATATTGGTTAGAACAGAGATTTCACAGGCACCAGTCGAAAAAGTGATTTATTTATGCTTCTAATTACATTGGCCATCGTTTAAACGAATAAAAAACGATTGATAAATTTCATTTCATGTCATTGACGCAATGTAGTCCTGTTTCGTGAAATAGTGCAAATTATAGACACGTTTTGCTAAATTACAAAGCTCTTCACTAGCAATTATTTTGTTATTAATACGATTTCAGTAAAAGTTGGTGCGCTAATATTTTCACCATTTATCATACTTAGAGTCTGCCATTATCTTGATTAGATCGATTTGCGGATTTTTCCAATGATTTTCTACAGAAGGGTTTCTACGTATCAAACATCCTTCTCGTGTGAACGTTGTTTTTGTCTGACTGAAGTAGCGCGTATAAGTATGTTTGCATTTGTCTATGTGTGTTTAGTATATGTTTATTCATATAAGATTTCAGATTGATTTTAACAGGTTCTAAACTTAGACACCATTCCCGGATCCAGAAAATTTAGAGAATGGACACAGTTGTTTTAAGCTTAAGGTAGGGTGTGTTTTTTTAGTTTTCGAATTAAAATCATGCAGTTTACTGCAGTTTTATTAGTCTTTTAGAAACAGAAATAAAACTATTTGTTATTGTATTACTATATCATAATAAAATGGTATTAATTATTTGAAATATATGATAAAAAATAGTATTGTCTTCAACTACTATGTTTCTTCCAATTAATACTTTGAATTACATATTTTCTGTTCTCTCTTCAATTCACAAGAAGATGTTCTTACTTGTGAATGCATACTAGCATAAACCTTCGCGACGAGTATATTCCCTTTGAATCTATAGAGTCACGACATACCCCGTCTCTGATGACTCAAAATCCATTTTCAATCTGTTTATTAGCATTAAGCTGGCAATGGATGGCATTTGAGAAGAAATATGTCAGCCTACTTTTAGATGACAATATTACACACCCACTAGTGTAAAGAGGGTAACAGTAAATGTTTCGACACAAAATCATCAACTGCAATATATAGAAAGTAACTATAGTTGATAATTACAAGTTATATACTCCGAGTACAAAGCATTCCTATATAGCGAGTATGAACAGGGCCGTGATAATAAACAATATAGCATGTAACCGTGTGAATTGGTAGCTAGCTATAAACCAGCAAAACTTTCTCCGACCTTAAATTGTCTAATTGTAAGGGGAATAGAAAGCATTTATCAAATACCTAATCAAACATTGAAAATGGCTACATATCTAAATTGGTAATGTAATGTAGTTTGGATGTTTTCAGAAAAAAAGCACGATAGTCTCTATATGTTTGTTAAGAAAGCTAATGACCAATACTTCTGTGGTCACTCGAAATATTCCACTTTGAATTAATGAGCACATGGCGGCTGATATTGACGTACTACTGAGAAATCCAACATGAAGACAACAACAATAATACTCTATTGTTATGTGAAAGCACGGAGCGTATTTCCTAGGAGGACTTGCCTACAGGTAGGCGGCCAGCTAATTATCACACTAATGTAGTATTGAGCTTCATCAAGCCACGCCGCACCTGATTATGACTATTTCTGATTATACTGTACTTGTCTTGTAGTGGCGCTCGTATTGTGAAGACTTTATGTGTTAACGAAGCGAATTTGCTTTCAATGAAAATATTCCATATGCATGATACAATGGCTGAAAAATATCATTTATTGTTTAATAAAACTCGTCACGACGAGAAGTGCTGCTTTATAATTATGTGTTTAAGTAAAATTTCATTCCCTGCTCATGGGCATCCGTTTATTATGCCGTATAGAGGTATTTTATGATGAATGGGCCGATGTATTTGGAAAGGGAAATAAAAACAAACGAGGCAATTCCAACAAAAACTTACTTGCAAACAATCCTCCTATAATTTTGTGTTTTACTTATTTTCCTTCCCTGCATTTGGGAATCAGTTTATTATGCCGTATAGAGGTATTTGACGATGAATGTGTCAAATAATTTGGAAAGGGAATAAACAACAAACGTGGAAATTCGAATAAAACCTAGCTTCCAAATAATCCTTCTAAAGAAATGTGTTTGCAGCAAAAGAGACAAAAGTGATGTTTGCGTTTTTAGATATTGATGGCATGCCTGAAAAGTGTCAAGGATATAGCTAGGCAAGGATATAGCTAGGGCAGTCGTATAATGTTTGAAAGGTACCTGACCACATCCAACCACATCAACCGAATTCATCGTCCGTTTCCAACATGAAATGTTTAATAACACTCGATCATTGTCAAGGATATATCCGCATGCTTCCACAACAAGCATCACATTAACAAAATGAATCACATCAACTAAGAATACAATGTTCCTAAGCTGAAAGTACGAAGTTGAAGCAGCCGGAGACCAAAAATACCATTGGCGAATGTTTTGCATCTTCGACTTTTTCAAATCCAAAAATGTTAGACTTCAGTTAAATAATCGTCTAGCATAACTTTATGTCGTGCAATTTAAACTTGGAATACATTTATATCGATTTGGTAATGTGTTCTGTCACGGTTAACTGGTGTTATACGGACAGTGAAATGATTAACTTCACATATGGCTTTACATCGCCATTCTTAATTCGTATTGCTAGTTTGTAAGAGTCTAAATGGTATTTCAACGACCACGCGTTGAGAACTAATCGCTCAAAGGCCTGGTATCCTATATGAACAAGAACAAGCTAGTTCAATCGTCGTTCTTGTGCTAGAAGCACCTGAATTAGATATGATCTTTTGAAACCTTACACACAAAATGTCTTGACAATTTCGACGAATTTGAGAGACATCGAGGGGTTTATTTAACTAGGCATATTCCTGATTCTGTGGCTTCTCCATTTACCCCATATTACATCAAAGAAATTAATTTTGCCTAGCAATTGATATGGCGCCAAACACTAGTGGTTCCAATATTTTTGACAAACGTGTCACAGCCAGGTGCGAATTGTGAGTATCATTATTCAACCTTAAGGATTCAGTTCATAGAAAGGAACATCCAAAGTGGGATTTACAAAATTTACTTTGCAAAGATCTCTAAGAAAACACGCATTAACAATTTGACCTACTTTTGTGTTGAACAAAGCCTCGTTAGTCTACATAGCCCCTTTTCTCAATTAATCAGACAAGAAATGTATAGTCCTGGGCCGGTATTCACAAAGCATCTTAAGTGAAAACTTAAATATTTTGACTTAAGTTAAAAAAATGATATGTCCATATTTTGCAAGAAACTTAGAATAACTCAATTTTTCTTGGTGATTTTTGTAGCGCTTAACATAATGCTTCATAGCAACGTACAAATTTGATAATCTTGATTTTCTTGTTTAGCTGATACACTTAAGGAAATAGTAAGATTTTGGGAAAATTCTAAGTTTTCACTTAAGTTTCTTTGTGAATACCACCCCTGGTCTTGTTTTCCCCGTAATTGTTTCTAATGATGTGGTATTCACTTATGGATAAGTAACCATTGTACAATACAGGGTACCTTGTGTTTGGTATGGGTAATATCGTACTTTGGCTTATATTAGACTAAAGATGATCACTTATTGCCCGGGTTCTGAAAGATTGATCTGTGGCCTTATACGCCAACGTTGCAAGTCTCAAACTCAGACTTACACTTAAATTGACAACATTTATAAGCACTGCTATTTATTTGCCATGTGAAATTGTATATGATTATTTTTTATTTTCACTGAACATGAATACCAATTGATATTTTCGTCAGTATATTCATAACAACATGCTTGCGAATAGAACATTTGCCAATGTAAATGTGTTTTAGACGTACACTGTGTGTGAATAAGGCCCAATCGATCAACGGCTTTGGTAAGTGATTTTCTCAAGCGTTTTAACCGCCATTGTTAACATTTTTTCGAGATCAGGGTAGATCTTTATCATTAAATGTATTTCATGCCGGTTTGACCACATCATTTCGATGTCGATACACAGGTGGTACCGCACAAAGAATATAGTGTATGTTCAAAACACACTGCTCCAACGACATCGAATTTTCACAAGATGTCACCATTTCTTGCTCGCATTTCATTTTAAATAAATTAATATTTAATTTGAGAAAAGTCGAACGAATTTTGTGCTCCGCATACACGTTACTATGGTTACCAAAACACGCGACGTGCTCGTTATATTGTGTCGATGTGCACTATTTTCAAATTATCGGATGTAATAAATGTTCCGATAATGAATAATGTAAGTATTTGGACGAACTTACGGTGATTTTGGAAGCAATAACAAAAGTCAACGTTATTTTCGATCATCCCTCGTATAACCAATACAGCGAACGAGTGTTATATTTCTGTTCATGTACATGTCTCGAATTCGTAACTAAGGTGTTTACAGTCCTTATATAGGCAAGAAGTATGAGTTTCAATTAGTTGGCAACGTGAAAAGAGAATCAGGATTTAACAGTTGTCTACCTTAGACCGTGTTGTACTCGTGATTATGCTACTGTGTTTCATTGATTTATACTCACATTAATACAACTCACTGTTCACTAATTTACTCAATCCTCTTCGTGTACCTCGATACATTAAGTAGACGGGTTAAAAAAAGTTAAGTTACAATTTTTTTAGGAATTTTTTCAGCTGTAGGCCGGCCGCTCAAGCACCCTTTGACACTTCAACTTCCCCTGGTCATTTGGCTACCTATGGAAACCTTCATTCGTGTCTCCTTGTGGAGACTAGTTCTCTCCAACCAACATCGATCTGCGTCGCCCATGAATATACACTGCCCTCACAGATACCATTTACACCATGGTGGAGTGGAACATGTTGGTCTTGCTTAGAGAAATTAATCAGTGGTCAAGAGGGCGTTTGAACCCGGGACCTCTCGATCCCGAAGCGCGCGTCCTACTTCTAGGCCACCGCTTTCCCTTTCATCCTTTTCTCCTCTGTGGTATTTTTGCTTCATTTGCGTGTCCCTTATGTCTATCAGCTGTTTCTAAGACCAAAACGCGTTATCTCGAAACATATCAAACATTTTAAAACCGGTTAGGGCCTTTTAAAACGTGTTTACAAGTACATGTTAGTATAATAGTACAACGCATGTGATTTATTCCAGCGGATCAGCTTATTCGTTTATTAAATTATCGCAGGGTTGCTTGTGCTTAGGTGTACTCCTTTTTAACACCCCTCTGGTAACAACAATAATTCTTAGAAACGGCGTTAATCCGAAATAAACAAACATTTATAATTCCATTGTTCCTATGGAGCAACCTCCAGATCTTCTTCTTTGCCAAGAAAGTGTTTGCTTTCTGTTTTCACTTTTTGCACTAAGAAGTTAAGAATAAACACATTTGATTAAATCGTTTAAATGCTAAAGTAGTTCCCGCTGATTAATTTCTCCCCAGACACGACGAAAAGTATGTTTAACGCAAAACTATCTTAATACGTTTAGCATTCTCAGTAAATTGAATCTTCGTACGGAGAAATATTTCCAGAAATTGAAATTAATCTTTCGTTACGTCCTCAACAGGACGGTTAGGTACCGATACAGAGCTCTTCTTTCGCACGAAGTCGTTAATATAAAAGCCTGGCTTTACTCTAAAGGGAAGAGAAATAATAAAAACAGTCCCCAATGCTGATTGTGTGGACTTTTCAATTTAACCACTGCTAGATAAGGTTTATGAAATTATTCTTGGCAAGTTTCCAAACAATTCTCTCTAAATTAATTATTCTTTAAAAACTCTTTGTTCCCATGAGTTTAGATACGATATAATTTTGATATTAAACTTCTGTCATTTCTAGAAGTATAAATCTTTTTGTCAAGTTCAAATGGAGACGTATTGAGGAAACTTCAACGTTAGGTTTCGTTCGAATTATTTACTCTCCCGTTATAATTTTTCTTTGTGGTCATTTGTCGCCAAGTTAAAAATAAGTGAAATTCCCAGAATTATAAAATCGTCTGGCATCCGTAGGGAAACTGTCCAAAATTTTAGAATCATAGAAAATTCGCCATTGTCTGAAATATTAACAACTTAAACATTTTGAAATTTTGAAGATAATCGAATTTGTGGAGAGTGAAATGGGTAGGCTGACATATCATTAAATTGTATCAACAAAACGTGCATTGTACAGTATAGAAGTCCATGAGAAAAATGTAGGACAAATCTTCGCACCATATCCTATCACAGAAAAAAATCATAATATAACACGAATGCGATAGCATTATGAACAGGTGATTGAAATCGTTTATCTGATAAACAACTTCCACCATAGTTAAAGTTTGCACGAACGACGTAAACTCCGAATACGCTAGAAAAAATAACAACTGATTTGTGAATAATGAATAACTGTGAAATCCGAGCAAAACTTTCGGTCTGAACAACATTATTTGTACTGCAACTTTGCACTCATTGCATTCCAAAATATACCAATTACATGTATCAGACAAATTGCGGGGAATAATAGGAAAGAAGAGGTACCGGAACAGCGTGGAATCCTCCGATAATTAATCGAACGGTAGAGTAAAAACAAATAAAGTATAAATAAAAAAACGGATCGTCTAGGTCGTCAACACACAAACAATCTATCTGTCATCTTCACTTTGATAATAACACAATGTTTTTTATACCATAATCATAAATATATCATGATCGTTCTTCCCCTCATAGCATTTGCAGACATTCCAAATATATATCGTCCGTTTTAAAGCTACCTTGTGATAACTAAAGTGATTTTGTGGCCTGGGGGTTTAATCTGAGATTTCGCAATTTTCAATTCTGCTTAAGCGTATAATTTTTGGTGATAAACATGTCTTAATAACCCATTTATCAAGCAGAATTATCATACTCCGTAATAAACCATATTTCAATGTGTCTGTTTTCGTGTATTTTAGAATGGATAAGTTTATTATAATGTCAAGTGCTCACTTAAATGCCACGTACATTGTATCCCCGTCTGTTATTCTGAGAATGAAATATGGGTCAGGTGACAGAACTTGTTTTTGCAAAGCGTGCCTGATAAGTTCTTTAAGCAGTCATGGATTTATTTGGTTCTTGACTATAATTCTCAAGACAAGCTTGAATAAAAACATATTTTGCTAAATATAAAGCCGATGTTAACTAATAAACCCGGGCAGTGTGGTCTGCTGTAACGAATGAATTATCATTGAATAAACACTATCATTAATAATAGAGTCGCTAATTTTGTTTATGCGATCTATAGGTTTATTTTTATGCCTTAAAATTGCAATTTATCGACGCAATAATTACTCGAGCTTTATACATGTAGTTTACGAAAATACACGGATTAACATATTGATAAAATGCACATATAGTTTATTACACATTATAGCATAAAAACGGTGATTTTGCTCATACTTAAATGGGGAAAAAAGGTACGTTATTGTAATGATTTTCGCGCGCACGCGCTGTTGGTGTTCAGTTTTAAGTATGCTCATTTCAGGACCCAGCCGACGAAAATAAATGATTTACAGCGTTATATGAACTTTAATTCACATTCTAATTGTAACTACTTATAAATTTTCTATAATAGTAAAATACTAAACGTAAACAAACCCCCAATGTCACGGTTTTCTTGGTATTTGCCGATACCGGAAGTCGACGCTCATAACAAAAACTTGTATGTGACGTAACGTTTGCTAAGCGACGTCGCGTTTGTTTTCCCGACGTCGCCCAAAATGTCCCGCTAAAATGTCATAATTTTGAAAAACATACTAATAAAGTGTTGTTTTTATATGCTATAATAGCGTTTACGCATGCTTTTTTGTGCTTTTACATCTGCAGAGTTCCTCGGGAGTGTTGGTGCCCTCGCCCTGACGGGCTTAGGCACCAACCGTCCCTCGGGACTCTGCAGATGTAATAGCACGAAAATGCATACGTTAACCCTACATTCATTTAAAAACAAATTAAGAGCCAAGAACGAATACAAAAATGGGCTGGTATCCACAGCGAATAAATATAATCACTTATTGCGAGACTATACAATTCAACTTATTGCAAGCAAAAGCAGACATAAATTCCGATAACTGTACAATATGGCTTAATGTGACAACTACAAGTTAACTCGTTTAAACATGGTGGAATCAATTGCCGTTATGCAGTACCCAGTGGGTGTTCATTCGTCAAGAATGTGTTTTATTGAGCTTATGGACACTTAACGACATCAATCAGAAATACGTTCATTTCTCCCCGAGGAACAATGTTTTACAAAAGGTCTTCAGCGTCGTAAATACTGAATAAATATTTGCGCAGTTCAACAAATACAAGCTCTACAATCATTCTGACATGAACTCTCGTAAAACCGCCAGAATTGCTTTAAAAGTCATCTATGTTGAAAATCATACCAGGACCATTGCATACATCTGACTGTGAATCCTTACAAAGTATTTCCACCACCATTGTATCGCGCTGTGGGACTCGAATAAATCAGATGTCAGTTTCACTAGCACAACGTTGGAAATGAATGGGGAAATGTTTGTCGTATCTCTTCTCAATAACGGCTAGTACTTATTAAATTCTGTCAGTGCGATGTGTGCTGGTCACAATAAGTTATTTTCTTGATTCCCAGAGCAATTTTCCAGTAATCAAGTTTGCTGCATGTTTGGTTAAGTTATTTGTATGTTTTAGATTAGTTCCGCAGATTCGATAAAATTGGTTGCGCTATACACGTACACAAATCGTGGGCGTTTGGTTTCAAATTATTTGAGGGAACTCTTAATGTGAAGCTTCTTTGGAAATTTGGAAATCAAAGGTGTAACAATAATGACTCGGCATATACTGAAACCATGTGCTTGTGAACATTAATACTATAACAACGGTGATTTTGCTCATACGTTTATATAAGGATTCATGCGCTGTTTGTGTTCTGTTTCAAGTATACTCATTTCAGGACCCCGCGGACGAAAATAAATGATTTTCAGCGGTATATGAACTATAATTGACATTCTAATTGTAACTACTAATCAATTTTCGATAATAGTAAAATAATAAACGTAGAGAGACCCCGCACGTCACTGTTTTCTTGGGTTTTGCGGATACCGGAAGTCGACGCTCATAACAAAAACTTGTTTGTGACGTTACGTTTGCTAAGCGATATCGTGTTTGTTTTCCCGACGACGCCCGGAATGTCCAGCCAAAGTTTTAAAATTTTGAAAAAACATACTCATTAAGTGTTGTGTTTATTCTATCATAGCGTTTACGCAAGCCTACAGATGTAATAGCACGAAAAGCAAGCGTTAACCCTACACATGTCACAATCATTTTTTTCTTTTCGTTTCTGAACAAAAGCATATTTCATATAAATTTCTTCGTGAAGAAAAAATGTGTGACTTAAAAATATAAATTAATGGTGTATGCATTCATTCATGTATGATGCATTTCACGAAAATGTTCATTGGTTTTTTTTGTATTTTCATTCAACGATACTTGATAATTAATTTGTTAAAACGGTTTGAACTTAATTTTTAGTTTATCCCCAATCTAGTAATTTTAGCAACAATACTTTGTCACAAATTCTTAGACTTGGAAGCCAGTAATTAAGGTATTCAACCTTTCCGTTGCTATTTTAATTGATCAGTCCTGAGTATAATGGTTAGAACAGAGAATAAACGGATACTAGTCGACATGGTGATTTATTTATTCTTCTAATTACAATGGCCACCATTTAAACGAATAAAAAAAACGATTGATACATTTCGTTTTTTTTGTTATTTGTTTCGTGAAACCGTGTAAAGTATATCCACGTTTTACTAAATGAAAAAGCTCTTTACTAGCAATTATTTTGTTATTACTGTAATACGATTTCAGTGAAAGATGGTGCACTAATATTTTACCATTTATCATTTTTAGAGTTTGTTATTATCTTGATTAGATCGATTTGCGGATTTTTCCAATGATTTTCTACTGAAGGGTTTCTACGTATCAAGCATCCTTCTTCTCGTCTGAACGTTGTTTTTGTCTGACTGAAGTAGCCCGTGTAAGTATGTTTGCATTTGTCTATGTGTGTTTAGTTGATGATTATTCATATACGATTCTATGTTGATTTTGATCAAGTCCTAGACTTGGTCGCACGGATCCAGTAAATTGAGGGATGGAACACAGTTATTTGTTTTAAGGTTAAGCTGGGTGGTCTTTTTTACTTTTAATAAAACTCATTAAGTTTCCTGCAACTTACATCTTTTAGAATCGACTTACCTTACTTACCTTCTACCTAACCAACTTTCATTTTCAGACCTTAGGCATGAGAAAGCATTTACCAAATACCTTATCATATATAAATCGTAATTGTAATATAGTTTGGAATAATGTTTTAGAAAAAGTTCGATAGTCTCTATATTTTTGTTAAGAAAGCTTATGACCAATGCTTCAGTTGTCACTAGAAATATTCCACTTTGAATTAATTACCTCGTGGTTATGGCTATTTTTGATTACACCGTACTTGTCTTATAGTGGTTCCCGTATTGTGAAGATTTTATGTGATAACGAAGCGAATTTGCTTTCAATGCGAATATTTCCATATGCTAGACACACTGACTGGAAATATCATTTATTGTTAAATAACACTCATCACGAAGACGAATACTGCTTCATCATTATGTGTTTTATCTTATTTCCTTGATTGTTTTTGGGCATCGGTTTATCATGCTGTGCAGAGGTATTTTATGATGAATGGTCCAACATGTTTGGAAATGGAACAAACTAACAATTCCAACAAAACATAACTCCAAACAATCCTTTCAAAGAATTGTGCTTGCAGTAGAAGATAAAAAAAATAAGTATTGCGTTTTCACACGCTCGCATTTGTGAAACCGAATTCACCGTCTGTTTCCAACATTAAATGTTTAATAATACTTGATCATTGCCAATGATATATCTACATGCACCCACATCACCTTAAGAAAATGAATCAAATACACTAAGACTACATTGTTCATTAGTTTACTTCGTTGAAACAGCCTGTTCATAAGTTTACTTCGTTGAAACAGCCGGAGACTTAAAAACCATTTGCGAAAGTTTTGCACCTTTGACATTTTCGAATTCACAAGTGTTTGACTTCAGTTAAGTAATTGTTAAACGTGACTTCCTACCGTGCAATTTAAACTTGGAATAAATAAATATCGACTTGGCAATGTATTCTACCACGGTTAACTGATGTTATCCGGGCAGTAAAATGATTTAACCTAATAAATGGCTTTACATTGCTATACTTAAGAGTCTAAATGGTTTTTCCACGACCAAGGTAGAGAACTAACCGCTCAAAGGCACGGTGCCCTATGTGAACAAGAACAAGCTAGTTCAATTTTTGTTTTTGCAATAGAAACACATGAATTAAATAATGATCTTTTGAAACCTTACAAGTATAATGTCTTGACCATTCCAACAACCTTGACAGACATCAAGGGTTTATTTAGCAAGGCATGTTCCTGATTATGATGTTTATTTTTCAACATTAATCAGACAAGAAAGGCGCGGCACGGTCCTATTTTCCCCTAATAATGGGCTATTAACGTATGGATACGTAAACCTTGTATAATACGGGGACTGTGTGTTTGGCATGGGTAATGTCTTACTTTGGCTTATAACTGACCAGAGGTGGTCACTTATAGACCCGGGTTCTCTAGTGACCTGTGGTCTTATATATCAACGTTGAAAGTCTGAAACTAAAACTTAGACTTAAAATTGTCATCCTTTATAAGCACTGTAATAAGATTTACTTTGTGCCCTACTATTTATTTAATCATGTGAAATTGTATCTGATTATGTTACCCACTGAACATGAACTAGTGTACCCATTCCTATTATAGTTGGTATGAAAATATGCTAGCGAATAAATGTAGATCAATAGCCAATGTAAAATCTAAACCTTTGTTTTAGAATTACACTGTTTGTGTATAAGACCCCAGTCTATCAATGGCTTGAGTAAGTAATTGCTTCTTGCCTTTTTGTTAAAGCCGTCTGGTTATTTTTGAACACACATGCGCAGAGTCATAAAGACATTCACCAAGTCATGTATGTATTTTATACGCTTGCTGCCAGTGTATAGGAAATGTTCCGTGACATTTTTGGAATTTCAACAGTCAACAAGCGACTTTATAATTTTAACTTTCAAACTTCCTTGGTTGTGGAGGGTAATCTCCTTTCAATTAGTGACATGTGCAGAAAAAACACATTAACGCTGAAATAAATTACATTTACTGTGTTACAAATGCTGATTCTATTTCATACTACAATTCAATCTATTGGCTATACCGCAAATATTTCTATAAAAAATATTTTTGAGAAAACGACATCTCTGTGTTACATTTTGTGTTTTATTTCCCTGAACAGAAAATCACTAATATGTTAACGTAAACAATCGCATACTTAAGATGCCATCGATGTTCATGTACCGTAGGAATATTACTTGGAGACTTATAATTAATATTTATGGTGTCCCAGCTGTGCCATAATTCTGCATTTGTGTTTTGTGGAACATGGAAACAACGACATACATTGAATATAACTACATGCAGTCGAATATCTATAAATCTCGCTTTATTTTGACATATGTTTCCCGTATGAAATGTCGTTCAACTAATTAGAATCCTCATCATTTATAATGTATTTTCCAGAACTTTTGGCCACATCAATACTAGCGGTTAACATGAATATAACGCCCTGTATGTATAAACAATCAAGTGAATTAGTGTTATATTTCTATCAATGTACATGACTGTGTTGAATTCGTAACTTATCTACAATAATAAGGTTTGTCTTATGAGTTATTTTCCTTTGGTGTCAATGAAGCATGAACTACATAATACCTTTGTGGCATAATGCAAACAGTTCTTAACAAGTTAGAAAACTATTTATATGAACGAGACAAATAAACTCTCGACAGAATTCACCACAGCAGTCGTCTACCTTAGACTGTTCATATGTAGGAGTTTCCTTGTACACGAAATTATTTTACTGTGTTATTTTATATTTCACTCATTTACCCGCTACTTCATCCTCTTCGGGTTCCTTAATACATAAGAAGACTGACTTTACCTTTGGGCATATCTCTTGTTTTTCTGCTTTATTTCAAGTTAGTTACATCTCTGTTAACTCCTCCGGGTTTTCATCTCTTTGTCTGTTTCGCATTTTATGCAGTTGTAGCTGTGGTTAAATATACGTAATCGTTTCATATTAAAGCCCATTCTAACACTATGATAGATATTCTCTAGGAACCTCAATTTCAGTAACATTTGTTTCGTAAGACGTGAAATTATGTTCACATTTGGAAACATTGCCTGTAGTTACAAAAAATAAACATACAAGCGAAATAATGACAAAAACTACGTAGTAATTACGTAGATTCTTTCGATTGTGATGTCATTGAATGTTTGGTGTACGCGTTAGAAATAGTACTTCTCGTAATTGCCCGAGAACATTGGTATAAAATTGTACTAGTATATGTCAAAGTTCTTTGTAAGCACAAGTTACTATGGCAATCAAACCAAGCCATCTTAGCCAATTATAATAAACATACACACAGCTTATAAAACATATACTTGTAAATAAGATAAATGATGTTATTTAATTTTTTCATGTGACATTGTTGGATACATCTCGTAATTGCCGGAGAAAATCGATAAAAGCATTGGAAACACTAACAATGTCTGATGATCCCCATGCACATGTAAGTATATTCAAAACGTAAGTAATTCATGTATCAAAATTCATATAGAGAAGGATAAAGGCAATATGGCCTCTCCAGGGTACACATGGGTGTTAATCATAATGGTACAATGTTGCCCATGGGTTGTTACTGAAGCAAATCTGGCAAAACGCATTTGTTGAACTTGCTTGAAGCGTCCAATAGTAGCTCAGACAATATTGAACCTTATTGATATCAAGTTGAATTGTCTGGTCGGAATGGTTTGTGCAGATTTATCATTGACCGTAAGACATATATAGGCAAGCATTCTATTTCTCGTTCTGTAATGAATGGCATGATGCCACTGTTCCTGAAACACGACCCGTGTGAAGTTAACCAGTGAGTAATGTACACGTTAAATATATGGTTTTGTTCACATTATACACATTTCGTTAATTCTTATAGCTGTCGATTTTTAAAGCTATTTATGTACATTTGTACATGCATCATTGCATGATACGCTATATTACCTTCATAACTATTTACGCAAGTCGTGTGAGTAAGAATTATCTAACTAAATAGCTATAGTCGAAAGTCATCAAAACTCAGTATTAGTAAATTATTTTCATATTGTTCTTTTTGTGCCCTTCGTTCTCATTCTTGTGTTGTTCAATGTGATATAATCCTGAAAACCTGCTTGTTGTCTGCCCTAAAAACCATGTTCGGAACTCTGTTGTTTTTGTTGAGTGTCCGAATCATGTCCGAAGCTCTGTTGATTTTGTTGAGTTTTGCCTCCTCTGGCCGATTCGTTATACCACATATATACACTAGGACACGGCATATCAGTAAATATCGGGCTACATGCAACTGTTCACGTACTGACAGGCAATGTCCAGACAACACGTATCATGATACGATATAGAAAGTCTGAAAGTGTATAAATAACGAGTTTTGTCATGTCCGTTTTTTATCCGTAACCAAGCATAATAACACGGTGCCATACACTAGGGACAGACGCCAATACTGGAACACGTCCTTAGCAAGTTAGGTTTGTTAAGTGTAGATACACTGTACTATCAGTCCAGTGTGAAAATTTGACTTAAAGGTGTTTAATGTTGTTGGTTTTCAGATGTCTCCAGAAAGATAGTTTATATCTTTGGTCCAGCATAAGAGATCGACTTTCTGAATATTTCTAAATAGGGTTCAATTCATAATCTTAAATTGGGTTTAGGCATGTGTAGGAGACTGTTTGTAGCTAACCTTAATGTTTGAATGGGATAATTTGTTATTAAATTTTGAACACAGGTATTCAATAGCTGCATTGTTCAAGCTATTGAGAGGATTTTGCTTGAATAAATAATATTATTATTAATGGGGTTCAACTGTTGAAAAAAGTGTTCATGTAATCTCTAGGCATTTTGTCATGCATCAACGGTACAATAAGTACAAGTGCATTCTAAATTTTATTACAGATTCATTTAAGAACAAAATTCATAGTCATGAAAATAAATTACAATTTAACGTCTCGTATGGAAAACAATATAAATCAACATGTATGACATGTTGCGAGCAAAAGAGCATGTAACTTCCGATACCTATATGACATGTGATAACCGAAAGTTAACTCGTTTATACATGGTGGTATCGGTGACGGTTATACAGTACCCAGTTGGTCTTCATTTGTCAAGAATGGTTTTATATTGAGGTTATGGACGCTGGTCATGTTCTATATAATAAGAACGGTATAAAACAGAAATACGTTCATTTCTCCCCGAGGAACAATGTTTTATAAAAAGTGACAATCTTCAGCTTCGTAAATACTGATTAAAGCTTTGTCCCTTCCAGCAAATACAACCCCCGCAACCATTCTGACATGAACTCTCGTAAAACCGCTAGAATTGCATTAAACGTCATCAATGTTGGAAATCATACCAAGACGATACCATACATCTTACTGTGAGTCCTTACAAAGAACTTCAACTCTAGCATTGTATCGCGGTGTGGGACTTGGATAAGGCAGATGTCAGTTTCAGTAGCATTACGTTGGAAATGGATGGGGATGTTTGTCGTATTTCTTCTCAGTTTACGTCAGTACTTATTATATCCTGTCAGTGCAATGTGCACGGGCCACAATGAGATATTCTCTAGATTCCCCAAGCAATCTTCCACTAATCAAGTTTTCCGCATGTTTGGTTAAGGTATTTGTCTCTTCTACATAAGATCTGTAGATTCGATAGAATTGGTTGTTTTATACACGAACATAAATCTTGTGCTTATGAACAAATGTCGCAATCATTTTTTCTTTTCGTTTCTGAACAAAAGCATATTTCATATAAATATTTTTGTGAAGAAAATGGGTGATTTAAATCGTATAAATTAATGGTGTATGCATTCATTTATGTATGATACATTTCACGAGAATGTTCATTTTGTTTTTTGCATTTTCATTAAAAAATACTTGATAATTAATTTGTAAAAACGGTTTGAACTTAATTTTTAGTTTATCCCTAATCTGGTTATGTTAGCAACAATACTTTATCACAAATTCTTAGACTTATAAACTAGTAAATTATGTATTCAACCTTTCCGTTGCCTTTCCAATAGATCAGTCCTGAGTATAATGGTTAGAACAGAGATTACACACGCACTAGTCGAGATGGTGATTTATTTATGCTTCTTATTTAAGTGGCCACCACTTAAACAAATAAAAAACGATTGATAAATTTCGGATTTTTTTTAGTTATTGACCCAATGTTTTCCCGTTACGTGAAATCGTGCAAATTATAGCCACGTTTTGCTAAATGACAAAGCTCTTTACTAGCAATTAGTTTGTTATCAATACGATTTCAGTGAAAGATGGCGCGGTAATATTTTTTTATCATCTATCATATTTAGAGTCTCTCATTATCTTGATTAGATCGATTTGCGGATTTTTCCAATGATTGTCTACTGAAGGGTTTCTATGTATCACAAGCATCCTTCTTTTCGCCTGAACTTTGTTTTTGTCTGATTGAAGTAACCCGTATAAGTATGTTTGCATTTGTCTATGTGTGTTAAGTTTATGATTTTTCATATGCGATTCTATGTCGATTTTGAAAAAGTTCTAGACTTCCATTCCCGGATCCAGAAAATTTAGAGATTGGACCAATTGTTTTAAGGTTAAGGTAGGGTGTGTGTATTTTTAGTTTTCGAATTAAATCATACAGTTTCATGCAGTTGTTTTTAGTCTTTAAGAAACAGAAATAAAACTATTTGTTATATTACTACTATATCATAATAAAATGGTATGAATTATTTGAAATAAATGATAAAAGATAGTGTTGTCTTCAATATCTATGTTTCTTCCCATTAAACTTTAAAAACAAATGGACAAACAGCGAAAATGTCAGACATTTAAGAGCTCATACAAGTGATTCTTTTCCCATGTACCTACATAATTTTATGTATCGCAATGCTTACGTTGACTAAGAAGAATATACATGTTCAACTTGTGTTTATCCCACACGTGAATGTATACAAAACCTTTGGTATATTTTGAAGAATTATAGGTAATTAAATATACTTTGAATGGAGAAATAATAACACGCACACGACATATTCCCGACAGGGATAAACTGTCATCCAGACACATGCGTGTTAACAGTTCAAGAAAATGTTAAATGTCACTGCGCATCGTTCTACATTTCAACCAGATACAGTTCATAGTTACACGGTAGATTTTCGTGTTTCCACATCACTAGGGTTTTAGTTGGACTATATAAATGCACTGGACGTGTAAATGGTCATTTGTTTTATCAGTGTCACCTTTTATTTCGTTTTCAGTTCAGCACCTACATTGCCCCCGTTTCACATTTCGTTCAAGCTTATAAATGGACTAGAGGGATATTTTAATTTTACAACAATTTGGAAATGTGGAATTGAATTGATTCCGACCATCTTTTGTAATCCAAACTTGTCCAAATACTTTGAATTACATATTTTCCGTTTTCTCTAAAATTCACTAGAAGATGTTCTTACTTGTGTTGACATACTAGCATTAGTCTTCGCGACGAGTATATTCCTTATGAATCTATAGTGTCACGACATACCCTGTCTCTCCGATCTCCGTTTGTCTCTGATGGCTTTGTTATAGTTTGAAACTACTCAAAATCCATTTTCAATCTGTTTATAAGTATTAATAGGCTTTCAATGGATGGCATTTGACATGACATATGTCAGTCTAATTTTAGATGACAATGAAACTACTCGACTAGTGTAAAGAGGGCCATGTTAATAAACAATATAGCTTGTAACTGCGTGAATCGTGTAGCTAGCTACAAACCAACAACACTTTCTCCGACTTTAAATTGTCCTATTGTAAGGGCAATGGAAAGCATTTATTAAATACCTAGTCAAGCATTGAAAATGGCTACATATCTAAATTGGTAATGTAATGTAGTTTGGATGTTTTCGGAAAGAAGCACGATAGTCTCTTTATATTTGTTAAGAAAGCTAATGACCAATACTTCAGTGGTCACTCGAAATATTCCAGTTTGAATTAATGAGCACGTAGCGGCTAATATTGACGTACTACTGAGAAAGCCAACATGAGGACAACATCAATAATACTCTATTGTTATGTGGAAGCACAGAGCGTATTTCCTAGGAGGAATTGCCTACAGTTATACGGCCGGCTAATTATCACACTAATGTAGTATTGAGCTTCATCAAGTCACACCGCACCTGATTTTGACTTTTTCTGATTACTCTGTACTTGTCTTGTAGTGGCGCTCGTATTGTGAGACTTTATGTGATAACGAAGCGAATTTGCTTTCAATGAGAATATTCCATATGCCAGATACAATGACTGAAAAATATCATTTATTGTTAAATAAAACTCGTCACGAAGAGAAATGCTGCTTTATAATAATATGTTTTATTAAATTTCCTTCCCTGCGCATGGGCATTCGTTCATTATGCCGTATAGAGGTATTTTTATGATGAATTGGCCGATGTATTTGGAAAGCGAAATAACATTAAACAAGGCAATTCCAACAAAAACTTACTTGCAAACAATCCTTCATAAGAAATGTGTTTGCAACAAACGAGAAAAAGTGAGGTTTGCGTTTTCACATATTGATGGCACTGCTAATATCTTGCAAGAGTATAGCTAAGGTGGTCGTATAATGTTTGAACGATATGCGATCATATTAAACTACATCATGCGAATTCACAATCCGTTTCCAATATGACTTTGGAAAGTTATCAATTCTTGCCTTGTGGTTTAAGCCGTCCGATTATCTTTGCACGTATAAGCCAAGAGTCGACAAAACATTTTCCAAGTTCTATAATACATCATTGCCAGCATAAACGGAATGTGTCATGACTTTTTTGGAATTTCAACAGTCAACAAGTGACTTTATAATTTTAACTTCCTCGCTGCGGACAGCAATCTCCTTTAAATAAGTGACATGTGCAGAATAAGCACATTAACGCTGACATGAATTACATTTACTGTATTCCATGTGCTGATTATGGTGTATTCTTCAATTCAATCTTTTTTCAAAGCTGCAAATATTTCTAGACAAAAACGATTTTCGAGACAAAGACGACACTGTGTTACATGTTGTGCTAAACTTCCTGAACAGAAAATCACAAATAGGGTAACATAGACAATCGTACGATTAAGGTGCCAGCGATGTTCATTTATCGAAGGAATATTTTTTGTAGAATGAAATTAATATTTATGGTGTCCCAGTGGTGCCACAATTTTGCATTTTTGTTTTGTGGAACATGGAAACAACGACATACATTTAGCAAATTCTCGAATATAACTATATGCAGTCGAATATCTATAAATCTCGCTTTATTTGACATATAAATGTTTCCCGTATGAAATGTCGTTCAATCAGTTTATCGTTTATTTAGTATTTTCCAGAACTTCTAGCCAATCAATACTAGCGGTAAACATGAATATAACGCCAAGTACAATCGATCCCGCGAATGAGTGTTATGTTTCTATTGCATTACATGTTTCGAATTCTTAACTAATCTACAATGTTATTTTTTCTGTCGTACTGTTAGATAGATACAATAATATCCCCATGGACAAACATAGCCATGGCGGAACGGACATTATACGAACGACCCTCTGCATTGACAAAATTAGCTACGTTTAAGTTTGTTTTCAAATATTACGCGTTCATGTCCAATGTTCACTTGCATTTATAATGTGTTGTTGTATGTCGTAAATTTATTCCATTTGGATTGTATGTGCAAATGAATCAGTTCTGTTGTCAAGTTCCCGATTCCTTGGAAACACCAATACGACTTAGCTCAAGATTGCTAGTAAGTTAGTGTCAATATGCAACAGGTAAACATGCGTTAGTAGGTTCTAGTCAACTGATTTAAATAGCAGATATTTATACACATTGCAATTTGCAAATGTTGCAATTAATCACCAAGTTACCAAAGTGGAAACACATCTTGAAAAGGTCCGTGTTAGACATATTGTACGAGGGATGATTGTTATATAACGGAAAAATGCTAATCTCTTTTTTTATTATTCAACCTATTTTGCTCAAACTTAAAGGGTGTTGTACCATGTATTTGTAATAAATCGATAGAAACTCAGGTCATAGCTATAGTATGCTGAAATCTACGGTACTTAAGGTAACTACTAGTACGCGTAGGCGGGGCATTTTTCGCGTTTTACACCGTTTTCACAAAGATTCAAACCCTCACAGTATTAATATACACAATAGAACCTTGCCGGCAATTGGCAAGTATGGTCACCTTAGACCCGCCATGCTAAGGTGACGTCATAAGTTGATTGTGTGTTTATGTGTTACGTCACGCACATGAGAACGTTCCACGCGAGTACAAATCGCAAAAGATCAAAGAAAGTTGATAACATTTTTGCGAAGATTAAGTGATACTTTTGTGATCATCCATGGTCTATCTTCAACAGGAAATAACGTGACGTCGACGTCAGACATCGGTATAAAATTGTTGCATGTAAGGAACGAAAAACCGAAGTATGGCGATCATGGGTGACTTATTAACTCGGCATCGATTTAACAATGAGTTATGAATGTTACTGGACATTTATCTCAAAAGTGTTTCAAAAATAATAATGAAGTTGGGCATATGGAGTGAGATTGTGAACGTAACAAACATTACGTTTTACTGTGAAAAATGACGTTGTCCTGCCTACCGGTTTCATAGGTCGGCAAAAACGTTATTAAAAGTTTATTATTACTTTTATTGCAACAATTCATTATAACATATATATTGTACCACATTAAATATTTTGAGAAAATAACTGGTATTTAAAAAGTTATACACATTTTCCCGTTATAAATTGATCATCCCTCGTATTGTATTCAAATATTGTTATACTCAATATTCTAAGAGACGATGTTTATAAATGACTTAAAATGGAGAAGAGAAAACAAAATTTATCGGATCGAGAAAATGGATAAACATTATTTGTAAACAACGTCAATATCGAACTTAACACACAGTTGAAAAGATCAATGTTCTGAAGAACTATGCACCGACATAATACAGACGTATTTCTGTCGACATACAAATTCCAGTAGGATTAGTTGTTGCTTGAAAACAAACATGGTTTTCGTTAGGTTATGTATGGGCATTGTGCCGTGTATTTGTGTTATGTGATGTTGGTTAAGTTATATGGGCTCGGTTGGTTAAGTTAAGAGCTGCCTTCCCTGTCCTATTTCCTCATGTCTTTTTACATCTTTATTGAGCCTGTGTCATACGATATGAGTTATTTCCCTATTGGGTCTATGCAACACGAACAACCTAATGCCTCTGTGGCAAAATTCGAACAGTACTTTACAATATATAAAATTAATTTTATGATCGTATACAACGACAAATGAACTTTACAGTCACTGTTTAGCAATTATGTGTTTGACAAAAAAGGTATGAGAAACAGGGAAGGAAGCACTCAACCTTTCCAGCCGAGCACAGAAATCAGAAACACCAGAACACAACTACACTGAGCAATGCCCCCACACACATAAGCCAAAGAAGCAATAAAAAATCCAAGTCCCCACCGAAAAAAATACAGGATGACCCATTTTCACAGCCAATACTCAATCAAGTTCCCCAAGGCCCCACTGCATGGCGACAACAGCACAAACTCATGCCAAAATGGTGACCAAATGAGGCATAACCATCGCGGGGCGTGACCTAGTTTTAAACACTAAGGACAGTGACCTAACATTATGCGACCTAAATAGGCACATCTACGACGTGACTTAGTTTAAAATAATGGGCAAGGTAGGAATGGGGTGGAAAATAACATAACATTTTTCTAGCAACTACACTGAGCAATGTCCACACAAGTTGGCAACGTTAACTGAGAAACAAAATGCACCACATCAGTTGTCTGCCTTAGACCGTTTCGTTGTTCACGTTATTATGCTACTGCGTTTATTGATTTAAATTCGTACAAAGACAACCTACTGTTCGCTCATTTACTTACTTGCTCAATTTCCTTTGAGTAATGTTGTTATCAAAATACTTCATTGGGACCTAGAAATAAATAAACAACATTATGATCAAACAAGACGGATAATACTTAAATACATGAAAATAGAAATAAATCTTGATGAAGGGCATGGGTCCGAACATTAGAAATTTGAGTCAATTATATTTAAACATGAAGACTTCTTTCCTATGAGAGACTATCACTATAACATTTATCCTTTATATATGCACCTTCCTCCAGTATGGTCTATCCCTGTTTTTTCTGCTTAAGAAAGTAAGCAATTTTCGAGGGCCGTTCAAAAACCATTTGGCATTTTAACTTGTCGTGATCAATTGGCTACCTATAGACACACGAGGAATAGAATTACTCCATTTGGATGTGGCAGCCAACATCGATCTATGTTTCCCAAGAATACCAGGTGAAGTTTTATCCAAATGAACAGTTCGTAGAAGGATATCAGAGTCATTTGGTGTGTCAGAATGTATAAGATAGAAGAAAACTCTTTTTACCGCAAATCAGCAGCGACACGGAGATATGTTCGCGAGGAAGCACTGACATTTGGCTCATGCAATATGCCCAATGACCCACAAGATATAACTTGGACATAAGCCCAGTACTGAACCTATTTGCCATACACATTGAACTTGTGTATGCAAAACTAAAATGCATGATTTTTGAACAGCTGATAAGGCATTTGGGGTAAGTATGTATCTCTATCTAATTGAACACTGAAATCCCTGCTTGACTATATATCATATAATTTAACATGCGATTTTAAACATGAGAGGTTACTTACAATTATTATGCAATAAATTGAAATAGTGTTCTTCGTTTATTGTTTTGTCACATTGATAATATAATCAACAAAAGAGAAAAGGTTCCTAATGTTTGCCCTAGACCCCCAGGTTTCGGATGCAAGTGTTCACATACTGAACGGTAACTTCCAGACAACACGCATCATGATACGACATAGAAAATCCAAAGGTATTTTAAGATGTTATATTTTGTGCATAGCGCGTGTTTTACCCATAACCAAGCATAATAAAACTGTCCCATACACTAGGGATAGACACCAATACTGGAGCACGACCTTAGCAAATTTGTGATCCTACAATATTTGTCTGCAGTGAATACTATTACACGGCCCACTGATGACAACAGTAACACAATGTCGGAATATATTACTTTGATAAGATTATCACACGCATCGTCAAGTTGTGTTATTAGAATAACATCACGTGTTTATTCGACGTATTGGGCGTGGAACTATATCTACGTCGAAGTGAATAGTGCTTCCATCTGATTCTGATTATAATCATTCGATACCTCTATGTAGTCTACGTCATTCTACATTTCTGAGAAAATAATATCCCCCAGGTTCGCCGATTTTATATAAACTTTACGCATCCATGGTTACGTAAAACGGTTGAAGAAGGTGGATTCTAACACTTTTTTAATTTTTATTTTGTTTAAATGATTGTGCTGAGATGTTTGTTTTCTCAACAATTGTACATGTATTGTTCTGAGGATGCTTGAACGTTAGGTTTCATTCGAAATTATTTTAGCAACGATACGAAAAATATAAGGAAGTGTATGAGTAAAATAGAGGAAAAATATTCGCAGATTCGACAAATGTCCTATCACAGAACAAATAGAAAACACGAATGCGATTCTTCTAAGAATAGGTGATCAAAAGTTTTTTCTGCTAAACATTTTCCGCCGTCGTTATAGTTTGCATAAACGACGTGAACTCCGAATATGCTAAATAAAATATGAAAACCGATTTGTTAATACTGAATAACTGAAATCCGAGCAATAACGTTCGGGGTCAGATCTCCGGTACCGAATTTTGAAAAAAGGTTTAGACATCATTATTTGTACTACATTTATTTACTTTGCTCTTATAGCTCTCACAAATACATTAATTGTCAGACAAATTGCGGCAAATGGCAGAAATGAAGTGGTACCGAAAAAGCGAAGAATGCTTCGATTAATTAAAATACGGTAGATTTAAAAAAAACAAAATATAAATAAAAACGGATCGTTTAGGTCGTCATTACACAAACAATCCATTTTTCATCTCCACTTTGATAATAACACAATGTTTTTTTACCATAATCATAAATGTATCCTGGTCGTTCTTCCCATAACGTTTACAGACATTCCAAAATATCAATCGATCGCTTTAAGAGCTTCTTTGTTATAACTAAAGTGATTCTGTGACCTGGGGTTTTACAATCTGAGAGTTCGCAGCTTTAAATTCTGTCTAAGTGTATAATTTGTGGTGATAAACATGTATTAATAACCCAATTATCAAGCAGAATTGACACACTCCGTAATAAACTATATTTCAATGTGTCTGATTTCGTGTATTTTAGAATGGATAAGTTTATTAAAATGGGAAGTGTTCACTTAAATTCCACGTATCCCCATCTGTTATTCCGGGGATGAATTATGGATCAGGGGAACGAACTCCTTTTAACAATGCGATGCTGATTTGTTCTCTAAGCAGTTATGGATTAAGTTGGTTCTTAGATATAATTTTCTAGACAAGCTTAAATAAAAACAATAAAGTTAAATATAAAACCGAGGTTCACTATTATACCCTGACAGTGTAGTTTTAATGTAATGTTATAATTATCATTAATTATAAAAATAATAACGACTTTATTTATTGTGGATTAAATATTTGACAGTAAATATCAATTTTCAATTACGTCCACTGAAAAAGAAGAAACACTATAGCATAATACACACAAAACAATGAATAAACCCCTTTCCCAACATAGGTATATATAATACATAATACATTTAGTGAGTTTTAAATAATAATGTTTTTGTTTTGTTGATAAGTGTAAAATATTCCGAAAATAGAAACATTACTTTGTATCACATGTCCATAACAGTGGTATCGTTAAGTGTAGATACTATCAGTCCAGTGTGAAAATTTGTATCTAATCTTTTTGACTTTAAGGTGTTTAATGTTAATGCTTTTCTCATACTGTATAGCGGGTATATTTCGCGGGGGTTTAATTTTCGCTAAATTCGCGGTCAACATCGAATGCGCGAAATCTAAACCCCGTGAAATAATCACCAAAAATACACAAATTTTACGAAGGGAGACAATGCATCAAGGAACTTTAAGAAATAATCCAACATTACTTTGCAAGATGTACAAAACGACACATTGTGTTGCTTCTGTAAATTACGGTAATAATAAATAGACTACGACATGTATAAAGCATGGTTAGAAATTGGATATTTGTAAAGAACGTGTTAAAATCTCTATGCATGCATATCAATATCGTTTGAAGGTTTGAATTGTAAGCCGTTTCATCATACTTGTTCAATTTCAATAACAGTTTTGTTTGCGGAACGTGTAAATGTTCGCCGAAATAATGATTTGTTTGTAAATAGATCTACATATTTTTCTTATGTTAGCAGTTAATTATCAGTATGTTTGGTTTATTGCGTTTCTTTATCCTCACCACCGGATAATCCTTATGGGTGAGGCCTCCAGAAGACTTTTAGTTTTGGGGGGATAGTGCATTATACAGAAAATGCCCTAATTCCAGAAGAATCCCTGGTTTTTTGCATGCCATATTTATAGCACCCATACAATGTCATGGGACCTCGGTTTAAAGTTTCACCCAAAATACTATCAGTAATTTTAGATGGCCAGCCCGGGATTCGAACCCCGACCCCGAGATCAGTATGGACTATTATACTCGTACTCTAACGTTTACCACCCCTTCCATGTTTACCAACAAGGTTTTAATTTCGCGGTCAAGGCCGTAAGCGCGAATTCAAGACACCGTGAATTCAAAAGGATCCAATTAACGCGAAAATTGGACACCGTGAAATATACCCGCTATACAGTATCTCCAGAAAGATAGTTTTATATATTTGGTCAAGCATAAGAGATCGACTTTCTGAAAAATTCTTAATTGGGCTTAGGCATGTGTAGGTATAGACTGTTTGTAGCTAACCGTAATGTTTGAATGGGATAATTTGTTATGAACGTTTGAACACAGGTATTCAGGAGCTGCATTGTTCAAGCTATTGGGAGGATTATGCTTGAATAAATAATATTATTATTAGTGGGGTTCAACCGTTGAAAAAAATGTTCATGTGATCTCTAGGTATTTTTTGATGCCTTAAAATTGCGATTTAACGGTACAATAATTACTAGTGCATTATATATTTCATTACACATCCATTGAAGAACAACATTCAAAGTCATGAAAATAAATTGCATCGTAACGTCTCTTTGGGAAACACTTTAAATCAACTTGTATGACATGTTGCGAGCAAAAGCGCATATACCTTCAGATCACTTTATGACATGTGATAACCGGAAGTTAACTTGTTTATACATGGTGGTATCAGTTACCGTTATACAGTACCCAGTTGGTCTTCATTTGCCAAGTATGGTTTTATATTAAGTTTACGGACGCTGGTCATGTACTTTATTATAAGAACGGTATAAAACAGAAATACGTTCATTTCTCCCCGAGGAACAATGTTTTACAAAAAGTGGCTATCTTCAGATTCGTAAATACTAAATAAAGCTTTGTCCCTTCCAGCAAATACAACCTCCGCAACGATTCTGACATGAACTCTCGTAAAAGCGCTAGAATAGCGCATTAAAAGTCATCTTTGTTGAAAACAATACCACGTCGATTCCATACATCTTACTGTGAATCCTTACAAAGTATTTCCACCACCATTGTATCGCGCTCTGGGACTTGGATAAATCAGATGTCAGTTTCACTACCATGACGTTGGAAATGGATGTTGAATGTTTGTCGTATTTCTTTTCAGTTTCGGCCAGTACTTATTAAATCCTGTCAGTGCAATATGCGCTGGTCACAATGTGCTATTCTCTAGGATCCCCGAACAATCGTCCACTACTCAAGTTTTCCGCATGTTTGGTTAAGTTATTTGTCTGTTCTAGATTTGATCTGTAGATTCGATAGAACTGGTTGGTTGTGTTATGCACGAACACAAATCATAGGCACTTGGTATCAAATTATTTGAGGGTACCGTTAATGTGAAGCTACTGTTTCTATTTGGAAATCCAAAGTGTAAAAATAATGAATTGCAACTTACTGAAACCTTGTGCTTATGAACAAATGTCGCAATATTTTTTTCCTTTCGTTTCTGAACAAAAGCATATTTCATTTAAATGTTTTTGTAAAGAAAAATGTGTGATTTAAAAAGTATAAATTAATGGTGTATGCATTCATTTATGTATGATGCATTTCACGAGAAGGTTCATTTGTTTTTTGCATTTTCATTCAACCATACTTGATAATTAATTTGTTAAAACGCTTTGAACTTAAGTTTTAGTTTATCCCCAATCTAGTAATTTTAGCAACACTACTTTGTCACAAATTCTTAGCCTTATAAACTAGTAAATTAGGTATTCAACCTTTCCGTTGCTATTTCAATTAATCAGTCCTGAGAGTAGTGGTTAGAACAGAGATTACCCACGTACTAGTCGAAATGGTGATTTATTTATGGTTCTAATTACAGTGGCCACCATTTAAACGAATAAAAACGATTGCTAAATTTCGGGGGGGGGGGGGTATTGACGCAATGTTATCCCGTTTCGTGAATTCGTGCAAATTATAGCCACGTTTTGCTAAATGACAAAGTTCTTTTGTAGCAATTAGTTTGTTATTAATACGATTTCAGTGAAAGATGGTGCGCTAATATTTTCACCATTTATCATATTTAGAGTCTGTCATTATCTTGATTAGATCTATTTGCGGATTTTTCCAATGATTTTCTACTGAAGGGTTTCTACGTATCAAGCATCCTTCTTCTCGCCTGAACGCTGTTTTTATCTGACTGAAGTAGTCCGTGTAAGTATGTTTGCATTTGCATGGTATGAATTATTTGCAATAAATGATAAAAGATAGTGTTGTCTTCAATTCTATGTTTCTTCCCATTAAACTTCAAAATCAAATGTAAATTATTAAAACAAATGGACAAACAGCGAAAATGTCAGATATTTAAGAGCTCATAAAAGTGATTCTTTGCCTATGTATCTACATATGTATTGCAATGATAACGTTGACTAAGAATAATATACATGTTCAATTTGTATTTATACCACACGTGAATGTATATATTTCGAAGAATTATGGGCAATTAAATCTACTTTGAATGATGAAATAATTACACGCACACGACATATTCCCGGCAGGGATAAACTATCATCCACACAGACATATGCGTGTTAACAATTTAAGAAAAAGTTAAATGTAACTGCGCATCGTTCTATATGTCAACCAGATGCGATTTAGAGTTACACAGTAGAATTTCGTGTTTTCCACATCACTAGGGTTTTAGTTGAAATTTATAAATGCACAAGACTTGTAAAATAGTTAATTGTTTTATCAGTTTCACATTTAATGTCGCTTTCAGTTGAGTACGTACGTTGCCCCCGTTTCACATTTCGTTAAAGCTTATAAATGGGCTAGCGGGATATTTCAATTTTACAACAATTTGGAAATGTGGAATTCAATTGATTCCGAACATATTTCGTAATCCACACTTGTCTTAATACTTTGAATTACATACTTTATGTTCTCTCTAAAATTCACTAGAAGATGTTCTTACTTGTGTATGCATACTAGCATTAGCCTTTGCGACAGGTATATTCCCTTTGAATCTATAGAGCCACGACATACCCCGTCTCCAGTTTGTCTCTGATGACTTTGTTATAGTTTGAAACTACTCAAAATGCATTTTCAATCTGTTTATTAGTATTTAGCTTATTATGGATGGCATTTGGCATGAAATATGTCAGTGTAATTTTAGATGACAATATAACACATCACTAGTGTAAAGAGGGCAACAGTAAATGTTTCGACAAAATTTTATCATCTGCAATATCTAGAAATTAACTCTAGTTGAGAGTTACAAGTTATATAGTCCGAGTACGAAGCATTCCTATATAGCGAGTGTGAACAGGGCTGTGTTAATAAACAATATAGCATGTAACCGCGTGAATCGTGTAGCTAGCTACAAACAAGCAAAACTTTCTCCGACATTAAATTGTCCAATTGTAAGGGCAATAGAAAGCATTTATCAAATACCGAGTCAAGCATTGAAAATGGCTACATATCTAAATTGGTAATATAATGTAGTTTGGATTTTTTTCAGAAAAAAGTACGATAGTCTCTATGTATTTGTTAAGAATGCTAATGACCAATACTTCAGGTCACAAACCACCAAATAGAGTCGTTCTTTAACTCAATGTAAAGTGACCTAGGTCAGCCAAAAAAAATCAACTTTTTGTCCATGGGGCCCTCTCAAAATCTTTTAATCAATAGAAATAGCATCCAGCTTGAAGAAAATGAAAAAAAAGTAGGGGGTCATGTATCATATAAGACAAATTTGGTTCGTCAAACGCAGTGAACAGATTTTCTCACATATACGGATTTACTCACTGTCCGTTAGCCCCAACCTTACTTTCACTTTCATATTTAAGCCAGAATACAAAATATTTCTGAATAAAACCATTTCACTACATCACATACATGCATACAAAGCATTTAACACCAATTTCATGATTCTGATGCTGATTTGTCAAGACATACCCCCATTTCTAGTCGCTTTAAAGTTTTTTAACGGACTATTTGACTGTATCTGAATTTGGTCCGCGTAGGCATTTAGTGGTTATTTACCTTCAGTGGTCAATCGAAATATTCCACTTTGAATTAATGATCACGTAGCGGCTGATATTGACGTACTACTGAGAAAGCCACCATGAAGACAGCATCAATAATACCCTATTGTTATGTGGAAGCACAGAGCGTATTTCCTAGGAGGAATTGCTTACAGTTAGACGGCCGGCTAATTATTACACTAATGTAGTATTGAGCTTCATCAAGCCGCACCGCACCTGATTATGACTATTTCTGATTACACTGTACTTGTCTTGTAGTGGCGCTCGTATTGTGAAGAATTGGTGTGATAACGAAACGAATTTGCTTTCAATGAGGATATTCCATATGTCAGATACAATGGCTGAAAAATATCATTTATTGTTAAATAAAACTCGTCACGAAGAGAAATGATGCTTTATAATTATGTGTTTTATTAAATTTCCTTCCCTGCTTATGGGCATCCGTTTATTATGCCGTATAGAGGTATTTCTATGATGAATGGACCGATGTATATGGAATGGGAAATAAAATCAAACGAGGCAATTCCAACAAAAACTTACTTGCAAACAATCCTCCTATAATTTTGTGTTTTACTTAATTTCCTTCTCTGCTTTTTGGAATCAGTATATTTTGCCGTATAGAGGTATTTTATGATGAATGGGTCAACTAATTTGGAAAGGGAATAAACAACAAACGGGGCAATTTCAACAAAACCTTGCTTCCAAACAATCCTTCTAAAGAAATGTGTTTGCAGCAAAAGAGACAAAAGTGATGTTTGCGCTTTTAGATATTGATGGCATTCCTTAAAAGTGGCAAGGAAGGATATAGCTAAGGCAGTCGTATACTGTTTGAAAGGTACCCGACCACATCCAACCACATCAACCGTATTCACCGACTGTTTCCAACATGAAATGTTTAATAACACTCGATCATTGTCAAGGATAAATCTGCAAGCTCCCATATCCAGCATCACATTAACAAAATGAATCACATCAACAAAGAATACAATGTTCCTAAGCTGGAAGTACAACGCTGATGCAGCCGGAGACCAAAACACCATTGGCGAATGTTTTGCATCTTTGACTTTTTCGAATCCAAAATTGTTTGACTTCAGTTAATAATTGTCTAACGTAACTTTCTGTCGTGCCATTTAAACTTGGAATAAATTTATATCGACTTGGTAATGTGTTCTGTCACGGTTAACTGATGGAACACGGACAGTGAAATGCTTTAACTTAATATATGGCTTTACATCGCCATACTTAATTCGTATTGCTAGTTTGTAAGAGTCTAAATGGTATTTCCACGACCACACGTTGAGGAATATTCCCTCAAAGCCATGGTGTCCTATGTGAACAAGCACACGCTAGCTCAATCGTCGTTCTTGCGCTAGAAACACTTCAATTTGATAATGATCTTTTGAAACCTTACAAATATAGTGTCCTGACAATTCCGATGAAATTGAGAGACATCGAGGGTTTATTCAACAAGGCATATTTCTGATTTTGTGGTATCTCCACTTACCTCATACTTGTACATGTGTCGAATTTTTAACTTATCTACAATGTTTAGGTGTTTTTCTTTCGCACTGTTAAATTGGTAAAGTGATATTACCATGGAATAACAGGTCCCGAACGAAACAAACAATATAAGAACGACCCTCTGCAATGATAAAATTTGTTATGTTTTAGTGTTTTTTCGAATATTTACCATCGTGTCCACTATTCACTTACATATATAATGTTTTGTTGTATGTCAAACTTTTATTCAATCAGTTCCGATTCTTTGAAACATCAATGGACTTGATTATCAATGATCACAAACGACCATCGGTCAGGGGATTTACACCAAGACCTAGCTCCAGATTGTTAGTAAGTAAGTGTCAATGGGTTAGTAGGTTCTAGTCAATTGACTTAAAGCGCAGCTATTGGTATATGTATTAATTAAAAATAGTATATAATTTGTTTAGATTCTGGTTAACAAATTCCATATTGTATATTTTGTAAATAACCACCAGGTTACCACAGCGGAAGTACATCTTGTATAGGTCTGCTTAGACATACTCGATTGTATTCAAATAGTGTATAGAAGAACGCGTTGGAAAATACTACATTCAACGAAACAATAAAACAAAACGTCTCACAATACAATCTATGAAAACATTTGCATCAAAGCGCACGTTTAGCAGTGTTGAAAGTATTGTAATGCTCAAATATTTTACATAGAAACTTCGAAATAAAAATATATACGTGTATGTATATAAGAAGTATTCATTTAAAACCCTAAGTCACGAAGTCATCCTAATTCACAGACATTTGTCAAAATTTGAAGTTGTGAAGGCATTAATTGCTAAAGCATGAACGTTTGTGGCATTTTCCTTTTTGTGAAAGCACAAATGTGTCATGAAAAAATGCTTTAACTCCCGCAAATGTCTTTATTCTTCTCTGATTTCTTTTTCTGAAGATTTCAATAGAAATCATATGAATCCACTGTTTCATTTTGCATGAAAGGTTTTATATACTGACCCAGTTTGTCAGAAGGTGTGTCAAGAAATGAACACAAACCTGGTTAACCACAATGTCAAGCTAAATACTCTTCACAATTGTTCACCGCTATTGTGCAATAGTTCTGCCACAGAACCGGTTTCAATTATTGCACACATGTGGGTTGACTTTTTTATTTATTATTTCCTTGTACGAATACCACAGGTATAGCCAGAGTGATAAAGCACGTTGTATATGTAAGTATAAGTGTAGCGTTGTATGCACATGTGTCCTCGACTATCACATTGAACACTAGGGTACTGTTTAATCAAAGTATTTACGAAAATCTTAAACTTACGCCTAAATTTAAATTCATTATAATGCTTTTGCATCTACAAATTGGGATACGTTATTGTTTGAAATCATTAACTTATTTAATTAACTATTGGTTTAAAATATTGCTTTATCAGAATCGGTAGCAGTATAAAAAATATAAAGATTTCAGATTTGAGCGTAAGTTTACGGTAACCGCAAATGATTTGATAAAACAGTACTCATGTACACATTGGTAGATCAGCGATTGATTTCTTCGACATGTCCAATTCGGATACATCGGATAATTCGGGTAATCTCTCGATCGCATGTTTGTTCAAATAATATGTAAAGAAAGTTGGCTTGATAATTCAGCTGTATGCTTTTTCCAGAGAACATTTTATCGCTCGACAAATTGTTTTTGTGTCAACAGTTGATCATTGCACCATTGCAAGCGACAAAAGCGCTCAGTTCGATGCTACAGTGCCACAGCTTCCCGTTAATTTTTGTGTGGTCGGCTCATTTGTTAACATGCCATCTGATTTCATTTTCCTCAACATTGACTAACAGCCGACTTGCATATCATTTCCTCTTTGGTAACAGTTTATCCCATTTAGAAACACGATTTGTATTTTGAACACCATATTAGAAAACACAAAATAACCAAAAGAAAATAGAATAATTGTAAGACTTATAATTGTAAGCGATGTTATCATGGTTGTAACGCCCTCGTTGTGAAGCAGGAACAGTGTTAAGGTAGACAAAGAAAGTGAAACCAATACTTTACCTGGTGTTGGAGTCAGTAGTCTAGTAGTTGTTGAACTCGGCAAGGGCATGGTAAGGTTTTAAAGACACAGACAAATAATGTAGACCTCTACCCATCAAACTGATTAATTGAAAATAGTGTATGGGTGATAGAGATGTATTTTTAGTGGACTGTCCATTCTTAATAGAAAACTAGTTATATCCATCCCACCTTTCTTCAAGTGTGCTATAGAGAGATATATCGCTGGCTTAGAATGAGAAGGCCGAAAGTACAAACTCGATATTTTGAGAAAACAAGAAACACCTGTCCGAAAATTACTCTTTACTATAATAAATGGTAAAACAGCTGTTTCAACTTCAGTTTGGGCAACATGACAAGTTCCTATATTCATGAAAATAGGCTCTTAAGAAGCGCCTCGTGATGTTGATCTTAAATATTAAGAGTCTGATAAGGTCGTAAGAAATGAGGACCTACTCATTCTAAGACAACGATGTCAGCTATATTTTCATAACAATGGTTCTTCTATAGCTGTTCAATGCGATTTTCGAAAGGATTCTAAGCGAATTTTAAGATGCTACATTTGAAAATCAACATTTTCCAGATGTTATAAAACTTGTTCGTTTTGCAGAACATTCTCGTGAAAATGTTTTGATAAAGTGCAACACGCATGAATGATGTTTTTGCGAAGACGCCATATTTTGCATAGAAAGATATTTGTATGCATCTTCTGGGAAAACAAGGGGCCCTTTGTATTATCACATTCTATTGTTATGTTTTGTATCCGTCTAATTTTTGCATTGATCTAATTTCAAGCGCGTAAACAGACAAAATGCATCATTCTACTTAAAACAGTTTCCCTTTTGCATTCCCTCGAAAGTCAATATTAAAATATAAAAGCATTGGTAATTCTGATTAAATAAACAAGTTATATCCATCCCTACCTTCTTCAAGTGTGCTATAGAGGGATGTACAGCGCTGGCTTAGAATGAGAAGTCAATCGATCACTTACTGAAAACGACCAAAAATGAACATCGACCATTTTCGCTATCATCTAAGTCGGATGTCTTGATCGGTCGATAGGATACGATTTAGGAACTATAATTCTGTAAGTGGCTTCAATGTGATACACATCGGGACACATTGTGACAGACTGTGTTTTGTATTTGACATGTGAAGAGTTTACCACGCCATCGATTCATAACCAAGAAAAAAACGAATCTATCGTAAAAACCGACAACCAGACATTTTCTAAATTTCAATGTACCAAGTACTATAATAAATATAATTAACAATTAAGGATCGTGCTATTTCCCTGATGTCACCAGTGACAGATTTATTATCTGCGAATACCGAATGCTATTACATTTCTAATTCGACCTTTGCACTGCGACAATTTTAGACGCGGCCGCTTCAGTTGGTCTCAAGTCAAGTCGCTATCGATTTTCCAGCAATTTGGACTATATCTAAAAAAACAGACAGAGCAATTTCTTCAAGATTTTCTCCCATTTTTGTAATTTGTCTCGACTCTCTTGATCCAAAACATTGCTTTGCGTCTGAGGAATAAAAAAAACTGGACTATTTTGCGTTGAGTTCGTGGAAAATATCGCGACATCGAAAACAAAAGCCTAACGAGTGATGAATTTTGTTCATGATGTGCATTTTGCTTTTGTTATTTGAAATTCCAAATATATAAGACATCACAAAATAGCAAATTTACTCAAGTTCGTCAAGAATGTCAAGAGACGGATATGAATGATTTTACAGGAGCTAGATATCCTAATAAATTCCACTATCTTCTCAATAGAACGGAAATGCACAAGCTGTTTCAAAAGACCGCACGCCACTGTTCCATTAACATCACATGTTGTGGCTTTCTTTGGTTTTAGCTATTGTCTTCGCTCAGATAACGGATTGTGGTTATACCTTGAGAGCTAATTGAAACCTTTAATTGAAATGCACGTGACGTACTCAAGTAATGCTGTGCAAAAAGAAGGTGTTAGCTTCCATCGTGTTTTACTATTTATCTCAACATTTTTGTAGCCGCATGACTACACTCCTTTACCTAGTAAGTTTCCCATGAATTAATTATCAACCAGTATACTAAATTCCTTTTCTTAACTCTAGTCAATGGTGGTAAGAACATATAGTCGGTCACAAATTTACTCGCTTCATTTAATGGAAACCTTTGCATGAAATAAGCCTAATGCTTGCATCAGTTGTAAGATTAACGAGGCTATGGAAGAGAAGTATTTCGTAAATAAAAAAACCTGGGTCGTCCTGCAGCGGAGACTTGCGGTCGGGTCTAGGCTGCTTTTCATTCAGTAATTTTGGGAGCACCGTTTGTTTAATTTGTTATTTCGTTGTGAGTTTGGACCATCCTTCGTTTTAGTGGCGGGGCTTGGACTTTTAATCATTTCATTGATATTGCTCTGTGTGGTTGTGTGGTATTTTTACTGTTTTCTTTGCTGGACTGGTTATGCTGAGTGCTGCCTTCCTGTCCGTTTAAAGATCATAGGAACAGTACTTGCAGAACTTGAAACAGAAAAAGGCAGAACACGAAGCCACAAAAAAGCTGTGTATAATTTGGGCAAATTTATCTAGTACATACTTAATCATATAATGGCAAGGTCCTTAGGTCTAATTATGCCAATATGGAGTAAATATGCGTTTGACTATAAGGTATATATTGTTTACTTTAAAGTGGTATGATTTATGACAATTTTAGTTGTGAATGTAGCTAACTATTCTCTCTGTTTGCAAGTTTTTAGAACGCTTAACATGCAACTAGAACATAGAAAGAGTGAAACCGAACTTTACTTTGTCAACACGCCATATGTGACACTGATATGCGACATCAATAATTTGTATGGAATCACACAATAACAGGACTGATCATGCTTCTAATATTCTGTCTTTTCTCATTAAGTTGTGCATATTTCCACATGTCGTCCCAAAAAAGCACGTGAAATTGACAAAAGCCAAACCAGGCCACATATTTCATTTCCCGTGTGTGTCAATTTCAATTCGTGTATAAATATCTGAAACAAAACAACCCATTGTTGGTTGTCTTTCGTGACTTGTCTACTAAATTTGTTTCCATGGCAATAAATGACAGCAAATTTACGCGGAATGATTCGAAATGTCAACCCGTCCATATTGTTTATTGAATTTCAATTATACTGCCACTTCTCAAGACAGTTTTGACAGCACCTCAGTAAGGAATAAATCCACATTTCACTATTCTGCGAAAAATATTGAACTCACTTTTATGAACAATTATCAAAACAGACAACTCTATGAAGATCGCAGGAAAATTGAGCAGCACGGTGTAAATTTAGATTAAATATTAAAATTTGGATTTCTGAGAAATTTTGTCAATAACAGACGTGGTGTACTCAGTGGAAATAAGCGAAGCACTGGCATATTGTCAGTATATCGACGTTTTCAAGCAACTTCAAGTGTTGAAAGTCACAAAGTGGGTACACTTAAGTCATATTATCGTCAGAGCAAATAAAGGATTGTCCCGATGTGAAGTTCTTTCAACGCTACGCCCACTTAAAGCAAACATATACAATAGCAAACCGTTTTCAATGTATTAGAAATCGCTGTACATATTTCCGGACTGGATGTCAATTTACGGAATTCTTTGGGAGTTTCTAGCTGATTAGGAATGTGGCATTAAACTTACAGTTCCAATATACTATAGACACAGCCGGCTAGAACCGAATTACGAAAACGAGACAAGCGTCATCATGATTAATCTTGTCTGATGTTTATTTTTGGAAAAAAATCGGAATGGTGCAAATCGATCCCGTTTGAGAGACAAAAAATGAAGCAGCGTCTGCATCTTATATTTGGTGGTGCGCATGTCAGAAATAGATATACCACAATGAAAACAATTCCAATCTATAAGAAAGTTCGTCTATCATGCGATTTGACCAAACTGAAGTTTGTTTTACCATGAGTAAAAAGTAATTGTCAGACAGCTTTTATTGATTTCTCAAAATATTGATTTTGTACTTACGACATTCTCATTCTAAGCCAGCGAAATATAAGTCCTTTTTTCAGCCTTTCTGTCTGTGTTTACTAGTAACGTTACCATCTTACGTAACCCAACCAACTGTTAAATAATATTGTTATCATAATGAACCAGTTTACGTTTTGATTATCCGACTTCGAAAACAATCCAAATCTCTCCACTTTTTTCCACGTACAAGACAGTATTATTACGCCATTTTTAAATTACTCTTCCAATAAAAAGATGTAAACGGTTCTGTTTTGGGTTAGTCAAACCATTCGTTCATTACTACCATATTACATTATTGGTATCTGGTTGTTCAATGTATTGAAATGACTTCCACCAGACACATTATTTTAAGAGTTTAGTATGGTTTAATACGGAGAACCATTAGTGGCATTGTGATGCCTTGTCAGCATGGCGCTAGTATAATGTCGTACTACTAAATATTCGTTAGAGTCGCATTTCAACAAGCTTTCATAAAATATGACTGTGCATAGTAACAATGACGACGGTTATTGTGTATCAACATAATGCTGATGCCTGTATTCAGTTTAATCTGCGAGAAAGACCACCTGCAAACAAAGAGCATGATTACAATGCCCGCAGCAAATTTCACTGATTGTATCTTCGATTTCACCATTTTCGATTATATTTAACATAACTATTTATATACCAAAGTAGATACCCCCATCGTATTTACAAAGATACACCTAAACAATCTTGGTCCAGCCTCGGAAAAATTGCCATTACGCCAGAGTAGAGATCACTTCTCCTGGTTGTTTGTCGAAGGCTGTTTGGCGAAGGTTTTAAGTTAATCAATTGGAACATGTGAATATAATTTACCGTTGAAATTGATAAAGGGTATTGATTGACATCTGCATAAATAAGCATAAATAGTATTTCTATGGTTTCAGAAAGTCGTTCTTGTTTGGTTAAATACTATTTAGATATATAAAGTCTGGCGTTTCAAAATATTTCGGAAAGAAACAATTTGAAAAAGTGACATATTTAAGCTCGTATTAGCATGAATTCCATTAGAAATTGTTCAAGAAGCTATTAAGTGTCAACATTATTAACAGTCAAGACCATCAAGGTAGTCAATTACAATACGAATTTCGTTGTGTGAATTCTGCAGACTGTATACGGTGAAAAAATAGCCTTCGAAATACATTTAGATAATTATAGTATAGCATCCAAACTACTGCAAAACAGTTTTTTTTTAATGTGAACAAAAATAAAATAACGAATAGTTCAATAGCATTAGACATTAAATTTCTTTTCGTACACAAATATCCTGTACACCAAAACACCAACATGATATGAGATAATATCATCAAATCGTTAAAGTAATTAAAACGTGATAGCATAGTCAAAATCATTTAACAAACATGAAAACAATTTGTGTTGAAATCGCTCAGAAGTTTTGAGTGAGATCACGGCTCATTTAAATATTTTGATGTTTATTGCTTGTAACGAGCACACTATTCAGTAAAACATCATTTATTGCCCTCTCAGGGTTGCTGTTAGTTCGGGTTTTGTTAGTCATAAATAAATACCATATTGGGAAAGTCGTAATCAACATTTTTGGCTAGCTGCGTCGTGTCTGAAACACACACAAACTTCTCATAAATTTTACCTCCGGGTGAATTTAATTTTCTGAGAAAAGTTTTGTGAAGACAATACAAAAGTCCACAATTTTAAGTTTTAAAGACACAAGCGTACAAGGGCACAGCAAAACAACATCGCATTAAGAAAACTGTAATAATAAAACAATGATATAATAATAAGTATAACTCAACAATAATATAAGACCACATCAGTGAACGAAACGCCATAGACAGACAATATATTCTTTATTTTAAGTCGGATTACATTTACAACAATATAACAGCATTTACAACATTATACCGACAATTACAACATCATTACAACATGTACAACAATTTAACACCATCTACCACAATATACTAACATTTACAACAGTATAACAACATATACAACAATATAACAACATTTACAATAATATAACAACATTTACAACAGCATTTATAACAATATAGCAACATTTACAACAGTATAACAACATTTACAACAATGTAACAGCATTTACAACAATATAACAACATTTACAACAATATAACAACATTTACAACAATATAGCAACATTTACAACAATATAACAACATTCACAACAATAAAGCAACATTTACAACAATATAACAACATTTACAACAATATAGCAACATTTACAACAATAAAACAACATTTATAACACTATAACAACATTTACAACACTATAACAACATTTACAACAATATAACAACATTTACAACAATATAACGACATTTACAACAATATAACAACATTTACAACAATATAACAACATTTACAACAATGTAACAGCATTTACAACAGTATAACAACATTTACAACAATGTAACAGCATTTACACAATATAACGACATTTAAAACAGTTTAACATCATTTACAACAATGTAACAGCATTTACACAATATAACAACATTTACAACAGTAGAACAACAAAATAACAACATTTACAACAATGAAACAGCATTTACACAATATAACAACATTTACAACAATATAACAACATTTACAACAATGTAACAGCATTTACAACAGTATAACAACATTTACAACAATGTAACAGCATTTACACAATATAACGACATTTAAAACAGTATAACATCATTTACAACAATGTAACAGCATTTACACAATATAACAACATTTACAACAATGTAACAGCATTTACACAATATAACAACATTTACAACAGTAGAACAACAAAATAACAACATTTACAACAATGAAACAGCATTTACACAATATAACAACATTTACAACAATATAACAACATTTACAACAATATAACAACATTTACAACAATGTAACAGCATTTACACAATATAACAACATTTACAACTGTATAACAACATTTACAACAATATAACAGCATTAACCAATATAACAATATTAACAAGAATATACCAACATTTACAACAATATATCAACATTAACAACATTATAACACCACTGTTACTGCCGATTTAATGTGTAATACTAATGAGGGAAGTATTCCATTCGAAAAAAATAGCGCGGATTACAGTTAAATCAGTTATTCACCCATGTATACCTTGATAAGCATAGTTTACCTGAAGGACGTGTAAATGTTTATAACCGTAATCAATTAACTTTGAACGGACTTTACTTCATAATTGATATGCACATATTAGGTTAATTAGAAGAAAACATTTATCATGTGTATGGACGTATCAAGCATAACCACTTCAATAATAAGTACATTTCAACAATAGTGTCAAGTCCATTTTTACACTATTTCATCTTTTATAGGAACTAAACTCCATTCCGATGATAAAACACGTTTGTAGACGTTTTAATAAAAAAACTTTGGTTTACAAGTACATAAAGTATTCTTACAAACCGACTTTACGCGCTTATTTTTCTTCTAGATGAATAAGTCCAGATTCTTACATAATGTATTAGGTCGGTCAAGTAAAAATATGCGATTTTAAGAGAGCTTTTGGATAAATTTTGCAATTTTTCAAATGGAGTTGAGTCACTTTAAACTAAAATATTAAGACGGACGTTATAAGAATAAACTGTTTAAATGGGTTGATAAGGTTAATTTTATTTGGCATTCATGAACCGCGACAATATTGCTGATGCTGATAATTTTTTATTTTTTATACGCCCGTTTGAAAAACGGGACGTATTATGTGAACACCCTTGGCGGGCGGGCGTGCGGGCGGGCGTGCGGGCGGCGGCGTCCAATATTTGTCTGTACTCTAACTCAAACAGTTTTTGTCCGATCATCTTCAAACTTGCTGACAATGCTTATGGGTGTAATATCTAGGCCAAGTTCGATTATAGGCCAAATCGGTGCAGGCCTTCTTGGGTTATGGTCCTTCTTTTACCAAAAAAATGTGAAATTGGCCTTGTCTGTACTCTAGCTTAAACAGTTTTCATCCGATCATCTTCAAACTTGCTGACAATGCTTATGGGTGTAATATCTAGGCCAAGTTCGATTATAGGCCAAATTGGTGCAGGCCTTCTTGGGTTATGGTCCTTCTTTTACCAAAAAAATGTGAAATTCGCCTTGTCTGTACTCTAGCTTAAACAGTTTTCATCCGATCATCTTCAAACTTGCTGACAATGCTTATGGGTGTAATATCTAGGCCAAGTTCGATTATAGGCCAAATCGGTGCAGGCCTTTCTTGGGTTATGGTCCTTCTTTTACCAAAATAAATGTGAAATTGGCCTTGTCTGTACTCTAGCTCAAACAATTTTCATCCGATCGTCTTCAAACTTGCTGACGATACTCATGGGTGTAATATCTAGGCCAAGATAAGTTTAAAGATGATTGTTCAAAAATGTTTTGACATAATATGGGCTTTTATTTCATAATCAATATTTTTTCACTAGCACAACCAAGACGGGCGTATTTTGTGACATTTTGGCATCTTGTTTTATTTTGCCCTTATACAAAAAAACCTCTAAGTAATAATTGAAATACTTCATAAGCAGACGTAATACTTCACTATAAGGAGTTCAAGCAATTGTGTGTGAATCCCACAAAGTCACGTTGCTGCAGACAGACATACACTTTATGGTACCTAGTCCAAGAAACTATATCCTTCAGACATATGTCAATTAAAACATAAGTTATAAGTTGAGTGCTGTATGTATAGAAATATGATTGAAAATCTGGAATAACTTGAAGCGGATAACTTACAAAACCCTATTAGTAACCGTTGATATAAAAGGTATACCACATTTCTCACCACTTGTATTTTTGCCGACGTAAATTGAATACTTATTGCATAGAGCCTTCAGACGCTTCAGCTTCATTACTTGACACTGGTATTATCGTCTCTTTGTCCTAATCAGGTGCATTTCTCACTTCATAATGAATCTCAAATGTACATTTATTTGATAATTAGCTCTCGCTTATCACCATAGGCTATGGAAATGGCATTACGAAGAAATCAAAGACGTGCCACTGCATTATAATGCCAAATTATTGTCAATATCTGGCCGGGCGTACATCAATATCAGCTCATAGATAGCTAATTTTTCAAAGAAGGAACTATTCGAGTGTCCACTGAAGTAGCCATTATTAGATTTGTTGACTAATAAGGCAGCTAGGGCATTTTCTGAAACCTCGAAACGACATTAAATTACCAGCATGAAACTCGGGCAAACCAATTGTCTGATTAGAGTCGTGTTTTAATTTACGCAGACAAGCAAAATTGCTCGGAACACCTCGGACTCATGCATGGGGTTCTGTTCTAAAACAAATACACACAATAAAAACTCCGAATTATGTTCATGTCCAAATGTTTTAGAGTGAATTTCTATATTGGAAGTAGGCGATAATCGGCTTGGCAACTTATTTCATGTAAGTATGTAGATTGTTAAACTGCCACACAACACACCAAGTCTTGACTTCTGTATTGGACAATATATAGGTGTTCAGTACGTGTTCTTATTTTTTTGGATCGAGACTTACAGCCCAGCACAGTCTAATCATAGCGGAACGTTGTGGAGTCAATATTGAAGGTGAGGTGCATAGCTGGATGTGTTGTTGCATCTATTGCAATGTTGTTTTTTTGTGAAACATGGACGCTCCAATAATGTCCTTCTTATGTAGAGAAGTGTACTGTTTTTATAGGAAAACGAAATATTAAACATTAAATATAAAACACGGGATACGTCAAATGACAACCGTGTACTGTCGACAGAAAATTTAAATAATTGGTATAAAACACGATTGAAAACAAATGGTTAACCACAAGAATCAGTCTATGGTGTTTTCACTTTAGTTTGGCAATTCATGTAAAAACCAGCGTGCTTGCAGTTTTCAGAAGAAAACCGAAAAAAAACTTGATTGAACCGATCAAACTTAATTAAGATTCAGAGCAAAATCTAAATCCCAGTTGTTGTTTTTTTTACAATTCTACTGGCTCCGTAATGTAACGTTCGCGTGACGATGGTCTCGTCCAGGAAAAAACACATCGCCAAAGGATCCGGATTCTTTAAGTGGCGTTACAGAAGAATAAATTTGCATGCCTCCAAAGATTGTAATTAGCGCGACGTAATTTGTACAAACAGAGACAATAACTTCACAAAAAGTTAACAAGTTTAATGGACTTGAAATATTCTTTCTCCACTGATTTTTTCCTTCACTTCCTCATAAGCACAGCTGAAATTGCTCTGGCTGACGTAGTACGAGAGGTGTTCAACTTATTTATGAACAGAAAATGAACATCGATATTTTGTTACTCTAACAATGAAATTGAATAAAAACTTTTATATTGTGTAAAGAAGTGTATCAACAAGTATATATAAAAATTGTAAATTACCAATGCGTTTCGGTTAAGTCCTAATCAGCATTAGGGTAGAGGGTGTTGTTATTTGCGTTTTGAAGGTCCAAAACTCGTAATTATTACGTTTACATTTTCATTCTTTAATCGTTGTTTTAGAATCAACCTGATAGAAAATTATATTGTTAAAGCATGAGAAGACTTCGACACCCACTGTTTGGTTATACTATATATCAAAGTTATATTCTTAAGTTTTTTATTTGGCTTTGTATATGGTGACATGAAGCTGAATCTGGACGAAACACTATGTTCTTGGAACAGTTACTAGGAACGATACGTAACATTTTTTTTGTTGAAAACCTGATTTGAAGCCTTCAATTTCGTCAATATGATATTGATTTTGATGTGCGTATTTCCATGATAACAAACCAAATGCCTTTCCATGAAAACGGATGTAAACACACAAAGCTGGACAAACATGACCTTCTCCCTATACTTGTGACCTTTTCTAAAATAGCATACCATAATCTATCATAACATTCTTTATGATTTAGCATTGCTTCGCCATAATCAAACATTTTTTCCATATAATGTTGTTTATTTCGCATTTCTAGATTCCAAGACTTTTGGCTGCGAGGCATGTTTTTCTTGATTTTCAGCGTGCATTTTCCCAGAACTATGCATTAAACTGTTTCGAAATATTGTCACTGATAGTTTCTATGGACACTCCTATCTGTGGTACTATTCCACGGTTTGCTAATGGATTCATCATATATATCATAAAACCAATTTAACTTTATAGTATAGGTTTTGGCAATGTTGGGCAATTTTCAATTCTTGGTACCATTTCACAATTATTGGAAACAGATTTTTAATAACACGTCTTACGACAAATACTACTGATGTTCTCATTAAAAATGCAAAATAAAAATTTACTAACACTTTCTTGATGCTTATAAAAGGGCCATTTTGCCTTAAAAACAGGAAAAACAACATCATCTACTATATTGTTGTTTAAAGCTTTAACCAAATGAAATATACAATGTATGATGATCATATGTTCGACTAAAAACTTTTTCTCGTATGGTTTAAAAAAGATATTTCAATTGTTTTTATTCAATATTGCACAATCGGTATCCAGGTTTTGTTCATAATTAAGTTGAACACCTCTCGTAGAACGATTTAAAATGATGGGTTTATTCAGAATCGAGCATTGTTGTTAACTTATTAATACAAGCAATAATTAACAAATTACATATTCATATAATATATTAAGTAAAATGAAATACAAGACCCACTCAAATTTACATTATCCAACGTTTCGACTTTTATTTTAAGTCTTCATCAGGGATACATGCAAATTATTATGCTCATACGTACACCGATAAATTAACAAAGCCAAAATTTTACATAATTATGTAATGTACATCAAGATATAGAGGATATTTGTATTTGTCCGTGTATGATCGGCTGATAATGCACCGAGTGAGCAGTTGACGTAATATTTTCACAAGTGGCGTATCCACGAGTGAAAATATAAGTCAGCTGCTCACGAGGTGAATAATCAAACGATCATACACGGTTGAATTATAAATATTCTATTTATTTCATACTTCAAATAGCTTAAATGATGTAAATACTCCACAATTTACCTAAAATGTTTTGCGTGACGTCATTTTCCCGCCATGCACGCGTCGAGCTGCAATCATATAGTTCTGCTGCAATGGTTCAATTTCGTCCATTTGTTTTACATTTATGTACATATAATGTTCTGTTATTTGTTAAAGATTGAGAGGGCAAGTGAAAATGCTTATATTTTATTTGTTTAAAAAAAAATAGTCCGTTTGCGTGAAATTAAACTGTGAAATAATCGGGGAATAATCCACCGTTATTCCGCTGTAAACCACATTTAAGCATGAAATAAATTGTAGTTTACATTTTCGACACTTTCTTCCTATCTTCGAATCATTTTATTGTGTTAACTTTCTCCATACCTCTCCACATACATGTATGACTGTTATTCGTTCCTGTGATATTGATATTGGGATCAGTGATTGTTATTTATGTCTATAGAGCTGTTCTAGGGATCTGTTACGCAGACCAATGTTATAAATATAATAAAACTCTCATATTTCGTTGCAGAATATGACAATCGCTTTCATATCCTGTTACAGAAGTCTAGAGGTTGTTTCAAAACCACAATGTTGTAGAAACTTTGTATGTTATTGTAATGTTGCACCAAATGGTGCGTTATTTCCATCCTGAGATTATTGGAATCACAATGAATTCATTCTAGAAGATATAAAAGATAATCATTACTTTCCCCTTAAATCAATTTAGCGCGTTCCAAATTGAAAGAGATAAAGATCGTCTGTTTTCTGTAATAACTTCTCCGTGTATGAAATCTTGTTTATGTTACATACGCTATGATGCATATTCGCCAACATGTCGATGGATATTTGGAGAAACACCAGTCTTATGATTCACTATTTTCACAAAACCACAATTAAAATGCAACACAGTGTTTTCTATAGATGGAAACGTATATTTTCTATTTCTGACATAGAGTACTGAATGCGTTGCCTTGTAACCACGTATTGTCGTGCTTCTCTCCCTTCGGTTGTAATGTTACATTAAGTTTACATGTATACGTATTCTATTGGAGCGATCAGGCTTATGATATTATTGTATTCATTCAATTTCCATAAGATTAAGCAGGAATTTTAATTCCAGTCATATTCAGCGGTTGTCCCAGGTCTTACATGCTTTCTTGACATTCGTTATTGTATGTTGCTCCCGAGGAATCAATGGACTCTTTCTCCAAGTAGTCAAAATAAAATGATGTTTTAAGTCCCATTACTTATCAGTTATTGATCAGCTGGACATTATACATGCACTGACACCAAACTTACAATGCCGAGTGAGATGTTAAGCAAGAGAGGACTACCAGTTCAATTGTCGTGGCCTAGGATCGATCCTGATGCCTCTCACAATCCAACCGGACCTATAACTAATAGTTGTACATGGAGACAAAGATTATTGTACATATCGCTGACTTAGAATGGCTTATACGACTGTTACATATTTAAAATCAACATCACCGTGCGCTTCTTATGAGCACATTCGCATGGAAATTAAAACGTGTCATGTTGATCAAACTGAGGTTGAAACATCTTTTTTTACCATAAGTAAACAGTAATTTTCGGATGTAATGTTTTCTTATTTTCTCAAAATATCGTTTTTGTACTTAAGACCGTCTCATTTTAAGCTATGTATGTACTGTATACCAGGTGAAGATTTTATTTTTCAATTCAAGTCATGCATTTGTATATTGTGAAGTGGTAAAAGGAATAAAGAATAAAAAGGACAAACACATTTTCAATGAGATGGTCATACTTATTATTGAAGCTGACTCTTATTGCATGAAATTATATCAGCCTTAGAGTCATGTTGGTTTTATCATTGTTCTTGTAACAGATGTATGCTACGATTTTACAGAAACAATAAATGCAAGTGATACATAAACGATTTTCAGCTTAGTGCACCTTGGGGGACGTTGATAACATAATTATGGACTTACATGCTCGGATGTTGGCGCCTATTCTATGTGCATGCATTTGTCTGGTGAGTTGGCATTGTCTTTACTACCACAAACAAAGCTTTTTATTTCACTTCCACATGTCCCGATGTTTATTCAACAGGCTTTTTTGGAAATAAAGACGCATGATACGTGGTCACAAAGGTTAAATTAGTACACGTTTGATGATTGTTAATATACTTGTTAAAAACTACTAAGTGAGTAGTTAACATTGTTATATAACTAAGTCCATCAGGACCACCTTCTGCATGCATATATATCGCACAGGTATATTTGCAGGGTCAGGCCTTTCTTTTTCTTTTCAGGGCCATTTTATATTTCACACACATATTCATGGAGTCAGGACCTTTTCTAATGCCTTACTGGGTCATTCCTATTTCGCTGTGTTCAGCATATTTGACATTCTGCGTTCATAGTTTTGGTTAATAAAACCAACTATGATTTACTGACATTCTCAATATCATAATGCAACTTTGGGAAATATTATAGCTCTTTCTCAATTGATTGAGATGCGTATCGTCTGTTGTTCGTTTATATCTTCCAAAATTCGGCATCTTCTTATAAAGTAAATTGATGTGTACGCGCCAAATTGTCGACCGTACATTGGATAAACGTCAAGCTACATGATTCATGCTATCACAAACTCCAGATTATAGATATACAGCCACATAAAACAGAACATAGACATTGTCTGGGACGAGCATTCTATCTTATTGCAGTCGTAACACAGATATAGAATATATATACGCAACTGCCAGAAAATGTTCCGTTTTTCATTACGTGTGGTGCCGCTTTTCGGCAAGTTTTCAGTTACATATCCCGGCGGCCATCTGCCTGTAATTAATTATCAACCGGTACTAACACTTTCGTTGGTAACTGACATCTTCTTTCAGCCCATGTCCTTTAATTAGGGAGAAGTTGTCAGTCACCTTGGTCATTCCGCATTTTGTGTCCGCATCATCAGGGCGGGCATCTACATTTGTTATGGTTGAGGCTGAGTTTTTTTTATCTTTTGTATCAGAAACTGGGTCTTTCAACCAATCTTTGGGCAGCTGTGACTTGGACTTTCGACTTTCAGACGGCTGAACATTGATCTTTCTGTCGTTAAGTTCATTTGTTCGGTTAGTTGTGTGTTGGTCAATGTGCTTTGCAATTGTTTTATGTGATATTTTGTTTTTTCTGATGTCTTCCCTGTCTGAGTTTATATTATCTTTCTCCACAAGTGAAGGATATGACTGCGGCCAATGTCACAGTAGAACATGAATTCCCCATACCGGAAACTGAAGATCGCTGACAACGATCGGCTAATTAGCTGAGCATTCCGGCAATGTATCGTTCAATCAGCTGTACTTTCTGACAATGTATCGTCCAATCAGCTGTGCTTTCCGGCAACGTATCGGCCAATCAGCTGTGCTTTCCAGCAATGCATCAGCCAATCAGCTGTGCTTTCCGGCAATGTATCTGCAAATCAGTTGTGATTTACGGTGTGAATGACTAATAAAAGGGACACCGCAACTAGGCCAATCAGCTGTGCTTTCCGGTGTGAATTGCTAGTAAAAGAGACACCGCAACTAGGCCAATTAGCGGTGCTTTCCGGTGTGAATTGCTAGTTAAAGGGACACCGCAACTAGATCAATCAGCGCTGCTTTCCGGTGTATAATTGCTAGTAAAAGGGACACCGCAACTAGATCAAGCAGCGGTGCTTTCCGGTGTATAATTGCTAGTAAAAGGGACACCACAACTAGGCAAATCAGCTGTGCTGTACGGTGTGAATGGCTAGTAAAAAGGACACAACAATTACTGGAAGCAACCCAGAAAAAACGCAAAATCGTATGGCAGTATTAATATCATACAACTCTGTCTGTCGCGTAAAATTGCGTAGACTTAGGGGTCCCTTTAATTACCCCTATAAATACATTCTATAGTACATAGAAAATCCAAAACCTCACATTTACGGCGACTGGCACAATGATTCAGGATAGGTATTTGACAGTTGGATTAAACAAATGTTTTGTTTTACAATTCGGTTTAATGTGCAAGATTTTCTATGAGACTGTATGCAATTCAAAATGAAATGTTTTCTGGAGTTGCTGTACTAAATGACAAAACAAAACGACGTCGATGTATTGATTAAATGTTTGCATGTTTGTGGAAATTCCCAGAACAAGTTCACGCATACAGTATTTTCTAATCCAGGAATATGAAAGCACTAAAGACTTAAGCTTTGTGATTTGTACTTGTAAGCAGTGACTTTTTGTGAACTCTTCCGTTTCTGTTAGGGCTACTTACTTAGTCCGATTTGTTCTCCCTTTTTAGTTTGCATGAACGTTAGGTCAATGTCCTTGGTGTTTTAAATTAGGTCACGGATGGTAGTGCCTCATTTGGTCGCCGTTTTGACATGGGTTTGTGCGGTGGGCTCGCCGTGCAGCGGGGCCTTGGGGAATTTGGTCGGGTCTTGGCTGCGTTTCATTCTATAATCTCGTTGTGAAATTGGGTCATCCTGCATTTTTTCGACGGGGACTTACACTTTTCATTGTTTCTTTGGCTTATGTGTGGGCATTGCTCAGTGTAGTTGTGTTGTGGTGTTTCTGATTTCTGTTCTCGGCTGGTTAAGTTGAGTGCCACCTTCCTGTCTGATTTCCTCACACTTTTTGGTATTATCATTCAACAACTTCTCACATTAAGGTTCAGCTATTTAGATACCAAAATCATTCTGTGTAGACCAATCTTGGGAAATATTCCAACACACTTCGAACTTTGATTTTCACACGGTATTTTCTTATGCGAGAAAGACATGACTGTGCTTGACAATGAAGTTTGATTTTAAAATTTATCTCTTTTTGACTAGCTTCAAAATCATGTATACCCAAATTGTAGTTGCATTGTGCAAGCACAATTTGCAGGAAACATCAGGTGCAGTCATACTAGTATTACTGCGCATGCACTTTATTCCTTTTAAAGAATAAAGAACACATTTTAAACTAAAAGTTAATTTATTTTATCGCCAATAATAAGGTCTGAAACAACAACCCACAGATCATTATTCTGTCACATACATGTAATTCACATCATCAGCAGAGAAAAAACCGGTGCCAAAATGGTTGTTTTATTTGGTAGAGCCTGACATTTTACTGCCCTATGAGATCGTGTCAGCACGACAAATATTCCATACGCTAGCAATAATGAAATACCTTATTATTTGTTTGAAATCTTTACAATGGATAATCTCTTGGATGTTACAACACAAAGAGCATGTCACATTTTTATATAAGCATGCTAACTTCAGCGTAAAGACTATGTCGTCGTTTGGGTGGTGAATTCGAATCAACCGGAAAAGAGTGAAACTGTTAAGTTCGTATCGAATATGCATGTTCATTTCGTCTTTCTGGTATATAAATTGTAACTTATCACTTACGATCATATATTCTAATCACCTCGGTTTTTAGCATTGCAATACGCCTCTGATATAACAACCCGCCATTTTGAACTATTTCCAGTCACATGATTAGCCCCTTGTTAACAAATGCAACACATGTACAATGCAACATATACTCTACCTTAGTATATGGTCAGCGACTTTAAAGTTCATAACATTCCGTATAGGTTATACATACACGCCAATGTGCATGCAGTTATCCGCAGATGCTTTTAAACTCAGATACACCACGAAACTCCAGTTGCGTATTTCGTAAACAAATGAAATTTTCAGAAAGTCAAATATAGATAATGCTTATTGATGTTTTCAACACGTGCGTGGGGAATATTAATTATGATTATTTTACAAAGATATTTGACATTTTCCTCATGGTATGTCTGTTACATCGTAGAAATAATAAATTTGATAAGATGGTATAAAATAACCATCGAATCCGAGGGGAAACATACCGAGTTACTTTCACGCGGATGTAGCTGACTTTAGTAGTGAGGACTGTTCTATTTGGTGTATTATATACACACTTATAAACGTGGTGCATTTACCAGAGAAAACCGGAAATGGCCGAGCTTTCACGATTGACGATCATTTTAATCTTTCAATAGCAATTGCCTTTCTTTGTACAAAAGATATAGAAACACCTGATAATACGCCATTTTAACTTAAATCACATTAGCACGATCTGAAGTGAAATAGATAATGCTCAGATCTGCTTACCATAATCCTGTCTGGAAATACAAAATCTCATTTTTAAAACAGTATTTTTCATAAATATTTGATGTAAAACAGGGATAATTCTGTTTGTGGTATATATTTTCACCTCACTAAGACTACACACACACTCATAGAAATCACGTCTTTCTAATAAATAACTAATATAGTATAATAGATTATGCTGATTTCGTACGAATATAATGGAACGGTCGTCTAGCGCCGAATCAGCAGATTTATGCATTCTTCTATTTTATAAATGGCCGAGCTTTCACGATTGTGGATATAAATATGTGACGCACCATTCCGTTTTCCAGCTTAGTTAGCTCGCTAAGATTGACCTCCTAAAATCACAACAATGCAGACACATAATAGACTAACTAAAATTAACTTAACCCCTTAACGAACGTTTGGAATGTTTCCTAAAAGCTATAAAACAGTTCAATTTAATAAATCACAACATGATACGAATCTAAGCTATATCAGACAGTATGGTAATCTGTTTAGGGACTAGCAATGTTTAGGGAAAATGGCAGTTGCACTGCATAATTGCATGTCATAGCTCCCAATGTTATGAATATACGATAAAGAGATAGTGATGCATTCACGTTTTCACAAACGTTGATCTATTTAGGAACCAACAATGTTTTAAGTCAATTCCTGAATATTGCATTGAACATTTGAATTATCATAATACACAAAGTGGTTGTAAATGTTCTAAAATAAGATGAAGAGATTGAACAGCATTCACGTCTGCACAAACGTTTGCAAGTATTAGTACGAAGGAACAATAGTTCTGGGAAAAGGATGACAAGTTGAGGCATAATTCCAAATTGGCATATAATGTCCACGTACACTGATGGTATATCAGCAGAGTGTGTCGGTCAAAACTACTGACAAATAGGATGGAAAATTTAGGTAACCAATGTCACTTTCATTGGAAACGTTATTACTTTTGCCTGCACAAACAATGCTTCTTTTATTTGCAACAAAGTTGTATTGTACTGTTGTCTGGTTCTATGGCGAAGAACAAACCAGATACCCATCACAGACACCATCAGAAAGAGAAATGGAAATGAATTGGGCATACTCTCAGAAGAGACACGAACAACATGGAGAAGAACCCTCAACATAGAGCACCAAAGATGTCATGGAGAAGGGCAAACCAGACGGCACAAGATCGCTGTGGTGACGGCTCTATGCCCCAGCCGGGATGATGAGGACTAAGTCAAGTAAGTGAGTCATTGTCTGGTTCACAAAATCAAACCTACTCTTACTAAAGAACAACGAACGATTACCTTCCCATGTACCTCTTTTTGAACCGACTGTTATGGACCTTGATTACTATTTTCATACACCGATCAAGTTCGAACCGTTTAAACAGTTTTTAGATGAACATGTTTAGACGTAATATTGCATTAATTAGAAAACTTTCTATGCCATTCAGAGGTCTCGGAGTGGTGAACCGTGTAATTGAATTTTTCGCCATTAAACTCGTACAGACAAACTAAATAAAATTAGGGATGCCTTTACCATATCCAGTTTAAATTGATATCAACATCATTGAAGCGGAGAATGTTGTATAATCACATATAAACTGATGGGGCAGTAGAAGCCATACAAGCTACACTGGGGTAATGTGTTTAGGCTACTCCTCATCCGGAACATAATTCAATTCTTAGGGAACTAGCGTTAAGCGATCGAATTTTGTAGCTCTGGAATGAAATATTTCGAAATAACCCCGACATATAAACATATATAATTGTTGTGGAATGAAAACAAGACCATGGGCGACGTGTTTATTGCATTACTGTAATGTATAATTTGTTTAACATGCTAGGACGTTCCTTTAACAATTCACAAAATCGAATTTATATATTTTGGTACAATGCGAGTTTCAGCATTGGATGAACAAACATGATTTCGTTTAGTCCTATGTATCTAGGTTAGCCCCGACCATACATTGGGAGACTAGTTTCATTATCCGAACATTTGTACATATGTTTGCTAGCGATGCTCTTTAATTATTGTGACTTCAGAACACAAAACGAAATTGTACGAATCGTCTTACATCAAGCGAGTGATTAAATAGAAATATGGTATTTAACAAGTGAAAAAGCACCTATGACTGGCAATTGCGTACAAACGATGTTTTGTAAATTAGTTACAATTGTGTATTAATGATATGGTATCATAAAGACCGTTCCTGTTTGTACGCAATTGTTCTGAGAGGCATTCGAACGGGAAGTAACCAATTGAAGCATACATGTAAAGTAATGCAAATAGTGTCAAAACAAAGTATTGTAACTTCATCAATATAAAACCAATGGATTAAAAAAATAGAACGTTGGGATAACAATACAAAAACATTATGAAACTGACCAATGCATTACTTTTCCGAATACACAAAGTGCATGACTATACCGATTCCTCATAAAGCATAAATATTCCTAAGATAATCGCCTTTGCTAATTATTCCGACTATGCCAATGTATTACTATTCCACAACACCTGTGTAAACTATTCCGACAACAACAACTTCATGAACGATAAATGCATTGTTGGTGCCAGCAGTCTAGTACATGTAGTTGTTGAACTCTGAATTCGGCAAGGGCCAAAGGGCCACAGCCTAATCATTAAGATCCCTATCCATCAAACTGACTTTTTGGAAATAGTGCGTGAGTGATAGGCATGTGTTGTTAGTGGACTTTCCATTCCAAAAAGAAAACAAGTTCTATCCATACCAGCCTTCCTCAAGTGGTGTGCTCTATCGCTGGCTTAGCATGAGAAGGTCGTAAGTACAAACTCGATATTTTGAGAAAACAGGAAAACTGCACGAAAATTGCTCTTAACCTTAGATAAACAACAAGCTGTTTCAACTTCAGTTTGGTCAACACGACAAGTTCCTATATTCATGAAAATAGGGTCATAAGATCTAAAATATGAGTAAGAAATGAGGACCTATACTTTCACAACAATGATTCTTCTATAGCTTGAATAACTATAACTTCTATAGCTAGCGATTTTCGAAAGGATTCTAAGCGAATTTTAAGATGCTACGGTGTGTTAAATATTATTTGAAAATGAACATAGTCCACATGTTATAAAACTTGCTCGTTTCGCAGAACATTTTCTTGGAAATGTTTTGATAAAGTGCAACACGCATGAGTGATGTTTGTCGCAAAGACGCCATATTCTGCATAAAATAATTTAAAATATTTGGATGGAGCTTCTGGGAAAACACTGTGTCCTTTGTATTATCACATTCTATTATTGTTTTTTGTATCTGTCTCTTTTTAGCATTTAATAAATGTTGCGCAACTTTGATCCAATTTCAAGCGCGTAAACAGACAAAATGCACCATTCTGCTTAAAACGTTTTCCTTATACATTCCCTTGAAAGTCAATACTAAAATATAAAAGAATTGGCAATTCTGATTAAATAAACAACAAGTCAATCTATCACTGACTGAAAAAAAAGTGAGTGTTAAAAGAAAACATAACCTACACAGAAGGCACACTACTGGTATTTGAACCTTGTACTGTCTTACAGACTACATCCAACCTTGTCTGGTTCCCTGTCGTACTATAGTAGTTTTGTTAACGTAGTGATCTAGGGGAGGTAATCCAGACTACATCTAACCCGGATGTCTTGTTCTTGAACAGAAACGTTATATAGCAACTATAATTCTGTATGTGGCTTCAATGTGATCCACATCGGGAGACATTGTGACAGACTGTTTTGTATTTGACATGTGAAGGGTTTACCACGCCATCGATGCATAACCAAGAAAAAAATTTAATCTATCGTAAAAACCGACAAAAAGACATTTTCTAAATTTCAATGTACCAAGTACTATAATAAATATAATTAACAATTAAGGATCGTGCTATTTCCCTGATGTCACCAGTGACAGATTTATTATCTGCGAATACCGAATCTTTCCTTTGTTATTACATTTCTAATTCGACCTTTACACTGCAACAATATTAGACGCGGCCGCTTCATTTAGTCTCAAGTCAAGTCGCTATCGATTTCTCAAGCAATTTGGACTATTTCTCAAAAAACAGAAAGGCAATTTCTTCACGACTTTCTCCCATTTTTGTAATTTGTCTCGACCCTCTTGATCCAAAACATTGCTTTGCGTCTGAGGAATAAAATAAAAGACTGGAAGATCACGTTTATTTGTTTGAGAATATTTTGCGTGGAATTCATGGAAAATTTCGCGACAACGAAAACAAAACCATTACAAGTGATGAATGGTGTTTATAATATGCCTTTTTGTTTTTGTTATTTAAAATTCCAAGATTATACGACATCGCAAAATCTCAAATTTACTCAAGTTCGTCAAGAATATCCAGAGACGGATATGAATGATTTTACAGGAGCTTGTTATCTTAATAAATTCCAATATCTTCTCAATTGAACGGAAATGCACAAGCCGTTTCAAAAGACCACACGCCACTGTTCCATTAACATCACATGCTGTGGCTTTTGTTCAAGCGATTGTCTTCGCTCAGAAAACGAGTGGTGGTTCATCCTCATAATATATCAGTGATTAGTCAAGTAACTAGACACATATAAAATACGCCGGTTGAACGAGAATGGTGGTGGTTATACCATGAACTAATTGAAACCTTTAATTGTGATGCACGTGATGTACTTAAGTCATGACGTGTAAAAAGGTGTTTGCTTCCATCGTGTTTTTCTATTTTCTCAACATTTTTTATAGTCGCATTACGGCAGTTCGTTTACAAAGTCAGTTTCCCAGGAATTAATTATCAAGCAGTATACGTAATTACTTTTCTAAACTGTCGCCAATGGCGGTAAGCACATACAATGCCAAAAATATAGTCGGACACATATTTACTCGCTCCATTTAATGGAAACCTTGTAAAAATACGCCTAGTGCTTGCATCAGTTATAAGATTAGTGAGAAATTGGAAGAGATGTAGGTTCATAAATAATACAAACTAGGTCGTCCTACATCGGAGACTTGCGGTCGGGTCTTGGCTGCGTATCATTCGGTGTTAGTATCACCGTTTGTTTTATTTGTTATTTCTTTGTGAGTTTGGATCATTCTGCGTTTTTGCGACGGGGTTTGGGCTTTTAATCATATCTTTGTGTTGTGTGTTTGTATTGCTGCATGTGGTTGTTGGTGTTTTTTTACTGTTTTCTGTGCTGGGCTGGTTAAACTGCGTACTGCCTTCCTGTCCGATTTCCTCATATAATTTTCATAAAGAATACAAAATATTGGGTGTTGCAAATAAGATCAGTACATGCATCACTTGAAACAGAAAAAAGGCAGAGCACGAAGCCACAAAGATAGCTGTATACAATGTGATATCTAGTCATGAAAGAGGTCCCGGTGAATTTGACGAATAGTGTGATCGTTACGTAATACTAGTTTTACTGCAAATCACTGTCTAATCACAGGACCTTGTTTACTTTCGTTTTGACAAATACGTTGCAATCCTGAGTATAATATTACTTTTGTGTGAGTTTGGGCAAATTTATCTACATAGTTAATAATAAAATGGCAAGATCCTGTGGTCTAATTATGCCAATATGGAGTAAATATGCGTTTGGAAATAAGGTATACATGTATATTGTTTACTTTAAAGTGGTATGATTTATGACGATTTTAGTTGTGAATGTAGCTATCTATTCTCTCTGTATTCAAGTTTTTAGAACGCGTAACATGCAACTAGAACATAGAAAGAGTGAAACCGAACTTTACTTTGTCAACACGCCATTTGTGACACTGATATGCGTCATAAATAGTTTGTATGGAATCACACAATAACAGGACTGATCATGCTTCTAATATTCTGTCTTTTCTCATTAAGTTGCGCACATTTCAACATGTCGTCCCAAAAAAGCACGTGAAATTGACAAAAGCCAAACCAGGCCACATATTTCATATCCCGTGTCATTTTCAATTCGTGTATCAATATTTGAAACAAAACAACCCATTGTTGGTTGTCTTTCGTGACTTGTCTACTAAATTTGTTTCCATGGCAATAAATGACAGCAAATTTACGCGGAATGATTCGAAATGTCAACCCGTCCATATTGTTTATTAAATTTCAATTATGCTGCCACTTCTCAAGACAGTTTTGACAGCACCTCAGTAAGGAATAAATCCTTCTGCGAGAAATATTGAACTCACTTTTATGACCGACAAAACCGACAACACTATGAAGATCGCAGGAAAATTTAGCAGCACGGTGTAAATTTAGATTAAATATTAAAATTTGGATTTCTGAGAAATTTGTCAATTACATGCACTAACAGACGTGGTGTACTCAGCGGAAATAAGCGAAGCACTGGCATATTGTCAGTATATCGACGTTTTCAAGCAACTTCAAGTGTTGAAAGTCACAAAGTGGGTACACTTAAGTCATATTATCGTCAGAGCAAATTAAGGATGGTCTCGATATGACGATCGTTCAACGCTACGCCCACTTAAAGCAAATATATCCAATAGTAAACCGTTTTTAATGCATTAGAAATGGCTGTATATATTTCCGGACTGGATGTCAATTTACGGAACTCTTTGGGAGTTTCTAGCTGATTAGGAATGTGGCATTAAACTTACAGTTCCCATATACTATAGACACAGCCGACTAAAACCGGATAACGAAAACGAGACAAGCGTCATCATGATTAATCTTGTCTGATATTTATTTTTGGAAATACATCGGAATGGTGCAAAATCGATCCCGTTTGAGAGACAAAAAATGAAGCTGAGTCTGCATCTTATATTTGGTGGTGCGCATGTCAGAAATAGATATACCACAATGAAAACAATTCCAATCTATGTGAAAGTTCGTCTATATTATGCGAATTGAAGTTCATACAAACCACTATATATAGCCTAGTGGTCCAGTCTGTGACTTACGCCACCATTCATGAACTGATTCTTTAATTCCTGCATTGTTTAAATACCCTTGGTCATTGGGATCGTACCGTACACTATGAAAGCAATGCTTCATCTCCGTCGATAAATCGCTGGCTTAGAATGAGAAGGTCGTAACTACTAATTAAGTCTGCACCCAAAGGCGCTTCTTATGAGCCTATTTTCAGGAATATTGGAACTTGTCATGTTGACCAAACTGAAGTTTGTTTTACCATGAGTAAAGAGTGATTGTCAGACAGCTTTTCTTGATTTCTCAGAATATTGATTTTGTACTTACGACATTCTCATTCTAAGCCAGCGAAATATAAGTCCTTTTCTCAGCCTTTCTGTCCCGGACCAGTCTGGGTTTACTAGTAACGTTGCCATCTTACGTAACCCAACCAGCTGTTAAAATAATATTCTTATCATATTGAACCAGTCTACGCTTCGATTATCAGACTTCGAAAACAATCAAAGACCACCTGCAAACAAAGAGCATGATTACAACGCACGCTGCAAACGTTACTGATTGTATCTTCGATTACACCATTTTCAATGATATTTAACATACACTGTATTTATATACACAAGTAGTGCAAAAATGGTTCTGATACCCCCACCGTATTTACAAAGATACACCCAAAGAACCCAAACAATGTTGTTCCAGCTTCGAAACAATTGTGACTATATGTAGTCTCCACTTTCTGGAATGGTATAGCATAAATAGTATTCCTAAGGTTTCAGAAATTCGTTAAATGCTATTAAGATAAATAAAGTGTGACGTTTTAAAATATTTCGGAAAGAAACAATTTGAAAAACTGACATCTTTAAGTTCGTATTAGCTTGGATTCCATTAGAAATTGTTCAAGAAGCTATAAATTGCCAACATTATTTACAGTCAAGACCACCGAGGTAGTCAAGTGCAATACAAATTGCGTTGTGTGAATTTTGCAGACTGTTTACAATGTCGAAAAAAGTAGCCTTCAAAATGTTCGAAGATGTTCAAAATACATTTAGATAATTATAACCTCCAAATTACCACAAAACAGTTTTTGTTCTTTTAAAAGAGAACAAAAAAAATAAAATAACGAATAGTTCAATAGCAGTAGACATTAAATTCCTTTTCGTCCAACATGAAATGAGATAATATCATCAAATCGTTAAAGTAATTAAAACGTTATAGCATAGTCAAAATCATTGAACAAAAATGAAAACAATTTGTGCTAAAATCGCTCAGAAGGTTTGAGTGAGATCACGGTTCATTTAAATATTTTGATGTTTATTGCTTGTAACGAGCACACTATTCAGTAAAACATCATTTATTGCCCTCTCTTGGTTGCTGTTAGTTCGGGTTTTGTTGGTCATAAATAAATACCATATTGGGAAAGTCGTAATCAACATTTTTGGCTTGCCGCGTCGTGTCTGAAACACACACAAACTTCTCATACATTTTACCTCCGGATGAATTTAATTTTCTTGGAAAGATCCTGTTTTGTGGAGACAATAGAAAATTCCAAAATTTAGTTTTAAAGACACAAGCGTACAAACAAGCACAGCAAAATATAGTTTATACTATTTTATTTAAGGTCGATTGTGAAACAAGTTTTTCCTACTTATATTAATCACTCTCGACACCTCATTCCTGATGCTATCCATCGCCACGAGCGTCTAGCAAGGGAATTCGCGGCCTTGAATCGAACAAGGGACCCCGCACTCGAAGCGAACGCTCAACCACTAGGCTATCGAGGAGGCGGTACAACATCATCGCATAAAGAAAATTGCATTAATAAAACAATGATATTATTAAGACTGGCTTAAATAATAATAAGATTAACTCGACAATAATATAAGACCACATCAACGAACAGAACACCCTAGCAACAGACAATACATTCTTTATTTTAAGTCGGATTACATTTACAACAATATAACAATATTTACAACAATATACCAACATTTACAACAATTTGACAACATTTACAACAATATGACAACATTTACAACACTATGCCAAAATTTACAAAAACATAACAACATTTACAAGAATATAATAATATTTACAACAATGCAACGACATTTACAACAATATAAAAAAATACATCAATATGTCAACATTAACAAGAATATACCAACATTTACAACATAAACAACAGTTTAACAATATTTACAGCACTATAACATTTACAACAGTATAACAACATTTACAACAACATAACAACAATTTCAACAGTATAACAACATTTACAACACTATAACACCCTTTACAACAACAATATAACCACTGTTAATGTCGATTCAATAAGTAATACTAATGAGGGAATTATCCCATTCGAAAAAAATAGAGAGGATTACAGTTGAAATAGTGATACACTCACTTAAACATAGATAAGCATAGTTTACCTGAAGGAATGTCAATGTTTTATAACCGTTATCAATTAACTTTGAACGGACTTTACTGCATAATTGATAGGCACATAGGTTAACTAGAAGAAACCCTTTATCATGTGTATGGACGCATCAAGCATAACCACTTCAATGATAAGTACATTTCAACAATAGTGTCAAGTTTTCATTTTTTATAGGGACTAAACTCCATTCCGATGATAAAACAGGTTTTGTAGACATTTTAATCACAATACTTTGTTTTACGAGTACATGAAGTATTCTTACAAACTGACGTTACGCACTTAATTTTCTTCTAGATGAATAAGTCCAGTTGCTTATATAAATATATTAGGTCGGTCAAGAAAAAATGCGATTTTAATAGAGCTTTTTGATAAATTTTGCTATTTACCAAATATAGGTGAGTCCCTTTAAACAAAAATATTTAGACGGACGTTATAAGAATAACCTGTTTCAATGGATTGATAAAGTTAATTTTATTTGGCATTCATGAACCGCGACAATATTGCTGATGCTAATAAATGTTTCTTTAAATTTATTTTACCCTTATACAATAAAACCTGTCAGTAATAATTGAACTTCTTCATAAGCACACTTAGAACTACACTATAAGGAGTGCAAGCAATTGTGTGAGAATCCCTCAAATGCACATAGCAGTAGACAGACAGACACTTTATGATACCAAGTCTAAGAAACGGTATACTTCAGACATATGTCATTTAAAACATGAGATATAAGTTAAGTGCTGTATGTATAGAAATATGATTGACGATTCGGAATATCTTGAAGCGGATAACTTACAAAACCCGATTAGTAACCGTTGATATAAAAGGTATACCACATTTCTCACCACTTGTATTTTTGCCGACGTAAATTGAATACTTATCGCGTAGAGCCTTCAGACGCTTCAGCTTCATTACTAGACACTGGTATAATCGTCTCTTTGTCCTAATCAGGCGCATTCCTCGCTTCATAATGAATCTCAAATTTACATTTATTTGATAATTAGCTCTCGCCTATCACCATAGGCTATGGAAATGGCATTCCGACGAAATCAAAGACGTGCCACTGCATTATTATACCAAATTATTGCCAATATCTGGCCGGGCGTACATCAACATCAGCTCGCAGATGGCTATTATTTCAAAGAAGGGACTATTTGAGTGTCCACTGAAGTAGCCGTTATTAGATTTGTAGACTAATAGGCAGCTAGGGCATTTTCTGAAACATCGAAACGACATTAAATTACCAGCATGGAACTCGGGCAAACCCATTGTCTGATTAGAGTCGTGTTTTAATTTACGCAGACAAGAAACCTTGCTCGGAACACCTCGGTCAATACCATTTAATCAATTTTCATGTATAGGGTTCTGTTCTAAAACAAATACACAACAATAAAACCCCCGAATTATGTTCATGTCCAAATGTTTTAGAGTGGATTTCTATATTGGAAGTAGGCGGTAATCGGCTTGCCAATTTGTTACATGTAAGTAAGTAGATTGTTATACTGGCGCACAACACATCACGGTTGGACAACCTATATATTGTCCAACCGTGATGTGTTGTGCGCCAGTATAACAATCTACGTTTTCGTAGCTTTTTGGACCTAGACATACAGCCCAGTACAGTCAAATCCTTAGCGGAAAGTTGTGGAGTCAATATTGGAGGTGAGGTGAATAGGTGGATGTGTTGTTGCATCGGTTGCAATGACTATTTTTGTGAAATACGGACGCTCCAATGATGTCCTCCTTTTGTGGAGATGTGTACCATTTTTATAGGAAAACGAAATATTAAACATTAAAAGTTAAAAACAGGATACGTCAAATGACAACCGTGCACTATCGATAGAAAATTTTAATAATTGGTTGAAAACACGATTGAAAACAAATGGTTAACCACAAGAATCATTCTAGGATGTTTTCACTTTAGTTTGGCAATTCATGTAAAACAGCGTGTTTGCAGTTTTCAGAAGAATCCCGAAACAAACTTGATTGAACCGATCAAACTTAATTTAGATTCAAAGCAAAATCTAAATCCCAGTTGTTGTTTTATTACAATTCTACTGGCTCCGTAATGTAACGTTCGCGTGACGATGGTCTCGTCCAGGAAAAAACACGCCGCTAAAAGATCCGGATTCTTTAAGTGGCGTTACAGAAGAATAAATTTGCATGCCTCCAAAGTTTGTAATAAGCGCGACGTAATTTGTACAAACTGAGACAATAACTTCACAAAAAGTTAACAAGTTTAATGGACTTGAAATATTCTTTCTTCAATGATTTTTCCCTTCACAGCTGAAATTTCACAGGCTGATGTTGTAGAACTACTTAAAAATGGCGTGTTTAATCAGAATCGAGTATTGTTGTAACTTACGACTACAAGCAATACTTTTAACAAATCACACGTTCATATAATATATTAAGTTAAATGAAATACAAGACTCACTCCAATTTTGATTATCCAACGTTTCGACTTTTTTTAAGTTTTCATCAGGGATACATGCAAATTGTTATGCACATATATACACCGCTAAATTAGCAATGTAACAATTTTACATATATAATGTACATCAAGTTATTTAAGTTTACATTATCGACACTTTCTTCATTTCTTCCAACCATTTTATTGTGTTAACCTTCTCCATACATGTATGGCTGTTATTCGCTCCTGTGATATTGATACGGGGATCAGTGATTGTTATTTATGTCTATAGTGCTGTTCTAGGGATCAGTTACGCAGACCAATTATATTAAATATAATAAAACTCTCATATTTCGTCGCAGAATATAACAATCGCTTTCATATCCTGTTACAGAAGTCTAGAGGTTGTTTCAAACACACAATGTTGTAGAAACTTTGTATGTAATTGTAATGTTGCTACAAATGGTGTGTTATTTCCATCCTAAGATTATTGTATCCACAATGAATTCACTCTAGAAGATATAAAAGGCAATCATTACTTTCCCCTTAAATCATTTTAGCGCGTTCAAAATTGAAAGAGATAAAGATCGTCTGTTTTCTGTAATAACCTCACCGTGTACGAAATCTTGTTTAGGTAGCACTTAACAGTTTTCTTGTGGTAGATGCGAATTAGCCATGGAGAAAAATATTAATTAGCAGCAAATAGTGAAAATAAATTTCTTGTGTAAGTTCAAAACATTTTTTAAGCTGGAATATTAGATATTGAAATAATTGGTCATGTTTTACAAGAATTGAGATGAGCCAGAAAATGACCTCTGACCTGTATGTAAAATATAGCAGCTGAAATGCGAAACTGGGGGTCGGCTAGCTCGGCATGCCATTTTCATTGGATTTTGACGGGTGGGGTACAGACTTTTTCTGATAGTGAAAAAAGTGCATGGATGGCACCCTATTTGCTTGTTATAAGTGGAAAGTGCGTATATTTTGCTATCCAGGTGTAGCATAATTATAGTTAATTTGCCCGCAGGTAAAAAATTTTGAACGCGCGAATACTTGCGTTTTTGTCTAAAATAGCGGTCAGAATTGTGTATAAGACATGCACTGATGTGAGTACCATACATCTTAGGGTTCTGACATTGTTTAATAATGCTTGCATTTTTGAAACTTCAGGATGTGGTTAATAGTGTGAAATATTTCTTTGTTTCAGGTCTGATTGTGTATTTCCTTGACAGACTGGTTTAAGTTGTTGGTGTGAGTCGGCCGGTGGAATTCAGCGGCTGTCCCAGATCTAACATGCTTTCTTGACATTCATTATTGTATATTGCTCTCCAGGAATCAACGGACTCTTTCTTCACGTATTCAAAAAAAGATGCTTTCAGTCCCATTAGTAAACAGTAATTAATCAGCTGGAAACTACCTAGTTTGCATCTACAAATGAGGGAAATATATTGTTTAAAATCATTAACTGAATTAATTAACTGATGTTTTTACCTATCACTTTACCCGAATTTGAAGCCGTTAAATAATTATAAAGGATTCAAATTTGAACGTAATTTTACGATTACCGCAAATGTTTTGAAAAAAAACAGTGCCCTGGAAACTACCGAGTGACATTAAACTGCCATTGAACTAACAATGCCGAGTGTCAAGCAAAGCAAGAGTGGACTACCAGTTCAATTGTCGTGGGTTGGGATCGATCCTAATACCTCTCACAATCCGAGCGGACGTGTAACTAATAGATGCACATAGAGTCAAAGAGTATTATACATATCTTAGAATGACTTATACGATTGTTTCATATTTAAGATCAACATCACAATGCGCTTCTCATGAGCCTATTTGCATGGAAATTAAAACGTCTCATGTTGATAAAAAACTAAGGTTGAAGCATCTTGTTTTACCATAAGTAAGTTTCGGATGTAATGTTTTCTCAAAATATCGTTTTTGTACTTAGGACCTTCTCATTCTAAGCCAAGTATGTAAACCAGGTTTTATTTTCAATTCAAGACGTGAATTTGTATATTGTATTGTGGTAAAAGGGATAAAGAATAAAATGACAAACACATTTTCATTGAGATGGTCATACTTATTATTGAAGCTGACTCTTATTGCATGAATTTATATCAGCCTTAGAGTAATGTTGGTTTTATCACTGTTCTTGTAACAGAAGCATGTTATGATTTTACATACTGTATAGCGGGTATATTTCGCGGGGGTTTAATTTTCGCTATATTCGCGGTTTACACCGAATGCGCGAAATCTTAACCCCGCGAAATAATCACCAAAAATGTACAAATTTTACAAAGGGAGACAATGCATCAAGGAGCTTTAAGAAATAATCCAACATTACATTGCATGACCTACAACAAGACACATTGTGTCGCTTGAGTAAAATACGGTAAAAATTAATGAACTACGACATGTATGAAACATAATTAGAAATTGGATATTTGTAAAGAACGTGTTTAAATTTCTATGCATGCATATCAATATCGTCTGAAGGTTTGAATTGTAAGCCGTTTCATCACACTTGTTCAAAATTAATAACAGTTTTGTTTGCGGAACGTGTAAATGTTTGTAAATAAATCTACTTGTTTTTCTTATGTTAGCAGTTAATGATCAGTATGTTTGGTTTATTGCGTTTCTTTATCCTCGCCACCGGATAATTCTTATGGACGAGGCCTCCACAAGACTTAGTATTTTTAGTTGTTGGGGGATAATGCATGAGTCAGAAGATGCCCTAATTCCAGAAGCATTCCTGGTTCTTTGCATAGCATATGCCATATGTATAGCACCAATACATGGGACTTCGGTTTAAAGTATCATCCGAAAGACTATCAGAAATTTTAGTTGGCCAGTCCGGAATTCGAACACACAACCCCGAGATCGGTAGTGACGATTATATTCATACTCTAACGTTTACCTCCCCTTCCATGTTTACCAACAAGGTTTTAATTTCGCGGTCAAGGCCGTTAGCGCGAAATCAAGACACCGTGAATTCAAAAGGATCCAATTAACGCGAAAATTGGACACCGTGAAATATACCCGCTATACAGTAAACGATTTGCAGCTAAGTGTACTTTGGGGACGTTGATAACATAATTATGGACTTACATGCTCGGATGTTGCGCCTATTCTACGTGCATGTATGTGTCAGGTGACTTGGCATTGTCTTTACTACCACACACAATGCTGTTTCATTCTCTTCCACGTTTTCCGGATGTTTATTCAACTTGATTATTTGGAAATAAAGACGCTTGATACGTGGCTCCAAATGTTAAAGTAGCACACGTTTGATGATTGTTAGCATACTTGTTAAAAAACTACTAAGTGAGTAGTTAATATAAATCGTTATATAACTATGCCCATCAGGGAAACTTTCCTCATGCATATATATCGCACAGGTATATTTGCAGGGTCAGGCCTTTCGTTTTCCTTTCGGTGCCATTTTATATATCACACACATATTCGTGGAGTCAGGACCTTTTCTAATTCCTTACCGGGTCATTCCTATTTCGCTGTGTTCAGCATATTTGACATTCGGCGTTCATAGTTTGGTTAATAACACCAACTATGATTTACTGACATTCTCAATCTCATAATGCAACATCGGGAAATATTATAGCTCTTCTCAATTGATTGAGATGCGTATCGTCTGTTGTTCGTTTATATATTCCGAAATTCGGCATCTCCTTATAAAGTAAATTGATGTATACGCGCCAAATTGTCGACCGTACATTGGATAAACGTCAAGCTACATGATTCATGCTATCACAAACTCCAGATTATAGATATACAGCCACATAAAACAGAATATAGACATTGTCTGGGACGAACATTCTATCTCATTGCAGTCGTAGCACAGATATAGAGTCTATGTACGCAACTGTCAGTATAATGTTTCGTTTTTCATTACGTTTGGTGCCGCTTTTCAACAAGTTTTCAGTTAGATATCCCGGCGGCCATTTGCCTGTAATTAATTATCAACCAGTACTAACACTTTCGTAGGTAACTGACATCTTCATTCAGCCCATGTCTTTAATTAGGGAGCAGTTGTCAGTGGCTTGGCTCATTCCACATTTTGTGTCGGGCGGGCATCTACATATGTTATGGTTGAGGCTGGTCAATTATCTTTTTGTAGCAGAAACTGGGTATTTCAACCTTTGGGCAGCTGTGACTTGGACTTTGGACTTTCAGACATCTGGACATTGATCTTTCTGTCGTTAAGGTCATTTGTTCGGTTAGTTGTGTGTTGGTCGATGTGCTTTTTATAATGATCTGCTGTTTAAGTTGAAGGCCGCCTTCCCTTTCAGAGTTTCTATTATCTTTCTCCACAAGGGAAGGAGATGACTGCAGCCAATGTCACAGTAGAACATGGCTTCCCAAAAACGGAAAACGAAGATCGCTGAAAATGTATCGGTCAATTAGCTTTGCCTTCTGACAATGTATCGACCAATAAGCTGAGCTTTCCGACAATGTATCGACCAATAAGCTGAGCTTTCCGGCAATGTATCGACCAATCAGCTGAGCTTTCCGGCAATGTATCGACCAATCAGCTGTGCTTTCCGGCAATGTATCAGTCAATCAGTTGTATTATACGGTGTAAATGACCAATAAAAGGGACATCACAACTAGTCCAATCAGCTGTGCTTTCCGAAATGAATGGCTAGTAAAAGGGACACCGCAACTAGGCCAATCAGCTGTGCTTTCCGGTATGAATGGCTAGTAAAAGGGCACCACAACTAGGCCAATCAACTGTGCTTTCCGGAATGAATGGCTAGTAAAAGGGACACCGCAACTAGGCCATTCAGCTGTGCTTTCCGGAATGAATGGCTAGTAAAAGGGATACCGCCACTAGGCCAATCAGCTGTGTTTTCCGGTGTGAATGGCTAGTAAAAGGGACACCGCAACTAGGCCAATCAGCTGTGTTTTCAGGAATGCATGGCTAGTAAAAGGGATACCGCAACCAGGCCAATCAGCTGTGCTTTCTGGAATGAATGGCTAGTAAAAGGGACACCACAACTAGGCCAATCAGCTGTATCTTCCGGTGTGAATGGCTAGTAAAGGGGACACCACAACCTTGCCCATCAGCTGTGCTTTCCGGCGTGAATGGCTCGTAGAAAGGACACCACAATTACTAAAAAAACGCCAAATCATATGGCAGTATTAATTTTATACAACTCTCTCACTCTGTCTCTCTGTCAAGTAAAATTGCATAGACTTAGGGGTCGCTTTAATTACCCCAAAAAATACATTCTGTAGTACATAGAAAATTCAAATACCACACATTTACGGCGACAGGCCACCTACGCAAAACATTTCCCTGGAACAATAATTTAGGATAGGTATTTGGCAGTTGGATTAAGTAAATGTTTTGTTTTACAATTCAGTTTAATATGCACGATTTCCTATGAGACTGTATGCAATTCAAAATTAAATGTTTTCTGAAGTTGCTGTACTTAATGACAAAACAACACGACGTCGATATATTGATTAAATGTTTGCATGTTTGTGAAAATTCCCAGAACAAGTTTATGCATACAGTAGTTTCTAATCCAGGAATATGAGAGCACAAAACGACTTAAGCTTTGTGATTTGAACTTGTAAGCAGTGACTTTTTGTAAAGTCTTAGCATTTCGTACTCTTCCGTTTCTGTATGCTACTTAGGTCGCATGAACGTTAGGTCACTGTCCTTGGTGTTTTAAATTAGGTCACTGATGGTTGTGCCTCATTTGGTCGCCGTTTTGGCATGGGTTTGTGCGGTGGATTGCCGTGCAGCGGGGCCTTGGGGAATTTGGTCGGGTATTGGCTGCGTTTCATTCGGTCTTATGCAATAACCGCTATTCTATAATTTCTCTGTGAAATTGGGTCATCCAGCATTTTTTCGGCGGGGCCTACACTTTTCATTGTTTCTTTGGCTCACGTGTGGGCAATGCTCAGTGTAGATGTGTTGACTGATTTCTGTGCTCGACTGGTTAGGTTTGACTAGCTTCAAAATCGTAAACCCAAATTGTATTGGCGTTGTGCAAGAACAATATGTAGGAAACATTAGTACTACAATCATACTAGTATTACTGCGCATGTACTTTATACCTTTTACAGGCTCAAAAACACATATTAAATTTTGAACTAGATCTAAAAGTTAATTTATTTTATCACCAATACTAGTAATAAGGTCTGAAACAACAACTCACATATCATTATTTTGTCACATACATGTAATTCACATCATCAGCAGAAAAAAAACCGGTGCCAAAATGGTTGTTTTATTTGGTAGAGGCTGACATTTTACTGCCCTATGAGATCGTGTCAGCACGACAAATATTCCATACGCTAGCAATAATGTAACACCTTATTATTTGTTTGAACTCTTTAAAGAGATTACAATGAATACTCTTTTGGATGTTTACAACACATAGAGCATGTCACATTTTTAGCATGCTAATTTCGGCGTAAAGATGATGTCGTCGATTGGGTCGTTAATTCGAATCAAACGGAGAAGAGTGAAACTGTTATGTTGGTATAGACTATGCTGGTTCCTTTCGTCGTTCTGGTGTATAAAAAGTAACTTACGATCATATACTCTAATCACCTCGGTGTTTTAGCATTGCAATACGCCTCTGATATAACAAACCGCCATTTTGAACTATTTCCAGTCACATGATTAGCCCCCTGTTAACAAATGCAACACATGTACAATGTAACATATATTACATCGTAGTAATAAGTTCATAACACTTCGTAAAGGTTATACGAGGGTTGTACCAGAATTACGTAGACTTTTGTCATACGTTCCATACCATTCATCATACAAGCTAATACTTTTGTGTGGAGTGCAAATAATATTTACTGGATAAGTACGTGAAATTTCAAAGCCGTATCTTATTTGGATCAAATTCTGCAGCTTCCGGGAATAGATAGTGGTACGGTATGCGGGGCACGTCAACGGAACGTCACGACGTCGGCGGAACTTCCAGGATAAGTGGAGCTCCTAACAGTGTACATTGTAGCTATAAATATGGGCACAACCGTACACAAAACATACGAATGTTTATTTACTACCTAATAGGTGATGAAAGTTTCAATATATTATCAGTTATGTCGCTTATAACCCTTATACTAGAACGTCGATCCTGGTCGATGTGGTCCTAGAAAACGCTTGGTGACGTCGCATTCGCCGTTGGTTTACGCCGTCGGTCCATGTCGTTTTATTCGGTCTCGACCATGATTGATGCGCTTGTGTCGTTTGAAAATCATGTAACTCGATGCACGAGATTTAGAGTTAGCAGGTTCCAACATTTAAAGCGTTTGTTCTGGCGTATTCCCGAGGTTCACACAAAACTTCATGTTGGTGCTATTTTCAGCGTATTTCACTAATGTCATATTTTCACTGGTGACGCGCAACAGCTGTTGCTTGTTTTGTACCATAAACCAACAACGGTAGCCTTTAAAAAGGCGAAATTTACGGCTTACGTTCCAAGGATATTGTGCTTGTATGTCACGAAGTCGCGTGAAAATTAGACTTGATATCTGTGAGGTATAAGCAGTTGAATAATGCCAAAAATGTTTTTAAAATAAGCTGCCCCGCCTATCCAACTATTGGTTACTATGGCAACAGATTAAATGACTTTCTTACATTCGGTAAGAAAATATTTTTACCGATTCTCTTGAAAAAGTTGAAGTTTTTCTCAGGCAAATTTGGTGATATTGTATGCCTAAATAAAAATGTTATGACAAAAGTCTACGTAATTCTGGAACACCCCTCGTACATACACGCTAGTGTGCATGCAGTTACCCACAGATGCTTTAAACTCTGATACACCACGAAACTCCAGTTGCGTATTTCGTAAACAAATGAAACTTTCAGAAAGTCAAATATAGGTCAAGCTTATTGATGTTTTAAACACGTGCATGGGGAATATTAATTATGATTATTCTGCAAAGATATTTGACATTTTCCTTCATGGCATGTCTTGTTATCATATGTCGTAGTAATAATAAATTTGATAAGATGGTATAAGATAGCCATCGTATTCGAGGGAAACATACCGACTTACTTTTACGCGGACGTAGCTTACTTTAGTCGTGAGGACTGTTCTATTGTGTGTATTACTACACTTATAAACGAGGTGCATTTACCGAAGAAAACTGGAAATGGCCGAGCTTTCACGATTGACGATCATTTTAATCTATAAATAGCAATTGTCTTTCTTTGTACAAAGATATAGAAACACTGAAAATACACCGTTTTAGCTTTGTCCTTAAATCACATTAACACGATCTGAAGTGAAATAGATAATGCTCAGATCTGCTTACCATAATCCTGTCTGGGAATACAAAATCTCATTTATAAAACAATCTTTTTCATAAATATTTGATGTAAAACAGGTATAATTCTGTTTGTGGTTTATATTTCCACCTCTCTAAGACCAGACACTCACACTCATAGAAATCACGTCTTTCTAATAAATAACTAATATAGTATAATAGATTATGCTGATTTCGTATGAATATAGTCGGACGGTCGTCTATAGCCGAATCAGCAGATTTATGAATTCTTCTATTTTCTTAGAAAGGTCTCCTTTATAACTATTCAAAGAAAAACAGTATTCGTCAGGTACCAGCCAATACTAAACACTTTCCGATCGGTTATGTCATATTTTAGGATGTAAACAATGTAGGCACTCATTATACACAGTACACAACGAATATGTTTTCGGATGCTCAAATGAAAGTCTAGTACATGTATACGCTTAGACTAGAAATATACCAATACAACAGATCTGGAACATACATGACATCCCACATACGGTCCTTCTAAAGTGCCCGTATGGTTCATATTCTGGTTATTTGTACACCGACACATAATTGATATGGCGACCATTTAAAGATAAGACACTTCGTAAATACCGCGTAATCTAGTTGTGTAAAATTGAGTGTAAATCGTATTTTTTACATTACGCTTAGTTTTGGGACAGCATACAATTTTCAGTTTCAGTGGATATGCATTTCTGACGCACCATTCCGTTTTCCAGCGAAGTTAGCTCACTTATAGTCCAGTTAGGATATGGTGACAGTTACGTCATCCTTTGCGTCATCATTTATGTGTATCCAAAAGATTAAAACCATTGCTTAAATAGGTAGAGTTTAGTTTGGTTTTGAACTGTTAGTATAATCCTTTATACTTGTTTTTACACCATACTAGTGGATTGTTCGACTGCGTCACGCGATTTTTATTCTAACTGGACTGTAGATTGACCTGCTAAAATCACAGCAATGCAGACACATAATCGACTGCCTAAAATTAACTTAACCCCTTAACGAACGTTTGGAATGTTTCCTAAAAGCTATAAAACAGTTCAATTCAATAATCACAACATGATACGAATCAAAGCTATACCAGGCAGAATAGTAATCTGTTTAGTGATTAGCATTGTTTAGGGAAAATGGCAGTTGCATTGGATAATTGCGTTGTCATAGCTCCCAATGTTATGCATATAAGATAAAGAGATAGTGATGCATTCACGTTTTCACAAACGTTGATCTAACTAGGAACCAACAATTTTTAAGTCTATTCCTGAATATTGCATTGAACAATTGAATTATCATAATACACAAAGTGGTTGTAAATGTTCTAAAATAAGATGAAGAGATTGAACAATGAACATCATTCATATGTTCACAAACGTTTGCAAGTATACAAAGGAACAATAGTTCTTGGAAAAGGATGGCAAGTTGAGGCAGAATTCCATATTGGCGTATAATGTCCACGTACACCGATGGTACATTGTATATCAGCAGAGTGTGTCGGTCAAAACAACTGACACATAGGATGGAAAATTTAGGTAAACCAATATCACTTTCATTGGAAACATTATTACTATTACCTGCAAAAATGCTATTATATTTACAACAAAGTTGTATTGTACTATTGTCTGGTTATATGGCAAAGAACAAACCAGATACCCAGCACAGACACTATCAGAAAGAGGATATGGAAATGGATTGGGCATACTCTCAGAAGAGACACACGAACAACATCGTCAAGCACGCGCTAGATTGGAACCGACAAGGCAGCAGGGGAAGAGGCAGACATAACGTGACATGGATAAGAACCCTCAAGACAAAGCTCCAAAGATCCAGGATGTCATGGAGAGAAGCAAAGCAGACGGCACAAGATCGTGTTAAATGGCGAGCTGTGGTGACGGCACTATGTCCCAGCCGGGTTGAAGATGACTACGGCAAGTAAGTAAGTCATTGTCTGGTATACAAAATCAAACCTACTCTTGCAAAGGAACAACGAACGATTACCTTCCCATGCACCCCTTCTTGAAGTGACTTTTATGGACCTTGATTCATATTATCAGACACCGACCATGTTCGAACCATTTAAACAGTTTTTTTAAGGTTGATCCTGTTTAGACGTAATATTGCATTAAGAAAACTTCCTATGCCATTCAGAGGTCTCGGAGTGGTGAACCGTGTTATTAAATTGAATCGCCATTAAGGCAGTGGGCCCCTTATACACAAAATTTTAAAATTGATCAATTTGCTATTATTTATTGCTAAAAATATTTTTTTGGTCTAACTACCTCCCATATTGCAATTTGTATGAAAAAATGGAGGACCATTCTGACAAAAAAGACAATAAAATCATCCAATTTTATTTCAATTTTCAAACAAATTAACTTTACATGTGCCTAATAGTCATATACAATGAAAACTATATCAATTACAAGTAAGATATAAGATATAAGATAGCTATGTACATGAATATTACTAGCATAGTTGTAAAACGTCGAGATTTGTTTTTTAGTCTACAAAACATATGATTTCTAAAATCCTAAAAAAAATCAAATAAATGAACAAATAGCACTTTAAATCACCCCAAAATTTTCATCAGACCATAACGCATATATTTAAGCCAAATGAAATATAGGTTAAACATCAAATTATCAAGATATAACATTTTGTTTGACCCCCACCCCCACTTATGATGCTGGTCAAAAAGCATGGGAAATGGTAACCTGACGATTTTTCAAAAAGGTGTTACTATTTCATTTGAAAATGTCCATTTGTATAAGTAATATATACATACATTTTCATTATATGAATTTCCAAAAGTCTTAAATCAAATGATGCAATGGTTGCCATGGCAACCAATTCTTAATGCGAAAATTGCACATTTTTGCTAAAAAGTCTTAATTTGACCCTTTATTTCACTTAAAATTAATGAGAGATAGTTCATGATATGCACTTGAACTAATTCATAGTAAGGAAATATAAACTTAATGAAAATATGTATGTTCTTAACAAACTTAGAGCTGCAAATGCTACCTGTGGTGCAACAAATACTGTCGCATGAATTGAAGTTGCATCATAAAAAGCACAAAGGAAATTACAAAAAAGCAGTGTTGGGCTCTGTTCTGCAGTTCTCTTTATTCAACATAGGTAAGTAACAAATAATTCAATGATTTAATTGTATGAAAATTATTATTAGGCTCAATTGTGGCATAGCTCTAGATTTGACCCCCAAGTTATGTACATTTTTGGTATTTTGACTAATAAAATGTCGTTTCAGGAATACACTAGGAAATTGTCATGGTTAAGTGAAAAGCATTTGAAACTTTGTCCTTATATATAACTATAACATGTTCAGATATGTAATGAGGTATTTTTTATTCTATATTGCTTGAGATATCAATGGTCCCAATATCCCCCCATCCAGGTAATGAATATTGCCATTAACCCTGCTTTCACAATCTATTTGCCTTGGATTTTCTTTGAAAACCTGGGTTAAAATTGTGAAAATGTATTTGTCTTCTAACATAATGGAGTTTCATTACTTCTTTGCTAACTAAAATTGCTCATACCAGACTTCACACTATTTAAATTGAGGTTATTGTTTACAGCATTGGCAGTAAAATTACATGACACTAGTTCCGAATTCGGACATAATACAACAAGCTGTTTCAGAAAATCAATGTCTGCCTTGGCATTATGCACATCGTTATTATTGCCTAGGTTAAGTTTTACTTCATGTTTTGTGACTGTCATGGATTTAAAAACAACACTAAGACTGTCTGTTCCACCGTGCACACACAAAAAGAAGGAATCCCGTTTTTTCCTTGGCTGTCAAAATAACTGGGAAGTCAGTTTTGTGTATGAGTAATTATAAACACATTGAATCCAAGCTGCATAATTCTTTTATGTGAAGACTTTCAATCCTAGCATAACTTGTGTTTCAGAAATACACAGAAGCTGTCTTAAGGGAGAGAACTAAAAGACGTCCCATCCTTTAAAAAGTGTAGGGATTGTGTCCCTTAGACAATTAAATATTATCCCAGGTCATGACGTCATATATGACGCAATATATGTTAAAACAATAATTTTGAATGTACTTTAATTTCCATGTAAACAAACATGGAAGAACGGTGTAAAGAACATACACCTGATATAAAAGAAGCTGCATCTGTGATGAATGTGATGCTTCAATACATGCCTTATTATATTTTATATCACGTTGGAAATGTTTACAAGTGAAGGGGCTACCTCACAAGTATGAACTAGTGTAGCAGGATGGGCAATACAATTAAGAGGCTGCCCTGTAGTGGTACTCATTGAAGCATTCCAAGACGTTATTTAACTGGCACATCGACTCCTGTGACCATAAGGCTACCAGATTACATTGTAAATGACAGTATCCAAAATGTAGGTTTCGTCCGAATTAAGATACACTTCGACTGATCAGGACTGTTTTTAAGTGTTATGCTTTTTTCTATGATACTAAATATACATACATGTACCAAGTAGGTTGTTTATGTCAAAGCATGGTGTTACTTTCGCTTCCGGGAGGTTTGTTTTCCTATTGTCAACTAGACTTGCAGGTTGGCTGTCGCTCACGAGATGCGCTTTTCAGGTTTCAAATGACAATCACAACGACAATTTACGACTGAGCAGCTGTCGGTATTATTCTGGTCCATTCCAATTACTTAGGACACGTTGTACGGTAGTTTAGATGCGCAAACTTGACGAAACATCCCAGATTTTTCTCGATACATCCATGTTTACATGTTGACGGAGTTCTGCAGTGTGCTATTTTTAGCATCAATTATTCTTCCGTTTCCAGGGAATCCCCAAAGCGGAGCTCTCAAATCAAGTTTGTTTTTTAAAATAAACGGTTGGTATAACATTAAACGAACCGATTAGTAATTAAAACTAAACTATTAAGTGAAATTCAGAACAAAAATAAAATAATATTCTTGTTTAGAAATTAACGTAGATTACCGACATTGACCGACATCGGCCGACATCGACGCAGCTCGACGCAACGTCATTATGGGTCCGCTACGTTAAACTCGTACAGACAATACCTTTACCATATCCAGTTTAAAATGATATCAACATCATTGAAGCAGAGAATGTTGTATAATCACATATAAACTAATGGGACAATAGAAGCCATACAAGCTACAATATGGTAAGGTGTTTAGGCTACTCCTCATCCGGAACATCAATTCTTCAATTCTTAGGGAACAAGCGTAAAGCGATAGGATTTTGTATCTCTGGAATGCAATATTTCGAAATAACCCAGACATATAAACATATATAACTGTTGTGGAATGAAAACCAGCCCAGGAGCGACTTGTTTATTGCATTACTGTAATGTATAATATTTTTAACATGTCAGGACGTTCGTTTAACAATTCACAAAATCGAATGTATCCATTGGTACAATGCGAGTTTCAGGATTGGATGAACAAAACATGATTTCGATTGGTCCTATGTATCCAGGTTAGCCCCGACTATACATTGGTCACGTAGTTATCACGTGGTTCCTCATCAGTCGATAAGAATAGTTTCAATATCCGAACATTTATATTTAGGTTCGCTAGCGATGCACTTTATGTATTGTGACTTCAGAACACAAAAAGAAATCTTACGAATTGTCTTACACCAAGCGAGTGATTAGATAGGAATATGGTATTTAAACAAGTGAAAAAGCACCTATGACTGGCAAGTGCGTACAAACGAATAACGCTATATCCTATTTGTTTTGAAAATTAGTTACAATTGTGTATTAATGATATTGTATCATAAAGACCGTTCCTGTGTGTACGCAATTGTTCTGAGAGGCATTCTAACGGGAAGTAACCAATTGAAGCATACATGTAAAGTAATGCAAATACGTTTCAAAACAAAGTATTGTAACTTCATAAATATAAAACCAATGGATTAAAAAAATAGAACGTGGGGATAACAATACAAAAACATTATGACACCGACCAATGCATTACTTTTCCGAATACACAAAGTGCATGACTGTACCGATTCCTCAAAATATTAGATCTGGTTCACAAAATCAAACCTACTCTTACAAAGGAACAACGAACGATTACCTTCCCATGTACCTCTTCTTGTACCGACTGATATGGACCTTGATTCATATTTTCAGACACCAATCATGTTTGAACCATTTAAAAGTTTTTTAGATGAACATGTTTAGACGTATTATTGCATTAAGAAAATTTTCTATGCCATTCAGAGGTCACGCAATGGTGAACCGTGTAATTGAATTGAATACCCATTAAACTCATACAGACAAACCAAATAAAATTAGGGATGCCTTTACTATATCCAGTTTAAAATGATATCAACGTCATTGAAGCGAAGAATGTTGTATAATCACATATAAACTGATGGGGCAATAGAAGCCGTACAAGCTACAATAGGGTAATGTGTTTAGGCTACTCCTCATCTGGAACATAATTCAATTCTTAGGGAACTAGCGTAAAGAGATCGAATTTTGTAGCTCTGGAATGTAATATTTTGAAATAACCCAGACATATAAACATATATAATTGTTGTGGAATGAAAACCAGTCCAGGAACGACCTATTTATTGCATTACTGTAATGTATTATTGTTTTAACATGTCAGGACGTTCCTTTAACAATTCACAAAATCGAATTAATTCATTTTGGTACAATGCAAGTTTGGTTCTATGTATCTATGTTAGCTCCGACCATACATTGGTTACGTGGTTATCACGTGGTTCCTCGTCAGTCGAGGAGAATAGTTTCATTATCCGAACATTTATATTTATGTTTGCTAACGATGCTCGATAATTATTGTGACTTCAGAACACAAAAAGTAATTGTACGAATCGTCTTACACCAAGCGAGTGATTAAATAGGAATATGGTATTTAACAAGTGAAAAAGAACCTATGACTGGCAATTGCGTACAAACGAATAATGTTATATCCTATTTGTTTTATAAATTAGTTACAATTGTGTATTAATGATATTGTATCATAAAGACCGTTCCTGTGTGTACGCAATTGTTCTGAGATGGAACTATAACGGGAAGTTACCAATTGAAGCATACATGTAAAGTAATGAAAATAGTGTAAAAACAAAGTATTGTAACTTCATAAATATAAAACCAATGGATTAAAAAATAGAACGTTGGGATAACAATACAAAAACATTATGAAACTGACCAATGCATTACTTTTCCGAATTCACAAAGTGCATGATTATACCGATTCCTCATAAATCATAAATATTCGTAATTGCTAATTATTCCGACTATGCCAATGTATTACTATTACAAAACACCTGTGTAAACTATTCCAACAACAACAACTCCATAAACGATAAATGCACTTTTGGTGTCAGCAGTCTAGTAGTTGTTGAACTCTCAAAGCGGCAAGGGCATTGTAAGGTTTTAAATACACAGCCAAATCATTTAGATCCCTATCCATCAAACTGACTAATTGTGTGTGAGTGATAGGCATGTATTGATAGGCAAGTGTGCTCTATAGGGAGATGTCGCTGGCGTAGAATGAGAGGGTCGTAAGTACAAACTCGATATTTAGTGAAAACAGGAAAAACTGTCCGAAAATTGCTCTTAACTTAAGATAAACAACAAGCTGTTTCAACTTCAGTTTGGTCAACACGACAAGTTCCTATATTCATGAAAACAAGCTCATAAGATCTTAAATATGAGTAAGAAGTGAGGACCTACTCATTATAAGCCATCGATGTCAGTTATATTTTCATAACAATGGTTCTTCTATAGCTAGAATAACTATAACTTCTATAGCTAGCGATATTCGAAAGGATCCTAAGCGAATTTTAAGATGCCACGGTGTGTTAAATATTATTTGAAAATCAACATAGTCCACATGTTATAAAACTTGTTCGTTTTGCAGAACATTCTCTTGAAAATGTTTTGATAAAGTGCAACACGCATAAGTGATGTTTTGTTTGCAAAAAACGCCATATTCAGCATAAAACAATTTAAAATATTTGTATGCATCTTCTGGGAAAACAAGGGGTCCTTTGAATTATCACACTCTACTGATATGTTTCTGTGTCTGTCTCTTTTTTTGCATTAAATAAATGTTTTGCAACTTTGATCTAATTTCAAGCGCGTAAAAAGACAAAATGCACCATTTTACTTTAAAAGGTTTTCTTATGCATTCCCTTGAAAGTAAATAGCATATAAAATGCATTTGTAAATCTGATTAGATAAACAACTAGTCAATCTATCACTGACTGAAAAAATACCAAAAAATGAACATCGACCATTTTCGCTATCATACCTCGTCAAAGTGAGTGTTGAAAGAAAACATTCATAACCAAGAAAAAAACGAATCTATCGTAATAACCGACAACCAGACATTTTCTAAATTTCAATGTACCAAGTACTATAATAAATATAATTAACAATTAAGCATCGTGCTATTTTCTTGATGTCACCATTGACAGATTTATTATCTGCGAATACCGAATCTTTCCTTTGTTATTACATTTCTAATTCGACCTTTGCACTGCAACAATATTAGACGCGGCCGCTTCATTTGGTCTCAAGTCAAGTCGCTATCGATTTCTCCAGCAATTTGGACTATTTCTCAAAAAACTGACAGGGCAAATTCTTCACGATTTTCTCCCATTTTTGTAATTTGTCTCGACTCTCTTGATCCAAAACATTGCTTTGCGTCTGAGGAATAAAATAAAAGACTGGAAGATAACGTTTATTTGTTTGAGAATATTTTGCGTGGAGTTCGTGGAAAATATTGCGACAACGAAAACAAAACCATTACGAGTAATGAATGGTGTTTATAATGAGCATTATTATTTTTTTATTTCAAATTCCAAGATTATACGACATCATCAAAATCGCAAATTTACTCAAGTTCGTCAAGAATATCAAAAGACGGATAGAAATGATTTTACAGGAGCCAGTTATCCTAATAAATTCTACTATCTTCTCAAAAGAACGGAAATGCACAGGCCATTTCAAAAGACCACACGCCACTGTTCCATTAACATCACATGCTGTGGCTTTAGTTCTAGCTGTTGTATTTGCTCAGTGGTGGTGGTTATACTATGAGCTAATTGAAACCTTAACTTGAGATTAACGTGACGTACTCAAGTAATGCCGTACAAAAAGAAGGTGTTTTACTATTTTTCTCAACATTTTTGTAACCGCATTACGGCACTCCTTTTAACAAGTCAGTTTCCCATGAATTAATTATCAACCAGTATATCAAATTACTTTTCTAAATTGTCTTCAATGGCGGTAAGAACATGCCCAACATATAGTCGGTCACATATTTACTTGCTCCATTTAATGGACATACGCATAGTGCTTGCATCAGTTGCAAGATTATAAACGAGGTTATGGAAGAGATGTAGGTTCATAAATAATAATACAAACTAGGTCATCCTGCAGCGAGGACTTGTTGCCGGGTCTTGGGTGTGTTTCTTTCGGTAATGTTAGGATCACCGTTTGTTTTATTTGTTATTTCGTCCTGGGCTTGGGCTTTAAATGATTTAGTTGGGTTGTGTTGGTATTGCTCCGTGGGGTTGTGGGGTATTTTTACTGTTTTCTATGCTGGGCTGGTTAAGCTGGGTGCTGCCTTCATGTCCGATTTCCTCATATAATTTTCATAAAGACTACAAAATGTTGGGTGTTGCAAAAAAGATCATAGCAACAGGAACAGTACATGCAGAACTTGAAACAGAAAAAGGCAGAGCACGAAGCCACAAAGATAGCTGTATACAATTTGATAGCTAGTCATGAAAGAGGTCCCGGTGAATTTGACGAACACAGTGATCGAAATACTAGTATTGCTGAAAATCACTGTCTAATCACAGGACCTTGTTTACTTTCGTTTACAAATACGTTGTAATCCTGAGTATTTTATAACTTTTGTGTGAGTGTGGGCAAATTTGTCTGTATTCTTAATTATATAAGTGCAAGGTCCTGTGGCTAATTATGCCAATATAGAGTAAATACGCGTTTGACTATTAGTTATTACTGTTTACTTTCAAAGTGGTATGGTTTATGACGATGTAAATTGTGAATGTAGCTAACTATTCTCTCTGTATGCAAGTTTTTACAACCCGTAACGTGCAACTAGAACCTAGAAAGAGTGAAACCGAACTTTACTTTCTTACACGCCATATGTGACACTGATATGCGACATCAATAATTTGTATGGAATCACACAATAACTGGACTGATCATGCTTCTAATATTCTGTCTTTTTTCATTACGTTGTGCACATTTCAACATGTCGTCCCAAAAACGCACGTGAAATTGACAAAAGCCAAACCAGGCCACATATTTCATTTCCAGTATCAATTTCAATTCGTGTATAAATATTTGAAACATAACTACCCATTGTTGGTTGTCTTTCGTGACTTGTCTACTAAATTCGTTTCCATGGCAATAAATGACAGCAAATTTACGCGGACTGATTCGAAATGTCAACTCGTCCATATTGTTTATAGAATTTCAATTATGCTGCCACTTCGCAAAACAGTTTTGACAGGACCTCAGTAAGGAATAAATCCACATTTCACTATTCTGCGAGAAATATTGAACTCACATTTATGAACAATCATCAAAACAGACAACTCTATGAAGATCGCAGGAAAATTGAGCTGCACGGTGTAAATTTAGATTAAATATTAAAATTTGGATTTCTGAAAAATTTTGTCAATAACATGCAGTAACAGACGTGGTGTACTCAGTGGAAATAAGCGAAGCACTGGCATATTGTCAGTATATCGACGTTTTCAAGCAACTTCAAGTGTTGAAAGTCACAAAGTGGGTACACTTAAGTCATATTATCGTCAGAGCAAATAAAGGATGGTCTCAATGTGAAGATCGTTCAACGCTACGCCCACTTAAAGCAAATATATCCAATAGTAAACCGTTTTCAATGCATTAGAAATCGCTGTATGTATTTCCGGACTGGATGTCAATTTACGGAATTCTTTGGGATATTCTAGCTGATTAGGAATGTGGCATTAAACTTACAGTTCCAATATACTATAGACACAGCCGGCTAGAACCGGATTACGAAAACGAGACAAGCGTCATCATGATTAATCTTGTCTGATGTTTATTTTTGGGAAAAATCGGAATGGTGCAAAATCGATCCCGTTTGAGAAACAAAAAATGAAACGGCGTCTGCATCTTATATTTAGTGGTGTGCATGTCAGAAATAGATATACCACAATGAAAACAATTCCAATCTATATGAAAGTTCGTCTCTTATGCGAATTGAATTTCATACAAACCACTATAGCCTAGTTGTCCAGTCTTTGACTTACGCCACCATTCATGCAATGATTCCTAAATTTCTGCATGGTCTAAAAACCCTTAGTCATTGGGACCGTACCGTACACTATGAAAGCAATGCTTCATCTCCATCGATAAATCGCGCGATTCGAATGAGAAGGTCGCAACTACTACTTAAAACCTTATAAGTCTGCATCCGAAGGCGCTTCTTATGAGCCTATTTTCAGGAATATTGGAACTTGTCATGTTGACCAAACTGCAGTTAAAAAAGTTTGTTTTACCATAAGTTAAGCGTGATTGTCAGACTGTTTTTCTTGTTTTCTAAAAATATAGATTTTGCACTTACGACCTTCTCATTCTAAGTCAGCGAAATATAGGTCATTTTCTCAGCCTTTCTGTCCCGGACCAGTCTGGGTTTACTAGAAACGTTACCATCTTACGTAACCCAAGCAACTGTAACAATAATATCCTTATCATAATGAACCAGTCTACGTTTTGATTATCAGACTTCGAAAACAATCCAAATCTCTCCACTTTTTTCCAAGTACCAGACAGTATTATTACGCCATTTTTAAATTACTCTCCAAATAAAAAAGTTCCTGTATAAACGTTCCTGTTTTGAGTTAGACAAACCATTCGTTCATTACTACCATATTACATTATTGGTATCTGGTTGTTCAATGTATTGAAATGACTTCTACCAGACACATTATCTTAACAATTTAGTATGATTTAATACGGAGTACCATTGCTGGCACCGCATGGCGCTAGCATGATGTCGTACTAATAAATATTCGTTTAGAGTCGCATTTCAACAAGCTTTCGTAAAATAAGATAGTAAATAGTAACAATGACGACGATCTATAATGCGGATGCCTATATTCGGTTTAACCTGTGAGAAAGACCACCTACAAACAAAGAGCATGATTACAATGCACGCTGCTAATGTCACTGAATGTATCTCCGATTACACCATTTTCGATCATATTTAACATAATGATTGATATACCCAGGTAGTGCAAATTAGTTCTGATACCCCCCGCGTATTTATGGAGATATACCCAAACAATGTTGGTCCAGCTTTGAAACAATTGTGACTATGTGTAGTCTCCACTTGCTGGAATGGTATAGCATAAATAGTATTCCTAAGGTTTCAGAAATCCGTTCTTGTTTGGTTAAATACTATTCAGATATATGAAGTCTGACGTTTTAAAATATTTCGGAAAGAATCAAATTGAAAAACTGACAACTTATAGCTCCTGTTAGCATGGATTCCATTAGAAATTGTTCAAGAAGCTATTAAGTGTCAACGTTATGTACAGTCAAGACCACCAAGGTAGTCAAGTACAACAAGAATTTTGTTGTGTGAATTCTGCAGACTGTTAACGATACAAAAATAGCCCTTGAAATGTTCGAAGATGTTCGAAATACATTTAGATAATTATAGCATCCAAATTATCGCGAAACAGTAGTTTTTCTTTTAAAAGAGAACAAAAAATAAAATAACGAATAGTTCAATTGCAGTAGACATTAAATTCCTTTTCGTACACTTTCTTCCTGTTCACCAAAAACACCAACATGAAATGAAATAATATCATCAAATCGTTAAAGTAATTAAAACGTTATAGCATAGTAAAAATCATTGAACAAAAATGAAAACAATTTGTACTGAAAAAGCTCGGAAGTTTTGAGTGAGATCATGGTTCATTTAAATATTTTGATGTTTATTGCTTGTAACGAGCACACTATTCAGTAAAACATCATTTATTGCCCTCTCGGGGTTGCTGTTAGTTCGGGTTTTGTTGGTCATAAACAAATACCATATTGGGAAAGTCGTAATCAACATTTTTGGCTTGCCGCGTCGTGTCTGAAACACACACAAACTTCTCATAAATTTTAACTCCGGGTGAATTTAATTTTCCTGACAATTTCCAGTTTTGTGAAGACAATAGAAAATTCCACAATTTTGTTTTAAAGACACAAGCCTACAAACAAGCAAAGCAAAACATAGTTTATACTTATTTATTAAAGTTTTTCCAACTGATATAAATCACTCTCGACACCTCATTCCTGATGCTATCCATCCCCACGAGCATCTAGCAAGGGTATTCGCGGCCTCGGATAGAACAAGGTACCCTGCACTCGAAGCGAACGGTTAACTACTAGGCTATCGAAGAGGCGGTACAACATCATCGAATGAAGAAATGGCAATAATGAAACAATGATAATAATAAGAATAACTCGACAATAATATAAGACCACATCAGCGAACAGAACACCCTAACAACAGACAATACATTCTTTATTTTAAGTCGGATTACATTATATATAAGAACATTTACAAGAATATAACGGCATTAACAACAATATGTACAACAATATAACAAATGTAACAACATTTACAACAACATTTACAACAATTTTTATATTATTTTGCCCTTATACAATAAATCCTGTCAGTAATTATTGAACTTCTTCCTAAGCAGACTTATAACTACACTACAAGGAGTTCAAGCAATTGTGTGTGCATCCCTCAAAGCCAAAGGGGAGCGGTTGCCTAGAGGTAGGGTGCGCGCTTCGGGATCGAGAGGTCCCGGGTTCGATCCCCCTCTGGAACACTGGTTAAAATCTCTGAGCAAGACCCACAGCTCCGCTCCACCATGGTGTAAAATGGTACCTGTGAGGGCAGTGTCCCTTCCTGGGCCCCACAGAACGATGTTGGCTGCCACACCACAGGAGAGAAATAGTCTTTCCAGGGAGACACGAGTGTAGGTTTCCATATGTAGCCCAATGACCAGGGGAGTTAAAATGTCAAAGGGTGCTTGAGCGGCCTAACAGCTGAAAAGAGCCCTACAAAATTGGTAACTTAACTTTTTAAACTTAATTATGTCTGCAGACAGACAGACACTTTATGATACCAAATCCAAGAAATGGTATCCTTCAGACATATGTCAATTAAAACATAAGATACAAGTTGAGTTTTGTACGTATAGAAATATGATTGACAATCGGGAATACCTTGAAGCGGATAACTTACAAAACCCGATTAGTAACCGTTGATATAAAAGGTATACCACATTTCTCACCACATGTATTTTTGCCGACGTAAATTGAATACTTATCGCATAGTGCCTTCAGACGCTTCAGATTCATTACTAGACACTGGTATAATCGTCCCTTTGTCCTAATCAGGTGCTGTTCTCACTTCATAATGAATCTCCAATTTACATTTATTTGATAATTAGCTCTCGCCTATCACCATATGCTATGGAAATGGCATTCCGACGAAATCAAAGACGTGCCACTGCATTATAATACCAAATGATTGTCACTATCTGGCCGGGCGTACATCAATAGCAGCTCACAGATGACTATTATTTCAAAGAAGGAACTATTCGAGTGTCCACTGAAGTAGCCATTATTAGATTTGTAGACTAATAAGGCAGCTAGGGCATTTTCTAAAACTTCGAAATGACATTCAATCACCAGCATGGAACTCGGGCAACCCATTGTCTGATTAGAGTCGTGTTTTAATTTACGCAGACAAGAAAATTGCTCGGAACACCTTGGTCAATACCATTTAACCAAAGCTCATGTATGGGGTTCTGTTCTGAAACAAATACACAACAATAAAACCCCCGAATTATGTTCATGTCCAAATATTTTAGAGTGGATTTCTATATTGGAAGTAGGCGATAATCGGCTTGTCAACTTATTACATGTAAGTAAGTAGATTGTTAAACTGGCGCACAACACATCAAGGTTGGATAATATATAGGTTGTCGGTTCGTTTTCGTAGCTTTTTGGATCTAGACATACAGCCCAGTACAGTCTAATCGTAGTGGAAAGTTGTGGAGTCAATATTGAAGGTGAGGTGAATAGCTGGATGTGTTGTTGCATCGGTTGCAATGTCTTTTTTGTGAAACATGGACGCTCCAATAATGTCCGCCTTAAGTGTACCATTTTTATAGGAAAACGAAATATTAAACATTAAAAGGTGAAAACAGGATACGTCATATGACAACCGTGTACTGTCGACAGAAAATTCAAATAATTGGTATAAAACACGATTGAAAACAAATGGTTAACCACAAGAATCATTCTAGGATGTTTTCACTTTAGTTTGGCAGTTCATGTAAAATCAGCGTGTTTGCAGTTTTCAGAAGAAAAACCGAAAAAAACTTTCGAACCGATCAAACTTAATTTAGATTCAGAGCAAAATCTAAATCCCAGTTGTTGTTTTTTACAATTCTACTGGCTCCGTAATGTAACGTTCGCGTGACGATGGGCTCGTCCAGGAAAAAACACGTCGCCAAAGCATCCGGATTCATTAAGTGGCGTTACAGAAGAATAAATTTGCATGCCTCCAAAGATTGTAATAAGCGCGACGTAATTTGTACAAACTGAGACAATAACTTCACAAAAAGTTAACACGTTTAATGGACTTGAAATATTCTTTCTCCATTGATTTTCCCCTTTACTTCCTCATGAGCACATCTGAAATATCACTGGCTGATGTTGTAGAACGACCTAAAAATGATGAGTTTCATTCAGAATCGAGTATTGTTGTAACTTATGACAACAAAATACATGTTCATATACTATATTAAGTAAAATGAAATACAAGACACACTCAAAGTTTGATTATCCAACGTTTCGACTTTTATTTAAGTTTTTATCAGGGATACGAGGGCCATTCAAAAAATACGTAGACAACATCGATTGTGTAACTATTTATCATCCGATTTTCATCAAAATTAGTAGAAATCAAGTTCTACCGGTTATGAATTCAGTGCGTATTTTTATCACGAAAAATATATGTTACATTCGAAAATATGGTAGTTATAGCAACGTAAAATTGAACACACGGGGCAACCCATCGATTTATCCCGTAGAAATTGGTGTTGATTTCTTTGCACCATCACTAACCTTTAACGGTTGCGAAACCTTTCGAGAATTTATGTGTGTATCGTTTAAAACTATGTAGTTCTATGTTTCAAATTATGTTGTCATATTTAACACCATTACAGAGATATTGGTTATCATACAAAGTCACTCTTAATAGCAGAAAGAAAACGCGACGTCACGTTAAACCACGGACCACGCGTAATCCTGAAATTATGTGTTGTGCTTGATATAAACACACAAACTTACTTGAATTGCGGCCGAACATTGGATATTTCACCTAGAGGTAGTGCCGGACCATCGTGTAAAACATTCAGTGCCGGTGTTGTATATATCCCTTGACTTAATCGTCTTAAACATGTCCCCTACAGTAAAATTTACCATTTATGGACGTCCAGACTTTGATATTGGTGCGATGTTGGTACGTGAGTATGGAACTCGAAACAACAGATGGAATAATGTATTCTATGTTCTTTTTTTGTAAGTTTAATCCGCTGTTGTAAATTGATCATTATACAGAATGGTTGGTGACAGAGTTGTACAATGGGTATCATTTTGATAACTTAGAAGATGTTGTGAGGTTTCCAAAACCTATGACGTCAACAACGACGTCTGGTCTTGCCCCGTGGTCATTATAGGCGCAATGCATAAAACAAGATCCTCACTTAACCGTCGGCCCGATTTCTATGAAATTTTAGGATTTTGGCGAATGAATGTGGTGGTACGCAAAACTAAATAATTATTGATTTGTCTGAAAAAATAAGCTAGCAAATTGATTTGTCTACGTATTTTTTGAATGCCCCTCGTACATGCAAATTGTTAAGCTCATATATAAATTGCTAGATTAGCAATGCCAAAATTTTACATATTTAATGTACATCTTACATTTTCGACATTTTCTTCCTATCTTCCAACCATTTTATTGTGTTAACCTTCTCCATACCTCTCCACATACATGTATGACTGTTCTTCGTTCCTGTGATATTGATACCGGGATCAGTGATTGTAATTTATGTCTATATTGCTGTTCCAGGGATCAGTTACCAATTTTTTAAATATAATTAAACTCTCATATTTCGTTGCAGAATATAACAATCGCATTCATATCCTGTTACAGAAGTCTAGAGGTTGTTTCAACCCACAATGTTGTAGAAACTTTGTATGTAATTGTAATATTGCTTCAAATGGTGCGTTATTTCCATCCTAAGATTATTGGATTCACAATGAATTAATTCTAGAAGATATAAAAGGCAATCATTACTTTCACCTTAAATCAATTTAGCACGTTCCAAATTGAAAGAGATAAAGATCGTCTGTTTTCTGTAATAACCTCTCCGTGTACGAAATCTTGTTTATGTTACATACGCTGTGATGTATATTCGCCAAAATGTCGATGGATATTTGGAGAAACACCAGTCTTATGATTCACTATTTCCACAAAACCACAATCAAAATGCAACACAGTGTTTTCTATAGATGGAAACGTATATTTTCTATTTCTGACATAGAGTACTGAATGCGTTGCTTAGTAACCACATATTGTCTGGCTTCTCTCCCGTTGGTTGTAATGTTACATTTACGTTTACATGTATTCGTGTTCTATACAAACGATCAGGCTTATGATTCAGCATTTTTAATTCCAGTCATATTCAGCGGTTGTCCAAGATCTAACATGCTTTCTTGACATTCATTATTGTATGTTGCTCTCCAGGAATCAACGGACTCTTTCTTCACGTAGTCAAAAAAGATGCTTTCAGTCCCATTAGTAAACAGTAATTAATCAGCTGGAAACTACCTAGTTTGCATCTACAAATGAGGGAAACATATTGTTTAAAATCATTAACTGAATTAATTAACTGATGTTTTTACCTATCACTTCATCCGAATTTGAAGCCGTTAAATAATTATAAAGGATTCAAATTTGAACGTAATTTTACGATTACCGCAAATGCTTTGAAAAAAAACAGTGCCCTGGAAACTACCGGGTGACATTAAACTGCCATTGAACTTACAATGCCGAGTGTCAAGCAAAGCAAGAGAGGACTACCAGTTCAATTGTCGTGGGTTGGGATCGACCCTGATACCTCTCACATTCGAAGCGGACGTGTAACTAATAGATGCACATGCAGTCGAAGAGTATTGTACATATCTTAGAATAGCTTATACGAGTGGTACATAGTTAAAATCAGCATCACAATGTGTTTCTTATGAGCCTATTTGCATTGACATTAAAACGTCTCATGTTGATCAAACACTAAGGTTGAAGCAATTGTTTTACCATAAGTAAACAGTAATTTTCGAATGTGATGTTTTCTTGTTTTCTCAAAATATCGTTTTTGTACTTAAGACCTTCTCATTCTAAGCCATGTATGTATACCAGATGAAGATTTTATTTTTCGATCAAGACGTGCATTTGTATATTGTATTGTGGTAAAAGGGATAAAGCATAAAATGACAAACACATTTTCATTGAGATGGTCATACTTATTATTCAAGCTGACTCTTATTGCACGAATATACTCGTATATCAGCCTTAGAGTCATGTTGGTTTTATCATTGTTCTTGTAACAGATGCATGTTATGATTTTCCAGAAACAATAAATACAAGTGATACATAAACGATTTGCAGCTTACTGTACTTTGGGGGACGTTGTGTTACTTAATTATGGACTTACATGCTAGGATGTTGGTGCCTATTCTACGTGCATGCATGTGTCTGGTGATTTGGCATTGTCTTTATTAGAACACACAATGCAGTTTTTAAAATTCTCTTCCAGATTTTCCGATGTTTATTCAACAGGATTATTTGGAAATAAAGAGGCATGATGCGTGGTCCCAAATGTTAAAGTAATACACGTTTGATGATTGTTAGTAAACTTGTTAAAAAAACTTCTAAGTGAGTAGTTAACATCTATCGTTATATAACTAAGTCCATCAGGACCACTTTCTTCATGCATATATATCGCACACGTATATTTGCAGGGTCATGCCTTTCGTTTTCCTTTCAGGGACATTTTATATATCGCACACATACTCGTAGAGTCAGGACCTTTTCTAATTCTAATTTCGTCTGTTGTTCTTTATATCTTCCAAAATTCGGCATCCCCTTATAAAGTAAATTGATGTGTACGCGCCAAATTGTCGACCGTACATTGGATAAACGTCAAGCTACATGATTCATGCTATCACAAACTCCAGATTATAGATATACAGCCTCATAAAACAGAACATAGACATTGTCTGGGACGAGCATTCTATCTCATTGCAGTCGTAACACAGACATAGAATATATATACGCAACTGCCAGTAAAATGTTTCGTTTTTCATTACGTTTGGTGCCGCTTTTCAGCAAGTTTTCAGTTACATATCCCGGCGGCCATCTGCCTGTAATTAATTATCAACCGGTACTAACACTTTCGTAGGTAACTGACATCTTCTTTCAGCCCATGTCCTTTAATTAGGGAGAAGTTGTCAGTGGCTTGAGTCATTCCGCACTTTGTGACCACATCATCAGGGCGGGCATCTACATTTGTTATGGCTAAGGCTGTGCCAATTAACTTTTTGTAGCTGAAACTGGGTCCTTCAACTTTCGGCCACTTGGACTTTCCACTTTAAAACAGCTGAACATTAATCTCTTCGTGGTTAAGTTCATTTGTTCGGTTAGTTGCGTGTTGGTCAATGTGCTTTGCAACTGTTGTATGTGATGTTTTGCTTTCTAATGATCTGCTGTTTAAGTTGAGGGACGCCTTCTCAGTCCGCGTTTCTATTATCTTTCTCCACAAGTGAAGGATATGACTGCAGCCAATGTCACAGTAGAACATGAATTCCCCAAACAGGTAACTGAAGATCGCTGACAATATATCGGCAAATTAGCTGTGCTTCTGGCAATGTATCGTCCAATCAGCTATGCTTTCCGGCAATGTATCGGCTAATTAGGTGTGATTTACGGTGTGAATGACTTATAAAAGGGACACCGCAACAAGGCAAATCAGCTTGCTTTCCTGTGTGAATGACTAGTGAAAGGAGCACCGCAACTGGGCCAATCAGCTGTGCTTTCCGATGAGAATGGCTAGTAAAAGGCACCACAACTAGGCCAATTAGCGGTGCTTTCCGTTGTGAATGGCTAGTAAAAGGCACCACAACTACGCCAATCAGCTGTGATTTCCGTCGTGAATGGCTAGTAAAAGGCACCACAACTATGCCAATCAGCTGTGCTTTCCGTCGTGAATGGCTAGTAAAAGGCTCCACAACTATGCCAATCAGCTGTGCTTTCCGGTGTGAATGGCTAATAAAAGGCACCACAACTATGCTAATCAGCGGTGCTTTCCGGTGTGAATGGCTAGTTAAAGGCACCACAACTAGGCCAATCAGCGGTGCTTTCAGGTGTGAATGGCTAGTAAAAGGCAACACAACTAGGCCAATCAGCTGTGTTTTCCGGTGTGAATGGCTAGTAAAAGGCACCACAACTAGGCCAATTAGCGGTGCTTTCTAGAATGAATGGCTAGTAAAAGGGACACGGCAACACAGAAAAAAACACAATCTTATGACAGAATTAATATCATACAACTCTCTTTTACGTAAAATTGCGTAGACTTAGTGGTACCTTTAATAACCACTATAAATACATACTGTAGTTCACCGACAATCCACAACGACACATTTACGGCGACTGGCCACCTACGCAAAACATTGTCCCTGGCACAATGATTCAGGATAGGTATTTGACAGTTGGATTAAACAAATGTTTTGTTTTACAATACGGTTTAATGTGCAAGATTTCCTATGAGACTATATGCAATTCAAAATGAAATGTTGTCTGGAGTTGCTGTTCTTAATGACAAAACAAAACGACGTCGATATATTGATCAAATATTTGCATGTTTGTGGAAATTCCCAGAACAAGTTTACGCATACAGTAGTTTCTAATCCCGGAATATGAGAGCACTAAAGACTTAAGCTTTGTGATTTGTACTTGTAAGCAGTGACTCTTTTGTAAATTCTCAGCATTTCGTACTTTCCGATTTGTTCTGCCTCTTCAGTTCGCATGAACGTTAGGTCACTATCCTTGGTGTTTTAAATTAGGTCACGGATGGTTGTGCCTCATTTGGGCGCCGTTTTGGCATAGGTTTGTGTGGTGGGTCGCCGTGCAGCGGGGTCTTGGGGAATTTGGTCGGGTCTTGGCAGCGTTTCATTTGGTCTTATGCAATAACCACTATTCTATAATTTCTTTGTGAAATTGGGTCATCCTGCATTTTTCGGCGGGGACTTACACTATTCATTGTTTCTTTGGCTCAGGTGTGGGCATTGCTCAGTGTAGTTGTGTTGACTGATTTCTGTGCTCGGTTGGTTAGGTTGAGTGCTTACTTCCCTGTCTGATTTCCTCACACCTTTTTGTTATTATTATTCAGCGACTTCTCACATCATGGTCTGGCTATTGAGGTACCTGACCAATTCTTTGGATATATTCCAACATGCTTCGAACTTTGAATTTCACACGATATTTTCTTATGCGAGAAAGACATGACTGTGCTTGAGCATGAAGTATAATTTTAAGATTAGCTATATTTGACTTGCTTCAAAATCGTGTACACAAATTGTATTGGCATTGTGCAAGCACAATTTGTAGAAAACATAAGGTGCAGCCATACTAGTATTACTGCGCATGCACTTTATACCTTTTAAATAATAAAGAACACATTTTAAACTTTGAACTAGATTTAAAAGTTAATTTATTTTATCGCGAATAATAAGGTCTGAAACAACAACTCACAGATCATTATTCTGTCACATACATGTAATTCACATCATCCACGAAGAAAAAACCGGTGCCAAAATGGTTGTTTTATTTTGTAGTGGCTGACATTTTACTGCCCTATGAGATCGTGTCAGCACGACAAATATTCCATACACTAGCAAAAATGAAACACCTTAATATTTGTTTGAACTCTTCCAAGAGAATTCTATGTATATTCTTTTGGATGTAACAACACATAGAGCATCTTTACATAAGCATGCTAACTTCAGCGTACAGACGATGTCGTCGTTTTGGTGGTGAATTCGAATTAACCGGAAAAGAGTGAAACTGTTATGTTGGTATCGGCTATGCTGGTTCCTTTCGTCGTTCTGGTGTATAAATAGTAACTTACGATCATATATTCTAATCACCTCCGCGTTTTAGCATTGCAATACGCCTCTGATATAACAAACCGCCATTTTGAACTATTTCCTGTCACATGATTAGCCGCCTGTTAACAAATGCAACAAAGGTACAGTGTAACACATATTATACCTTAGTAAATGATCAGCGACTTTTAAGCTCATAACACTCCGTATATGTTATACATACACGCCAATGTGCATGTAGTTACCCGCAGATGCTTTCAAACTCCGATACTCCACGAAACTCCAGTTGCTTATTTTGTAAACAAATTTTCAGAAAGTCAACTATAGGTCACGCTTATTGATGTTTTCAACACGTGCATGGGGAATATTAATTCTGATTATTCTACAAAGATATTTGACATTTCCTTTGTGGTATGTCTTGTTATGTCGTAGAAAAAATGAATGATAATATGGAATAAAATAACCATTGTATTCGAGGGAAACATACCGAGTTACTTTCACGCGGATGTAGCTGACTTAAGTAGTGAAGAATGTTCAATTTGTTGTATTACTACACGTATAAACGAGGTGCATCTACCGGAGAAAACCGGAAATGGCCAAGCTTTCACGATTGACGATCATTTTAATCTATAAATAGCAATAGCCTTTCTTTGTACAAAAGATATAGAAACACTGAAAATACACCGTTTTAGCTTTGTTCTGAAATCACATTAGCACGATCTGAAGTGAAATAGATAATGCTCGGATCTGCTTACCATAATCCTGTCTGGGAATACAAAATCTCATTTATAAAACAGTATTTTTCATAAATGTTTGATGTAAAAAATGGATAATTCTGTTTGTGGTTTATATTTCCACCTCACTGAGACCAGACACTCACACTCATAGAAATCACGTCTTTCTAATAAATAACTAATATAGTATAATAGATTATGCTGATTTCGTACGAATTTAGTGGGTTCGGTCGTCTAGTGCCGAATCAGCAAAACTTCATTTTGGTCAACATGACAATTTCAGACCTTATTGAAAATAGGCTCATAAGAAGCGCCTTAAAGCAGGTTTGAAATATGTATGAGTCTTATAAAACGTAAGTAGTAGTTACGACATTCTCATTCTAAGCCATCAATATGTATATATCATTCCGTTTTCCAGCTTAGTTAGCTCAGTTAGATTGACATCCTTAAAATCACAACAATACAGACACATAATAGACTAACTAAAATTAACTTAACCCCTTAACGAACGTTTGTAATGTTTCCTAAAAGCTATAAAACAGTTCAATTCAATAAATCACGACATGATGCGAATCAAAGCTATATCAGACAGTATGATAATCTGTTTAGGGACTAGCAAAGTTTAGGGAAATAGCAGTTGCATTGCATAATTGCATTGTCATAGCTCCCAATGTTATGAATATAAGATAAAGAGATAGTGATGCATTCACTTTTCACAAACGTTTGTCTACTTAGGAACCAACAATTTTTGAAGTCAATTCCTGATTATTGAATTAAACAATTGAATTATCATAATACACAAAGTGGTTGTAAATGTTCTAAAATAAGATGAAGAGATTGAACAATGAACAGCATTCAGATGTTCACAAACGTTTGCAAGTATGCAAAGGAACAATAGTTCTTGGAAAAGGATAGTTGAGGCAGAATTCCACATTGGCGTATAATGACCACATACACCGATGGTATGTCAGCAGAGTGTGTCGGTCAAAACTACTGACAAATAGGATGGAAAATTTAGATAAACCAATGTCACTTTCATTGGAAACGTTATTACAATTACATGCACTAGCAATGCTACTTTTATTTACAACAAAGTTGTATTGTACTATTGTCTGGTTCTATGGCGAAGAACAAACCAGATACCCATCACATACACTATCAGAAAGAGGCAATGGAAATGGATTGGGCATACTCTCAGAAGAGACACGAACAACATCGCTAAGTACGCGCTAGATTGGAACATACAAGGCAGCAGGAGAAGAGGCAGACCCAACGTGACATGGAGAAGAACCCTCAACACAGAACTCCAAAGATCCAGCATGTCATGGAGAGAGGCAAAGCAGACGGCACAGGATCGTGTCATGGCGAGCTGTGGTGACGGCCCTATATCCCAGCCGGAATGAAGAGGACTAAGTCAAGTAAGTAAGTCATTGTCTGGTTCACAAACAAATTAAACCTACTCTTACAAAGGAACAGCGAACGATTACCTTCCCAGGCACCTCTTCTTGTACCGACTGTTATGGACATTGATTCATATTTTCAGACACCGATCATGTTCGAACCATCTAAGCAGATTTTTAAGGTTGAACATGTTGAGATGTTTAATATTGCATTAAGAAAAGTTTCAATGCCATTCAGAGGTCTCGGAGAGGTGAACCGTGTAATTGAATTGATTCGCCATTAAACTCATACAGACAAACCAAATCAAATTAGGGATACCTTTACCATATCCAGTTTAAAATGATATCAACATCATTGAAGCGGAGAATGTTGTATAATCACATATAAACTGATGGGGCAGTAGAAGCCATACAAGCTACAACAGGGTAATGTGTTTAGACTACTCCTCATCTGGAACATAATTCAATTCTTAGAGAACTAGCATAAAGCGATCGAATTTTGTAGCTCTGGAATACAATATTTCGAAATAACCCAGACATATAAACATATATAATTATTGCGGAATGAAAACCAGCGCAGGAGCGACTTGTTTATTGCATTACTGTAATGTATAATCTTTTTAACATGTCAGGACGTTCCTTTGACAATTCACAAAATCGGATTTACCCGTTTTGGTACAATGTGAGTTTCAGCATTGGATGAACAAAACATGATTTCGATTGGTCCTGTGTATCTTGGAAAGCTTCGACCATACATAGGTCACGTAGTTATCACAAAGATGTTGTCAGTCGATGAGAATCGTTTCATTATCCAAACATTTATATTTATGTTTGCTAGCGATGCTCGATAATTATTGTGACTTCAGAGCACGAAAAGAATTTTTATGAATCGTCTTACACCAAGCGAGTGATAAGATATTTAGATAAAAATATGGTATTTCACAAGTAAAAAAGCACCTATGACTGGCAATTACGTAGAAACGAATAGTACTATAACTTATTTGTTTTGTAAATTAGTTGCAATTGTGTATTAATGGTATTGTATCATAAAGAACGTTCCTGTGTGCGCAATTGTTCTGAGAGGCATTCTAACGGAAAATAACCAATTGAAACATACATGTAACGTAGTGCAAATAGTGTCACAACAAAATAACTTCATAAATATAAAACCAATTAATTAAAAAAATAGAACGTTGTGATAACAATACAAAAACATTATGAAACCGACCAATGCATTTCTTTTCCGAATACACAAAGTGCATGACTATACCGATTCCTCAAAAAGCATAAATATTCCTAAGATAATCGCCTTTGCTAATTATTCCGACTATGCCAATGTATTACTATTCCAAAACACCTGTGTAAACATTCTGACAACAACAACTGCATAAACGATAAATGCACTGATGGTGTCAGCAGTCTAGTAGTTGTTGAACTCTGAATTCGGCAAGGACATTGTAAGATTTTAAAGTCACAGCCAAATCATTTAGATCCCTATCCATCAAACTGACTATTTGGAAATAGAGCGTGAGTGATAGGCATGTATGGTTAGTGAACTTTCAATTCAAAAAAGAAAACAAGTTCTATCCATCCCAGCCTTCTTCAAGTGTGCTCTATAGGGATATGTTGCTGGCTTAGAATGAGAAGGTCGTAAGTACAAACTCGATAATTTGAGAAAACTGCCCGAAAATTGCTCTTAACTTTAGATAAACAACAAGCTGTTTCAACTTCAGTTTGGTAAACACGACAAGTTCCTATATTCTTGAAAATAGGCTCATAAGATCTTAAATATGAGTAAGAAGTGAGGACCTACTCATTTTAAGCCAACGATGTCGGCTATAGTTTCATAACAGTGGTTATTCTATAGCTAGAATAACTATAACTTCTATAGATAGCGATTTTCGAAAGGATTCTAAGCGAATTTTAAGATGCTACGGTGTGTTAAATATTATTTAAAAATCAACATAGTCCACAAGTTATAAAACTTGTTCGTTTCGCAGAACATTTTCTTGGAAATGTTTTTATAAAGTGCAACACGCATAAATGATGTTTTTTGCAAAGACGCCATATTTTGCATAAAAAAATAAAATATTTGTATGCACCTTCTGGAAAAACAAGGTGCCATTTGAATTATCGCATTCTAGTGTTATTTTTTGTATCTGTCTCTTTTTTGCATTTAATAAATGTTGCGCAACTTTGTTCCAATATCAGGCGAGTAAACAGACTGAATGCACCAATCTGCTTAAAAAGTTTTCCTTATGCATTCCTTTGAAAGTCAATATTAACATATAAAAACTTTTTAAAAAGCATTGGTAATTCTTATTATGTAAACAACTAGTCAATCTATCACTAACTGAAAAAAACCAAAAATGAACATCGACCGTTTCCGCTATTATACCTCGTCAAAGTGAGTGTTGAAAGAAAATAACACCTACACAGAAGGCCAACTACTGGTATTTGAACCTTGTACTGTATAACAGACTACATGTAACCTAGTCTGGTTCCCTGTAGTACTATAGTATTTTAGTTAACGTAGTGATCTAGGGGAGGTAATCCAGACTTTATCTAATCCGGATGTCTTGATCGGTCGAACAGAAACGTTATAGGAACTTAAATTCTGCATGTGGCTTCAGTATGTGATCCACATCGGGAGACATTGTGACAGACTGTTTTGTATTTGACATGTGAAGAGTTTACCACGCCATCGATTCATAACCAAGAAAAAAACGAATCTATCGTAAAAACCGACAACCAGATATTTTATTAATTTCAATGTACCAAGTACTATTATAAATAAAATTAACAATTAAGCATCGTGTTATTTCCCTGATGTCACCAGTGACAGATTTATTATCTGCGAATACCGAATCTTTCCTTTGTTATAACATTTCTAATTCGACCTTTGCACTGCAGCAATATTAGACGCGGCCGCTTCATTTTGTCTCAATTCAAATCGCTATCGATTTCTCCAGAAATTTGGACTATTTCTCAAAAAACCAGACAGGGCAATTTCTTCACGATTTTCTCCCATTTTTGTAATTTGTCTCGGCTCTCTTGATCCAAAACATTGCTTTGCGTCTGAGGAATAAAATAAAAGACTGGACGATTTTGCGTGAAGTTCGTGGAAAATATCGCAACAACGAAAACAAAACCATTACGAGTGATGAATTGCGTTTATTATGTGCATTTTGCTGTTGTTATTTATAATTCCAAGAATATACGACATCACAAAATCGCACATTTACTCAAGTTCGTCAAAAATATCTGGGCACGGATATGAATGAGTTTACAGGAGCTAGTTATTCTAATAAATTCCACTATCTTCTCAATGGAACGGAAATGCACAAGCCATTTTAAAAGACCACACGCCACTGTTCCATTAACATCACATGCTGTGGCTTTCTTTTGTTTAGCTATTGTCTTCGCTCAGAAAACTGGTGGTGGTTATACCATGAGCTAATTGAAACCTTTAATTGTGATACACGTGACGTACTCAAGTAATGACGTGTAAAAAGGTGTTTGCTTCCATCGTGTTGTTCTATGTTTCTAAACATTTTTGTGGCTGCATTACGGCGCTCCTTTTACCAAGTCAGTTTCCAAGGAATTAATTATCAAGCAGTATACTAAATTACTTTTCTAAATTGTCGTCAATGGCGGTAACAACATATAGTCGGTCACACCTTTGCATGAAATACGCCTAGTGCTTGCAGTAGTTGTAAGATTAACGAGTCTATGGAAGAAATGTATGTTCATGAATAATACAAACTGGGTCGTCCTACAGCGGAGACTTGCGGTCGGGTCTCGGCTGCGTTTCATTCGGTCACTTGGGATCACCGTGTATTTATTTGTTATTTCTTTGTGAGTTTGGAACATTCTGCGTTTTTTCGGCGAAGGTTTGGGCTTTTAATCATTTCTTGGGATGGTGTTTTGGTATTGCTCCGTGGGGTTGTTGGGTATTTGTACTGTTTTCTGTGCTGAGCGCGTTAAGCTGCGTGCTGCCTTGCTGTCCGTTTACTCATATAATTTTCATAAATAATACAAAATGTTTGGTGTTGCATATAAGACCATAGCAACATGAACAGTACACGCATAACTTGGAACAGAAAAACAGAGCTTAAAGCCACACACATAGCTGTAAACAATTTGATAGCTAGTCATGAAAGAGGTCCCGGTGAATTTGACGAACACTGTGAGCGTAATACTAGTATTACTGCAAATCACTGTCTGATCACAGGACCTTGTTTACCTTCGTTTTGACAAATACGTTGCAATCCTGAGTATAATACTACTTCTGTGTGAGTGTGGGCAAATTTATCTAGTACATACTTAATTATATAATTGCAAAGTCTTGTGGTCTAATTATGCCAATATGTAGTAAATATGCGTTTGAATAAAGTTATATATTGTTTACTTAAAGGTGGTGTGGTTTATGAAAATGTAAGTTGTGAATGTAGCTAACTATTCACACTTTCAGGAAGCTTTTACAACCCGTAACGTGCAACTAGAACATAGAAAAAGTGAAACCGAACTTTACATTGTTAGTACGCCATATGTGACACTGATATGCGACGTAAATAATTTGTATGGAATCACACAATAACGGGACTGATCATGGTTCTAATAATCTGTCTTTTCTCATTAAGTTGTGCACATTTCCACATGTCGTCCCAAAAAGGCACATGGAATTGACAAAAGCCAAGCCAGGCCACATATTTCTTTTCCCGTGTCAATTTAAATTCGTGTATAAATATTTGAAACAAAACAACCCATTGTTGGTTGTCTTCCGTGACTTGTCTACCAAATTCGTTTCCATGGCAATAAATGAAAGCAAATTTACGCGGAATGATTCGAAATGTCAACCCGTCCATATTGTTTATTGAATTTCAATTATGCTGCCACTTCGCAAGGCAGTTTTGACAGCACCTCAGTAAGGAATAAACCCACATTTCACTATTCTGCGAGAAATATTGAACTCACTTTTATGAACAATTATCAAAACAGACAACTCTATGAAGATCGCAGGAAATTTGAGCAGCACGGTGTAAATTTAGGTTAGATATTAAAATTTGGATTTCTGAGAAATTTTGTCAATAACTTGCACAAACAGACGTGGTGCACTTTTTAGGAAAAAATCGGAATGGTGCAAAATCAATCCCGTTTGAGAGACAAAAAATAAAACGGCGTCTGCATCTTATATTTGGTTGTGCGCATGTCAGAAATTGATATACCACAATGAAAACAGTTCTTATCTATATGAAAGTTCCTCTATCATGCGAATTGAATTTCCTACGAACCACTATAGCCTAGTTGTCCTGCCTGTGACTTATGCCAACATTCATGTACTGATTATTTAATTTCTGCATGGTCTAAATACCCTTAGTCATTGGGACCGTACCGTACACTATGCAAGCAATGCTTCATCTACATCGATAATTCGCTGCCTTAGAATGAGAAGGTCGTAACTACTACTTAAGTCTGTATCCGAAGGCGCTTTTTCGGGAATATTGGAACTTGTCATGTTGACCAAATTGAAGTTTGTTTACAATGAGTAATTGTACAAAGAGTAACGACCAACTCATTCTAAGCCAGAATATAAGTCCTTTTCTCAGTCTGTCTGTCCCGGACCAGTCTGGGTTTACTAGTAATGTTATCATCTTACGTAACTCAACCAACTGTTAAAATCATATTCTTATCATAATGAACCCGTCTACGTTTTGATTATCAGACTTCGAAACCAATCGAAATCTCTCCACTTTTTTCCATGTACCAGACAGTATTATTACGCCATTTTTAAATTACTCTTCCAATAAAAAGATATAAACGGTCCTGTTTTGGGTTAGGCAAACCATTCGTTCATTTCTTCCATATTACATTATTGTATCTGGTTGTTCAATGTATTGAAATGACTTCTGCGAGACACATTATTTTAAGAGTTTAGTATGGTTTAATACGGAGTACCATTGGTGGCATCGTGATGCCTTGTCAGCATGGCGCTAACATGATGTCGTGCTAATATATAATCGTTAAGAGCCGCATTTCAACAGGCTTTTATAAAATTAGATAGTGCATAGTAACAACGACGACAGCTATTGTGTATCAATATAATGCTGATGCCTATAATCAGTTTAACCTGTGAGGAAGACCACCTGCAAACAAAGAGCATGGTAACAATGCCCGCAGCAAATATCACTATTTTGTATCTCCGATTACACCATTTTCTATACTATAATTACATAATTATTTATATACACAAGTAGTGCAAATTAGTTCTGATACCCCCATCGTATTAACAAAGATATACCCAAACAATGTTGGTCCAGCTTCGGAAAAATTGCCATTGCCAGAGCAGAGATCACTTCTCCTAGTTGCTTGTCGAAGGCCGTTTGGAGTAGGTTTTAAGTTAATCAATTGGAACATGTGAATATAATTTACCGTTGAAATTGATGTAAAGGGTATTGATTGACAACTGGCGTAATGTCAATTGTGGCTAAGTGTTGCCTCCACTAGCTGAAATGGTAAAGCATAAATAGCATTTCTAAGGTTTCAGAAAGTCGTTCTTGTTTGGTTAAATACTATTTAGATACATAAAGTCTGACGTTTTAAAATATTTAGGAAAGAAACATTTGAAAAACTGACATCTTATAGTTCGTATTAACATAAATTCCATTAGAAAATGTTCAAGAAGCTATTAAGTGTCAACATTATTTACAGTCAAGACCACCAAGGTAGTCAAGTACAATACGAATTTTGTTGTATGAATTCTGCAGTCTGTTTACGATGTTGAAAAAAATAGCCTTCGAAATACATTTAGATAATTATGACCTCCAAATTACCGCGAAACAGTTGTCTTTGTTTTAATAGAGAGCAAAAAAATAAAATAACGAATGGTTCAATGGCAGTAGACATTAAATTCCTTTTCGTACACATTTTTCCTGCACACCTAAAAAAACAACATGAAATGAGATAATATCATCAAATCGTTAAAGTAATTAAAACGTAATAGCATAGTCAAAATCATTGAACAGAAATGAAAACAATTTGTGCTGAAAACGCTCTGAAGTTTTGAGTGAGATCACGGTTCATTTAAATATTTTGAAATTTATTGCTGGTAACGAGCACACTATTCAGTAAACATCATTTATTGCCCTCTCTGGGTTGCTGTTAGTTCGGGTTTTGTTGGTCATAAATAAATACCATATTGGGAAAGTCGTAATCAACATTTTTGGCTTGCCGCGTCGTGTCTGAAATACACACAAACTTCTCATAAATTTCACCTCCGGGTGAATTTAATTTTCTTGGAAAGATCTAGTTTAGTCTTGTTTTTGTCTAAGACAATAGAAAATTCCACAATATTAAGTTTTAAAGATACAAGCGTACAAACAAGCACAGCAAAACATCATCGCATTAAGAAAATTGCAATAATAAAACAATTATAATAATTAAATGATTAAAATGGCTTAAATAATAATACGAATAACCCAACAATAAAAAGAATACCACATCAGCGAACAGAACACCCTAACAACAGACAATACATTCGTTATTTGAGTCGGATTACATTTATACCTTTGTCTCATAATTTCGTGCCTTCTCATGAAAACCGTGCTTAGTTGAATTCAACTCTTGTATATGTTCTACATAGTCACTTTGGTGAAATTAGCCAAATAAATCATCCAACAAATATCCTACATACATTGGACGATACGCCATAGCTGTCACCTTGACGACCAGGAACGACACACCTAGTAATTATTCCATCTGATATTTTTCAACTCTTGTTAAAAAAAATTTACATCCCGTTTTCATTACGCATTATTTTTATCACCTAAGGCTTTAATACTCAAACTGAATACGCATGTTGATAAGTGCTACTCCAAATTTATCTAATTTAACTACAAATTCGAAATTCCACCACGTTGAGCCCCTATACAGGCCCGTTTTTACAACAATACAACAACATATACAACAACATACCAACATTTACAACAGTAAAACGCCATTTAAAACAGTATACCAACAATTACAACAATATACCAACATTAACAACAGTATAACGCGATTTACAACAGTATACCAACTAACATTCACAACAATATACAACATTTACAACAACAATATAACAACGTTCACAACAATATATTTACATTTACAACAATATAACATCATTTACAACAGTAAAACGCCATTTAAAACAGTATAACAACATTACAACAATATAACAACATTACAACAATATAACAACATTACAACAATATAACAACATTTACAACAATATAACAACATTTACAACAGTATACCAACTAACATTCACAATATAACAACGTTCACAACAATATAACATCATTTACAACAATATAACGACATTTACAACAATATAACAACATTTACAACAATATAACGACATTTACAACAATATAACGACATTTACAACAATATAACAACATTTACAACACTATAACGACATTTACAACAATATAGCAACATTTACAACAACAATATAACCACTGTTACTGTCGATTCAATAAGTAATACTAATGAGGGAACTATCCCATTCGAAAGAATAGCGAAGATTACAGTTAACTCAGTTATACACTTAGTTAAACCTAGATAAGCATAGTTTACATGAAGGACGTGTCAATGTTTACAATTATCAATAAACTTTGAACGGACTTTACTTCATGGTTGATAAGCACTGAGGTTAATTAGAAGAAACCATTTATCATGTGTATGGACGTGTCAATTTTTACAACCGTTATCAATTAACTTTGAACGGACTTTACTTCATGATTGATAAGCACAGAGGTTAATTAGAAGAAACCATTTATCATGTGTATGGACGTATCAAGCATAACCACTTCAATAATAACACATTTCAACAATGTTTTCTAGATGAATAAGTCCAGATTCTTACATAAATGTATTAGGTCGGTCAAGTAAAATAATGCGATTTTAAGAGAGCTTTTTGATAAAATTTGCAATTTAAAAAATGGAGGTGAGTCCCTTTAAACTAAAATATTAAGTCGGACGTTATAAGAATAAACTGTTTAAATGGGTTGATAAGGTTAATTTTATTTGGCATTCATGAACCGTGACAATATTGCTGATGCTGACTTTTTATTATTTTGCCCATATACAATAAAACCTGTCAGTAATAATTGAACTTCTTCATAAGCAGACTTATAGCTACGCTATAAGGAGTTCAAGCCATTGTGTGTGAATTCCTCAAAGTCACATGACAGCAGACAGATAGACACTTTATGATACCAAGTCCAAAAAGCGGTTTCCTTCAGACATACGTGGGGTTATCCAAAAGTTCGTGGACTTTTGCTCTAATTCAAAAACCATTTAACTTAAAGCTACGAATCTATGATCCCTATAAAATTGATTTATATTGGACACGTATACCAAATATCATACGGATATAATTAAAAATAACATATATATAGCATGTGTAAGCATGCGTAGTAGGCATACCCGGCGCACGCTCAGAAATGACGTACGACGTCGCCCTTTGACTTAATCATTTCATGAAGCTCTTAAGCGCTGTAAATAAGTTGTTCTTTGTTTCCCGTAATCAGCTGTATACTTATAATATGTACACACACTCGTTCTGTCGATGTGTACTGAATTGAATCGTTTCTTTCTCTACAAGTGGACTTTTTTCTGTATAACCTAGGATGGTAGATTTTAACCAACGTAACGCTCAATCGTTGAACGTCAGTTTTGTACCTATCGACATGCATCGTCTGTCACACCACCCTGACTGTCTGTTAACTATTTATGCCATTTAAAAACAATTGAATACAATGCAGAAGAGTTCCTACTTAATTTGCCAAACAATTCTTTTCTTCCTTACGGGTTCTCCTAGCTGTATATATAATTTAATTATTTTGCGACTGTAAATGATATCTTGTGACGTCATATTTTACGTTGAATTTTATATGCCAACATTAACCCTCATGCTCATAAAATGACGAATATATACGATACAATCTTTAAATAATACCAAAATATTGGTATGACATTACTTAACATGAGGACGCATTTAAGTATTTTTAAATGAAGAAACACTGTAACAATCGACAATAACGTAACGCATTTTACTGGAACAAATCAGCAGTGCGCCGCTAACGCATTTTTGTGTTACTATGGCAACGTGTTACTCTTCATACAAATGGTGCTTTATAAAAATGTTTTGAGGCATTTGTTTATAATAGATCAATGTCACTGTATGGTATTTTTCATACTGATCTGGCTTAAAATAATAGTTTAAGAGCAAAAGTCCACGAACTTTTGGATAACCCCACGTATGTCAATTATAACATAAGATATAAGTTCAGTGCTGTATGTATAGAAATATGATTGACAATCCGGAATAACTTGAAGCGGATAACTTACAAAACCCGATTAGTTAGTGACCATTGATATAAAAGGTATACCACATTTTTCACCACTTGTATTTTTTTCCGACGTAAATTGAATAATTATCGCATAGAGCACTCAGACGCTTCAGCTTCGTTACTAGACACTGGTATAATCGTCTCTTTGTCCTAATCAGGTGCATTCCTCGCTTCATAATGAATCTCAAATTTACATTTATTTGATAATTAGCTCTCGCCTATCACCATCGGCTATGGAAATAGCATTCCGGCGAAATCAAAGACGTGCCACTGCATTTTAATACCAAATTATTGTCACTATCTGGCCGGGCGTACATCAATATCAGCTCACAGATTATTATTTCAAAGAAGGAACTATTCGAGTGTCCACTGAAGTAGCCATTATTAGATTTGTAGACTAATAAGGCAGCTAGGGCATTTTCTGAAACCTCAAAACGACATTAAATTACCAGCATGGAACTCGGGCAAACCCATTGTCTGATTAGAGTAGTGTTTTAATTTACTCAGACACGAAAAATTGCTCGGAACACCTCGGTCAATACCATTTAACCAAATCTCATGTATGGGGTTCTGTTCTTAAACAAATACAAACAATAAACCCCCGAATTATGTTCTTGTCCAAATGTTTTAGAGTGGATTTCTATATTGGAAGTAGGCGATAATCGTTGTGACAACTTGCCAACTGGCGCACAACACACAAAGGCTGGACTTCTGTATCGGGCAATATATGGGTGGTCAGTACTTTCTTATTAGCATTTTGGATCTAGACTTTCAGCCCATCACAGTCTAATCGTAGCGGAAAGTTGTGGAGTAAATATTGAAGGTGAGGTGAATTACTGGATGTGTTGTTGCATCGGTTGCAATGTCTTTTTTGTGAAACATGGACGCTTAAATAATGTTCTCCTTATGTGGAGAAGTGTACCATTTTTATCGGACAACCAAATATTAAACACTAAAAGATAAAACAGGATACGTTTAATGACAACCGTGTACTGTCGATAAAAAATTTAAATAATTGGTATAAAACACGATTGAAAACAAATGGTTAACCACAAGAATTATTCTAGGATTTTTTTACTTTTAGTTTGGCAATTCATGTAAAAACCAGCGTGTTTGCAGATCAGAAGAAAAACCGAAAAAAAAACTTGATTGAACCGACCAAACTTAATTTAGATTCATAGCAAAATCTAAATTCCAGTTGTTGTTTTTTTACAATTCTACTGGCTCCGTAATGTAACGTTCGCGTGACGATGGTCTCGTCCAGGAAAAAACACCTCGCCAAAGGATCCGGATTCTTTAAGTGGCGTAACAGAAGAATAAATGTGCATGCCTCCAAAAGTTGTAATAAGCGCGACGTAATTTGTACAAACTGAGACAATAACTTCACAAAAAGTTAAAAGTTTAATGGACTTGAAATATTCTTCCTCCATTTATTTTTACCTTCAGTTCCTCATAAGCACTGCTGAAATTTCACTGGCTGGTCTAGAACGACTTAAAAATGATGGGTTTAATCAGAATCGAGTATTGTTGTAACTTATGACTACAGGCAATAATTAACAAATTACATGTTCATATAATATATTAAGTAAAATGAAATACTGGACACACTCCAATTTTGAGTAACCAACGTTTCGATTTTTATTTAAGTCTTCACCAGGGATACATGCAAATTGTTTTGCTCATACATACAACGCTGAATTGGTAATGCCAAAATTTTACATATATAATGTACATCAAGATATTTTAGTTTACATTTTCGACACTTTCTTCCTATCTTCCAACCATTTTATTGTGTTAACCTTCCCCATACCTCTTCACATACATATATGACTGTAATTCATTCCTGTGATATTGATACCGGGATCAGTGATTGTTATTTATGTCTATATTGCTGTTCTAGGGATCAGTTACGCAGACCAGTCTTTTTAAATATAATAAAACTCTCATATTTCGTTGCAGAATATAACAATCGCATTCATATCATGTTACAGAAGTCTAGAGATTGTTTCAAACCCACAATGTTGTAAAAACTTTGTATGTAATTGTAATGTTACTCCAAATGGTGCGTTATTTATTTCCATCCTAAGATAATTATATCCACAATGAATTCATTCTAGAAGATATAAAAGGCAATCATTACTTTTCCCTCAAATCAATTTAGCGCGTTCAAAATTGAAAGAGATAAAGATCGTCTGTTTTCTGTAATAACCTCTCCGTGTACGAAATCTTGTTTATTTTACATACGCTGTGATGTATACTCGCCAAAATGTCGATGGATATTTGGAGAAACACCAGTCTTATGATTCACTATTTTCACAAAACCACAATCAAAATGCAACACATTGTTTTCTATAGATGGAAACGTATATTTTCTATTTCTGACATAGAGTACTGAATGCGTTGCCTAGTTACCACTTATTGTCGTGCTTCTCTCCCTTTGGTTATAATGTTACATTTAGTTTACATGTATTCGTGTTCTATACAAACGATCAGGCTTATGATTAATTTGTATTCATTTCATTTCCATAAGATTTAGCAGTAATTTTAATTCCAGTCATATTCAGCGGCTGTCCCAGATCTAACATGCTTTCTTGACATTCATTATTGTATGTTGCTCTCCAGGAATCAACGGACTCTTTCTTCACGTAGTCAAAAAAGATGCTTTCAGTCCCATTAGTAAACAGTAATTAATCAGCTGGAAACTTCCTAGTTTGCATCTACAAATGAGGGAAATATATTGTTTAAAATCATTAACTGAATTAATTAACTGATGTTTTTACCTATCACTTTACCCGAAATTGAAGCCGTTAAATAATTATAAAGGATTCAAATTTGAACGTAATTTTACGATTACCGCAAATGCTTTGAAAAAAACAGTGCCCTGGAAACTACCGAGTGACATTAAACTGCCATTGAACTAACAATGCCGAGTGTCAAGCAAAGCAAGAGAGGACTACCAGTTCAATTGTCGTGGGTTGGGATCGACCCTGATACCTCTCACAATCAAAGCGGACGTGTAACTAATAGATGCACATGCAGTCGAAGAGTATTATACATATCTTAGAATGGCTTATACGACTGTTACATAGTTAAAATCAGCATCACAATGTGTTTCTTATGAGCCTATTTACATTGAAATTAAAACGTCTCATGTTGATCAAAAACTAAGGTTGAAGCAATTGTTTTACCATAAGTAAACAGTAAGTTTCGGATGTGATGTTTTCTTGTTTTCTCAAAATATCGTTTTTGTACTTAAGACCTTCTCATTCTAAGCCATGTATGTATACCAGATGAAGATTGTATTTTTCGATCAAGACGTGCATTTGTATATTGTATTGTGGTAAAAGGGATAAAGCATAAAAAGGACAAACACATTTTCATTGTGATGGTCATACTTATTATTGAAGCTGACTCTTATTGCATGAATCTATATCAGCCTTAGAGTCATGTTGGTCATATCTTTTTTTGTAACAGATGCATGTTATGATATTACAGAAACAATAAATACAAGTGATACATAAACGATTTGCAGCTTAGTGCACTTTGGGGGACGTTGATAACATAATTATGGACTTACATGTTAGGATGCTGGCGCCTATTCTACGTTCATGCATGTGTCTGGTGATTTGGCACTGTCTTTACTACCACACACAATGCTGTTTAATTCTCTTCCACATTTCCCGATGTTTACTCAACAGGATTATTTGGAAATAAAGACGCATGATACATGGTCCCAAATGTTAAAGTAGTACACGTTTTATGATTATTAGTATAATTGTTTAAACAAACCTACTAAGTGAGTAGTTTAAAATATCTATCGTTATATAACTAAATCCATCAGGATCACTTTCTTCATGCATACATATCGCACAGGTATATTTTCAGGGTCAGATCTTTGATTGTCCTTTCGGGACCATTTTATATATCACAAACATACTAGTAAGTAAGTAACGTCTTTATTTAAAGTCGATAACATATTTGGTGATATACTAATTTTCAATATGGTCTATACTCGTGGAGTCAGGACCTTTTCTAATTCTTACCGGGTCATTGCTATTTCGCTGTGTTCAGCATATTTTACATTTCGCGTTCATAGTTTTGGTTAATAACATCAACTTTGATTTACTGACATAATGCAACTTTGGGAAATATTATAGCTCTTCTCAATTGATTGAGATGCGTATCGTCTGTTGTTCGCTTATATCTTCCAAAATTCGGCATCTCCTTATAAAGTAAATTGATGTGTACGCGCCAAATTGTCGACCGTACATTGGATAAACGTCAAGCTACATGATTCATGCTATCACAAACTCCAGATTATAGATATACAGCCACATAAAACAACAGAATATAGACATTGTCTGTGACGAGCATTCTATCTCATTGAAGTCGTAACACAGATATAGAATATATATACGCAACTGCCAGTAAAATGTTTCGTTTTTCATTACGTTTGGTGCTGCTTTTCGGGAAGTTTTCAGTTACATATCCCGGCGGCCATCTGCCTGTAATTATTTATCAACCGGTACTCACACTTTCGTAGGTAACTGACATCTTCTTTCAGGCTAGCTATGTCGTTCAATTAGGGAGAAGTTGTCAATGGCTTGGGTCATTCCGCATTTTGTGTTCACATCATCAGGGCGGGCATCTATATTTGTTATGGTTGAGGCTGAGTATTTTTTAGCAGAAACTTGTTCTTCCAACCTTTGGACAGATGTGACTTGGACTTTCGACTTTCAGACAGCTGAACATTGATCTTTCTGTCGTTCATTTGTTCGGTTAGTTGTGTGTTGGTCAATGTGCTTTGCAATTATTTTATGTGCTGTTTTGTATTTTCTGTGATCTGCTGTTTCAGTTGAATTATGCCTTCCCTGTCCGAGTTTCTATTATCTTTCTCCACAAGTGAAGGAGATGACTTTAGCCAATATCACAAGTCGAACATGAATTCCACAAACGGGAAACTGAAGATTGCTGCCAATCAGCAGTGCTTTCCGGTGTGAATGGCTAGTAAAAGGGACACCGCCACTACTAGAAGCAACATAGTAATAGCGCAAAATCGTTTGGCAGTATTAATATCATACAACTCTCTCTTACGTAAAATTGCCTAGACCCCCTTAGTGGTCCCTTTAGTTACCCCTTTAAATACATACTGTAGTACATAGACAATTCAAAACCACACAGTTACGGCGACTGGCCACCTACGCAAAAAATTTCCCCTGGCACAATGATTCAGGATAGGTATTTGACAGTTGGATTAAACAAATGCTTGGTTTTACATTTCGGTTTATTGTGCAAGATTTTCTATGAGACTGTATGCAATTCAAAATGAAATGTTTTCTAGAGATGTTGTACTAAATGACAAAACAAAACGACGTCGATATATTGATTAAATGTTTGCATGTTTGTGCAAATTCCCAGAACAAGTTTACGCATACAGTAGTTTTAATCCAGGAATATGAAAGCACTTAAGACTTAAGCTTTGTGATTTGTACTTGTAAGCAGTGACTTTTTTGTGAATTCTTGCTACTTTCTTTGTCCGAATTGTACTTCCTCTTTAGGTCGCATTAACGTTAGGTCACTGTCCTTGGTGTTTTAAACTAGGTCACGGATGGTTGAGCCTCATTTGGTCGCCGTTTTTGTCATGGGTTTGTGTGGTTGGGTCGCCGTGAAGCGAGTCTTTTGGGGATTCTGGTCGGGTCTTGACTACGTTTCATTCGGTCTGATGCTATAACCGCTATTCAATAATTTCTTTGTGAAATTAGGTCATCCTGCATTTTTCGGCGGGGACTTACACTATTCATTGTTTCTTTGGTTTATATGTGGGTATTGTTCAGTGTAGTTGTGTTGCGGTGTTTCTGATTTCTGTGTTCGGCTTGTTAGGTTGAGTGCTACCTTTCCTGTCTGATTTCCTCGCACCTTTTTGTTATTATCATTCAACAACTTCTCACATCAAGGTTCAGCTAATAAGGTACCAAAATCATTCTGTGCTGACCAATCTTGGGAAATATTCCAACACACTTCGAACTTACTGAGTACCGAACCGAGTTACTTTCACGCGGATGTAGCTGACGTTAGTAGTGAGGACTGTTCTTTTTGGTGTATTACTACACTTATAAACGAGGTGCATTTATCGGAGAAAACCGGAAATGGTCGAGCTTTCACGATTGACGATCATTTTAATCTATAAATAGCAATTGCCTTTCGTTGTACAAAAGATATAGAATCACTGAAAATACACCGTTTTAGTTTTTTTCCTTCAATCACATTAGCACGATCTGAAGTGAAATAGATAATGCTCAGATCTGCTTACCATAATCCTGTCTGGGAATACAAAATCTCATTTATAAAACAGTATTTTTCATAAATATTTGATGTAAAACAGGGATAATTCTGTTTGTGGTTTATATTTCCACCTCTCTAAGACCAGACACTCACACTCATAGAAATCACGTCTTTCTAATAAATAACTAATATAGTATAATAGATTATGCTGATTTCGTACGAATTTAGTCGGACGGTCGTCTAGTGCCGAATCAGCAGATTTATGAATTTTTCTATTTTCTTAGGAAAGACACCTTTATAATTATTAAAAAAGAACCAGTATTCGTCTGGTACGAGCCAATACTAAACACCTTCTGATTGGTTATACATGTAATATTTTAGGATGTAAAATATGCAGGCACTCATTATACACGGTACTTGAGAACATACGCAGGACCTTAGATTCTGCAACGAATATGTTTTCGTATGCTCTTATCAAAGTCTTTAAGCTAGTATACGCTTACACCAGAACTATACCAATGCAACAAATCTGGAATATACATGACATCCCACAAACGGTCTTTCTAAAGTGCCCGTATGGTACATATTGTGGTTATTTGTACACCGACAAATATTGGATATGTCGACAATTTTAAGATAAGGCGCTTCGTAAATACCTCGTAGTCTAGTTGTGTAAAATTGAGTGTAAATCGTACTTTTAACATTACACTTAGTTTTGGAACAGCTTACATTTTTATTTTCAGTGGATATACCATATTGATCACCTCGGTTTTTATCCAATGGAATTACCTCTGTCATAACAAGACGACATTTTGAACTTTTTTCAGTCACATGATTTGAAAATAGCCGCCCTCCAGTTACGTTTAAACAATATGTACATACGGCAACAAATATGTTAAAGTGTAAACTTGAGTAAGAGAACGACAGCTGCTAAATACTAAGATTGAAAACGAGCAGATGATTATGTATTTACCGGAAACAAACGGAAATGGCCGAGCTTTTACGATTGTGGATATAAATATCTGACGCATCATTCCGTTTTCCAGCTTAGTTAGCTCACTTAGATTGACCATCTAATATCACAACAATGCAGACACATAATAGACTAAAAACTAAAATTAACTTAACCCCTTAACGGACGTTTGTAATGTTTCCTAAAAGCTATAAAACAGTTCAATTCAATAAATCACAACATGATACGAATCAAAGCTATACCAGGCAGTATCTTAATATGTTTAGGGACTAGCAAAGTTTAGGGAAAATGGCAGTTTCATTGCATAATTGCATTGTCATAGCTCCCAATGTTATGAATATAAGATAAAGAGATAGTGATGCATTCACGTTTTCACAAACGTTGATCTATTTAGTCAATTCCTGAATATTGCATTGAACAATTGAATTATCATAATACACAAAGTGGTTGTAAATGTTCTAAAATAAGATGACGAGATTTAGCAACATTCACATGTTCACAAACGTTTGCAAGTATTAGTATGAAGGAACAATAATTCTGGGGAAAAATAGAAAGTTGATGGCAAGTTGAGGCAGAATTCAACATTGGCGTATAATGTCCACATACACCGATGGTATGTCAGCAAAGTGTGTCGGTCAAAACTACTGCGAAAAACGATAAAAAATTTAATTAAATCAATGTTACTTTCGTTATAACTATTACAAACACAAACAATGCTTCTTTTATTTACAACAAAGTTGTATTGTACTATTGTCTGGTTCTATGACGAAGAACAAACCAGATACCCATCACAGGCACCACCAGAAAGAGGAAATGGATTTGGCATATTCTCAGAAGAGACACGAACAACATCGCCAAGCACGCGCTAGATTGGAACCCACAAGGCAGCAGGAGAAGAGCCAGACCTAACGTGAGATGGAGAAGAACCCTAAACACAGAGCTCCAAAGATCCAGGGTGTGATGGAGAGGGGCAAAGCAGAGGCACATGATCGTGTCAAATGGCGAGCTGTGGTGACGGCTCTCTGTCCCAGCGTGGTTAAGAGGACTCAGTCAAGTAAGTAAGTCATTGTCTAGTTTGTTCGCCGTTTTGGCATGGGTTTGCTCAGGGTAGTTGTGTCATGGTGTTTCTGATTTCTGTGATCGGCTAGTTATGTTGAGTGCTACCTTCCCTGTCGGATTTTCTCATACCTCTAAGTCTTTTTTTACAAAATCAAACCTACTCTTACAAAGGAACAACGAACATATACCTTCCCGTACACCACTTCTTGTACCGACTGTTATGTATCTTGATTAATATTTTCAGACACCAATCATGTTCGAACTATGTAAACAGTTTTTAAAGTTGAACATGTTTAGACGTAATATTACTTTAAGAAAACGTTCGATGCCATTCAGAGGTCTTGGAGTGGTGAACCGTGTAATTAAATTGAATCGCCATTAAATTCACACAGAAAAAAAACAAATAAACTTAGGGATACCTTTGCCATATCCAGTTTAAAATGATATCAACATCATTGAAGCGGAGAATGTTGTATAATCACATATAAACTGATGGGGCAGTAGAAGCCATGCAAGCTACTCAGGGTGTTTAGGCTACTCCTCATCCGAAACATAACTAGCGTAAAGCGATCGAATTATGTAGCTCTGGAATGCAATATTTCGAAATAACCCAGACATATAAACATATATAATTGTTGTGGAATGAAATCAGTCCAGGAGCGACTTGTTTATTGCATTACTGTAATGTATAATCTTTTTTAACATGTCAGGGCGTTCCTTTAACAATTCACAAAATCGAATTTATTCATTTTGGTACAATGCGAATTTGGTTCTATGTATCTAGGTTAGACAAGACCATACATTGGTCACGTGGTTATCACGTGGTTCCTCGTCAGTCGAGGAGAAAAGTTTCATTATCCGAACATTTATATTTACGTTTGCTAGCGACGCTCTTTATTTATTGTGACTTTAGAACACGAAAAGAAATTGTACGAATCGTCTTACACCAAGCGAGTGATTAGATAAGAATATGGTATTTCATAAGTGAAAATGCACCTATGGCTGGCAATTGCGTACAAACGAATAACGCTATATTCTATTTGTTTTGTAAATTAGTTACAAATGTGTATTAATGGTATTGTATCATAAAGAACGTTCCTGTGTGCGCAATTGTTCTGAGAGGCATTCTAACGGTAAGTAACTAATTGAAGCATACATGTAAAGTAATGCCAATAGTGTCAACACAAAGTATTGTAACTTCCTAAATATAAAACCAATGGATTAAATAGAACGTTGGGATAACAATACAAAAGCATTATGATACTGACCAATGCATTACTTTTCCGAATACACAAAGTGCACGACTATACCGATTCCTCATAAAGCATAAATACTCCTAAGACAATCGCTGTGCTAATTATTCCGACTATGCCAATGTATTACTATTCCAAAACACCTGTGTAAACTATTCTGACAACAACAACTGCATAAACGATAAATGCATTCTAGTAGTTGTTGAACTCTGAATTCGGCAAGGGCATTGTAAGGTTTTAAAAACACAGCCAAAGCATTTAGATCCCTACCCATCAAACTGACTATTTGGAAATAGTACGTGAGTGATAGACATGTATTATTAGTGGACTTTCCATTCCAAAAGAAAACAAGTTCTATCCATCCCAGCCTTCTTCAAGTGTGCTCTATAGGGATATGTCGTTGGCTTAGAATGAGAAGGTCGTAAGTACAAACTCGATATTTTGAGAAAACAGCAAAAACTGTCCGAAAATTGCTCTTAACTTAAGATAAACAACAAGCTGTTTCAACATCAGTTAGGTCAACACGACAAGTTCCTATATTCATGAAAATAGGATCATACGATCTTAAATATGAGTAAGAATTGAGGACCTACTCATTCTAAGCCAACGATGTCGGCTATATTTTCATAACAATGGTTCTTCTATAGCTAGAATAACTATAACTTCGATAGCTAGCGATTTTCGAAAGGATTCTAAGCGAATTTTAAGATGCTACGGTGTGTTAAATATTATTTGAAAATCAACATAGTCCACATGTTTTAAAACTTGTTCCTTTCGCAAAACATTTTCTTGGTTTGGTTTGATAAAGTGCAACACGCATGAGTGATGATTTTTGCAAAGACGCCATATTTTGCATAAAACAATAAAATATTTGTATGCATCTTCTGGGAAAACACTGTGTCCTTTGAATTATCACATTATATTATTGTTTTTGTATCTGTCTCATTTTTGCATTGAATAAATGTTGCACAATTTTTATCTCATTTCAAGCGCGTAAAAAGACAAAATGCACCATTATGCTTAAAAAGTTTTCCTTATGCATTCCCTTGAAAGTCAATATTAACATATACGAGGGACATTCAAAAAATACGTAGACAAATCAATTTGCTAGCTTGTTCTTTCAGATAAATCAATAATTATTTAGTTTAGTGTAGCACCACATACATTCGCCAAAATCGTAAAGTTTCATAGAAATCGGGCCGATGGTTAAGTGAGGATCTTGTTTTATGCATAGCGCCTATAGTGACCATGGGGCAAGTCTAGACGTCGTTATTGACGTCATGGGTTTCGTCAACCTCACAACATATTCTAAATTCTCACAATAATACTCAATGTAAAACTCTGTCTCCAACCATTCTGTATAATGACAAATTTACAACGGCGGATTAAACTTACAAAAAAGAACAAATAATATACATTATTTCATTGGTTGTTTCGACTTTCATAATCACGTACTCAAATCGCACCAATATCAAAATCTGGACTTCCAGAAATGCGAAATTTGGACTGTAGGGGACATGTTTAAGCTAATTCAATCAAAGGATATATACGACACCGGCCCTGTATGTTTTACATGATGTTCCAGCACTTCCTGTAGGAGAGATCTACAATTTTCGGCCTTGATTCAAGTAAGTATGTGTGCTTATATCAAGCGCAACACATAATTTTAGGATTACGCGTGGTCCGTGGTTTAACGTGACGTCACGTTTTCTTTCTGCTATTAAGAGTGACTTTGTACGATGACCAATATCTCTGTAACTGTGTTAAATATGACACCATAATTTGAAACACAGAAATACATAGATTTAAACGATACACACATGAATTCCCGAAAGGTTCCGAACCGTTTAAGGTAGGTGATGGGGCGAAACAATCAACACCAAATTTTTACAGGATAAATCGATGGGTTGCCCCGTGTGTTCGATTTTACGTTGCTATAACTACCATATTTTCGAACGTAACATATATTTTTCGTGATAAAAATACGCACTAAATTCATAACCGGTAGAACCTGACTTCTTCCAATTTTGATGAAAATCGGATGATAAATAGTATCACAATCGACGTTGTCTACGTATTTTTTGAATGGCCCTCGTACATTTGTAACAAGTATTGGTAATTCTGATTTTTTAAACAACTAGTTAATCTATCACAAATTGAAAACACTATTTTCAACCGTTTCCGCTATATACCTCGTTGAAGAGAGTGTTGAAAGAAAACAACACCGACACAGAAGGCCCACTACTGGTATTTGAACCTTGTACTGTCTTACAGACTACATCTAAGTGGGATGTCTTGATCGGTTTATAGGATACGTTAAAGGAACTATAATTCTGTATGTGGCTTCAAAGTGATACACATCGGGAGACATTGTGACAGACTGTGTTTTGTATTTGACAGGAGAAGGGTTTACCACGCCATCGATTCATAACCAAGAAACAAACGAATCTATCGTAAAAACCGACAACCAGACATTTTCTAAATTTCAATGTACCAAGTACTATAATAAATTTAATTAACAATTAGGCATCGTGCTATTTCCCTGATGTCACCAGTGACAGATTTATTATCTGCGAATACCGAATCTTTCCTTTGTTATTATATTTCTAATTCGACCTTTGCACTGCAACAATATTAGAAGCGGCCGCTTCTTTCGGTCTCAATTCAGGTCGCTATCGTTTGCTCGAGCAATTTGGACTATTTCTCAAAAAAACAGACATGACAATTGCTTCAAGATTTTCTCCCATTTTTGTAATTTGTCTCGACTCTCTTGATCCAAAACATTGCTTTGCGTCTGAGGAATAAAATAAAAGACAGGCATATTTTGCGTGGAGTTCGTGGAAAATATCGCGACAACGAAAACAAAACCATTACGAGTGACGAATGGTGTTTATAATGAGCATTATTCTTCTGTTAATTCAAATTCCAAGAATATACGACATCACCAAAATCGCAAATTTACTCAAGTGCGTCAAGAATATCAAGACACGGATATGAATGATTTTACAGGAGCTAGTTATCCTAATAAAGTCCACTATCTTCTCAGTAGAACGGAAATGTACAAGCCATTTCAAGAGAACGCACGCCACTGTTCCATTAACATCACATGCTGTGGTTTTAGTTCTAGCTATTGTCTATGCTCAGATAACAGGTGGTGGTTATACCATGAAAGCTAATTGAAACTTTTACTTTTGATGCACGTGACGTACACAAGTAATGGCGTGCAAAAATAAGGTGTTTGCTACCATCGTATTTTACTATTTTTCTCAACACTTTTGTAGCCGCATTACGGCACTCCTTTTACCAAGTCAGTTTTCCAGGAATTAATTATCAACCAGTATACTAAATTACTTTTCTAAACTGTCTTCAATGGCGGTAAGAACATGCCATGCCCAACATATAGTCGGTCATATATTTACTCGCTCCATTTAATGGAAACCTTGTAAGAAATACGCCTAGTGCTTGCATCAGTAGTAAGATTAACAAGAAGGAGACTATGGAAGAGATGTTGGTTCATAAAAAATAAAAAAGAGACTTAGGGTCGGGTCTTGGTAGTGTTTTATTCGGTCGTTGGGTACACCGTTTGTTTTATTTGTTATTTCTTTGTGAGTTTGGATCATCCTGCGTTTCTTGGGCTTTTAATAATTTCGTTGGGTTGTGTGTTGGTATTGCTCCGTGTGGTTGTGTGTTGTTTTTACTGTTTTCTGTGCTGGGCTGGTTATTCTGAGTGAGGCTTTCCTGTCCGTTTTCCTCATATACTTTTCATAAGGAATACAAAATGTTGGGTGTTGCAAATAAGATCATAGCAGCAGGAACAGTACATGCAGCACTTGAAACAGAAAAACAGAACACGAAGCCACATAGATAGCTGTATACAATTTGATAGCTAGTCATGAAAGAGGTCCCGGTGAATTTGACGAACACTGTGATCGAAATACTAGTATTGCGCTGAAAATCACTGTCTAATCACAGGACTTTGTTTACTTTCGTGTGAGTGTGGGCAAATTTGTCTGCATTCTTAATTATATAAGTGCAAGGTCCTGTGGTCTAAGTATGCCAATATGGAGTAAATACGCGTTTGACTATTAGTTATTATTGTTTACTTTAAAAGTGGTATGGTTTATGACGATGTAAATTGTGAATGTAGCTAACTATTATCTCTGTATGCAAGTTTTTACAACACGTAACATGCAACTAGAACGTAGAAAGAGTGCAACCGAACTTTACTTTGTCAACACGCCATATGTGACACTGATATGCGACATCAATAATTTGTATGGAATCACACAATAACAGGACTGATCATGCTTCTAATATTCTGTCTTTTCTCATTAAGTTGTGCACATTTCAACATGTCGTCCCAAATAAGCACGTGAAATGACAAAAACCAAACCAGGCCACATATTTCATGTCCCGTGTCAATTTCAATTCGTGTAAAAATATTTGAAACAAAACAACCCATTTTCGGTTGTCTTTCGTGACTTGTCTACTAAATTGTTTCCATGGCAATAAATGACAGCAAATTTACGCGGAATGATTCGAAATGTCAACCCGTCCATATTGTTTATTGAATTTCAATTATGCTGCCACTTCGCAAGACAGTTTTGACAGCACCTCAGTAAGGAATAAATCCACATTTCACTATTCTGCGAGAAATATTGAACTCACTTTTATGAACAATTATCAAAACAGACAACTCTATGAAGATCGCAGGAAAATTGAGCAGCACGGTGTAAAGTTAGATTAAATATTATAATTTGGATTTCTGAGAAATTTTGTCAATCACATGCACTAACAGACGTGGTGTACTCAGTGGAAATAAGCGAAGCACTGACATATTGTCAGTATATCGACGTTTTCAAGCAACTTCAAGTGTTGAAAGTCACAAAGTGGGTACACGTAAGTCATATTATCGTCAGAGCAAATAAAGGTTGGTCTCGATGTGAAGATCGTTCAACGCTACGCCCACTTAAAGTAAACACATCCAATAGTAAACCGTTTTCAATGCATTATAAATCGCTGTATATATTTCCGTTCTGAATGTCAATTTACGGAATTCTTTGGGAGTTTCTTGCTGATTAGGAATGCGGCATTAAACTTACAGTTCCAATGTACTATAGACACAGCCGGCTAGAACCGGATTACAAAAACGAGACAAGCGTCATCATGATTAATGTTGTCTGATGTTTATTTTTGGAAAAAACGGAATGGTGCAAAATCGATCCCGTTTGAGAGGCAAAAAATGAAACGGCGTCTGCATCCTATATTTGGTGGTGCGCATGTCAGTAATAGATAGACCGCCATGAAAACAATTCCAATCTATAGGAGCCTATTTTCAGGAATATTGGAACTTGTCATGTTGACCGAACTGAAGTTGAAAAAGTTTGTTTTACCATAAGTAAAGAGTGATTGTCAGACAGTTTTTTTCTTGTTTTCTCAAAATATTAATTTGTACCTAAAACATTCTAAGCCAGCGAAATATAAGTCCTTTACTCAGCCTTTCTGTCCCGGACCAGTCTGGGTTTACTAGTAACATTACCATCTAACGTAACCCAAGCAACTGTTATAATAATATCCTTATCATAATGAACCAGTCTACGTTTTGATTATCAGACTTCGAAAACAATCCAAATCTCTCCACTTTTTTCCACGTACCAGACAGTATTATTACGCCATTTTTAAATAACTCTTCCAATAAAAAGATATAAACTGGTCCTGTTTTGGGTTAGACATCCATTACTACCATATTACATTATTGGTATCTGGTTGTTCAATGTATTGAAATGACTTCTGCCAGACACATTATTTTAAGAGTTTGGTATGATTTAATACGGAATACGATTGGTGGTATCGTGATGTCTTGTCAGCATGGCGCTAACATGATGTCGTACTAATACATTTTTGTTTAGAGTCGCATTTCAACAAGCTTTCATAAAATAAGTGCATAGTAACAATGACGACGGTTATTGTGTGTCAACATAATGCTGGTGCCTATTTACAGTTTAACCTGTGAGAAAGACCACCAGCAAACATAGAGCATGATTACAATTACCTGAAAATATCAATGATTGTATCCCCGATTACACCATTTTCAATGATATTTAAATATTTATTATGTCTAGTCTCCACTAGCTGAAACGGTAAAGCATAAATAGTATTTCTAAGGTTTCAGAAATTCGATCTTGTTTGGTTAAATACTTTTTAGATATATAAAGTCTGACGTTTTAAAATATTTCGGAAAGAAACAATTTGAACAACAGACATATTTAAGCTCCTATTAGCATGGATTACATTAGAAATTGTTCAAGAAGCTATTAAGTGTCAACATTATTTACAGTCAAGACCACAAATGTAGTCAAGTACAATACAATTTTCGTTGCGTGAATTCTGCAGACTGTTTCCGATTTTGAAAAGTAGCCTTTGAAATGTTCGAAAATATTCGAAATACATTAAGACAATTATAACATCCAAATTACCGCGAAACAGTTTTTTTAAAAGAGAACAAAATAATCAATAACGAATAGTTCAATAGCAGTAGACATTAAATTCCTTTTCGTACACTTGTTTCCTGTACACCAAAAACACCAACGTGAAATGAGATAATATCATTAAATCGTTAAAGTAATTAAAACATAATAGCAAAGTCAAAATCATTGAACAAACCTGAAAACAATTTGCGCTGAAATCGCTCTGAAATTTTGAGTGAGATCACGGTTCATTTAAATATTTTGATGTTTATTACTTGTGACGAGCACACTACTCAGTTAAACATCATTTATTGCCCTCTCAGGGTTGCTGTTAGTTCGGGTTTTGTTGGTCATAAATAAATACCATATTGGGAAAGTCGTAATCAACATTTTTGGCTTGCCGCGTCGTGTCTGAAACACACACCAACTTCTCATAAATTTTAACTCCGGGTGAATTTAATTTTCTTGGAAATATCCAGTTTTGTGAAGACAATAGAAAATTCCACAATCTTGCTTGAAAGACACAAGAGTACAAACAAGCAAAGCAAAACAGAGTTTATACTTATTTGTTACAGTTTTTCCAACTGATATTAATCACTCTCGACACCTCATTCCTGATGCTATCCGTCCCCACGAGCGTCTAGCAAGGGAATTCACGACCTCGATTAGAACAAGGGGCCCTGCACTCGTAGCGAACGGTTAACTACGAGGATATCGAGGAGGCGGTACAACATCATCGAATGAAGAAATGGCAATAATGAAACAATGATAATAATAAGAATAACTCGACAATAAAATAAGACCACATCAGCGAACAGAGCACCATAACAACAGACAATACATTCTTTATTTTAAGTCGGGTTACATTATATATAAGAACATTTACAAGAATATAACAGCATTAACAACAATATGTACAACAATTTAACAGCATGTACCACATTATAACAACATTTACAACAATTTTTATTTTATTTTGCCCTTATACAATAAAACCTGTCAGTAATTATTGAACTTCTTCATAAGCAGACTTATAACTACACTACAAGGAGTTCACGCAATTGTGTGTGAATTACTCAAAGTCACATGGCAGCAGACAGACAGACACTTTATGATACCAAGTCCAAGAAACGGTATCCTTCAGACATATGTCAATTAAAACATAAGATACAAGTTGAGTTTTGTATGTATAGAGATATGATTGACAATCGGGAATAACTTGAAGCAAATAACTTACAAAACCCGATTAGTAATCATTGATATAAAAGGTATACCACATTTATCCCCACTTGCATTTTTGCCGACGTAAATTGAATACTTATCGCATAGATCCTTCAGACGCTTCAGCTTCATTACAAGACACTGGTATAATCGTCTCTTTGTCCTAATCAGGTGCATTTCTCACTTCATAATGAATCTCAAATTTACTTTTATTTGATAATTAGCTCTCGCCTATCACCAAAGGCTATGGAAATAGCATTCCGAAGAAATCAAAGACGTGCCACTGCATTATAATACCAAATTATTGTCACTATCTGGCCGGGCGTACATCAATATCAGCTCACATATGGCTATTATTGCAAAGAAGGAACAATTCGAGTGTCCACTGAAGTAGCCATTATTAGATTTGTAGACTAATAAGGCAGCTAGCCTAAGGGCATTTTTTTCTGAAACCTCGAAACGACATTATATTACCAGCATGGAGCTCGGGCAAACCCATCGTCTGATTAGGGTCGCGTTTTAATTCACACAGACAAGAAAAATTGCTCGGAACACCTCCGGCAATACCATTTTACTAACTTTCATGTTCTAAAACAAATACACAACAATAAAAAAAACGAATTATGTTCATGTCCAAATGTTTAAGAGTGGATTTCTGTATTGGAAGTAGGCGATAATCGGCTTGTCAACTTATTACATGTAAGTAAGTAGATTGTTAAACTGCCACACAACACATCAAGGCTTGACTTCTGTATCGGACAATATATAGGTGGTCAGTACGTTTTCGTAGCTTTTTGAATCTAGACTTAAACAATCGTAGCGGAAAGTTGTGGAGTCAATATTGAAGGTGAGGTGAATAGTTTGAGGTGTTGTTGCATCGGTTGCAATATCTTTTTTGTGAAACATGGACGCTCCAATAATGTCCTCCTTATGTGGAGAAGTGTACCATTTTTGTAGGAAAACGAAATATTAGACATTAAAAGTTAAAAACAGGATGCGTCAAAGGACAACCCTGTACTGTCGACAGAAAATTTAAATAATTGGTATAAAACACGATTGAAAACAAATGGTTAACCACAAGAATCATTCTAGGGTGTTTTTACTTGAGTTTGGCAATTCATGTAAAAACCACCATGTTTGCAGTTTTCAGAAGAAAACCGAAAAAAACTTGATTGAACCGATCAAACTTAATTTAGATTCAGAGCAAAATCTTAATCCTAGATGTTGTTTTTTACAATTCTACTGGCTCCGTAATGTAACGTTCGCGTGACGATGGTCTCGTCCAGGAAAAAAACACGTCGCCAAAGGATCCGAATTCTTTAAATGGCGTTACAGAAGAATACATTTGCATGCCTCCAAAGATTGTAATAAGCGCGACGTAATTTGTACAAACTAAGACAATAACTTCACAAAAAGTTAACAAGTTTAATGGACTTGAAATATTCTTTCTCCATTGATTTTTCCCTTCACTTTCTCATAAGAACAGCTGAACTTTCACAGGCTGATGTTGTGGAACGACTTAAAAATAATCCGAATCGAGTATTGTTGTAACTTATGACTACAAGCAATAATTACCAAATTACATGTTCATATAATATATTAAGTAAAATAAAATACAAGACACACTCCAATTTTGATTATCCAACGTCTCGACTGTTATTTTAAACCTTCATCAGGAATACATGCAAATTATTATGCTCATATACACCGATAAATTAGCAAAGCCAAAATTTTACATAATTATGTAATGTACATCAAGATATACTTCACCGAGTGAGCAGCTGATGAAAATATAAGTCAGCTGCTCACGAGGTGAATTATCAAACGATCATACACGTTCGAATTATAAATATTCTATTTATTTCATGCTTCAAATAGCATAAATGATGGAAATACTCCACTATTTACCTAAAATGTTTTGCGTGACGTCATTTTCCCGCCATGCAAGCGTCGAGTTGCAATCAAATAGTTCTGCTGCAATGGCTTCAATTTCGTCCATTTGTTTTACATTTATGTACATATAATGTTCTGTTATTTGTTAAAGATTAAGAGAGCAAGTGAAAATGCTTATATTTTATTTTTGGCGGCGGGGATATTTGTTTTTAAAAAGATAGTCCGTTTGCGTGAAATTATGAACTGTGAAATTATCGGGGAATAATCCACCGTTATTCCGCCGTAAACCACATTTAAGCATGAAATAATTTGTAGGGAACATTTTCGACACATTCTTCCTATCTTCCAACCATTTTATTGTGTAAACCTTCTCCATACTTCTCCACATACATTTATGACTGCTATTTGTTCCTGTGATATTGATACCGAGCTCAGTGATTGTTATTTATGTCTATAGAGCTGTTCTAGGGATCAGTTACGCAGACCAATTTTTTAAATATAATAAAGCTCTCATATTTCGTTGCCGAATATAACAATCGCTTTCATATCCTGTTACAGAAGTCTAGAGGTTGTTTCAAACACACAATGTTGTAGAAACTTTGTATGTAATTGTAATGTTACTCCAAATGGTGCGATATTTCCATCCTAAGATTATAAGTTTCACAATGAATTCATTCTAGAAGATATAAAAGGCAATCATTACTTTCCCCTCAAATCAATTTAGCGCGTTCAAAATTGAAAGAGATAAAGATCGTCTGTTTTCTGTAATAACCTCTCCGTGTACGAAATCTTGTTTATTTTACATACGCTGTGATGTATACTCGCCAAAATGTCGATGGATATTTGGAGAAACGCCAGTCTTATGATTCACTATTTCCACAAAACCACAATCAAAATGCAACACAGTGTTTTCTATAGATGGAAACGTATATTTTCTATTTCTGACATAGAGTACTGAATGCGTTGCCTAGTTACCACTTATTGTCGTGCTTCTCTCCCTTTGGTTATAATGTTACATTTAGTTTACATGTATTCGTGTTCTATACAAACGATCAGGCTTATGATTAATTTGTATTCGTTTCATTTCCATAAGATTTAGCAGTAATTTTAATTCCAGTCATATTCAGCGGCTGTCCCAGATCTAACATGCTTTCTTGACATTCATTATTGTATGTTGCTCTCCAGGAATCAACGGACTCTTTCTTCACGTAGTCAAAAAAAGATGCTTTTAGTCCCATTAGTAAACAGTAATTAATCAGCTGGAAACTTCCTAGTTTGCATCTACAAATGAGGGAAATATATTGTTTAAAATCATTAACTGAATTAATTAACTGATGTTTTACCTATCACTTTACCCGAAATTGAAGCCGTTAAATAATTATAAAGGATTCAAATTTGAACGTAATTTTACGATTACCGCAAATGCTTTGAAAAAAACAGTGCCCTGGAAACTACCGAGTGACATTAAACTGCCATTGAACTAACAATGCCGAGTGTCAAGCAAAGCAAGAGAGGACTACCAGTTCAATTGTCGTGGGTTGGGATCGACCCTGATACCTCTCACAATCAAAGCGGACGTGTAACTAATAGATGCACATGCAGTCGAAGAGTATTATACATATCTTAGAATGGCTTATACGACTGTTACATAGTTAAAATCAGCATCACAATGTGTTTCTTATGAGCCTATTTACATTGAAATTAAAACGTCTCATGTTGATCAAAAACTAAGGTTGAAGCAATTGTTTTACCATAAGTAAACAGTAAGTTTCGGATGTGATGTTTTCTTGTTTTCTCAAAATATCGTTTTTGTACTTAAGACCTTCTCATTCTAAGCCATGTATGTATACCAGATGAAGATTGTATTTTTCGATCAAGACGTGCATTTGTATATTGTATTGTGGTAAAAGGGATAAAGCATAAAAAGGACAAACACATTTTCATTGTGATGGTCATACTTATTATTGAAGCTGACTCTTATTGCATGAATCTATATCAGCCTTAGAGTCATGTTGGTCATATCTTTTTTTGTAACAGATGCATGTTATGATATTACAGAAACAATAAATACAAGTGATACATAAACGATTTGCAGCTTAGTGCACTTTGGGGGACGTTGATAACATAATTATGGACTTACATGTTAGGATGCTGGCGCCTTTTCTACGTGCATGCATGTGTCTGGTGATTTGGCACTGTCTTTACTACCACACACAATGCTGTTTAATTCTCTTCCACATTTCCCGATGTTTACTCAACAGGATTATTTGGAAATAAAGACGCATGATACATGGTCCCAAATGTTAAAGTAGTACACGTTTTATGATTATTAGTATAATTGTTTAAACAAACCTACTAAGTGAGTAGTTTAAAATATCTATCGTTATATAACTAAATCCATCAGGATCACTTTCTTCATGCATACATATCGCACAGGTATATTTTCAGGGTCAGATCTTTGATTGTCCTTTCGGGACCATTTTATATATCACAAACATACTAGTAAGTAAGTTACGTCTTTATTTAAAGTCGATAACATATTTGGTGATATACTAATTTTCAATATGGTCTATACTCGTGGAGTCAGGACCTTTTCTAATTCTTACCGGGTCATTGCTATTTCGCTGTGTTCAGCATATTTTACATTTCGCGTTCATAGTTTTGGTTAATAACATCAACTATGATTTACTGACATAATGCAACTTTGGGAAATATTATAGCTCTTCTCAATTGATTGAGATGCGTATCGTCTGTTGTTCGTTTATATCTTCCAAAATTCGGCATCTCCTTATAAAGTAAATTGATGTGTACGCGCCAAATTGTCGACCGTACATTGGATAAACGTCAAGCTACATGATTCATGCTATCACAAACTCCAGATTATAGATATACAGCCACATAAAACAACAGAATATAGACATTGTCTGTGACGAGCATTCTATCTCATTGAAGTCGTAACACAGATATAGAATATATATACGCAACTGCCAGTAAAATGTTTCGTTTTTCATTACGTTTGGTGCTGCTTTTCGGGAAGTTTTCAGTTACATATCCCGGCGGCCATCTGCCTGTAATTATTTATCAACCGGTACTCACACTTTCGTAGGTAACTGACATCTTCTTTCAGGCTAGCTATGTCGTTCAATTAGGGAGAAGTTGTCAATGGCTTGGGCCATTCCGCATTTTGTGTTCACATCATCAGGGCGGGCATCTATATTTGTTATGGTTGAGGCTGAGTATTTTTTAGCAGAAACTTGTTCTTCCAACCTTTGGACAGATGTGACTTGGACTTTCGACTTTCAGACAGCTGAACATTGATCTTTCTGTCGTTCATTTGTTCGGTTAGTTGTGTGTTGGTCAATGTGCTTTGCAATTATTTTATGTGCTGTTTTGTATTTTCTGTGATCTGCTGTTTCAGTTGAATTATGCCTTCCCTGTCCGAGTTTCTATTATCTTTCTCCACAAGTGAAGGAGATGACTTTAGCAAATATCACAAGTCGAACATGAATTCCACAAACGGGAAACTGAAGATTGCTGCCAATCAGCAGTGCTTTCCGGTGTGAATGGCTAGTAAAAGGGACACCGCCACTACTAGAAGCAACATAGTAATAGCGCATAATCGTTTGGCAGTATTAATATCATACAACTCTCTCTTACGTAAAATTGCCTAGACCCCCTTAGTGGTCCCTTTAGTTACCCCTTTAAATACATACTGTAGTACATAGACAATCCAAAACCACACAGTTACGGCGACTGGCCACCTACGCAAAAAATTTCCCCTGTCACAATGATTCAGGATAGGTATTTGACAGTTGGATTAAACAAATGCTTGGTTTTACATTTCGGTTTATTGTGCAAGATTTCCTATGAGACTGTATGCAATTCAAAATGAAATGTTTTCTAGAGATGTTGTACTAAATGACAAAACAAAACGACGTCGATATATTGATTAAATGTTTGCATGTTTGTGCAAATTCCCAGAACAAGTTTACGCATACAGTAGTTTTATTCCAGGAATATGAAAGCACTTAAGACTTAAGCTTTGTGATTTGTACTTGTAAGCAGTGACTTTTTTGTGAATTCTTGCTACTTTCTTTGTCCGAATTGTACTTCCTCTTTAGGTCGCATTAACGTTAGGTCACTGTCCTTGGTGTTTTAAACTAGGTCACGGATGGTTGAGCCTCATTTGGTCGCCGTTTTTGTCATGGGTTTGTGTGGTTGGGTCGCCGTGAAGCGAGTCTTTTGGGGATTCTGGTCGGGTCTTGACTACGTTTCATTCGGTCTGATGCTATAACCGCTATTCAATAATTTCTTTGTGAAATTAGGTCATCCTGCATTTTTCGGCGGGGACTTACACTATTCATTGTTTCTTTGGTTTATATGTGGGTATTGTTCAGTGTAGTTGTGTTGCGGTGTTTCTGATTTCTGTGTTCGGCTTGTTAGGTTGAGTGCTACCTTTCCTGTCTGATTTCCTCGCACCTTTTTGTTATTATCATTCAACAACTTCTCACATCAAGGTTCAGCTAATAAGGTACCAAAATCATTCTGTGCTAACCAATCTTGGTAAATATTCCAACACACTTCGAACTTACTGAGTACCGAACCGAGTTACTTTCACGCGGATGTAGCTGACGTTAGTAGTGAGGACTGTTCTTTTTGGTGTATTACTACACTTATAAACGAGGTGCATTTATCGGAGAAAACCGGAAATGGTCGAGCTTTCACGATTGACGATCATTTTAATCTATAAATAGCAATTGCCTTTCGTTGTACAAAAGATATAGAATCACTGAAAATACACCGTTTTAGTTTTTTTCCTTCAATCACATTAGCACGATCTGAAGTGAAATAGATAATGCTCAGATCTGCTTACCATAATCCTGTCTGGGAATACAAAATCTCATTTATAAAACAGTATTTTTCATAAATATTTGATGTAAAACAGGGATAATTCTGTTTGTGGTTTATATTTCCACCTCTCTAAGACCAGACACTCACACTCATAGAAATCACGTCTTTCTAATAAATAACTAATATAGTATAATAGATTATGCTGATTTCGTACGAATTTAGTCGGACGGTCGTCTAGTGCCGAATCAGCAGATTTATGAATTTTTCTATTTTCTTAGGAAAGACCCCTTTATAATTATTAAAAAAGAACCAGTATTCGTCTGGTACGAGCCAATACTAAACACCTTCTGATTGGTTATACATGTAATATTTTAGGATGTAAAATATGCAGGCACTCATTATACACGGTACTTGAGAAATACGCAGGACCTTAGATTCTGCAACGAATATGTTTTCGTATGCTCTTATCAAAGTCTTTAAGCTAGTATACGCTTACACCAGAACTATACCAATGCAACAAATCTGGAATATACATGACATCCCACAAACGGTCTTTCTAAAGTGCCCGTATGGTACATATTGTGGTTATTTGTACACCGACAAATATTGGATATGTCGACAATTTTAAGATAAGGCGCTTCGTAAATACGTCGTAGTCTAGTTGTGTAAAATTGAGTGTAAATCGTACTTTTAACATTACACTTAGTTTTGGAACAGCTTACATTTTTATTTTCAGTGGATATACCATATTGATCACCTCGGTTTTTATCCAATGGAATTACCTCTGTCATAACAAGACGACATTTTGAACTTTTTTCAGTCACATGATTTGAAAATAGCCGCCCTCCAGTTACGTTTAAACAATATGTACATACGGCAACAAATATGTTAAAGTGTAAACTTGAGTAAGAGAACGACAGCTGCTAAATACTAGGATTGAAAACGAGCAGATGATTATGTATTTACCGGAAACAAACGGAAATGGCCGAGCTTTTACGATTGTGGATATAAATATCTGACGCATCATTCCGTTTTCCAGCTTAGTTAGCTCACTTAGATTGACCATCTAATATCACAACAATGCAGACACATAATAGACTAAAAACTAAAATTAACTTAACCCCTTAACGGACGTTTGTAATGTTTCCTAAAAGCTATAAAACAGTTCAATTCAATAAATCACAACATGATACGAATCAAAGCTATACCAGGCAGTATCTTAATATGTTTAGGGACTAGCAAAGTTTAGGGAAAATGGCAGTTTCATTGCATAATTGCATTGTCATAGCTCCCAATGTTATGAATATAAGATAAAGAGATAGTGATGCATTCACGTTTTCACAAACGTTGATCTATTTAGTCAATTCCTGAATATTGCATTGAACAATTGAATTATCATAATACACAAAGTGGTTGTAAATGTTCTAAAATAAGATGACGAGATTTAGCAACATTCACATGTTCACAAACGTTTGCAAGTATTAGTATGAAGGAACAATAATTCTGGGGAAAAATAGAAAGTTGATGGCAAGTTGAGGCAGAATTCAACATTGGCGTATAATGTCCACATACACCGATGGTATGTCAGCAAAGTGTGTCGGTCAAAACTACTGCGAAAAACGATAAAAAATTTAATTAAATCAATGTTACTTTCGTTATAACTATTACAAACACAAACAATGCTTCTTTTATTTACAACAAAGTTGTATTGTACTATTGTCTGGTTCTATGACGAAGAACAAACCAGATACCCATCACAGGCACCACCAGAAAGAGGAAATGGATTTGGCATATTCTCAGAAGAGACACGAACAACATCGCCAAGCACGCGCTAGATTGGAACCCACAAGGCAGCAGGAGAAGAGCCAGACCTAACGTGAGATGGAGAAGAACCCTAAACACAGAGCTCCAAAGATCCAGGGTGTCATGGAGAGGGGCAAAGCAGAGGCACATGATCGTGTCAAATGGCGAGCTGTGGTGACGGCTCTCTGTCCCAGCGGGGTTAAGAGGACTAAGTCAAGTAAGTAAGTCATTGTCTAGTTTGTTCGCCGTTTTGGCATGGGTTTGCTCAGGGTAGTTGTGTCATGGTGTTTCTGATTTCTGTGATCGGCTAGTTATGTTGAGTGCTACCTTCCCTGTCGGATTTTCTCATACCTCTAAGTCTTTTTTTACAAAATCAAACCTACTCTTACAAAGGAACAACGAACGATTACCTTCCCGTACACCACTTCTTGTACCGACTGTTATGTATCTTGATTAATATTTTCAGACACCAATCATGTTCGAACTATGTAAACAGTTTTTAAAGTTGAACATGTTTAGACGTAATATTACTTTAAGAAAACGTTCGATGCCATTCAGAGGTCTTGGAGTGGTGAACCGTGTAATTGAATTGAATCGCAATTAAATTCACACAGAAAAAAACAAATAAACTTAGGGATACCTTTGCCATATCCAGTTTAAAATGATATCAACATCATTGAAGCGGAGAATGTTGTATAATCACATATAAACTGATGGGGCAGTAGAAGCCATGCAAGCTACTCAGGGGTTATGTGTTTAGGCTACTCCTCATCCGAAACATAACTAGCGTAAAGCGATCGAATTATGTAGCTCTGGAATGCAATATTTCGAAATAACCCAGACATATAAACATATATAATTGTTGTGGAATGAAATCAGTCCAGGAGCGACTTGTTTATTGCATTACTGTAATGTATAATCTTTTTTAACATGTCAGGGCGTTCCTTTAACAATTCACAAAATCGAATTTATTCATTTTGGTACAGTGCGAATTTGGTTCTATGTATCTAGGTTAGACAAGACCATACATTGGTCACGTGGTTATCACGTGGTTCCTCGTCAGTCGAGGAGAAAAGTTTCATTATCCGAACATTTATATTTACGTTTGCTAGCGACGCTCTTTATTTATTGAGACTTTAGAACACGAAAAGAAATTGTACGAATCGTCTTACACCAAGCGAGTGATTAGATAAGAATATGGTATTTCATAAGTGAAAATGCACCTATGGCTGGCAATTGCGTACAAACGAATAACGCTATATTCTATTTGTTTTGTAAATTAGTTACAAATGTGTATTAATGGTATTGTATCATAAAGAACGTTCCTGTGTGCGCAATTGTTCTGAGAGGCATTCTAACGGGAAGTAACCAATTGAAGCATACATGTAAAGTAATGCCAATAGTGTCAACACAAAGTATTGTAACTTCCTAAATATAAAACCAAGTGATTAAATAGAACGTTGGGATAACAATACAAAAGCATTATGATACTGACCAATGCATTACTTTTCCGAATACACAAAGTGCACGACTATACCGATTCCTCATAAAGCATAAATACTCCTAAGATAATCGCCTTTGCTAATTATTCCGACTATGCCAATGTATTACTATTCCAAAACACCTGTGTAAACTATTCTGACAACAACAACTGCATAAACGATAAATGCATTCTAGTAGTTGTTGAACTCTGAATTCGGCAAGGGCATTGTAAGGTTTTAAAAACACAGCCAAAGCATTTAGATCCCTACCCATCAAACTGACTATTTGGAAATAGTACGTGAGTGATAGACATGTATTATTAGTGGACTTTCCATTCCAAAAGAAAACAAGTTCTATCCATCCCAGCCTTCTTCAAGTGTGCTCTATAGGGATATGTCGTTGGCTTAGAATTAGAAGGTCGTAAGTACAAACTCGATATTTTGAGAAAACAGCAAAAACTGTCCGAAAATTGCTCTTAACTTAAGATAAACAACAAGCTGTTAGGTCAACACGACAAGTTCCTATATTCATGAAAATAGGATCATTCGATCTTAAATATGAGTAAGAATTGAGGACCTACTCATTCTAAGCCAACGATGTCGGCTATATTTTCATAACAATGGTTCTTCTATAGCTAGAATAACTATAACTTCGATAGCTAGCGATTTTCGAAAGGATTCTAAGCGAATTTTAAGATGCTACGGTGTGTTAAATATTATTTGAAAATCAACATAGTCCACATGTTTTAAAACTTGTTCCTTTCGCAAAACATTTTCTTGGTTTGGTTTGATAAAGTGCAACACGCATGAGTGATGATTTTTGCAAAGACGCCATATTTTGCATAAAACAATAAAATATTTGTATGCATCTTCTGGGAAAACACTGTGTCCTTTGAATTATCACATTATATTATTGTTTTTGTATCTGTCTCATTTTTGCATTGAATAAATGTTGCACAATTTGTATCTCATTTCAAGCGCGTAAACAGACAAAATGCACCATTATGCTTAAAAAGTTTTCCTTATGCATTCCCTTGAAAGTCAATATTAACATATACGAGGGACATTCAAAAAATACGTAGACAAATCAATTTGCTAGCTTGTTCTTTCAGATAAATCAATAATTATTTAGTTTAGTGTAGCACCACATACATTCGCCAAAATCGTAAAGTTTCATAGAAATCGGGCCGATGGTTAAGTGAGGATCTTGTTTTATGCATAGCGCCTATAGTGACCATGGGGCAAGTCTAGACGTCGTTATTGACGTCATGGGTTTCGTCAACCTCACAACATATTCTAAATTCTCACAATAATACTCAATGTAAAACTCTGTCTCCAACCATTCTGTATAATGACAAATTTACAACGGCGGATTAAACTTACAAAAAAAGAACAAATAATATACATTATTTCATTTGTTGTTTCGACTTTCATAATCACGTACTCAAATCGCACCAATATCAAAATCTGGACTTCCAGAAATGCGAAATTTGGACTGTAGGGGACATGTTTAAGCTAATTCAATCAAGGGATATATACGACACCGGCCCTGTATGTTTTACATGATGTTCCAGCACTTCCTGTAGGAGAGATCTACAATTTTCGGCCTTGATTCAAGTAAGTATGTGTGCTTATATCAAGCGCAACACATAATTTTAGGATTACGCGTGGTCCGTGGTTTAACGTGACGTCACGTTTTCTTTCTGCTATTAAGAGTGACTTTGTACGATGACCAATATCTCTGTAACTGTGTTAAATATGACACCATAATTTGAAACACAGAAATACATAGATTTAAACGATACACACATGAATTCCCGAAAGGTTCCGAACCGTTTAAGGTAGGTGATGGGGCGAAACAATCAACACCAAATTTTTACAGGATAAATCGATGGGTTGCCCCGTGTGTTCAATTTTACGTTGCTATAACTACCATATTTTCGAACGTAACATATATTTTTCGTGATAAAAATACGCACTAAATTCATAACCGGTAGAACCTGACTTCTTCCAATTTTGATGAAAATCGGATGATAAATAGTATCACAATCGACGTTGTCTACGTATTTTTTGAATGGCCCTCGTACATTTGTAACAAGTATTGGTAATTCTTATTTTTTAAACAACTAGTTAATCTATCACAAATTGAAAACACTATTTTCAACCGTTTCCGCTATATACCTCGTTGAAGAGAGTGTTGAAAGAAAACAACACCGACACAGAAGGCCCACTACTGGTATTTGAACCTTGTACTGTCTTACAGACTACATCTAAGTGGGATGTCTTGATCGGTTTATAGGATACGTTAAAGGAACTATAATTCTGTATGTGGCTTCAAAGTGATACACATCGGGAGACATTGTGACAGACTGTGTTTTGTATTTGACAGGAGAAGGGTTTACCACGCCATCGATTCATAACCAAGAAACAAACGAATCTATCGTAAAAACCGACAACCAGACATTTTCTAAATTTCAATGTACCAAGTACTATAATAAATTTAATTAACAATTAGGCATCGTGCTATTTCCCTGATGTCACCAGTGACAGATTTATTATCTGCGAATACCGAATCTTTCCTTTGTTATTATATTTCTAATTCGACCTTTGCACTGCAACAATATTAGAAGCGGCCGCTTCTTTCGGTCTCAATTCAGGTCGCTATCGTTTGCTCGAGCAATTTGGACTATTTCTCAAAAAAACAGACATGACAATTGCTTCAAGATTTTCTCCCATTTTTGTAATTTGTCTCGACTCTCTTGATCCAAAACATTGCTTTGCGTCTGAGGAATAAAATAAAAGACAGGCATATTTTGCGTGGAGTTCGTGGAAAATATCGCGACAACGAAAACAAAACCATTACGAGTGACGAATGGTGTTAATAATGAGCATTATTCTTCTGTTAATTCAAATTCCAAGAATAAACGACATCACCAAAATCGCAAATTTACTCAAGTGCGTCAAGAATATCAAGACACGGATATGAATGATTTTACAGGAGCTAGTTATCCTAATAAAGTCCACTATCTTCTCAGTAGAACGGAAATGCACAAGCCATTTCAAGAGAACGCACGCCACTGTTCCATTAACATCACATGCTGTGGTTTTAGTTCTAGCTATTGTCTATGCTCAGATAACAGGTGGTGGTTATACCATGAAAGCTAATTGAAACTTTTACTTTTGATGCACGTGACGTACACAAGTAATGGCGTGCAAAAATAAGGTGTTTGCTACCATCGTATTTTACTATTTTTCTCAACACTTTTGTAGCCGCATTACGGCACTCCTTTTACCAAGTCAGTTTTCCAGGAATTAATTATCAACCAGTATACTAAATTACTTTTCTAAACTGTCTTCAATGGCGGTAAGAACATGCCATGCCCAACATATAGTCGGTCATATATTTACTCGCTCCATTTAATGGAAACCTTGTAAGAAATACGCCTAGTGCTTGCATCAGTAGTAAGATTAACAAGAAGGAGACTATGGAAGAGATGTTGGTTCATAAAAAATAAAAAAGAGACTTAGGGTCGGGTCTTGGTAGTGTTTCATTCGGTCGTTGGGTACACCGTTTGTTTTATTTGTTATTTCTTTGTGAGTTTGGATCATCCTGCGTTTCTTGGGCTTTTAATAATTTCGTTGGGTTGTGTGTTGGTATTGCTCCGTGTGGTTGTGTGTTGTTTTTACTGTTTTCTGTGCTGGGCTGGTTATTCTGAGTGAGGCTTTCCTGTCCGTTTTCCTCATATACTTTTCATAAGGAATACAAAATGTTGGGTGTTGCAAAAAAGATCATAGCAGCAGGAACAGTACATGCAGCACTTGAAACAGAAAAACAGAACACGAAGCCACATAGATAGCTGTATACAATTTGATAGCTAGTCATGAAAGAGGTCCCGGTGAATTTGACGAACACTGTGATCGAAATACTAGTATTGCGCTGAAAATCACTGTCTAATCACAGGACCTTGTTTACTTTCGTTTGGACAAAAATGTTGTTATCCTGAGTATAATATAACTTCTGTGTGAGTGTGGGCAAATTTGTCTGCATTCTTAATTATATAAGTGCAAGGTCCTGTGGTCTAAGTATGCCAATATGGAGTAAATACGCGTTTGACTATTAGTTATTATTGTTTACTTTAAAAGTGATGTGGTTTATGACGATGTAAATTGTGAATGTAGCTAACTATTCTCTCTGTATGCAAGTTTTTACAACACGTAACATGCAACTAGAACGTAGAAAGAGTGCAACCGAACTTTACTTTGTCAACACGCCATATGTGACACTGATATGCGACATCAATAATTTGTATGGAATCACACAATAACAGGACAGATCATGCTTCTAACATTCTGTCTTTTCTCATTAAGTTGTGCACATTTCAACATGTCGTCCCAAAAAAGCACGTGAAATGACAAAAACCAAACCAGGCCACATATTTCATGTCCCGTGTCAATTTCAATTCGTGTAAAAATATCTGAAACAAAACAACCCATTTTCGGTTGTCTTTCGTGACTTGTCTACTAAATTGTTTCCATGGCAATAAATGACAGCAAATTTACGCGGAATGATTCAAATGTCAACCCGTCCATATAGTTTATTGAATTTCAATTATGCTGCCACTTCGCAAGACAGTTTTGACAGCACCTCAGTAAGGAATAAATCCACATTTCACTATTCTGCGAGAAATATTGAACTCACTTTTATGAACAATTATCAAAACAGACAACTCTATGAAGATCGCAGGAAAATTGAGCAGCACGGTGTAAAGTTAGATTAAATATTATAATTTCGATTTCTGGGAAATTTTTTCAATCACATGCACTAACAGACGTGGTGTACTCAGTGGAAATAAGCGAAGCACTGACATATTGTCAGTATATCGACGTTTTCAAGCAACTTCAAGTGTTGAAAGTCACAAAGTGGGTACACTTAAGTCATATTATCGTCAGAGCAAATAAAGGTTGGTCTCGATGTGAAGATCGTTCAACGCTACGCCCACTTAAAGTAAACACATCCAATAGTAAACCGTTTTCAATGCATTATAAATCGCTGTATATATTTCCGTTCTGAATGTCAATTTACGGAATTCTTTTGGAGTTTCTTGCTGATTAGGAATGCGGCATTAAACTTACAGTTCCAATGTACGATAGACACAGCCGGCTAGAACCGGATTACAAAAACGAGACAAGCGTCATCATGATTAATGTTGTCTGATGTTTATTTTTGGAAAAAAACGGAATGGTGCAAAATCGATCCCGTTTGAGAGGCAAAAAAAGAAACGGCGTCTGCATCCTATATTTGGTGGTGCGCATGTCAGTAATAGATAGACCGCCATGAAAACAATTCCAATCTATATGAGCCTATTTTCAGGAATATTGGAACTTGTCATGTTGACCGAACTGAAGTTGAAAAAGTTTGTTTTACCATAAGTAAAGAGTGATTGTCAGACAGCTTTTCTTGTTTTCTCAAAATATTAATTTGTACCTAAAACATTCTAAGCCAGCGAAATATAAGTCCTTTACTCAGCCTTTCTGTCCCGGACCAGTCTGGATTTACTAGTAACATTACCATCTAACGTAACCCAAGCAACTGTTATAATAATATCCTTATCAATTAAAACATAATAGCAAAGTCAAAATCATTGAACAAACCTGAAAACAATTTGCGCTGAAATCGCTCTGAAATTTTGAGTGAGATCACGGTTCATTTAAATATTTTGATGTTTATTACTTGTGACGAGCACACTACTCAGTTAAACATCATTTATTGCCCTCTCAGGGTTGCTGTTAGTTCGGGTTTTGTTGGTCATAAATAAATACCATATTGGGAAAGTCGTAATCAACATTTTTGGCTTGCCGCGTCGTGTCTGAAACACACACCAACTTCTCATAAATTTTAACTCCGGGTGAATTTAATTTTCTTGGAAATATCCAGTTTTGTGAAGACAATAGAAAATTCCACAATCTTGCTTGAAAGACACAAGAGTACAAACAAGCAAAGCAAAACAGAGTTTATACTTATTTGTTACAGTTTTTCCAACTGATATTAATCACTCTCGACACCTCATTCCTGATGCTATCCGTCCCCACGAGCGTCTAGCAAGGGAATTCACGACCTCGATTAGAACAAGGGGCCCTGCACTCGTAGCGAACGGTTAACTACGAGGATATCGAGGAGGCGGTACAACATCATCGAATGAAGAAATGGCAATAATGAAACAATGATAATAATAAGAATAACTCGACAATAAAATAAGACCACATCAGCGAACAGAGCACCATAACAACAGACAATACATTCTTTATTTTAAGTCGGGTTACATTATATATAAGAACATTTACAAGAATATAACAGCATTAACAACAATATGTACAACAATATAACAGCATGTACCACATTATAACAACATTTACAACAATTTTTTTTTTTTGCCCTTAATAAAACCTGTCAGTAATTATTGAACTTCTTCATAAGCAGACTTATAACTACACTACAAGGAGTTCACGCAATTGTGTGTGAATTACTCAAAGTCACATGGCAGCAGACAGACAGACACTTTATGATACCAAGTCCAAGAAACGGTATCCTTCAGACATATGTCAATTAAAACATAAGATACAAGTTGAGTTTTGTATGTATAGAGATATGATTGACAATCGGGAATAACTTGAAGCGAATAACTTACAAAACCCGATTAGTAATCATTGATATAAAAGGTATACCACATTTATCCCCACTTGTATTTTTGCCGACGTAAATTGAATACTTATCGCATAGATCCTTCAGACGCTTCAGCTTCATTACTAGACACTGGTATAATCGTCTCTTTGTCCTAATCAGGTGCATTTCTCACTTCATAATGAATCTCAAATTTACTTTTATTTGATAATTAGCTCTCGCCTATCACCAAAGGCTATGGAAATAGCATTCCGAAGAAATCAAAGACGTGCCACTGCATTATAATACCAAATTATTGTCACTATCTGGCCGGGCGTACATCAATATCAGCTCACATATGGCTATTATTGCAAAGAAGGAACAATTCGAGTGTCCACTGAAGTAGCCATTATTAGATTTGTAGACTAATAAGGCAGCTAGCCTAAGGGCATTTTTTTCTGAAACCTCGAAACGACATTATATTACCAGCATGGAGCTCGGGCAAACCCATCGTCTGATTAGGGTCGCGTTTTAATTCACACAGACAAGAAAAATTGCTCGGAACACCTCCGGCAATACCATTTTACTAACTTTCATGTTCTAAAACAAATACACAACAATAAAAAAAACGAATTATGTTCATGTCCAAATGTTTAAGAGTGGATTTCTGTATTGGAAGTAGGCGATAATCGGCTTGTCAACTTATTAAATGTAAGTAAGTAGATTGTTAAACTGCCACACAACACATCAAGGCTTGACTTCTGTATCGGACAATATATAGGTGGTCAGTACGTTTTCGTAGCTTTTTGAATCTAGACTTAAACAATCGTAGCGGAAAGTTGTGGAGTCAATATTGAAGGTGAGGTGAATAGTTTGAGGTGTTGTTGCATCGGTTGCAATATCTTTTTTGTGAAACATGGACGCTCCAATAATGTCCTCCTTATGTGGAGAAGTGTACCATTTTTGTGGGAAAACGAAATATTAGACATTAAAAGTTAAAAACAGGATGCGTCAAAGGACAACCCTGTACTGTCGACAGAAAATTTAAATAATTGGTATAAAACACGATTGAAAACAAATGGTTAACCACAAGAATCATTCTAGGGTGTTTTTACTTGAGTTTGGCAATTCATGTAAAAACCACCATGTTTGCAGTTTTCAGAAGAAAACCGAAAAAAACTTGATTGAACCGATCAAACTTAATTTAGATTCAGAGCAAAATCTTAATCCTAGATGTTGTTTTTTACAATTCTACTGGCTCCGTAATGTAACGTTCGCGTGACGATGGTCTCGTCCAGGAAAAAAACACGTCGCCAAAGGATCCGAATTCTTTAAATGGCGTTACAGAAGAATACATTTGCATGCCTCCAAAGATTGTAATAAGCGCGACGTAATTTGTACAAACTAAGACAATAACTTCACAAAAAGTTAACAAGTTTAATGGACTTGAAATATTCTTTCTCCATTGATTTTTCCCTTCATTTCCTCATAAGAACAGCTGAACTTTCACAGGCTGATGTTGTGGAACGACTTAAAAATAATGTGTTTAATCCGAATCGAGTATTGTTGTAACTTATGACTACAAGCAATAATTACCAAATTACATGTTCATATAATATATTAAGTAAAATAAAATACAAGACACACTCCAATTTTGATTATCCAACGTCTCGACTGTTATTTTAAACCTTCATCAGGAATACATGCAAATTATTATACTCATATACACCGATAAATTAGCAAAGCCAAAATTTTACATAATAATGTAATGTACATCAAGATATACTTCACCGAGTGAGCAGCTGATGAAAATATAAGTCAGCTGCTCACGAGGTGAATTATCAAACGATCATACACGTTCGAATTATAAATATTCTATTTATTTCATGCTTCAAATAGCATAAATGATGGAAATACTCCACTATTTACCTAAAATGTTTTGCGTGACGTCATTTTCCCGCCATGCAAGCGTCGAGTTGCAATCAAATAGTTCTGCTGCAATGGCTTCAATTTCGTCCATTTGTTTTACATTTATGTACATATAATGTTCTGTTATTTGTTAAAGATTAAGAGAGCAAGTGAAAATGCTTATATTTTATTTTTGGCGGCGGGGATATTTGTTTTTAAAAAGATAGTCCGTTTGCGTGAAATTATGAACTGTGAAATTATCGGGGAATAATCCACCGTTATTCCGCCGTAAACCACATTTAAGCATGAAATAATTTGTAGGGAACATTTTCGACACATTCTTCCTATCTTCCAACCATTTTATTGTGTTAACCTTCTCCATACTTCTTCACATACATTTATGACTGCTATTTGTTCCTGTGATATTGATACCGAGCTCAGTGATTGTTATTTATGTCTATAGAGCTGTTCTAGGGATCAGTTACGCAGACCAATCTTTTTAAATATAATAAAACTCTCATATTTCGTTGCAGAATATAACAATCGCATTCATATCCTGTTACAGAAGTCTAGAGGTTGTTTCAAACCCACAATGTTGTAGAATCTTTGTATGTAATTGTAATGTTGCTTCAAATGGTGCGTTATTTCCATCCTAAGATTATTGGATTCACAATGAATTCATTCTACAAGATATAAAAGGCAATCATTACTTTCCCCTTTAATCAATTTAGCGCGTTCAAAATTGAAAGAGATAAAGATCGTCTGTTTTCTGTAATAACCTCTCCGTGTACGAAATCTTGTTTATGTTACATACGCTGTGATGTATATTCGCCAAAATGTCGATTGATATTTGGAGAAACGCCATTGTTATGATTCACTGTTTCCACAAAACCACAATTAAAATGCAACACAGTGTTTTCTATAGATGGAAACGTATATTTTCTATTTCTGACATAGAGTACTGAATGCGTTGCCTAGTTACCACTTATTGTCGTGCTTCTCTCCCTTTGGTTATAATGTTACATTTAGTTTACATGTACACGTGTTCTATTGGAGACTCAGGCTTATGATATTATTGTATTCATTTCATTTCCATAAGATTTAGCAGCATTTTTAATTGCAGTCATATTTAGCGGTTGTTCCAGGTCTAACATGTTTTCTTGACATTCGTTATTGTATGCTGCTCTCAAGGAATCAACGGAATCTGTCTCCACGTAGTCAAAATTAAATGATGTTTTATGTCCCATTAGTTAACAGTAATTGAGAAACTGGAAACTACCCAGGGACTTCATACTGATATTGAACTAACAATGCCGAGTGTCAAGCAAAGCAAGAGAGGACTACCAGTTCAACTGTAATGGCCTGAAATCGATCCCCATACCTCTCACAATCCAAGCGGACATGTAACTAATAGATGCACATGCAGTCAAGGAGTATTGTACATATCTTAGAATGGATTATACGACTGTTACATATTTAAAATCAACATCACTATGCGCTTCTTATGAGCCTATTTGCATGGGAAATTAAAACGTATCCTGTTGATCAAACAAAGGTTGAAACATCTTGTTTTACCATAAGTAAACAGTAAGATTCGGATGTAATGTTTTCTTGTTTTCTCAAAACATCGTTTTTGTACTTAAGACCTTCTCATTCTAAGCCATGTATGTATACCAGGTGAAGATTTTCTTTTTCAATTCATGACGTGCATTTGTATATTGTACTGTGGTAAAAAGGATACAGAATAAAAAGGACAAACACATTTTCATGGAGATGGTCATACTTATTATTGAAGCTGACTCTTATTGCATGAATTTATATCAGCCTTAGAGTAATGTTGGTTTTATCACTGTTCTTGTAACAGAAGCATGTTATGATTTTACATAAACGATTTGCAGCTAAGTGTACTTTGGGGACGTTGATAACATAATTATGGACTTACATGCTCGGATGTTGCGCCTATTCTACGTGCATGTATGTGTCAGGTGATTTGGCATTGTCTTTACTACCACACACAATGCTGTTTCATTCTCTTCCACGTTTTCCGGATGTTTATTCAACTTGATAATTTGGAAATAAAGACGCTTGATACGTGGCTCCAAATGTTAAAGTAGCACACGTTTGATGATTGTTAGCATACTTGTTAAAAAACTACTAAGTGAGTAGTTAATATAAATCGTTATATAACTATGCCCATCAGGGAAACTTTCCTCATGCATATATATCGCACAGGTATATTTGCAGGGTCAGGCCTTTCGTTTTCCTTTCGGTGCCATTTTATATATCGCACACATATTCGTGGAGTCAGGACCTTTTCTAATTCCTTACCGGGTCATTCCTATTTTGCTGTGTTCAGCATATTTGACATTCGGCGTTCATAGTTTGGTTAATAACACCAACTATGATTTACTGACATTCTCAATCTCATAATGCAACATCGGGAAATATTATAGCTCTTCTCAATTGATTGAGATGCGTATCGTCTGTTGTTCGTTTATATCTTCCAAAATTCGGCATCTCCTTATAAAGTAAATTGATGTATACGCGCCAAATTGTCGACCGTACATTGGATAAACGTCAAGCTACATGATTCATGCTATCACAAACTCCAGATTATAGATATACAGCCACATAAAACAGAATATAGACATTGTCTGGGACGAACATTCTATCTCATTGCAGTCGTAGCACAGATATAGAGTCTATGTACGCAACTGTCAGTAAAATGTTTCGTTTTTCATTACGTTTGGTGCCGCTTTTCAGCAAGTTTTCAGTTACATATTCCAGCGGCCATCTGCCTGTAATTAATTATCAACCGGTACTAACACTTTCGTAGGTAAATGACATCTTCTTTCAACCCATGTCCTTTAATAAGAAGAAGTTGACAGTGGCTTGTTTCATTCCTAATTTTGTGCCCACATCATCAGGACGTGCATCTACATTTGTTATGGTTAAGGCTAAGTCAATTATCTTTTTGTAGCGGAAACTGGGTCTTTCAACCTTTGGGCAGCTATGACTTGTACTTTCAGACAGCTGAGCAGCTGAACATCTTTCTGTCGTTAAGTTCATTTGTTCGGTTAGTTGTGTATTGGGCAATGTGCTTTGGAATTGTTTTAAGTGATGTTTTGTTTTTTAATGATCTGCTGTTTCAGGTCCGCCTTCCCTGTCCGAGTTTCTGTTTTCATTCTCCACAAGTGACTGATATGAGTGCAGCCAATGTCAGAGTAGAACATGAATTCCCCAAACCGGAAACTGAAGATCGCTTACATTGTATCAGCTAATTAGCTGTGCTTTCTGGCAATGTATCGTCCAATCAGCTGTGCTTTCCGTTAATGTATTGGCCAATCAGCTGTGCTTTCCGTCAATGTATCGGTCAATCAGCTGTGCTTTCCGTTAATGTATTGGCCAATCAGCTGTGCTTTCCGTCAATGTATCGGTCAATCAGCTGTGCTTTCCGTTAATGTATTGGCCAATCAGCTGTGCTTTCCGTCAATGTATCGGTCAATCAGCTGTGCTTTCCGTCAATGTATCGGTCAATCAGCTGTGCTTTCCGGAATGAATGGCTAATAAAAGGGACACCGCAACTAGGCCAATCAGCTGTGCTTTCCGAAATGAATGGTTAATAAAAGGGACACCGCAACTAGGCCAATCAGCTGTGCTTTCCGGAATGAATGACTAATAAAAGGGACACCGCAACTAGGCCATTCAGCTGTGCATTCCGGTGTGAATGACTAATAAAAGGGACACCTCAACTAGGCCAATCAGCTGTGCATTCCGGTGTGAATAACTAATAAAAGGGACACCACAACTAAGCCAATCAGCTGTGCTTTCCGGTGGGAATGGCTAGTAAAAGGGACACCAAAACTTGGCCAATCAGCTTTGCTTACCGGTGGTGTGAATTGCTAGTAAAAGGCACACCGCAACTACTAGAAGCAATACAGTAAAACCGCAACATCTTATGACGGTATTTATATCATACAACTCTCTCTTCCGTAGTACATAGACAATCCAAAGTCACACATTTACGACGACTGGCCACCTAGGCAACATTTCCCCAGGCACAATGACTCAGGATAGGTATTTGACAGTTGGATTAAACAAATGTTTTGTTTTACAATTCGGTTTAATGTGCAAGTTTTCCTATGAGACTGTATGCAATTCAAAATGAAATGTTTTCTGGAGTTGCTGTACTTAATGACAAAACAAAACGACGTCGATGTATTGATTAAATGTTTGCGTGTTTGTGAAAATTCCAGAACAAGTATACGCATACAGTAGTATCTAATCCAGGAATATGAAAGCACTAAAGACTTAAGCTTTGTGATTTTTGGACTTCTAATCAGTGACTTTTTTGTGAATTCTTAGTATTTCGTTCTCTTCCGTTTCTGTTAGTGTTACTTACTTAGTCCGATTTGTTCTGCCTCTTTATATCGCATTAACGTAAGGTCACTGTCCTTGGTGTTTTAAATAAGGTCACGAATGGTTGTGCCTTATTTGGTCGCCGTTTAAGCATGGGTTTGTGCGGTTGGGTCGCCGTGCAGCGGGGCCTTAGGGGAATTTGGTCGGGTCTAGGCTGCGTTTCATTCGGTCTTATATTATGCAATAACCGCTATTCAATAATTTCTTTATGAAATTGGGTAATCTTGAATTTTTTCGGCGGGGGCTTTCACTTTTAATTGTTTCTTTGGCTTATGTGTGGGCATTCCTCAGTGTAGTTGTGTTGCGGTAATTCTGATTTCTGTGCTCGGCTGGTTAGGTTGTGTGCTACCTTCCCTGTATGATTTCCTCACACCTTTTTTGTTATTATCATTCAACAACTTCTCACATCATGGTTCAGCTATTTAGGTACCAAAACCATTCTGTGCAGATTTCGTGGGAAATATTCCAACACACTTCGAACTTTGAATTTCACACGATATTTTCTTATGCGAGAATGACATGATTGTGCTAGACCATGAAATTTGATTTTAAGATTTAACTCAATTTGACTAGCTTCAAAATCGTGTACTTAAATTGTATTGGTATGGTGCAAGCACAATTTGCAGGAAACATCAGGTGCAGTCATATTACTGCGCATGCATTTTATACGTTTTACAGACCAAAGAATATATTCTAAATTATGAACTAGACCTAAAAGTTAATTTATTTTATTGCCAATAATAAGGTCCGAAACAACAACTCACAGATCATTATTCTGTCACATACATGTAAATCATATGATCAGCTGAGGAAAAACCGGTGCCAAAATGGTTGTTTAATTTTGTAGAGGCTGACATTTTACTGCCCTATGATATCGTGTCAGCACGACAAATATTCCATACACTAGCAAAAATGAAACAACTTATTATTTGTTTGAACTTTTCCAAGAGATTACAATGGATAATCTCTTGGATGTTACAACAAATGTCACGTTTTTATATAAGCATGCTAACGTAAAGACAATGTCGTCGTTTTGGTGGTGAATTCGAATCAACCGGAAAAGAGTGAAACTGTTATGTTGGTATTGACTTTGCTGGTTCCTTTCGTCGTTCTGGTATATAAATAGTAACATATCACTTACGATCATATATTCAAATCACCTCGGCGTTTTAGCATTGCAATACACCTCTGATATAACAACCCGCCATTTTGAACTATTTCCAGTCACATGATTAACTCCCTGTTAACAAATGCAACACATGTACAATGCAACATATAGTATACCTTAGTAAATGATCAGCGACTTTTAAGTTCATAACACTCCGTATAGGTTATACATACACGCCAATGTGCATGCAGTTACCCGCAGATGCTTTTACAGTCCGATATACCACGAAACTTCAGTTGCGTATTTTGAAACAAATGAAATTTTCAGAAAGTCAAATATGGGTCATGCTTATATATGTTTTCAACTGGTGCTTGGTGAATATGAAGTATGATTATTCTACAAAGATATTTGACATTTCCTTCATAGTATGTCTTGTTATGTTGTAGAAATAATAAATTTGATAAGATGGTATAAAATAACCATCGTATTCTAGGGAAACATACCGAGTTACTTTCACGCGGATGTAGCTGACGTGAGTAGTGAGGATTGTTCAATTGGATGTGTTACTACAGGGTGTCCCAAAAAAAACGGGGACCTAGGATAAACAATTGTAACTTTTTTCTCAATTATAGATATGACACTGTTAATATATAAAAACAATAAGGGAAGAACACTGTTCTGAATACAAGCATCATTATCGTGATTATTTCGTTAAATACCCAGAGTTACCTCCCATGTTTACAATTGCATGTTTCAGTAAAATACCATAAACTGAAGCTGGGATTTCAGAATTCAATGAGATATATTTCCATGCTCACCTCAAACATCTTCTCATGTGCTCCAAATCATTGTGTATGGTTCGTGAAACATTAGTTCATTATGTAAAGCAAACAAGTTCACTATTGGGATCAAGTTTGAGTAATTTAAGGTCATATGGCCTGTGATATGAGGTAAGATGTCAGTATTATTTAGCAAATATATCCTGATTTTGCTGTTGATATACTGCAAGTACAGTTTTCTGCTAACATATGGTACTATTTTATAATTTATGACATAAGAAATACTCCAAAATATGTCTATGAACTGTTGGTGTGGATAAAACTTTACTTTTTGCTAATTTCTATAGTCTAAGCTTTTTTGGTAATAGTCCTTGACAAGATTTATGTTTTTAATCATTGAATGATTGTTTATGCTATTTTGGAAGGTTTTCTACTTCCCTTTTGGTCAGTAAACTCGCCACGTTTTCCTCTGTTTTGCTATTTCTTATCATATTTGTTTTATTTTTACAAGATGTTGATTACCCCTTTGACTTTAAATGTTGTTTTATAACAATAAATGCCCTGACACAAATGCCCTTTTCTTATAATGCCCCTTTCAGGTGATTAAGCAAAAATAACGTGCAGTGTTACCATAGTGAAAATGATGACGTCACTTCATGTTTTGAAGCACCATATTTAAACAAGTACTCTTTTTAGCAGTGGGGATCCCTTACATACTCTTTCACAAAATATCAGCTTAATTCATCAAAATATTAATGAGTAATAAGGGTTTAAGGTAGGTCCCCGTTTTTTTTGGGACACCCTGTACACTTATTAACGAGGTGCATTTACCGGAGAAAACCGGAAATGGCCGAGCTTTCAAGATTGACGATCATTTTAATCAACATATAGCAATTGCCTTTCTTTGACAAAAGTTATAGAAACACTGAAAATACACCGTTTTAGCTTTGTCCTTAAATCACATTAGCACGATCTGAAGTGAAAAAGATAATGCTCAGATCTGCTAACCATAATCCTGTCTGGGAATACAAAATCTCATTTATAACACTGTATTTTTCATAAATATTTGATGTAAAACAGGGATAATTCTGTTTGTGGTTGATATTTCCACCTCACTAAGACCAGACACTCACACTCATAGAAATCACGTCTTTCTAATAAATAACTAATATAGTATAATAGATTATGCTGATTTCGTACGAATTTAGTGGGACGGTCGTCTAGCGCCGAATCAGCAGATGTATGAATTCTTCAATTTTCTAAGGAAGGACCCCTTTATAACTATTCAAAGAAATCAAGTATTAGTCAGGTACCAGCCAATACTTTACACTTTCCGATTGGTTATACATGTAATATTTTAGGATGTGAACTATGCCGGCACTCATTATACACGGTACTTGAGAACATACACGGGACCTTTGATTCAACTTCGTATGCTCTAATCAAAGTCTTTAAGATAGTATACGCTTACAGCAGACATAAAGCCGCTGCAACTAATCTGGAATATGCATGACATCCCACATACGGTCCTTCTAAAGTGCCGTCACATGATTTGAAAATAGCAGCCCTTCAGTTACGTTTATACAACGTGTACATGTACATACGGCAACAAATATGTTAAAGTTTAAATTTGAGTAAGAGAACGACAGCTGCTAAATACTAGGATTGAAAACGAAAAGATGATACTGTATTTACCGGAGACAAACGGAAATGGCCGAGCTTTTACGATTGTGGATATACATGTCTAACGCATCATTCCGTTTTCCAGCTAAGTTAGCTCACTTAAATTGACCTCCTTAAATCACAACTATGCAGACATATAATAGACTAACTAAAATTTACTTAACCCCTTAACGAACGTTTGGAATGTTTCCTAAAAGCTATAAAACAGTTCAATTCAATAAATCACAACATGATATGCGAATCAAAGCTATATCAGGCAGTATGGTAATCTGTTTAGGGACTAGCATCGTTTAGGGAAAATGGCAGTTGCATTGCATAATTGTATTGTCATAGCTCCAAATGTTATAAATATAAGATAAAGAGATAGTAATGCATTCACGTTTTCACAAACGTTGATCTATTTAGGAACCAACACTTTTTGAAGTCAATTCCTGAACATTGCAATGAACAATTGAATTATCATAATACACAAAGTGATTACAATTGTTCTAAAATAAGATGAAGAGATTGAACAGCATTTACATGTTCACAAACGTATTCGTATGAAGGGATAATAGTTCTGCGAAAAGGACACATTCTCGAGAAAAGACCAACGTAAAAGACTGGTTTGCCAGCAGGGTTTGTCCGCCAGAACTACTGGCACACTTGATGGCACGTTTACTCGGTCGCATGTCACTTTGGCACAATGCCTATCTACGATTGCACGGTTAGTTTGTCAGCTGGAATTATCAGATAAATCAACGGATATACTTGATGACATGTTTAGGCATATCCATGACACTTTTGCACAATGTTTTCATACATGTAGACAAATTGTTTATCAGCCTGGTATGACAGTAAAACAACGACATTGACGGCAAGTTGATGTCAGCAGGGTGTGTCGGCCAAAACTACTGACAAACAAGATGGCAAATTTAGGTAAACCAATGTCACTTCTAACTATTACATGTACTTACAATGCTACTTTTATTTACAACAAAGCTGTATTATACTATTATCTGGTTCACAAAATCAAATCTACTCTTACATAGGAACAACGAACGATTGAATCTCCATCCATGTACCTCTTCTTGTACTGACTGTCCTGTATCTTGATCCATATTTTCAGGCACCAATCATGTTTGAACCATTTAAACAGTTTTTAAGGTTCAGCATGTTCAGATGTTTAATATTGCATTAAAGGAAACTTTAGAGGTCTCGGAGTGGTGAACCGTGTAATTGAATTGAATCGCCATTAAGCTCGTACAGACAAACCAAATACAATTAGGGATACCTTCACCATATCCAGATTAAAATGATATCAACATCATTGAAGCGGAGAATGTTGTATAATCACATATAAACTGATGGGGCAATAGAAGCCATACAAGCTACACTGGGGTAATGTGTTAAGGCTATTCCTCATCCGGAACATAATTCAATTCTTAGGGAACTAGCGTAAAGCGATCGAATTTTGTAGCACTGGAATGCAATATTTTGAAATAGCCCAGACATATAAACATATATAATTGTTATAGAATGAAAACCACTCCAGGAGCGACCTGTTTATTACATTACTGTTATGAATAACCGATTTAACATGTCGGTACGTTACTTTAACAATTCACAAAATCGAATTTATCCATTTTGGTACAATGCGAGTTTCAGCATTGGATGAACAAACATGATTTCGTTTGGTCCTATGTATCTAGATTAGCCCCGACCATACATTTGTCACGTAGTTATCACGAAGTATCTCGTCAGTCCAGGGGAATAGTTTCATCATCCGAACATATATATTTATGTTTGCTAGCGATGCTCATTAATTATTGTGACTTCAGAACACAAAAAGAAATTACACGAATTGTCTTGCATAAAGCGAGTGATTAGATAGGAATATGGTATTTAACAAGTGAAAATGCACCTGGCTATTACGTATAATACTATAACCTATTTGTTTTGTAAATTAGTTGCAATTGTGTATTAATGGTATTGTATCATAAAGACCGTTACTGTGTGTACACAATAGTTCTGAAAGGCATTCTAACGGGAAGTAACCAATTGAAGCATACATGTAAAGTAATGCAAATAGTGTCAAAACAAAGTATTGTAACTTCATTCATATAAAACCAATGGATTACAAAAAAGAACGTTCGGATAACAGTACAACAACATTATGAAACTGACCATTGCATTACTTTTCCGAATACACAAAGTGCATGACTATACCGATTCCCCATAAAGCATAAATATTCCTAAGAAAATCGCCTTTGCTAATTATTCCGACTATGCCAATGTATTACTATTCCAAAACACCTGTGGAAACCCTTCCGACAACAACAACTGCATAAACGATAAATGCACTGTTGGTGTCAGCAGTCTAGTTGTTGTTGAACTCTGAATTCGGCAAGGGATTTGTAAGGTTTTAAAGACACATCCAAATCATTTAGATCCCTATTTGGAAATAGTGCGTGGGTGATAGCATGCCTATCTAAAGGGATCTAAATGATTATTGTTAGTGGACTTTCCATTCCAACAAAGAAAACAAGTTCTATCCATCCCAGCCTTCTTCAAGTGTGCTCTATTGGGATATGTCCCTGGCTTGGAATGAGAAGGTCGTAAGTACAAACTCGATATTTTGAAAAAGCAGGAAAAACTGTCCGAACATTGCTCTTAACTTAAGATAAACAACAAGCGATTTCAATTTCAGTTTGGTCAACACGACAAGTTCCTATATTCATGAAAATAGGCTCATAAGATCTTAAATATGAGTAAGAAGTGAGGACCTACTCATTCTAAGCCAACGATGTCGGCTATATTTTCATGACAATGGTTCTTTTATTGCTAGAATAACTATAACTTCGATAGCTAGCGATTTTCGAATGGGTTCTAAGCGAATTTTGAGATGCTACGGTGTGTTAAATATTATTTGTAAATCAACATAGTCCACATGTTATAAAACTTGTTCGTTTCGCAGAACATTTTCTTGAAAATGTTTTGACAAAGTGCAACACGCATGAGTGATGTTTTTTTTTTAAAAGACGCCATATTTTGCATAAAACAATTTAAAATATTTGTATGCATCTTCTGGGAAAACACTACGTCCTTTGAATTATCACATTCTATTATTGTTGTTTTATTGTATCTGTCTCATTTTTGCATTTAATAAATGTTGCGCAACTTTGATCCATTTTCAAGCGCGTAAACAGAGAAATTGCACTATTCTGCTTAAAACATCATTTTGCATTCCCTTGAAAGTCAATATTAAAATATAAAAAGTATTATTATTTCTGATTAAATAAACAACTAGTCAATCTATCACTGACTGAAAATGACCAAAAATGAGCATCGACCATTTTCGCTATCATACCTCGTCAAAGTGAGTGTTGAAAGAAAACATAACCTACACAGAAGGCCCACTACTGGCATTTGAACCTTGTACTGTATTACAGACTACATCTAACATTGTCTGGTTCCCTGTCGTACTATAGTATTTTAGTTAACGTAGTGATCTAGGGGAGGCAATCCAGACTACCTCTAACCCGGATGTCTTGATCGGTCGAACAGAAATGTTATAGGAACTATAATTCTGTTTGTGGCTTCAATGTGATACACATCTGGAGACATTGTGACAGACTGTTTTGTATTTGACATGTGAAGAGTTTACCACGCCATCGATTCATAACCAAGAAAAAAACGAATCTATCGTAAAAACCGACAACCAGACATTTTCTAGAATTTCAATGTACCAAGTACTATAATAAATATAATTAATAATTAAGGATCGTGCTATTTCCCTGATGTCACCAGTGACAGATTTATTATCTGCGAATACCGAATCTTTCCTTTGTTATTACATTTCTAATTCGACCTTTGCACTGCAGCAATATAAGACGCGGCCGCTTCATTTTGTCTCAAGTCAAGTCGCTATCGATTTCTCCAGCAATTTGGACTATTTCTCAAAAAATAGACAGGGCAATATCTTCACGATTTTCTCCCATTTTTTTAAAATTTGTCTCGAGTCTCTTGATCCAAAACATTGCTTTGCGTCTGAGGAATAAAATAAAAGACTGGACTATTTTGCGTGGAGTTCGTGAAAAATATCGCAACAACGAAAACAAAACCATAACGAGTGATGAATTGCGTTTATTATGTGCATTTCAGTTTTGTTATTTAAAATTCCAAGAATATACGACATCACAAAATCGCACATTTACTCAAGTTTGTCAAAAATATCTGGGCACGGATATGAATGAGTTTACCGGAGCTAGTTATCCTAATAAATTCCACTATCTTCTCAATGGAACGGAAATGCACAAGCCATTTTAAAAGACCACACGCCACTGTTCCATTTACATCACATGCTGTGGCTTTCTTTTGTTTGGCTATTGTCTTCGCTCAGAAAACTGGTGGTGGTTATACCATGAGCTAATTGAAACCTTTAATTGTGATACACGTGACGTACTCAAGTAATGACGTGTAAAAAAGGTGTTTGCTTCCGTCGTGTTGTTCTATGTTTCTCAACATTTTTGTAGCCGCATTACGGCACTCCTTTTACCAAGTCAGTTTCCAAGTAATTAATTATCAACCAGTATACTAAATTACTTTTTTAAATTGTCGTCAATGGCGGTAAGAACATGTCATGCCCAACATACAGTCGGTCACACCTTTGCATGAAATACGCCTAGTGCTTGCAGTAGTTGTACGATTACCTAGGCTATGGAAGAGATGTATGTTCATAAATAATACGAACTGGGTCGTCCTGAGGCGGAGACTTGCGTTCGGGTCTTGGCTGTGTTTCTTCGGTATTTTTGGGATCACTGTTTGTTTTATTTGTTATTTCGTTGTGAGTTTGGACCATCCTGCGTTTTTGTGGCGGGGCCTTGGGCTTTAAATGATTTCGTTGGGTTGTGTTGGTATTGCTCCGTGGGGTTGTGGGGTAATGTTACTGTTTTCTTCGCTGGGCTGGTTAAGCTGCGTGCTGCCTTCATGTCCGTTTTCCTCATATAATTTTCATAAAGAATACAAAATTTTGGGTGTTGCAAATAAGATCATAGCAGCAGGAACAGTACATGCAGAACTTGAAACAGAAAAAGGCAGAGCACAAAGCCTCAAACATAGCTGTATACAATTTGATAGCTAGTCATGAAAGAGGTCCCGGTGAATTTGACGAACACTGTGATCGAAATACTAGTATTGCTGAAAATCACTGTCTAATCACAGGACCTTGTTTACTTTCGTTTTGACAAATACGTTGTAATCCTGAGTATAATATAACTTCTGTGTGAGTGTGGGCAAATTTGTCTGCATTCTTAATTATATAAGTGCAAGGTCCTGTGGTCTAATTATGCCAATATGGAGTAAATACACGTTTGACTATTAGTTATTATTGTTTACATTAAAAGTGGTATGGTTTATGACGATGTAAATTGTGAATGTAGCTAACTATTTTCTCTGTTTGCAAGTTTTTACAACACGTAACATGCAACTAGAACGTAGAAAGAGTGCAACCGAACTTTACTTTGTAAACACGCCATATGTGACACTGACATCACACAATAACAGGACTGATCATGCTTCTAATATTCTGTCTTTTCTCATAAAGTTGTGCACATTTCAACATATCGCCCCAAAAAAAGCAAGTGAAATTGACAAAGCCAAACCAGGCCACATATTTCATTTCCCGTGTCAATTTCAATTCGTGTATAAATATCTGAAACAAAACAACCCATTGTTTGTTGTCTTTCGTGACTTGTCTACTTAATTCGTTTCCATGGCAATAAATGACAGCACATTTACGCGGAATGATTCGAAATGTCAACCCGTCCATATTGTTTATTGAATTTCAATTATGCTGCCACTTCGCAAGACAGTTTTGACAGCACCTCAGTAAGGAATAAATCCACATTTCACTATTCTGCGAGAAATATTGAACTCACTTTTATGAACAATTATCAAAACAGACAACTCTATGAAGATCGCAGGAAAATTGAGCAGCACGGTGTAAATTTAGATTAAATATTAAAATTTGGATTTCTGAGAAATTTGGTCAATAACAGACGTGGTGTACTCAGTGGAAATAAGTGAAGCAATGGCATATTGTCAGTATATCGACGTTTTCAAGCAACTTCAAGTGTTGAAAGTCACAAAGTGGGTACACTTAAGTCATATTATCGTCAGAGCAAATAAAGGATTGTCCCGATGTGAAGATCTTTCAACGCTACGCCCACTTAAAGCAAACATATCCAATAGCAAACCGTTTTCAATGTATTAGAAATCGCTGTACATATTTCCGGACTGGATGTCAATTTACGGAATTCTTTGGGAGTTTCTAGCTGATGAGGAATGTGGCATTAAACTTACAGTTCCAATATACTATAGACACAGCCGGCTAGAACCGGATTACGAAAACGAGACAAGCGTCATCATGATTAATCTTGTCTGATGTTTATTTTTGGGAAAAAATTGGAATGGTGCAAAATCGATCCCGTTTGAGAGACAAAAAATAAAGCGGCGTCTGCATCTTATATTTGGTGGTGCGCATGTCAGAAATAGATATACCACAATGAAAACAATTCCAATCTATATGAAAGTTCGTCTATCATGCGATTTGACCAAACTGAAGTTTGTTTTACCATGAATAAAAAGTGATTGTCAGACAGCTTTTATTGATTTCTCAAAATATTGATTTTGTACTTACGACATTCTCATTCTAAGCCAGCGAAATATAAGTCCTTTTTCAGCCTTTCTGTCTTGGCTTACTAGTAACGTTACCATCTTACGTAACCCAACCAACTGTTAAAATAATATTGTTATCATAATGAACCAGTTTACGTTTTGATTATCAGACTTCGAAAACAATCCAAATCTCTCCTTTTTTCCACGTACCAGACAGTATTATTACGCCATTTTTAAATTACTCTTCCAATAAAAAGATATAAACGGTCCTGTTTTGGGTAAGACAAACCATTCGTTCAATACTACCATATTACATTATTGGTATCTGGTTGTTCAAAGTATTGAAATGACTTCCACCAGACACATTATTTTAAGAGTTTAGTATGATTTAATACGGTGTACGATTGGTGGCATTGTGATGCCTTGTCAGCATGGCGCTAGTATAATGTCGTACTACTAAATATTCGTTAGAGTCGCATTTCAGCAAGCTTTCATAAAATATGACTGTGCATAGTAACAATGACGACTGTTATTGTGTATCAACATAATGCTGATGCCTGTATTCAGTTTAACCTGCGAGAACGACCACCTGCAAACAAAGAGCATGATTACAATGCCCGCAGCAAATTTCACTGATTGTATCTCCGATTACACCATTTTCGATTATATTTAACATAACTATTTATATACCAAAGTAGTGCAAACTAGTTCTGATACCCCCATCGTATTTACAAAGATACACCTAAACAATCTTGGTCCAGCCTCGGAAAAATTGCCATTACACCAGAGTAGAGATCACTTCTCCTGGTTGTTTGTCGAAGGCTGTTTGGCGAAGGTTTTAAGTTAATCAATTGGAACATGTGAATATAATTTACTGTTGGCATTGATTTAAAGGGTATTGATTGGCATCTGGCGTAATATCAATTGTAACTAAATGTAGTCTCCACTAGCTGAAATGGTAAAGCATAAATAGTATTTCTAAGGTTTCAGAAAGTCGTTCTTGGTTGGTTAAATACTTTTTAGATATATAAAGTCTGACGTTTTAAAATATTTCGGAAAGAAACAATTTGAAAAACTGACATATTTAAGCTCGTATTAGCATGAATTCCATTAGATATTGTTCAAGAAGCTATTAAGTGTCAACATTATTTACAGTCAAGACCATCAAGGTAGTCAAGTACAATACGAATTTCATTGTGTGAATTCTGCAGACTGTATACGGTGTTGAAAAAATAGCCTTCGAAATACATTTAGATAATTATAGCATCCAAATTACTGCGAAACAGTTTTTTTTAAATGTGAACAAAAAATAAAATAACGAATAGTTCAATAGCATTAGACATTGAATTTCTTTTCGTACACATATATCCTGTAAACCAAAACACCAACATGAAATGAGATAATATCATCAAATCGTTAAAGTAATTAAAACGTAATAGCATAGTCAAAATCATTGAACAAAAATGAAAAAAAATTGTGCTGAATCGCTCAGAAGTTTTGAGTGAGATCACGGTTCATTTAAATAGTTTGATGTTTATTGCTTGTAACGAGCACACTATTCAGTAAAACATCATTTATTGCCCTCTCAGGGTTGCTGTTAGTTCGGGTTTTGTTGGTCATAAATAAATACCATATTGGGACAGTCGTAATCAACATTTTTGGCTTGCTGCGTCGTGTCTGAAACACACACAAACTTCTCATAAATTTTACCTCCGGGTGAATTTAATTTTCTGGGAAAAGTTTTGTGAAGACAATACAAAATTCCACAATTTTAAGCTTTAAAGACACAAGCGTACAAGGGCACAGCAAAACAACATCGCATTAAGAAAATTGTAATAATAAAACAATGATATAATAATAAGAATATCTCAACAATAATATAAGACCACATCAGTGAACAAAACACCCTAGACAGACAATATATTCTTTATTTTAAGTCGGATTACATTTACAACTATATAACAGCATTTACAACATTATACCGACAATTATAACACCATTACAGCATTTACAACAATTTAACAACATTTGCTACAATATAACACCATCTACCACAATATAACAACATTTACAACAATATAACAACATTTATAACAGTATAACAGCATTTACAACAATACAACAACATTTACAACAAAATAACAACATTAACCACATAATACCAACATTTACAACAATATAACAACATTTACAACTATATTTACAACATTTACCTCAATAAACCAACCTTTTTCAACAGTATAACAACATTTACAACAATATAACTACATTTACAATAATATAACAACATTTTCAACAATATAATCACTGTTACTGTCGAATCAATAAGTATGAGGGAACTATCCCATTCGAAAGAATAGCGAGGACTACAGTAAATCAGTTAAACACCCAGTTAAACCTAGATAAGCATAGTTTACCTGAACGACGTGTCAATGTTTATAACCGTTATCAATTAAGTTTACTTTACTTCATAATTAATAAGCACATAGGTTAATAAGAAGAAACCATTAATCATGTGTATGGTCATATCAAGCATAACGACTTCAATAATAAGAACATTTCAAAAATAGTGTCAAGTCCATCTTAACGCTTTTTAATTTTGTATTGGGACTAAACTCCATTTCGATTATAATACACGTTTTAATCACAAAACTTTGTTTTACGAATGCATAAAGTATTCTTATAAACCGACGTTACGCTGTGCCGAGTGCTGTATGTATAGAAATATGATAGGCAATAAGGAATAACTTGAAGCGGATAATTTACAAAACCCGATTAGTAACCATGAATATAAAAGGTATACCACGTTTCTCACCACTTGTATTTTTGCCGACGTAAATTGAATACTTATCGCGTAGAGCACTCAGACGCTTCAGCTTCATTACTAGACACTGGTATAATCGTCTCTTTGTCCTAATCAGGTGCATTTCTCACTTCATAATGAATCTCAAATTTACATTTATTTGATAATTAGATCTCGCCTATCACCGTAGGCTATGGAATGGCATTCCAACGAAATCAAAGCCACTGTATTATAATACCAAATTATCGTCAATATCGGGCCGGGCGTACATCAATATCAGCTCACAGATGGCTATTATTTCAAAGAAGGAACTATTCGAGTGTCTACTGAAGTAGCCATTATTAGATTTGTAGACTAATAAGGCAGCTAGGGCATTTTCTGAAACCTCGAAACGACATTAAATTACCAGCATGAAACTCGGGCAAACCCATTGTCTGATTAGAGTCGTGTTTTAATTTACGCAGACAAGAAACAATTGCTCGGAACACCTCGGTCAATACCTGGACCAACTTTCATGTATGGGGTTCTGTTCTCAAACAAATACACAGCAATACAACCCCGAATTAAATTGATGTTCAAATGTTTTAGAGTGTATTTCTATATTGGAAGTAGGCGATAATCGACTCGCCAACTCATTACATGTAAGTAAGTAGATTGTTAAACTGGCGCACAACACATCAAGGCTGGACTTCTGTATTGGACAATATATCGGTGGTCAGTACGTTTTTGTACCTTTTTGCATCTAGACATACAGCCCAGCACAGTCTAATCATAGCGGAAAGTTAAGGAGTCAATATTGAACTTGAGGTAAATACTAGTAGCTGGATATGTTGTTGCATCGGTTGCAATGTCTTTTTTGTGAAACACGGACGCTCCAATAATGTCCTCCTAATGTGAGGAAAACGAAATATTAAACATTAAAAGTTAAAAACAGGATGCGTCAAATGACAACCGTGTACTGTCGACAGAAAAGTTAAATAATTGGTATAAAACACGATGTTTTTACTTTAGTTTGGCAATTCATGTAAAAAACAGCGTGTTTGCAGTTTTCAGAAGAAAACCGAAAAAAAACTTGATTGAACCGATCAAACTTAATTTAGATTCAGAGCAAAATCTAAATCCCAGTTGTTCTTTTTTTTACAATTCTACTGGCTCCGTAATGTGACGTTCGCGTGACGATGGTCTCATCCAGGAAAAAACACGTCGTCAAAGGATCCGGATTCTTTAAGTGGCGTTACAGAAGAATAAATTTGCATGCCTCCAAAGATTTTAATAAGCGCGACGTAATTTGTTCAAACTGATACAATAACTTCACAAAAAGTTAACAAGTTTAATGGACTTGAAATATTCTTTCTCCATTGATTTTTCCCTTCACTGATATTGTAGAACGACTTAAAAATGATGGGTTTAACCAGAATCGAGTATTGTTGTAACTTATGACTACAACTTACAAGCAATAATTAACAAATTATATGTTCATATCATCTTTAAGTAAAATGAAATACAAGACACACTCCAATTTTGATTATCCAACGTTTCGACTTTTATTTAAATCTTCATCAGGGATACATGCAAATTGTAATGCTCATATATACACCGCTAAATTAACAATGCCAAAATTTTACATATATAATGTACATAAAGTTATTTTAGTTTACATTTTCGACACTTTCTTCCTTTCTTCCAACCATTTTATTGTTTTAATCTTCTCCACACCTCTCCACATACATGTATGACTGTTATTCGTTCCTGTGATATTGATACCGGGATCAGTGATTGTTATTTACGTCTATAGTGCTGTTCTAGGGATCAGTTACGCAGACCAATTTTTTAAATATAATAAAAATTTCATACTTCGTAGAATATAACAATCGCTTTCATATCCTGTTACAGAAGTCTAGAGGTTGTTTCAAACCCACAATGTTGTAGAATCTGTGTATGTAATTGTAATGTTGCTTCAAATGGTGCGTTATTTCCATCCTAAGATTATTGGAATCACAATGAATTCATTCTAGAAGATATAAAAGGCAATCTTTACTTTCCGCTTAAATCAATTTAGCACGTTCCAAATTGAAAGAGATAAAGATCGTCTGTTTTCTGTAATAACCTCTCCGTGTACGAAATCTTGTTTATGTTACATACGCTGTGATGTATATTCGCCAAAATGTCGATGGATATTTGGAGAAACACCAGTCTTATGATTCACTATTTTCACAAAACCACAATCAAAATGCAACACATTGTTATCTATAGATGGAAACGTATATTTTCTATTTCTGACATAGAGTACTGAATGCGTTGCCTTGTAACCACGTATTGTCGTGCTTCTCTCCCTTTGGTTGTAATGTTACATTAAGTTTACATGTCTTCGTGTTCTATACAAGCGATCAGGCTTATGCTATTATTGTATTCATTTCATTTCCATAAGATTTAGCGGCATTTTTAATTCGAGTCATATTCAACGGTTGTCCCAGGTCTAACATGCTTTCCTGACATTCGTTATTGTATGTTGCTCCACAAGGCACTGTTTTATAAAAGTATTTACGGTAATCGTAAACTTATGTTCAAATTTGAATCCTTTATAATTATGTAACTGCTTCAAATTCTGGTAAAGCAATAGGTAAAATCATCAGTTAATTAATTCAGTTATAGATTTAAAAAATATATTTCCCTCATTTGCAGATGGTAACGTATTATAAGGAATTTAAATTTGAACGTAAGTTTTAAATGTTCGTAAGTCCTTTGATAAAATAGTGACCAGGAATCACCGGACACTTTCTCCACGTAGTCAAAATAAAATGATGTTTTAAGTCCCATTACTTAACAGTAATTGATCAGCTGGGCACTGTTTTATCAAAGCATTTACGCTAGCGTAAACCTAAGATTTCCTAAAATATTGCGTACGTCGATAATATTTGCGTAAATGCGTTTTACACAGATATTTTAGTTCACATTCTGTCGTAAGTTTCAGCTTATTTCTACGCCAAGGCTGGGCAACCCTAAATGGCAAATATGAACGTAAGTGAAGAGTTTTTAACACGCACTGATGTTTTTTGACCGTCGCATGTTATTTTAGACCGTCACTTGTTGTTTTAGACCGTCACTTGTTGTTTTAGGCGTGATTAATCATCAAATCTTGACGCATATTTATTTATTCTGGTACCCGTTATATTTGTTATATTGGTTATATTGTGTCCCGAATTACGTTCAATCTTCAATATTTTTTGCGTAAATGTATGCAAGTACTTGCGATCGTTTAGTAAAACACACTTACGAGTTTGCGTAAGGTAGATACCTATGCGTAAATATACGCGACATTTACGCATTGTTAGTAAAACAGTGCCCTGGAAACTACCCAGTGACATTATACATGCAATGACATCGAACTAACAATGCCGAGTGTCAAGCAAAGCAAGAGAGGACTACCAGTTCAATTGTCGTGGCCTGGGATCGATCCTAATACCTCTCCCAATCCAAGCGGACGTGTAACTAATAGATGCACACGCAGTCAAAGAGTATTGTACATATCTTAGAATGGCTTATACGACAGTTACATAGTTAAAATCAGCATCACAAGGTGTTTCTTCTAAGCCTTTTTGCATGAAAATCAAAACTTGTCACGTTTATCACACTAGAGCATCTTGTTTTACTATTAGAAAAGAGTTATTTTCGGACAGTTTTTTCTTGTTTTCTCAAGAATATTGATTTGTACTTACGACCTTCTCATTCTCAGCCATGTATGTACACCAGGTAAAGTTTTATTTCCATTTAGGACAGGCAATTGATATTGTATTGTTGTAAAAGGGATAAAACGTAAAAAGGACAAACACATGTTAATTGAGATGGTCATACTTATGATTGAAGCTGACTCTTATTGCATGAATTTATATCATAGTGGCCTTAGAGCCATGTTGGTTTTATTATTTTCTTGTAACAGATGAATGTTATGAGTTTACCGAAACAATAAATGCAAGTGATACACAAACGATTTTCAGCTTAGTGCACTTAGGGGACGTTGGTAACATAATAATGGACTTGCATGCTAGGATGTTGGCGCCTATTTTGCGTGCATGCATGGGTCTGTTGACTTGGCATTGTCTTTACCACCACACACAATGCTGTTTAATTCTCTTCCACATTTCCGGATGTTCATTCAACAGGATTATTTGGAAATAAAGACGCATGATACGTGGTCCCAAAGGTTAAAGTAGTACACGTTTGATGATTTTAAGTATACTTGTTAAAAACTACTAAGTGTGTAGTAAATATCTATCGTTATATAACTAAGTCCATCAGGACAACTTTCTTCATGCATACATATCGCACAGGTATATTTTCAGGATCAGGTCTTTTTTTTTTACCGGGCCATTTTATACCCCACACATACTCGTGGAGTCAGGACCTCTCCTAATTCCTTACCTGGTCATTTCTATTTCGCTGTGTTCAGCATATTTGACATTTTGCGTTCATAGTTTTGGTTAATAACACTAACTATGATTTACTGACATTCTCAATCTCATGATGTAACATCGGGAAATATTATAGCTCTTCTCAATTGATTGAGATGCGTATCGTCTGTTGTTCGTTTATATCTTCCAAATTCGGCATCTCCTTATAAAGTAAATTGATGTGTACGCGCCAAATTGTCGACCGTACATTGGATAAACGTCAAGCTACATGGTTCATGTTATCACCAACTCCAGATTATAGATATACAGCCTCATAAAACAGAATATAGACATTGTCTGGGACGAGCATTCTATCTCATTGCAGTCGTAACACAGATATAGAATATATATACGTAACTGCCAGTATAATGTTTCGTTTTTATTACGTTTGGTGCTGCTTTTCAGCAAATTTTCAGTTACATATCCCGGCGGCTATATGCCTGTAATTAATTATAAACCGGTACTAACACTTTCGTAGGTAACTGACATCTTCTTTCAGCACATGTCCTTTAATTAGGGAGAAGTTGTCAGTGACTTGAGTTATTGCGCATTTTGTATCAACATGATCAGGGCGGGCATCTACATTTGTTATGGTTGAGGCTGAGTCTTTATCATTTTTAGCAGAAACTGGGTCTTTCAACGTTTGGGCAGCTGTGACTTGGCCTTTCGACTTTCAGACAGCAGGACATTGATCTTTCTGTCGTTAATTCCATTGGTTCCGTTATTTGTGTGTCGGTCAATGTGCTTTGCAACTGTGTTACTGTGAACCTAGAAATTATGTCGCGCAATTTAGGTTCGCGGAGTTCGCGGATTGAAAAAATCCGCGAAATATATAGCCGCGAACATGTCCAGGACAAGAAAAACGCGAAAGTTTCTCGTTTCGGAATGAATTTCATCATTTTGATACGACGTTTACAAGACGGGTTTAGAAGTGCTATTTACACGCGTTGTTTATTATGTCATAATACTGAAGGACTGCTACAGTAGTGTTAAACTGTGAAAACATTACCAGCGTTGTTTGCATTGTAAGTTAGCAATACAATAGGTAACTATTTACATCAAAACTAGTTTGAGTGGGTTTAACAAAGGTGAGAACTGTAATTAAGAAGCAATTATATACGAAACAAGCAATGTATGTGACAGGTTATAATATCAATAATTTTGTCACTATGCGACTTAGTTTTCGCGGAGTTCGCGGGAGACTAAAAAACGCGAAAGTTTGTAGCCGCGAATATGCCGACGATCGACAAAACGCGAAAGTTAGTAGCCGCGAAAGATTCTAGGTTTACAGTATGTGATGTTTTGGTTTTTAATGATCTGCTGTTCAAGTTGAGGGCCGCCTTCCCGGTCCGAGCTTATATTATCTTTCTCCACAAGTGAAGGATATGACTGCAGCCAATGTCACTGAAGAACTTGACTTTCCCAAACCGGAAACTGAAGATCGCTGGCCATGTATCGGCCAATCAGCTGTGCTTTCCGGAATGAATGGCTAGTAAAACGGACACGGCAACTAGGCCAATCAGCTGTGCTTTCCGGTGTGAATTGCTAGTAAATGGGACACCGCAACTAGGCCAATCAGCTGTGCTTTCCGGAATGAATGGCTAGTAAAAGGGACACCGCCACTAGGCCAATCAGCTGTGCTTTCCGGTGTGAATGGCTAGTAAAAGGGACACCGCAACTAGGCCAATCAGTTGTGCTTTCCGGAATGAATGACTAGTAAAAGGGACACCGCAACTAGGCCAATCAGCTGTGCTTTCCGATGTGAATGGCTAGTGAAAGGGACACCGCAACTTGGCCAATCAGCTGTGCTTTCCGATGTGAATGGCTAGTAAAAGGGACACCGCAACTAGGCCAATCAGCTGTGCTTTCCGGTGTGAATTGCTAGTAAAAGGGACACCGCAGCTACTAGAAGCAACTCAGTTAAAACACAAACTCTTATGACAGTATCTATATCATACCACTCTCTCTCTCTCTCTCGTACGTAAACTTGTGTAGACTAAGTGGTCCCTTTAATTACCCCTATAAATACATTCTGTAGTACATCGACAATCCAAAGCCACACATTTACGGCGACTGGGCACCTACGCAAAACATTCCCCCAGGCACAATGATTCAGGATAGGTATTTGACAGTTGGATTAAACAAATGTTTTGTTTTACAATTCGGTTTTTAATGTGCAAGATTTTCTATGAGACTGTATGCAATTTAAAATGAAATGTTTTCTGGAGTTGCTGTAATAAAGGACAAAACAAAACGACGTCGATGTATTGATTAAATGTTTGCATGTTTGTGAAAATTCCCAGAACTAGTTTACGCAAACAGTAGTTTCTAATCCAGGAATATGAAAGCACTAAAGACTTAAGCTTTGTGATTTGTACTTGTAAGCAGTGACTTTTTGTGAATTCTAAAGCATTTCGTCTCTTCCGTTTCTGTTAGTGCTACTTACTTAGTCCGATTTGTTCGGCCTCTTTAGGTCGCATTAACGTTATGTCATTGTCCTCGGTGTTTTAAATTAGGTCACTGATGGTTGTGACTCATTTGGTCGCCGTTTTGGCATGGTTTTGTGCGGTGGGGTGCCGTGCAGTGGGTCCTTTGGGGAATTTGGTCGGGTCTTGACTACGTTTCATTCGATCTTATGCAATAACCGCTATTCAATAATTTCTTTGTGAAATTGGGTCATCCTGCATTTTTTCGGCTAGGACTTACACTTTTCATTGTTTCTTTGGTTTATATGTGGGTATTGTTCAGTGTAGTTGTGTTGCGGTGTTTCTGATTTCTGTGTTCGGCTGGTTAGGTTGAGTGCTAGCTTTCCTGTCTGATTTCCTCGCACCTTTTTTGTTATTATCATTCAACAACTTCTCACATCAAGGTTCAGCTAATTAGGTACCAAAATCATTCCGTGTAGACCAATCTTGGGAAATATTCCAACACACTTCGAACTTTGAATTTCACATGATATTTTCTTATGCGAGAAAAACATGACTGTGCTTGACCATAAAGTTTGATTTTAAGATTAAGCTCTTTTTGACTAGCTTCAAATTCGTGTATACCAAAATTGTATTGGCATTGTGCTAGCACAATTTGCATGAAACATCAAGTGCAGTCATACTAGTATTACTGCGCATGCACTTTATACATTTTACAGACTAAAGAACACATTTTAAATTTTGAACTAGATCTAAAAGTTAATTTATTTTATCGCCAATAATAAGGTCTGAAACAACAACCCACAGATCATTATTCTGTCACATACATGTAATTCACATCATCAGCAGAGACAAAACCGGTGCCAAAATGGTTGTTTTATTTGGTAGAGGCTGACGTTTTACTGCCCTATGAGATCGTGTCAGCACGACAAATATTCTATACACTATCAATAATGAAACACCTAATTATTTGTTTGAACTCTTTCAAGAGATTACAATGGATAATCTTTTGGATGTTACAACACACAGAGCATGTCACAGTTTTATATAAAAATGTATGAGAAAATCCGGCAGGGAAGGTAGCACCCAACCTAACCAGCCGAGCACAGAAATCAGAAACACCACGACACAACTTCCATGAGCAATGACCACACAAACCCATGCCAAAAACGGCGACCAAAAAAGGCACAACAACCCCGGGGCATGACCTAGGTTAAAACACTAAGGATGCTAACTTCAGCGTAAAGACGATGTCGTCGTTTAGGTGGTGCATTCGAATTAACCGGAAAAGAATGACACTGTTATGTTGGTATCAAATATGCAGGTTCATTTCGTCGTTGTGGTATATCAATAGTAACATATCACTTACGATCATATATTCTATTCACCTCGGCGTTTTAGCATTGGAATACGCCTATGATATAACAAATTGCCATTTTGAACTATTTTCAGTCACATGATTTTAACAAATGCAACACATGTACACTGCAACATATATTTTACCTTAGTAAATGATTAGCGACTTTTAAATTAATAACACTCCGTATATGTTATACATACACGGTCAATATGCATGAAGATGCTTTTAAACTATGATACACCACGAAACTCCAGTTGCGTATTTTGTAAACAAATGAAATTTTCAGAAAGTCAAATATAGGTCATTCTTATTGATGCTTTCAACACGTGCTATTTAACACTATCTTCATGGTGTGTTGTAGCATTAATGATAAGGTGGTATATAATAACAATTGTATTCGAGGGAAACATACCGAGTTATTTCCACGCGGATGTAGCTGACTTTAATAGTGAGGACTGTTCTATATGGTGTATTACTACACTTATAAACGAGCTTTCACGATTGACGTTCATTAGTAATCTATAAATAGCAATTGCCTTTCATTGTACAAAAGATATAGAAACACTGAAAATACACCGTTTTAGCTTTGTTCTTAAATCACATTAGCACGATCTGAAGTGAAATAGATAATGCTTTAGTCTGCTTACCATAATCATGTCTGGAAATACAAAATCTCATTTATTAAACAGTATTTTTAATAAATATTTGATGTAAAACAGGGATAATTCTGTTTGTGGTTTATACTTCCACCTCACTAAGACCAGACACTCACACTCATAGAAATCACGTCTTTCTAATAAATAACTTATATAGTACAATAGAGTATGCTGATTTCGTACAAATATAGTGGGACGATCGTCTAGTGCCGAATCAGCAGATTTATCAATTCTTCTATTTTCTTAGGAAGGACCCCTTTATAACTATTCAAAGAAAACCAGTATTCGTCAGGTACCAGCCAATACTTAACACTTTCCGATTGGTTATAAATGTAATATTTTAGGATGTAAACTATGCTGGCACCCATTATACACGGTACTTGAGAACATATGCAGGACCTTAGATTCTGCAACGAATATGTTTTCGTATGCTCTAATCAAAGTCTTTAAGCTAGTATACGCTTACACCAGAAATATACCAATGCAACAAATCTGGAATATACATGACATCCTACATACGGTCCTTCTAAAGTTCCCGTATAGTCCATATTGAGGTTATTTGTACACCGACAAATAATTAATACGTCGACAATTTTAAGATAAGACGCTTCTTAAGGATATGCGGATGTAATAAAGAATCTCCTCTTGAAGAGTTCTCAATTTCAGTAATTTTATGACAAATTGACTGATTTCCTATAAGTCGTGGGTTCAACCCCCACTAGAGCCAAAATATGTTTATTCTTTTTTTCTTTAATTTTTAGTTATAAGACAATGTTTTGGCTTTGTGACATCAATTATAGTGTAATTTGGAGAAAAAATAATCTTTGTTTCCTTTAATTTTATAGGAATTATTATGTGGTAAATGGTAAATATATAGATGAAAATCGGGTTACTATGGATTTCAGAAACTTATTTTTTCAAAACCGCTTGGTAAAACCTTTTAAAATTTTGTTAAAACATTAGACACACATTGAAGTTAATTCAATGGTGCCAAATGTTTAGATCATATTATATTGCCATTTATCTACAGGGTACTAATTGGCAAAATGCCAAACAATGCCTTAATTTCAAGGAGGGTAGGGTTACATTATTTTTTTTGGTCCTTTCAATTTTATTCATTTATAAATACATTTACATTTATGCCATACATTATAAACATATTTACAAATAGTATAAAAATAAATGGATTTATATATTATTTTTCGAGAGATTTTTATTTTTATCTACTTCATAATTAGACCAAACATCATTTTTACACCTTTGATTGAAGAAATTATCATTATCATTAGATTTAAACACTCTCTTGTTTTTATTGTGTCATCTGTTGGAAAATTATTTAATTTATCATGCAGTTGCCTACATTTGATTTTGCAGTACGTTCTTACGCTGGGTATAGGGAAATAAAAAAAGTAATTACTCTCTTAAATGACAATAAAATTGTTATAAATTCACATGCAGTTGTCTTAATGGGTATACAATAGAATAAAACTGTTTAAAATGCAGTCATCAATATCTAAAAAAAAGGTTTTTTACACCGGGACATCGTTAAATACCGCGTTGTCTAGTTGTGTAAAATTGAGTGTAAATCGTATTTTCAATGGAAAATACCTCTGTCATAATAAGGCGACATTTTGAACTACTTTCAGTCACATGATTTGAAAATAGCAGCCCTCCAGTTGCGTTTATACAACATGTACATGTGCATACGGCAACAAATATGTTAAAGGTTAAACTTGAGTAAGAGAACGACAGCTGCTAAATACTAGGATTGAAACCGAGAAGATGATTATGTATTTAACGGAGACAAACGGAAATGGCCGAGCTTTTACGAGTGTGGATATAAATATCTGACGCACCATTCCATTTTCCAGCTTAGTTAGCTCACTTAGATTGACCTCCTAAAATCACAACAATGCAGACACATAATAGACTAACTTAAATTAACTTAACCCCTTAACGAATGTTTGGAATGTTTCCTAAAAACTATAAAACAGTTCAATTCAATAAATCACAACATGATACGATTCAAAGCTATATCAGACAGTATGGTAATCTGTTTAGGGACTAACAAAGTTTAGGGAAATGGCAGTTGCATTGCATAATTGCATTGTCATAGCTCCCAATGTTATGAATATAAGATAAAGAGATAGTGGTGCATTCACTTTTCACAAACGTTGATCTATTTAGGAACCAACATTTTTTTAAGTCAATTCCTGAATATTGAATTAAACAATTGAATTATCATAATACACAAAGTGGTTGTAAATGTTCTAAAATCAGATGAAGAGATTGAACAATGAACAGCATTCAGATGATCACCAACGTTTGCAAGTATACAAAGGAACAATAGTTCTTGGAAAAGGATGGCAAGTGGATGACTAGTTGAGGCAGAATTCCACGTTGGCGTATAATGACCACGTACACCGATGGTATGTCAGCAGAGTGTGTCGGTCAAAACATCTGACAAATAGGATGGCAAATTTAGATAAATCAATGTCACTTTCATTGGAAACGTTATTAAGACTACATGCACAAACAATGCTACTTTTATTTACAACAAAGTTGTATTGTACTATTGTCCGGTTCTATGGCGAAGAACAAACCAGATACCCTTCACAAACACTATCAGAAAGAGGAAATGGAAATGGATTGGGCATACTCTCAGAAGAGACACGAACAACACCGCCAAGCACGCGCTAGATTGGAACTAACAAGGCAGCAGGAGAAGAGGCAGATCTAACGTGACATGGAAAAGAATCCTCAACACAGAGCTCCAAAGATCCAGGATGTCATGGAGAATGGACAAAGCAGACGACACAAGATCGTGTCAAATGGCGAGCTGTTGTGACGGCTCTATGTCCCAGCCGGGATAAAAAGGACTAAGTCAAGTAAGTAAGTCATTGTCTGGTTCACAGAATCAAACTTCTCTTACAAAGGAACAACGAACGATTACCTTCCCATGCATCTTCTTGTACCGACTGTTATGGACCTTGATTCATATTTTCAGACACCAATCATGTTTGAACCATTTAAACAGTTTTTTTAGATGAACATGTTTAGACGTAATATTGCATTAAGAAAACTTTCTATGCCATTCAGAGGTCTCTGAGTGGTGAACCGTGTAATTGAATTGAATCGCCATTAAACTTGTACAGACAAACCAATTAAAATACGGATACCTTTACCATATCCAGTTTAAAATGATATCAACATCATTGAAGCGGAGAATGTTGTATAATCACATATAAACTGATGGGGCAATAGAAGCCATACAAGCTACACTGGGGTAATGTGTTTAGGCTACTCCTCATCCGGAACATAATTCAATTCTTAGGGAACTAGCGTAAAGCGATTGAATTTTGTAGCTCTGGAATGCAATATTTCGAAATAACCCAGACATATAAACATATATAATTGTTGTGGAATGAAAACCAGTCCAGGAGCGACCTGTTTATTGTATTACTGTAATGTATAATTGTTTTAACATGTCGGGACGTTCCTTTCACAATTGACAAAATCGAATTTATTCATTTTGGTACAATGCGAGCTTGGTCATATGTATCTAGGTTAGCTCCGACCATACATTGGTCACGTAGTTATCACGTGGTTCCTCGTCAGTCGAGGAGAATGGTTTCATTATCCAAATATTTATATTTATGTTTGCTAGCGATGTTCTTTAATTATTTGGACTTCAGAACACAAAAAGAAATTGTACGAATCGCCTTACACCAAGCGAGTGATTAAATAGGAATATGGAATTTAACAAGTGAAAAAGCACCTATGACTGGCAATTGCGTACAAATGAATAGTTCTATACCTTATTTGTATTGTAAATTAGTTACAATTGTGTAATAATGGTATTGTTTTATAAAAACCGTGTCTGTGTGTACACAATAGTTCTGAGAGGCATTCTAAAGGGAAGTAACAAATTGAAGCATATCTGCAAAAGAATGAAAACAGTGTCAAAACAAAGGATTGTAACTTCATAAATATACAATCATTTGATTAACAAATAGATCTCTAGAATATCAATATAAAACTATTTCGAAGATGCAAAATTCACAACTATATCGAAATTGCAAAAGCATAACTATTAAACAAGAGACCCCTGAGGCCAGTTACGCTCACCAGAGTCATGTGGGGTTCAGGAGAAGAAGTCGTTTAAAGGATAGTTATATTTTTAGCTCTGGTGGCCATCTTGTTTTGTGGGCGGAACGATTTTAGCTATTTTGGTTAAGGGTCACCAAAAGATCATTCCTGCAAAGTTTTATTGAAATCGGCCAAGTGGTTAAGGAGAAGAAGTTGTTTAAGAATTTTCTATTTATAGCTCTTTAGATGGCCATCTTGTTTATAGGAGCGAAACGAATTTAGCTATTTTTAACGGGGGTCACCCAAGGATCTTTACTGTAAGCTTTGGTTGAAATTGGCCAAGCGGTTTAGGAGGAGATGTTGTTTGAAGAAATTGTGGCCGACGGACGACAGACAACTCGGTATGACAAAAGCTCACCTTGAGCAATATCGTACTCAGGTGAGCTAACAATGTCAGTGCATAACTTTTCCAAAACGCCAATGTATTACTATTCCGGAACCTCATAAAATAACCGCCAGTGCTAACTTTTCTGAAAATGCCTATGCATAACTATTCCAAAACGACTTGGCATAACTTTAAAAACACGACAATACAATAACATGTAAAAGTCATCCCTTACTATTTCTACAAATATAAAACAAAAAATCTTTACAAAGATCAAGCACAATACTACTATATTACTACAGCATCAATGAAAAAAACATTTGAAATAAACAAAGACATAGCTACACAAACAAGGTGAAAATAACATTTTCGAGATATTTTTTAAATGTAAAACAGTCCCAAAAGGGCTTCAAAAAATAAAATAAAATCGAAACAAACAATCAAATACAGATACAAAACCATTCTAAAATAAAACCAACACAAAAATAAGTGATGCAGAAACATCTGCCCTTAAATACCCAGGAATAATTGCGTTCGTACTATAAACACTTTACTAGTACACGGAATGAACTGCTATGACACCATAGATAGATTCATGGCGTACGTGTGGTAACCATTACCAATCTTCTAACATCGTACAGAAACACTAGGTAAGTCTTATTTGAGGTCAATGCGCTGCTATCCTGGCTTATACATCATCAAATTTGAGCTCATTCAATTGAACACCACCCCATACATCTTATTTCGCTTGCAGAAAATCAATGTATACGTTTTACAGCTGCAGGGCTCTCATTATGTTCTACTGATAGCAAATGGGTCTCAAGAGAGAATCATATGTGAGCACCGTTCATCATCCGAACATGTGCTGATGAACATTCCAATACACGATTACTCGTGCAATTGTATAAACTGAAATTGACTTTGTTACCTACGCAAACTAGAGACAAGGGGCAATTGCAAGAACATTCCAATGCATAATTACTCGTACAATTGTATAAACTTGAATTGACTTTGTTACCTGCGCAATCTTGAGACAAGGGACAATTGCATTTCTAGTTGTTCTAGTTCCTTTGGAGTGTAACGTGCTTAACATAGGAGTTCAATTGTCGTTTGATTTCCGTTACGTCTATTTACATGAACACTTTATTCAGTTTCTGCTTAATTTAGAGCACGTTTATTCTATATTCTTTTTTCACACAAGAGTTATTTATGGAAATAAACAGAAATTTTACACGGCTATCGATTGCTAGCTCAAGGTTGCGCTACTCTTGGAAATTAACTTTAAAATCTCTATATGTTCTCTACTTTGTAGTAAATCTATGAACCACTGTGGGCATGTACTACATACAAACAGTGCAAAACGATCGTGCAAAAGCGGACAGGGAAGACAGCACCCAACAGAAACAGCCGAAGATAAAGGACATAAAACACAACAACACATACTAGTATTATAATTTATAAATAAGCACAATTCTCGATACAAATACTTAAAACACAAGAAACCAACCGTTTGGCTCAGTTAGTAGGATCTTATTGATCTTCACCAAGAAACTGCCGGGTCGGTTTCATAGGTAGCCTATCCAATTCCTCGACATCAGCTACAACTATTTCATATATATGTGCGTATTATAGTGGCGGGATGCTTGCGGAAAAACAAATTAGAACTTATTTACATATAATATCAGTGAACCATCAGTGAAACATATCGATTGGCAACAAAAGATGACTAAATAAATGTTGAAAACATAACATGGAATCTAATAAATACAATAACACTACCAATACTCTAGATACCCTTCTGTGTTGTCAATTTATTCAGAATTTATAAAAAAAGCGTGTAGGTATCAGAAAGTCTACACCTTCTATCGTCCTATCTGTTATTGATATAACACGGTGGTTTGCGGTAGACATTGGTTTGACGCCACCAATCTCTCCATAGAATTCTAAGTTAATCAACAATTCATGCAATATTCATGTCAGTTTTTCGGCGGACTCCAAGTCGATATTTTACTGAGAAAAAGCCTATAATCACGTGATTCCACGTTGGAAACACTTTGGTTACTATGTCAATATAAATCATCCAATCCGAAAAGGATATGTTGGCTGTGATAGTATTATATCCAAGTAGTTTCTCCAGAGATGATATTTCTTGGTATAGAGTAATTTTCGTGGCAACAGAGAACTCCCCAGTGAGTTTATCATTCGAAAATGTTATTTGACATTATGCCACGCTACGATTAAATTACATTTATCTTTCTTACGTCATGTGAGTGATAATTTAGGCTATATATGCTACGTGAGTTTACTTAATCTAACAGATATAACTGTTTTGTGGTAATAAAGCAAAGATACTGCTGGCAGCGAAATTGGAACGTTCACTTGTGGAAAATGGTAAAACCTCAATATTATTAAGACTACTCTTAGGACCTTGGAAAACTGGCATTGTTATCCAGATGGTCTTACTATACAGATTTAACACAACAGCAACAGCAAAACGTTGAAAATGGCTACGAAACGTGATATTTGTCCTTTTTGATATGGCCACTTCATACATTGCAATCAACGTGTACACTGTTAATATTCTTCGTGTCTTTCTTACTCAGGCTGTCCGACTTGTAACTGTTTTACAGCAATTTTATTCTTGTCAATGATACGATTATTTCTTATATGCAATCCTCAGAAAAAAACGAAAAACACAACATTTTAAAATTGCAAATTACGTAAATTCTTCGATCAATACTTTTACATAATTGCTTCAACTTTTTTAATTAAATTTTCAAGACTTTTTCTTGAAGAAATAATGAAATTATCGAGATTTTATAGAGACTCATTAAAATGGTATTTTAATGAAATTATCACGACTATCCTAATAACGCATTTCCATGGTAATTTAATGACGTCATGGTACTTACAAAAATAATAAGCACTGATTTTTAAAATGCAATAAAATTCCAATTTATGATGATAACACATTTAACATGGACCTTATGTTGTTTTATATTGTTGTTAAATCTTGATGGTTTTGTTTTTAATGATACGCCTGTTACACTTTTGGCAGTTAATCTTTTGTGTGTGTCTATGTCCATGTATGATTAAAATAAAATATTGTTGTTCTTATTGATGATTTATTGCTTGTAGCTTGTAACGTGTAGCTATAATATGATGAGTATATCGCTGGCTTAGTATGAAGTGCACCTTATTAGACTAATGCATATTTCAAATATATATCATAAGGCGCTTCTTATGAGCATAATGTCATGAAAATCAGAACGTGTCATGTTGACCAAATGTGTTTAAAAAGCTTGTTTTACGTACTATATGTAAAGATTGAATGTCAGACTTTTTATCTTGTTTTCTCAAACTATTGATTTTGTAGTTTTATTTGTGTATAAGTTGTATGTCGTTTGAAGGTCGTTGTGTTATTTGCTTTTGTGATGTATATATATGCCCTATCACTACTGTAGGCGAGATCTTCAGGAAAAGTAAATACAATGGGTATTATAAGACATGTGTTGGCAGTAACAAGTAAGGGAAAAACACAGGGTTCAATTTTAAGGACATAACCCTTCTTTTTTAATCTATGATATTTTATATTTTGTAAATAGTCACATTAAACGTTGTTGAGTTTTGCAATAGAATTGTATTACGGTGGGCTTTTAATTGTTTATTTGGCGTATGCGTGTGCATTGCTCAGTGTAGTTGAGTTGTAGTCCGGCAGTTTGGTGAAAAAATTGTGGGTTTGATGATAAAAGCATGAAACTTTGCATGATGGTAGTTGAATGTATTTTAGTCAAAATTAGATATGGACCCACTTTCAAAAATATCCAATATGGCCGCCATTTTTAAAATGGCCACCATTGTGAAAATTACAATATAGTGTACCTTGAAAATGTTATTTGCAATGACATCACAAATAAAACAGGGCTATCATGTACTTAAAACCAATTAAAGAGATGCCATGAACATTTGATATTCATCTGGCAAGCAATTTTTGCGAAATTTTCATTTTTTTTAAAAATGGCGGGGGACTGTCAAAATCTAACGGACTGAGATCTAACAAACAAGAAAAGTGTAAATATGTTTGTTGAGAAAAGAACACGGGCTTGACTTGGTTGTTATGTATGCTATTCCCAACAATATTAGATATGAACCCAATTTGTTGTTACCAAGTAACGCCATTTTCCAAGATGGTTGCCATTTTCTAGTTAGTGTTTACTAAGGTTCGAAATATGTCAATCTTCTTTTTATTATGTCTTGATATTATATTAGTACTTTGTTATTAGTATTCAGTATCATAGATGATGTTTTAGCATAAAAACAACCCCAATAAGGTCAGTCAAAACGGCGACAATGCTTTAAAGATGGCCGCCATTGTACTATTATTTGTAAAACAATGTAATATATGTCATTATATAGTCTACATTTGTATATTTTTTACCTATAATAACAATGGCTTGCTATAACTTTATGCAAATTGATAATAGGATGTAGAAACAAGCTTCCAGACGCAATCATAGGAAATGGTGCCGGAATGATTACCTTTTAGAAGTGTTAGGTACCCTGGAAAACCTTCTGATGTTTTGTACCCAATTGCGTGTGTACTAAATTTGGTGTACACCAACGGTTGTATAGTTGTTGTAACTACCAAATAAAATAGGAATAACTGTAGCTGGTGTTTGTGCATATCCCTGATGATAGGAAAGCTGTGTCTGGTGACTGTATGTACCCAATCAGACAATAACCGTAGACAAGGAATGTATGTATTTGGTAATTGCGAGTACCCTGTACATGAGTACATGTACTAGTATATAATACGACTGGAAAAAAACGTAATCACAAAATGTTTAGGCAGTGGGATTCGCTTTTATCTATTGAATTTTATTTTTGCCTACAGCTATGATTATCGATCATTATAGAAATCCCTAAAAGAACAATTGAGATTGTTGTATTTCTGAGTGAATTATATTTGGAAACAAATTTTGTGAATATTAAGATGAATCTTTTAAATATTATGACCAAAAGTCATCTCAAACAGAGATTGTTATCGGAGAACAAACATTATTCCGATCTCTACCTGAGACGAGATGGATAGGACGCGTCAGACAAATGGAGCCACAGACTCTATCCCACGAGTAGCTATGAGATTGACACCAACATGGAAGAGAAATATGGGAAGACCAAAGGAAAACTGGCGGAGATCAACAAATCGAGAAATGACAGCTAAAAGCTGAACATGCGTTCAAGTGGAGCGATTACCTGCGGATAGAAATCATTGGCGTTCTTTAATGATGGTTTTAGGAGCAAACCATCCTGAAGAGGCTTACGTAAGTAGGAATATTTGTATTGGAATGTCGGTGCATGACAGTTGTGAGTACCTAATAAAGACAAGTCGTGCCTGAACCAAAATGCTGTTAGTACACGTAGACAATCACCTGGTGATTTCGGCTATCCACACAGACCAGTTTGGGTTTACCTCATGGTTAGAAGTACTCAGTAGGACCAAGAACGAATGTGTGTATAACATTTTGTAATTATGTACGTAATATGAACTAGGAATGGCTATGAGAATTCAGTAGTAGCAGCTCCTTGTGGTGGTTTGTACCACGTTAGAATAGAAATGACTGCGTCTGTCTATGCCTGGTGAACAAGAATGACAAAAGAGGACAAGACATGCCTCTATCTGGTGATTGTGAGTAATCAATAGGACCAGGGATTGACTGACCTTTTACTGTCATTGGTGAGGGTTTGCAAATGTCATCAAAAATTGAGTTACCCAGGTGTGAGTTACTATGGTATGTACCAAACTCCAACCAGATTTAAAATTTATAGCTATCCAATACAATATCGAATGGCTTTACATTTGGCATTATAGGGCCTAGACCGAATCAGGGACAACTGTGACAAGTTGCTGAGGGTATCATGTTAGGTTGATTATGATTATAAAGCCGGAAGCATAGTGGCTGAGTGACAAGATGCGGTGGCTGTGGGGTTACCTTCATATCACTTAGAAACGCAGATCCCTACTAGGCTGAGAACTAAAAACGTGTTGGTCCAAAACTGCGCAGACCAAGGGGATCTATATTGTTTTTGACTACCACGTATAATGTGGAGGTTGAGTAAATCCCCATTCGAGTGCAGGGTTGTGGTGTTCTCAGGACAAGTGGCATATGCAATGAATGTGCAGTTGCCGTAACCTGTTTTGCTGACAAGATGATCTGCGTTTCTTAGTGATATGAAGGCAACACCGCAGCAACCGCATATGATTATGATTATACACTTACCTGTAAGTAGTGAGTGTATGTACCAAATAGGACAAATAATGGCAGTACAATGGTTACAAGATAGACCATAGTACCTGATGGTTGTTAGTAAATGTACCACTTGGTCAGGAATTACTGCATGTGTATTTGATGGTGGTCAGTATCCCAAACGTATGGGAATACCTGTATATGATGGTTAAGATAACACACAAGGACAAGCAATCAATGTACTTAATAAGAGCAGAAATGCTTAAAAGTTAAACAAGTTACCAATTGTCTAGGGCTTTTTTCAGCTGTTAATCCACTCAAGCACCCTTTGACATGAGAACATCCCTTGGTCATTGGGCTATCTATGTAAACTTACGTTCGTGTCTCCATAGGGAGACTATTTTTCACCTGTGAGTTTGGCAGCCAACATCGATCTGCAGCGCCTAGTCCTCACTTGTACCAATTTACACCTTGGTGGAGTGGAGCATGTGGGTTATTCTTGCTCAGATAAATCTACCCATTGGTCCAGACGGGGTTAAACCCAGGACCTATCGACCGCGAAGCGCGCGCCGAACTCTAGGCCACCGCTCCACACTTGTACTTGTGCCTGGCGATGTTTTGAACCATATTAAGCTTTATACTATGATCGTGTATCCGAAACATATAAATTTCTGTCAAATGTCCATACTTTATAGGTACCTAACACTGCAAAAAGGTTCTCGTAACGGTTAACTTATCATGTCTGGTTAATTAAGGTCTTAAATCTTGTTAATACATTCTATGATCAATTAATTAAGTTTTGTAACATTATAGCAATCTATTCACGGCCATAACTTAGCAATATCATCTATATAGGTACATTTTTCAAAGTGCACCAAATTCTAAATCGATTGATTCAAGACATATCCGACTTTATTGTTGACAAACATTTCAAACATTTTATAGTTATAATGTGTGTAATAACCTTATTATAAAATGCATTCTATGATATAGAGTATGTGTATTTGATTTTTTTGGCTTAAAGACAAAAATAAAGGATATAATCTTAGGTGAGGATACACAAATGCACACAAGGTCTGTGTTTCTAATAATCGGACAAGGGCGGCCATCTTGAAAGCATTGCCACCATTTTGATTGAACTTATTTGATGCATATTACTCTAAATCATCATCTATGATATTGAATATTTATGCAAATTACTATGACAAAATAAAAGGTAGATTTACATATTTTGAACTTAAGTAAATACAAACGTACATGCATGTCACAAACTGGAAAATGGCGGCCATCTTGAAAAATGGCGCTATTATGATACTTGACAAATTGGATTGATATATAATATAGTTGGGAATAGCATACATAACAACTATGTCAACCTGTATTATTTTCTCAACAAACATATTTACTCTATTCTTGTTTGTAAGATCTCAGTCCGTTAGATTTTGACAGTCCCCTCCATTTTTATAAAAAAATGACAATTTCGTAAAAAATGCTTGCCAGATGGATATCAAAATGTTCATGGCATCTCTTTGATTGGTTTAAAGCACATGCTAGCCCTGTTTTATTTGTGATGTCATTGCAAATAACATTTTCAATGTACACTATATTGTAATTTTCGCAATGGCGGCCATTTTGAAAATGGCGGCCATATTGGATATTTTTGAAAGTGGGTCCATATCTAATTTTGACTAAAATACATTCAACTACCATCATGCAAAGCTTCATGCTTTTATCATCAAACCCACAATTCGACTAAAAATATGCACCAAACTGCCGGACTATTGTGGAGTTTCTGATTTATGTGTACTCGGCTAGTTGGGTTGATTGCTGCCTTCCCTGTCCGATTTAATCATACCTTGTTTGCTGTCGTGCTGCCTGCTGGAATTGTATTTTGCTCAGAATAAAATGTATTTATCCTATTGAAACCCCTACCGGCGTTGTTTAACCACCTTAGACACAAAGCAATAATCATTAATTTGTACTTCTAGAAGCCGGATGTCATTAGCAAAATGGGCTTGGATTTTACCGGTTGGCCACACACGATGCTCTCACGCAAATGGAAATTATGAATGCTAGGTTGTAATATGAGCCGGACTTCCTGGGTCAATAAGGTGCATTAAAATCTTGACATTGTTCGCATGCATTTAGACATTGCACATGCGAGAATAAAACGAAGAGGTAAACGTTATGGTAATTGAATGACCGGACTTCCTCTTTTAACACGGTGCAGCAACTTGGACACTGAGTGATAATCAAGGCATTGTGCAAACAAGGCTAAGGTGAGATACTACTTCAGCAACGCGTGTGTGCAATCAGTAGTCACGACAACCGACTCTCAATAATTAAAGCTACAATAAGCACAGACAGGACTAGGAAGGTAATTATTTCAATATCATCACGTACATTACTGAAGAAAAGTAGATACTTCTTGGACAAGGCTTTGGCCTTTTAGACAACATAAGAGGGTATCATTACCACGACTGATCACATTAATGTCATTATAGTAGGTAGCAGGGATAATTATCGCTGAGAATACATTGTCATTTGACCATAGTGTGTAATTTGCCTCTGACAGCTTGCTGGTGAAATTATGGTGGGGTTTCTTAATGGGACTTGCCGAGTTAGCTGAAACATTACTCTCCGTAAGTGTTGGTTCTGACAATTATGTTAAATTATTAATGGCACCATACTGAACGGTAAACTGGTTTTCCTTAGAAAGATGGAATATTGGTTATGAAAATCTCCGGGACATCACTACTAACTTAAAGTCAGTATTCTCAAAACTTCAAAGATATTTTGAGTTATTGAAACAAACATTTCTGAGTTATTGTTAGTTTGTAGAAAAGATGTCTAAGATTTTATGTAAAAATCTTACTTTTCGTAAGATTTTTCTTGGAATTAAGTTTGTTTCTAAGTTAAATTACTACAGTAGACGAACATATTGCTTGTTCATCAAGTGTATTTGGTGAGCCAATCGAGGACATTTGTCTTGAAAAATGGTGACTGACATACATCGTGATGACATTGCATTTCATTCCACTTGTAGTAGGTCAGCCAATAGCGATACGAGTTACAAACAGTTGGCCAATAGATACCGTACAGACATTTCATTTAAAGCCAAATGGAAACATTATTCACAAACGTTGACATATACTAGTATAGACAGTGTATAGGTACATTGCTTTCACGTTGAGCTTGTCAGTTATCGAAAGCATCTATTACAAACGTTGATCAACAGAGGTCATATATACGGACATTTCATAATGCTCTAGTTTCTTTTAGCATGTCTATTTTACAAAAGTTTAACCAAAAGAGGCCGACCATATAACAGGTCACTCAATAAAAACGCGTAATATAAATGTTTTCAAGAGCGATTAATACCATGCACACGTTGCATTCTGTTTTAACTATAGTTAAACATCGGAAGCAGTTTAATTGTAAATATGTAACATCGTGGTTTAACTGTCTTATAATTCCAACGCTACTATCTATAAACAATCTATACTAAATTTCGCAATAGACACCAAAATTTGGAACAGATCTGCCAAAACCTTTGCTCTTTAAATGTTCACGTTAAATATCCAGAAACCATGGTTACTTTAACAATTCCTGCATGGGAATCGATAATCTTACATAGCTTGGGGAACATACGGATCTTCATACAGCCTAATTAAGAAATGACGTCAATGCTTGTATTTAAGTGTCTTCCCAACTGAAATTATATTAACTAAACACTAATCGATTCGTTGTATTTGGGGAAGACAAAAATCATCTTGGCTCATTTTGTTGGATGTCGGGAATATTTTTTGTGAATACTATTCATTATCGTCTTTGACAAGAAGCGAGAGAAAACTGCCTCGGGATTTTCTCTGACTGTTATAATTTCGCACCTTATGTGTTTAATACAAGTACGTTAATCCAGCCCCAAGCCTAATGTGATATTGATTATGTTCATATGCGCCATCTTGGAATATCTTAACATTATCAGTACAAGAAGCCTACATACAGTATTATATGAGCTGCCGACCTACAGTTTGTGAGTTTTATATTTCATGTACATGAATTTTATAGTGTATAATATTAAATATAAAAACAAACTATGCTTCACTTGGCTTAGATTGCACATTTAATATCCTCCAGGAGTAGTCCTTTACTTTTGTTGTTTAATATGTTGGTGTACATTGTTTTGAAGAATTGTTTCAAGAAAGAAAGTCTTAGAAAACAATTGGTTCGGTTTCGGAAAAAAGTTTTTACATTTTTCTGATAAATACATGTATTAAATGACATGGTTACTACTCGTGCTCGACTTGAATGTCGAGGATGTGGAGTAAAATGCCAAAAATATAATACTTACATTCATTTTTAACTTCGCATTGAATTTGCTTGACAGTGTTTACAAGGTACACCGCACTACGACAGCATACAATTATATCATGTATAAACGCAAGCATATATAGTGCGCCCAGGATAATGTGATATTTACAAATTTTCACGTTATCCTGGGCGCACTATACACTTGCATCGGTTTACTGCATATTACCAATACTAAATAAAATGTACGAATTATAGGTGATAATTGAATCACGTGTATATAATCATGCACCGTTAAGATTGCCATGTAGTTCGTTTCGACAAGTAAGGCTGAGTAATGGAAGCAATTAAGATTCCAAGATACGTTGAATCCCTTGTAATTATGTTTATAGTTGTGATAGCGTGTACTTAAATCCATCGATGAACCATGTTAATAGCGTATGCTGTGTCTCTCGAGGACGTAAATAACAGATGCGTGTACTTCGACCGACATTTTAGTTACTTCTATAGTTGTCAATATGTTTTATTTTAAGTCGGTTTCGAAAACAAATTTATATGCAATTTCTATTACTCTCTCTCTCAACTTCCCATTCCTGGCAGTATCAGTCCATAGAACGATATGAGCAAAAATAACCTAGTTTGAATAGTACAATCTGAGCCTCAAGAGGTACGTCGCGCCCAATTAGTGAACCCTGGACCTGTCACACTCTAGACTATCTAGGCGGTGTAGTAATGTTAGTGGAAGCAACGCGTTTTCCTTTCTATATATACTAATTACAAGTTTACACGTTTATTCAAAATAAGTTCTACATATGTCACTATAAGATCGTTTAGGTAAACAATGGCCCATGAACAAATTGTCCAATACATGTACAAACGTTTGGAAAATGTATGTACCGCTGCATACATACTTGTCATATGTCACCTTGCAGTTAAATGTACTTCGTATAATTTTGCCTTTTAATGGCTAAATATGGAAAACATATACTAAGAAAGGAACAAACTATTTCTACACTGTTTCACCTCAAACAGTAACTGGTACGTTGTGAAAACTTTGTCATGTATGGCATTAACGACGCTGTTTTAGGATCACGTGGGTTTAGATCTGTGAAAGAAATACAAATGACCATTGATTTGTCGGTATGTCGTCGTTGTCTGTCACAAACACTACCAATATTCATTAAACAGTCGTTAGTTGTTCCTGTGACCGGGCTCCTATAAAATTACAGGAAATTGTCGCCGTCTGTTTTTGAAAGCTTTTTCTACCAGACGTTAATGTCTCAGAGATTCTATAAAAATATCGTCTGCAACGTCAGATGAGTGACCAATCGTAATTACTCGGACATTTCCGCCATCGATGCCGAAGATGTTAGTAATATCCGAAGGGTTCCGATTGAATGTATTGGAAGCATCTGTTATCTTTTAATACATCATTTACGCAACATTTACAATGCTTTTATCGATAAAGGTAATGATAATTTGTGATTTAAAATAAGTTAAGTTGTGTGGTTTTGCTTTTGATGTCATACAACATCATTACGTGTTAATTACTTTAAACAATTTCCCTTCTCTATATAGTATACGTGCATGGTTCTTTTTTCTTCTTTTCTTCAACTACTACCATAAGTTAAGCATTATATGGATTTACAGCAAATCCATTAATACCAACAGATTCTATTTAGATAACACAATATTCTATTTGCAAAAGCAGACGAACGTTCGGATTTATATCAACAAAACAGCCCGGCAGAAGGCCAAACATTGCAATACAAACAACAAGAACAGCTTTCATTCATTGCATCCAAATTGACAGTTTCATCATTCGGTTAATGTCTGCGTTTTGTCCACAGAGAACATCCCATAAACTTTAAATACGGGAACCAACGCTTTATTGTTTTCATTTCCGGTGCACGGCTTTAAGATTAGACGATATGTAAAAATAATCAGAACGCAAAATTCCAATCGTCTCCAGCAATACCGACAACAAAGTAGCTGTCACGTTGCTTCTAGGAAAATTGGAAGCCGTCAGATTGATTAAAACAATCTCATCTTTATTGGGTTTAGGGACTAGCAGTGGATTCAATCAGATCTAAATGGGTTGTTTCATTAATCTCGCCTTGTGGGCATTTGTTTCCCTGTGTAAATAACTGCTTCTCTCCAATCTCAACACGCCACATTTTTTTCGGAGGGAAAGAGAGAAAAGCGGCTTAAGAATTTGCACTATCTTTGTAAATTCTGTGAAGTTCTGGAATCAATGGAAATATATTGCTAGCTCCCCAAAACTGTCCATATTGACTGCAAGTTGATCAGAGAGAGAATGAGTACTTAAATGAATTCTCTCCCTGAAATACTCTCGAAAACATATTGGTTCTTTCATTTGGACAACTTAACCTTTAGCGATGTTTTGTGAGATTTTACATTTTGTATTGTATAATCATCTCACACATAAAAGTTTAAACTATACCAGTTCAAACAATTTAGTGAGTTTTGAGAGAAAGTGCGTATATGGAGAGTGGACTATATATATGTAAGAGAAACACCAATCAAGTCAATAAGAATATTCCTGCAAGTAAGATCCACTTCGTATAAAATAAAACAAGAGTCAGAGCTGCATGTTTCAACATTGTAGTTCGTAGCATATTTGGTGGTTGGTTTTCAATGTTCATTATCGGCGATTACAATGTTGTTCAACATTTTCCCGTCAAGTTGTCCTTACCAATTTTTAAATTGAACCCATGTTTGCACCCGATAGTGTAAAGCGCTCTACACTGTCTTATGCACAACCCGAAATGTTGCTGCTTAAATTTTGATCATATACCCTCTGTTAGAGAATTGTCGAAGATACGTTGTACTAACACCTAATTATGTGATGCTAGCAAGTACAGGATAACTCCATTCACAATTTCCATTGTATCCCCCACTTAAAATTTGTTATAACTTTTAATTATATTATTCCCCAACTAAGGCAGCAATTTTAAACACTACTATTGACTTCATTGGACAGAATGTTAGAGTGGAATACAAAATGTAGTTCCTTTTTCATTGCAATGACGTCTTCTTGTTTTTGTCCTCTACACTTAATGAGCCTCAGTTTCGTGATAGAATGATTTGAGCAAACACGATTTCTGCGTCGACATTCGTGTCCTAAGGGAGGATGTGTCACTTATGTAGCGTCACCTGATCGTTTTCCTTCTAAAATTGAGATTGCTTCTTGTCAAAACTCGGTTCCCCTTGTGCTTCATTAACTTCTTTTTACCACTGCTGCCATCGAAAATGAGATCCATAGTTATCAATGGTACTTTGTGGTAAACTTAGAAATAATACGCGGAGCACTCCAATGGGATATGTATTAGCTATATAAATGAATTCGCCTACGCATTGCTAAGCGTATAGTTTCTACGAAGAACTGCGTAGTCTGCAATTTTACTAGACGATCAATAGGTCATTGCTATGATTCAATCTTGTGCGAAAAAAGTAAAATATATAAGTTCACATTTATTTATCAAAATATCAATAACTAGCGTGCCAAATGCTTCGTTTTAAAGAGTAAAGAACAGTGTTACAAAACTAGTCTACAAAGACCATCAATTTGATCTACTTTCAGACCATTTTTAATGATATATAAGCTGTTTTTCACAAAGATCTCTCATGTTTGTGTTCCCATGCCTGTTTTTACAGATATATTGTCCCTTATACACATGAGTGTTTACCCTGCTGAATATCTCAACAATATACAATGTACATGCAATGCTTTCACATACACGCCAGGGTAAAAGTTTAAACATCATGCAAAGTGCTTCATGGATTTTATATTTTATCGGCGTAAAGTTCAGTAATTATTTACAAGCTAAACAGTTTTTTTGTAGTTGCAAAGTCAAAATTGGTTGATTCAGAAAATGTCAGTGCCACTTGTTATTATACTCATCTAGGTGTCAATTAAGTTTATCAAAATTGAGCCGCTTCCATTACGTCATATAAATTGGATAGGCAGCATACATGCTGAGATGTTTATAGTAATCTACGTTGTCCTGACAATATATTGACAATAAACTATTTTACCAGACGACATTGGTTGCACAGTTTACCTAGAAACATGCTGGTCCCTAATTTAAATCTTTACAGAGTATGACGTCTAAAATGACATGACTGATTTATGTCATGGTAAAATTTAGAATCGAAATTTCTACCTAGAAAAATTAATTAAAACATGCTGTTTGGGCCATGGTAAAAGTTCAAGTCAATTATTGAATAGAGAAACATATTTTTCACATGGAGAGAGCATCCATTTTTCAAAGAAGATGGGTGAAATGAAGGGGATAAAACGAACTTTTAAAAGGACACATGCGGACAACTCATATCTAAACATATACTTTATGGTAATAAGAAAGCCCATTAAGTACCATTGTTCAATAATGTTTTAGTCATATTGAAACATCATTATTCTGACAAAGGGTGAATCAGCAATTACCTGAAACAATTGCCAAGCACGAGGGATACATACATATGTTCCTGTGTCATATGCTTTAAGATGTTGTTGTCTGGAATCGAACCCGAAACCTCCTGAATCACTAGAAGTGGTCCCGTTGACATTAGGCTATCGAGGTGGATGGTGACAAACTAGTAAAAGATGGTTCGTCTTTAAGGAATTATTGAACCGAGACATTTTCCTTCTAAATGTCATCAAATATGTAACGTGGTGTATAAACAAGATTATCCATACGCTGAACATCCCCAAAACACGTGACATTGGCCATAGCAGATAAAACATCCCGGACCTTGTCCTATAAGCCACATAACTGTAGAATCAGTTCACGTCTAGAATTTGAAGGGAACACAAATTGCATAAATAAAACGAAATAATAAATACCTTATCAGTATTCATAGAAAGTTTTCGCTTCTCCATGAAACAATTTATTTCATTAATAATCTGATACACAATAAATATAAATAACCGTTAATTTCATGTTTAATGTTTTCATAATACATGGCAGAGAATCGTTATTTGCTGTGAGAAAAGATAACTCCATACCATCAGTAAAATAACAAACCTGTTTGTGCTTCTATGTGTATAATTGTTAGCGAGAAATAACGAAATTTAGTGCTATAAACATGTTATCATTTTGCTTAAAAGCATTAAGAGAAAACAGTTTTATTTGTCAATGTTTTTCATATTAAAATACCATATTGTCTTCGCATGTAGCATCTGAAGAAAAGTGCATATACGTGGGGTGTTCCACAATTAATAGGACTTTTTTCATAGCAGCACGACAAATCAGAAATTAGGAAAAAATATTGAATATAATTAAATTTTGATCTTTCACTGACAAGCATGCAAAATATCAAAGAAATTGGATGAAAAATAAGAAATTTATTAAACATTAAATATGCTATGTATCAAGGCGGCGGGTCGCACTGTGACGTTATTATGATGTCGCATTTCAAGCACAGTATTTTAACATAAAGAAACATTTAATATTTTTGTTTATAACCATCCTGACTTTCTAAACTGATCTAATAACACTGTTCCGATTGTTTAGATGTGTTTCCGTACCCCCAGTTCTCGAAAAATGTCTTGAATGATGTTAGAAATTGCTCAAACCTTGGAGCGCCTATCAGGATACAAACAGTGCTATTAACGTCAACTTTATTTTCTATGACCTCACCTGTGCTTATTTGTAAGTTTATAAATCCGCGATCTGTAAACAATTTGAGCCAACAGAACACAAGTGGCTGCTTAGTGCCACTACATTACAAGCATTTCATTATTTCATTGGTTGGCACTGTTGGTTTTCCAAATGTGTACCATTATTTGACAATCGCGCGGCTTCTGATTATTGGCGTTGACGTCATTTTCATCCATGACGCGCTTAGATTCATATCCATGATTACTGACTTGTGATAACAAACACTCTTCGAAAGTTTACATGCGCATGCTAAAGTCATCCACGTAATGACATACAATTAGGCCTTAGTAAAAATCAAGTGGTTATTGAGATATTCACCTTTTTAATACGGATGGTAGTGACCAATTATAGTGTGACCCGCCTTGGCGTTACATGGTTTTTATGACAACGCTTCGTATGAACATCATCAGCAACAACGAAATTCTGTTACTACCAATATATAGAGCATACATTGCTAAGCATATGAGACAAAGTCCATTAAAATGTAAGCGTTGAGGAAGAAGTTATGAGAAAAGTCCTATTATTTCTGAAACACCCCTCGTACATGAAATTTACAAAGTCTGTAAGGTTTTTGCAAGGGAAAATCGTAAAATTGATAAAACAGTCAAGAAACGTACATAGTACAAAAATGTATACAGTTAAAATAGGAAAGAAATAAAACATACAATGTACGTATCAATGTATTATCACATGAATTTCCTTGTATCCAGGTTAGTATAGCCAGTACGTATAAAGTTATACGTACCACGTGTAGTATAAGGTATTGAGTTTTTCCAATAAATCCATGCAGATTTTGCGTTTTTAGTGCCATGTGATATAAAGAATCTATCACTCCTTGTCTATTGATATATTTATATTAAACTCGTTCAGGAAATATTATTTCCAAAACTCGTTTAATATAAATTTATATCAATTGACAACTCGTGATAGAACCTCTATTTCAATGATTTGTCACGTTTTTGTTGATATTACCATAGGTAAAACGAGGTTCAGCGTGTTGCATGTATCATAGAAAGTATGAGCTCGAGTTGTGACGGCTCCGGATGCGTGCTAGATATTATCATCCGCTAGCAGCCCAAGCACACCACCAGTCATTATAAAGTCGTAAAACAGTAAAACTGTCTATTACAATATTAATAGTAAACGTGTGTTTCATATCCTCAGCTTATTCGATGGTTAAACTAGATGAGCGGCTGTCAGAATGCTTTTAGTAGAACTCGTGTCTCCAGACAGCAATATAACATTATAATATGCAATTTCATTTTTTGTAATGGTGTTATAAGCAATAATGTCTCTGAATGCTGAATCTACGTAACTTGGGCGACATTTGGAGGTGTTGCCTTAGTGTTCACCGAGTCAAGTTTTGGTTTCAGTTGTATGAAGATGTTGATGTGCGTCTATCTTTGTTTTCAACCAACCAATTACATATTTCTGATTTTAAATTAATGGCTTGAGATGCTAAGCTGTTTTTGTTTATGACGAATCCGCCTCATTATTGACACTTTGGAATGTTCATGACATTTCTCTGACCGTTGGAGCGTCTAGTCATATTGAAGTTTCGCGATGTCTTTTCCGTAACATAACTCGATTTCTAATCGGGAGTTCGATTAGCGTTACCAGCCATCCATGGGAAGATGGACTCCATACCTAGGAAGGGATGGCTATGTAAACAATGCAGATTAGTTAATGACATACGAAAGAGTAAATTAGACCTGGTAAGTAATTTATTCTAGGAGAACAAGGAGTAACGTCATCTGTACGTAATTTATGATGGAAAAATGTTCATAAATTGGCTCTCAGTGGAACAACAAAAGTATGTTGATATAACATTGATATCCCAACTCGTTGTTGAAGAAGTACTTTTATGGATTGCTGGTTGATCACAGACTATGTTATGAGTAATGTTTTGTCGGAAAGATATCCGTAACAAATAAACCCGTAGATAATAGTCTATATCGGGTCAACTTTACGTACTGAGCTGGTTACCTGTGTTTTGTTATCATTTTGTTTATAACCTTTGGGTTGACCGTTTTTACTTTGTTTTTGCTGAGTGGTGCATTCAATGATCGATTCAAAATCGACCAAATTATTTACTGTTGAATATTGCTTACAATAATGCAATTTTGCAAAACTAATATCTTCCTTCCAACGAACACGTATATCACTGAGATTAACATGAAATAGAAGAAAAAATGTATAACACCACATGCCATTATTTTGAAATGAAAGAAAGAAAAGGCTTTCATACAAACAATAGATAAATCAGAACTCCTGCATGTGGGTGTTAATATTTGCTTTCCAAAGCAACTAAAAGTGACAAATATAGTAAAAACGTCACCAAATACATTTATGGTTTCCTTGATATATAGATTAGTTCCCAGAATGTGGACTATCTCCAATTTAATATTGAAATATATTTGTTTGAAATATGGAGTAACACTTGAAACACATATTTCTAAAATTAATAAAACGGGGAATAAATACAATAAATTACGGATTCACGTTTCCTATTCTGTCCTCTGAATCAATTGAGTGGTTTCACCTGGTTAGACATAAAACCTTTACAAATGCTCAATATAAAATTTCTAGGAAATAATGCCACCATCAGGTTAGGGAATTGTGATGTTTAAATATTATAACATGAACTTAAAGCAAAACTCGAACTGAAGTTGATAGGATAACATAGGCACACTGAAGGTAAAATAAAAGTTGTTTTTTTTCGGTTGTCCATTTACGCTATACTCTAGTACTATTGTGTATATAATTATAACAAGTAATTTTGTGATTTTATTTAGTCCTATGGGTCATTTTTCATAATTGATGTTCATATTTTGCTATATCACGCGTAGTGGACATTCATTTGAAAAAATATAATCATAACTGTTTCAATTAAAAGAAATTGCATTGTGTATTTTCACAAGTTGGAGACATAGTTATCGTGTTGATGTTTTAGTTTCCGCTTTTAGGATTTATGAGTTAAAGGGATAAATCTTTGAAGTTTGTCATTTCCTTCTACTCAATGTAGCTGCTTAAATACATCTAGATCTTCATCTTTGCGGTACTAATATCGACCAACCAGTTGAACAAGGCTCTACAATGGACCATTCAGTCAAACAAGACTCCACAATGGACCATCCAGTCAAACAAGACTCAACAATGGACTATCCAGTCAAACAAGACTCTACAAGGGACCATCCAGTCAAAAACTCCTCTACAGTTGACCAACTTGTAACAAAGGGCTCTACATTCAGAGTGCGTTATGATCTGATGTTTTATTGCTTATTTGTTTTAATGCGGACGATCTCTTTGTAATTGCAATGTAATTGATTGAGAAACTCACTGAATTCTATTTGAAATCATGTCGAGTCATAGGGCCGTCTCTATATCATGCCTGCTGATTCTGTCCGTTTGTCGCAACTTAATTGTCCAACCCATATGATAACGTTAAAAGTTCGGTTTTCATGTTCCTTTTATTCCTACAATGCATGAATTCCTTGAAGGTCCGAGTCAAATCGATAAAGGCAATGACGGTCCAGTCTATCTTCTGTTTCCTAATTTCGTCAGTGTTATGAATTTGATTACCTGAACTTTTCGATTGATACTTTATATTTCATCTAATGCGTGGGATATACCGTAGGCATGACATTAGTGCACACTGTTGTGGAGATTGTTTGTATGTCTCCAGCTTCCGGTGTCCTGCACATCAGATTTAGAGAGAGTATATATGAATGAGTGAATGAACTGGTTGATAGTTGTTATCAGGAAAACTGGCTTATTCGACTGGTTACTATACGTGATTGAAACAGTGTTTCAAGATATAGGATTATACTGAAATCCGTAATATCATCACATGACCAAACAATAATAAGTGTTACAAAGACAAACTAGACCATTAAGGATATTTTGTGTCAAGCCATATAATGAATGATTTTAGAATAGGTAAGCAGCTGAATGAAGAAAACCATACAATAATGGCGATTACATCAGCTTTTGGAAGTGCATTTTAAACTTTAAGATTGTTTGAAACATAAATTAACGTTGTCGTTGATGCACTGAAGAAGTTTTTTAAAGTAGTAAAGATATTAGCTAACAATATCTAAGCTCTTTTCATGAGCGTTAATCGAGTCGTGCAACCTACCGGTATATATCAAAATATTGTGACAAAACAATGTGAAGTCCGATGTATAGGAAAATTGGCTAATTGTCTATACCAATACATTATTGAAACAAAGCGTTTCGATGAACAAAACAAAACAAAACAAATAAACCAATGTTGAATCATTACCTTGCTTCTGATATTGAACTCTCCGTGTGTATTTTGGTCTAATCAATCTGACAGATCAACAAAAGTCATCATCGCTTTACAGACAATGGGCTAAACCACCATATGAATACTTGTTGTTTGCACAAATCATATTGTATATACAGAAATCTCATTTAAGTCTAATTGATTTTACACTTAATCGATGACTCCGGTTAGAATTAAACAAACGAATGCATTAAATCAAAGGCTCATAAAAGGGTATGGCACATCGGTTGTGTGGTGTCGCTATACTATTCACGATAATGGATAACTGTGTTTGGTTACCCTGAACAGTGTTACACCCATACAATGTAGATACATGACGGGTAGATTCTACATGGTGTTTTTGGCGTTTTTATAAGTTTGCTATTATAGGACATTAACCTTTTACTGTGATATGTGTTTGAAATTTAAAGTGTAAAAATAGTTCAATATTGTATGGATAGAACGTATTTGGATTTATTGTGACTTCTAAGAATGGATATGCTCAGCAATAATTAACATTGACTTTCAAAGCTGAAAAACGATGAACATGCACTTTTGGGAAGCACGATGTTACATTAAGTTGATTGGTAAAACATTTAATACTGTACATTTTTACAATGTAAATAGATTCACCTTTATGCGAAACAACGGCTAAAATGTAATTATTTGTCCAGATTATTTAGCTTGTATTAAAATCTTATTTCCCTAAATCGTCTATTAACTTAGTATTAGATATATTAGCAAAACATATAAATATAAATACATAAATATGGTTATTAATATTTTACTAAGTATTATGCATTACGTTAAGATCCTATTAAATCACTTTCATGAACATGTTTATAATCTTCAATTTGCGGTAAATTTAAGATTAAAACATATAACTTTTCGTCGCAAACGTTCTGTGGAAACACAAGCTTGTTGAATGAATTATCCATAGATGGATGGCAAATTACTTTCTAAAAAAAAATTGCTTTTGCCTATGATGTACAGTTTCTAACATTTGGTGCAGAACATTGTATATGTTATAAATAAGATAATGTAGTGCAGATTTTGTACAGATCTACGACTTAAACTGCAATAGTGCGGACCATTTCAGTATACCTTCGTCATTCTAACTAGACCTCGAGCATGCTAGACAGACTTTGTAACATCAATATTTTTATCGTTTCAGGCAATGTAAAATGGTTCATAAGTTTGCAAGAGTGCAATCACAGCTAGATTCTTACATGGTTGCCATGGATACAAGTAACGAACCATTGGATACGTCAGTTTCGTCTGCTGAATCTACGACGTCAATCATCGTACTTACAATACTTGGCGCTTTGATATTTCTTAATATGTTTTTCTACCTCCTTTACAGAAGAATGAAGATTCGACTTAAGGTTAATGACTTTGCATTCAATGTGGAAACACCGACAAGAACTTTGTCTGAAGAAATGTTAGAGAATGGAAAATACGGATCTCGTCCGAAATCTTTAAGTCAGATAGAGCTTAGAAGCATGGATTCTGAGTTCTCTAGACCAGATAGATCACAGTCAGAGACAGATATCGTAAATGTGTTTTAAACGTAATTGGGACGTAATTAACGCTCAATATAAATGCTGCGTGGTTTATATGGAACGTTATTTTGATTAATCTATTATTTTGATAAATGTTATAATTTGCAATATTGTGTAATGCCTAGACTACTTCAAGGTTGGATTTCCTCATATGTATTGCATCGGAAACAGTTCGTGTTTTCTTTTAAACGAATTTTCCTTGTGTGGCATTGGATCGGGACCAGAGGACAGAGGACAGAGGACAGTGCTGAGAAAAATACAGATCACTTTTAAACCGTCCTCAAGTCCACGAAACCGGACATTATGTTAGACACTTGACCTCTCGTTTTCTCACGGAACAAGACGACAAATAGAAAGAGACCGCAAGCCATTGATTCATTTGAATTTGTTATCCATGTTCGCTTTTATCAGTATACGCAGTATGGGACACATTGGACGCCTGATAGCGGTATTTTAATTTCAATTTATTGCAAACACTTTAACAAAGATATCTCCGACAAAGCTTGTACTAGGGGTGTTCGAAAAGTAATGCAAATGTATGCATATCTTTGTAGTTTCGGGATTTCAAGGCTTCAAATTTGGCATGTGTAACCATGTAACTATCTTTATAATTGGGTAAAATTTGGTAGACTTCCATTCATCGGTTGTGTCATTATGTAAGTTTAAATTGGACGTACTAATGTACACTAGGTTAAAAAGCGTTCGAAAAACGTATGGGATAAGCGATTGAAAATATGCCTTATATTAAAGGATGGACTTAACTTAAATAAAGAAACAAATTGATACATGAGGAACTTTGTAAGATTAACGGACATCTTAGGATGTCTTTGAGCACTGTTTTATTTATTCAACATATGTCAAAGCAGACCAACAGCAGCTGAAAGACAACAACAAAAATGATCAGTCGAAAACAACACTAAACATAATGCTGATAAAAAGTTAAATATTGGTCTCAATGCTGCGTTATATGCAGTTGGGCAGTTAGCTAATCGCACATGCTCGATGTTATCATATTTACATGTAGCATTTTTGAAAATAAGTCTAGATTTTAACAACATTTGTACCCCATGGGTACCACGTTCACTGCGTAGTGTCTAAAATATCATCTTATTTTAAATGCCCACATATATTTTATTTATGCCCTTAGTTCTTTTAAACTATGTTTTTGCGAAGCGTAACAGATGGCGAAACACAGACTTACTATCATTTACGAAGTCTGAAACAGAAATATTATGCATTTGATTCCCGAAATTCTAAGAAGCTCGTATTTGTAAAATTACACTCAGTCAGTGACGAAGGTGATGCATTTGAATTTTTCCACCGATGAAGGCCCTACTATTTACATGCCCGAGTCAGTGCGTAAATGTGTAGCTAGTAGGTTCTACAGATAGGTTGAGCAGGAAAAACTTTAGAAACATTTCATATAGCGTCGATTTGTTAATGAAACTGAGCATTATGTCCATTTCACATGAAAATACCTCTTTGCACCAGGCATCTACTGAAGAGTAGTTTTTTAACTAAATCTGATAGATATGCATGAATAACAAGAATATTTTATAGGTCTAGTCCCATGCGACTATTTTTAAGTTCTTAGACTCAGATCGAATTATGTAAAGCGAAGGTACATTTCCAGGAAGCCTGTATGATCTCAACCGTATTGCAGTGCATGAAAGTAGTACCTGTTCCAGACGCTGAAACATTATTTTAATCTTGAATTTACTAATAAAATCAGTGTACATCTTGAAGCGAAGATTTTGATGAAGATTGTCAGTAAGTTTCTTTGAAATCGGTTCAGTCAATAAAAAGTTAGAGGACAATTTGCATTACTTTTCGAACACCACTCGTAGTTTGACAAAATGATGATTTTCTGCAAGCTTTCCAAATACAAAAAAATTACGCCAGAGTCAGAAAATGCTGACAAATATGCCCTTATGCTAACGTTTCATGTAAGATTTTAAAATTGAAACTGTGATATTTGTGTAGTAACGATAGTGTGTGTCATGTAATTCATGCTATATGACGTTTATCAATCTAGAACAATATCTTGTGTTTGTAAATTCATGAAAAAAACCGCCTACAAACAAAGACCACTGACCTTACGTGTTTATACAAAAATGCCAGCAAAGACCACCTAGACAATGTTTAATAAATATGTTGTTTTAAAGAAGTAGGATTGGGTATCATATATATACACATGAGTCACTGATCTTCTCGATGCTCCAACAATATACATATGAGCCGTTCTCCAGGAAAACCGGGCTTATACATACAAAGCTTCTAAAGTGTGTATAGTTAGCATGTCTTAATATAAGATAAGAGCTTCATGAAGTTTATATTTTATTTGCGTAAAGTTTAGTCATTATTCATAGGCAAAACAGTTGCAAGGTCAAAATTGATAACTTAAAAAATCAGTGTCGCTTGTTATTTTACTCATCTTGGTGTCAATTACGTTTATCAAAATTGAGCTACTTCTATCACGTCATATAAATTGGATCGGCAGCATACATGCTGGGATTTTTATAGTATTCTACGTTGTCCTGACAATATATTGACGATAAACTATTTTACCAGACGACATTGGTTGCATAGTTTACCTAGAAATACTCTGGTCCCGAATATAAATCTTTATAGAGAAGACGTCTAAAATGATCTCAACTGATTTATATCATGGTAGAATTTAGAATCGAAATGTATACCTTAAAAATCTAATTACAATTACTGTTTGGGCCATCGTAAAAGTTCAAGTCAATTATTGAATAGAGAAACCTATTGTTAACATGGAGAGAGCCTCCAATTTTTCAATAAAAGATGGGTGAAATGAAGGGGCTAAAACGAACTTTTAAAAGGACACATGCGGATAACTCATATCTAAACATACACTTAATTGTACAATGTAACAAGAAAGTCCATTAAGTACCACTGTTCAATAATGTTTTAGTCATATTGAAACATCACATTATTCTGACAAATGGTGAATCAGCAATTACCTGAAACAAGTGCCAAGCACGATGAATACATACATATGTTCCTGTGTCATATGTTTTAAGATGTTGTTGTCTGGAATCGAACCCGAAACCTACTGAATCACTAGAAGTGGTCCCGTTGACATTAGGCTATCGTGGATTTTATGGATTTTGATAAACTAGTAAAAGATAGTTCGTCTTTAAGGAATTATTGAACCGAGACATTTTCCTTCTGAATGTTATCAAATAAATAACGTAGTGAATATTCAAGATTTTCCATACGCTGAACAAACCCAAAACACATGACAGTTGGTTACAACAGATAAAACATCCCGGTTATTGTCCTATAAACTACATTACTGTAGAATCAGTTCACGTCTAGAATATGAAGGGAACACAAATTGCATAAATAATACGAACTAATGAAATACCTTATTAGTATTCATAGAAAGTTTTCGCTTCTCCGTGAAACAATTTATTTCATTAATAATCTGATAAACAATAAATATAAATAACCGTTAATTTCATGTTTAATGTTTTCATAAAACCTGGCAGAGAATTGTCATTTTCTGTGAGAAAAGATAATTCCATACCATGAGTAAAATAACAAACGTATTTGTGCTTCTAGGAGTATAATTGTAAGCGAGTAATAGTGCTTTGTTCGAGATTTAGTGCAATAAACATGTTATAATTTTTGGTTAAAGCGTTAAGAGAAAACAGTTTTATTTGTCAATGTACTTCATATCAAAATACCGTATTGTCTTACCACGATACATCTGAAGAAAACATGAAGTTTACAAAGTCTTAAGGTTTTTGCAAGTCATAATCGTAAAATTGATCAAACAGTTAAAGAAACATACAGAGTATACAGTTAAAATTGAAAAAAAAACATACAATGTACGTATTGTTTCAATGCATTTTCGTGTTTTAGGTGATATTACCAAAGGTAAAAACGATGTATAGCGTGTTGCATGTATCATAGAAAGTATGTGCTCGAGGCGCGGAAGGCTCCGGGTGCGTGTTCACTATCAACCGCTAACAGCCTGAGCACACCACCATTCATTTTATACTCGTAAAACAGTCAAACTGTCTACTACAATAATAATACTAAAAGTTGTTACCGACATACCATTCGCGGGTCTAATATCCTCATTTGAGTCGATGGTTAAACTAGATGAGCGGCTGTCAGTATGCTTTTAGTAGAAGTCGTGTCTCCAGACAGCAATATAACATTATAATATGCAATTTCATTTTTGTGATGATGTCTATGAATGCTAAATGTACGTGATTTCGGTACAACGAATGGTAGACGTTATTCTTCGGTGACATTTGTAGGTGTTGTCTCTGTGTAAACCGAGTCTTGTTTTGAGTTTAGTTGTACGAAAATGTCTATGTTGATGTGTCTTTTTGAAACCAAATAACTTGCATATTTCTGATTTTAAATGAATGACTTAAGATGTGTTTTGCTTTCCGCGAATCCGCCTCTTTATTGATAGTTGCGAATGTCCATGGCATTTCTCTGACTTTTGAAGCTACTGGTCATGTTGCAGTATCGCGATGCATTTTCTGTTATATGACACGATGTCTAATCGGATGTTCGACTATTGTTACTAGCTCTCCGTAGGACGGAGGACTCCATACCTAGATAGGGATGACTATATAAGTTAATGGCCTGGGAAAGAGTAAATTAGTCATGGTAAGTAATTTATTCTAGCAGAACTGGTTACGTCAACTTAACGTCATTTATGATTGAAGAATGTTCGATGAAACAACAAAAGCATGTTGATATGACATTGGCATCCAAACTCATTGTCGAAGACGTGAATTGCTGGATGATCACAGACTTTGTTATGAGTAATGTATTTTCAGCAAGATATCCAGACGTAACAATCTGTACCTTTATGTAGCGAATGACCCGTAGATAATAGACTATATAGGGTCAATGTAATGGGTACTTGTGGGATATACTTAACAATGTGAGCTGGTTGCCTGTGTTTTGTTATCATTTTGTTTATAACCTTTGGGTTTACCTTTTTTACTTTGTTGTTTCTGCTTAGTGTTACATTCCTTGTTCGATTCTAAGTCGATCAACCTATTTACTATTGAACATGGCTTAAAATAATGTATATTTGCAAAACTAGTATTTTCCTTTCAACGAACATATATCACATATATAAAACACTAAATAGAACAAAAATGTATAACGTCGCATGCTTTTATTTTGAAAGGAACGAACTAGAAATACATATAAATCAGAACTACTGCATGTGGGTTTTAATATTTGCTTTCTAAAGCAAATAAAAGTGACGGATATAATAAAAACGTCGAAATTACATTTACGGTTTCTATGATATATAGATTAGTTCCCAGAATGTGCAATAACCCCCATTGAATATAGAAATAAATTGTTTGAACTATGGAGTTAGACTTGAAACACATATTTCAAAAATTAATAAAATGGGGAGGAAATACAATAAATAACGGAGGTCCGTTACCTTTTGCGTCCTCTGAATCAATTGAGTGCTCTCATTCTGATTAAACACAAAATCTTTACAAATGTTCAATATGAAATTTCTAAGCAAATAATGATGCCAACTCCAGGTTAGGGAATTATGATGTTTAAATATTATTACATGCTCATTAAACAAAACTCGGACTTAAGTTCATAGGATAACATAGGATAGGCACACTGAAGGTAAAAATATTTTTATTATTTTCCTTTGACGCTATTATCTAGAACGTATTTTTTTATCAAATATCTCACCATTAAAAAACGTATATTTCTATTTATACCCGACATACTGTAAAAAATGTCCTACGTGTTAAAAAAAATGGGTGGGTATGGTTTTAACATTGTTTTCTTCAGATATGTGTTGACCATTAATCATTATTTTACGGACAAACACTTTATTTTGTAATTTGTATACTACCTATGTACCTGTTACACTTAATTATGTAGATTATTAGAAATTATTTTGAATAAAGGTAAAATCTATCAAAATAGATTTTGTTAAAAAATGAAAAAAGCCATTCTTTGAAACATTTTTACAAAAAATATCTCATTTGCACCCTGACAAAAAGATTTAGACCATAAACACCTGTACTACCTGTCTTCAAAAATATATTTATGATATCTGGGTCCGCGTGCTAACTCATTTAAATTAATTCTGACAACCCATACTATTTCATTTTTTAGAAAAGCAAAGATTTCAGAAAAGGGGTCACAACAAAATGAGTACAAAAAAATCTCGATCGACTTCGATCATATCTTTTACAGTAAAACAGTTCTTCAAAAGTATATGTAACATAATTTATGACATATAAGGGTGTGTGATTGCCTTTTTTGTCTCGAGTCATTCTTAAAAAAGCGTAAAAATGGCAAAATTCATTTTCCAAAAATGTGAAAAATAGCAAAAATCGATTTTCCTCTGTAGCAATTGTATGAAAAATGAAGTTTAGAGCCTTGAAATCGTATTTGTGGGTGAATACCAAAAAAGTGACAAAATATTTTCAAAATCTGAGACTATGCGTGGACAACTATGTCTTGGGTCAATATAGAATAGGTATTAAATATTCATATAATTATAACAAGTAATTTTGTGATTTTACACCTAATGATGGTTTTCCAAAATGGATGTTCATATTTCGCTATATCACGCGTATTGGAAATTCATTTGAAACATATTATAATGTACACGACACTACTGTATCAATTAAAAATTATTGCATTGGGAAATTTATAAGTTTTAGACAAAGTACTCCTATGAATGACGAATTTGTTAAGGACTTCGCTTTTAGGAGTGAGGAGTTTATTAACCAAATCCCAAAAACGTTTTTCATGTCCTACCACTCAATGTAGCTTCTTAAATTTATCTCAATCTTTATCCGTGCAGTATGAATATAGAGATAGAATGACCTGATGTTTTATTGAATATTTGTATTAATGTGGAATATCTATATATAATTTCATTATAATTAATTGACAAACTCACTTAATCCTCTTGCCTGCCGATCCGGTCTGTCTGTCACAACTTATTTGTCCAACCCATATGGTAAGTTCTGATTTCGTATTCCTTTTGTTCCAGGATTCCTCGGAATCCTTGAGGGTTCCGGTCAAATAGATGAAAGACAGAATGTGTCCAGTCCATCTCGATTTCCGTTTCCTAATTCTAATTACGTCGGTGTTATGATTTTTATTAGTTAGCTAGCTAATGCGTAGGATAATCCTTAGGTAGGGCATTGATGTACACTTGTTTATTATTGTCCATGTTTGTTGTATGTCTCAAACTTTCGGTCTCTTTCACACCAGATTTAGAGAGACAAAAGAGAATACAAGCTGGCTGATCAAAGTGATAAGAAAACTGGTTAGGTCCACTAATTGCTAAATGTGACTGAAAAAGTGCTTCAAGCTATTAGATAACTATAGGTCCGTAATGGCATCACATGATCAAACAATAATAATTATTGTAAACAAAAATCAGATCATTCGACATATTTGGTGTGAAACCCAATAATGGTTTTAGAATAGGTAAGTTACTGAATTAAGAAAATCACATACAATGATGGCTGTATTGAGCACGCTATACATAAAGCATGTGGTATAACAAGCCCGTAAGAGCCTGGTATTTCAAATGTTACTATCTATCCTAGCCAAATGTTTCAGTTTGTAAAGGTGTAATTGTAAACTACAACATCGTTTGAAACTAAAAGTAACGTTGCCGTTTATGCACTGACGATTATCAAAAACAAGTTCTTTAGTAGTAAAGATAAAAATATCTAAGCTCCCTTTAGTACCATGAATTTAGTGATGCAACCTATAAATCAAAAGATTGTGACAAAACCATATGGAGACCGGTGTATAGGAAAACTGGTATTGTCAATATTAATACATTGTTAATACCAACTTCAATCTTATGAAATAAAACAAAACAAATATTAAATCAAATGTTGAACCATTACCTTGCTCCTGATACTGAACTCCTGGTTTGTACTTTGGTCTGATCAATGTGATACGTGTAGATAAACATCAACATAAAGCATCATGACTTTACAGACAGTTGGCCAAACCGCCGTATGAATATGTGATGTTTTCAAAAATCATATTGTATATACGTATTAAAGTCTAATTGATTTTACACTTAATCGATTACACCTGTTAGAACCAAACAAACTGATGCATTAAATAGAAAATCACTGCGTAACAGTTGAGTATTGCCAATTTACAGTTTACTCCTCCCATGTTGGCGGGTGATAAGCTCTGCTGCATGGGCTTTGCTTCAGTTGGTCAACGTAACATTTGCTGCAACCTAACGGTTGCATTGTGTTTTCGAAAATTCGTCTGACTTATAAGACTAAAATAGGATTACTGCTTCTGGGTAATTTCCTCACTGTGTTGGGTGTTTTTCAATTACCTATTTTGTGTCGAAAATTGCGATACTGATTGGACATAATGTATTTGGTTTTATAGTGACTTCTATTGATGTATTTGCTGAAAATGACATTCAAAGCTGAAAAACTGTGAACGAAAGAAAAAGGGGAAGTCGATTCTCCGTTAAGTTGTTTGGTAAAATGTTTCAAACTATACAATAAGACACTGTTAATTCTATAACCTTTGTCCCAATAACCGGCTATATCTGGGTAACGAGCTACTATAATCACTTAGGGAACATGAGATATATCTTACTTAACGAAAAATATGTGATGTAAAATATTAAAGTAACTTATATAGCTAGTTTGCGATACAAAAAATCGTGTTTTTTACATACTTCTCTGTAATTATTACAACTAGAAGTATGAAATTTCGCTAGAATAAATGAAATATATCTACCTAATACACATTGAAATTTCAGCAAAATCAGAAACGAGTTAAACAAGTTTTGTTCACAAGTTCTATGTAACATATTTGTAGTTTTGTATGAAATATCAAGCTAGAAGACTTGATACTTGCAATAGCCAATTTTACGGTCACGTGAATCGCCTAACGGTATATTTACGTTTTTGCAATCTAACACATACGAGGCCCGTCTGTGAATCTGTCGAAGTACATGTTCTTGCTGTACATTGTTTACAAGCGACACACCTAAATAAACCGAATCATATGGGCCTTCTAAGTCTCGTCTTCATTATGGCAATGCTACTCCCGTCGATCACGGATTGTAACGTATAAATAATTATTAGTAAAACATCAATGGAATACCAGATTAACTCACTGCGTTAAACTGTCTATACGCATGCAATTACAATATAAAATAAAGAATAAATGTCTTTTAATAGGTAACTAAAAATTATAAAATTCAGAATGGGAGTAGGTAGGAAGTTATTGTAGTTCTGTGTACTTTTTACCCAAATCTGATGAATAGATTATTTTCAGAAATGTTAGAAAAACAAGATTTTTTCTATCACAAACTTGCTATACCAGCCTCTGCTACTAATCAGTAAACATTTTTCTTATATAAAGTATAGGGAGGGATGGTAAAATACGTTTTCCTCAAAGATGCATGGTGACAAAATTGGGTGGAGAACAATTCGTATGATACATATTTATTGTTTAGATACCGTATTTCAGATACTGTGCAGATTAACGACTTTATAAGCTCCAGTGTGTATCATTTCAGTATACCTTAGTCATTCTAACAAGACCTCGAGCATGCTAGACAGACTTTGTAACATCAATATTTCTATCGTTTCAGACAATGTAAAATGGTTCATAAGTTTGCAAGAGTGCAATCACAGCTAGATTCTTACATGGTTGCCATGGATACAAGTAACGAACCATTGGATACGTCAGTTTCGTCTGCTGAATCAACTACCTCAATCATCGTTCTAACAATACTTGGCGCTTTGATATTTCTTAATGTGTTTTTCTACATCCTTTACAGAAGAATGAAGATTCGACTTATGGCTAATGACATTGCGCTCAACGTGGAAACACCGACAAGAACTCTATCTGAAGAAATGTTAGAGAATGGGAAGTACGGATCTTTTCCAAAGTCTTTAAGTCAGATAGAGCTTAGAAGCATAGATTCTGAGTTCTCTAGACCAGGTAGATCACAGTCGGAGACAGATATCGTAAATGTGTTTTGAAAAGTACTTGGGACGCTGAAGTTGAATGCTGGGAGGTTAATATTGAACGTTATTTTGATACATCTATTGTTATGATTAATGTTATAATAAATACTTCAGATTTTGAATATTGTAAAATACTTAGACTACTTCCAGGTTAGATTTTCTCATATACGTTTCGTCACGAGCAGTTCTACATTCGTTTAAACGGATTTTGTCTTGAGTGGGATTGGATCGGGGCCAGGGGACAGTGCTGAGAAAAATAAAGTTCACTTTTAAACCGTCCGCAAGTTTACGAAATCGGATATTGTGTTTGACGCTTGACTTCTCGTTTTCTCACGGTACAAGACGACTTAAAGAAAGAGACTACAAGCCATTGACTCATTTTAAAGCCATATCCACGTTCGCTTTTTATCAGTATACGCAGTAGTGACAAATATGCCCTTTTGCTAACGTTTCATTTAAAATTTTAAAATTGACACTGTGATATTAGTGTAGTAACGACAAGTGTGGGTCATGAATTTCATGCTATAGGACGTTTACCAATCTAGAACAATATCTTCTGTTTGTAAATTTATGAAAAATTCGCCTACAAACAATGACCACTGACCTAAGGTAAAATACAAAAATGCCAGCAAAGACTTTCTGGACAATGTTTAATAAATATGTTATTTTAAAGAAGTAGGACTGGGTATCATATATATACACATGAGTCTCTGATCTTCTCGATGCTTCAACAACATACATATACATACAATGCTTCTGAAGTGTGTACACTTAGCATGTTTTAATATCAAGAGCTTCATGAAGTTAATATTTTATTAGCTTAAAGTTTAGTAATTATTCATTAGCAAAACAGTTGCAAAATCAAAATTGATAACTTTAGAAAAAATCAGTGTCGCTTGTTATTATACTCATCTTGGTGTCAATTAATTTTATCAAAATTGAGCTACTTCTATCACGTCATATAAATTGGATCGGCAGCATACATGCTGGGATTTTTATAGTATTCTACGTTGTCCTGACAATATATTGACAATAAACTATTTTACAAGGCGACATTAGTTGCACAGTTTACCTAGAAATACGATGGTCCCGAATATAAATCTTTATAGACATGACGTCTAAAATGATCTCAACTGATTTATGTCATTGTAGAATTAGAATCGAAATTTCTACCTTGAAAAATTAATTACAAATACTGTTTGGGCCATCGTAAAAGTTCAAGTCCATTTTTGAACATAGAAACTTATTGTTGACATGGAGAGAGCATCCAATTTTTCAAAGAAGAGGAGTGAAATGAAGGGACTAAAACGAACTTTTAAAAAGACACATGCGGACAACTCATATCTAAACATATACTTTATGGTAATAAGAAAGCCCATCGTACCATTGTTCATTACTGTTTTATTCATATTGAAACCTCACATTATTCTGGCAAAGGGTGAATCAGCAATTACCTGAAACAAGTGCCAAGCTCGAGGGATACATACATATGTTCCTGTGTCATAATTATGTTTTAAGATGTTGTTGTCTGGAATCGAACCCGAAACTTCCTGAACCACTAGAAGTGGTCCCGTTGACATTAGGCTATCGAGGTGGATGGTGGATGGTGACAAACTAGTAAAAGATAGTTCGTCTTTAAGGGATTATTGAACCGAGACGGCTCATACGATATGGTAATAAGAAATCCCTTAAAGTACCATTTTTCAATACTTTTTTAGTCATATTGAAATGTCACATTATCCTGACAAAGGGTGGATCAGCAATTATCTGAAACAAACTATGCTGAGTGTAAAGCACGAAGGAGACATGTACTTACGCTCAGGTATCGTATGTTTAAAGGTGTTGCTCTCTGGAATCGAACCCATACATCATGAACCACTAGAAGTGGACCCGTTGTCATAAGGCTATCAAGGAGGATGGTGACAAACCTGTAATAAATAGTAGGCCTACTACGTTAAGGGGAATAAACAAGATTATCCATACGCTAAACAACCCAAAAAACACGTGACAGTTGGCAATAACAGATAAAACATTCCGGATATTGTCCTATAAACCACGTTACTGTAGAATCAGCTCACGTCTAGAATATGAAGGAAACACAAATTGCATAAATATCACGAAATAATGAATAACCTTATTAGTATTCATAGAAAGTTTTCGCTTCTCTGTGGAACAATTTTTTTCATTAATAATCTGATACACAATAGAAATAAATAACCGTTTATTTCATGTTTAATGTTTTCATAATACATGGCAGAGAATCGTTATTTTCTGTGAGAAGAGATAATTCCATACCATGAGTAAAATAACAAACGTATTTGTGCTTAGAACTAGGTGTATAATTATTCACGAGAAAAAGTGCTTTGTTCGAGATTTAGTGCAATAAAACAAGTTATCATTTTGGTTAAAAGCATTAAAAGAGTTTTATTTGTCAATGTTTTTCATAATAAAAACCGTTTTGTCTTCTCATGTAGCATCTGAAGAAAAGTGCATACAATGTATACATGTAATTTACAAAGTCTGTAAGATTTTTGCAAGGGACAATCGTAAAATTGATAAAACAGTAAAGAAACGTACATATTATACAGTTCAAATAGAATAGAAATAATATTACATTAAAACATACAATGTACGTATCAATGTTTCAATGCTTTGTCACGTTTTCGTTGATATTACAAAAGATAAAAACGAGGCTCAGCGTGTGGCATGTATCATAGAAACTAAATGCTCCAGGGGGCGGCTCCGGGTGCGTGGTCGATATTATCAACCGATTGCAGCCCGAGCACACCAGCAGTCATTATATAGTCCTAAAACAGTAAAAATGTCTACTACAATATTAATAGTAAACGTTGTTACAGACGTACCATTCGTGTGTTTCAAATCCTCAGCTTATTCGATGCTTAAACTAGATGAGCGGCTGTCAGAATGCTTTTAGTAGAATTCGTGTCTCCAGACAGCAATATAACATTATAATATGCAATTTCATTTTTGTGAAGACGTTATAAGACATAATGTCTCTGAATGCTAAATCTACGTGATTTGGGTACAACAAATGGTAGATGTTATTCTGCGGTGACATTTGGAGGTGTTGTCTTAGTGTACACCGAGTCATGTTTTGGTTAGAGTTGTACGAAGATGTTTCATTTGCTTTTATTTATGTTTTCAAGCCAAACAACATACATATTTCTGATTTTAAATTAATGGCATTAGATGTCCGATGTTTTTGTTTTCGACGAATCCGCCTCTCTATTGATGCTATGGAATGTTCATGCCATTTCTCTGACTTTTAGAGCGACTCGTCATGTTGAAGTTTCGCGATATATTTTCCGTTACATAACACGATGTCTAATCGGGTGTTCGATTATATTTGTTAGCCCTCCGTGGGTCGGAAGACTCCGTACCTAAATAGGAATGGCAAAATGTAAACAAGGCCGATTAGTTAATGACCTGTAAAAGAGTTAATTAGTCATGGTAAGTAATTCATTCTAGCAGAACTGGTTACGTCAACTTAACGTCATTAATGATCGAAGAATGTTCATAAATTGGCACTCGGTGGAACAACAAAAGCATGTTGATATGACATTGGAATCCCGCCTCGTTGTTGAAGACGTGGATTGCTTGATGATCACAGACTTTGTAATGAGTAATGTATTGTCGACAAGATATCCAGACGTAACAATTTTTACCTCTATGTAACGAATGACCCGTAGATAATAGCCTATATAGAGTCAATATAATTGGTATTTGTGAGATATACTTAACGAGGTGAGCTGGTTGCCTGTGTTTTGTTATCATTGTGTTTATAATTTTAAGGTTGACCTTTTAACTTTGTTGTTTCTGCTTAATGTTGCATTCCTTGTTCGATTCTAAGTCGACCCAACTATTAACCGTTGAACATGGCTTAACATAATGCACTTTTGTAAAACAAGTATCCTCCTGCCAACAAACACATATATCACTGATATTAAACACGAAATATAACAAAAATGTATAACGTCGCATGCCATTATTTTGAAATAAATGAAAGAACGATCATATAGATATACTATTGCACGTGGGTTTTAATATTGGCTTTCGAAAGCAACTGAAAATGACATATATGATAAATACGTCACCAAATACATTTACGGTTTCTATGATGTATAGATTAGTTCCGAGTATTTGCAATAACTCTCACAGAATATTGAAATATATTTGTTTGAAATATGGAGTAATACTTGAAACAAATATTTCAAAAATAAATTAAATGGTGGAGAAATACAATACATTACGGATGCACGTTTCTTATTCTGTCCTATAAATCAATTGAGTGCTTTCATCTGGTTAAACATAAAAGCTTGACTAATGTCAATATACAATTTCTAAGCAAATAATGCCACCATCAGGTTAGGGAACTATGATGTTTAAATATTATTTCATTATTTCAACTTAAACAAACCTCGGGCTAAAGTTAAAAGGATAACATTGGCACATTGAAGGTAAAATAAAATTTGTTTATTTTTTCTGTTATCCATTGACGATAGAACTAGTATCTATATAATAATTGTTATAACAAGTAATTTCGTGATTTGTTTGTCCAAAGGGTCTTTCTCTAAAATTTATCTTCACATTTTGCTATATAACACATAGATGACCTACATTTGAAACATATTACCATGTAGACCACTAACTGCATCAGATATAAATGCTTTGGATACTTCATAAGCTGTCGTCTTATTGATGCATTTGTTAAGGTATTCGCTTTGAGGAGTAAGGAGTTAAAAGTTCAAATATTTAAAGTTTATCGTGTCCTACTACTTAACGTAGCTGCTTAAATATATGTGAATCTTTATCTGTGCGGTATGAATATAACAATGTGACATGAAGTTTTATTGAATATTTGTATTAATATGGAAGATCACTATATACTCGTAATTGCATTGTTATAGACTCACTTAATCCTCTTTGAATACATGCCGACTCGAAGTGCCGTCCGCATCCCATGTCTGCTGATCCTTTCTGTCTAACGCAACTTATTTGTTCAAACCATATCGGTAACTTTCAAAGTTGGGTTTTCATGATCCTTTTATTCCTACAACCCATGGATTCTTTGAGGGTTCGAGTCAAATCGATAAAGACAGTGAGTGTTCGCTCCATCGCGATTTCCGTTTCCTAATTTCCCCCAACTCTTCGTTGGATTCTTTCCATTTCACCTAATGCGTAGGATATACTGTAGGCAAAACTGATATACTGATATACTGTTGTCCACATTGTTTGTATATCTCCAGCTGTCGGTCTCTTACACATCAACTTTACAGGGAGAGGAAAGGGAGCTGATTGATAAGTGTTATCAGGAAAACATATTTGGTCGATTGGTTGCTAAATGTGATTGAAAAATTGTTTCAAGATAGAGGATTACACTAAAATCCGAAATATCTTCACACGACCAAACAATAATAATTATTGCATAGTAAAACTAGACCATTATGATTAAAGATATTCTGTATCAAACCATATAATGAATGATTTAACAATAGGTAAGCTATAGAATTAAGAAAACCATACAATAATTGCGATTGCTTCATATTTTTGAAAGCGTATTTAAAATTTAAGATTGTTTGAAACAAAAAATAACGTTAACGTTGGTGAACTGACGAAGTTCTTTTAAAAGTTATAAAGATATAAGCTTAAGATATCTAAGCTTTCTTCAGGACCATTAATTGAGTCATGCAACCTATATATTAAAATATTGTGACAAAACAATATGAAGTCCGATGTATAGGCACATTTTCAAATCGTCAATATTAACACACTGTTAAAACAAAGCATTTTTCCGATGAACAAAACAAAATAAATAAAACAATGTTGAATCATTACCTTTGTTCTAATATTGAACTTTCCGTGTGTATTTTGGTCTAATCAATCAGACAGATCAACAAATGTCATCATCGCTTTATAGACAATGGGCCAAACCGCCATATGAATACTTGTTGTTTGCACAAGTCATGTTGTATATACAGAAATCTCAAGTCTTATTGATTTTACACTTAATCGACTACTCCGGTTAGAATTAAACAAACTAATGCATTAAATCAAACGCTAATAAAAGGGTATGGCATATCGGTTGTGTCTTGTCGATATAAAATTCACGATCATGGATAACTGTGTTTGGTTACCTTGGACACACATACAATGAACTTACATGACTGGTAGGTTCTACATGGTGTTTTTGACGTTTTTATTAGTTTGCAATTATAGGACATTAACCTCTTACTGTGTTAAGTGCTTGAACGTTTAAAGTGTAAAAACAGTTCCACATTGAATGGATAGAACGTATTTGGATTTATTGTGACTTCTGATAATGGATATGCTCAACATTAATTAAAATTGACTTTCAAAGCTGGACAACTGGGAGCATGCACGGTTGGGAACAACGATGTTAAATTAAGTTGATTGGTAAAACATTTCATACTGCATATTATAACCCTGTGAATAAATTTACTTTTTTTGTCCGAACAACGGCTGAAATGTAAAAAAACATTATGTCTTGGTTTGATTGAAAAGTTCGAACACGTCCGTCTGCCGAAAGTACACGTTCTGGATTAAAAGCAATTATAATATAATAATAATATAATAATTATAATAGTTCGATAGCAATTTGTCTAGTTGTAGTTTTAATATACTTGCATAATATTGTAATAAATCAAACAAAGTTTGGGTGAACTTGTTACGATCACTTTTGAGATCATTTAATAAGAGATGAAGATGGCCTTGACAAGGTTAATGTTGTAGGTAGCATTAGGAATTATAAGATGATATTATCCCGAGGGTTGACTAAATTCCACAAAGTATCTAAGTAGGAAAGTGCTTTTTAAATCTTATTTCCCTTCGTCGTCTATTAAATGGTATTAAGTCTATTAGCAAAACAGATGATTAATATGGTTATTAATATTTACATATTTTTCAAGCATGATGTTAAGATCCACTAAAATTACTTTATGAACATAGTTGTTATCTTCAATTTGCTGGACATTTAAGTTAATACATTAAAGTTTTCGTCGCAAACGTTCTGTAAAACACCAGCATTGGGCTACAATCTTTCTTGCATGAATTATCCATAGATGGATGGCAAATTACTTTCTCAAATACAATTGGTTTTGCCTATGATGCACAGTTCTAACATTTGGTGCAGAACATTGTATATGTTACAGATAAGATATCGTAGTTCAGGTACGGCGCATATTCACGACTTAAGCTGCACTAGAGTGAACCATTTCAGTATACTTTAGTCATTCTAAACAGATCTCGAGCATGCTAGACATACTTACTAACATCTATATATCTATCGTTTCAGGCAATGCAAAATGGTTCATAAGTTTGCCAGAGTGCAATCACAGCTAGATTCTTACAAGGTTGCCATGGATTCAAGCAACGAACCATTGGATACGTCAGTATCGTCTGCTGAATCTACGACGTCAATAATCGTACTTACAATACTTGGCGCTTTGATATTTATCAATGTGTTTTTCTTCCTCCTTTACAGAAGAATGAAGATTCGACTTAAGGTTAATGACTTTGCATTCAATGTTGAAACACCGACAAGAACTTTGTCTGAAGAAATGTTAGAGAATGGAAAATACGGATCTCGTCCGAAATCTTTAAGTCAGATAGAGCTTAGAAGCATGGATTCTGAGTTCTCTAGACCAGATAGATCACAGTCAGAGACAGATATCGTTAATGTGTTTTAAACGTACTTGGGACGTAATTAACGCTCAACATAAATGCCTCGTGGTTTATATCGAACGTTATTTTGATTAATGTATTATTATGATCAATGTTATAATTTGCAATATTGTGTAATGCTTAGACTACTTCAAGGTGGGATTTCCTAATATGTATTGCATCGGAAACAGTTCGTGTTTTCTTTTAAACGAATTTTCCTTGTGTGGCATTGGATCGGGACCAGCGAACAGCGCTGAGAAAAATACAGTTCACTTTTAAACCGTCCTCAAGTCCACGAAATCGGACATTATGTGAGACGCTTGACCTCTCGTTTTCTCACGGAACAAGACGACAAATATTAAGAGACCGCAAGCCATTGATTCATTTCAATGTGTTATCCATGTTCGCTTTTTATATCAGTATACGCAGTATGGGACATATCGGACGCCTGGTAGTGGTATTTTAATTTCAATTTATTGCAAACACTTGAACAAAGATATCTACGACAACATCTTGTAGTTTGACAAAATATGATTTTCTGCAAGCTTTTCCAAATACAACAAAATTACGCCAGAATTAGAAAATGCTGACAAATATGCCCTTATGCTAACGTTTCATGTAAGATTTTAAAATTGACACTATGATATTAGTGTAGTAACGACAAGTGTGGGTCATGTAATTCATGCTATAGGACGTTTATCAATCTAGAATAATATCTTCTGTTTGTAAATTTATGAAAAATGCCGCCTGCAAACAAAGATCACTGACCTAACGTGTTAATACAAAAATGCAAGCAAAGACCATCTAGACAATGTTTAATAAAAATGTTGTTTTAAAGAAGTAGGACTGGGTATCATTTATATACACATGAGTCTCTGATCTTCTAGATGCTTCAACAATATACATATACATACAATGCTTCTAAAGTGTGACCACTTAAAATGCCTTAATATCAAGATAAGAGCTTCATGAAGTTTATATTTTATTTGCGTAAAGTTTAGTAATTATTCATAAGCAAAACAGTAACAAAGTCGAAATCGATAACTTTAGAAAAAATCAGTGTCGCTTGTACTCATCTTGGTGTCAATTAAGTTTATTAAAATTGAGCTGTTTCTATCACGTCATATAAATTGGATCGGCAGCATACATGCTGGGATTGTTATAGTATTCTACGTTGTCCTGACAATATATTGACAATAAACTATTTTACCAGACAACATTGATTGCACAGTTTACCTAGAAATACGCTGATCCCCATTATAAATATTTATAGAGATGACGTCTAAAATGATCTCAACTGATTTGTGTCATGGTAGAATTTATAATCGAAATTTCTACCTTGAAAAATTAATTACAAATACTGTTTGGGCCATCGTAAAAGTTCAAGTCAATTATTGAATAGAGAAACCTATTGTTCAAATGGAGAGAGCATCCATTTTTCAAAGAAGAGGGGTGAAATGAAGGGGATAAAACTTTTAAAAAAATTTAAAAGGACAAATGCGGACGCCTCATATCTAAACATATTCTAGTACTTTATGGTATAAGAAAGCCCATTAAGTACCATTGTTCAATAATGTTTGAGTCATATTGAAACATCACATTATTCTGGCAAAGGGTAAATCAGCGCTTACCTGAAACAAGTGCCAAGCATGAGGGATACATACATATGTTCCGGTGACATATGTTTAAAGATGTTGCTGTCTAGAATCGAACCAGAAACCTCATGAACAACTAGAAGTGGACCCGTTGTCATTAGGCTATCGAGGTGGATGGTGACAAACTTGTAATAAATGGTACTACTCTAAGGAATTATTGAACCAAGACATTTTCCTTCTGAATGTCATCAAATATATAATAATAATAACGGCTTGGTCTATAGTGGATAACATATTTGGTTCTAGACCAATTTTCAATATGGTCCACATTAATATAAACTATATACAGAAATGAACAAGAACATAATTATATATGCATAAAACAATATTTACATCAATGCATAATTGAATTTACATGTTATAGATTTCATATTGACACCTAAATCAGATGCTAATGTGTATAATAGTTTTCATATCCTAAATCAGATGTTTAGGTGTATAATACTTGAATCTGCAAGTAATAGTTTTCATATCCTAAACCAGATGTTTAGCTGTATAATACTTGAATCTGCAAGTAATAGTATTCATATCCTGAACCAGATGTTTAAGTGTGCAAGTAATAGTTTTCATATCCTAAACCAGATGTTTAGGTATGGAAGTAATAGTTTTCATATCCTTACTACAGGGCACCACCGAATGCATGCTATCCATATTGTAGTGAATCAACAAGATTATCCATACGCTAAACAACCCCAAAACACGTGACAGTTTGCATAAAACAGACAAAACATCCCGGATATTGTCCTAAAAACCACATTACTATAGAATCAGTTCACGTCTAGAATATGAAGGGAACACAAATTGCATAAATAATACGAAATAATGAAATACCTTATTAGTATTCATAGAAAGTTTTCGCCTCTCCGTGGAACAATTTATTTCATTAATAATCTGATAAACAATAAATATAAATAACCGTTAATTTTATGTTTAATGTTTTCATAAAACATGGCAGATAATCGTTATTTGCTGTGAGAAAAGATAATTCCATACCATGAGTAAAATAACAAACGTATTTGTGCTTCTATGAGTATACTTATTACCGAGAAATAGTGCTTTGTTCGATATTTAGTGCAATAAACAAGTTATCTTTTTGGTTAAAGCGTTCAGAGAAAACAGTTTTATTTGTCAATGTACTTCATATTAAAATACCGTATTGTCTTATCATGATACATTTGAAGAAAACATGCAGTTTAGAAAGTCTTTTCGCAAGTCACAATCGTAAAATTGATCAAACAGTTACGGAAACAAACAGAGTATACAGTCAAAATTGAAAAGAAATATTAAATTAAAACATACAATGTACGTATTGTTTCAATGCATTTTCGTGTTTTCGGTTAGATCACCAAAGGTAAAAACGATGTATAGCGTGTTGCATGTATCATAGAAAGTATGTGCTCGAGGCGGAGAAGGCTCCTGGTGCGTGTTCACTATCAACCGTTAACAGCCCGAACACACCAACATTCATTATATACTCGTAAAACAGTAAAACTGTCTACTACAATATCAATAGTCAACGTTGTTACAGACGTACCATTCGTGTGTTACATATCCTCAGTTGATTCGATGCTTTAACTAGATGAGCGGCTGTCAGAATGCTTTTAGTGGAAATCAGTGTCTCTAGACAGCACTATAACATTATAATATGCAATTTCATTTTTGTAATAAGCCATAATGTCTCTGAATGCTATATCTACGTGATTTGGGTACAACGAATGGTAGACGTTATTCTTCGGTGACATTTGCTGGCGTTGGCTTTGTGTAAACCGAATCTTGTTTTTGTTTGAATTGTACAAAAAGTCTATGTTGATGTGCTTTATCTTTGTTTCAAACCAAATAACTTGCATATTTCTGATTTTACATCAAAGAGTTCTTTTTTGTTTTCAACGAATCCGCCTCATTATTAATATTTTGGAATTTCCGTGACATTTCTCTGACTTTTGAAGCGACTGGTCATGTTGAAGTATCGCGATATCTTTTCCGTTATTAAACTGGATGTCTCGTGAGGTGTTCAATTATCGTTGCTAGCCCTCCATAGGACGGATGACTACATACCTAGAACCTAGATAAGGATAGCTATGTAAACAAGGCAGATTAGTGAATGGCCTGTGAAAGAGTAAATTAGACCTGGTTAGTAATTTATTCTAGCAGAACTGGTTACGTCAACTGAACGTCATATATGATGGAAGAATGTTCATAAATTGGCTCTCGATGAAACAACAAAAGCATGTTGATATAACATTGGTATCCTAACTCGTTGTCGAAGAAGTACGTTTATGGATTGCTGGATAATCACAGACTTTGTTATGAGTAAAGTATTATCGGCAAGATATTCAGACGTCACAATTTGTACATTTATTTAACAAATGACCTGTAGATAATAGTCTACATAGGGTCAATGTTATTGGTATTTGTGAGCTATACTTTACGAGGTGAACTGGTTACCTGTGTTTTGGGTTGACCGTTTTTACTTTGTTGTTTCTGCTGAGTGTTGCATTCCATGCTCGATTCAAAATTGACCAAGTTATTTACTGTTGAGTATTGCTTACCTTACAATAATGCAATTTTGCAAAACTAACATCTTCCTTCCAACGAACACATATATCACTGAGATTAACATGAAATAGAAGAAAAAATGTATAACACCACATGCCATTATTTTGAAATGAAAGAAAGAAAAGGCTTTCATAAAAACAATAGATAAATCAGAACTCCTGCATGTGGGTGTTAATATTTGCTTTCCAAAGCAACTAAAAGTGACATATATAATAAAACATTACCAAATACATTTACGGCTTCTATGATATATAGATTAGTTCCCAGAATGTGCAATAACGCTCATTGAATATTGAAATATATTTGTTTGAAATATGGAGTAATACTTGAAACACATATTTCAAAAATTAATAAAATGGTGGAGAAATACAATAAATTACGGATGCACGTTTCCTATTCTGTCCTCTGAATCAATTGAGTGCTTTCACCCGGTTTAACATAAACGCTAAACAAATGTTCAATATAAAATTTCTAAACAAATAATGCCACCATTAGGTTAGGGAACTATGATGTTTAAATATTATTTCATTTTTGCAACTTAAACCAACCTCGGGCTAAAGTTAAAAGGATAACATTGGCACATTGAAGGTAAAATAAAAGTTGTTCATTTTCTGTTATCCATTGACGATAGTACTAGTATTTATATGATAATTGTTATAACAAGACATTTTGTGATTTGTTTGTCCAAAGAGTCTTTCTCTAAAATTTATCTTCACATTTTGCTATATAACACATAGATGACCTTCATTTGAAACATATAACCATGTAGACCACTAACTGCACCAGGTATAAATGTTTTGGGTACTTCATAAGCTGTCGTCAAATTGATGCATTTGTTAAGGTATTCGCTTTGTGGGGTAAGGAGTTAAAAGGTCAAATTTTTGAAGTTTTTCATTTCCTACTACTTAACGTAGCTGCTTTCATATATCTAGATAATCATCTGAATGGAATGAATATAGAGTTGCAGTATGACCTGATGTTTTATTGCTAGTTGTATTAACATGGAAGATCACTATAAAAATTGCATTGTTATTGAGTGAGAAATTCACTGAATCCATGCCGAGTCGAAGTGCCGTCTCCATCCCATGCCTGCTGATTCTGTCTGTCTAACGAAACTTATTTGTCCAACTCATATGGTAACCTTCAAAGTTGGGTTTTCATGATCCCTTTATTCCTACAATCCATGGATTCTTTGAGGGTTCGAGTCGAATCGATAAAGGCAGTGAGTGTCCCGTCCATCTCGATTTCCGTTTCCTAATTTCCTGCAACTCTTCGTTAGAAACTTTTCATTTTATCTATTGCGTAGGATATACCGTAGGCAAGGCATTGGTGCACACTTGTTAATTGTTGTCCACGTTGTTTGTATATATCCAGCTGCCGGTCTCTTATACATCAACTTTACAGGGAAAGGAAGTGAGCTGGTTGATAAGTGTTATCAGGAAAACTGATTTGGTCGTTTTGTTGCTAAATGTGATTGAAAAAGTGTTTCAAGATAGAGGATTACACTGAAATCCGAAATATCTTCACATGATCGAACAATAATAATTATTGCAACGAAAAGCTAGACCATTAAAGATATTTTGTGTCAAACACTATAATGAATGGTTCTACAATAGGTAAGCTATTGAAATAAGAAAAGCTTACAATAATGGCGATTGCTTCATATTTTGAAGTCGTATTTTAAAATTTAAGATTGTTTGAAACAAAAACTAACGTTGTCGTTGATGCACTGAACAGTTCTTTTAAAAGTAGTAAAGATATTAGCTAAAGATAACTAAGATCTTTTCAGGACGAGGAGTCATGCAACTATCAAAATATTATGGCAAAACAATATGAAGTCCGATGTATAGGAACATTTGCAAATTGTCAATATTAACACATTGTTAAAACAAAGCATTTTTCCGATAAACAAAACAAAATAAATAAAACAATGTTGAATCATTACCTTTGTTCTAATATTAAACTTTCCGTGTGTACTTTGGTCTAATCAATCAGACAGATCAACAAAAGTCATCATCGCTTTACAAACCATGAGCCAAACCGCAATTTGAATACTTGTTGTTTGCACAAATCATATTGTATGTACAGAAATCTCATGTAAGTCTAATTGATTTTACACTTAATCGACTACTCCGGTTAGAATTTAACAAACTAATGCATTAAACCAAACGCTAATAAAAGGTTATTGCATATCGTTTGTTTTGTGTCATTATACAATTCACGATCATGGATAACTGTGTTTGGTTACCTTGTAACACACATACAATGTAGGAACATGACGGGTAGATTCTACATGGTGTTTTTGACGTTTTCTATAAGTTTGCTATTATAGGACATAAACCTCTTACTGTGTTAAGTGTTTGAAATTTAAAGTGTAAAAATAGTTCCATATTGAATGGATAGAACGTATTTGGATAAATTTGGACTTCCGATAGTGGATATGCTCAACATTGATTAAAGTTGACTTTCAAAACTGTGAACATGCACTGTTGGGAAGAAGAACGATGTTACAATAAGTTGATTGGTAAACATTTCATACTTTACATACTTAAAATACATTATCTCTTTTGTCCGTACAACGGCTAAAATTTAATTATTTGTCCCGATTGTTTTAGCTTGTATTAAAATCTTATTTCCCTAAATCGCTTATTATCTTAGTATTAGGTCTATTAGCAAAACAGATGATAAATATGGTAATTAATATTTTACTTAGTTTTGTGCATTATTTAAAGATCCACTAAAATCACTTTCATGAACATGTTTGTAATCTTCAATTTACGGGATATTTAAGTTGAAACATTTAAGTTTTCTTCGCAAACGTTCTTTGGAAACACAAGCATTGGGTTACCACCTTTCTCGCATAATTATCTATTGATGGATGGCAAATTACTTTCTCAAATAAAAGTGGTTTTGGTGCAGGACATTTTATCTGTTACAAATAAGATATCGTAGTGCAGATTTTGTACAGATTTACGACTTAAACTGCAATAGTGTGAACCATTTCAGTATACCTTCGTCATTCTAACAAGACCTCGAGCATGCTAGACAGACTTTGTAACATCAATATTTCTATCGTTTCAGGCAACGTCAAATGGTTCATAAGTTTGCAAGAGTGCAATCACAGCTAAATTCTTACATGGTTGCCATGGATACAAGTAACGAACCATTGGATACGTCAGTTTCGTCTGCTGAATCTACGACGTCAATCATCGTACTAACAATACTAGGCGCTTCTATATTTCTTAATGTGGTTTTCTACCTCCTTTACAGAAGAATGAAGATTCGACTGAAGGTTAATGATTTTGCACTCAATGTTGAATCGCCGGAGAGAACTATGTCTGAAGAAATGTTAGGAAATGGAAAGTACGGATCTCGACCGAAGTCTTTAAGTCAAATAGAGCTTAGAAGCATGGATTCTGAGTTCTCTAGACCAGATAGATCACAGTCAGAGACTGATATCGTAAATATATTTTAAAAGTGTTTGTGACGTGTTTAACGCTCAATCTGAATGTTGGGTGGTTTATAGTGAAAGTGTTAATGAAAACTGTTTCATATTGATCAATGTAACGAGTATGATTAGTGGTTCAGACTCGTATTATATCGTATAAGACGTAAGTTGAGACTACGTTTATTCTTAATTCGCTTCAATGGATGTTTCCGGAGGCGGTATTAGCACCACGTGTTGGTACTATTACAAATGGGGCATTTCACTATAAAATCATTATCAAAACAGGACCCAAATCCACAAGTTCGGATTTGGAGATATACGTATTTATGTATAGAACGAGAAATAGACTCTCGTCGATAACTGTGAAGAAAAAGATGAAAAATCCTACTAAACCGGCATACTAGGTACACTGAACACCTAAGCACAACTGTAAAACCATTAATCATGTGCGTTTATTTTAGATTTTGGGGACGAATTCAACTATTAATACAAATACCAACGATTTGTTAAAGTGCGTTATTATTTGACCTTCACATGCAGTGTCCCACGTGCTTTCATGTTATAAATTCATACTCTTAGAAATAAAAACCAAAAACGTCAACAATATATATTATATATACATGAATATTAGGTATTAGGTGATGGTGTTTTGTTAAGTATGTGTTTCTCATCCGGACATGAGGAATATGAAACAGTTTAAAGCAATTGCAAATGGTTTGAATAACATTTGATATAACAACATTAATTCTCACTTAAACACACTCAAGATATCACCCTTCTTCCTTCCAAAATTTATGGGCCCGATTGGGGATATCTCTAAATAGATTTACTACAGTATGCGTATTTCCACATATTTAATTAAGTGTCAAAAGGAAATTCGGAATATATGCCGACGATAGAGCAGTGAATGCAATCACTCAGTATTTGACTTGTAATGACTTATAGAAATTGTTGCAATTTTTGTTTTAATGAGACTGTATCATACTATGAAGTTCACCGTCTAAAACTGAGCACATAGGTCAAATGATGCCATGTGCTGTTATATAAATTACTATTTTCAGAATGTCTTCGATAGCAAGCAAAACTCGTACACACTATCTTTCAAAAATCCATTGCTAAGGATACGATGGCATGATTGAGGATTACTGTTTTTCCTTAGGTCAATGTTATTCATTGAAAACATTTTAAGAACTTGAGCCCAAAATTCCATTTAAATTCAATACATTACACGACCTGTGGAGTGATTCAATTAAACAAAACGCATCGGTAAATTAAACATAAAATAAGGGGGATATTAATCAAATTGCATCTAGGGGAATAGACGATCTATCAACGTAATTTTAAATCAAGAACAACGAGGAATTCCGCATGATCGATCAAAAAGATATTATCAGGTTCAATTTGAATTGATAAATCGGCAAACAAATAAAAGAGGTGTTCTTTCAAAGTTTTCTTTTTTTAAAAATCTGTCTTCTATCGTTCATATTATCACGTATTAATAGTACTCAAGACATTCCTGTATGAAAGAACCTATTTAGGTAAAAACATAATAAACGCTTTAAAAAATACATTCGAAGAGTTCTGAAAGAAATGACTGAACCTAAGGTGGCATGCTTTGTAGTCTAGCATCTGGATTTCTTTTGTGTGCAAAAAAGTTCCAGCGCGTTTCTTGGTTTATTCGTGTAGAGGGATGTTTGAAGTTTAATTTAAGCAAGGGTGGAAAGCTGGCATCATGCAGGTTACCATGGAAACCAAGATGGTGTCCAAATATCCAGCCATTTTTTAGCACACATCCAATCTTTGTTAACTATTCGTACTAGTATATACACTTGTATACCAATATGAATTTGTACAACAGTTAAAGTACATGTATAGAGCTACGAAATGATATGTGTGTCAATATCATTGAATTTCAGGGTCAATGTCATTTGAAGGTCAAAAGGCAAAAAATGTGTAAAATGTGTTTTTACCCCAAAAATGTATCTGTAATAGGCACAATTATAACAAAAATCATTGTTTGGTGTATGTCAGCATAATGTGGCAGCACTAAGTCGCATAACAAAAAAATATGGTCATGAGCTGAAAATGATAAAATTAGAAGGAATTCCATTTCCATAATTCTGCGATTATCATGACATATATGTATGCGTTGCATTTGATATAACCGGTTTTATATGTGTAAAAAGCGCATAAATGTCCAAGTATGAGCAACCTTATTACAAACTGAGTTTAGTCCAGCGTTCAAATTGATCTGTTTCCTAAGGTCATGAAGGTCAATGTCATTACAAGGTGAAAATTCAAGAAAATGGTTCAAGTAACGTTTTTACGTTGTAAAAAGAGATCTTTCTTTAGTTTATTTTGCTCCAGCCATTACCATTCCCTTCTATTATACATGTCTTTGTTTATTCGTGTAGAGGGGTGTCTAAGGTTTAAATCCTGAAGAGAGTGACTTGCTGAAACAAGTTAAGTTACCATGGAAACCAAGATGGCGGCCTATGTTGCAGCCATTTTATAAGCTAATTACTAGTCAAAATATCATGATTGTTACCAATAAGTAGACAATACATATTGTATTAAACAAGTATTGTAATTAATAAACATATGTATACCTCCGGCATGAACTTTTAACAAGGTCAATGATGCAGGTCAAGGTCATTTAGAGATCAAAACTTTTTAAAAAAAACAGGAGTTTACCTAAAATAATTTGAATTAAATTGCATGGGTTTTACCACATATATGATACACATGTTGAATCTCAATGTTTACCACAGCAAAAATGCATATATGTGGTCATTTGAATGGTGAGAACTTGGAATTCCAACAAAGCGTCCAACTTGGCGTTATAAATCAATAATAAACCTGCATTTCTTTGTTCATATGTGACATTTAGATTATTTTTATATGAATGAAGTGACACATACTTGCATGAATAGGTCACTTTGTCAAAAAATAGCTGAAAATGTGATATGTTCTCCCTTCTTATCTTGTTTCAGCATATTTTATATCAAATTTGGTTTTTAAAGTGTTTAAATAGTGAATACACGGATATTTTTATACCACAAGGTCAGTTTTTAATTCGAAAACTTTGCGAGGAATGGCAGATATGTGCATATGCATGTTGATCAAGATCGATTTCTTGATTTGACGCTTCCGTATCTAAAATTCTTAGTTTTGAAGTTTGACAGCTTAAATTCTAATGGAATAAATAAATCTTTGTATAAATATTAACAACTTACATTGTACGTTTTACAGACAAAAATTGACTACTCAAGGTCAAGGTCATGTCAAGGTCAATGTCAAACTACAAAAAATACCAACATATTTGATGCTTTCGGCGCAAACCATCAGTGTGTAATTCTTTGTACTGTGTATTTTGATTTTTGAAGTTGATGTTATAGCTTAGGTTCAGAGATATTTTTTTCGTTAGAAGTTTTAGCACGAAGGGAAGGGTGCCTATCATCTTCAAGTATAGCCATCCAAGACCCTGTTTGGTACCCAATACCTCTATGTCAGCCTTGCTAGATCATGTTTGGTAAGTACAGCCATGACAGACCATATTTGGTATCCACAATGTCCACCATTATAAGGGTATATAATATTATTTACAATGTCGGAATCGTTCTGTTTGACAGTTTCTAAGAGACTTCTGTGGGTCGTACTTACCCATACAAACATAATTGTTGATATCAGGAACTCTGTCCAAGGTGGTTTTCCTATTAATTTGCATGTACGTACAAACAAATCTGGCTTAGTTAAACTGGTTTTATATTCATGTGCAAACACAACTGACCCCAACTATATTGTCCAGATATGAATATTCAAGTGCCACAAGGATTATAACGGTAAAAATATAATTATACCTACAGATTAGTGGAGATCCGGAGTAGATATATTTATGACAAACATGTTATCCGTACATTTTGGGCATATCACATTACATTTCGACAATATCGAAGCTAAGGTGATAATGCAACGGAAAGCATTGGGCATGTGTGAGTCCTCATCGATGAACATGAACTAACAAGCTCGCAATTCAGGGAAAATGTTTCAAATGGCATTTCGCAAGCTGTGTATGTAGATGTATGAGTATATCTGAAAAAAAACTAGCAAGCCAGACGTAAGTATGTAAATTTATGTAGATTTTATTACATTAGCAAATTAGATCGTCAAGTTTTATGACAAGCAATGTTGATTTCAACGAGAGAAAAAAGCATTCCCAAGGGCAGATAATTACAGTTGTAATAAGATGTACAGAATAGCTGATTACGACCATGAGCAAAATAATACCACGTGTTTTCAGAGAACGCCAGATACGAGGAGTACAACTGGTTTGAGAATAAAATTATCTGCTCGAATGGACATTCGAGGGATGTTCGAAAAATGCAACTGACAACTTTTTATTGACAGAATCATTTACAATAAACCTAAGCTTTCGCTGAACTAAATGCATTTTAATTTTACATCTAAGGTTAAATCCGTGTTTTGTCGCTTGTGATAGGCACTTCACTTGTAACTGAACACATACATTTCCCAAAAACGTACCTGCGCTCTACTGCCTAACACTAAATGCGATTTTTATTATGTGTGTTTAAAACTAGTCACATGAAACTAGGTTTAAAGAATGGTCTTGGTGATTCAGCATAGACAAGTTCAAAGAGGTATTTTCGTTTGAACGGTGCATATGTTCCATTTCATTATCAATTCGACGCCTTATGCCATATTTATTCATTAATTCTATTTTATTTTTGTGCACCCATATACAGTTGGTAAAATTGTCGTTTTTTGCTTGTCATATGCTTTGACCAATATTGTATGTTGAGAGATGCCATTATGGACCTTGACTACAAAAATAGCTTTCCAACAATATTTTAAACATATTCGAATTCGGGGTTATACGCCTTATATTATACGTTTAGTTTGTGGTAAGTTTTAAAAATGGAATTAAAACTCTGCGCTGATAACCTCTACAATCTACGAAAAAAATCAATCAAGTGTTCATTTCAATTTTATGTTTACCGTCCCAACAACAATAGTTTAACCACAAAACCTTTATATCATTTCCGCGCCGCTTAAAAACACACAATTTAATTTCTGAGGCATTGTTCCGTTGGTTATACGGAATGTCACATGGTGGAAGGTTATTTTTAAAACCGATCTGTTTCTTACAGCTCGGATAAATAAGCTGTCTAGTTTGACGTTTTCATCCAAACACGACTGTCACTATTCCAAATAGAATTGAAAATGAACTGTCTAATACGTCAAATTGAATTTATACCCATTGACTTTCAATTAATTCTCGAACGAAGGACAAAAATCTGTCTGAATTGTTTTGTGATGTTTTAGTAAGAAGAAGAGTCACCGTGGTGTAAGATTATACAAAAGGGGTACAGGAAGGGGTGGCAGATATTTCAGCTAGCGTGATGGCAGAGGATGACAATACGGCATTTTGATAGATTTGCATTCATTTGCTTTTGTGGTACTTAACTATAGATGATTCTCAAACGTTGTGTAATTTATAAACCGAGTTCCAAAAGTCAGACTTGTACATCTGAGTTTAAATTTATTTCTAAATGGTGTGATATTGGTAAAACAACTTACATGTATAGATGTACAACAATCTTCGAGTGATCTCTATAGAGAAGTGTTTTCTAGTCATGCCTCGATGAGTGTTGTAGATCTATAATAATAATAATAACATGTATATGGCCAACACTTATCTATCCACAACCGAATGGCATATTGAATGGAAAACAGGATATGGAACACAGAATGTAAATACGTATACTATGAAGCATATAGCGGAATATTCATTCAGATGAACAAGTACTATGAGTGTTTGCGGTGTAACAGAATCCCTGTTCGTACATGTATGTAACTGGAAGAAGAAGAAATAAAAAAGACGTATCAGAAGACAATGGAAAAGCAACGTATAACAGATGTATGCAAACTATATATCAAGCGTGATAATGTGAAATTACATTCGTATGGTAATATCTAATAGCATAAAAGGCATGAGAAACCGATAGGGAAGGTAGCACTCAACCTAACCAGCCGAACACAGAAATCAGAAACACCACAACGCAACTACCCTGAGCAATGCCCACACAAACCAATGCCAAAACGGCGACCAAATGAGGCACCACAGCCCCGGGTGTGACCTAGTTTAAAACACTTAGGACAGTGACTTAACATTATGCGACCTAAAGAGGCACAACTACGACTTGACCTAGTTAAAATAATGGACAAGATATTACTTTGATTGTGTAACATTTTGTAGATCTTTAAATCCAAACACGGAGGCAGTTTACCACAGAACACAACACATAAGCGTGACTGCACATAAATGTGTTGTAAATGGTATTGCTTGAATTAAAATTAGTTTATTATATTACAAAATAAAAACTATAAATACCTTAATATTTCCCATGCTAGTGGTTGTTAAGTTTATGTGTCAGTTTGGGTCAAATGTCTAGGGACTTGACGAACAACTGACGCATGTATATGAGGATGCATATGCCCATTCATTTGCCTCTATTTTCACCACCATGACATATGTCGGTTCTTATAATATATATTGGAGTGATCAGGGCTATTAATCGTTCTAATGTGTTTGCCATGCCGACCAAACATCATATCCAAGCGTTTAGAATGAATTCAATTCCGACGTCTAGAATACCCTAGGGATTTTGCAATAACACCATCGGAGAAAATAGGATTTACTTTTTTCTTATGCACAAGTTCATTGTGAGAACTAAGGTCTTTAGAGGAATGTCGACCTACTTCACGGCTTCAAAGCAATGCTACAATATAAGTATTTTTTTGTAAATATGCCACCATCATCTTTTTCAACATGCCGCCATTGTTTGTCAAATATGCGCCATTTCTTTGTTCATATTGGTAGCAATGCTCTCGGTGTGTGTTTTACATATTAGAATCTATTTAGACGTTCTTAAAGTGGGTAGCTAGTATAGTCCCAAAGTGCTTCCTAGATAACCATTCCTGCAACTCCCTATTTTTAGCATCTTCGACCTTTCTTATTTGCATAATCACAAATGCTTCATAGTCACGCACGTCAGCACTTTTATTAAACACGTGCAAGATGATTCTTAACTTTATTTAATTTAAAAGAAGTTGGTCATATTTGAGACCTGATACCAAGTTCTTAATAATATTGAATTTAAAAGGATGCTACTCCGGCCATGGAGAAATTATACCCTTTGGGACAATATATTGTATCCTTGTTTGATAATAAAACCGAATGTAGGGACGATAAGACAAACGCCAAGTGTATCATGGTGATATACGTACAATATGGGGACAAAACAACAATAATAGTCATGGAGCGGAACAGACAAAGCTGTGCTCGGTCGGGTAAGTTTAGTGCTGCATTCCCTGTCTGATTTCCTCATATTCTATCTATTTTGAAGAGAAATATCGTAAAACGAGACCAAATTTGGAAACCTTATAATGTGCATAACACAAATAACTAACAGGTGCCGCCTAACATACATGAAAACAAACAATTCCAATATTCATTTAACAGATACCGAGGTCTGCGTCTTCTGTATGTCCTTATCATCTTAAGATATTTCTTTTTTCTTAAGATTATATTTTGTAATTTGAACGATTCTATCTGTACGTTTTCAATTTCCGTCTAATAGTTTTAACTTGTCAACCTTCTAACCAAGATTGTATAAGCCTGCCCTCCAAAAATCTTGTTTAATGTGATCAGCATTTCTCGGTGTATTAGATTACTCTTGAAGCAAGAAAGAAAATCATTTTTACCAGGAATAATGCGATTGTTCCTCCACAGGAAAATTGGATTGTATCGCTAGAAAAGATTTACCCTGGATAAGATTAAGGCTCCTGGAGCGGATCTTCACATTTTAGATGGACTAAGAGAATATCGCGTGGTTTGGTAATTCCAATGTTCAAAAGGTTTTCAATCGCCGGATATTAGATCACTGGTAATGTATCTTAATTAACATGTGACCCTTTTTGCAGAGGTCTCGTGAAATTGGAGAGAGTAGTGTGACTAAACTCGTATAATGCCCGATTTTGTACTGTGGAATCTTGAAATGCTGTTTGTCATAACTGTTTATATAGTGTTTTTATTTTCATTTAATTACATTAACTGAACACATTACGATAATACTAGTACTTGCATTAGACATAAGCACACAGCGCCCTAACAACATATTAGAGTTGCCTCTCTTTACACCGAATGTGTTTTGTGTTAGTAGTGCTTTATCACAACACAGAATTCACCACGCCAATAACCACAGAGATTCTTCCTCCATATTCTCACGATTTGCCTGATTAAATGATTATACAATATTACTAAAGATTAAGAATATCTAGGCCCACTAGGTCATTAATCAGCCTCTCATTTCCTCCTAACATCCGATTAGAACCGGAGCCGAATATGGTGAAACGATAAATCAAGTGTTTCGTATAAATTCCCTAAACAGAAATATTCCAACACAAATAATGTGATGTTACGTATTTAAAACGATAGGCTGCGGTACAGTGTTAGTGTTGTGTAGTTTTTTTTCATCTGTGGTGTTGTTTTTTATTACAACTTCGATCTGTTAAAACTCTTAACAACATTTATATTGTAGCAAAATACCCAAGATACAAAGTTTGTTGTATCAATAGTCCAGAATTGATAATTGACTGCAAAATGATATCTGACATAGAACTTATGAACAATAGTTGGTTTGCCTCATCCTCGACACAGCCTAAAGTTTTGTGTATGATTGGTACATGCATTTTATCTACTCTAGTGAGTCAATGGCTATATTAGGTGAGTCCTCAGATAACATAAAATAACGACCTCGATAGTTCAATAATAAAGATTAGAAAATGATAGTGTCTGCCGAAAGATTTTGTTTTAACATAGCCCACGGGGATCTGAATACTGGTAAAAACAGTTGTTATTCCTAAGCCTATAATATAAAGCATACCCGCATAAATGTACTTTTTACATTAATAAATTGTGTGAATGTTTTAAATCGATACGCTGATAATGATAAAGAAGCACCACTCATGCAGTCTCACTTTGGCGAGACTGTACTACTACTGGAATTCACTTCATGGAAAATGTTCAAAAATAGGTACTATAAAATTTCTTCCAACTGCAGCCTTTATCACCAACCGAAGCCAGATAACAATCAGACTGAAAACAATTATACGTGACAGCTCGGTCGGGTAAGGAAACATATCCAATGAAAACCTTCTCTAAAGCATTTTGGACTCCTTACAGTCACAGCTATCTTAGATATACCAGTACCCAAAAAGTCAAGGAATGTCTTGCAAAAATATAACCAGCATTAACAGTTACTTCCCTTGGCATGTTCAGTTGTTTACGAGATTTCAAAAAAAATGTTTCTATGAGTTGGTTTGTTGCATTGTTAAATGCAATTTATTTCATTACCTCACAGGTGATATTCCCACAACCTTAACTATTCAAACAAGACAGTTAAAGTCGAATGATGATATCGAACCAAGTCACTTTCTAGCTTTTGTAAACCCAGAAGTCATCAGTCCTTAGCAGTCGCAATTTGTTAATCACAAAAGTTCTGGGGTTTTTTAAAAACAACCGTGTTACTAAGTAACTTTGGGTATATTTACAGGGTATGGAACTGTGTCTGCTCCTTTGTCTCGCATTGGCACCCAACTGTCTGTTAAGTACGTAAATGGAATATCATCCTGTAGTAGGAATGTTCCTGTTATGTGTGTGTAGCACGGTAGTCGAGCGGAAAGACCGATTGACTGCTGATCGAGAGGTCCCTGATTCGATCCTTGGCCCTGACCCTTGATCATTCCAGTGTTGCCAACCTAACTAGAGAAGAAACGGATGTCAACCCAGAGGTAGCATCGTGTGTATCGGTGCCGTACACCGAGCACGTTAAAGAACCAATGTGTCTCTTCGGAACGAGCTAGGGCATGCGCTCGGATACCTTGTATCACCCCACTGTCTCCTCTACTCGCTGTCCCTTCAGCAAAAACACAGGACCCCCTTGGAAATAAGTGTGTTTATGGGTTATCCTTGACCTAAAGGTTGGCTGTCTGCATTGGTCATATAAAGCATTCTATCGCTGTTCGTCAGCAAAGTCTGTTGTGCTTCTACGTGTTGGAGATTGGGGCTGTGGAAATTAACAAAATTAAACTACTTTTTTTAAAGGATCGGAATTCTACTTAAGGGCCTAATTTGTCTTAGTAATATATAGTTAGTTTGTACAGTACACTCTATCATAATGTACACGGGTAGCTCTACTTTTATTCGTCCGTTTATAAAAATGTCCATAAAAATGACATCATTAACAGATATCCCTCTTAAAGGAAACGTGTCTTGGTGTATTAATGCATTCTTTTTTAGACGCCGATCTGTTTAATGTAGAAATCAATAAGTTCTAATTATCCGATATACATCAATTTGTCATGATTAGTGTCATAAAATCGCTTAACGTTCATTGTTTTCCTTATTAGAAACTTTGCTTCAATGCTATATATTGCTACTTGAAATGAAGAATTAATGGTCTAGTGTCAGATATTGACCACATATTGGTCTCTCCTGATGTGTCGGAATTTACAAATACATTTGTACATGTAGGAAAACTGTGGGAGAAAAAATGCCAATGAACTTAATGCACGTATCCACTTAAAATGAATTTCGTTCTTATAAAATAGTCCCGACCGACGGTAACATGTATGTAATTTAGCCTAGTGTTTTCAATAAGGTCGTTTATCTACGGCTGTGCTGAAGTCGAATGTTTGTGTCCCGGTCTTGCCATCATAAAGGTGCAAAATTGTTAACATGTCTACCAGTATCAAACTAACATTACTGTTGGTAAAGTGCTAGGTTATCACTTAGTTGTTGTTTTTTCTCTGTAGGGCAGACTGTGTTCTTCCATGGTGTTGTGCTACACTCATTTTACCTAGTCTACTGTGCTATTTATTACCGTAATACGTAAGCCATGACTCGCCATGACTCCCAATGAAGTGCAAAGGGAGGTAACAATTCAACTACGATGAGTTTGCTCTTGTTCATTTATAACTTTGTATCTATTAAAGATGGTGGCAACTTGAGAAACCCTTAATCACTGCTTTTGAAGGGCATGTTTTCATCAGATTCTGGAAGTGTTCGCAGGTTTTTGGTGGTTTATTCCAATGGTAATACATTTTGTATTATAACCCCTCACTTTTTCGTAATTTTAATTTCCCATAGACAAACAGGTAGTATTCTTACTGTTACGATCAAGCGGATCAATACACCACGTGATTGAACATTTTTTTACTGTCAGCAGGGTGATAGTACTTTTTTGACAATACTTTTCATGCCACGTGGCACAGATATATATTAGAACGGATAGGCAACTCTATAAATAGATTTTTATCTGCCGAACGGCCAAATGCCCATAATGCAATGCGCGCACTCGGCCTTTTCCGTTAATCATCGTATTTTTGATATTCGGTACACTGTAAGTCGATAATATGGCGATGATCGGTAACATAATTTTTATGGCTGCCTCGAAAAAACTTGCCTTATCATTAATAATTTATCGATTTTCAAAATTAAAAAATATTAAGAAGATACAAAATGCGTGTGTCATGCAACAGAGTTACAATTTCGTGTGATTTGGAGCAAGAAACGAGAGACACGGGGGGATGGCGGCGGCTACGTCGTTTCAATTTAGTCTACGAAATATCTTTTAAAAGTATCATCAGGACTAATTTTATAATATTTTACGAAAGAGGTTTCAAGTAAAACACCAATTAAGATTTTAATATTTTTCAATCTGATGATAGGAATTTGTCATAGTTTGAACCATAGACATACTGTGTTTGAACCATAGACATTAATTGTTTTCTCGCTTCGATATTCCCGCGAAACCGTTGTGTATTCAAACTCCATTACTGGACATATAGCCAATATAATCAATGAAATATACATACACACTAATCAAGGTATGTTTATTCTTTATCTACATAGTAACATTTTCTCGATTGATTTTGAAATGTTGATTGGATTGGCAGATTTATTTCTGCAAATTTCTTGCAAAACAAAACATATAACAAAGATGGCGGATCGATGAATCTCGCCACTAAAACTCTGTGATCTCGGCAAATATCGCGACAAACGTGAACCCGCGAGACTTAAAGTCGATTTGTACTGATTTCAACTGGGTCACGTGGTACAGTGACTAATCCATATTATTAATGTCTATGCACGTGGTATATTCTTGGAAAAACAAACATGGCGGCGTATTCCACCCGCATAAACATGTTTTAGTTCGAGTTCTCCGTATCCAGCCTAGTATTTGGTGCCGAAAATATTCCAAGAGTTTGGTGTATATTACGCATTGATACTTTTCGCTACAAAGTTTACTTTGGGTTAATTGGAGTTGTTTATTTTCTGGTCGTCAGGCGTACTCGAAGAAAGTTCAATCCGTTAAATAATCAGGTAATTAAATAATCACACACGATTTCAGTACTTGGGAACAAGGAACATAGTCCTTAATTCTTATAATTCAGGTATTATACCATGAAATCGACTGCTGTAGAGTTCAAAGCTTGGAAATGAAAGAAAGTTCATTCGTACCCGTAACGATTCGTACCCTGTAAATATATCTACCAAAAATAGATTGTGGACGAAAAAAGTTCGGGGTAATAAAATAAATAACACATAGCTTGGGTAACAGTACTATCCGAGGGCTGACATTTTTACTATCACCCTCAAAGCTATGTGTTATTTATATACTGTCTTGTCGAGGGGAGTCATATAGGCATTTAGGTGCTATGTCAGGTAACGATGTTGATTTTGGGAATTGGTGACATACTAGTACGCCAAAAACAAACAGTCCTGGTGATTTTAAAGTATAAAAATACGCTCACAATTTTAATTGTAAACACTATGCGGATGCACGAGAGAAAACTAACATAATGTTAATTAGACATTTTACCCTGTCTTGATTTAATTAATGAAATGCTTTTGGTTAATTAAGTTGACGTCTCACTCTATATTAGCTTGTAAACGATGGCAGAAAATTAGTTTACAAGTTGCAAGTTTATTCCACAATAAATTGAAGCCATATAACCATAAATATCATTTGCAAATTCAGTTAATTTAAATTCTGCGAGCATCAGCATATAAATACAAAACAACGAGTTTATTTCAACAAAAGGAATTAGTTTTCTTGTATTGGAAATTTGCCCAAATTAGGATTTCGATGAATAAAAACATTATTCGGAATGATATCCGTCGATTCTTTGCTATTGGGAATTATTTATATTCGGTTATTCAGACAAGTCTTCAGACGTATATTTATGTAAAAGAAGAAGCTCAATACATATAAAAGCTACTTGCAAGACGTTTCCAGTCGATCCACAAACCTTTACATTAACGTTTGACTTCTTCAAATATCCTTTGGGAAATGGCTAAAATCTAATTTACGGCATTGGGGACGTAAAAGGCTTCCGAAGAAGCGACTATAATTAAAGAAAGTTTAAATAATCTAGCAGTGACTGTAGGGTCTTCTATTCAAATGAAGACGAGGTAGAGTTCGACTGCAGTACGAGTAAAATACCATAGCGAACAATCTCAACGCGGGAAATACTAAATATAGTATGCGTGTAAAATACGATTAAAATCTATGTTTGCAGTATCCTTAATTGAGCAAAAACATGTCAAAAGATTAAATTCCGACATTCTCAGTATAAAAGGATTGACGAGTATAAAGTACCCCTTGACCGGTTTACTAAGACAGTTCAGACTGTACGAGTATAATTATGATGTCCAGTTGTTAAAGCCTCTGTCTTGGATAAGGGGTGGCGAAGAGGGTCGGGTCCAAGATAATGCTCATTATGTCATGACCTGTAAAATCCCGTAAGATAAAATGTACACACTTCGTTCTTACGACATATTGACAAAACAGTTTGTGCGTGATGGCAATGCAGTAATACAGATATAACGGTTTAACATTTTGTTTTGTCATTATGTCTTACTTGTCTTACTTGTGGTTTTGTAATATTAAAATAGTATTATTTCCGTATGCGATAGACATGTCTCATTTGTTCTGGAATAATGCGAATGATTTAATGCCAAACTCGGTCATCTTATATCATGTTATCAATTGGCACTAAATTAAAATCGCTTCCCACCATGCGTAGTAAAAATTATATGAAATAAATAAAACATTTGTGATTAAAATTGCCAGCACTGCCTCTAGATTTATATCAGTCAGTTAGTTTTGTACATAATAACATGCTTAGTAAGAATAAAACAAAATAATTAAACCATGTTTGTGCTTCTACTTGCCAGTACTGTTCCTGGATTTATATCAGTCAGTTAGGTTTGCTTGGTAAAACATAAACCGCCTATCGCCCTGCTTATAAAGAAAATACGAAATTGTTAGACGGTATTTGTGTTTCAAATTGCTAGTGGTGTCTCTATCACGTTTTGTCTGTCCACCTTCCATTGTTTTCATATCTCATCTACTCAGACCATTGCGGCTTATCTTATAATAATACAAATTTGTCAACTAATATCCATCTGTGTCCCCTGATCAATGCTAATTGCTGATGTGTTGGTTCTATAACCGAATTTGTCTGGCTATTGTATCGTACAGCACAGACCCCGTGTTACCAGAAAGACACATATCAATAAAACTAACACGACACAAGATGAATTAGTGCCGTTTACTGAGATGTTTGCAGATGATTGGGCGACTGAGCGGTCTTAGAAAGTTGACAGAAAATATAAGTGAACGTGGCAATAGTTTAGCGTCAGCAGTTTTGGTAACTAAGCATATTTGTTAACTAATCAGGACACTATGACGTACTCGGAGTGTACCAAGGTTAGGGAACCGTTGATATGAGTCAGTCAAGTTTGACATACAACAAATCAAATTACACCAACATAAAATGTAATCTTTGACAAGCACTTGGTCCTGTCTTTGACTAGTTTCGTCGTTCATAACGATAAAAGCTAGTTCTGCTAGTATTTTAAAATTCTTCGACAAATCGTCTTTGGTCAACCAGGTTTTCACCCTTCCTCCTTTAGCAGTTCAGTTTTTAATCATTTCTTGTAATTGTGTAAGTCTTGTTAAAAGTAGTTTCTCTCAAAGTAATATGTGTTCATTGATTTTCCGAAGTTTTAGGAATGTGATATTCTTTATTTCTTTGTTTTCTTTTCCGATAAGAGTTCCGGTTCACTGTCTTAAGATGATCATCATGATGGCAAACTATTTGCTTTTCGAATTTGAGATGTCTTAGTGTTTCTTGTATTTTGGGTATAGGTAGCCCGCTTGAACTTTAGATTGCTATACCGTCGTAGTTTTCAGTGTAAGCATCAACTCCACACCAGTTGTTATCTTCTCCATTTGCCATCGATGATAAAATCTATCTGGGCTGCTGTTCTGTCATCTTGGGGAATTTCTTGTAGGCTGGGTATGTCTTTGTGCTAATACATTGTTGTTCCTATTATATATCGTATTGTTTTATTGTTCTGATAGAGCCCTCCATGTCTTTTGCCATTTACCTCACAGTCTACAGGGGGGGGGCATAACATGACGGGTGCCTGTGATTAACCTATGGTGTTTCTACACCAATGCCTTCTTATTACTAGTTCGAACTGCATTGTTACATCGTTGCTTCCAAATTGTGTAGTTGTTGATATCATTCTGTGTACCCTTCACCTTCGTCTGTATGAGTATAGCTCTGAGTGGTGGACAGTTTGCTATGTGAAGACTGAAAGCAAGCTGTTATTAGTTTGCATGGAGTGGTGTGTTTGCTTTCTCTTAGGAGTAAGATTACATCCGTGATAATGCTTTCCTTGTGTCCCGAATAGGGACAGTAAGAGTGAGTTATCACGTATCCTTCCTGTCCCTGTTCAACAGTGTTTCACTAACGCTTGTATATCAACGTTGTAATGGTCCATTTCTCGGATAACTTGCGCAGCTTTGAAAGTTTCATACTTATTTCGTACATGACAAGCCCCAAGACGGGCGGAAGTACAACGTTCCTAACAACGTTCCTAACAAACTCAGTACAAGCACAGTTTTAGTCAGAAGTGTCCATGATAACATTAAGTTGGTAGAGGTGTTTTGCTTTTTAATGTCATTAGAGTTTCTTCAACATTGAGTTTTACAGGGTCGGGTGGTTGTAGACCTACACCAAACTTTCAATCCGGTGGACCAGGTTTTCTTTTCTCAAAGCATTTTGGTCAACAACTCGTATGTTGCTAACTGCGCTAACATTAATATTACTTATGAACGTCAGCGCTGATATGATAGTATTCACGTATTATATCAGCTTTACCGCAATACCGAAATAAAACAGATATGAGAGATAGAAAAACGTGTTCAAAACTACTATACTTGACATAAACGTAGGCGGATTCAAAAGACTAATGCATGACATCGAAAGTAGAATAAATGACGTCGATAACACTTCCAACAAGGAATGTGAACTCATCAAAAAGATGACTAATTCAAATATTTACAGCTAGTTGCGCAGTTTGTGGCGTTTTTGTTGAAATATGAGCGAGTCTATTGATCAATATTATCCAGAAATGTTGAAGAAATTCCACAAGTCCCAAATGTGTATGAAAATATTTCCGTTAAATTTTAATTATATTTTGTGGCTATTCTCTCGAATTTTCGCCAGTAAAACTTAAAACCATACAGTACATCTTAAGCCGTAGAACAGTATTCCAGTTTATTATAAAATTCAGAAATATCCCCAGTAGTATCATACGGCTAGCAAGGTGAATTGTTTGCGAATGGCTGTTTCGTCTAAGCTGGTCTTAACTAAAAGGATTTTACATAACACACTTCATCATTTTGTTGTGACGTATAGTTGGTTTTATTAAATTGAAAAGGAGACGTTTAAGAAGTTGTATTAGACATAGTTTAAACGTAAAGGCGTTCTACCCACGCGTTTCTTATACCAGTGATCTACTTTGCTATTCTGTATAAATATTTGCAGATTTTATTTAATTCCTTACTGTGGCTGCATTGGCGTACACTTCTGTAACAATAATCATTGTGCTGATCATGGTCCTAATCACCCCCTCCTGGTATAAAATGTATATTGCGCTAGCTTAGAATGAGAAGGTCGCAACTTCAAAATCAATACTTTTAGAAAACAAGAAAAAACTGTCTGACAATCACTCTTTACTTTTGGTAAAACAAGCTTTTCCAACTTCAGTTTGGTCAACATGACAAGTTCCGATATTTATGAAAATATACTCATAAGAAGCGCCTTATGATCTCGATTTCAAATATGCATCAGTCTTATAATATGCATTCTAAGCCAGCGATTTGATGGGTCTTTCCCGTGTGTAGATGTGGTAGTTCTTCTTTACCCCAGTGTGTGTCTCTACATAGATTTATGGTTTGGTTAGCGCATTTGCCGTCTTATCTACCGACCCGGATTCAAATACGGCTGGAGACATTCTCATATTTTTTCTCGTGGCGATGGATTACATCAGGAATGAGGTGTCGAGAGTGATTAATATAAGCTGGAAAAACTAGTTTTACAATCAACCTTAAATAAATAAGTATACACAAATTGATAGACTCGTCTTGGTACGTTCTTGTGGAAGAGATAAAAAGTTTTCGGAACTGATTTGACCAGGGTGATGAGAATTAAAATATTGACCTCCACTAGTTTTCTTTGTCTTGTCGTTAATTTCTGTGCAAGTTAGCCTCTTTCTGACATTCTGCAACACATGTGTAGAAAATGGAAATCTGTTCGCTATAATCGCATACATTAAAATCAATTATTCATTTTGGGGTAACAATTATATTTTGTTGAGAAGCTTCAGAAAAAAAGGAATTTAAACTATCGATGTTTTGCTACGTATTATAAAGGAAAACGACTTGATAGTCAATAACTATTATTTCCATAGTAACGTACACAGCGGAGCTGTCCCAATTGTGCCAATTACTGAAGTGATTACCTCCCCTTGAGTGGCGGCAACAATAATAATGGATAATAGGAGTCCACAAAACAGCAAAACTGTAATAATTGCGATGGTAGTTATAACATAAATTACTTGATTTATGGATTTCGGAAACAAACACGCAACGCTATTCCCACTTAGCATACAAAGCCCGATTCATCAAATTAGTATGCATGTCATGTATTCTCGGCAAATATTCTGTTAGAGGTGCTAGCGGAAGAACAGACATTTACGCCAACTGCCGGAGAGATATACGAGGTCTTGTGTTTACTTTAAAAGTTGGTTGGACGAACGTTCTCGGGTCCAATGTTTATCAAAGAAGCAAACGAATATTGGGAACATTATCTGAAATATTTTATTTATAATAAGCGTTGCTTTAAATAAATACAACCACTGACCACCAAAAAAAGGGGAAAAGTAATCAAATTTTCATTCGTAGCTCGATTCGTTCAGCAAATTGTCGAATTTTTTCCACTTTCTCGTCGTCAGATTATACTTTTTCGCTATGAAACATGAATCTAAGTCCATTAATTTTTGGTTATGTCGCATGCAGTTTGTTAGAAATTCACGCATTAACGGGATTGTTTAACACGAACTTAGTGGGTCGAATAAGGAATTGTGACGAATAGTTTAACATCACTTCGGGTCGTACATTATGTAAACCATTCGTCTTCCTTCTTATTCGTACATTATGTAAACCATTCGTCCCCCTTCTTATTCGACCCAGGCTGAAGACGCTTCATTTCGCACACTTCTTTTATGTACGTATATATGCTTGAAACATATACATTGTAATACATTTTCATCAGACTTTCATCTTTGATGTACAGTATGGCGTTAGTGTGTGAACTACATTCTCTTTAATTTGGTTGGTCCGTTCTGTCGTCTGCTGCCATACTATCGTCTGCTGCAGCTGGTATCGTGTGCTAATAACGCTCTTGTTCAAATAACTTTCTCTCCGAAATAATAGTACCTTCCCTGGAGCTCCTGAGAAACGTGACGTCTCATCTGTGATAGCTCAGTAACCATAGAGTCGAAGCTTAATCCAATTTTCACTATTTTATACAAGCAAATCCTTCAGGAAGCGCTTATTCAAGTCATTGCTATGGCAACGGATACTAATTTTCTGCATTGGATTCTTCTGCTACCCTCGTGCTATACTTATGCTGAGAATTTCTGGCGAGCGCGACATTGATAGAAATGTCTTATATTTTTGTGGGAAGATTGTCTGTCATGGTAGTAAACTGAATCATTTATTGTTAAGCGATGGATTGTCCCGGTGTCAATCTGTATACAATGGGTATTGTGATAAGGTACTAGACGAATTCTTAATAAGAAGAATCTCAGTATTTGACGTGCCCGTATGTATCATCCTTATATATGATGCTCGTTCGCTTTTGCACAGGCTAGATTTATGATGCTATATCGCATCTGAAGGCTGTTACTTTCAATGGCGACGGTAGCATAATAATATTTATGTTTATTTTAGTTTTAATTAATTTACTTAGCCTTGTAACCGGGTCATCCAATATGGGCGACATCCCCCCCCCCAACTGAATTTCGAGTCATTATAGATTTAGGGGAAAGCGCAGGATACAGAAAATGTCCCAGTTATGCAGGCATCCCTGGTTCTCTGCCCAAGTTATGCAGGATCCCCTGGTTCTCTGCCCAAGTTATGCAGGCTTCCCTGGTTCTCTGCCCCAGTTATGCAGGCGTCCCTGGTTCTCTGCCCCAGTTATGCAGGCATCCCTGGTTCTTTGCCCTTGTTATACAGGCTTCCCTGGTTCTCTGTCCCAGTTATGCAGGCGTCCCTGGTTCACTGTCCCAGTTATACAGGCTTCCCTGGTTCTCTGCCCAAGTTTTGCAGGCATCCTGGGTTCTCTGTCCCAGTTATGCAGGCATCCCTGGTTCTCTGCCCCAGTTATGCAGGCATCCCTGGTTCTCTGCCCCAGTTATGCAGGCATCCCTGGTTCCCTGTCCCAGTTATGCAGCCATCCCTGTTCTCTGCCCCAGTTATGCAGGCATCCCTTGTTCTCTGCCCCAGTTATGCAGGCATCCCTGGTTCTCTGCCCCAGTTATGCAGGTATCCCTGGTTCTCTGCCCCAGTTATGCAGGCATCCCTTGTTCTCTGCCCCAGTTATGCAGGCTTCCCTGGTTCTCTGCTCTAGTTATGCAGGCATCCCTGGTTCTCTGCCCCAGTTATGCAGGTATCCCTGGTTCTCTGCCCCAGTTATGCAGGCATCCCTTGTTCTCTGCCCCAGTTATGCAGGTATCCCTGGTTCTCTGTCCCAGTTATGCAGACATCCCTGGTTCTCTGTCCCAGTTATGCAGGAATCCCTGGTTCTCTGCCCAAGTTATGCAGACATCCCTGGTTCTCTGTCCCAGTTATGCAGACATCCCTGGTTCTCTGTCCCAGTTATGCAGGCATCCCTGGTTCTCTGTCCCAGTTATGCAGGCATCCCTGGTTCTCTGTCCGAGTTATGCAGGCATCCCTGGTTCTCTACCCAGTTATGCATGCATTCCTGGTTCTCTGCCCCAGTTATGCATGCATCCCTGGTTCTCTACCCAGTTATGCATGCATCCCTGGTTCTTTGCCCTAGTTATACAGGCTTCCCTGGTGCTCTGTCCCAGTTATGCAGGCTTCCCTTGTGCTCTGTCCCAGTTATGCAGGCTTCCCTGGTGCTCTGTCCCAGTTATGCAGGCATCCCTGGTTCTCTGTCCGAGTTATGCATGCATCCCTGGTTCTCTGTCCCAGTTATGCAGGCATCCCTGGTTCTCTACCCAGTTATGCATGCATTCCTGGTTCTCTGCTCGAGTTATGCATGCATCCCTGGTTCTCTACCCAGTTATGCATGCATCCCTGGTTCTTTGCCCTAGTTATACAGGCTTCCCTGGTGCTCTGTCCCAGTTATGCAGGCTTCCCTGGTGCTCTGTCCCAGTTATGCAGGCTTCCCTGGTGCTCTGTCCCAGTTATGCAGGCATCCCTGGTTCTCTGTCCGAGTTATGCAGGCATCCCTGGTTCTCTGCCCCCGTTATGCAGGCATCCCTGGTTCTCTACCCAGTTATGCATGCATTCCTGGTTCTCTACCCAGTTATGCAGGTATCCCTGGTTCTCAGCCCCAGTTATGCAGGTATCCCTGGTTCTCAGCCCCCGTTATGCAGGCATCCCTGGTTCTCTACCCAGTTATGCAGGTATCCCTGGTTCTCAGCCCCCGTTATGCAGGCATCCCTGGTTCTCTGTCCCAGTTATGAAGGCATCCCTGGTTCTCTGTCCCAGTTATGCAGGCGTCCCTGGTTCTCTGTCCCAGTTATGCAGGCATCCCTGGTTCTCTACCCCAGTTATGCAGGTATCTCTGGTTCTCTACCCAGTTATACAGGTATCTCTGGTTCTCTACCCCAGTTATGCAGACATCCCTGGTTCTCTGCCCAGTTATACAGGTATCTCTGGTTCTCTACCCCAGTTATGCAGACATCTCTGGTTCTCTGCCCAGTTATACAGGCATCTCTGGTTCTCTACCCCAGTTATACAGCTATCTCTGGTTCTCTGTCCCAGTTATACAGGTATCCCTGGTTCTCTACCCCAGTTATGCAGGCATCCCTGGTTCTCTGTCCCAGTTATACAGGTATCTCTGGTTCTCTACCCCAGTTATGCAGGTATCTCTGGTTCTCTACCCAGTTATACAGGTATCTCTGGTTCTCTACCCCAGTTATGCAGACATCCCTGGTTCTCTGCCCAGTTATACAGGTATCTCTGGTTCTCTACCCCAGTTATGCAGGCATCCCTGGTTCTCTGTCCCAGTTATACAGGCATCCCTGGTTCTCTGTCCCAGTTATACAGGCATCCCTGGTTCTCTACCCCAGTTATACAGACATCCCTGGTTCTCTGTCCCAGTTATACAGGTATCTCTGGTTCTCTACCCCAGTTATGCAGGTATCTCTGGTTCTCTACCCCAGTTATACAGGCATCTCTGGTGCTCTGTCCCAGTTATGCAGGCGTCCCTGGTTCTCTACCCCAGTTATACAGGCATCCCTGGTTCTCTGTCCCAGTTATACAGGCATCCCTGGTTCTCTGTCCCAGTTATGCAGGCATCCCTGGTTCTCTGTCCCAGTTATACAGGCATCCCTGGTTCTCTGCCCAAGTTATGCAGGCGTCCCTGGTTCTCTGTCCCAGTTATACAGGCATCCCTGGTTCTCTGTCCCAGTTATGCAGGCATCCCTGGTTCTCTGTCCCAGTTATACAGGCATCCCTGGTTCTCTGCCCAAGTTATGCAGGCATCCCTGGTTCTCTGTCCCAGTTATACAGACATCCCTGGTTCTCTGCCCCAGTTATGCAGGCGTCCCTGGTTCTCTGTCCCAGTTATACAGGCATCCCTGGTTCTCTGCCCCAGTTATGCAGGCGTCCCTGGTTCTCTGTCCCAGTTATACAGGCATCCCTGGTTCTCTGCCCCAGTTATGCAGGCGTCCCTGGTTCTCTGTCCGAGTTATGCAGGTATCCCTGGTTCTCTGTCCCAGTTATGCAGGTATCCCTGGTTCTCTGCCCAGTTATACAGGCATCCCTGGTTCTCTGTCCCAGTTATGCAGGCATCCCTGGTTCTCTGTCCCAGTTATACAGGCATCCCTGGTTCTCTGCCCAAGTTATGCAGGCGTCCCTGGTTCTCTGTCCCAGTTATACAGGCATCCCTGGTTCTCTGCCCCAGTTATGCAGGCGTCCCTGGTTCTCTGTCCCAGTTATACAGGCATCCCTGGTTCTCTGCCCCAGTTATGCAGGCGTCCCTGGTTCTCTGTCCGAGTTATGCAGGTATCCCTGGTTCTCTGTCCCAGTTATGCAGGCATTCCTGGTTCTCTAACTTGCCAATGTAACATCACTATACAGTGTATACACAGGACCCCTACATGATCACGTCCGAAATTGTTCTTAGTAATTAGTAAGTTTGTGGTGGAGCTTGGTTTTCAAATCAACAACCAAAATACCCATCCCGGTACTATTTAGCTGGACGCCCAGCATATAAGGGAAACTGGCTTCTCTTCTCGCATACCCTCGTGGCGATGGATAACATCAGGAATGAAGTGTCGAGAGTTATAAATATCAGTTGGAAAAACTTGTTTCACAATCGACCTTAAATAAATATGTATAAAGTTTGATTTTGCTTCATCGTCAATGTAAATACAATTAAAAATACAATTGTCTTTCTTTCGCTTGCTTACATTTCACTTTTTTCAAATTTGGATGACACAATCAAATTACGTGTCCCAGGGGATGCCTTAAACATTGACAATTTCATTTCCCCAAATTTTCAGTCTGTTACTAGTGTATTAAATGAGTGAAAATTTGGGAAAGCCAAAACTGTAGTTTGTGATATAATTTCGTAGACGTGTGTTTTAATCTAGCTAGTCAATGAGCAGTAGACAAATCAAGGCTTGGTACTTCGTGTTGTTTGTGTGCTATTGAAACCATACTTATATCACACTTTTAGTGAACTTGTTTCTATAGTCATCTATGTTTAAATAGCTAATATCTTATAAGAATATAGAGGCTACTGCAATCAACAAAATAAAGCAAAATCGCGAAGACTTAGAAATTTGCTCGACACATGCCATGTGTAAAATCGATGTTCGTCTAAACGAAGTTTTACTGTTACTGTAATAGTGCGGCTCCTTAAACTTGCAAAATATCTGTTTAGTTTGAATAGATAATATAAGAAAATTGAGAAGCATATTATGCATAATAGCAGACAATTTAATCATACACAAGATTATTATGGTGAAAGTTGCTGATGTAAATATGTGAAACATGTTCGTTGTCTTATAATGAAGAGGAATTACATTTTCTATCTCAAAATTTTAATTCACTGCAGTCGTTCTAAGAACAATGTCGGTACTTAAACTTTACATTGAAACTCGGTTAATGTTGCACCTTAACAATGTATGTCAGTGGTGCAATTTCCCAGTACAGTACGCACCTTGTTATCAACTTGTTTTAAGCATTGACTAAAGTCCTTTCAAAGTCAGATGAGAACGGTTGTAAATATACCATCGTTCGGCAGGTAAACTATGTTTATCTAAGTTTAACTGGGTATACTTGAGTTAACGATAGTCGCCGATATTCTTTCGAATGGGATAGGTCCCTCATAAGTATTATTTATTGAATCGATTAGTCACTTAAGAAAACAAATGATGATTTAACAAATGTATATGAATATATCTGCTTCAAAAAAGATGATTACCTATAAACTGAGCAATGTGCACCAAATGGACAGTTAATACCCAAGTCTCGTTATCTCGTTAAAAACGGGGAGAAACTCGACGAAACATATAAAATGAGCCCTAAAAACGGCCAACTAAAACCCCTAACGGACTTAACAAATCATTAACATACAAAGGATTTATAGGAATTTCTTAATTATCGATGGAGATATAAATTGCCATGACAACAGCAGATAGTGTACAATAAAGGACATGCACATCTTATAGAACTAGCCGAACAATACCACGTGCCAAGCGCACGTGGATCTCAAACGATATTCCCCAAACGACGTCTTGTTTGAAAATCTTCCCTTCCAAAAACAAGACATATTTCTCCCGTCGTTCCTCGTTTCTCCAGATCCTAACAGCTCGCCTTTACCATATCAAGCAATTTATAACCGTCTTTGACTAACCATCAATTTTGGGCGATATCTTCTAGAAAACACGCAATAGTTACCATGGTAACGGCAAATGAAACGTTTCTTGGCAAATATTTCACAATGGGGAGAAACCCGTCTTTGCAATCCATTTGAACTAATCTGTTTATCTGGAGAGAGCACATTCTGTGGCAGACATTACGATGATAGCTTGAAGATCAGTTTTGTATCAGAGAAAAACACCGTACCCTTCTATATATGGCAATAATGTTTCATCAAGATACGTCACGATCACATACTTATACCAGGAAGATAGGACTGCTTATAAATCTACACTTCATCTTATTTTGATGAAACATAAACCCTATTTAAAGGTCTACTGTCAATTGTATTTTAATAAAATTTAGCAGGATAATTTCAAACTTTAAACATTGTATTGTCTCTTGTGTTATGATATTTGGATTTAGATAAAATCAGAAAATTATATTAAAAATATATCTTCAGTCTAAATCAAGAATGTAAAACACAACCTTCAGCATAAAAACAGAAACTTTATTATTTTAGATTACTAGCATGTTAGTTGGTGAAGCATTCAACTGTCACCCAGTAGACCCTGGTTCGATTCCTTGGTCGTCGGTTGACCGTTCGTTTGTTTGTTTTATTTACAAGTGGGGTATCATATATACGGGGTGTAAGTTGCAAGTTGCTTGCAAAAGAAACTGTTGGAAAATGTTAGTACCTGATATATTTACTAGTGGGTACCAGCCGTCAGTCATCGATGGATGTATTATTTAAAATCAGTTCAACCCAAATGAAAATTTGCCAAAGCAACTAATTATGTAATCCTAGTATGTTTCATAGATATATTTATTTTAAAAAGCAATCTCGTTAGTTTTCAATGTACATAATTATGCATTTAATTTGCATTATTTATGACTTCAATAAACCACGAGTAGAAGTTTCTGTATCAACTGTCTCAAATGCACTTTGTTGATGAGACGATTCACATGTAAAATAGTTCTATGTAATCTTGTCTCAAAAGAAGATTCAATAGACAGAATCATTCAACTGTGTATATATATAGATCGTTGTGTATTCTATTTCTCCTAAAACGATGTGCACTTCGCTTGGAAAAACACTTTAATATTCATTGGAATTATTCTCCCCAAACGTTTCCAAAAATCACTTTCCTAAAATGTCTGCCAGAGACCCGGCAGTCGATTGTTCAGGAAAATCAATAGAATTACGTGAGTCAAACCACCGAAATTGCAGCGAGGTGGCAAAACGAATTGTATTTTTCCGTGTTAGACTGAATTATTGAACGGTTCATAGAGAGAAAGAATTATTCCAGTATTACAGGAGAGTGAAACTAGTTCTGGAATTAAAGAAACGTGCAACTACAGCGCATGTCTAATATGTAGGTCGCATTTATACCAGCACAGTAGGCACTCAGAATATTAACTATGTCAAGCAATCTTATACATGTAAACTTATAACTGCTTAACATCTGAGCTCAGGTTTCAGCACACATAAAACCAAGGACAATATACACGTGTTTCATAAAAGTCATGTGGTGACCGCTTTTCTTTCGGTTGGTATTTCTCTTCAAGACGAACTAATATTGGAACATGGTGCCTTATTCACCAACGTTGTAAGTCTAAAACTCAGACTTGGACCTTATATCGCTGGCTTAGAATGAGAAGGTCGTAACTACTACTTACGACCTTATAAGACGCATGCATATTTGAAATCTCCAGTACAATGCTCTTCTAATGAGCCTATTTGTTTGACAATCGGAACTTGTCATGTTGACCAAAACAAAGCTGTAAAAGCTTGTTTTACCAAAAGTAAAGAGTAAATTTCAGACAGTTTTTTTTTGTTTTCTCGATATATTGATTTTTACTTACGACCTTCTCATTCTAAGCCAGCAATATTACCAAATGTTCTATTCGCTCTCATATTGTTATAAATGTATCGATTTGTATATATAAATGTGTATACAAATGTACATGTTCAGTGGGTAACAACAAAAAATCAGATACAACTTCACATGGTTAAATATAATTGCAAAGAAATTACAGTGATTATAAATGTTGTCAGTTGTAAGTCTAAGTCTGAGTATCAGTCTTACAATGTTGGTGAATAGGGACCCTATGTTCTGTTCCTTGGCTTTCCTTGAGAAAAAACTATACCAGTGAAATACGAGGGTTAAATGGAATTCCTAAATGAACTACCTTAAATTGTTGAAATAAGTAAAAAGAGTATTGCGATTGTAGGTGCATATACATGAAGGCATTTCGAAAGTCAATTGCAGCAGTCAAATGCAATTATTGGCACAAAAAAAACTTTTAAAGTTTTTATTCTATACACATACTCAGTAGACAAACATCCCCAAAGCGCTGTAAAACAACAAATATAACCTATTATAGCAGCGAATGTTTTTATAACAAGACGAGAAATAAAGTATTCGCTCGTCTTTGCAACCTTTGGCCGCCATGCATAATCGTCAGCAAAAGTTCGTACTATCGGTTTGTGTATTGCACGTGTGTACGGTATGTACATTCACATGTACCTTAATTATCCGTACATACACTTCTATAATTAAATAATTATCCGTAAAATAAAGTACTTGATTATTGAATTAAATTTACACAAGCTTCTTTTAATGAACGCCAAAGCGTCAGCTCCAATCACTTATTAAAGTAAACAATCCGCGTAGTAATCTAAAACAAAATGGCGGTCAAAGAAAAGTAGGTCGTCATCAGTTGTAATTGATTACATGTACTCCATGCATCTTTCACGGGTGCTTCAATAGCAAATTAATTCGTCTTTTGATACGAGATGCGTTATAGATTGATATCTGTTAATTGAAGCATATTGATTAATTCAAGCACAGGCATGCAATGTATGATTTGTCACGGTGGAATGTTAGAGTGGGAGAATTACTACGCTCTGGGACCGTAACATCAACTACTATGATTGGTTTAAAAAACTTGGAATGAAGATTGATCTGAATGTTGAATAAAATTTTGCCTTCTGAACTTAATTACAGTTTGTCTGTTAATTAAAATAGTATGATTAATGGGTGAATCGTTTGTTAGTAGGTTATATATACATGTGCGTGCCTCTATCTGTCCATCATCAGTCGTGGATTCCAAAGTAAAGCATTCTGTCATTCTGTTTCAATGGGCAGGTATTTGTTCAACTGTATGGGATCAATCCAGGTTTAGCCAGGTCATGACTTTCGATGATATTTGACTACGACAAGTTAGTTCATTTTTTTCAAACCATGCCGAACTTAGCCTGTATTTGCAAGTCCCATTTCGCTTTCTGTTGAAATTGCAGCCATATATGCATGTGCCTCCATCCGGATTTGAACACGGGTCGCCATATTTGTCGACAAGCGCACTGAACACTGGGCTACGGAGGCACTTATGAACGCATACATGTATCCAGTGTTAGTTGACTCGTGTAAGGTTAATTAAATACAAGAAGATGTATTTTACGTCAAATATATAAATAAACATATAGCACTAGCTAATACCGAAGCTACTTTCCATCAAATGTCAGCGACCGTGTCTCACTTTGTGCTAAATGATCATCGTCTATTAATGAAAAAGGTTCTCACAAACTACGTCACTTGACGCACGAACAAACCCAAACTGAGTGGGAGTCACATTTAAACGTGTTTAATATATTGATTCTGAAATGTACCGATCCCATATTTTAAAACGTCATGACATAATTCAATCAACGTGTAATGTTAGTCTGGAACGTCGTTTTTTTTGTGTCTGTGTAATTTTTAGTATTGAAAATGGTTAATCAGAAAGCCAGCCGAAGTTAATACTGTAGATTGGTTTGTTAAGGCGCATTCATTTTTGCGGATTTACCCGTGTTTAAATTTTCAGAATACATGTACATCTGTCGGGGTAAATTGCTTTCTGACAATACTCTTCTTTATCATTGGTTGCGGTCATGTCCTCTACATGAGCAGAAGATGGTTAATGATTGTCAGTGTAGGTTCGTATGTCATTACTGGTTGATACTTTATTGCACGAACGTAGGTTAAACAAGCTGAGTGTCTCACTTGACAGAAACATGTTTAAAAACTTAAAATCTTACTCAATTTCAACAATAAACCCATCATGTATATTCAGATACATAAATATGCATGTATGCATACCTATAATTCCTACTACACAAAACAACCGCATTATGAAATGATACCATTTTTACAAAACACGTAGTCGATGCTTGCTAACTACGAGTACAGTGAACATGTTTTATCCTGAACGACATGATGGCATGAAACATTATAAGACAGGATACCAGAATCCTGTCGTCATACTGTCAATGACATTCCTGATTGAAAACTTGGACAGTGCATGCAATTCATAATTGGAGCGAGTTCCTATGGGCTAATGTATAAATTGCTAGCGGTAATCAAGAATTCAACTCGAAGCGTGTTCGGATAATTACAATTAGTCCTCTTATATTGATTTGTAAAACTTTTGTCCACAAAAACCATCTGTCAGTAATGGGAAAATGACATATAAATGTCTATGATTCGAGACAAATGTCAGAAACAATGAATTTTTATATTTTGCGCAACTTTGTCAATATTACATTGGAGAGTGGCTCAAAATCATTAACATTAACTGAAATAACTATTGTGTTTAATTAGTTATAAAAACAGTACTGTTGAATCATTAAAAATAAACAATGTCGCTAGAAGTCAACCTTTAGTAAGTGGTGACCTGAACTACCAATGATCTGTCTAAGGCATCCCCTTAAAGTCGCCTCAAAGATGTATTAAATACATACACACAAAGCAACCTCCTACTTGAATCAGGCGTAGTTGGTGTTTCCAACTCGATTGGCTGTTGAAAAGGGATCATAAAGTAGCCATTGGAACCAATGTTAGTATACTTATGGATACCACTTTTAAAAACCATCAGTAATGTCACCATATATCCTCGAGTGACCATAATTCGCCTACTTAAGCGTTAAACACGCAATAAACAATGGCAAACTTCATGTTTATATTAAATAAGGTCACTTATAGCTTTTAATATAATTCCTTCCATTTATCTAACTCAAATGTACACCAATAAAATGATAAAATACTCCAAGAATTGAATAAAGCAAATGTCATAGTAAATAAAAGTCGGCCATTTTGACCGTGACCTAAATACGTCACATGGCGCGTGCGATCAATTGGGCCAAAACTATTCACTTTAGCCAAACGTCCCAATTATGAAATTAAGCCTGAGCATTGTTAAATCAAATTAAGAAAAAAATCTAGTGCAAAAACAGCATATTTGTCACTGTTGAGTGATATTTACTCTTCGTGTATTAATTCTGATTGGTCGTGCCACACGCCAGTCTCTAATGTGTAATAAATAGACTTTGGCTGCATTATAAACGAACTTTTTTTTCATCGCCATTACGGGCGTGGATCACTTAATGAATTTTAAGATAATCGCCGATAGTGATGTCTGATCTGCCGATGTATGGTCTATAGAAATACAAAATTCGATATTTTTTTTGCTATTCTGACCGTAAGATCGGAAGCAACTTTGACCGAAGATATTTTTGGTTTGACCTTAAAAATAATTTATCCGACCACGTGACTTTCATTCATGAAACTGTAAACAATGCAGACGTGTGAAAAAATATTCGATTACGTTGCACATAGCGCTTACTGGGGTATTTCAACTACACGACTTTTTGGGAATAGTGAAAATGGTATAGTTTTATGATTTTTTGTGAAAGTAATCGAAAATTACATGCTATGACCTCGTATTTTCAGAAAAAAATATTCCCGCTAAAAAAATACTATTTTGTAAACATTTTCTCAAGATATGCGCGCGCATCGTCCAAATCTCACGAGACTAGAGCCAAAACAAAATGGCGGTCGATTCGAAGGTCAGAGGCGATTTTAGGGCTCTCTACCATATATGTATATGTATAAATTTTTTATTTGTTAAATAACGTTTATTGTCTTATCTTAATTAAATAGTGAATGTAGAAATGTGAGATGTAACAAGTTTTAATGTTTCACGATAGTGCAACTACTCGCAAATAATGGAACAATAACCGAGATTCAATAATACTTCCGTCACCTCTGACATGTGTGCTGACAAGTATGTAGCTTGTAATATACTCTTTATTTGCATATTTACATACATAATTTGCATATTTACATACATTAATCGCTTAATTCTTAATCTAATTTGCATATCTGCACGCAGAATTTTCGGAAAATAAAACATCGGTGCATATCAACACAGTACTCATCAGAAGCCAGAATATTGCTTTTTATAGTTTTGATACCCAACTTTGTTGTCTCTTATATCATTGAATATTCAGATCGACTGCCATAAAAACCACCCCTGATTCATATCAAGCTATGAAACCAAGAATCGTCAATGGAAAATGCATTAAAACACGATGTAACTGTATTGTATCGACGCAGATAAAGTTGAATGTTTGCTACAGACATAATCAAGTGAAGGTTTTATCAAAATACATTATCAGTGTATCGATGCACTATAACGTGGTAGGAACGTTCTAATTAATTATGTATAGCCGGCATATGCTATTTTCTGTAAACTAGATCGATTTCTTACATGACTTTAGATAAATTCAGATTCTCCGTTGCATGTATTACCGGCGGTTACGTTGTACATGTATTTATACCCACAATTAGGTATGAATGATTGATTCATTGAATGAGAACTTAACTATGTATAAACACGAACAATAGTCCACAGATCTGATTCCAGCATGACACATTTTCCTGACTTTGGTTATAGTTTACACTTAATGATGAATGACGTATTGTTGTTTAGCTTAGTAAGTTTAGCTATTGCGTTTTCAATAGAAATTATGAATTGTGATCTCCCTTTCGTTTTTTTGCATGTATAGCTTGGCTAATTTGACACGAGCCTGACCTTTTGATTAGGATAATTTAACCGTCGAAATATTACCTACGTTTACAACACCGATTGTATGTTTTCATAATCGGGGAATATCAAGAAGACGCTCGAGATATGATAGAAACACAAATTTGAAATACCGATATCGCACGATTTACTTGCGGAAATTGATATATTCAAAGCAAGAACCTTGTAATATATTCTTGCATAAAGGTCAGGTTTAGGTCAAAATAGCCAAGCTATACCAATAGAACACAATACACAATCATATCATGTCTGGTAAATAATCACTGGCACTACAACGAGCATGTTATGTGTACGAAATGTTCCATTGCGGCTCCGTTATAGTGCCAACCTTTCGAAATGATAGACATAGTGAGTGTTGTTCTTTTTGTTCTCCTGAAACCTAAACTTCATGGAACAGTAGCGCAAACAGATGACATGTTTTGGCTTTGTTGTAATGCTCAATATTCAGAAGTACAGTGGTTTACGATTCGAAAAAAGCAGGATTGAATTATTTTCACTAAAACGAATAGAAATACAAGTGTACCATCTTCTAAATATCATTCCTGAATGCAATTTCGTTAAGTAACTGACGAAGCCAAAATTAAAAAACGACAGAATAAATAAATGCTTTACATCTTCGATTATTTTGAACTTTTCTGATTTCATTTTTCAAACGCCTACGTTACAAAAAACATTTCCATCTCAATTCTGACTAATGTCTTTAACCTCGGCGTTCGTTCCCCCTTTGAGGGAATCGATAGTGTGCTGTTGTTACATTTACGAATAAAACAACACAACAATTGTGTTGGTTTCAAAATTGCGTTCTGTCGCTCAATAATAACACGTTAGTTACTATAATCCGTTTAAACCGGATAACGTGCCCTAGGTAACCACATGACAACCTTGCTCTATGTATTCAACTACCTGGGTGTACGTGGTGCATAGTTCTTGACTGAATTGGATGTTTGTGTTTTCTCAAAAACACTTTTTTAAACAAAACAAATTCCAGTATTTTGTCCATTGTTTAGACTTTATCAGGTTTGTAACATGTTTCTCTAAACACAAATTTGCCGAGCATTCCCAGCTTTCTGCTGAATATGGCAGGCACATGTGTGCCTCCACCCTGTTTTGAACCCGGGTCGCCAGATTAGGCGGCAAGCGCGCTATCCACTGTCCTATGGAAGCCACCGATGGGCCTGTAAGAACGTATGTCTTGTATTGTATCAGCCTTGCAAAGAGCAAATAATCAGACGATACAGCGACAACTATCACTGATAAATCTGCTCATGTGTTTTTAATTTAACGCGAGAAATACACAGCACCCTGAGTGATCCACCATTTAGAGATATTATTTCATAAACGGCTCAAAACGACGTCGACAACGGGTTTTATACACGCCCATATAAAATATCCTCCCTTATTGATAATCATGATATTGTCTGGTAATACATCCAAAAAGCTTTTAAATAAATTGCGATAGAGTCTGTATCAGTATGCATTAAGCCTCGTCGCCGGTGGATACGAGGAGATGTGTTCCACTATATGGCGGTGTTTAACAGCAATGTCATTTAACCCGATTCTTTGTTAGTAGAGCATGATTTTGCACTCTTCGTTATGAGTTTGGCCAGTACTCCCTTCAATGAAGATAGAGCATGATTTTGCACTCTTCGTTATGAAGTTGGCCAGTACTTCGTTCAATGACTTGCATACAAATGAATTAATTTTAGACCTCCATTAAAAAGTATCAGTAATTGGCTTTCTTTGACAATGGGTTTCATTGTCCGCGTGGAACAATATTACATGTTGCCATGGTAACGTTGGTCTGTCATAATACGAGTTTTACAGAAAAACGCTTTCCACAGATTCGCCTTAATTGACCAAGGACGCCACTGTTATAACTATTTGAGTGTGCTTTATATAACCAATGTCCACACCTAACATTTCATTTCTGTCATAAAAATTAATACTGTTTCATGTCTTTATGGTCAATGGTATTTCAGTGATAATTGAGACTTTTAGAATATCCGGTCACATGGTCCTGAAATCGGACGAACAAGCGGTTCCCTGGAACTAACTATGCTAACCGTCAAGCATGGGAGATATACTAGTGCCATTTTAACAAATTTTGTATTATGAGTCGCGGCATGGGATCGAACACGAGACCTCCTTTGTCACTGGCAATGGACGCTGTTATTGGCCAAAACATTCAAAAAATGGTGTTGGATAAAGACAAGCTGAAGATGAACCGGTTGGTAACTACATCCAGTTAGTAGTGTGTATCAGGTCCCGATCTCCCGAAACATCTTAATTAGAAATCTCATCTCAAATTGAGATACCATAAAATTGTAGTCTGAGTTTAAGATAAAAATTTAAGTTCAAATTCTTAAAATTTTACTGTTATAGACTAAGAAAAGTGATTTCTGTTTCTGTGTTTTGTGAGTAAAGAGTCCAAAGGAAATTATCTCAATGATAACGTTACATGTCAAAATTTGAGATAAGATTCAGCTCAGATTGAGATGTTTAGCGAGATCGGGTCCTTCACATATTACGTTAAAGAATCGTTGTGTGTTTTTGGACGAAGCTAGGGGAGCATAATTTTATATGGATGGCTTGTATCACATATGTTTTCTTTCTCTTTTATCATCGACCATTTAGACACAGCAAACAGTTTTATTATTGGCAGTCGAATGCAACCAAACAATCTCGAATGCCGGACACAACATTGCACAATTTATAAAATGACTGTTCTTTATTTCTACAAAAATAGTTAAGGTATATTTGAATATGCCATTGGAAATCTCTACTTAAAATTACGTAATATAAATACGTTGTTTAAATGGAAGACTAGTTACAAACTCTGTGAGTCAGAACTTCAATGTTTAATAAATCATGAATGTTCTGTAGGAAAGAATACTTTAACCCATTGTCCACGATGATGATAAGTATACATATGTTCGGTATTGTGTGCGCACTTTCGACACACAGATGGACAAAACCTAATTAGTTGAATGCATAATTTATTATTTCTCACGCCAGTCTGTTGGATCGGATGAATTAAATAAGAATCGACCGATAAAACAAGCCTAGTTAATCAGAGTGTTCAATAAATCATTGATTATTGATTCGTTTTCAGTGCTTGAACCAATTTTGGACATTTGGTGTATTGTACGAGGCAATCTGGTCGGTTATTACAGAACATATCCGATTGTACGCCGTATTTGTTTAATGGGAGTCCGTTAAGAGAAATATGCGGGTCACTGTGAGAGTCAGTTTCATATATTTTGCGCATTCGTGATCTTTTAACATAATTTCTAGAACAATAGCGATGTTTGACCACTCTAGACGATGTCGAAAATGCATAAGAAGATAAAACGCAAAGAAATGTCGCCTACGCGGTAAGTGAAAATATTTATCATTTTAATTGTGTATAAACGTCAGCGTCATAAATTCAACCAAAGAACTAAAAATAGGTCTTTGATTCGACAATAAAAAAGCAAACCCGAAATGCCTACATTTTGTTCCAGATTTCATTCAAAGACATCGATCCATGTAAACATTCGAATATACAATAAAACATGAAATGTGTCGAATTTGCATGTTTGCTAACTTTGCGTAGTCTTGATAGTGGTTTGTCTAAGCCTGCATTTAACCGAGAAACTTACGACCTATTTAATGAACATTGGACTACTTTTTTCCACGACGTAGTCTGAACGTTTGACACACATTCGCTGTGAGTTTTACTCTAATATCATTATAGGATTCCATATGTAGGAGGGCAGATGGTCATGTGTCTTTTTGTTTCAAATCTAGTTTTATTTTCTAAATTCGTTCTGGATTTGACATCTGCCTAAGTCCGCTAAATCATGTTGTGTTACATAGTATTCTTGCGTGAGTATAAATAAATATAGTTTATAACTTATTAACAAGTTTATCAAAAATAGGCGTGATTATTTAGTTTACTGCAGATTATTCCATTTTAGGTACATGTACACTTTGTTAGGTACATGTATACTTTGTTAGGTACATGATTGTATAGTTTGGTCATACCACTAAAGTTATTTTGGAGACTTTTGAGTCGGAAATAGCTCATTCGTGAGCCTTTGGCTATTATCCCGAAATATATATTTATAGTCAGAAACGTTCTAAATCCGCACAGACAATGATCTGCGTCACGCGCTGGGTTACAACACAACTTTACTGAAATTTGGAACCTCATTTAACAGATTATTCGTCTTTTCTATGACGTATGCATTTTATGAGCTCAAGAAAAAAAACATAATCTGAAAATGGAAGTTACAATCGCAACATCAATATAGTTGGCTATTTTTTCATCCTCCATCCCCACGAGGAGTTCCTCGTGTTTTCTGGTGATTTAAATGCGAAACAAACTTCGGTTCGAAGTAATAACGTTAACATCCCATTAGACTTGGTAAAGCTGCTGACCAACCCAGACTTCCGCTGAAGAGTCAAGCGTTTGGTGAACTTGATTGTCTTTTTACGGAAATTCTATAAAAATTCTATCATCTTAGTCGGGAAATTATGCAAATGTCTCACATAGAAATGAGGGAATAAAAAGATGACATGCTAATATCGAATTCCAAACATTTCTTCGCCACGATGTTGAGAACTTCTGTAGACGCTTGAACAATTTGGCACAGGAAGAGAGCTCGCCAATTTGCGACTATCGACTCGCAGAGCGATCTGATTGGATAGAAAAGTCGGAATATTTGGAAAGAAAGGTCAGCTGACGGAACAGACTGCTGAATATTGAGCCCCGGGATGTCGTCTTCTTTGAAACGAACACTTTCTTATGGATAAAGAAGGCAACATGATATTAAAAGAATTTTAATTTTCGTATAAGTGCGCGCATTAAGGTAGATAAAGAAGAAAGAACTGCGACTGTGGGTGAACAATATTAACATACACAGATATATGTTGGTACAGACTTTAAACGACATATTTTGGAAATTTTCAACAAGAAATTGATGACAAAAGAAAGGAAATCGTTCCATACGTGAAGCCACATGACGAGGTAAGTGTATTTAATAAAGATGTTAACGCTTCTAAATTTTGTAATTTGAAGAAACTTAAATACGAAAAATGCAAATAATTTGCACAAAAATTTCCCTTATATTTTGTTGGCATTTCAACACAAATACAATAATATTTTTTATTTTTAAATACGAAATCCAGGATGAAATCTGGAATGAAGCAATAAATCTTAACCCACGAAAAAAGATATTTGGCATTTTCTTAAATAAATTTCAAAGTTCATTTTAATGCCATCTTGTCTTATTTGTAATATGAAACAATTTACTGAATAATGTTGATAGTTTCTGTTAATTAGTTAATATATCATGGTGGCCGATGATTTCTTAGAAATTATAAAAACAAACACATTTTTAAAAAAAAATCCATTTCTAGATTATCAAGTTTTAACGTATCAATTATACTTTGTATTTCTCGTATTTTAATGTCAGAGTATTATGTGCGGTGGCTATCGCTATAAAATGCAAATATTTTATTATTATTCGTAATGCTTATCTCTAAAATAGCATTGGTGTGCACAATGTATAATGTACTACGAGGCAAATACTTCAAACTATTGAGGAAAAAAGACAAAAATCCATAATTTATAGTATGTACTATTTTTATGGCTGTTTGCGGATTGTCCAATTCAAACATTTAAACATTTTCTAACCTTTGTCCTTAAGTAAATGGATAATCTTAATGCCTTTTCTTCGCATAGGTCTTGAACATTTGTGAAAATGTACTTTTATTACTACTAAATCTGGTCCGTTCAACCGCATACGTTAAGATTTACATGAGCTTCTAACTAAATGTAATGACATCTGTTTGGACAGCCCCTTTATTTTTTTTATGTTACAACTCGTGATAAAGAAATAAATTTATTTATAACATAGTACATGTTCCATCGAAAGTAGATAGCATCGTGAAAGATATTATTTTATTCATTATGCTATTTTATCTATATTTTTATTCATGCAACGCTTGGAATAATTGCTAAGACGATAACATTTATGTTTAGTACCATTTTTTAAGTTTATTTCTTTCGAAGCGTTGTTACTGTGTACTTTACATGTCTATCAAATCTCGGCGAAACAATCTATGGCATAAGAAGGTACTGTCCACAATCTGCAAAACTACAATAATTGTTGTCGTCTCATTTTCCATACCAATACGGGGCAATGCGATTATAGTATTCTGCTGAGTGGGTCATTAATATTGAAACGATTTGTCACCAATGTACGCAATTATCATCGGCAAACAAAAGATAGTGGACCCACTATATTGATCTGGATAATTTCTGAATGTTAACTACATTATAGACAGACTAGGGTGATCGTTCATAACGCAATCAACCCATCTGGCCGAGTTTTAACATTCTTTAGAAACATCTCATCACATAATTCCGCCAGATGTGAAGTGAGCAGACGACAGTGTCATCTAAGGGCGCGTGCGGAGTCACGTGACGCTGGGTAACACTATTGTCAATAATCGGGTACCGTTATAGCGGGACATGGATGCGAGGGGCATTATCGTAACGGGAACATTAATCAATATGATGCATACAAAATCTAACAGATTCTTGAATATTTTCCGAGTCGGTAAAATGTATCTTTCGTCCCTTAAAAGAAACGACCTCATCCGATTCGGATTGGATATCTCATCCCGTGGATCAAGATGGCATTAGAACGCGCTTTTACGACCTTATTACAAGTCGTGTGACCGAACATGTTTTCTTAATTCGGAAATTAACTGCGTGCAACGACCCTGAATGTTAAATAATTCATGGGAAGATAAAAAGACTAAAATTGAACGAAGATTCTTAATTTGATAGTATTGTTTAGCCCATTACGCCGCGACCTTGTCGGATACTACAAACCCCGCATAATAAATAAGACAATTGGATGCTTTTGTCAGTAAAAATGGAAAGTTTTGTCATAAAATTAGATTAAATTACAACAATCGGAAGACATTTAATCATAATTATTCTACATTCGCGCGAATCGGCATTTGAATTTTCTGAGTGTTCTTGAAAAAAAGTCAAGGGAGTGTCTTTATAACACAAAAAATATAATCCATATTGGGGAAAAGGTTGGGAATAAATCACCTAAATAGTGTGTTTTAGTAATAATATTGAATATTGATGCTACAATATTATAAAATAACCGCGTGAAAGTATACCAACACAGTGTAACTAAATCCGGCCACATTCTTCCAGTATGAACTGTTATTATTCTGAAGATGAAGCTTCAATAAAAAAATATACATATTTCCTTTTCTTTTAAACTGATTTCTAAATCATCACGGGGAGATATTGCAACTCTACCACGCAAAATGACTCATTGAAATGATATATTATTTTTAAAAAGCGCTATTAAGACGTATTTAAGGCAGTATAAAGTTATGAAATGCATTTCTACTTCTGAGCGATGTGTTTTGTGACCTATAGCGCACTTCCATCGACCTGTTTCAGCCTTGACTAAATGTCATAAAATGTCTTTGATATTCTATTTAACATCACCGGAACACGCTTTTAAGTTAGAGTACTTGGATCAAATAATCAGAAACAAAGAGACGTTTTTAAAGCACAAAATAATGCTTCTCATTAACTTAGATTTCAAATAATGGATTTTATATTTTTGCAAAAATTGTAAATGTGAGCCCGCAAAAGTCACTTTAGAGTTACCGCGATTTTAATGGATACACATAGCCTTTTACATTCATTTAAAGGGAGTCAAGTGTACGTAGGTTGTTCAAAATCGTGTAAACTCTCATTTTAAATAGAAATCGTACTGAATCTGTCTTGATGTAAAATGATTTGCTAGGTAAAGAATCAAAGATTTCTAAAGATTGTATTTTATTTTCGCTGTTAAAAATGACGGCCACCTTTTTGGTCTTGTCGTAGTCGCCGAACTTAACTTTAATGGAACATATGTGAATACTACATTATCATCTCAAGTTACATATGAATTTATAACAGTCTAGAAAACGTTGAATAATACTATGAACACTCACATTTCCACATGAGTGATGAAAGTGGTAAACACGACAAAAACACTACATTCAAAAATTAATGAAAGAATAAGATATTTTCTGGACGGTATATACATGACAATATGTAAAATTATTAGATGAGTGAATGGATTAAAAATATTGAAATATTCATGCTCACAAATTAATGTTAGGATGGGTGTGTGTTGTCGCATTATACAAAATATCATCACCGTTAATATTTTATAACAATTATTTTACTATACTAGGTTACCGATCTTTTTTCTAAAGTCCTCGTCGCCTGTAAGGATAGAGATCGGCGGCGCATTGTCATCATATTTTTTAAACTTGTTAAATGCGTCTGTAATTGTACTATTAACGTTTCAATGTTTCATTTTATCTTAGAGATGGTAGCAAATAAATCGAATCAATTCCTACCTCGAGGCAGTTTACTCGCGTGTGTTCTACTTTTTTTACTACTTTTGCGACATCCGACCATATGGCCGTTGTCTAGTCGTGGAAATTTAATTCTATTCAATTGTCCTTTCAAGGTGACACAGTGCTCTGTCAACCTGCATGTGGTTAGTGAAAATAAACCTTTATTCTACATTGTGTCTTAATTTAAGGTCGACATGTATATAATGCGGGTTGCATGATCTGTTCAGTAACGCGCATGTATGTCACGTGGGTTTTTTTTGGCACGCGTTTCTGTGACATCACTGGCCTGATAGCACAGACACTAATCGTTAACGTCCGTTAGCCAAGTTTTATTCTACAATGCAAGGTGTAGCGTTACTTTACAATGTTTTTTTTTTATTTTATTTTTTTTGTTTTTTTTTGTAAAACATTTTTTTAACAATTTTTACAACAACAATTACTCACACACAATACCTGTTGCCTGATAGTAATTAACGACATTTAGTAAAATATAGCAGGACGTTATTAACTTACATATTACTTGTTATAAAATTGTTAAAAATGGACTGGAACAATTTTATATGCCTACTGGTCAGCTTAACAGAAACACAACTTTATTTATTTATTTATTTATTTATTCACAAAAATGACAGTATTTAAGAAATAAAGGATGACAAATACAGTTACATTTATATTGTAATGAAGGAGGATTTCACTGTTGTTTTTTTTAATTTTAACTTTACAATACTATTATACTAGTACTATATTATTATATTATCGTCACCTTAGACCAAAAGGGTCAAACCCTTTTCTTTATTTGTTAGCAGACACGCCTTTTTATTCTAAGGTAAAATAATATAAATAGATTTAATTCAACCTGTATAATTATAGAAATAGCACAACCCGATCCGCTTTATTCAATGGAGAATTATGAAACCGAAAAAATGTGTTTATTTGACGTTTCAAGTAAAAAAACACTCACAAACTTTACTTGAAATAATTATTTATAATAAAATTGTACTGATAGTTTTACTAACATCCATGCAAAATGTAAACTGCGACCGTGACCGAGTGGTTAGGGTCTCATCCTAGAATTGACTGGCCCTTTCAATAGGAGTTACACTATAATAAACGAACTTTTACAATATATAGTCACACAAAGTTATATATGAAACACTGAGAAATATAACATGTATGTTGTTTATATCGACTGGACGTGTACTCTGCATTAAATAAGTATATGGGATAGCGCTGCATATAAAACTGCATAAACATCTGGTTACCTAGGTAACGGAATTAACGTGTACGATGACATATGATTGTCTAGACAATACACTTAACAATAATGGATTATCACTTTTTATCAGCAATATAATACTTGACTAAAACGAAAAATAAACAAAAATAAATCGGTAATCGTCTCAACTGCTGTACTGTTACTACCACGTCAGAAAGTTTAGATGCGTGCGATGCGATATTGTAAATAGTAGGGCACAAACCAAAGCCACACAGCTACGGCGGCAACTCTTATTATAAGGAACACAATATAACTGACTGGATTGCCGAGATAATGTTTTGATGGCAAACCTAGAGCGATGTTCACCATTGCACCCCGCGAAACACTTCATATAAATAGCTTGTTAACAAATGACCGAAGTGCTCCGAATGTGTGTTTTCCTTAATAACTGGCACGTGACATTTTGGTGCAAATTTTGGCTTTATGTTTTACCTTCGTTGCGGTCTGTAAGTTGTAATTACAGAAGAGTAATTTTACTCTGAAATTTTTCTTTAAAACAATATGTTTAACAAAGATGTACAATTAAGAAGCAAAGATATATAGAATTGGCTAGTTCAATGCAATACATGTATCTTATTCTACTAAAAGCTATTATTATACTATGTTATATATACATATTAATTGAGAAAAAGTACTTATTAGACGCTATAAAACATTGTATGTATTAACATTTCCACCGAGCACATGACCAATGCTAACAGCGGCTCATAAAATATCGCACATTTTTACAACCCCGGCAAAACTACCCCAAAATCTATGGTATTATCTACTGCCAGAGGTTTTCTTCCTCTTACATGATGTTTCAATGTTAAGTCACTATTCATATTTCTAAATAAGAGCTATATATGTACGCATTAGGCACGTATTCTCGGTGAAACTAAGTATAGAAATTTGGTAACATCCTTTTGGTGGCTGTGAACAGATACATTCGGCAACTAGGCGTTTTGCTAAGAAAAATAACGTCTTGTCCCTTTGTTTTGTCGTCTTTCTCAATGTTTCCACCATTTGTAGTCATATCCGAAGGCTTATTGGCTAAAGCAGTTTATATTAACTACGAATATTACCAACAACTTCCTTTAATGTGGAGGAAATGCCAAAAGCCAATGTTATAGTAGACAAACCCGACCTATCAGGCCACCACAATACTATTGTCCGTGTCACGCTGGTGACAAAAGAGAGCTCTGTCATCCTCACTGACCGAAGTGGAATGTAATATATAATTCACTGGGTGGACACACCCACCAGCCCGTACATGTGCAGTTTAAATGAATAAACTCTTTTCGCAACGAAAACACACATCTTTTGGAGTTTTGCTTATTTACAAGCTAAATAGCCGACAGCTTAATGAAATATAGACGAATTAGAGACGTTAATAGAAATTGGATACCAAATTCATCCGGCTAGCTGCATTTTGTTCATTAACAATCAATCGCTGAAAAACGGAACTTTCTGATAACCGGCTTAAATAGCCAACATCCCATCAGTTCTGAGAACTGTTGTACAAACAAACAAAGAAGTTCACAAGTGGATTACACTCCTAGGAAATTAAAGATTATATCAAGTGTGCTCTGGAATTGGATTTTTCTGAGTCGAAATACGCTACGATTTGATTGATTTCGGTCGGCGAATGTTAATAAAGCCATCATCTGACGGGAATGCCTCGCAACGATATTTTGTAGGAAAGTCCTAATTGAATTAGGAAACCTATAGGTCTCGCCTGAACGAATACCAAATCAGACCCGGCAAGCCTGAAATTGTTTTTCGTGTTTTTCGGTTGACGCAATATGTGGTGGCACATCAGTATTTCTTTAATTAACAAAACACGCGACATGAATGGAAAATTGTTGTTTTAATCGATGATGTTCTACGGACAGAAATGTAGTATGCATACTACTGAATGCATGGATATTCATGTCATGTATGCGTATAGTGTTTGGAATTACGCGGTCTTTGACATTGCAATACTTCTTCACGTGAGTCAAGTAAGCTTGTCGTAATGATTGGTGTACGTTCAGCCCCAAAACTACTTAAATAGAGTACAATAGAGACCAAATGCATTTTAATATCAATATGTGTTTGCAATATGGTTACATTAACAGCTGTTTGACTTGTCTAGTTTTAATTGTGACCGTTCCGTTAATTCCGCACCATTTCGTTTAAAGACACCAAATCAGAGCTAGCATGCCGCATTAACGTATTTTTTTACCGGAGAGTGAAATCTCGCGATAGAACACGAGATGATAGCACTCGGATATATAATTTACTTGAGTGTATTGCACTAGCATGTTTCAGGACTCCATAAGAGTCCTCAGACTGAAATGAATGGCGTTTCCAAGACAACGGTGTTTTTATAATGAGTTACTTTGGCTTCTCAAGATGCTATTTTGTCGATGGATAGAAGAATTTGGTGGCAGTCATCATTAGGAGAAATTAAGGAACGGGTTAGGAGATAATGTTTTGTAGGAACTCGTCTGTGATAAGTTGCTTGCCGAAAGTCTCTTAGAGAGATTAATTAATCTCAAGTTAAAACTTAATACACCAGCGGTATAAAATGAGTTTTCTTCCAATTAAATCACCCTGAGATGCTGTGTAAAATTATCTGAAAGTTTTTAAACCGTCTGCAATGGATCAGAGAAAACCTGAGCTTTTTTGTCATTTATCATGAGACAAACTATCATTAAGTTGTTTGTTTAAAACATTTTCGACCGAATTATGCCATTAACTATTTTGAATAATGCTACATTTTTATGCGGTCCGTAATTTTCCCCCGGTGCTCCGTGTAGTATGTTTTATGTCTTTGTTTTAGTGACGTCTTGCCTAGCAATAATGATAAATATTCACGCAGTTTTATTGCACAGTCATTCGTCTCATATTGAATCGTCGTGTTAGGCTAGACTGTAGCAAATTTAACATCTGGGTAACTTGGACGTATTTTATGGACGCTTGGAAAGCGCCTTCATGATCTTGATCATCCTCTTTGTAATAACAGACGCGCTATACAATTATGACAATTTCATGCGGCGGAGAAGTCGCTTAAATACTTTGGCATGTCACTTTTCCATTAGTGTGCTTTTACTATTCACAATTTAAGCTGACGTCTACAGCGAAATATTCCAGCTAAGAAACCAGTATTTACTAGCATACGATACGTTCTCGACCGGTTGGACGAGTTTTTAGCCTTTCAGATAATGGATGCTTGTTCTATTGTCTAATGTTTCCTTGTTGAGTAGCTAAAATTACCCGCCACTGATTGGCTGAGCTCAAACCCTCTTTATGTAGACAAAGCATTTTAACACCATATGATTTTACCGGAATTTACTTGTTCGACGGCTAATTCTCATTGATGTAGCTTTTGTCACGTGAACAAGTAATTGACATCGATTTATTTCTGACGTTTATGGACGTACAATGTCCGTTTCTAATCCTTCAGTCGGTCAATTTAGACAAAAAATATTGTGCCTCCTCGAAATCTATGATAGATCGGTCTGGTGATCTTACAGTGTAGTGTGGGGAACCAGTTCTATATTTTTTTGCGTTTGTCGACCGACAATGGAACCAGTTCTATAAAAGTTAGATCTTAAAGGCAGGGAACCAGCTCAATAAAAGTCAGAGCTTGAAGTATATAACAGGGAACCATGCAACGTTTGCCGACCAGTGAGATAATTAGAGACATAGAAACCCCCATGTACTTAATTGCTGTCACCTGAAACCTTTGTTACATGACAAAGTTCCGTGCCTAAGTGAACGAGTATTGTCGAATGATTGATAAGTATATAAATAATAAAACTTCATCGTTATTTCTCGGTTTCTTTTCTAGGAAGGTTGCAATTAGATGACAAATAATGAAAGCTTTTAACGCTTGCGTACAAACGGAACACTTCGGTTATTTATGAAACTACACTCGATGTATTATGACGCTTAACAATGTCTTAAAAGTTGACATTTTATACGCTGCAAAAAAAGTCGGCGTAGTAATTTTCTAACGACTGATTTGAAAGCCTACCAATGTCCGTGTTAAGAAAATGGATTGGTCGAATGCTTTAACAAGTACACACGTTTAACCTATTTAAAAGACTGTTCTCCCTTTCGTCTTGGTGTTTTCTTTTGTTATCCCTAAAAGAAGTCCGGTATCGTTCGTCTGAAAAGAAGTAGCATATTGCTTGTTAAACGAAATGAACACCCAAATGTGTTGAGTACAAACTAATTGTTTTGTGCCATATGTCCCATTGCTAGCTCCTGGCAACAAACTATCACTTTATAGCTTTTTGCCAAAAGCTAACCTTGCATGGTTAAGCTACATCGTTTTGTCGGACTATTTATCTGGTGGCATCATACACAATGTACGTCAAAAGGAACGTCAATTATTATTTAGAGGCATTATTATTGTTGTGTTCTGACATGGCGGTCGCTGGAACACCTCGTTGTAGAAATGAGGAAACGCCGAACTACACCATGTTTTGGTAGCTCAGTGGTTAGCGCGCTTGTCGACTTAACGGGCGACCGGGTTCAAATATAGGTTGAGACACACAAATGCCAGTCATTTTTCAACAGAAACCAGACTGCCAAATAAAGGCTATACACGGCAATAAAGGCTACGCTCGGTTAACACTTGGTTACCTAACCATTGTTTTAAATGTACGACACTTTAGACGGCCACAAGAATATTAAATATTTTAAAACAACTAAGAATAGTTTGAAAAATGTCTAAAAAGGAGTTGTTGATATCTCATTTTTATCATAAATGACGGATTTTTACGAAGAACAATAAGTATCAACCCGCAGTTTCGAACAAAATAAGCTTTAAACTGATATTTCTTTTGAACTAACAATAAGAGGAAACCGTTTGAAGTCAATGAAGGGTAAAAGGTGGTGTACGGATACATACATCCTTGATGTACTGTTTGTGTATGTTGACAGGAACAGTTGCAAAAATATTTATGCAAATGATGACATCGTCCGAAAATAAGCAACTTTTAAATTTGAATCGGCAACATGTTGTCCTCATTTGCCTGCTTTGCTTTGTTTGTGAGCTAAGCCTTTAATATCGAAAACCCTTATACGAAAAAGCTTTACTTTTATAAACTAGTGTTTTCTACTAGATATTATTTAGTACCCATAGCAACTAAATTCTGCTTATTAAATACATAAACTTCCATTCAAAACTGTCTTGTTCGTGAGGGTTGATCAGTAGGTTCGGGGAAAATGAGATTTGTTTTGCGCAAATTTTACTTGTAAGCAAATATAACTTTATCCTTATCAGATTAACCAAGTGCTACTACTGAAACTGTGAAACTTGCTAAAGATGGGAATGCTTTAATGATACTATTTGTTACAATTCCATTTACAATATGTTCCTCTAACTGCTCGAGAATAAAACAAATGTCCACCGAACTTGAATATTTTCTATGAACTTTTTTAACCTTCCTCTTGCAGATGCGATTACTAAACCAAGACAAACTATTGGCTGAAATGACAGTATAAGTTTTTTCTCTATCATAAATGTACTTCTATCGGTATTCAAATGTTTCACTAAGATGTTGGTCTTCCATTGATCAGAGGTATTATTCAATATGAGTTTTGTTATTGCAAACAACATGGTTATGTGAAAGTTATACTAGTGCATCGTACTTTTGAGGCGGCTTTTGTGATTCGTTGCGGCTTGATACGACCATATTGAATTAACGTGCATTTTGTTAGGCGCTGTGAAGAGCTGTTTGAGCACGGAATATGGTGCTATATTTCACGGAAATATTCGAATTTGACACTAAACGAAGAATTCTGAAACTATAATGGATTATTTTTGTTACGAACGCGTGGGTTGGATATGCATCATGAGAGCTATGATAAAAACATGACAGTATCTCATGTTACCATAAGTTGTTGCCCCTGAGAGAGTTAATGTTTAGCTGGACTTTTTTCACGATAAATTAAGAAGAGCTAATATCAACCCGCAGTTTCGAAAAAAAGTTTAAGCTTTAAACTGACGTTTCTTTTGAAATTACGATTAGAGGAAACCGTTTGAAGTCAAAGAAGGTTAAAATGTTTTTCAACTTAATTCTGTTGCACGTGTACACGGAAATGGAGCCGTTGAGTTAGTTTGAAATGGCTGTCATTATGTAGTTACAACTAATCAAATATACCCTAATGTAAGGTCAAAACAAGAACCCGTTCACATGGTTACAAACACCTAGTTTTATTTTCTGGTGAATATTGCAATAACTTTTTGAATATAGTTATGGTATGTTCCAGAAATATGTATCAACGTATAGTTTACGTTGAATAGTTCTAATACATATTTTGAATGTACATTTATATTGTGTTTCGAGCGTCTTATTAATAAGTCACTTAAAGTGGGTGTGGACATTGAATATTGTATCGTATTCATGATAAGCATCAATGAAGTATTAAACAATATACTCACAGACATTAAAGACACACCGTTGTTTAGGTTAAGTGCGGTTACATAATTATGCTCGTTTTCAAAACTTACTATTGATGGGTATAGATCTACCACGATCTCTCGGTATTGACCCCTTTAGATATAGAATACAAAGTCTTTACTAGTCACGCCTTGAAGTTTTTCGTAGATATTATAGTGTATTATTTTGATGTTAACAGTATACATTGTACTTTTAACAAGGCGTGTTTCTTTTTATGTTTATTATAGTGAATCATACTATTTAATGCGGGTCTTTTTTATGTAAAGTATAGAGTTACAAGTTACAACTATAGTTTGTATAAATCTTATATAAAGTCTAGGAGTGGAATCATATATAATATAAACAGTAAATCATTGCAAACTAATAGTGAAATCTAACCACCTGTGTTCATGTTTCCTGGTAACGGCTTTGAATAACAAAAACCGTCTAGACAATAATAAGAAGGAAACTGGTCCACTATAAACGTGAGCGTTTGTACATTTTAAGTACAACATGCGGTCACATTAAAATGTTTAAAATTTATTATTACCAGCAAATTCATTAGTTTTGCTATGACTGTGTAGGCGACGAATTGTTGGTATTCATGGTTTTACTTCAGGTTTCTGTAATTATCTTAGGTCTTATTCATTTTATCATGCTGGTGGGGGTAGCTTACTTCATTAATACTGCACATACAGCTAGTCACGAAGATACACAGTTTTATTATGCATATTATTGACCTGACCATAATATTAAAAAAAACTCTGAAATGGTCATTTGATCAAAAATCACCTTCATCAATACTATCGTCACCAACGTTATCGATATCTTCATCGTCTTCGACATCTTCAATATTATCGGCATCGTCGTCATCATTATCATAATCGTCATCATCGTCGTCAACATCATCATCGTCACCATCACCATCATCATCATTATCATTATCGTCAACATCATCATCGTCGTCTTCATCATCATATCATCGTCATCACATTTTTCGTCAACATCAACATCACCATCGTCAACATCATCATCGACATCATCATTATCGTGATCGTCATCATTATAGTAAATATCATCTTCATCCTCATTATCATGATCATCAACTTCATTATCTTCATCATCAAAATCATCATCGTCATAATAGTATCGTCAGCCGCTGTATTGTCATCTCAGCAACAGTATCATCATCAACGACATCATCATCGCCATTACCACCGGTATCGATAGTAGATCTAGTACTAGTTACCATCCCCAGTAGTTACCCAGACCCTTCATGAGTGTCGACATCTTTCATGTTTGCACCAAGGTCATTAATGCCTTTGCTCTGGTTTCATAATGTCTTTCATCATCAATATCATTTACAACATGTATAACATTTACAACATCACCTGCAGCATTGACTATTAACTTCACAATGTGATCAAACAGCGATATAAATAGTTGCTGTTTAAGAGTAGGAATGGATTTATAATCAATATAGGAAAATGGTTTCTGAATATAAAACATCAGTATCATATCGATCCGTGAACCTGATTGCTTTTTATACTGTTATCGTAGAAACATGTGATATCTTGTTTTTTTATATAAAATCAATCGCTCTGTGATTCACTGATTCACTGATGGCATGACACTACTAAGGTTTTCTAAGTCGATTGGCCTGATTCGTTTTAATGTTACAATATTACGGCGTGGTTTGTTTGTAGGCCCAACAGTTGTACTCTCCGGCTGCAGTGGACGGATCGCACGCTAACTCGAGCGCATTTATTTCTAGATGAGAAGTAGCCACCTAACTTATCGATAACTATTAAGATGCATTGTACTAGTAACGTTATTAAGAGCTTCACTTGTGTGGTGCTTTTATGTGAAAAATCATTGGATAGTTAATTTGAGTGGCTTCAGTGTCTGATATTTGATTAAGAAACGGTGTGAAATTATTTGATATTTTCTAAGGTTCTCAAGTTCTTAAGGTGAGAAATAGATGTAATAGTTTTCAACCTTTCGGAGGAAACTTTGATTTACTTAATTATATTGTTCCAACATTGAACATTGTTTTTTAAAATTATTAAATCCAAAGAAGACATGCATATAGCTAAGTTTAATACTTTCGAAGAATTACTTTCGCATGGAATAATTTTCGTTTATTTCTTGCCAATGCATGCAAATGTTTAAACAGTACCTTATGTGTACATTAAGCAAAACGGTTGCCTCTAATAAAAGCACGTGCTAAGACAGGAACCAATAATTAAGCAAATAAACGTAAAGAATGAGTCAGTTGTGTTACCAACAGAACCGCATCCGAGCAAAATGTTCCAATATGTGAATAGTTACAAAACGCGTATTCTTGTGTTACGGAATGTTCTAAGTATGACAATGACGATAACAACTATGTAGCGTTCAATACTTGCACCCAAATGGCGCTGCCACCACGAGTGTGTTATCATGAGATGGCGTATGAAGCTTGCTATTTGATTCCCTGTCAGGTCAGGTTGTGTTAGCCTGATTTTCAATCCAATTCCAATGCAATCAGAATGGAGTGCAGTCAGTAAATGAGTAACGTTTTCTCTCTTGCAGAATAAGAGATATCCCGAGTATTGATCAGGTCTTATGAGAATACGCTAATCTCCATTCAATCTACATCGGCGAATTCGGACGTTTATGGAAGGCTGATGTACATAATTTTTCACAATGGAGCTGAATCTACTATGTATCGGACTGTCCGGGGACAATGATGTTTGAGTACACCATCTTCAATAACCGAGAGGTATTTATGATTTTTTGTTCTGATTTCTGATTTTTTTATTTTCAAGACGTAGTGATGGCATTGTATTTGTTTAGTAGCATACATTGTATGGTTGTTTGGTTGTATTGTTTCATCACGTATTGATCATGGCTGTATGAACATGATATCATTCTATCATTCTGTCTTAATTTATGCTCTATAACGCGAGTACGCTTTACAAGCACGTATAAGGTTATTAGTGAAGCCACTAATATGTTGATAATCAATGATTCAGCATCTCTATTGAAATCATGTAATTGTTAGATTATTAAACAATAGTAAAACTATTCATTAATACAATACAGTGTGTTAATTATTGATCATTATATAGTCATTAACGCATAATTATGATCTTTAGTACCAGTAAGCATTGGGGCGTGGAATAATAATAGAATCTAACATTTATCGACTTCTACGTTGCCATCGTTTTAGCCCTCAATGTTCAATGTCTGTTGAGTATACCCGCATCAGAATGGCGATCCCACGTGTATCCATCGCAATTCATCATGGCGGAATGGTTCTGATCGATTATTTATGATGTAGGCTACATCATGTATTTCCAATTCTTTTTCCTTCTATCCATCGATCCCCCCCCCATCCTCCCTTCCTCTCTCCCTCTTCTTTTATTTTTTCTTATTCATTCTTTCTCTCCTCTTTTTCTTTCACTTTTATCAGACTATTTCCTCCTCCGTTCATCTCGTGTGAAGAGTCTCCGAATGTATACATTATGAACGCTACTCACAGGACTATTGAAACAAAAATCGATTCATGGTTCCTTCAATGTTAATTTATTTCTGCTGAAGGACGCTAAGCATTCACCATTCATCTTGATGCTCTCTGTGTTGGACGATATTTGGGATTTCACGGTAAGGTTTTTATTCACTACTAAATGAGAGGAACTATTCACTACTATTATTACGTTGTCTTTATTATTATTGAAATCATAGGCATTTGATTTCAACTGTGCGTAAATTAATTATTTTTCCTAGTCACTGATAGTCCCGTTATGTACGCTAAAGAGAAGAGTATGGGTGACTAGGAAAAATAATTTACTTAGGAAACACTTGAAATCGAATGCCTATATTTTAAATCACAGTAATTGTTCTTATCTTTTTTCAATGCAAACTATTCACTACTTTTAATAATGACATTTTTAACAGTATTGTTGTTATTCTGATAACAATTATTCAGTGTTTGAAACTGTTAACTGGTGTTGTTATTATAATTTGATGAAATTGTTTTAAAACAATTGTAACAACACTTTGAATTACTTTCTGAGTTTATCAGTCGGATATTTGAAATGAATTGTAGTTGTTTTCAATGTTGGTATTTTCGTTGTTGATGTTTCAAGTCATTGGAAAAAATATGAGCAGAATCGTGTCTCTAAATACTGGAATGTTATCAATCATAAAATGCAGTGCTTTATTGGAAATCTTATAAATCAGCGTTCCTGTAATCACTGTGCACGTGGTGATGTTATTTATTCAGGGGTATTTACAAATATTGTCAATAGTATCCATCCTTAATGGAATTTATTAGTGTAAGAATTATGACATTAAAATGTAACGGCTTTGTTCTCTGTGGCTGCCACGCACGTTGACGCTACTTGTAAAGAACATCACGTGATATCGGAAATAGTATAAGTCTCGTATAATCTCGTATACTCACGTTTATATTCTAATTTTGTCTGTGACGCAACGAGATATTAAAAACTTTATATTGTATTTTTTTATTGTGTTTAATTAAAGCGACTGCGTGTAAATCTATTATAGATTATACTATATCTTGTATGACGCGGCCAGTTCTTAGCAACAATAACGGAACATTTTATTATAATTATTCTGGAATAAGTCACTTCTGATGTAATGACTTGAACAAAATAAGTAACATACGTAAACTAATATTTTCTGTTCCAGTTTCCTCATTATGTGGTTCTGTAGTGTGGTCTGTCGGTTGTTTTGAAAATACCTTATATTAATTAGTTTCATTATTAAAAAAGTACATACCGGAATAACATATGATATCTCTTTTAGCAACACTGTATCAGAGTAATTTACGTAACGTGGTCGAAGGATACCATTTTAACGTTACATTTGTATACATTCTCATAAAAACTAATATAGATATATGAATAAAGTAGTAGTGTTAGTTTCGTGATTTATACACAGTCGTACCCTTTCTAAACATAATAGACCATTCTTACTAGTACACCTGTATAACGCAATACACCACGTGAACCTTAATACTCCAGAGTGGATAATGTAACGATAGATCATGAAAAGAATGAACGACTATGTTTATAACATGACAATAATGCATATAACACCAGTGTATTGTGGTTGAACATTGAAACTACGTCGTGTTGGATCAATATACCGGAGCCCACGTGGGATTTCTGCTCGGAAATTCTCACATTCTAATTCCTCAGCCTGCTGTTAAGAACAATGAACCAGAATTCATTGTTTTATGTGCATAGTGTTCGACTTGTACACAGTGTAGTCTTACAGCATCAGGACAGGCGGGTCTTTGTATCGTTTCCAACCGTTTTCCATCACATAGACCGGCTTGTCTGGATTACCTCCCCCTTACACTACTATAACCAAGTACGCCGGGAACCGGACTAATAGACCGGTCAGTTGACAGTATTCAACGGATTAAAAAGAACAATTAATGGTGTGCTCTAAAATGCAAAAGACTATGGCGTACATTCAGGGTCAATTTAAGTTAGGGCAGCCCTAACTTCAGCCCTAACCAGCCTGTAGTCACTGACGACGGTCTGTCCAACAAAGGCAAACTTGGCAATGCCACGGACAATAGCGTGTCCCATCTTTTCATCGATCTGAGAAAGATGAACGTCAGTCTAGCACTCTACTGACAAATTTACTGTTTGTATATGCATACAACAATAACTATGTCAATTCGTTATTTATTCATTATTCATTCATTAAGCTAGGCATTATTCGGATTCGTATAATATTATAACTACATATGATGCAGAATATTCCAAACATCGATTGAAATCTAAATAAAAGAAACACTCCAAATCAAATCGTTTGTGGTACACAGCTACAATACTCAGAACAGCTAAGCTACATCGTATTATACCAAGTTTGGTCCCGTATTTCTTTATGTATCTCACATTTACGTTCGTCAATTACATAACAGTACGTGCTCCGTGCTTTATGGCATATCAGAGTCGATTTCACCCATTTGCCAGTTATGAACAAAATAGTGTAACATGTGATTGCATTTGTGATTCGCAAAATATAAGACGTTTGCTTTGACATTGACCTTCTTATGGCCAGAAATGAAGATTTTTCGTAAAGGCATAAGTTTCCGCGATCGCTAAAGATGTTTTCTCTTGTAGGCTAGGTGTATATGCATTCGAAATAAAGCTAAAACAAACACACATTCAATTATAAGTTATTTTATTTACATATTAACTACTTCTACTAATATAAGTCGAACGTGGGACCGCATTTGCAAATTGTCTTCAATTCCGAGTCGCGAAAATGTATGACATTACATGGCTTTGTTTCCAGGCAATCTAAAGGGAAGAGGAAATATAACCGATTTACGTCGAAAAAATTTCAGTCAATCGTTGTGAGATGGAAATGTTTATGCGTTTGATTGTTTTTTATTCCGTGTACAGGAACAATAACAGGAGTTGAAATTGTAACACAGAGAACATGGAACCATTTATGACTAAGGCACAATACTTAACCTTTGGCTGTATGAGCGCGTGTACACCATCTATTTATTTGTTAACGTCACGCGACCAGATCTCACGTGATTTGATTGTTTCCTATGATACGTTGTTCAATAAGAGATGATTTGCAGTCATAAAGACGGAATGTTTAGACTTCACTGAAGAATAGTGTGTTCACTGAAGACAATTAATTATCTGAATAATATTCAAAGAAGACCAAACATAATTGGACCGCGATGTATGAATTATACTAACGCTTGGTTCTATTGTTATAAAAAGAAATCCAACAGACAATTAGTTACTCTTCTTGACTATAAACATGGTAGTTTTAAGGATTAATTCGCAATCAATAAGTAAGAGCAGTTTTGAATTCTATTTTTAATTGTAGTAAGCTTATTTTTTAACACGATACTCGCAGCTCTTAACTAGACATTTTACGAACATTGAAAACGTAATTATATCACATGACCAACAGAAAGTTTAATAAAGACCAATAAAGGAGTGCATCCAGTAGTACGGTGGTTAGTACGCTTGTCATCTAATCTGGCGATGGGTTCAATTCCGGGTGTAGGCACATATATTATGCCAGTCATATTTCAGTCAATAAAGCAAATAAAGGCTATGCTCTGCATGCTATGCTCGGCATGCTATGTTCTGCATGCTATATTCTGCATGCTATGCTGTTCATGCTATGTTCTGCATGCTATGTTCTGCATGCTATATTCTGCATGCTATATTCTGCATGCTATGCTGTTCATGCTATGTTCTGCATGCTATGCTCTACATGCTATGCTATGCTCTACATGCTATGCTCTGCATGCAATGCTCGACATGCTATGCTCGGCATGCTATGTTTGACATGCTATGCTCGAGGCATTCAATATGGCTCCTTAAAGTAGGTGCCTAGTTCATATACGTGTACGTGTACGGATATCAAATCTAAAATATAATAACAGTACAAGAACAACAATGCTTCATAAAACACAACATCGTGTACATGGTTCGTAAACATTTTATGTTTAACTTTTATTGTTTGTACAAATATATTCTTACGTTAGTGTCACTAAGTAATTTATAAATAGACTAAATCTATTAATCATGAATTTTAGATGTAATAATGTTAACATTTGCTTGGTACGACAATTTTCAAGTTTACAATTTATGGCAGACATCTACGTTTTCATTTCCATTCGTATACAATATTGTGGACTTTGGAAGCCATCAAATAGCGTGTCGTTTTAATTAGGCTCATGTGTTCTGTGGTGTAGGGATTCATTGCGCAGTTATTATTGTGATCTCGTAATGAGACATGAAACGTGTATGACATCTATGTACTAACGAACAAATGACGCATATTTTGCTGTAAAGGGGGATAATCCGTTTTGGTTTCATGGTCGATGCAAAACGGGGTATATATACTTTCTGGACAATGCTAAAGGGAGTTTGTAGAATTGGCATGGTACCCGGTTACCATTTGACTTTAAATGGACTGTAGATAATCGACTAGAGGCCTATGTCATAAATAAAATAAACACTACCAACCAGTAAATATCAAGAATATCGACCCAAAATATATCAACAATATCAATCAGTAAATATCATTTGGAACTATTAACCGTCAGCAGTTATTATGTAAATACAAGGAAAACTAAGAGCTTTCAGAATTTAAATATCGTATTTCCATATTTAGATCGACACTAGGTAATTTGATATTCACGCAGAAAAACAATATCGTCGGTTAGTCAAAGTTGTACGAAGACAAATAATTATTTCAGCGTGTTTATCTGGTCGTTTTTTGGAGAAAAGTAACGCTCCTTGATCGATGTCCGTCAACGTATTTACACATTTTTGACATTTCAAATCTAATAACTGGCTCCATTAAATGTAATCTATCTTCCAATTGGATATAAATAGTCACGTGATAGTTCTATGCATATTAATGAGAAGCGTTGATGATTCGATAACAATCCCGGTCGATTAGCATGGCAACAAATTAAGATTATTCCATTTTATGAGGGAAGATAAATTGGATTATTCCATTTTTATGAGGGATCGTATCTCGGATAATTCCATTTATGAGTGAAGATAGCTAGGGTTATTCCATTTTGGGTGCAAAAGTTCACTAGCTAGAGAAAAAGCCCACCATTCGTTTTGTGTTCGTTTTTGAGTGTTTTTGCTCGCATTTTAATATTACATGTTGTCTACAGTAACCAACAGTTTGGAAAAGTAAAACCAGCATGGCATTTCTTAAAATATGCACAAGTTGGATAGTATTACGATTAACATTGAAACTTTAAATGTCAATATGGTCGTAATATTAAGGTGGTCGGTATTCTAGTTATTCATTATACTTTCGGTTAAATGTTTTAATTTATTTTAATGATGGAACTGTTAATCAAGTGATGTTATTCGTGCCAATAATATAGTGCTGTTTATTCCATGAAAACATTGTCTATGTCATTTAGTCGTATCGTCACCGTTAAGGACGAACAGTTGTAGAAACCCGGACAACAAATAACGTTACCTACTCGTATTTCCTGACATTTCAGCCTGGTTGAGGGCAATAGTCTCTATAGTTTTTGCCAATCAAATACAGTGATAGTCAATCGAACTGTCAATCAATAACATGGTGGGTTAATTGTTTTAATTTCCATGGACCATCTGATCTTTACAAGGGATTGGTGATACTGAATTATTGAACTAATTCTGCGTATGGAAACTTCATTTAGATAAAGTCCTATAATCGGTAATAGTATTTAAGGATAATTAATGTTAATGCTAATTAATGTGTCTTCCTTTGTCGTTTCTGTGTTATGATTTATTCTATTTCTTAGTTTTTCAGACGTGTAATAATCTCTCAAGTTTAACGGACCGCAGAAAATCCTTTGTGTTAGAGGGTCTCTTAACCGACAGTGACATTTTTTCCAATACCATTCGGATGATTCCGGGGAAATTATAATGTCGGGCATTAAACATCGACCATACTTCATCCAGAAACCATGAAGTGGGTTTGAAATGAATTGACACGTGGTTTATGGGTCACGTGGGAATTGTGTCCACGTTATTGCGTGTCGTTTCACTTCTCAACTGGGACTTCCGCATATCCAGTCGTTGAACAGTGTAGCAAACAAATATGCTGGAAAATGTTGACCATGTGGACAAAAATTGCCGTTGCTAAGCAACTTTTGATTTATTGTCTGTTTGACGATTTGCTTTAGAATTTCGCGTGACATCTCAGTTTTACCAGAAATAATGTCTTCAGTTTTTGACTTAAATTTCATATTATGCCTAATATTCAAATTTTACAGTCAAACTGAAAATTCAATTTGGAATGACACTTCCAAAAATGCCCGGTATTCTGATGGTCCGGGGTTTGGTATTCATGGCTCCAGTATCCAGGTGTTGACTGTATACAGTATTTGATTGGTAACATATCCATTTTAGTCGTGCTTTGTGCAGTCTAAGGCTATGCTTTGTTTTAATAGAATTAATTATGTATGAACTATCATATTAAGCTAGTCATAGATTATTGCCTTTGTTCGTGTAATTAGTTATCCATAACTCATCCGTAGTCACTAACCATTCGTATGCATTTAGCCAATACGACAAAACATCAATTTGAAGACCACACCAGATATATAAATAGTAAGGTCTCACCTAGTTGTATAATCGGGGTTGCATCGTATATGGCTTTATTATTTAATATAAGTATTGGAAAAACTCACCCATGTATTTAAACTTTATACTACACGTGTTACGTATCAGATTATACGTACTCCTTATACTAGCCTGAATATAAATCATGTGATATAAGTATCTACTAATTGGTAATGAGATAAGGACAGTTAATCATTTTCAATTATGTTTGAGGGATAATTTTGTGGATGACCTCGACCACGGGTTTTGTATCGAATATAAGACCTGTAGACCCCTAAATTATAAATCAGGCCTTTTCCGTCCCTCGAAAGTGTCTTAGAATCCACAAATTAACAAACCTCCTACTCCTAAATCGCTTTTCAAAACTTTAATAAAATTCCCAAAAGTGAAAATCCATGAACATTCATGAGTTTGCATTACATGAGTACATGCGTATTTGTGTACTATTATGGTATGATGGCATACATGTGCGAGTGATTTGTTCCTGAGAGAAATCGAGACATCGGAGCACATTGATCGTTGCTAGACATTCATTCTCAAACTATTTTGATGGGTATCTGTTCGGTTTTATTGTACAAAAAGACCCAGATCGCATGCCAAACGCATTTAAAGCACGTTTCCATGGTGAAGGAGGTTTTGAGTTAATTTACGAGTCATTTTGACACTTGTGTAACGATCCTCCGGGGAGTTGATGGTCATTAAAATCGAATATTGCACAGTATACCAGTCAATAACGCACAGTACGGCCATCTCCCAACGGTCACAGGTCATATATTAATTACTTCAGAACTTTTTCAAAGTTATTAAATGGTTTCCTATATCACTGGAGGAATCACACATTCCTCATTTTGTGCGCTATGTCTCTACCCCATTATGATTTATGGAACATTGGGTAATGATATACGTACGTAGGATTCTTAATGAAAACATTTTAAGATTATTGTTCGTAATAGATTAAAGTCAGTATATGGTATAGTAATTTTCATACTGATCTGATAACCCAACGTACATTATCAAAGCTGGTCTAAATTATAGGGCTACATGGGCCCGATGATGAAGTTGAGCCGGTTGCACATACCCGGTATTACTCATTCTGATGCCTATAATATAGCTTCCGTTTTGACCTTCACATTACAAGGGAGAGTTCAAAGAGTTGGTAGGCACCGAACGTTTAAAAATAAATCAGAAATAATTTACTAGTAATTAAACACAGAATACATATAAAAAGGTAATTTGCTTTTGATGCCTACAAGCAGAGTAGACGAGCTCATGAGGGCAAGTAACTATCTTACAGTCCGTTCACAGAGTTAAATGAGATCGGTTGTAAACATAAGCTAGTTCGTCAAGTGAACTATGTTTATATTAGTTTATAACTGGGTGTAACAGATTTAATGGCGGTTGCACTATCCTTTCGAATGGGTAAGTTCCCTCATTGGTATTACTTATTGAATCGACACGCCCTTGTGTATATACATATAAAGGCTTCTAAAGAGCACCAAGGCAAATAAAACTAATGAAATATCTAACATGAAACTCGTTTAACCAATTGCTAGGTTCCTTACAATCATAATTGCATCCGAGCAAATTCAATCTAAAATGGCGTCTGGTTCAATATTTGGTATATTCAAGAAGCCTATGTAGCTGTAAATGGAAGGAATATACACGTATGTATGCATGCATGATATATGATTCGTATTGACTGTTTGTAATTCCGACATTGCGGTTGAAAACATCTTGGCAAATGAAATGGACGCCTAATTTGGATGCAATATATTCTGGCTAGCTAACAGCCTATACGTTTGCATAGGAATGTAGTTTATCTGGCTTCAGTCCAAGAACAGCAAAATAGTTCTTTCTCAAAATAAAAATCTTGTCCTTTTAGCATCAAAGACGAACCATTAGTCGACGCATTTCCAAACAAATCTAGGATCTCTGACGCCTGGAGCGCAGTATCTTCTGTTTCTACACAGTCGTAGCAATTGATAGAAGAAAAAACGCCGGGGGTCGCATGAATAATGTATGCTTCTTGTCGGTTGCCCGTATAACTATTTCTTAGACATCGCAATCTGCACTGACAGAGGCATTACGTATTGATTTTCCATTTTCGGAAGCCTCGCGCTCTCGTATGATATGGTGTTTTAGACGATATTAGAATGACGCATTTAATTCTTTACAGACACACTGGAAAATAAGATTCGCTTGGCGTGTAGAAACGCCTACGTCTTATATAGATGTCACTGAATAGATGCTGATATACATCAGACATGGCTACATTGTGTCTTAAATAATTGGACGAGAATGGGAATATAAGTCGCAGAAATTCGAGAAAGAAATTAATCTGCTTCTAAAAGTTCTAGTTGCAGGAATTTGTACCGGAAGACGTCTTTGGTTGATTGTTCCGGTGTAACTTCCGGTATCGAGTCACCACCGGTGTAACTTCCGGTATCAGGTCATCACCATTAGAACACGGTGATATTTTATATCAGAATAGATCTAATGTATATTTTTATAATAAAAAAAAACATTTGCGTGACTCTTCTTCCCGGAGATAATAATGAAAGTAGGTTCGCGTCCATTTAATGTTTAACAGAAAAACTTCAAAAGTATATTAACGCGGTCTAAGATCGTAATTACTGAAATCGCTCAGGAAACAGGGAAGGTTTGTCTTATGAATATAACATACAGAAACAATAAAAGCATGTCTGAAATAAAAAAATAGGATTGTATGAGAATAAGGGATGTGGGTGTTTTCTATAGGGTTAAATATACGACTAAGGATTGGGATGAATAGATTAAGTTATGTTTGTTCTGATTCAAAGGATGTATCCATTCAATTGCTGAACTGGATGATATTGATTAGGGATTGCAACCAACACATGGACAATATTATAAAACATGTACATGGAAAGGTTCATCTGTCTGACGAATGTTTGTATGTATGTCTGTCCACACGTGTCTTCCAGTCATCAATGACCATCTATGTTTGTTACAATCGTGAGCCCCTTTACCGTGATAGCTTCTGTTTCTTTTGGTATTCTTCGATTCATGTTTGTTGTCTTCCATTGTTATGTATTGCTGCATTTCATCACATTTAAGCCATACACCGTAGGTTGTTCCATTGACCTTAAACATTTCCTGGATATTAATAATTAACCAAAAGCACATGCCTCATTCTAGCCGGTACATATAGCTTGCCTTTCCACTTGGTAATACATATACTAGTAGCTTGCTCTCCCACGAGCAACCAACAACTTCAAAAGGAAATGATCTCTATGAAAGTCATTTTCTCCGACAAACATAACCTGTCAGACTTAACAATTAATATTACGCCAGATCAGAGATTGCTCCACCTATTTCGTTTGTCGAAGTTTGCTTGGCGAAGGTTTTCATGTTAATCCATTGGACCATGTGATTATAACTCACCGTTAACATTTATTTAAAGGGTATTATTGACAACTGGCGGAATGTCAATTGTTTTGGGGGCTTGTTCAATCGGTAGGTTTACTTAGACATACTAGTAGGACGGGATTTATCGAACGTGACGCGTGTTCTAACTTCTTTATCATAAATACTACTGATACATGTATAATGTCTGGTTGGTACGGTCTGTGTGTGTGGAAGACACGGAAACTTCAGGAACGCTGCAGGAAATGGTTGATTGTTATACCGTATACCATATATGGTACATTGCTGTATTGGAAACACATAAATAATGTAATAAGTTGAGATGATTAACGTCTTGGTAAATAATTAATGAGTTTCTATCGAAAAGTACGCGGCATCCTATCTATTGGAGACTGAAGTAACTAATCAAAATACAAATAATTCATGAAATATTATATTTTGTTTCGTTGGTAACTGACCTTTAGGGTTTACATGTACTTATTATATGTACAATTTTTTAAACTGGCATACACTGCGCTGTAAAACCTCAATAATACGGACATCCGTGACATCATTAAAAAGATGCTTTCATTTTGAAGTGACCTAGCAATGAGTTATTGTTTTATGATGACATTATTTATTTTCAAACTGATTTTCTGTGTCCTCCTTGATTGTAACAATTCCACATAAGAAGTTTACAAATGTACATACTTGTTAATGCTGCTGCTCCTGCTGTTGTTGTTGGTGTTGCTATTCAGGTAAGTATTGGTCTTACAATGAGGAAGTCAATGCGATATTGGATCAAGTTGGAGAGGAGGACGGGATATGTACGCAGGAACAGGATTCATCGTAGAATAAAAGCCTATAATTAGCATCCACCGTGTTAGCCTTGGTGTGTTAAAACTATTAAGGCACGCGGTGAATGCCAAGGAGTGGCTACTTGCAACTCATTAGTAAGGACAGGAGGTTGGACCAAGGAGGAAATAGGCGGAGCAACATTGATAGTGTGGTACTTTAAACACAGCTTGTGGGACTTTCAACTCTACTGAAATGATAGAAGGCCGATTGATAGAGGAAACAGGCGGAGCAACATTGACTCTTTGGTACATAAAACAGTGTGTGGGACTTTCAACTCAACTTAAATGATAGAAGGCTGTACCAAGGAGGAAATAGGCGGAGCAACATTGATAGTGTGGGACTTTAAACACAGCTTGTGGGACTTTTAACTCAACTGAAATGATAGAAATAGGCCGATTGAAAGAGGAAGCAGGTGGAGTAACATTGTCTCCGTGGTACATAAAAGCAGTTAGTGACACTTTCAACGCAGCACAGAGGACATTGCTGGCTGAATGTGGAACTTGGTGGGGCAACATTGACACTGGAGAACTTTCAATGTATGATGTATACATATATAATCACAGCTGTCATTAGTTGTTGTTGTTGTTTTTGTTGCTGTTGTTTTTGTTGCTGTTATTTTTTTTGTTTGTTTGTTTGTTTGTTTGTTTGTTTTTTAATATTTTGCTAAAGGCTTGTTTATATATGGCAATGGTCTATACATGACATGACTCATCGGTAAGGAAATAAGGCTGACTCAATAAGGAATTTGGCGGAGCAACTAAAATACGCCTGTGGAAATCACAGTTTACAAGTAAGTATAACTATTGTGCTGACTAAAGGAGGATATTAGATGAGTAACAACGATTACACTTTTAAACAGACGTATGGCAAACCATTTATATGGAATGGATATTTGGTCGGGGAAAATGGATGGAGTAACAAAGACAGCTTAAAACTAAAACTCTCGACTGATCAACAAGGACAGGAGGATGGCTCAATGAATAAATGGACTGAGCAACATTTCAAACCAGTGAATTGCACTTACAGCTCAATAGATCGGATGTTAACTGGACGAGGAAACGAATGGAGCAATATTGACACTTTGAATCACACAATTTGGGACTTGCAACTTATGCCTTGGTCCAACTTAGATTATTTTGCCTCGGCAATTTACTTCCGATTTAATAAATGGGCATCGGAAAGCATCAGAAAAAGAGCTTACGTGGTATATGGGAAGCTTTGGGGTTATCCTTAGAAAAATTGTGATACCCCTGTTCCCGATGCCTACCAAAGTTTATTTATTTAAATCGGGAGAACATCTCCGAGGACAAAAAATTGCTGGGTGGGAGCTAGGCATTATCAGGATAAGGTTAGGATAAGGTTAGGATAAGGTAAGGATAAGGTAAGGATAAGAGGATTGATTAAGGAGGATGAGAAGTTGGTATCTTGAACACGCGGAAAGTGAAAAATACATGAAAAGTTGCTACTTTTAAGGATAGGTAACTCTTGTGGGGAAGAAATGAATGGAATGTAACCTTGATACTTCAACATGTGGTGTGTGTGGCTTCTTGTAATATAATAGAATAGGAGAATGTGTTTTGTTGGAGCATTATTCTGATGTCAGGTTTTGGCAATTTTTAAAAACAATAGCAGAAACATATAATGATAATGCAATGTAATAAAGAAAATGCAGATTCTCACCTTTGAAGATTGTATAGTGGAGTCTTAACAAGACATGAATGACACGTGTACATGACACGTGTACATGGCGCGTGTACATGACACGCAACTCTGCCACCAGGTTGATCATTATATGTTCGTCTAGTAGCATGAAAAACTTGAAAAGCTGGTGAATAGAGAGAGAGGAGCTGTATTGTCCCACCAGATTAAACTGAAACTCTTTGCATAATTCGTTTAAGTCCGGAAAATCCCAAAGTTAAAAAAACCTATACTTACAATTATGTATGTCCTTATACGGACATAACGATACATAGTAAATAAACATACGAATTGAACACAGCCAAATACAGCCGGACGCTCTTACGGACGTTGATGAGTGTCAGTTTAATCTGGCCAAGGTATAGTTATATGCCTGTGTGTTTGTTAGTGAGTATGTCTGATTGCCCCAAAGTAATCAATGACATTCATCTTCAATATCATTCTTATCACATACATGACCTTTCACATTCATTCTTATGGCAGCATCTGCTTAATTGTATGCTCTTGTTGTACATTTACATTTACAATTCTTGCTACTTTGTGTGTACTAGGCGACTATCGATCAACTACTAGAATATACTGCCAGTGTAAACGTCCCGTGGGTGCCATGGAAGCTTATTATAGACACATTGGACCTACTACATGATTGATATCGATCTAGTCTGCAAATGTTTTACACATTTACTGTATTATATATCAGATAACAAAAAATCACCATATTCTGTATTGTGTTTGTTATTCGATTATCTCCCATCTGAACAATTGACAACATTCAACGCTGTCTGTGTACGACCATCCATTGAAACGGCAAAATGGCAAAATAGTCTTTCTTGACAGGTGGTCTCTCGTAACAGTCTAAACGCAATTGAAAATGGTGCGGATGGACTAATAAGATCAACTGGATCATTGAAAGTGACATGTAGACCTTCTAGATTAAAGCATCACTTAGCCAATCATTGAAAGTGATATGTAGACCTTCTAGAATAAAACATCACATAGTCAACCATTGGAAGTGACATGTAGACCATCTAGAATAAAACATCACATAGCCCATCATTGGAAGTGACATGTACACCTTCTACAATAAAACATCCCATCGCTTATCATTGGAAGTGACATGTAGACCTTCTAGAATGAAACATCACATAGTCAATCATTGAAAGTGACATGTAGACCTTCTAAAATAAAACATCACATATTCAATAATTGGAAGTGAGATGTATACCTTCTAGAATAAAACATCACATAGTCAACCATTGAAAGTGTTATGTAGTCCTTCTAGAATAAAACATCACATAGCCAATCATTATAAGTAACATTTATACCTTTTTTAATAAAACATCCCATAACAAATCTTTCGAAGTGACATGTACTCCATCTAGAATAAAACATCACATAGCCAATCATTGAAAGTGACATGTACACCTTCTGGAATAAAACATCACAAGGTCAATCATTGAAAGTGACATGTAGACTATCTACAATAAAACATCACATAGTCAATCATTGAAAGTGACATGTAGACCTTCTACAATAAAACATCACATAGTCAATCATTGAAAGTGACATGTAGACTATCTACAATAAAACATCACATAGTCAATCATTGAAAGTGACATGTAGACCTTCTACAATAAAACATCACATAGTCAATCATTGAAAGTGACATGTAGACCTTCTACAATAAAACATCACATAGTCAATCATTGAAAGTGACATGTAGACCTTCTAGAAAACAAAAATCACATAGCATATCATTGGAAGTGACATTTAGTCCTTCTACATTAACGTATCACTTAGCCAATCATTGGAAGTGACATGTAGACCTTCTAGAATAAAACATTCCATAGTCAATCATTGGAAGTGACATGTAGATCTTCTAGAATAAAACATTCCATCGCTAATCATTGAAAGTGACAAGTAGTCCTTCTAGAATGAAACATCCAATAGTCAATCATTGAAAGTGACATGTAGACCTTCTAGAATAAAACATCACATATTCAATAATTGGAAGTGAGATGTATTCCTTCTACAATAAAACATCACATATCCAATCATTGGAAGTGACATGTAGACCTTCTAGAATAAAACGTCACATAGCTAATCATTATAAGTGACATGTATTCCTTCTAGAATAAAAACATCACATAGCCAATCATTATAAGTGACATGTATTCCTTCTAGAATAAAACATCACATATTCAATCATTGGAAGTAACATGGAATCCTTCTAGATTAATGCATCACTTAGCCAATCATTGGAAGTGACATTTATACCTTTTTTAATAAAACATCCCATAGCAAATCTTTCGAGGTGACATGTAGTCCATCTAGAATAAAACATCACATAGCCAATCATTGAAAGTGACATGTACACCTTCTGGAATAAAACATCACAAGGTCAATAATTGAAAGTGACATGTAGACTATCTACAATAAAACATCACATAGTCAATCATTGAAAGTGACATGTAGACCTTCTACAATAAAACATCACATAGTCAATCATTGAAAGTGACATGTAGACCTTCTACAATAAAACATCACATAGTCAATCATTGAAAGTGACATGTAGACCTTCTACAATAAAACATCACATAGTCAATCATTGAAAGTGACATGTAGACCTTCTACAATAAAACATCACATAGTCAATCATTGAAAGTGACATGTAGACCTTCTACAATAAAACATCATATAGTCAATCATTGAAAGTGACATGTAGACCTTCTAGAAAACAAAAATCACATAGCATATCATTGGAAGTGACATTTAGTCCTTCTACATTAACGTATCACTTAGCCAATCATTGGAAGTGACATGTAGTCCTTCTAGAATAAAACACTACATAGCAAATCATTGGAAGTCAAATGTAGTCCTTATAGAATAAAACATCACATAGCCAATCATTTGAAGTGACATGTATTCCTTCTAGAATAAAACATCACATAGCCAATCATTGGAAGTGACATGTAGACCTTCTAGAATAAAACATTCCATAGTCAATCATTGGAAGTGACATGTAGACCTTCTAGAATAAAACATCACATATCCAATCATTGGAAGTGACATGTAGACCTTCTAGAATAAAACATCACATAGCCAATCATTGAAAGTGACATGTATTCCTTCTAGAATAAAACATCATATAGTCAATAATTGGAACTCCGAAGTGACATGTATTCCTTCTAGAACAAAACATCACATAGTCAATCATTGGAAGTAACATGTAGACCTTCTAGAATAAAACATCACATATCCCATCATTGAAAGTGACATGTATTCCTTCTAGAATAAAACATCACATAGTCAATCATTGAAAGTGACATGTATTCCTTCTAGAATAAAACATTCCATAGTCAATCATTGGAAATGACATGTATTCCTTCTAGAATAAAACATTCCATAGTCAATCATTGGAAGTAACATGTATTCCTTCTAGAATAAAACATCACATAGTCAATCATTGAAAGTGACATGTATTCCTTCTAGAATAAAACATCACATAGTCAATCATTGAAAGTGACATGTATTCCTTCTAGAATAAAACATTCCATAGTCAATCATTGAAAGTGACATGTATTCCTTCTAGAATAAAACATTCCATAGTCAATCATTGGAAGTAACATGTATTCCTTCTAGAATAAAACATCACATAGTCAATCATTGAAAGTGACATGTAGACCTTCTAGAATAAAATATCTCATAGCCAATCATTGGAAGTGACATGTAGACCTTCTAGAATAAAACATCACATAGTCAATCATTGAAAGTGACATGTAGACCTTCTACAATAAAACATCACATAGTCAATCATTGGAAGTGACATGTAGACCTTCTAGTATAAAATATCACAAAGCCAATCATTTGAAGTGGCATGTAGACCTTCTAGAATAAAACATCACATAGTCAATCATTGAAAGTGACATGTAGACCATCTAGAATAAAACATCACATAGCCAATAATCGGAAGTGACATGTAGACCTTCTAGTATAAAATATCACAAAGCCAATCATTTGAAGTGGCATATAGTCATTTGTTCTAGAGAAATCTATCAATTTTGACATACAGGCATTTGTTCTATAATAAGCTTAAATCAATGTTCTATCAATCGAACGCTGACTTGGTCAGGAATGTTTTGCCAATTCAAAATGTAGACCAGGGATAATTTATTAAATGTAGGTCTGGGGGATATTTATTTTTGATCCTATCTTATTGGAGAATAAGGATAGCAAATCATATCGCATGCCATTGAGCTAATTGGTTGTCTTTATCTTAAAGTCAGGTAAGATCAATATTGAATATCACCCCTGTGTTAGAGAATATGTTACATTCGGTACGGTGTGTGAAGTTTCGTTATATGTTGAGTTGGTGTGTGGAACTGAGATCCGACCCGGACACTACGGTTTGTCCAATAGATGCATCGATCAGAAATATTATCATATCAAATATAATAAAGGTTTATACCATTAATTGCATTTACAACAGCCCATCAAGTATATGGTCTGTGCATTTGTGGCTACGTCACGGATGGTATAGGTATATGCAATAGACCAGGGATATAAGATGGTATTTCAACTAGGTAATGAAGCCATATTGTACGCATGTCTTTTCTGATTGGTTCATTCTTGCGGATTACCATTGTAGAGCCACAAGACAGCCATAACTGCCTAAAATGTTATAAACGTCTGCTACGTGTCGATTAAATAAGATACTTTTAGTATGAAATAATTGAGTTATTTGGAGAGCAATAATAATTACGTCAGCTTCTCCCTGCTAGGAATGACGGGAAATCGAATGTTAATCACGTGATCTGACCAGACGGTACAGATAATGGTATGTTACATTTAGACAATGTTTCATCACAAGAGACATAAAACTATCTATACGATGTAAACCTATATACAATGTATTTCTAGAATATATGAATCTTTTCTCACGTAAAGTGTGAGTGAAGTTGGCTGCTAGTACCGGTAACCGTTGTTGCAGGTTGCCACATACATTGAATAACATTTTACGTCGTCCATTGACGTGGCATAGCCAACTCCACAAACCCGCGGCCAATTCGGTGTTCTCTATACAAGCAAATAGCAAAAAGTAAACTTTTCACAATCATGGTTTACTACATTGTGAGACATGCTATACCCGAAGCCCACATGATATGTCAAGGCATAAACAGGTTAACGATATGATATGTATCTGGTCTGATTGGAGATATAATCGATGGTCTTTGCGGACATGTCTTAGGTTATGTCTTAGCTCTTAAAACCACCGTCCAGAGTTTCCATATTTTCAAAATGAAATGTTTACTCGTTTGTCTCATTTGACAATAGTTCGAACATATTTGCTATTCTTACATGTCTTAGTGCAACTTAAAATTTGAACTTTAGTCACATGATTAAACAGTCCTGTATGTGACACAGCAGTAGCCAAATTGACTAATGAAACTAGGGGGGTACTTTTGCAATGATGTATCTGCGTGCACCATGTCCAGAAATTACACCCTGTTTTTTAATGTTTCTCCTCTTTTATTGATCCTGTTTAAGTCAGATTTTGATATTTGAGTTGTTTCCCTTATATATTGTTATATTCTGATTATAGAGTGGTTAACAGAATGTTTGTCTGTATTCTGAAATGTTTCATCTCTCCTCATTGATTTTGAATGTACGTACATGTATATTGAAAACAAACGCATCAACCATTCAAAGGGGTTTGGAACAACTAAATATATATCACTTTACGATTTTTAGTCGTGTCGGACTCCTTTTCAACCATTATTACTAGTACTACAAAGACATATTTTATAAGAAGTTAGTTGTACTCAATCACATACGAGAACGTATTAACTTTAAATTCAAATCATACATTTGAGAAATATATTTAGCATTGGTATTTTGTTATATCTTTATTTGATCACTATAATTATTTATTGCCAATGCGTCTTATGTTAAAAATGAAAGGGTACATTCGGTGCAATGTATTTCCGGTTCCAATGTAGAACAATTTTCTTTATGTCAGTTTTACCAAATCATGAATCTCTTCAGAGAAGAAAGGTAAACGTAATATATAAAAGGCTGATGATTTTATTTTATCCAAGTGAGGTAGACATACTCAGTATAACTAAATGACTGTTTAATGAATCGAACGATGAGTATGTAGTTTCTATACAGCTATTTGAGTACAAAATTTTACTCGTATATTGATTTCAAATTTAAGCTGATCTCTAAGATACGGTTAACAAACAAACTCAAATTACAACAATGCCAGCTACTCCCTACTCGCCGAACATCTCGTTAAACCTAGATAAAACCACATTTTGATTATTAGACTTTTTATCGCAATTTAACAAATAGCGGCTGTTTATTTTATATGGCCATTGGTTCCCATTCATTCTGGTGTATACTTAAGCGTGTAGTTATAATAAAGCAATATGATTTAAATTATCAATCTAGATTGAAATGATATGTACGATATTTTATACCATTTAAAATGCACGATGTATTGTAGATTTTATTATGTGTTAGATAGGGACTTAGCAGAGACGTTGGAAGAGTGAGGGGTGACTAAAAAGTACTCCCTTGTAATCTCAATGGTACACATCTGTATAATTTAGGCACGGGTACTGACCGCTATATCAAAGTTTAATGCCTTAACCACAGGCAACTGTATCGCTGATAAAGACTTAATTAATAGTATTAAAAAAAATATTAAAACAAAATATTTTGTTTGGGGTTTTTTTTGTTAATATGTTTCAGTTGTATTATTCATTTAAAGAGGCGTTCCCTGTAACGTTGATCGTTCAAATCGACCCAGGAATATCATACATTAAATGGGAATCATTATTGCTTAAACTCCTCAAATTTTTCAACAAAAATCTCCCAATAATTCCCAGAAAAAAATGAAGACATATTTCCGTAACGAGCTAAAATAGTCATGAGTTGCTTCCCTTTGACCGCATAATAATAAATCGCTGGAAGCGATAAATTATTATTGGTGATTTTAATATATTTTTGACATTATAGAGACATATTTGCACATACTTTATTCTGACAAATTATGATAATTGATAGTGTTTTTGTACATTTAGCTCATTTTATGTGATAGTAGAGAAAAATATGCTAGTTATAGGGAATGCCTCTTTAACATCGATTAAGCTGAAATGTACTCTTCCACAACCAACTGACAACTTCTCCACATGTGGAGGATAAAATATTACTACAACCTGAGTCATGGAAGAACATCATCTATCAAGTTCACACATTGGCGGATGTAATTCACATAATGATGTACCTAAGACAAAAAAAAACAATTAAGTATTGGAACTATCAATACAGTATAAGACTAGGTCCCACTGAACATGTTATGATTCGGAGATGTACTCCCGGTGGATATTAATTAGCTTCATGGGGACATCAGTTAGTGTAATTCCTCATCGTCGATGAAATTTCCTCAGTTGGACATTGACGAAAGGAACGACTTTACAAAACATCGCTTAGCATGATTGTGTTAATGTTTGATAGACCCTCAAGCACCTCAAATATATCGATAACTTGATTAAACTTTAAACACCGCACAGTTCTTTATGGATGGATATATTATTTTATAAAACAATGATTTTTGATACAATAGAAGCATTGACTTAAAACATCAACCGTTGGACAGCCAAACAAAAGGACATACTAGATTAGGTATTTTATTATCAGAATATTTGGGTAGATGTTCGTTGGGTATATTTATGTTAAACTTAGTTACGAAGAGTGATGTTAGAATGTAACGGATTTTGAATTAGGAAAATAATACTACGAATCAAAAGGTTTGTATATCTATTTGAATTTATTTCTTTTTTGTTTTTTGTTTTTTCTAATTTTTAATTATTTTCAATTATTTTATTAATATTGATTATAAAAAAGCTTGTATGGATGTGTTGATGTGTTTGTTGTTAGTAAGTACAGCTGTACCCAGCCAGCTTTCTGATGAACCATTAGAGGCAATACAGAGCGCATAGCTTAGTGGTAGAGCATATGTTTTATTTGCGGTAGGTCAAGCCACGATTATTTGATATGTGCTTTTTCATGTGTTTTTTTTTCAAATATCCTTCACAAATGTGAACATAATGCAAATATTTATTAATTAGAACAACTTGTAGATTGTGATCCTTGGGCGCATGTGTTTGTATTGAACTGGGCTGGATTTCACAAAGCGTCTTAAGGGAAAACTCGGGATTTTCTAAAATCTCAAAAAAATCCTTAAGTGTATCAGAAAAAGATGAAAATCAAGATTACTAATTATTTACATTGTTTAGATACAGTATGTAGGGGCTACAGTTATCACATAGAAAACATGAGTTAGTCTTTGTTTCGTTGGAAATGTGTGCAACTAAATATCTTAACTTAAGTCAAATATTTTAGTTTTCCGTTAAGATGCTCTGTGACTTCCAGCCCAGGTCTAAACTACTCTAAATTATTGAGTTTTTATACCTCATAAAAGCGATGAAAAAAAACTAAAACTGTATGTAATTAATATGGAGTTGGTCTTGTTGCTAATGTGGTCTTTAAGTGGGGATTGGTTGGTGGATATTTCACAGGGCCCCTCTGAATAGGCTGCAGTAAGGAAGGTCCCTCTGAATAGGCTGCAGTAAAGAAGGTCCCTCTGAATAGGCTGCAATAAGGAAGGTCCCTCTGAATAGGCTGCAATAAGGAAGGTCCCTCTGAATAGGCTGCAACAAGGAAGGTCCCTCTAAATAGGCTGCAATAAGGAAGGTCCCTCTGAATAGGCTGCAACAAGGAAGGTCCCTCTGAATAGGCTGCAATAAGGAAGGTCCCTCTGAATAGGCAGCAATAAGGAAGGTCCCTCTGAATAGGCTGCAATAAGGAAGGTCCCTCTGAATAGGCTGCAATAAGGAGGGTCCCTCTGAATAGGCTGCAACAAGGAGGGTCCCTCTGAATAGGCTGCAATAAGGAGGGTCCCTCTGAATAGGCTGCAATAAGGAGGGTCCCTCTGAATAGGCTGCAATAAGGAGGGTCCCTCTGAATAGGCTGCAATAAGGAGGGTCTCTCTGAATAGGCTGCAATAAGGAAGGTCCCTCTGAATAGGCTGCAATAAGGAAGGTCCCTCTGAATAGGCTGCCATAAGGAGGGTCCCTCTGAATAGGCTGCAATAAGGAAGGTCCCTCTGAATAGGCTGCAATAAGGAAGGTCCCTCTGAATAGGCTGCAACAAGGAAGGTCCCTCTGAATAGGCTGCAACAAGGAAGGTCCCTCTGAATAGGCTGCAATAAGGAAGGTCCCTCTGAATAGGCTGCAACAAGGAAGGTCCCTCTGAATAGGCTGCAATAAGGAAGGTCCCTCTGAATAGGCTGCAACAAGGAGGGTCCCTCTGAATAGACTGCAATAAGGAGGGTCCCTCTGAATAGGCTGCAATAAGGAGGGTCCCTCTGAATAGGCTGCAATAAGGAGGGTCTCTCTGAATAGGCTGCAATAAGGAAGGTCCCTCTGAATAGGCTGCAATAAGGAAGGTCCCTCTGAATAGGCTGCAACAAGGAAGGTCCCTCTGAATAGGCTGCAACAAGGAGGGTCCCTCTAAATAGGCTGCAATAAGGAGGGTCCCTCTGAATAGGCTGCAATAAGGAGGGTCCTTCTAAATAGGCTGCAATAAGGAAGGTCCCTCTAAATAGGCTGCAATAAGGAGGGTCCCTCTGAATAGGCTGCAATAAGGAGGGTCTCTCTGAATAGGCTGCAACAAGGAGGGTCCTTCTAAATAGGCTGCAATAAGGAGGGTCCCTCTGAATAGGCTGCAATAAGGAGGGTCCCTCTGAATAGGCTGCAATAAGGAAGGTCCCTCTGAATAGGCTGCAATAAGGAGGGTCCCTCTGAATAGGCTGCAATAAGGAGGGCCCCTCTGAAGAGGCTGCATTCAGGAGGGGCCCTCTGAAAAGGTTGCAATAAGGAGGGTCCCTCTGAAAAAGCTGCAATAAGGAAGGTCCCTCTGAATAGGCTGCAATATGGAAGGTCCCTCTGAAGAGGTTGTACTGTACAAGACTGGTAATACTGTATCAGTGCATACACAATAAATCGATTGCGATTTTAAGTTTTTTAAACGGGCTTGTTAATATGAGTGTCCGCTAAATTGAGATGATTCTAAATTCATGCAAAGTACAGGAGAACTTTACAGTCGATGATATTAACTGTACGTAGTTTTTTTGTATATTAAATGCTGGGTAGCTGTCAGTATCATACGGAGACAAGATATGCATATAAAAGATTAATGATATTTAACTTATTCAATCATTAATTATAAAGAACCTGTTTAAATATTTGTAAAATAGATAACCGACGGGTATCTAATGCGATTAAACGCATTATTTTCCTATTAGTTATATCTTGAACGAGTGTATTATTCTATTTATTGGACAGCAAACATTGTGTAAATGACGTTGTGCAAATTTTATTAACATTTTTAATTTATTTTCAGTACATTACGGTCATTATTCAACCCACAAAAGACCCTTCAAAACATATATTCTGATAGCATATATCCGAATAATATGGCGAAGGACTGGTCTAGTTTTAAGCCTGTTACCTAAACTTCTAAGTCAAACGAAAAAATGTGTATCAAGCTATTAAAACAGTAGTAAAATGAAATAACAGAAAGATGAAAATATACTTGAGCAGTAAAAAAATAGTTTTGTTCTTGTTAAGAGATATAGTATTAAAACTGAGGTATTATTTGAGCAAAAGTGTACTGGTTAAGTATGGTTACGATGGAAAAGTCATAAATCATAATTCAGAAAGGTAGATCAAAATTGCATATACATGTACATTATCCATTACTTAGAGACTTGAAGATATTTTAGAGATGTTTTCCTATTGGTCCTCTCCACCAAAGGTCTCTGGTTCGATCCTCGGCCGGGACACTTGGTCATTTCCCACCGAACTAGAGATTGTGTCGCGTGTATTGGCGCTGTACACTAGGCACGTTAAAGAACCAAGGAGTTTGACCGGAAAGAGCCTGGGCAGCACGTCCAGATACCTAGTAGCACACCACTACCGTAAATACGCAGCCATAAGTCGCATGCAGCCATAAGTCGCAGGGGGACTTTTGAATAAAAAATCAAGGTTTTTGTCTAAACCCTTCCATAGGTCGCATGTATAGTTTCCATTTTTGTGAAAGCTGAAATCATGTGCTCAGTGTCAAGTGTCGAAGGAAATGTGGTCATTTTCAGCTAAAGTTGGGAGGAATGTGTAGATTTTCAGACAGAATAGGGAGGAGTGTAGTAATTTTCAAACAAAGTTGATGGGAATGTGGTCATTTTCAGATAAAGTCAGGGAGATGCGGTCAGTTTCGGATAAAGTCAGGAGTAATGTAATGATTTTCTGACAAAATCGGTAGTAGTGTAGTAAACTCTTCCGTAAGTCGGCAGGTGACTTTTTAACTTTTTTTGGGACTGTTTTTGCCCGACTTATGGCTGAGTATTTACAGTATATCTTCTACTGGCTGTCCCTTCAGCAAAACACAGGACCCCAATGATACTAAGTGCTTACATGTTTATGGGCTATCCTTGACCGAAAGGTTTAAATAACTTCACATGCACTCATACACTTCTTCATTTATTTTACTTCGTCTGATTCTGATTTGCTAATTAAGGTTTATAGTTATCATGTATGATTTCCTGATCTAACCATATTTTGTCTAGCCAATTTTAAAGTAGTTCACAATTTTCTCACCAACGCCCATGTTTAAAAAAGCCTCTTGTCCTAGAAATTTCCGAAGAGCCCCTCGTACGGGATGTTTATTATTAATCCTTGATGGACCACCCTCTTCTCAAACAAAATACAAATTTATATACATGTAATCGATAACTAAATGTATTTATGAAGATCTAAGTAATCTGTATTTACATCTCATCGTTGTATAAACATTATTTATAATATTCATAAAATACAAACGACAATTCAAAAAGCACAATACCACTCGGAAACCGAGAATAACAGCTGATATAAACTAGTACGAATGTTGTAGATCTCAGATCTGTGGGAGTCTTCATGCTTGAAATTGACCGTTATTTCGTATGTACGTATAAGAAAATGCAAACTTTTGACAATTTTTTTATACTACGCAATGTCTTATTGATATGATTAGATTTTATATACATGTACTGAATTTTGAATCAAGATGTTGCCGTAGTTCAATTCTTCTGTGCTCTATCAACATATCGGTAACAAACACACGAGACTTTCCGTGTATGCCATTTACAAAAGACGTGCACAAGAACATGCTCACAATCAGAACTCCTCGGCGTTTATCGTATTTTTCAGTTACGAAAATGCCCGAGAAGTTCGATTGGCATGCTCATAGACCTTCGTCATGTCTTGCACCATGTTCTGTCGGCCAGAGTAAATTATCTTAAATGTTCGTCTTAAATGACGAACATTTTTCTGTCTCCCGTAAGTCACTCCTGAAGTGACAATAAATCAACACAAATACGAATATATCAGATTGTTAGAATAAAACAAACATGTTTCACATAGTTTTATAACATACTAGTTGCCGTATCAGAGGTATGCTCACTACCCATGCGTCGTGCACCGTCCTGATTTACTTGGTTCAAGTAAGCTGACAGCAGGGCAATATGTGTGTTTTGCACAGTTTTGCGACGCCCCAGTCAGTGCATATGACTCGGGTCATACACACACTTTCCGCTTTACAAAAATAATTTTAAGCTTTGCCATGTCAAGTTTCAAAACTCATACTCATCCCTTGGGCGCCATCTTGGATGCCATCTTGGAATGTACGCATCTTCCTCTCGACTTTTTCTGAAGTCTGCCAAAGTTAAATCATGTCATTGATGCGCAATTAGTTTCTCTTGCATTGTTTGGTTGGGTCCATTTTTGTCTAGTTTGCCTGGAATAAACAGTGGTTAGAACTAGACTGTGTAATGTGCCATGTGTCCCCCTAGGGAATAATGGATCATACAGTCCATGGTTACAGACATATGTCAGGAGTGATAGTAAAATATACACGTTCAATTTACATTCACAATACACCAAAATACGGCTTACATATGCATAGCATGCACTTGCACGATTTATCACAATAAGCCTGACATCTGTGTCTGCTACATTGTGATGCAAAAGTAATACGTAATAATGATGTAATGTATGTCGAGCGCTCAGTGCAAAATTATGGTATATGACTTCATAAAAATTGATGTAGTTACCATAGTTTTGCACCGAACCCTCAAGTGTGCTTCACCTCCCTCTCATATATTATATTGGCTGATACCTTATTCATCAATATTTCAAAACTGAAATTCAGTTTTAGACTTAAAATGTGCAAAATTTAAATTTATTAGCATTACATCCTACCATAGCTTAACCTGTTGTCTACTTAATATAATTGATATGGTTTTATAAATATGAAGTAGACGAGTGAAGTTGAATACATATCTGGCGGGTAATAGTGTTCCCATACTAGGTAACAATTTGATGCCACTGCCTAGGGACTACCACTAACAGACGAATGAACGATAAAATATATACATATAAAGTTTATAAACCAACCTTATGATTAATGTTTGATATATTCAAATGATAAGATAACTTTTAAGAAGCCTTAGTCCTAAAGTTTGTCAGAAAGACAACGGCAGGATATTTACACAATCAAACAGATCACCACAGTCGATTCAATAAGTAATATTAATGAAGGACCTATCCCATTCGCGGAAATAGCAGGGTTTAACGTCAACTTAGGTATACACAATTACACCTAGAGTAACACATTTTACCTGTCGGACGACCTTATGTTTGAACAGTTCTCGATTGAATTTGAAAGACCTGTACTAAAATGTCTAATGTGTTCGATTTTCAAAGGAATACGACGCTGACCAGCCAATATATGTACACTGCAATGCCGGTTGTTTTGAGGCTACTGATGTAGTTCATAATGTCTGCATTATTTCAGCAGAAAGCTGACTGGCAAATAAAGGCTATGTTCGGCATTGGTTAATACAAACAATGCACATGTTCATCTATATAGAAGCAAATTTTGGTTTGACAATTTAGGCAGCATAAAACAGCCTTATTAGGGAGTCACCTAGCATTTCTTATACATTTATATAAGAGAAGTTGGCTTTGTTGGAGATCTCACTACCACTGACACACCAAAGTCCATAAATGTTTTTTTTATTATTAATTATGAGTATTCAAGGCGCTAGAATAAAAGTACGTGTTATAATTGGGTGCACTATTGAAGAAGTTGTAATAAAGTAAATACACGGAGTGCTAGTCAGACAACACTTAAAGACAACCTCAATAATAAGACCATGTCAAACGCACATTTTAGTACATATGCTAGCTTTGCTTTTATCTGACCAGAATTCTCAGACCAACTCAATAAAAGGGCTATTTCAAAGGTACCAATGAATGACTTTACCAATGTACGCTTAACCATGTTCTTTAAATACTCGATTGTTTCCTGAATTAATAATATAGCCGTCTGCTCGTCTGACAAACCAAATTTATGAATGTGATTCAACTTGAAGACATAGACCGGTTGAGTATACTCTAACATCAGCATATTTCAAATATTAAATATTTATATAATAGTTTTGTGCTGAATTAGCAGAATCTTCGGTAGAAGATATATGTCTGTACTTTTCCTAAACCGTATAGCTCGCAATAACCCAATAATATTGTGACCGGACAAAAGCAATAGTCATGTTCCATTGTTTCACAATATATTAATAAAAAACGGGAGGTAGGCCTAATGCTTCAATGTATTGCTATTTTCCTTTTCACCGCAAATGCATTCAATAAACAATAAATAGTACACGCAAACAGTGTATAAAATATACGAGAACACAATACTGCCTTTCCGACCATTATTCTATTTCCAAATAAGAACTTATCCCGTACTAAAACCGAAAATGCGCATGACTTGACGAAATTCTATGCTAAATTGTTGTGGATGCGCATCATTCAAATTGGCAATAGATCCAACTTTATCCGATAAAATTGCATTTGCTATCGTTGATGCGTCTGAATCAAATATGATTAATGTATAAGGCTACAGCCTGCAGTCCAAGTGTCGAAGTCATTCGATTAATTATCCATTCGTTGCTTCTTGTTATTTCCAGGAATATTCTAGAAGAAAAGCAATGTCTACGAGGAAAGCTTCGGTGGTACCGAGCGAGGGTCGCCGGAAATCGATATACGAACGGAAAGCCTCCGCAGAAAAGAGTGCGATAGAACTTCCGGCCGGTATGGCGCGCAGACCATCTTTTGACGCACGTCGGATGTCAATGGCCGGTTCACAAACCGGAAGGTCAGGTCTACTTTCGGCAGATAGGAATAAAAACGTTAAGTATGAAAATACCTACAAACTAGAACCAGACGACCGTTTTCCAATCTATGAAGCCAAGAAAATTGCTCAAAGCGTTCTACAGACGAACCTCGATGGCAAGGAGTATAATAAAGACGACTGTCAGCGTCTAACAAGAGTTATGTCGGACCGGATAAAGCAGCAGACGAAAGCGCTTGGATATGGAAGATTTAAAATTGTTGTTATAATTTCAATTGGTCAGCAACAGGAAACACACCCATCTATGTCTTTCACCAGTAGGTGTATTTGGAATGATAAATTAGACAGTTATGCAGAAGCTACGTTTAAAAATAGACACCTTTATGCAGTGGCATTAGTTTACGCGATGTACGCAGACTAAACAATTTGTTCTATATATAGAAGGCTCTGTTGGGTCTATTCTATTTGCAAGGTGGTTCATATAAATTATTTTAGATATAAATGTACGTGAAAGATACATTTTGCAATTATATGCGCCATTGTAAGGAATGGAATTGAACACAAGTATCATATCGCTGGCTAAGAATGAGAAGGTCGTAACTATAAAATCAATATTTTGAGAAAACAAGAAAACTGTCTGGCAATCACTCTTTACTTTTGGTAATAACACGCTTTTTCAACTTCAGTTTGGTCAACATGACAAGTTTCGATTTTCATTAAAATAGGCTCACAAGAAGCGTCTTATAGTGTAGATAATTTCAAATAAGGGTCTTAAGTGGCCTTCTCATTCTAAGCCAGGCATATTTTGATTGCGTCTTTAATTTCAGCTGAACACCAGTTGCAGTTAAACATGTACTAGTGTGTTGTTATAGAACTGTACTTCAAAGTGAACAAACTATAGAACACCATGTTTATGAATCATTATTGTCTACGAATATAAAAAAACACATGACGACATATTGTTATATATAATATTCGATTTGCGTGTTTGTGTGCGGTTTGGCTGCCTTATTATATCACCTGAAAGACAATGTCAGACAAACATGTGCTTTTGATAAATATGTATTTCATAGGTAAACAAAAATAAAAGGCACACTTTCTATGAAACATTATTTTCTGTAAGACTTTTAGCATCAAAACATGAATAAATATATATATTGTGACGTAATGGCCTCATTGGAGTAACGTGTTTGCGTGACCGACGGAATGTAGATAATGTATATCATATATACAATGTTCTACTTTGTATATAGAATTAGGTGTGTTTTCTTGAAGTCGCATTTCGTCTTTCAAAACTAATTCAGTCATGTTTTCTTGGAATTAATAACTTAAACCACGAACGTATATCAACACATGCGTGCTTACACACCAAACAAGTGATGGTGTCTCTACATATCGATGGCTTAGAATTAGAAGGTACGTCGTAACTACCAAATCGATATTTTGAGAAAACACGGAAAAACTGTCTGACATTTACTCTTTACTTATGGTAAAACAAACTTTTACAACTTCATTTTGGTCAACATGACAAGTTCAGATTTCTATGGAAATGGGCTCATAAGAAGCGCCTTGTGATGCTTATTCTAAATATGTATGAAACTTAAAAGGTCGTAAGTGGCACTTACGACCTTCTTATTCTAAGCCATTGATATGGAGATCACAGTTTCGCTCACCATGGTATCTTTCACCCATCGTAATCACTGTTTAATAATGAACGGAGATCACGACTGTACATAGTGACCTGCAAACCATAATTATACACCATGCACATATACAGTAAGCTGGCATTTCATTCTGCCTGTGTGGTGTGTAGTTTCCATGCCAATCTCTTGCAGAATGTCTCTTCTAGAGGTATGTCTCCAGTTCTGCCAATTAGGTGTTTCAGTTGTCAATGTATGAAAGGGCTTGTCAGTGTTGATAGTAACATGCCACTATTCTACCCATAGTGGTAGCTTCTTCTAAATGGTTGATCAGTAGTTGAAAAAAAAACATAATAACAAATTGGACAGGGAGGTCAACGTGTAGCAAAAATGACATAACATGGAATGCTATAAAAAAAGGTTTACAAATTGATCGCTATATATACATGATGTGCAAGCGCAAGTTCTTCTGATCGACACAGTGCAAGCACATCTTCACATATATAGTTATAAAGAAAGCTTCAATGCCAACAAAGATCTAGTAATTCAAGTAATAGGCGAGTCGTGAAGATAATCAAGAGGATCTTTCATAATCTATAACATTTAAATCAGGGTAATGTTACAATTAAAACTTCACAATATTTTTATAACTATTATAGTTGAAGTCACAGGTATTAACTGTTTCATTGAAAATGAAAAAAAAAACATTTTTTTTTGAAAATTTATATTATTTATATTAGTTTTCAACGATACAGTAACCTATGGTCGAAGCAGTAAGCAATCTCATATACTGAAGAAGTTAATCCGAACAAGATGTTTTAACTTAGCTTCTCTCACCTCCTACACAGTACACACCCAGTAAACTAGCAATTAAAACTATAAAAAAAAACATTTTTAAACCGTTTTATGTTTTTATCAATACCGAAGAGCCCACCATGAACCCAAATGCTCACGCTTTTAATAAGCTATTTCACCATTGTATCAAAAGATATGATTTAAGAGATTTATACAAAAATGTATACGTACACACTCTTAGCTATTTTCATTTAAATACATTGTGTACGATTATTTGCACAAGACACATTTATAAGTATTTTACCTCTTTCTTAATTATTGGTTCACTATAATGAACAATACACACCATTTAACCAAGCTCCGAAATCTCGGTGCAATATGACAGAGCAATGGAATACCAAATATTTTCAAGTGCAATATAACAATATCAGGTCTGTATTTATAAATATAAATAAATGTATATATTTGAAATGAATTAAATTACTAGTTCCTCCGTCATAGTACTTGTATATGACCATTATGAATTAATTGGCAAGACTATCGTCCACTTTTTTTATAAAAGAAAGGGAGGGTTTATTTTTGCAAGTGGTTGGTTTAAAGAAATATTGCCCGAGCTACAAAAACTTAAATTAAGAAACATGTACCAATGCATCAGGGTTAAGGTTCCTGTTTTGTTTGTACTGTCAGGATTTGTTACAATGACACCGGATTCAAGGACATTATATTTATACAGTGACATCATTGTCATGGCAACACAAATTATTGTTTTACAACACTTTTAATTTTGTGTCAATTCAGTTTGACGGCAAATTTGTTACAACGACAAGAAAGCATCTTTTTTATTGACTGTATGTATTTTCTTGAGATTATTTACTAGATCTACATCTTTTTCATCAGTTTGAATATATGATATACGTATGGTTACAACAAAATTTGCTTGGGAACAAGTTAACAGTGTAGTTGTTTTGAGACACAATTGTATGTATCCAAATAGTTTTGCACCTTTATTTTAGTCATATACTGTACAAAAAGTCAGTTGATATGTCCTGGGGCCTTATTCACCAACATTCTAAGACTGAAACTCAGACTTAGACTTAAAATTGAAAACATTTATAATCACTACCATTTTCTTTGCGATTAGATTTGACCACGTGAAATTTTATCTTGTTATTTGTTGCTACCAACTGAAAATATATACCCATTTATATCAAAATCGGTACATTTATAACAACATGAAAGTAAATAGAACAATTGACAGTGTGAAGTCTTAGTCTGAGTTTTAGACTTACAGTGTTGATGAATACGGCCCCAGTTATTTGGGGATTCATTATCATCCATTACCAAACTTGCTCATCCACAAGCACCTGACACCTTCTCCACATGTGGAGTTAATGCCACTCTAGCACATAACTTAATTGATCTGTCAGTGATTCAGAATCTGCCAGGTGAGAGTCGAGCACACTAATTGAGAATAGATTAGATAAAATGGATCTAAAATAATAACAAACAAATACATACAAGTTTCATATGAAAGCTATATTTATGTAAAGTAATGTGAATGGAATGTATATAACCCAAACAGTAAATGTTTATAAAGTCCCAAAGTAAAATTCTACTTGTTTCCCTTTGCTAAACTTATGTCAATTAGAGTTGGGTTGGTACATAATAAAAACTATTTTTATTATACATACGGAAATGATGTTCAACAATTTCTACTCATTTTTGTCCCAAATCTTTCATTCAGATTTCACATTGAAACCTGTTGTGTAGAAGAAAAAAACATACCTTATTTTAGGTTTAACAAAATAGTAGATACATTTGTGATTTATAAACTGGAAACACTATAGCGACAGAACAAAGTGTTGCAGTCTTAAGTAGTAACAAAATGGTCCTACCGCTGGTCAACGGATTTGTAAACATATTTCTCATCTCAGGGACATAATTTGCAAATATCTTGATCTTACTTATCACCAAATATCATAGCTCAAGAATATCATAATTTGGGGAAAAAGAAAGTCGAATTGTTCAATTTTACAATATATTTTTACACATCTTTGAAAGAAAAAACTACAGAAACAAGACTGCATACGGTCCACTTGAAAGTTTTGTAACGGACAGATGAATAAATGGACAGATTGACAGGTGCATCACTATATGCCTCCGCATCAGTGGTTATAAATATGAGACAGAAGATCATAAAATGAATCAAGTGCAACAGTAGGCGAACTTGGAAAATCAGAAATTTATTAATGAAAATAGGAGTAACTCCTCTTTAATAAGAATACTTGGCAGGTATGAGCTGAGGACACGTGAATAATAATATATCTATGTTGATAATGTAAGGAAATGTTGAATGAATAACAAGATGGGCTAATGATGATTATCATTGAATTAACAATAAAAGTTCAAAAACTGATTGAGTAGAATATTTTAAAATACAATGTATCTAAGACAAACAACACTATAACAAACATTTACTACAAATAAAAACAATCAAAAATCGATGTTACATTTAACAATCAAGAATTAATCCTTTACTCCATAGATATGTAGGATAGTTAATGAATATACTTTGTTCTGATTACAAAATTATGTATAGGGTATTAAAAAAAAATAAACATTTTTCTATTTCATAAGAAATTGGATTGGGCAACAGGCTTAGCCTATATAAGCCTGTATTTGGTATAATAAATTGCCAGCACATGGGTTGGAGCTAAAATGTTTAGCCCAAATATAAACTCAATTTGTCACACATCCTCCATATCTCTTTCACTATTCCGTTGAAAGATCACTTAGTTGGTGTATTATTATTCAATGTCTTATGTGCAGCTCTTAAAAACAAATATAACAAATTGTCTCCCTTGATAAGCCATAGTGATAAGTCAGTATCTATAATTGGATTGTCTCCCCTCCATCCTCATAATTGGATTATAATTGGTGATGGAGATAGGAATTATGAATCAATGTATCTGTAGAGTAAAGGGTTAAAGAATAAACCATAGACAAAAACTTACATAGCACATTTAACACATAAATAAGTTCACATATTGATTTAACAATACAATTAACAATTAATACCTTTACTTTCTTATAATGATTATTATAATCAAAATTATGATAATAATAGCAAATGTCCTAATTTTTGGGTCACATTTAAATGTTCCTGACATGACAAACATGTGGAACCATTATCTGTATTTTGAACAATCTCTCCGGATGTCATACTATACACTTCATGTTAGCATAACTACATCTTCATTTGTTAATAAAAGAACGAACAAATAATTGTCCAAACATCATACATTCACTGCTTACCTCCCTTTACATTTATTATTATTGCCTTATTTAGATTCAAACAGGATCATTCCCTGTATATTTATCTACTACTATACACAAGCAGTGTGCTCAGTCCATCTAATGAATTAAGTCTACCATGAAACACAGTCAGTCAGAGGTTCAGTCTAACTATCACTAAAACAGTCTGTAGGTCCAGTCTACCACTCAACACAGCCAGTGGACCAAATCTACCACTTAACAAAGTCTGTCGGTCCAGTCTATCTCTGAACACACCCAGTGGACCAAATCTACCTATAAACAAAGTCAGTAGACCCAGTCTACCACTAAAAACAGTCAGTAAGCCCAGTCTACCACAAAACACAGCAAGTGGACCAGTCTAACTACCACTTAACACAGTCTGTAGGTCCAGTCTACCACAAAATAAAGCCAGTGGACCAATCTAACTACCACTTTACACAGTCTGTAGGTCCAGTCTACCACTAATCATCCTCAGTAGACCCAGTCTATCACTAAATATAGTCAGTAGGCCCAGTCTACCACTAATCACACTCAGTAGACCCAGTCTATTGCTATAAAGATGGTATGTAGGTCCAGACTATGGCTTAAGACGGTCTTGCCATAAAACTAGAATATTATAACCAAGTTACTTTAAAGCCATATTATTTTTTAAGGTCTCATAGCAAAAAAGCTAATCACAGTTAATAGTATGATAGTCAATGACGACACAGTTAATTGTGAGCCAGTCGTGTATACACAGGGAAGTTTGACATTGCGTACTTCTGGACACTTGTTCTGACCCGCTAACGTCGTTGTTGAAGACTCCTGATGAGCACATGTCCCGTTTATAATACTGTAAGCACCTGAATTCACAATACTGGAAACAGAAACATAACATCATCACATTATTGCTAAAATCATATTTTTTTTATATTTCTAAAGAACACAATTTGTTATGACAATAAGTTGTTACACCATTTTAAAAGAGGCTTCTAGAGAAAATATGGCAATTACCAAACTGCCGTACAATTCCAAAAGGTTTGGTGGCTGACATCTCCTCCACATGTTTAGGACCTGACTGTAGCAAACTAGAGTCACTGAACAACATGGCCATCCAAACCCAGGACAGGAATTATTCCTCGATCTCGTGTTCTAACAACAGTCAACCGAACTACCAGTAGTCTGATGCTCAAGTAATGTATAAAGAAATCATACCAAATACTGTTTTAAAATATTGAGACAGCACTTCATAGTCGGATATTATAGCTTTTTCATTTACCAGTATATGTAGATAGACAAAAAAAATACAAAAAGATAACTTTGATAAATAGTTTCATTGCAAAATTCAGTACAAATGCAAAATTCTAATTAAAATATGTAGTAAGAAAACAAAGTTTGATAATGCAAGCTCTAACTGAAGGACTTTTTAGAAGCAGATGAAAATTTGTTACAAGGAAGTAATATAATAAAGATTATGAATAACTGTACCTTCTTGTTATTTTACAATGAAAATTGTAAAACAAACTCTCTCGATAAGGTTTCCAATTTTCTATAACTAATAAATATAGATTGGTTTTTGGTAACGTTGTAACATAATAGAATCCAGACATACATGGACCAGACACATTCCCTGTCACCATTCTGCTAGGTCCTGTAAAATAATAATATACATAACATCAACTGATACCATCCAATACAGTTATCTTGATCTAGCTTATAATGAGAAGGAGGTAAGTACAAAATTGACATTTGAGAAACAAGAAAAAAAAACTGTCCAAAAATACTCTTTATTTAATAATATGACAAAACAAGCTGTTTAAACTTCACTTTGGTCAACATGACAAGTTCCAATTTTCATGAAAATAGGCTCATAAGAAGCGCTTGTGATGCCGATCTTAAATATCATATATGTATATCAGTCTTATAAGGTTCTAAGAAGTAGTTACAACTTTCTCATTCTAAACGAGCGATATAACCACACCTCATTTGTTGTCGGACAATATATGTATTAAAGCCCCATTATCGCTCCCAAAATGTTCAGATTTCAAGTAAATATAAGGAATTAGTACCAATAAAACAAATGACCAATAATTGACGAGGAATTGTTTACTTCATCTTTCGAAAACGAGTACCGAAATCACATTTAGTTAAATAAATGAAGACAAAATACTAGTCATGCAAGAGTTACTTCCCTTAGACTATACTAGCTGTAAGTCAAGCCTTTACTGTTTTCAATTTGTTATTTTGTCAACAAACTTAAATCATGGTATTTGCCACTTTTGGGACTTAACTCAAGTGTTCAAAATGCATAATTCAGACTGCACATTTATTAACAAATTATTGCTTTTTGCAAATAGCCTATGAAGGCTTAATGTTGTTTTAAGTTAACAAATGAATCCTTTGGACTGTACATATATATAATGACCAACCTCCTTTTGAAGATTACTTAAGGTCATTAAATTTATGGTGAATTGAAAAATTTGCTATAGTTTTTGGGTTCAAACCCCATCCGGTCAATATATATAAAAAAAATTTATAGTTTTTAGACAATGTTTTGGTTTCAAGAAAATGCGTTTCAATATCAACTTTAAACAAATAAGTATAAATTAAGACATTACCTAGAGCAGTTTCATTCACAGAATATCCCACCACATCTTGTATACAACCAAACTCATTGTTAAACTTTGGTATAGGACCTTTATTTCTGTTATAATCATCTTTCTCTTCAGGATTCTTTGGTATATCATCCAACGTTACCTGTAAGCAAGAATAAATATAAATAGTGAACCCGTAAGTAATTAGGAGCTGCCAGCAATACAGAATTCCCTACCTGGTTTTCAGGTTGTCAGTGTTTCGGTTGTCATGGTAACCACATTTTTTGACTGAATCAAAATATAATTAGATGTACATAATCCCCTTATTGGTCCTATCCCCATACCAAGTTTCATAAACTTGAAAACTGTTTAGTTATGGCAGGATCCAGATTTTTCGACGGACGGACTGACTGACGGACGGACAGAGGGCAAACCTATAGTCCCCTCAGGTTGAAAACCGCAACTGGAATGGAATATAAAGCTAGAAAAGGGGAAAGTCAAACCAACCTTTGGTTCTTCAGGTGTGATCCTACAAGACCCCTGAAAGTCAACTTGTTCTGTACGACGTATGAATGCATGTTTATATACTAGATCCTTCATCACCTCGCCTTCCTTCAATCCAAGCTGTACTCGCTCATATTTACTCTCATCCAGATCACTCGCTTTCTGGAAATCTGGGTCCATGATGAGGAAAGCATTGGAGTCAAACAGGTAACACCTTAAAGTCAATTTATGGAATATGTTTTATATGTCATATTTGAAAGAATTTATGTTTGAATATGGATATTAAGGCGTTTAAAAAATATAGGGTAAAAGTTATGTAAAAAGGAGTATCATTGCACTTCATACCTTTTATAGCACTCATAATCAGTACCTAATAGGGCCTTTAAGTAAATATTTAACAATTTAGAAATTTGTATATAAAACCCTGATTCTGGGAACTTTCTAATGCAATTTTATATCTTGTGGAGATCAGCCATCGATGGGTATTAAGAAGTGTTTAAAAAATAAAGAATTGTATATCTTTGGGAAAAAATAATCACAAAAATTTTTCATTATCATTGAATTACTTATTCGCGCAAACACTCTCAAGCTTTGTACACTGAGTCAAGTTTTATACACCATGCAATTCCTGAGAAAAGTTTTTTATGTATTGTTCAAGGGCTGTACGGAACCAATATGGTTCAAACTTGTATGGAATGAGGAACAATAGTACACAAAGTGTTGAATTGAAAATCGGCATTTATTAGAAATATGCTGTAAAACATAAAATACAGTAAACTATTTATGATGTTCTAAAATGACACAACTGGTTATAAGTGTTTGTTTCCAAACTGGTGCATACCTGGTTGAGCAGCTGGGTTCACCATCAGGACAGTCATAATACTGACCACAGGATCTCATGAAGTCACTGGCTTCCATACTACCCATGGTTTTATTCTGGAAATCATCATAGAGAATATCTAACCCTGTCACAGCTTCCACTCGCTCTGTAGCACATCTTCTGTGATCACTCGCTTCAAGACTTTTACTAAGGTAACACACCTCTGAAATATTAACCTCACATGACTTTGTATATCGCTGGCTTAGAATGAGAAGGTTGTAAGTATAAAATTGATATTTTGAGAAAACAAGAAAAAAATGTCTGCAAATTACTCTTTACATATGGTAAACAAGCTGTTTCAACTTCAGTTTGGTCAACATGACAAGTCCCGATTTTCCTGAAAATACGGTCATATGAAGCCTCCTGTGATGCTGGTTATAAATATGTATCAGTCTTATAATTCTTCTCATTCTAAGCCAGCGATATAAAGAGATGGCCTGGTTCTTATATAAATATTTAAAAACTCTTATCTACTGGGTAACAACCTATCACTTGACCGATTAAGATAGCAACTTTTTGAACTTTTATTAGGTTCATTCTAAATATTAAAAGGTAACCAGGCCTTGGACTTACCATACTTATATGTATATGAAAGTAATTAAGACTTACTTATAATGCAGTCTTCATCCACGTTACATTTACATCCACCAGGCCACGGACCAGTTTGTGATATATTATGACATTCATCGTCTGATTTCACCTTCATTCCTTCAAACACAGCCTGTGATATGGTGTTGATTTTACCCACACCTGCAGCGTCCATATATGGTGTAGAGATTGATATTTGATGGGGAGCAGCACTTGTTCTTTTATACCATGGTCTTCTGCGGTTTTCATAGAAATATGATGAATAAATTAATTATTACAATAATTAATAATAAATACACTAGAGAAGTAACACAAGTACCTATTCAATATTTCAATTCTAGCAAAGCTAATAGTCCCCATTTAACAACATATTTCCCAAAAATCGTTTAATAAGTAATCAATTATGGATTATCAGTGAATTGTTATAGTGTTTGTGGTAGCTATTTATTGCCTTTTTCGGAGTACTGATAATTTGATCATTGTTGCTGAAAACAGGCTGTAGCCTGTAGCTGAAGCACATAGAGGCACTTGCCTTGGTGAAAAATTGAGAAATAACATGTATCAAAATATACACATTTTTTAAGACAAAAATGCCTATACTAGACCCTAGAAAGAATTTGCTTCGGTGCATTTTGGCATATATTTACTTACTTTGTGGGATCATATTTCCTGGTTGACCTATGACCTGGATACGTTCTAAACACTCCACTTCTCAATCCAACATTGGTCCATTTAATCTGACTCAGAGATTCAAACTTTCTCGCCCTCCATATCTCCTCAATGGGCTGCGTAATCAGAACATCAGCCCTGTAAGTCAATCAATCATCTTTCTACTGTAAAATCATTTAATTTCAATGGGACGAAATTCTTGTGGTTTTGGTAAAAAAGACCATTTCGATGGGATGCTAATTCGTGGATTTTGCATTTCAGGTAATAAATACAAGGGACAAAATTATTGTTCAATAGGATTTGATTTCGTGTTTGAGGATGAACCACGAAATCCATGAAATTTACCCCCCCCCCCATTAAAAGTAATGATTTTACATTATCTGTATAATTAATCAACAGGATTTATTGATCAGCTAAAGCAAGCAATGAGGAGTCAATAACCTAAAGACCCAGTCACACAGTGGCAAGTTTGGATTTTGAATTCTGTTTGAGTTCCAGCAAGCTATAAATCGCCGAAATGTGCACAACAGTAAAATCATTTCTAAACAATGTAAATGATTGCTAATCTTTATTTTTCCTGTTTAGCTGATACACTTACGGAAAATTTGAGATTTTTAGGAAATTTTTAGTTTTCACTTAAGATTCTTTATGAATATCACCCCTGGTTTTAAGCCTCATCTACACTTTTAAAAATGATTAACTGATATGGATACCAAATTTAGTCCTGAAAAGGATTTTTCATTTGCTGAAGTTTTTTTACAGAACGCCTAAATAGCTTCTTATATATAATTATAGTAAAACACGTTGAAAACATTTAAAAGATGACTTTCTGAAGAAAAAATGGATTTATTGTACAGCATGAGACTGAACTGATCCTGAAAAACTAGGATTTAATCTTAAAGGGATTGCATCAAAAAGTAAAAAAAAAAGTTATCAATTTTCTAGGGCTCTTTTCAGCTGTTAGGCTGCTCAAGCACCCTTTGACATTTCAACTTCCCCTGGTCATTCAGGGCTACCCATAGAAACCTACACTCGTGTCTCCCTGGGGAGACTATTTCTCTCCTGTGGTGTGGCAGCCAACATCGATCTGCGGCACCCAGGAATAGACACTGCCCTCACAGGTACTATTTTGCACCATGGTGGAGTGGAGCTGTGGGTCTAGCTCAGAGAAATTAACCAGTGGTCCAGAGGGGGATCGAACCCGAGACCTCTCGATCCCGAAGCGCGCGACCTACCTCTAGGCCACCACTCCCCACACAGATGGAACGAAATTTTCTTACTGAATCAACTACATATATAATAAAACATACCAAAAGTACCAAAATATTGGACATTTTATTTTATTTTTGCAATACGCTAAAAAGTGATGCAGTCCCTTTAACATTCACCTGACCCTTTAACTCACCTGACCCCTTTATCAAACTTCTGGGGACCTTTCTCACATCCTAAATCTGGTTCATGACTGTTAATCCATTGGTGAGCTTCAACCGTCTTCTTGTCTAAATTATCATCATATATATATTCTATGGGGTCACAGTATGACATAGGGGCCAGGAATATGGTGGAGTATTTATAGGTGATACGCAGCCCCGGATACTTCTCCTCGTGTTCTTTTATTTCTATCTCTTCATTGGTTCCCGGCGGTAGATGCTTCCTGGCATAAGAACTGTTATAGTGTTTGAGCAGGTTGAAGTAACTTGTCTTGTATTTCCTCCGATCAGTCGGCTCTTGTGATCGTAAAAACTCCTGTAAGCACAAAACAATATAGTACAGTAAAGTTCCACTAATAAGACCACTTTGATTATTTTGAAATCATGCAGAGTTTTGCCAGTTTAAGGTCCCAAAGTATTAAATTTAGAACAAAAAAGGTCCGCTAATAAGACCGATTTGCTATTATGACTACCTTTTTGACTGGTCTTATTAGCGGAACTTCACTGTAGTATATTACATATATATGTTCTGTGAAATTATTGTTTAAACTTATGATTATTTCCCCCGATCTGTTGGCTCCTAAAAACTCCTATAGACAACAAACAATACATTATACTGTTTTATTTATTTAAATGGGTATTAAACTCATTAATGTTGATATAATTGCTCAAAAGATAAAAACAATTCATACAGGAAATGTAGCTTTCAAAAGAAACAGCAAAGCATGAAATACCTTAAAAAAGAACATGGTACAAATTGGTAGCTCTGCATGAAAGTTGCCCCGGTCAAAATGACAAATTTGATATGATGAACAGGTCCGTATCGAGAGACAAAAAAGCACTGAGGCAAATCTTTTCTTGGGTCTATATGAGGCAATTTCTTCTTCAAAAACATGCCTATTTTTGTCATTTCTGTCTAATTTTTACGAGGAAAGCGCATTGGTGTACCTCAGCATGACTACGTACGAGCCTGATGACCCAGGATTGATCATGATTTAAAAAATAATTCATATTTACTTCATAATACAGTCAGAAAAAAATATTTACTGCATAATACAGTAAGAAACAAGGGAAGATAAATCATCATGAAATATGGAAAATATCTCCAGAAATCTAATCATAGTTACATCCCCTGGACCCATTAAAGTTTTTCAGTACAAAAGGTGAAATGTCCCCTACGAAAATCATAGAAATTTCCCAATAAAACATAAAACAGGTTAGATTGCATATAAAAGATTGTCAATAGAAACATTTTGTTTCCTTGGGAACAAGGAAGATAAACAACACTGAAGGAGACAAACTATTCTAGGTAGCCATGGAAACAAGGGGAGTAAATCTTGTGGAAATGTCATGGACATTCTTTTGTACTGTACCGGTAACTTACCATATCCGAGTCAGCTATACTGTATGCAAAGGAATATTCTGAGTTGCTCAACCCAGCATAGTAATAAGTCTGAAAACATAAATAAAGGTGGTGTACAATTATGTATAAAATGTTGTTAAAGTCACACATTTATTATTTTAATACATGTTAATATTGTTGATTCAAAAATTAATACTAATGAAGGAACTACTGTAAAATCATTTAATTTCGTTGGGATGAAATTTCGTGGTATTTGTAAAAAAGACTATTTCGTTGGGACATGAATTTGTGGATTTTGCATTTCAGGTAATAGAACAAGGGTCAACATTGATGTTCGTTGGGATTAAAGTTCGTGGTTGAGGTGAACCACGAAATTCACGAAATTTAATCCCCCACGAAAATTAATGATTTTACAGTATCCCATTTGAAATAATAGCGAGGATTACAGTTAAACCTAGATAATCAAAGTGTACCTGAAGGACAAGCCAATGATTATAACCATTATCATTTAACTTTGAACAGACTGTAGTAAGGAATTCTCAAGATATGTGTATACAAGAGAGCATAAACATGAAAACTGTTGACATTGATGCCCATGCAACAATCAAAATAGCACACCAAAAAAACCTGAAAGGGATACATATAAGACAAGGAAGTGATAGGATTCCAGTTTTATCTGTAGGCATATCACCGTGGCAACCTTCAACATTAAGCCAACTATGCAGCTTGCAGAGTCGGTTACTATCCTATTTGTCCCCAGTGGGACCAAAGGCCACAGTTGCTCAGTTGGTAGAGCCCTAGATGATTAACAAAAATAGTACTGTACAACCATTTAATATTGATGGGACAAAAGTTTGTGGTTTTGGTAAAAAATACCATTTCGATGTGACATCGAATCGTTGATTTTGCATTTCAGGCAATAAATATAAGGACCATAGGCCGCAGTAACTGTTGTTCAGTTGGTAGAGCCATACATGATTATGCACCAGTTAGTTGCATCCACAGCCCCCACTCCCGGGGATGGGCCGGGAGTTTTTACTTTTGAGTTGTCAAACCCCCCTTCCACGCCCTTGCAACTGACTGGTGCATTAGTATGTTGCCTGACTATATGTAGTCACAATTTTATACTTCATTACCATGGAAATCAGACTCCGAGCTGCGAAAGTCAAAAGTGATAAGTTTCTAACACTTACCCTCGGCTTCCCATCTTTTGCTTTTTCTATAAATTTGGATCCTTCCTTCCCCAGTGTCATGTTACGTTCTATCTCAGAGAACTCTTCAGGTTGATTATCAGAAGATTTTTCTAGTTGTGCTATAGGGATAAATATAGGGTCTTCCAACAGCTGTAAGTACAATAAAAAATGTTTATGAGATATGTATAATACTCCCTATATAGGCGGCCAAATATTCATTTAGAAATTACGTCAAAAATGAATGTTACCTTGACCTTTCACCTTTAGATCTCAAAAACCATAAGGTTAATCGACTTTTCACTATTCTAAGGATGACCAGTTTTACCAAGCCACTGTCACTGACACACAGACAATCATATCAGAAAAACTGGTGACGAGGCATGATGGCAGAGGCTGTAGCATTCCTCCAGAAGCCAGTGACTTTCTCAACATAAGGAGGGACATTTTTGTAAAAATTTCATAGGAGGATATGACTTGCTGCAATCAGGAATCGAACCTGGATTACCGGTTAAGAAATCCAGTACACTTAATAACATTGCCTATAGGGAATACCATAAGCTGTGGCAATGCCCTGTTTCAGAGCTTTTATGACATAATATTGATTATCACACTGGTACATGAATTTAAAAGCGACCAAATTATTACAAGTCTCACTTACATTAGTGCTAGGTTTGAGTTTAGGATGGAAGAGTCTACTTACATTAGTGCTAGGTTTGAGTTAAAGATGGAAGAGTCTACTTACATTGGTGCTAGGTTTGAGTTTAGGATGGAAGAGTCTACTTACATTGGTGCTAGGTTTGAGTTAAAGATGGAAGAGTCTACTTACATTGGTGCTAGGTTTGAGTTTAGGATGGAAGAGTCTACTTACATCAGTGCTAGGTTTGAGTTAAAGATGGAAGAGTCTACTTACATTGGTGCTAGGTTTGAGTTTAGGATGGAAGAGTCTACTTACATTGGTGCTAGGTTTGAGTTTAGGATGGAAGAGTCTACTTACATCAGTGCTAGGTTTGGGTTAAGGATGGAAGAGTCTACTTACATCAGTGCTAGGTTTGGGTTAAAGATGGAAGAGTCTACTTACATTGGTGCTAGGTTTGAGTTTAGGATGGAAGAGTCTACTTACATTGGTGCTAGGTTTGAGTTTAGGATGGAAGAGTCTACTTACATCAGTGCTAGGTTTGGGTTAAGGATGGAAGAGTCTACTTACATCAGTGCTAGGTTTGGGTTAAGGATGGAAGAGTCTACTTACATTGGTGCTAGGTTTTAGTTTAGGATGGAAGAGTCTACTTACATTAGTGCTAGGTTTGGGTTAAGGATGGAAGAGTCTACTTACATTGGTGCTAGGTTTGGGTTAAGGATGGAAGAGTCTACATACATTGGTGCTAGGTTTGAGTTTAGGATAGAAGAGTCTACTTACATTGGTGCTAGGTTTGAGTTTAGGATGGAAGATTGTCTCGCCTTGATTATTGATGAGGAATGAGTAGACGGTTCCCCATTGATGTTTGGTAAGAAAGTTCTCAATCTTATCCAATGTAGCATCAATACCAACCACTCCTATTGTCCTGTAGATAGAATATTATATCACATGACTTTCCTTGTATCAAGTATGTCATTCTCATGAATCAGTGAATGGTCAAGTCTCAAGTATATATCTGTATTACAAATTAAAAACACGCTGGTTGAACGAGAATGCAAGTATGTGTATAATCTTATATGTAACTTGTGTTGTATAACGTATTTATGACCTCATTTTATCTCCTAAATGATGTCATTTTGTGCTGTCGTTTTTCCAGCTGAAAGATGCATTTTTCCGTGTTATTAGAGTCCTGTGATATAAATAATCTAGTACTCGTTGTCAATTGATATAAACTTAGTTTAAACTCGTTAAGGAAACATTATGTAGTTCACCAACGGCTCACTTAATAAAAATTCGCAAACTTGTTTAATAAAAGTCTATATCAATTGACAGCTCATGATAGACCCTCTATATATTCAAATATGTTAGGGATTTTCTATTTAAATCATCACATCCCTGGCATAGAATGAGTAAATACAAAATCGATTGTTTGAGAAAGCAAGAAATAACTGTCCAAAAATTACTCTTCCTATGGTAAAACAAGCTGTTTAAACTTCAGTTTGGTCAACATGACGAGTTCCGATTTTCATTAAAATAGGTTCTGACATAAGATGCGCATTGTGATGCTGATTTTAAATATGTATCAGTCTTATAAGGCCGTAAGTACTTCTTATTCTAAGCCAGCGATCTGTAGTTTAAAGAATCCAGGACCATCAAAGTAAAGAAATTGACCAGAAATAAATTAGGTTTTAATTATTGCCTTGCACGAACCTTTCTTATCATAAAAAATGGAATGCTTACAAAATAACAACAGTGGATAATTGATGAAAAGTAAAGGGGGGTAACTGTTGATATAATATAATACAAAGGTAGAGCAATCTTGCCATTTCAAATCTGAAAGTTAAAATGAAAAATTGAAAATATGTGTTTAAAACTGGAAATAAACTGACCCTCCTGTCACTTTGCTAATGACTGGTATAGCATGAGTCACCATAATACCAAGACCCCACGCGTCCAGGTACGGTGACGTCCATAGAGCTTTCGTTGTTTCAGCATTGGAAGACAGAAATTCAAAGTAGTTGCTCATCTTGGAGATCAGATTTTCTCCTGTATATAATTTCAGCATACTGCCGCCATGGTTACACGCTAACTTGCCCGGAAACAGTTCAGCATCTTCTTTTATGAGGTAACTGAAGATTCGAGCCTATAGAAAAAGTTGAAGTAATAAGTTATACCAAGATGGACAAAATTTATTAAATGAAAAGGCTCAGGAAAATACCCACTATACGAGGGTCATTCAATATATTCGTAGACAATCATTCTCATTTTATTATATTTATGTTTAAATAATAATGTCTTATATCATTATAAACATTTATCAATTACATACTGTAGAATCAAATTTATTTTTGATTATGCAACACAGAAGCATGTTACCAGCCGTTGTATTACCATAGTAACGCAGAGATATTTACATTGTATAGATTTTAGGAGCAGCTATAATTTGAGTCCAATATAATATATCAATTATGAACATCTGCATTTTTATTTTGATGGAGTAAGTTCTTTGAAGTCAGAGGTCATTAGCAATCTGACATGAAAATACTTAAAGGGACCAAACTCCAGTGAGTAAATTGCAAAATTTATCAAAAATCTCTCTTAAAATGCTTGACCAACCTAATACATTTATATAAGAATCTGGACTTATTCATATAGAAGAAAAATAATCGCATAACGTCGGTTAATTACCTTTTAAACACCTAAAATCTTTTGTGAGACTAACGCAGCAAAATATATCAAACATTGTTCTATAGCATAGTACACTTAAACGAATTTCTAATTGGCCACCCTAAAAAATATTATATCATCTGATAAATTATATCAATAAATTTTAGGCTGTGTTATTTGTTCATTCCACGAACATACTTATCTATTTCTGGAAAGAAATGGCGTATTCATATGCAAAATCATCCATGCGTAACGGTTTGTGCGAAATTGCTTTTTTGCACTTTGGCCTCGTGCGCAGCTTGGAATAGTATCGAATTTGGTATAAATTTGTTCCCTGTATATCGACTTTTCTTTAAACACTATAATTTGTCACAATGAGCCATGTGGAACGCGCTCATGACGTCAGATGCATGCATACATTGAACGAATTTCTGATTTGCCACGTGTTTTTATAAATTAGTTTTTAAAAAAATGCTTTTAGAAGAATATAAATAATCGAAACCCCGATACTGTCCAATTGTATTGATAGAAAATATGTTTCTCGCAGTAATTCGAGCTAAACCCCACGTTATTATAAATATCGCTTTTTACAAAAAGACGTTTTGACGTACATGTCTGGATTTTGGTACTGGTACTCGTCATTCTAACTGCCTAAGCGCGCCCCGTATTACATATATTCTCCAGTATTAACATCTTTCATTAAGTCAATCGACAGATAATACATTTTGGCGGATTTTAAAAATCAAACATGTCGGGCACGTGAACCACGTGCACGTAAGCCATTTTGCACTTACTGTTCCGCATGGATGATTTCATACATGCATGCGTAATTTATTTCTTAAAATCGATAGATAAGTGCATGGAATGAAAAAAACCACAATTTTAGAAATATTGACTGAATATATCGCATAATATAATATTTCATTGGGTGGCCAATTAGAAATTCGTTTAAGTGTAGTATTTAAATGCTAAGAAAAGCCGTAACCTAATTAATGGACGGTAAAATATTTGTGAGTTTTCGTCAATGGCGCCTTTGATCGTAATGTAAGTTGTAAGAATACTTTATGTATTCGTAAAACATAGTTTTGTGATAAAAACGTCTACAAAACATGTTTGTATCATCGAAATGGAGTTTGGTCCCTTAAAAGGGAACACAAAAAGAGTGTTTCTTACCTTAGGACTGCAGAATGAATTCTTGCTGTCAGCTATAGTCCATACCTTAGTCCAGTTATACTTACACACAGGACCAGGAACATATCCACTTCTTGTATAATAACCTGCAATATCAATACAGCATCTATACATTGTATATTGTTATCAACAGTTGGTTTCAACCATGAGAATAATGCTTTAATTTCTGAAACAAACTGTAAAACATCAAAGGGAAAAAACTGCATCGTTTTTTTTTATCAATTGTTTAGCACATTTATCAATTTTTTTTCATAAGGAACCCTAACCAATCTTTCATGAATAAAGTATCAACAATATCTAACTTGCTCTTTCAAAGAGATTTGAAAAAGATATGAGGAAATCGGACGGGGAAGGCCGCAATCAACTTAACCATCCAAGCACAGAAAATACCCACACACAACCCAATCAAATGATTAAAAACCCAAGTCCCCGCCACAAAATGCAGGATGACCCAGACTTACCTTGACCACATCTGACATTTTCACCATCGGTATCCTTGCCATCAGTAGCAAATATAATCACAGACTGGGATGACCCCGACTTACCTGGACCACATCTAACATTTTCACCATCGGTATCCTTGCCATCAGTAGCAAATATAATCACAGACTGGGATGACCCCGACTTACCTGGACCACATCTAACATTTTCACCATCTGTATCCTTGCCATCAGTAGCAAATATAATCACAGACTGGGATGACCCCGACTTACCTGGACCACATCTAACATTTTCACCATCTGTATCCTTGCCATCAGTAGCAAATATAATCACAGACTGACATCCTGTACGTGGGTTACTGTTCAACAGTTCAAATGCCTTCTCAAATCCACTCCTAGAAAAATATAAGGTAGAAAATATATATGTAGTTTGGTACTAAGGTTCAACACACAAACCGGTAGGATATTTTTGGCCTTTGGTTAATTATGCCTTCAAAACATGTAAATGATCTTTTCCAATATTAAACATGTGAAAAATGTAGACATCTTTGTTATATGAAATAAATCTTATTTGACTTAGTTCAAAAAAGATGAATAATAGGTGATTGTGATGTAAGTAACTAGCTAAAGCTGTTTCAAACATGGTATAAGTTAAGTTACCAATTTTCTAGTGCTCTTTTCAGCTGTTAGGCCGCTCAAGCACCCTTTGACATTTCAACTTCCCCTTGTCATTGGGCTACATATGGAAACCAACACTTCCTGGTGAGATTTTTTCTCTCCTGTGGTGTGGCATCCAACATCGATCTGCGGCGCCCAGGAATAGACACTGCCCTCACAGGTACCATTTTACACCATGGTGGAGTGGAGCTGTGGGTCTTGCTCAGAGAAATAAACCAGTGGTCCAGAGGAGGATCTAACCCAGGACCACTTGATCCCGGAGCACGCGTTCTACCTCTAGGCCACCGCTCTATCTATCCTATCTATCAGAATGTCTGACCAATTTTCATATAGGATCTGTCATGAGTTGTCTCATTCTCGTTGAACCAGGGTGTTTTTCATCCGAAATACACTCTGGTATAAAATGAACAAATCCCAGTGAAAAAATATCATATTTCGTCACTAGCGTGATTCCCGCTATCATCTTATCAGAACGGACGTTACAACATTCGCTGGAATATTTTCATAAACAAACACGATTGGGAACAAGGATCATTCAATTAGTGAACGATGATTGAAATTAAATTCTGTGTTTTTTGTTGAAACCTATAGAATTGAATTTGTCTTATAAAATGTATAAAGAATTAGAGAATAACCTGATATCAGTTATCAAATGGAAATGTAGAATTAACAGTGTTCAAAATATTTGGATGCAGAATATTTGTCGAAACTAAATTAAAAAACGTCCAAATGTCATATAAATTTTGAAGCTTTTTTCCCAGAAAGTCAGGTAAGATATATATACCATAAATAAAAAGTAGTTTCTTGAATAAGATTATCATTCTTGTTCAACCAGCGTGTTTTTCATCCGTAATACACTTTGGTATATAACTAACAAATCCCAGCGTGGTGAACGAACGTCTCAACCAATCAAATCCATTTCGTTCATTTCCTTATAAGGCAACTGATTAAATTCCGTCACGGGTGTTTTCCAAAGATCCCTCGTCAATCGCCCAATCAAAATTGACGTTACATACAAAACATAAACCGACAGTGTTTGAATTTTATTTCTGACTATTAAATCGACGTATAAAAAAAAAAATTGTGATATTTTTGCATTGCTGATCAAAAGAAGATTTTACTATCATTGCACAACATAACTGGTTATTTGAATTGAAACTAGCGGTAGTTTGTCATACAAAAACAGAATTTACCTTTAACGTCAGCACTCCACTCGACTCGCCAGTTTTTTAAAATTTTATTTCCAATACATATTCAATATGTTTCAACAAACAACTCAGCATTTAATTTCAATCACCGTTCGCTAATTAAATAATCCATGTTCACATTTGTGTCTGTTTATAGAAATATTCCCGTGGCTGTCGTAACGCGCGTTCTGATAGGACAATAACGAGAATCACGCTAGTGACGAAATAGAGCTATTTTTAGATTTGCGAACGATATAAGGGGTGTTGTATCAGAGTATAGTCAAGGGACTTGACTATACACTGATTCATGAGAATGAAGATAATATGAACACTACTTACTCTAGTTCACTGGTTCCCCCAGGGTTGAGGTTTTCTATGTTCTTGATAAGATCTTTTCTATGTGCTATAGTTGCTGGTACCATGCGCTCAGATTGACAACTTAAAACTGTCGTCTGGTAAAAATGCCATCTGAAATTTCAATTTAAACCTTAGTAACTTTATAGTTATTAATTTGGCGAGCAAAAATTACGATAACTTATTTGTGCAGGATTTATTTCTGCGAAACAGTCTTGAACTACAGAAAACACATAAAAAAACTAGAAATGTGTTCATCAGACACCTAATGTGATCACACAAATCGAGTGGTGCCAGACTGTAGTGAGTCCTTCTATAATCATTTGTAGTTACTACAGTCTTGCGGGCATCCCACGAAATGGAATAATTTGAAATGAAATATTAATGTTTTTAATTGAATAATTGCTACATTAACGAAATAACAAGAGCTGGGTTTTTAAAAATGTGAATTTGACCTAAGTGAGCCAAAGGTTACATGTGATTGCTTCAAAGTACTTTTAAAGTTCAATAGGAAAACACAAAATTACAAAGCAGACACAAACTACTTGAATCTTTTAACTTTTGATCTCTATGTTTGACCTTGACCTATCAGCTAGGAGACTGGGTCTTGCCCATGACAAATCACCTAGATATGGGGAACATAACATTTACTACAAACTATATGAATATCAAATTAAAAATGACACAGCTACAGAATGATTACTGGTAATTAAGCCCTTTGACATAAAACAGAGACCTTAATTTAGGTCATTGCCTGTAAGTGTGATATAGACCTTAAGGCTAGGGTCCTGTGTCTTGGGCATGACACATCATCACCTTAATGTGGTGAACATTTGCACCAAGTTATGTAAATATCCACTAAGAAATGACAAGGTTACAGAGCAGATACGATTCAATGCCTATTTGATCCTTTTAACTTTTAACTCAAAGTGGGGCCTTGACCTTTGAACTAGGAACCTGGGTCTTGCACATGACACATCGCCATGTAATGGTGAACAATTGTACCAAGTTTTATAAATATTCAATAAGAAATGACATACAGTTGATTAGGGTAGAGCTGATCATTGTCAATAACGGATCAGTCTCAAAAACGCAAAGAAATTTGATAACCTTCCAGGGAAAATCACAAATATTTAATTATTGACATTAATTATTGAACCCTTTCGAAGCATTATTACAATATATGTTTATAAATTACATTTTTTATAACATGTTAATGTCAAGTTTAGCAATTGACACGCACAGTGAAGCGGGAAAAACGTGCTTGGGGAAAACGATATACAGAGAATTGGCCTTAATTATCTTAGGTAATTTATAACTTTACAAGGAAAAAATCTGTAAACATGTTGATTGTAATATCCATTATCTGTCAATGACCATCAAATTATACACTGAACAAAATTTCTAATTGGTCACCTAACATATTGACAAAATTTCAGTCAATACTATACAAAATATATTATGTCAATAGTAAAAGTTTAAAAGAAATATGTAAACAACACAAACTTGAAAATTTGATGCAGATTCTGCTACTCTCACGCTCAATTATTGGATATACTAAACAACAACCCTCAGAACAAGAAATTACATAAAATATGAATAAATGCATTTATAAAGAACCACATTTTTAAACATAAAACATAATGAATTATCATCTAATATGGATGAGTAGGCAGTCATAAATTCATATGGAAAAGTTATACTCCGATAGGTTATATGGTCGAGGCGGTGGATAGAAACGAAAAACATTGACTTTTAAGATTTATCTGGATTTCTGACAGTAACAACGTAATTTGCCATAGGAAATCAATGTCGCATATAAAATTTAAACGCACTGATAACTTGCTATAACTGAAGCAAAATGAAGATAACTAATGAAAGAAAGACTGTACAAAATTTGACTTATTTATCACTTGTGGGTATCGTTATTTTAAGGATTTAATGTTGTTCTATTTTCAATTAAAAGGGAGGTAATTTCAGAATTGTCAACTTGAAAGGTGTATATCTTTTTAACGCCCAATTATTATAGCAATATTGGTTGTTTTTCTGTTTGGGCGATCAGAAATCGGTTTGTATTTTTACAGTTTATCACATTTCCACTGACAGGTTTTGCATTAAACATAAAAAACCTGTTTTGTACACAATGGGCCATAACTCAGAACAGGTTATAAGGCTATGTAAAACACGAACTGAATTTGATTAAGTACACAAAACCGAATGAGTAAAGTACACTACATATATTTCTTAATTGTTATGTACTAAAATATATGCGTTTGAAAAGTGACGAATTAGAGATTTTGCTGAGTGTATGTATATTGATACAAGTATTGGTAAATTGGGTTCAAAGGTACCGCGTCGATTTGTGTATAGCGGATCACTCAATGTAAAAAGAACATTTAGTTATATAGATATTATTGTTTTGTTTTTATAGTCTGCAATTATTAGTCCATTTTTTTAACAGGGAGCTTTGCTTCCTGTTCAGTGTTAGCGTTAAAAATACACTAGACATGATTACAAGCTAAAAATAGCTCCACTTGCTCATTCCGCGGGATGACTTCGGACTTTATCGCCTAATCTTTAGCCGAGACAGTGTTTATAATGTTGCATGATAACTTAGCACTTTATTGCTGGAAGCTTGGTAAATATATCGAGACAGCGACTGTATTATGTTACGTAAGCTAGGTTACCATCCGGTCAGTGATAAACGCTCAACGTTTAAATACTGTGAGTAGTATAGACAGTAGAGGTAATAATGTATTAACTAGATGCTGGAACATACATATGGCGTTGGGGTGGCATATGCCCTCATATGCTTTGTGACTGGAAAAATATTTTTCTGACGACAGGAACAATCCCTGTTCTTCCAGTGCCATCGGCGCTTTGATTTATCCAGTGACCGGTATCAAAAATGCAAAATAACCATTCGATACTTTTATCAAGTTATAGTTATATAACACTTGATGTGTATAATAATACTGTACTAGCCCATTGGTATTTTTCATTAATTTGCTAAGTTTCGTATTCCTTATGTTTTGTTAATGGAACTAAAAAATGTTGACTCATTTTGAACGACTTTGTTATGAAATTCACTTTCCTGAACACTAACCGGAACACTTCTAGTGGTGTTTTGTCTCATCTGACAGGTTACATTGCTTTTGATATGATTCTCATTGAAAGGAATGTAGTGATCCGCTATAGACCAAAGTGACCCGCTATTGACATATCGGCTGTGGAGCTTTGTCATTAGATTACTCGTGTATAAATCATGAGTTCTATTCCGAAAATGATGATAAGTCATGACCAGGTAATGTGTAAAACATTTGCAACAGTTTTTATTTTGAAAAAATAAAGCATAAAAAATTATGCTTGTAATCAGCCCTTATGTCATTAGTGATCCGTTATACCCTAAACAACTGTAGTTACTGAGCGGACACAATTCACATGAACTTAGATGAATGTAACATTTAATTCCCAGCATCACTGGGTCGAGATTTAGTTGAATCAACTGATCAAAATGAAACCAACTATGAAAACAATGAAGTCCTAATACAAATTGACATACACATTGACCCAGGTGCTTAAATATAATAACAATATGCCACAGGTGACTGATGAATAATGAATGGAACTTTTTATATATCAATACACACCATTTATCTCATAAACAAGTGAATGGATGGCCTAATGGTGCTATCATCATAAAGCCTATGTAGTCCTGAGGGAAAATGGTCTGTAAAATAGGCCAGGCACATTATATTGCTGTACAAAGTACCAAGAACGCTACATGTATAATGTGATCATTGCCTAAACAAAGCGCTACGTAATATATACTTTGACAATTGAGATATTGGCATCGAGATATTGGCATCGGTGTTGCTTTTGGCACACCATCTCTTGGTTTGTAAACCACTGGGCTATGTTATTTAAATCCCACCATTGCAAAGTTTGACAAGTATGTCCAAGGTTCTCTTTATTTTAAGTGTGACCTTGACCTTTCAGATATTGACATTGGTAATGCCAGTGACACTCCACATTGTATTAATATTTAACAATTGACATAAGCCAGAGCAGAGATTGTTTCACCTTATTGTGTGGGGAAGGTGTCTGGCGTCCTCATGAATCTGTGGTTAGTCAAGTCCCCAGACTACATCCTCATGAATTCACATGAGAGATATGCTGGTTGCATGAACGAGGATGATGTTTGGTGAAAGTTTTCTGTATAGGGACCATGTGGAGTAGTACCAAGAACTCCTTTTAATGCTACTGATTGACAACTGACATAATGTCAATTGTACCACTGGACGTCAAACTTAAGCTGCATCTGGATTTTAAATCTTTCGGAGTTGTGTGGTGTTCTCATCTTTGTATTGATTTTTGACAGAGAGTTTACAGAAATCTAATTGCTAAATTATTTGCCAAGTCTTTAGAAGGAACCCCAATGCATACAGAAACCCAATTCTTGCGGATATTTTTGTTTGCTTGTTACTTATAATCAATTTGATCTGGTACAGAAGTATTCAATCATAATAAATAAATGATTAATAATTCACAATGACCTATTATCTACCAATTGATCATAAATCACACTAGTTCTATATTAGGCTGGAATAAGGAAATTCTTCAACTATCATCCCTCATCCCTTTATTCACACTGCACTTAACTCTTTACATATGTTTTCTGTTCAAACAGTTTTGAAAGACAAATTCGAACATCAATTATGTTTGTTCAGAAGTAAAACATGCCTTTAAATATATGCAAATTTGAAGAAAATACGCTTTAAAGGGCTAATATAGTTGATTCAATAAACTTATGAGGACACTTTCCCATTCAAAAGAATAGCAGTGAATACCGTTAACTCAGATATATCCAGGTAAGCTGAGATAAACATAGATTACCTAACAGATGATAGTATATTTACAACCGTTATTATTTGACTTTGAAAGGACTGTAACTGTGAATGATCAGCTTTATGATGATATACATGCAGTTCCATCAGACGAATATAGTGTACAAGCTTAACTGCAGTCACTCCTAGGTCATTCTCGTTCAACCAGCATATTTTTTTATCCGAATTTATTTGATTGTCTGGGGACTTGACTAACCACTGATTTATGAGGATGTCCTATGTTAGAAAAAAATTAGCTGATAATATAATCTAACAAGACTATGCAAGAACTGGCGCGGCATTATGCGCCACTATGTATCGTTGGTACGTTATTGGTACGGTCGCTACGGCGTTTAGTCGATTACTATTAATGTTGTAAGAGTTATCTCCCTTAGTTATTATTACGCCTTTTGTAGTCACGAGAAGTTGATTCGCGTTTCTCTGCCAATAAAAGTTGTTTGTATCGATACTGTTGTTCCTTATTAACTGGCGTGGTGGCAGCCGTAGGATTCATGGACATTTGAACGTAAACGTCTTAAAAACCAGTGTATGGAACAACTTGCTGTAACAAAAGCAGTGACGAGACAGTTTATCTTTAATTGTTAAAAGCAAATTAACTAAAATGGCTGGTGTAAGGGCACCAAAACAATGGTCCCTAACCAAAACAGAAACAATAACATCGTTTGAAGGGTGGAAACAAAACCTAGAGTATACACTTTCCCTAGATCATAACTTCGCCAATTTTCTTGTGGATGGGTTTACATGGGCGAAAAAGACAGCAACTAACCCACTCAGGGGTTTCGTAGACGATGGTGATGCTGTTCCAGAGGCCCAGAGACGTACAGCAGCACAGAAGAGTACCCATCTTGAACTAATGTTGGGGCAGATTGCTAATTTCTGTCCAGTGATCTCAAGAAACACCATTGTAAAAAATTCCACATCAATAAATTGTATATGGCAAGCCATTCGACTGCATTTCGGTTTCCAGACATCTGGGGGACATTTTATGAATTTTGACAATATGAAATTGGAACATGGAGAACGCCCGGAGGATTTGTTCCAAAGGCTTACCAGTTTCATTGAGGACAATCTTCTTCGCTCTGATGGGTCTATAAGACACCATGGTGACGTCCCGGACAGCGACGAAGAGATTTCGCCTACCATTGAAAATTTAATAGTACTTACTTGGCTGAGGCTAATTCACCCGGAACTCCCAAGTCTGGTGAAACAGAGATATGGTACATCGCTAAGGTCACAGACACTCGCATCTCTTAAGCCCGAGATATCCCTGGCCCTAGATTCGTTGTTAGAAGAGGTTCATTCTGTGGCGGAAGTGAAAGTGTTGAGAGCATCATTCCAAGTGAAGAACAAAGTTTCAAGCAAAAAACCTTCCAGATCGTGTATCTTGTGTAAACAGGCTGGCCGGCCTAACCAGCACTTCCTAAGTAAATGTGTATATCTCCCAGAGGAAGACCGAGTATATATAGGTAAAGCTAGACAGACTACAGCACATGATGACTCACCAGAAGTTAGCGATGATGACAACGATCGTAGTAACTTCACAGTAGCTGCTACATCCAGGCGCGTCAGCACCAAACAGTCGCCATACTTTAAAGTTTTTTTTAAACACTTTCCGTTACATCTAACACTTGATACAGGAGCTGAAATATCGATGATTAAGGCTTCAACTGCTACGCGCATAGGTGCAGTTATAACCAAGAGTAATCAAAGCGCTTGTCAAGCTGATGGATTAACCCCCTTAGAAGTGATTGGAGAAACTAGACTAAATCTATGTAGACAAGACAAAGTCATGTATTTGGAAGCTCTAGTTGTAAGCGATCTTGATAGTGACATACTTGCCGGGATCCCTTTCATGACGCGTAATGACATTTCAGTCCGACCGGCTAAACAACAAATTACCATAGATGGGTGTGAGGTTTTCAACTATGGTTCGCATGTTGGTGACAAAAACCTTAATCGCGTGAGACGAGCTCAAGCCTACATCCTACGAGCGAAGGCTGGTACCATTTGGCCAGGAGACTATGTTGAACTTGATGTCCCATCTGACTTCATGGAGGACGGCATTGTAGCCGTGGAACCGCGAAATGATACTCATTACAATGATAATTGGCCAGGACCACAAATAACTCATTCGATTGGTGGAAAAATTCGTTTGGTCAATGACACAGTTAAACCCCAACAATTAAGGAGAAACGATCAAGTATGCCAAGTGTTAAATACGTGTGTGCCATCCATCAATGACGATGGTAACAATATTCCAAGAGTGTCCGTCGCGACTACTCACATTAAATGTAACTCTGACACAGTCAAACTTGATCCAGATGAAATTCTTCCTTGTGCCATTCGTAAAAAATTCCAAGAACTGTTAAGGGAACACGATGAAGTTTTCAGTAATGATATACAGGGTTATAATGGGGCGGAGGGATCTTTCGAAGCAGTTGTTAATATGGGACCAACTCAACCGCCACAGCGCAAAGGTCGTCTTCCTCAATATGGACGCAATAAATTAGTAGAGCTACAAGAAAAATTTGACCAGTTAGAGGCTCAGGGTGTATTTAAGCGGCCAGAGGACGTTGGCGTTACCGTTGAATATTTGAACCCGTCATTTCTGATTAAGAAATCTTCAGGTGGATTTCGTTTAGTAACTGCATTCGGTGAAGTTGGTCAATACAGCAAGCCACAACCTTCGTTAATGCCAGATGTAGACTCAGTGTTGAGAAACGTTGGACAATGGAAATATATCATAGTGGCGGATCTCACAAGTGCATTTTACCAGATACCACTGTCGCGTACGTCGATGAAATATTGCGGTGTAGCAACACCGTTTCGAGGGGTTCGAGTGTACACTAGAAGTGCCATGGGAATGCCTGGCTCTGAAACAGCTCTAGAAGAATTAATGTGCCGGGTGCTTGGTGACTGTTTGCAGGATGGCTGCGTTGCAAAATTAGCAGATGATTTGTACTGTGGAGGGAATAGCCTTGAGGAACTCATTTGTAACTGGACCAGAGTCTTACAAGCATTACGGAAGTGCAACCTGAGATTATCCCCGTCAAAAACCATAATCTGTCCGCGGTCTACAACAATACTAGGGTGGGTTTGGAAGGATGGCCAAATCTCTGCCAGTCCACATAAAGTTGCAGTCTTGTCAACATGTCAGCCACCATCTTCTGTTCGCGATCTTCGCGCATTCATAGGCGCTTATAAGATGCTTGCAAGAGTTCTACCAGGGTGTGCAGAATACTTGGCATCGTTGGAAGCAGCTTCATCTGGGAAAGAGTCTCGTGATAAACTAGTTTGGACAGATAGTTTGAGTTCAGAGTTCAGGTCAGCACAGCATGCCTTGAGCACACACAAATCTATAACGCTTCCTAAGACCGACGATAAGTTATGGATCGTTACTGATGGATCTGTTTCAAAACATGGTATAGGTGCTACTTTGTATGTCAACCGCGGGAGCAACAAGTTATTACTAGCAGGGTTCTTTAGTGCCAAACTCAGAAAGCATCAAGTGACATGGTTACCATGTGAGATTGAAGCATTGAGCATAGCCGCCGCCATTAAGCATTTTGCTCCTTTCATTATTCAGTCTAAGCATAAGCCATGTGTATTAACGGACAGTAAACCTTGTGTACAGGCTATATTGAAACTTGGTCGAGGTGAATTTTCTGCAAGTCCTCGTGTTACCTCATTCCTATCGGTAGTTAGTCGGTATGATGTGAATGTACAACATGTGGCAGGGTCCGCAAACTTTCCTTCCGATTTCGCGAGCAGAAATGCTGCTGAATGCTTTGAGCCTAGATGTCAAGTATGTTCATTTATTCACCGTCTTGAGGATTCCGTAGTCAGATCCGTAAGCATTCAGGACATTATTCAAAATAACAGTCGCTTACCATTCACATCTAGATCAGCCTGGAAAGACCTTCAAACAGAGTGCCCTGATTTAAGGCGAACTATGGCTCATTTAAGGCAAGGTACGCGTCCGTCCAAGAAACTGACTAAGGTCAAAGATATAAAGAGGTATTTAAGCGTTGCTTCAATCGCAAATGACGGGTTACTCATAGTAAGACGCAGTGATCCATTGTTACCCCCAGCTGATTTAATCATCATACCGCGCAGTGTATTGGATGGCTTGGTGACTGCTTTACACTTGAAACTTGGTCATCCGACCAAGCACCAGTTACAATTGGTTCTTAAACGGCAGTTTTATGCGTTAGATCTATCAAAAGCAATTGACAGAGTTTGCGAGAGCTGTCATACATGTGCATCACTCAAGCAATTTCCGGAGAGTCTTGTGAAACAATCCTCTGAGGAACCACCTGAGCATGTTGGCATCAACTTCGCTGCAGATGTCTTGAAGAGAAGTCGTCAACTTGTACTTGTCGTTCGTGAAACAGTCACATCCTACACATCAGCTTGTCTCATTACAGATGAAAAAAGTGACACGTTACGCGATAACTTGGTCAGCATGATGGTTGGAATGCATCCACTAGATGGCCCAAAAGCAGTCGTCCGCGTAGATCCTGCTCCAGGCTTCATTGCTTTGAAAGATAACAAATTTCTTGAACAGTATAACATTTCACTTCAAATTGGACGGGTTAAGAACAAAAACAAGAACCCGGTTGCTGAAAAAGCCATTGGAGAACTAGAAACCGAACTTCTACGCTTTGAACCAAGAGGGGGTCCAGTGTCTAGTTTAGATCTATCAATTTGTGTGTCAAGACTAAACTCGCGTATTCGCAATCAGGGCTTGTCAGCACGTGAACTATGGACACATAGAGATCAATTTACCCATGAACAGATTCCGTTAATAGATCATCACATTGTATTAAATCAACATAGTTTACGTGATAAGAATCATAAATACAGCGAGAAATCTAAATGCCCTAATGTTATGCACAATTTGAACCAGGTTAGCGTAGGAGACTTAGTATATGTGTATTCGGATAAGCAGAAATCTTGTGCCAGGGACAGATACCTTGTTGTTTCTATGGATGGTGATTGGTGCTTCATCAAGAAGTTCATTGGGAATCAACTACGCGCTACATCATATAAAGTAAAACGTTCTGAATGTTACCGTGTTGAGAGTGACATTCATTCTAACCATTACTTAGGTTTGGATGATATCGACAGCGAAAGTGAGGACATTGAATCAGTGACGCGTGTTCCTGAAATGGTTCAGGTACCACCTTCGACATTAACCACACCGTTAATGAATGACAATACAGTCCACATTGAGCATCCAGAACCCCAGGTGTTAATTGGTGAAATTGATGACAGTCCACCGGTGGATGATCCACATTCTGACATTCCGGATGAAATTCCACAAGCTAGGCCACAACGATCCCGTAAACCTCCAACATATTTGGAGGATTATGTTACATGAACAATTTACAACTATTGACCATGATACATTATTTGTAAACCTGACAGTATATTTACAGTAACGCACATTTCGATCATGATGTATTTGAACGCTCTTGAATGTTGGGTTGAGGAAAGTTTCCGATTGTGTTAGGTGGTCGTATATATACATATAATATGCTTTGATGTGCCATTGTATGTGTTCACATGTATTGTTCAATGTTATTTTGAGATATATATATGATTAAGAAATCATGAAGTTAAAACTAGGATAGTAATATTTACATTTATTTACTATACAATTTGAAAATTCACCTGACATGTGTTTCGTATTAATAGCAGTTAAGTTTTGAGTTAGTACTTTTAAAAGTTCTGTGGGTATACTTTACATTTTATGTCATGAATCGTAGTACGTATACACTTATAATCAAATTCAGTTGAATGTTAACTACGTGTATAGATGAGAATAGGTGTTTTATCCTCTAAAGAAAAAGAGGTTGCGCCACTATGTATCGTTGGTACGTTATTGGTACGGTCGCTACGGCGTTTAGTCGATTACTATTAATGTTGTAAGAGTTATCTCCCTTAGTTATTATTACGCCTTTTGTAGTCACGAGAAGTTGATTCGCGTTTCTCTGCCAATAAAAGTTGTTTGTATCGTTACTGTTGTTCCTTATTAACTGGCGATGCTCCTGTCAGTGCCAAGCAAAGTACTGACCCGCATCATCCTGGAAAGACTAAAAGACGCCGTCGACAAGAGACTCCGACCAGAACAAGCTGGCTTCAGAAAAGACAAGTCATGCACGGACCAGATCGCCACGCTCAGAATTATCATTGAGCAGTCCCTGGAGTGGAAATCGACGCTGTACCTGAACTTCATAGACTTCCGTCAAGCGTTCTACAGTGTAGACAGAGAGACCATTTGGAGCCTCCTCCAGCATTATGGAATCCCGCCAACATTCGTCAATCTGATCCAACAGCTATACAAGGGCGCCATATGTCAGGTGATCCACAACGGCAAGCTCACAGAGGATTTTGAGGTGACTACAGGAGTCCGTCAAGGATGCTTACTGTCACCGATGATCTTCCTACTCGTGGTGGACTGGGTCATGCGAGAGACGACGAGAACAAGTAAGACTGGAATCCAATGGACCCTGACACAGACTTTAGAAGACCTAGACTTTGCAGATGACTTGTGTCTGATGTCCCAGAAATACCAACACATGCAGACAAAGACGGACAACCTCGCCCGAGAAGCAGCAAAGACCGGCCTACAGGTCAACCTGGACAAGACCATGGCCTTGAACAAGAAACAGCAGAGGCCCGTTACCCTGAGAGACAAGGAGCTCAAAGAGGTGGACTCTTTCACCTACCTGGGCAGCATCATGTCAGCAACAGGCGGTTCGGACGAAGACATCAAAACCAGAATCGGGAAAGCCAGATACGCCTTCAACACTCTGAGACCAGTCTGGAGATCAACATCCTTCTCTACCCGTAGCAAACTCCGGATCTACAACAGCAACGTCAAATCTGTCCTTCTCTACGGCTCTGAGACCTGGAGAGTTACCAACACTTTGACCAACAAGCTCCAAGTCTTCACTAACCGATGCCTTCGCAACATCCTCAAGATCAAATGGACAGACAGGGTCATGAACACCGACTTGTGGAAGCAGACAAACCAAGATCCAATCGGACAACAGATCGCAAGACGGAAGTGGAGGTGGATTGGACACACCATGCGAAAACCTCCACAGGACATCACACGGCAGGCCTTGCAGTGGAATCCCCAGGGCTAGAGACGAGTTGGTCGTCCTAAGACCACCTGGAGGCGATCCTGCGAAGAAGAGAAGAAAAGCTGCAATCTCTCATGGGGTGAATTAAAGAAGGCTGCCCAGAATAGAGTGCGCTGGAGAATTGTTGCAGAGGCCCTATGTTCCACAAGGAACCCAAGGATTTAAGTGAGTAAGTATAATCTAACAATCAATTAATTGCATGGCCTTACAATTCTTTGCAACATTTCAAAATGATCATAAATCTGAGTCAATATTGGAAGCATCATATAAACAATAAGGGTATATACAATTACAGATCTGCTTTGTGTATTTCTGTTACCATACCAAAGGAGCATGGAGTAAATAACGGTCATACTTTCCTCGGATTTATTAAGAAATACCGATACTTGTGTACAGGGAAATTAACAGACAAGGACATGAATTGGGAATACTTGCAAGGAAAAGTGTTTGGATTACGATTATAGACAATTATATTATAAATTGTTGTGTAATTTTTTTTTAAATAGTTGTGGGACAGTGAAATAAAAGGGATAACATATTTTTTAAGCATAAAAATAGAACATATGTTTTAAACAAATTGTGGAAAAAGGGACAGAAAAAGGGACTAACAAAATGGATATCACAAACATACTTCTTATAATATTTATTGGATTTACTTCCTGCAACTATTCATATGCACAGAGCTATGACAATATAAAAAGCTTGAAAACTGTTCTATTCAGTGGCTACGATTCCACCATTATTCCACTAAAGAATCAGTCAAGTATGATGAGTATCAACTTCTTTATATCAGTAACAGCTATGCCGCAAGTTGACACCATTAATTCTCGAGTACAGCTCACTATGTCAATAAATGTCACATGGAAGGATGAAAAACTCACATGGGAGCCGAGTTACTATGACAACATCCAAACAATGATACAGCCAACTGATTCTATCTGGATACCATCCTTTGTACTCGGCAGTGGACAATCATACGAGTACGTAAACACACCCAGAAATGTTGTAATACATCATACAGGAATCATTTCCATGGTAACCAAACAATCCTTCGTGACCTTGTGTGATTTCAAGATGGCACACTGGCCATTTGACAAACATCAGTGTGTGTTTAATTTTATTCAAGTTGATACGGAACCAGGTAAAATTCGTCTGACAGCTGACGGGACAAATATACAATCCGACGCATTTCAGCAGCTTGGTCCGTGGGTATATGAGGACTGCACCACGGAAATTGACAGAAATTCAAACAGAAACACTGAAGCCATTTTCTACAACCTAACATTTCATCGTCAAGCTGCCTTCTACATCCTCACCATCATCTTTCCATTGATTTGTATCACGTTCCTCAGCCTACTAGTATTCATGTTGCCGTGCGACAGTGGTGAGAGAATCAACTTCTCTATCACAATAATGCTCTCAATGACCGTATTCCTCACAATAATGAAAGACGAAGTGCCGAAAACATCTCATCCATTACCCATAATGTGCATCTTTGTCAGTGCATTGATTTTAGCCGTGTTTCTGAACACGATCGCCAACGCTTGTTGTTTGATTATCTACCACAGACCTGACACGATCCCTGTCAATCCATCATTCCTATTCCTCGCTACTCTCATCAATCGCAACAAAGGAGGAGGAAAAGTAACAGTAGGTGAAGAACCTAGTCGCTATGACAACGACAAAACTATAATTGGAGTGAAACCAGTCCAGGGAATTCAGAGTAACCAAGGGGACCAGTCTGATATTCAGAATGAAAAGTCCAAGGAAGGGAGAGGATCCGAACCGTACCCGGAGAATAAGATAACATGGAGAGAGGTGACACAAGCGATGGATAAAATCATGTTTGTCATGCTGCTGATGATACTTATCATTGCATCGTTTGTGGCATTTATTTGCTTGATGACAGATTAACCCATCACTCCACACATCCTACTCAATTCTTATAGTGCTCCCTGGGGATAACAAGAAGGCGGGGAAATTTGGAATAAGCCATGTACAATTTATAAGTGTTATTTTAGTATATAATTGACCGTATATGCTTATTATAAAGTAACTAATTTTGCAAAAGTAGACCGATCCGGTGATTGTTTGTAAACATCACATTATCCTGGACGCAATATATCATAGATAATTAAGCTAGAATGTGTATAACTCTAACACGGTATGGGGACCTGTGCCACTTAAAGTAAACAGGCAAAGCAGGTATGACAACATAAGGATATTGGAAAAGGGATTATCTTTTCAGTGTGTATAGCTTGGCTATTTTGACCTGAGCCTGACCTTTATGCAAGAATATATTACAAGGTTTGAATATATCAATTTCCGCAAGCAAATCGTGCAATATCGGTATTTCAGATTTGTGTTTGTATTACATCTCGAGCGTCTCCGTGATACTCCCCGATTATAAAAACATGCACTCGGTGTTGTAAAAGTAGACAATATATCGACTGTTAAATTATACTAATCTGTCAGGGTCATGTCAATGTGGCCAAGCTTTACCGTTATTTTAACTTACTTGGTGAATAGAAGTGAGCAGGTAAAATAAACTTCCGCTCTCCCTAAATCGATGTAATGATCAGTGATTTCTGTTTATATTGACATTGCAGAATATCGCGTTGGATTTATACAAGTCTGAGCGTATAACTCTACTCTGCGATCATAGCTGAGCTAGAATGTGTACACAAATTCATAGCTTGTTTGGACATATGCAATGCAGTTAGGATATACAGTGACGCAATGGATCAATCCACTAGTACGGTGTAAAAACAAGTATAAAAACTTATACCAACAGTTCAATATCAAACTAAACTCTACCTGTTTAAGCAATGGCTTTAATCTTTTGGGTATATGTAAACGATGACGTCACTGTCAGATTACCCTAGCTGGACTATACACTAAGACATAAACCCTTGAAGAAGAGTCGAGTTAAGTTACATTTCCAGATTTGGATTGTCTTCCTTCTATATAATCATTATTGGATCTATTCTAGTCGAAGATAAGCAAGAAGGTGTACAGCTTTATAGCTTTGGGATAAATATCAAGAATTGTCTCCCTTGAATAGTTTGCATGTTAAGTTACATTTCTAGAATTGGATTGTCTCCCTTCTATAAACTCATGATAGGACAATGATTTATAAAGGATTGTGTTTCTCTGTTCTAGTCGCAAATTAGCTAAAATGTGTACAGATCACAAGTCATGACATTGTGAAGCTTTTCATGACAAAAAATAACGGCCACCTTAAAAGTTTTCTTTCTTAATATTATTTATTTAACATTATTTTTATTGTTGTTACTTCTTGTTCTGTTCCTGTTCTGTTTTGTTTGTAAGGTGTTTGGAGTAGAACACTGTTCAGAACAGTTTCATTCTGTTTCTAAGTACTTGGAACAGGAACAGTGAGAACAGTGTTCTGCACATTCGAACACATTCATTAAGTTACATTTCTGGATTGTCTCCCCTTCAATGTAATCAATATTGGCAATAATTGATAATGAAGGATATGGGATATTAGAGTTAATAGATGTATCCATGCAGTAAAGGGTCAAGGAAATTTACACAGTTAGCAAAGTATGGCATAACAAGTTTTTTATGTGAATGCCAATTTTGGTGAATTCAGATTATATTTATGATTTTATTAAATTATATTTGTTAGTACTACATACTTTTTATTGGTTTCAATTAAATGTACATCTTCATTTATCATCCGAGGATGGCAGATAGGTTTGGGCAAATTGGGAAAAAAATCTGTAATCTCTTATATCTTCAAATCCATTGAGATATTGTGTTCATACATATCATACCTATTCACCATCCTGTCCCGACCCCTACACAGCAGTTGTTTTATACAAACAAGTTTTAAGTTAGTACAGTAAGTTATTATGATTGTCAATGCTTGAAAGCTATATTTGTTAGCCATATAATGATGAAGATAGAAATTGAGTGTTTTGTTTTTTTGTCTCAGGATAGCCAGATAGGTTTTCGAACTTAGGATTGATGCTAAACAAAATACGATTTAGTATGGCCTAAACTTAAAGCAAACAACATCTTGTCCCTCTTTTGAAACAACAAGGTTATATCTCTCGCTTAGAGTATATAGTAAGATACAAATTTGTTGCACAGTTGCACCAATTTTGTGACAAGCTGCAGTTATTTGAACTCAAAATTTATTCCCGGTGATTCATTTATTAAATATTGTATTTATTTTTTTTACATTCTGACCTCATAATATTTATCTTGATAAAATTATAAATAGGCCAAAGCCTAATGACCTAGTGATGTTTTTATGTTACTTGGCATCGACAAAGAAAAATATTTTTTAGGATATTTGTTGCATTTTTTTACAAACGATCATTTTTTCTTCAGCACAAATAACATTTACAAAATGTTGTACTTACTTTCCCACTTCGTCCCAGTAGCTGGCCCGTGCACATATCACATTTACATAGTCCATCTTAGTTAATGTATTTATCACAGTCTTAGCTACTCCCTTAGCAATACTGAACTTCTCACCTCGCATAGAGTAACTGTAAAATATATTATATACATGTTTATGATTACAATGTATATCAATAAATGTTTTATTAACTCTGCTTTTAACTTTTGATAATATACCGGTAAGTATAAAATGTATATGCATGGAATAATCAGCTGCCATGCAAAGAGATGGCTGTGCCAAAGGAGCGGTGGCCTAGAGAGAGGGCACGCGCTTCTGGATTGAGGTCCACATATTCTACTCCACCAAGGTGTAAATGGGTAAGGGCAGTGTCTATTCCTGGGCGACGCAGATCATTGTTGGCTGACACACCCACAGGAGAAAAATAGTCTCCTACACAAATGTAGGTTTCCATAGGTAGCCTAGTGACCAGGGGAAGTTAAAAAGTCAAAGGGTGCTTTAGCGACTTAACTGCTGAAAAGAGCCCTAGGAAATTGGTAACTTTTTTTAAAGGTATGAGAAATGAAACGGAACCTTTTGACCAAGAGGTGAATGCACTTATTTTGTTTGGATGTATTGAAGTACAACAAAAGCAAGACATGTCCCCAACCATCTTTACAGGTACCAAAAGAACTTCAAAACTCAATAATAATACCACTCCTATTGAGTTGTTGTCAATATCGAGGTAGTAAGATAAAAAGCAAATATGTGAATACAGACCTGAATTTTTTTCTTCAACTTTAAGCAGATTTTATTGTACATGGGTGGTATTCACAAAGAATCTTAAAGAGTATAGAGCTATATCGGACAATATTTTTTAAAATTTTCAAAAACTGAAAAACAATAATGCTTTCATATCCATTTGATCATTTTTCACTTCAGTTTTAACAGAAACTCTCCCTGTGATTAATTGGACATGCAAACTGTCTCTTTTTGTACAAAAGTGTTCTAGAACACCCTATGAAATTATAATAATCGTCTATTTTTAGACGATTTTATCAAAGAACACGGAACCCATCCAAAGTTTTAATTTGCAATTAAGGTAGTCTAGTATCATACTAAAAATGATGCAAGTAATTATTTTGACATTAAATGACTGTTAGAATATAGCTCTATACACTATAAGGGGAAACTTAGAATTTTCACAAAATCTGAAAATTTCCTTATTATCTGCATTATCTGCTGAGCTACGCTTCTCAGAGCTGTAAATATTCGACATTGTACAGAGGTTCAACAGTTGCTCTACATAGGTTAAAAGAGATGTTTGTATATGTTCCCATGGCAACCCAATAGTCGTGGAAAATGTAACATTGACCTTGACCTTTGACCTACTAAACTAAAAATCAAAAGGGGTCATCTGTGGCAGCTGGTTAACCTCCATGTTAAGATCCTAGGGAGAAGTGTTCTTGAGTTATTGAACAGAAACCATCTGGTCTAACAGACGGACAGACAGACCAAAAAAAAATATGCAAAGCCATACACCAAGTATCCCGTCATTAAAGATGGGGGGGGGTCATATACATCAGCTAAGGGAAATTTTGAAGGTTTTGGTATGAAAAGGTTTTGACTCTACAGAAGGGTAAGTCAGTATAATGTAATATTATGTTACCTGCAGTCGAGTATGATGATGACATCTTTAGGGCCACTTGTTGCAGCTATATACCAAGGTCGTACCCTCGGATCATAATCATTGTAAAACCCAGCAAAGTTAGTCGACCATTCTCTACCAGGATATATCCGCACAATACCAGCAATTGATCCAAAATACTGCCATCTGAAACATAACATCTTATACACAGGTTACTGTATCACTGATACAAAAAAAAACCCGAAAAAAAATTTTTTTTTAATTTATATATTTCAATCTATGGAAACATATAAATGTTACTTTTTTTTTTTCATTTTAGATTTATCAATGATTCAGTTACCTGTGATCAACAAAAATAGAAATGAAAGATTTAGTTTCCATTCACACAACACTATTGAACTTTACCTTAGAATCCCTCCAAGCTGGAACCAATTAGGCAGGGATAAAACACAGTGACAACAATCCTTGACTGTCTCGGTCAAACGCCCAAAAACAAAACTCAGAGTGTTCAATAAACACTTTTGCCCAAGTGGAAATTTGAAATGACCTTGATGGACTTCAAAAGTTTTTGAGTTTCAACAACTTGAAAGTTTTGGTTAACAATTGCAGATGCACTGACAGACAAAAGGACAAAAGGACTGGACATTCACAATATACATGCCTCCTGCGTAAGTAGATGCCAGGGCATCAAAAAGAACTTCATTGAAGATCTAAAAAAGTCAGATCAATAGAACTCATCGATGGCCTATGCCCTAAAAAAGGTGCAAAGGGTTTGAAATAATTCAGACATTTTCCGGAATATCTGGTTTATTGACAAAATAACGATTCTTTTTAACACAGCTAGTTTGACTAATCAATCAATTTTCTGTCTGAAGCATTTCTTAATTTATTCAGAACAGCAAATAAACGCTAAATCATTGACACCTCAGTATTTGCATATTCAAACAAAGAAACCAATACATTTGAATATACAAATAAGGAAAACAAATATCTGCTGGATAAGTCTGTTACTGGAGAGAGACTAGCACACTAACCTACATAGTTCCTCATTTGTGTTTACATAGGCTTGTCTCGCTATCACTATGTGATATTAACACAGCCATACTGACTGCCCAACATCAGATAATCAATAAAACCAAGACCTTTGACAATGTTATTGTATATGACCTGATATTAATGACACACAAATTTATTCTTTTGATTATGCACATTTTCTATAGATTTAAATAACTTGTTTTCAGAAATGTATTGCAATTTTATTGAACAGTTTTGATGTATTTTTCCAGCACATTAATCCATTTAAAATCGATGAAATTGTGCTCTGTAATTGTCTTAATTCATATGCTTAATCTCAAACTTGAGTAAAATATGAAAATAGCTGTAAAGATCCTTTGCTCCAGGGGTAAACGGCTGGCAAACCAAGGAAAACTAAACAGTTCCTTTTTAATTCTGCTCACTAAACGTGTTGTCTTAATCCCCACAGTTGGAGATGCTTGGTGTATCAATGAACCATTTTAAATGTTTGTCTGCTTTTTGTAGCATCTAAATATCCAAATACCCTGAAAAGCATTATGCTTTAAGACTAAGAAATGTTCTAACATGGTGTGGAACAGCATATCTCATACTCGTATTTAGTAGTCTATACATGTATAAAGACAAATCATTTTCTGATATTTTGAACAAATTTACCTGAGAGTTGGATCAATTTTCTGGTTTTCTTTAAAGAGAGTATCTAGTTCGGCCGAGAAGTAGGTAGTATTTATAGTACTCATATCATCCCTAGGTACCTCATCAGCGATCTTTACTGTTGACTGGGCCCAACTCACTTGTTGTTTGAAGTATCTACAAATTGTAAAAACAAATTATATTTTTGTTTTTTCGTGTGATTATACATCAGAAGCTTTCCAGTTTAATATTTTTATGATCAGCGCCAAGTTTGGTCTTTGATTAATTAAGGTCACTGATCAAATAAGGTTAAATTGACAATATCAAAATATTGATAATATTGTTAAAGAGGCATTCCCTATATGCAATAACTAGCATATTTTTCTCTACTATCACATTTAATGAGCTAAATGTACAAAGTACTATCAATTATCATAATTTGTCAGAAGAAAATATAAGCAAATATGTCTCTATAATGTCAAAAATATGGTTAAATCACCAAAAATAATTTATCGCTTCCAGCAATTTATCATTATGTGGTCAAAGGGAAACAACATGTGACTATTTTGGCTCATTATGGAAACATATGTTCATTTTTTCTTGGTAATTGGTGGGAGCTTTTTGTTCAAGATTTGAGGAGTTTAAGCAATAATGAATCTCATTTAATGTATAATATTCCTGAATCGATTTAAACGATCAAAGTTATAGGGAACGCCTCTTTAAAGAGAGGTTGTTGCTCTGCATAATGTTCTCCTTTGTCTAAAATAGTCCTGTTTTTTAACTTTACAAACATTTAGATTGTGTTCAGTAGAACGCTTATGCCTCAGTGATAGCCTTGTCCATAATAACTAGCTTTAAGTCTATCAACTTGAAAGTTTGAAACAAACGAACAAACAAATTGACCAACAGACGAATGGACAAATGGATTGAGGGACGTACAAACAAACAAACGGACAGGTAAGCCACTATATGCCTCTGTATCAGTAGATACTGGGGCATAAAATGTACAATGTATACAACCTAACAAAAATTGCTGCAATTGAAAAGAACCCTCATCTTGCAAAACAAGCACTGCAATCATTGTCAACATAATTTGTATCATTCAAAATTGCTGCCATTTTAAAATAGTTCTGAGAAATTAACACTTCACACAAACATAATTATTTTGTTTAATAATTATGCTCAAATTTTCATGATGACACAGCATATCTCAAGAAAAACTTCTTACGGGTTGAATTTTCGTTCCTTAGGCAATCTTTCAGGAATGTCAGAATCAGCGTAGATCTCTTGTGCTAGTGCTGATAGTTTGTCCACACCTGCACTGTCATTTGGTAGCAGGAATTTGTCATGTAATTGTTGAACTTTCTCTACTAATCTCTGAAAGTATAGGAATATATCACTGGCTTAGAATGAGAAGGTCGTAAGTCCAAAATCAATATTTTGAGAAAACAAGAAAAAACGGTCCGAAAATTACTCTTTACTTATGGTATTAAACATGCTGTTGCAACTTCAGTTTGGTCAGCATGACTAGTTCAGATTTTCAAGAAAAATAGTGTCTTGTGATGCTGATTTTAAATATAGATCAGTCTTAAAAGGTTGTAAGTAGTACTTATGATCTTCTCATTCTAAGCTAGCGATATACTGATCAAATAAAATGTGTCAAAATGGCTGACCCAATGCATTTATACTTAAGGTCAACAAACAGCAAAACTGTCAAAAAGCTATTTCAATACAATCCTGGAGGTGTTGCATAGTAGATACAGAAAAAAAAAAAAAAAATAATATATACCTCAGCAGCTCTTTTCTTCTGTTCAAAATAATTAGCTAGGTTATCTTTCACCACCTTGACTATATCCTCCCCATTCTTCGTATCAGACATATATGAGGCTTGGTCCAAATAACCTTGTGTATAATGCTGATTTATTCCATCATAGGCAAGCTGAAATATGGAATACATTTCAAAATATCATATAAGGCTTTTTGTAATCCCATATAATCTGGGAAACCATAGGGAACTTTGATCTGATTGCCCTTGCTTGACATCACATCCCATTGCAAAAAGAACCAAATGCCACACCATAGGTTACTGTTAAATCATTAATTTTGGTGGAGGATTAAATTTCGTTGATTTCGTGAATCACCTCAACCACAAACTTTAATCCCAACGAACATTAATTTGGACCCTTGTCTTATTACCTGAAATGCAAAATCCACGAATTCAGGTGCCAAGGCAATTGTCTTTTTTACCAAAACCACGAAATTTCATCCCAACAAAATTAAATGATTTTACAGTATGTAAGTCCTACCATTATAATAACAAGTATAAACAAGGTTGCCTACACAAGTATTATTGTTTGCAAATTCATCAGTTTAAGAACACAAGTACTAGTACCATGAAGATCAAGATGCAGTTATGTGCAATGTATATATTATTAATGTTTTTGTTTTGTTTTGTTTTTGTTTTGTTTTTCGGGCCCCAAAAGGGTAACCCCATTTATTTTCCTCGTTGAATTGTTTTATGAAGGTCGGAGAATCATCCCCCTTAAACCTTACAACATTGCATATTATGTATATAAAATGAACAGAGCAAATAGAAATCATACTATAAATGAATATACTTATCTACATAAATTTGATATTTGGGGGTAATAAAAGGTTAATGTTAATTTAAATACCTAACATTACATACCACAAGTGCCATGTCTAAACTAGGAAAATGTTGACAGCAGAGCTCTGTCTACACAGACTACTAATTTCTTTCACAGCACCGATGTCCTTTTGTAGTTACACAATACTTCCAACTAGTTTATCTCTAATTGGGTGAGAAACTCTTGAACGGGTTTGAGAAAAGTCCAATGAGTGTCCATGCCAAAACTCAAACCACTGAGACCTCTCAATCTGTTAAGTCAAGAGCATGAACAACCATGCCACCCAAAGGATGTATGTGACCCCAAAAATATAGCACCAAAGATTTGAGTGGAAGTTCATTTTGAATGTTGAGTTCTCTAATGGAAATCCATAGGAAAAAAAACTAAAAAAGGAAGCATTTGTTTACCTGAAGGATATAATTCTCAATAAGCACTGCCCAATTTTGTACATCGCCTTCCAGACTACCAACATCACGTTTTTCTTCACCAGGATATTTTTCTACAGTGGTCCCTACCATACTCATGTATATCACAGCAACATAGAGTAACTGTAACCTATCCATAATTGTCTCTTCTTTACACCATCATACATACTCTGTAACAAGTAACACAGTGATCAAATCAGATAAAACAAAATACACCACATAAATATAAACTCTGAGATCGATAACACGTGATAAGGTTCGGCAATTTACATGGTTCTCAATAACATGCCGAGCATGCCGAGCATAGCCTTTATTTGCTTTATTTCTACTGAAACATGGCAAGCATATGTATGTACCTCCACCCGGATTTGAACCCAGATCGCCAGATTAGACGGCAAGCGCACTAACCACTGAGCTACGGAGGCAGGCTGCAGGCCTAATTGACTGCTTAAAAACCATTTTTGGACAGCTGAAATTTATACACAATTTGAAGAAGATAGCCTCTTTAAGGACCTTAACAAAGTTGGTTAAACATTTTGGCCTGCAAGGTTAAAAACTTATTGAGAACCCTGCTCAAATAGTGTATACTTAGGGTTATAGAATTCCAACCCATTCTGTAAGGTGCCATCACATAGCAATGGTTATGTTTTCCGTTGCATAACACAATGCATTGGTATTAGAATGTCCTTGTCTCATAATACTTGAACATTCAATGGCTTTCATCACATAACGTATGAGCAACAAAATTTCTCTGTCACTTAAGACATGCACATTAAGATTTCTCTGTCAAATAACACATGGTCATTCATATGTCTCTGCTACATAACACATGGCAGGGCCCTAGCTGCATTTTAGGGGAAGGGGCCCAGGGCCCTCAGGTAGGGGAACTTTGCGCCATCTTGAAGAAAAAGGGGAATTTCAGGGGATTTTTTAAACTGCCTTATAACCCTGCAAGAAACATTTTCAGCTTATTTTGAAATAATGTACATTAATATAAAATTAATCAAAGGTTGATAAGTTAATATTAAGCCCCCCAAAAAAACTTTTTTTCTGAAGGGGAATTTTTATCTAAAATAGGGGAAAAAAGTATATTATTTTAGGAGGGGAATGAGGCCCTATTTCGGCCCCAAAAAAGGTCAAATGAGGGCCCTGCATGGTCATTCATATGTAGCGGTCACACAACACATGGTCATTCATATGTCTCTGCCATATAACACATGGTCATTCATATGTCTCTGCCATATAACACATGGTCATTCATATGTACCTGTGACATAACACATGAACATCAGTATGTCACTGCCATATAACACAGGAGCATTTATAAGCCTCAGTCACATAACACAGGAAACTGTATATTTCTTAGTCACATAACACAGGATCATGCATATGTCTCAGTCACATAACACATGATCCTTCATAGGTCTCAGTCACATAACACATGAGCATTATGATGTCTCTGACAAATAGCACATGGCCATTACTATGTCTCTGTCACATAACACATGACCATTCATGTCTAAGTCACTTAACACAGGAGCATGCATATGTCTATGTCACATTTCACATCAACATTCTTATGTCTCTGCCACATAACACATGGACATTCATATATCTCAGTCATATAACACATGGACATTCATTTGTCTCTGCCACATAACAAACGAACATGCATATGTCTCAGTCACATAGCACATGATCATTCACATGTCTCAGTCACATAACACAAGGTCATAAGTACATCTTAGTCACATAACACATGGTCATTTACATGTCTCTGTCACAGTATGCATAAGTCTCCTTCACAGAATACATTAACATTACAAGGTATCAGTCACATAACAATGAACATTAAGAGGTATCAGTCACATAACACATGAACATTACAAGCTACCAATCACATAACACATGAACATTGCAAGGTACCAGCAGTCAAATGACACATAAACATTACAAGGTGTCAGTCACATAACACATGACCATTGCCAGGTACCAGTCACATGACACATGAACAGTAGAAGGTACCAGTCACATAACACATGAACATTATGAGGTGCAAGTCACATAACATACGAACATTACGAGGTAACAGTCACAGAACACACAAACATTTCGAGGTACCAATCACAGAACACCCGAACATAACGAGGTGCCAGTCACTTTACATACGAACACTGGGAGGTACCAATCACAGAACACACGAACATTACGAGGTACCAGTCACATAATACACAAACAATTTGAGCTACCAGTCGCATAACATATGAACATTATGAGGTACCAGTCACATAACACATGAATATTTCAAGGTATGAGTCACATAACACATAAACATTACGAGCTACTAGTTACTGAACACACAAACATTATGAGGTGCCGGTCACATAACACACAAACATTAGGAGCTACCAGTCACATAACACTTGAACATTACGAAGTACCAGTCATATAACACACAAACATTATGAGGTACCAGTCACATAACACATATATATTATGAGGTACCAGTCATATAACACGAACATTATGAGGTACTTGTCAAAAAACACATGAACATTACAAGCTATCAGTCACATAACACATGCACATTATCAGGTATCAGTCACATAATTCATGAACATTACTAGCTACCAGTCACATAACACATGAACATTACAAGCTACCAGTCACATAACACATGATCATTACAAGCTACCAGTCACATAACATATGAACATTACCAGCTACCAGTCACATAACACATGAACATTACAAGCTACTAGTCACATAACACATGAACATTACAAGCTACCAGTCACATAACACATGCACATTATCATGTATCAGTCATATAACACATGGACATTACTAGCTACCAGTCAAATAACACATGAACATTACGAGCTACCATTCACATAACACATGAACATTACTAGCTACCAGTCACATAACACATGAACATTACAAGCTACCAGTCACATAACACACGAACATAACGAGGTGCCAGTCACATGAAGGTGTACACTTTATACTTGAAACGATAGATATAAGTTCACAAACTGCTGAAATTTGATTCATTTAACACATAACACCAAAAACAACAAATGATTTCAAGATGAAGAAGCGTTCAAGATCCAACTTTGTAGAATATTGAACAACTACTTTCCATATATGAGGCGTGAACATGAGACCCCGTGCACGAAAACAAGAGCTGATTTATTAAATAGAAAGTCCCTGAAAAAACCCATGCCAGTTCACTTATTCAATTTCTTGGAATTACCGAGTAACGCACACGTTATTCCATCCATGCAATTGCATGGGTAAGACAAAAACTGCATGCATTTATTTTTATGACGATTTACCAATCAAAACAAGAACAAAAATTTTACAATACAGAGAGATATAAAAATATGTTAGTCCAAATCTGACGTGTGTAGTTCTCACTTGCACCATTCCAGTGGCATTGTACAACATACAAACGACAAGCTCACATACATAATCGACCAGTCTTTCACTTCACACGATTAGTAAATTTAAATCTATAAATACCTTTCTTGAACGACAAAAACAAATAAAAGTCCCACTAGCATAGTCTCAGAGTCGTATTGCCTTATTACCACAGATAATCAATCGGCAATTATTGATCGTTCATTTCCGTGAGTATTCCGATCTTTACCGATATCTCCTACAAAACAACACACAGAGCGTAATACAACAATCAATACCAAGAGAACATGTCATTCTGCTGGGTGTTAGACCTTACTAGACGATATTCAGCCGATAATTATGCCAAACTACTTAAGATCTAACATGTCTTTGAGATTCAGCAACGCGCATAAGTGTCACTGGTCAAAGTTCTTTGAATGGCTTGATATTAATTAAGTCGCCTTATGCATCAGTCGGTTGCATCCACGGTGGATGGGCCGGGATTTTTACTTTAGGGCTGTAAAAAACCCGCCCTCCACGGCCCTGCCGGGGACAGCTGATGATAAAATATCCGGTATTTCCCCGGTCCCTGGCAACTAAATATTGTCCCCGGTGTATTGGTTCGGAGAAAAATCATTCAGACATTTCCCCGACAGTGCGGGGGAAGCTGGGAGGCTTTCCATCGCCAATCACAGGGGGGGCGTGGATGCAATTGACGGGTGCATTAAAGACCGACGCCAGATAAAATAAAATACCTTTTAGTTGTAGTATCCAGAATTATTGTATCATTAACAATTTAAAAGCCAAACTGGAGTTTTTTGCACAAGCATAAAGTGTTGTATCATCAGCAAACATTTAAGGAGAGGCTCAAGAACAGGCCCATGAGCATCAGCTGTTACAAAATGATGTATTGAAAGATTTCCTGAAAGCGAACTTGTTGGTGCCTGTTCGATACATAGAATTTGAACCACTGCAAAGAAGAGAGCTTCAGTGGTATGTGCCGAGTTTTCAAGAAGCATGTTATGATTCACTATGTCAAATGTCTAAGAGGGGTCAAGACAGTGGTGTACTCATTTTATTTTATTGCTGATATTCAGTCATCTTCGACTGAAGTTATAGCAGTCTCACAAGAATGGTTTGTACGAAATCCAGATTGATTGATATGAAGTAGTTTAAAATGTTGTTTAACAAAAGCACGAAGATGAAAGGCAATGTGATCCTTCGTGATTAATTCATACGCATATAAACGCCAAACCGTGATATATTGGAAAACTAAGATTTATTTCCTAAATAGAGTGTGTTTTAGAGTTGAAGGCTGATCTGTGTTTGTATTTCTTTAATATGTGAATGAAGTTGCATTTATTTATACAACACAACATTATACATATATATTTACACCTTTTCCATTTTGTTCATCAATATAAATGACAGGTCCATGATTTATAATGGTAATGTCGTTCAGTACCAATGGCTCTCGATGTCTCGTATTAACGCGCGTTAAAAACGCATAAACATTCAATGTGGTTTTATGACACTTTATGACACTACAGTAAAATGTTGATATTATACTATATATAATAATAGTCTACATTTGTAAATAAATTGTTTATAGAGGATATCGAAACTTGAAAGAAACATTCATTACTCGTACATGCAGCTAAACTACGTATACCCCTATATACCCGGATAGTAGTCCCCCTTCTGTCGATAATTTGTTCATTGATATTGCTTAATATGTTTTTGTCCTATGACCTTCAATTAGGGAGAAGTTGCCAGTGGCCTTGGTTATTCCGCTTATTTTGTGCCCCCCCCCCCACCATCAGGGCGGGCATCTACATTTGTTATAACTGAGGCTTGGTAGCTGAAACTGGGTATTTCAGCCTTTGGACAGTTGTGGTGTTTTAGCGGCTGAAACGTTGTATTTCAGTGGTTCATTTTCTCGCTTAGTTGTCTGTTACGCCGTGTAATTGACATTACGCAAGAATAGAGATCGCTCCGCCCGGTTGTTAGTCGAAGGCTGCTTGGTGAAGGTTTTCAAGTTAATCCATTGGATTTACTGTTAAAATTGATGTCTGTTTTAAGTTTTCTGTGCCCGACTGTTTAAGTTGAGTGTTGCCTTCCCTGTCCAATGTTCTTTTATCTTTTTGTACAAAAGCACATCTGGTTGTAGATTACATTATTTGTTTAAAAATCTGTATAAGACCATCGAACCAATCCGTTTTCAACTTGATCTACATGTTACAGGACTCCTCTGTAATAAGGGGAGTTGTCGTCTTGCAAATAACCAACATAGCAATCGTACAACTATACACCATATAAGATGGCTAGATAGGTCTTGTCAATTATAGATGCTTGTCACATGGGATGGCCTCATGTACGATGTCAACACCAGCTGGTATTGAATTTTATCATGTATTTTCCCTGATTGGTGTCAAATAGCACATAATAATCAATAATGTCATATATTAAATACATTTTTATCAAAGTAGTAAAATTTAATATCAGTTTTCTATGACAGTTGATATTGGTAACCAACTTTATGACCCATCGCTTCCTCTCGAACACGTGCGCGCGTTGAATGCCAAAAGAAACCGCACTTATAGTTGTCGGAAGCTATGAAAATGTCATAAGGCCAATAAGGCGCCAAATGGCAATTAAGTTTGAGTCAATGTTGTTTTTTTTTCAAATTTCATATTACTAGTACACATTTTCATTTGAGTGACATTTATGAGCCGTTCTCCAGGAAAAACTTGCTACATTTTTTTGTTTTAAAAAGAAAACTAATTTTGATATTTTTCATAGTTTTAAAGTGTAATGCTAATGTTTCATAATTACACAATTTGATCAATTTTTGTCATAAACTGTTCAAAACAGCATGCTTTTTGTAAGTATGCTTAAGTTTTCAATATATGAATAAAGATCCATTTTTGCATTTAGATAAAGGCCATTACTATTCTAAGCAACTTACTCCTCGCTTTTCTCAATCAGGGGACTTTTCCTGAATTGGTCTCCATAGCAACAATGTATGTAATTTTGACATAACCCTTGGGAAAGTTTAAAGCTAAGGTATTTCACTGTATGGGTAACTTAAATAGAATCAATTGGTGTGTATTTTTTCCTTATTTTGAGGCATTTTTAAAACCTTGTTTCATATTGTAATTGCATAATGTCAAATAGCAAGTTTTCCTGGAGATCGGCTCATACGTATCATTTTCACGGCAGTGAGATCCCTTAACCCTTATTCTGGAACACGGGCTAACAATCTATGAAGTTATCAATTACCAATCATATTTAATCAAATTAAATAATTTTGCATGGTCGCTGAACAAAAACTTATTTGTCAACGTCGTCAAAACAATGCTTTGTAAATTGCAATTATTCTTTTAAGTAATATTTGATTTTCAACAATCTTCTGCGGTCGTGGTCTGTAATTTATTCAACTTGAACACCATATGTCTTATAACAAGTGAACCCCTGTGAGTACGTAGATAGGAACTAAAATGGCCGATCGTTTCCGAAGTTTCTGATCAGATCTTGCTAACATGTTCATCCAAGAGCAACTGAAAACTTATCCATAAGTGAAAAACAAACAGAGACTTTCGTCCGATAAAGTGTGGGTACCCGGTATTGTAAAAGACGTGCCAAAACATCGAACCCATAACCTGTAGTCTATAAATGTTAAATTAATTGAAGCCTCACTTCTCGTGATCAATAACAGTAAATACAGTTTATATTCAAGATTTGACTTTTACAACCTGACCATACTCATTCGTACTCACTTCCATAAAATATATTTATGTTTTGATATGCGGTTTTAATTTCGAGGATGAGTCAATCTTAGTACTTCCAAATATGCTTACTCTTTCAATTTTAGTAACATATCAGGAAGTAAGCTTATATTTCATTTTTTGAATTTAGTGTTGAGTTTGTCTGATTGATCATTGATATATTTGCTTTGGACCAGATATTACAACTTCATTCCCGGTGATTTATTGGTAAGTAAGGTTGTTTAAGTAATTATATTTTAAGTTTACTTTTTAATACTTACGAAAGTACCACTTAATTTAGTTACTACCGTGAAAACACTTGATTTAGAGGCATGCAATATGTACGGGTTTCTATGTATAACTTCGTATTCAATCATTTTTCGTACCGAATATGGTGTCTGTTTTATATAATTGAACGAGTCCTGCTTAAATATATCTTGTGAACGATGTTACACTGTGCCAAGAATTGTATTCACAAATCTTATCAGACAAAAATATTACACAAGAAATAAAAAAATTCTCAACTGGCAAATTTTATCTTCGGCAATTTCTATTGGTTTCTTACTGAAATATATGTACAATGTAGTTCCAAAAATTCGCTAAAATGTAAGACATTATTGAATGAAAGTACAGTAATTTTTTATCGCAGACTAAAAATATCTTAGAAGATTTGTGAGATAATGGCGATGCTGACTAAGTGATATACTAGTACTTGTATCAATAGATGAATACAAATGAAATTTTGTTCAAATGTGTAGAAATGTCTCAAAATCGTGTTTTATTCATTATCATATCTGTAATTCTATTTGCTATATCTGAGATATTCTGACGCCGCAGTTTTTATATAGTATGAATGCTGTGTTTGGTTTTACAGTGTCCACGTGACATTCTCACATATTTTAATTTTCAAAAATTAAATTATCATTTTGCAAATGTAAGCCCAAATTAGACCAACTTCGCCTCTATGGTTTCCGCAGTGAGTAAGACATACAGTAGAACCATGTATGAAATATGGTGGCTGATTTCTGCCATTTCATATCTTTGTGTGTCCGCCTCCAAAAGTCGAAGCACGCCGACACGAACACACGAAATTTGATCATTTGTCGTCTCTTCGCCTTCGACCTTTAGGGGGGAACACACGAAGAGACGAAATATTTAAGGCGAACTTACGATATTTTTGATAGGCGAACACACGAAATCTACTCTTGTAGAGTTTCGTGTCGGCGGGTATGAAATCGTCGTATCGGCGCCCCATATTTGTCGTGTGTTCGTCTCATTTAAATTGTTATAGTTACCCTTCTTGTTATATAGAGAATATATTCCATAAGGTTATCAGAGGCGTAAATGTGAATTGGTGTACCGTAAAAGTTTTGACACCAATTGGCATTATCTTTACCAAGTAACCTTTTACTTTGTTGCATGTTTTGTCCGTTTTATAGGTTAAATAATATTTGTCAATGTGCATTTCTGTCAACCCGTTATTCCAATGACTGTTCATGCTGTGTTGTTCTGTTGGCATATGTGTCTTTTTGCAACTGTCTGACATAAGACTGCTTCTTTCGTTTAATGAATAAAGAAGTGTGAACTGTTTCTGTCGGGTATTACTTCAAGATGCCCCTACTTGTTTGGTTTTACCAAATAAAACTTAATCATAAACCTGATCATGTCACGAATAACATGGAAAATATTTTGCAAAATTCGCACCGATTGAGATGTTAGGTATCTGTATCTTTGTCAAGCAAATTTCACGATGAAATGTTTGTGTTTCAGACATACTACAATGAAAGTGGGCAGCATTAACACGGTAAGCCAATTAATGCTGTTATTTTATCGGAACTATGATATTGTTAGAACTCGATCTATTTGGTCGGCAATTTGAATTGTTTCCACTGCGGGATTGTGTTCTGTGCCATTTCTGTTTCCTTCGCTCGGATCAGTTCAGTGTTGCCTTCCATGTACGATTTTTAGTGTGTCCCCTGTCTATGCAGTTCATTTATGGTATAGTTAAGTGGCGAACACATGGTATTATTGATCATGTCTGACAAACGTCAGACGATTTAGTTAGAAAAACATCAAAATAATGTGTTTTAACTATAACATAAAGATGGTACGATTTTTATCATCTTTATAAGCTGTTGGTTTCAAAGAATTATATGCTCAGCAAGTACCTTTAATGTAAATTTATAATTAAGCTTTGTTGGTATTAGCTTAATAATGAAATGAAATAAAGAAGAAGATAAATCGAAATCAGGAAAGACAACTGTCTTTTTACAGGTTGCATTTGTCACCGTGTTTGCTTTAGTGATCACTTTCATAGCGGCTGATCATAAGCATTCTCCAAAGTATGAAGGGAAGAAATATTCAAAGAAACACGGAAAGAAACACGGAAGTTCCCTCGGAAAACAACACGACATTCCGTATCACCCATTGAATGATCTTTTGGGTATGTATAAGTGGGGTGGTATTCTTAAAGAATCTTAAGAGAAAACTTTAATATTTTTGTCTTAAGTTTTTTTTTTAAAGATGAGCTGCACATATTTCCCAAGAAACGAATCTTAACTCATGTTTTCTATGTCGTTATTGTAGTTCTTTACATAGTTTGTCTTAACTATTTAAACATTACCATCATGCTTTTCCTGTTTAGCTGATACATTTCAGGAAATTGAATGAATTTAAGAAAGGTTTAATGTTTTGGTTTTTTTTTCATTTGTACGGTTTCGTATACATGTAACGGGTGGAAACCTGAGTCATGATTATTATATAAATTGTACTAACTGAAAGTTTAGCAGTAACTAAATATGTTAGGGCCGTGTGATATTTTATTAAAATTTGCGCTTCAACAAGTTCCGTTAAGGAAGAATCACAAGAAATATTTCCATGTACAAACCATTTTCTCAAAATACTGTTGCTAAAGGCATTGTACTGTTTAATACATAATTTTAACGGTGTATGTAGTCAAGCGACAAACTGATCTGATTTTACTTAAGGCGTTACATTTAGTGGAAGTTGGTGAAAAGCATACATATGTACAAACCTCAGTCACTAACATCATGGTAACAAAAATGATTTGTTATTTTTTTCCATTCATAGCCTTGAATCAAATAAATGTGAATAAATGCATACACCACTCACATAATTTTATATTATCTAATCTCTTACATCTGGGTTATTTTACGACTATAATATGCAATGTCTATTCAAAACCTTAAACATGGCCAACGTTGTGATTCTTTAAACGTCAAGTAGTTTCTTGTAACAGACTCACTTGTCCGTATTACTGTACATAGTGAAATTTGGTATTGAAGCAACTAAAGTTCACAGTATATGGAAACAAAACCATTCCCGCCACACTCTTGTTAAAGTTGTATTGTTATTTGGTCAGGAAAAAATGGACTTGTGTAGGACAATTAGAATATAAACGTAAAGTACAGAATTTCAAAACTCTGTAAGTTTGTGATAGAATGTCTGATGTTTGTGGGTGCAGAATGTGTTTTATACACTTAAATCAATGAAACATCGCGTTGTTTATCCAACCGAATGATTATGATAAGTTTATAGAGCAACCCCCTATTTCACTGGAACTATCAAGTTTGTATGTACAATGTATTTCTTTCTTCTTTGACTTTCCACTGTTCTTGTTGTTTGTTGTACGCGTATAGGTTACGGATGCCAAGGGCGTTTCTTCTGTGGCATGATTGGGTACTACCGACGACCAGAATGTCTAGATATGAGCTTGGTATGCAATGGCATCCGTAATTGTCACAATGGGCTTGACGAACGCTTCTGTGGTAAGTTTTGACAAATTACCCATTAGAGTCACAGGTAACTGTATCGTTGAAAACGAAAAAAAAATTTTTTTTGAAAATTTATATTTTTCTATAAAGGTTTATTTGTTCTAGATGAACCAGAATTTCAATCAATCAAAAACAAAATTTGACTATCAATATCTTCATAAACTGATCATATTCATATACAGCAATGTTTAAAGTATTTATATCCCAGATCTTATCAGAATTGATCAAATAGTTAAAAAGTTATACTATAAAATGTAGATACTGTTTCACAGCCGATTCACATGGTGCAGGCAACACAAATCCATATGGCCGTCCCTCACAATGTGTTACACCAGCGACAGTTAAAGTATACCTTTAAGCAATGGATTTTATGATATGAAGTTAATTTTTGGCTTACATTCATCCCATAACATTGTTTGTGTAAACACACATCCTTTTATAGATAATTAGTATGCATAAAGTAGTTTTTTTATTAAAAACAAACTGCACCTCTCGAACCGGCTCGTGGATTTCTGTACAAATTGACCTTGATAGAAAAATATAAATTTTCAAAAAAAAAATTTTTTTCGTTTTTGTTTTCTTTACCAACGATACAGTTACCTGTGATTAGAGTCGGACAGTCAAAACGAAATATTTAATACGTTTTCTTTAACATAAAGGAATGTTCATTGCTTGATTTAACAAGTATTCTGCCCAGTTTGAATAGTCTGAGAATGGCGTACTCGTTTATGTGTACATCATAGCACTGTGACGTGCCAATCGTGAAAGCTTGGCAATTTCCGTTTGTCTCCGGCAATGCAAAAACGCCGAGATGACTAGAATTTGTTGAGTGCGTGCATGGGTGCATATGTGAATGTCTTTATTTATTATATGTTGTTTCATAATGACAACGTGTTCTATCAGTATGCCTATGTCAAAAAAGCTTTTGAGATTATGTTTAGAAAGTGGAAAATTGGGTTTGTTTGCCTGAGTCATTGTCCATGCGTACAAGTCTTAGCAGGGCAATGAAATTATAAGTAAGCTTACATTTAGCTGGTTTATTCGTTAGTTAGTAGATTTAATTTCATTTTGACTGTTTTATTTAATGTTGAAATTAACTTCTGATAGCTTAAATGCTCGAGGGATAAATAATTTATTTCGATGTTTATGGTTATAAAGGTAAACCATAAAAAATGATAAGTCATTCAATTGGACAAAGATTTTTTAATGCTTATGTCAAAACACCGGATGATTTGTGACATTACTTACCTTCGCGTATTTCATATTGAAACCAATATTCAAACGTTTCAACAAAATATTATAACAATGCTTGACGAAGCCAACGCAATTCGGTCCCATGTTATACTTTAAATAAAATTCGGACATAAAAATGAAAACCACTTCGATAACGGAGATGGAAAAGCAGACTTACCTTGTGCAACTTGAGACAGGCGTGAATAAAAAGCATTTTGGCAAGCATAGAAAGATAAAATGTCATAGAAAACCGAACATCTCTCAACTTTAAAACCATCTGAATACCGTAAACATAAAACACTACATACCACAATTACACAGCACAACTAAACGTGAAATTTAACTTAGCTACAGAAAAAGTTTTTTGCGCGGTAAAAGAGTCAATGGATTTCTGTAAATATGGGCAGAGCTTAAAACGAAGCTGCTGATAAACTAGTTAACGAAGCAACAAAACGATTCAAACATTGCTCAACAGCCTACTAGTATGAACATGTAGAAGCAGAGACTGCTGAGGAACAGTATCAGGTCACACTGAAGATGCGATAAACGAACATAGAAGAAGAACGTAGAAGACGAAATGTTTTCTGGATGTACATCAAGTATACAAAAAACGTTTAACGGTATGCATTTGCAGAACTCGCTATTTGTTCCTGACGTTATATGTCGGCCTCTGGGGATATACTCCCTAACAGTTACAAGAAGGACTTCGTCTGGAGTATCGGAAGCCATCGGAGACAGTCGGGAGAAACCGTTTGTACTTCCACGTTGCCGATGAGGAATTCCTCAGTGGCTTTACCCGCTTAAACGCTTCTAGTAATTATTTCTATCTTTTGATATTTTAGGAAGGGATTGTGCAAAGGAGCGAATGATGACTTGCTATGACAAAATGACATGCGCTGACAAATGTGACGGTGATCCTCAGTGTCCAAATGGAGAGGATGAGGAGGAATGTCGTAAGTGGTTACTTATGTTTTATTAACACCCACACTGATAGTATTAAATAATAATAATAGTAAAGACTTTATTTAACGAGGAAACTTGTTTGACAATATACTAAACCAGGAACAATGTAATTTACACACATTGTTCCTGACTAAATCATTCGTCCATAAGATCCTCAACAATGAGCAGTGAACTAGAAAAAACAATTATGCCAAAAGGAAAGAATGATATTTGATATTTAAATCATATCTAGACTAATATAGTCAACTTACCCTGACAGCTGATCGATCGACAATAATGCCACAGCCTTCTTATGGTGACTGTATTTAGCTGGGTAAATATTAGTGTACCATTACAAATATAACGCCTTACTAATAAAATTTAGTCGACATCTCAGTGTTCAATATAAAAGTCCAATCCAATAGACCATCGAAGAATGTGACCGTTGTTTTTCATCATTCAACTGAAATAACCGCAACATGCACTTATCACATAAATCACGGTGCAGGAGTTTAATAAAGCCCATTTAATGAAAACCATATTACAATACTCATTTATATAATAACTATGCAAATGAGGCCGCTAATCACTATTTTGCAGCGTTTTGTTGCGGAGTTGGAATGTACCATTGCAAAGGTCCGAAAGACTGGTGTGTATCACGTGACAAGGTGTGTAATGGTAAGATGGATTGTCCGGACTACGACGATGAGGAAGGATGTGGTGAGTGTTGTATTATTACTTGCTATGTAACCAAGCTACTATCTGATTGGCCACCTTTGTGTTAACGCTACCCTTTGATTGGTCGCATCGGCATTATGCTATTCTCTGATTGGCCACATGTCATTTTGTCTTCTCTGATTGGTTACCCTATAATTTATCTATTGTCTGATCGGTCACCTTGTGTTAAAGCTACTCTTTGATTGGTCGCCTTGGCACTATGCTACTATCTGATTGGTCATCTTGGTACTAAGCTTTTTCTGATTGGTCACATGTCATTGTGTAACCAAATCTCTGCGTAACTAAGTAAAATATAATATTACTTCTGTGTGAGTGTGGGAGAATTTATCTACCAACTTACTTATTTAATTGCAAGGTCCTGTCCGTGACAAATACGTGTATTTAGCAAATAACATTTACATTTTCATCACTAAGATATGAACCAGCCAAAAGAAAAAAAAAATTTAACTTATAACATTAGATTCGCCTTGCCCTGACGGACTGTATCAATGTCGAGGAGAAGCTAAATGTATACCAACTACGGCGTTCTGTGATGGATACAATGATTGTACGCTACTAAGCGAGGACGAGGCACATTGTGGTGAGTGTGGCATTAGAATTCACGTATCTTAGACCAAATATAGGGTTCAGTAATAGTAAGGGTATATGTAATAATAATTACAAGACCTATCCTGAGACAAAAATGTACCGACTTGGGGGCAAATATCTTCTGGGTGATATTCGAGGCATGTTTGTCTTCAAATTTCATGCTTTTGATATTTCTGAAATTTTCACCGAGGCAAGAACCTCTGTGTACTTGAATTTTATTTGTTATTATCTCTTTAATAACACATGTAACAGTATCATTGATAAGGAAACAAATCCTTTTAGTCTATATCAATGACACGGTTACCTGTTTTTAATCCCACATTAAAATGCTTCCTATCGTGTACAGGTAGTCATTGTAAAATAGTGTCCCATTCTGTAGTGCATGTACTCAGTACGGTATTAAATGTTCGACAACTTCTGCAATGGATCAGATTGGCTGTGATTTGAACATACAACTCATTGCACAAGATTATACTTGCTGGATGTTCGATGTCTAGGAACAGGTTTACAGTCAATACGTAGTTCGTGCTTTGGTCGTTGGCTTCCCATTTCGGGCATTCGTGTACGAGGAATGGGCCAAGTAAATTATATTGAATATTTACATGGGGACATTTCCATGCTTCAAGAACCCTCATTACTTATATTAGTTTGATATTGTTATAATTACTATTAGAATTTTGATTATGTATTTCGATTACTTACTGTAATCTCGTTCTGAGCGCCAAACGTTATCAAATGCCGAGCTTAACCTTAATTTGATTCATTTCTGTTGAAATATATGGCATGTACATATAGACGACAGGCGTACTAACCAATAAGCTACGGAGACACACAGCGCCATTTTCATTGAACTTTATGGCATGCCACGTATTGTAAAGCTGAAAAAGATAATATATCTACATGTTTGTATATTTGGAGTTGTACATGCAGCTTCCAGATGTCCTGGTGGTGCGTACATCTAGTATATTTGAGTTGTACATGCAGCTTTCAGATGCCCCAATGGTGCGTGCATTTAGTATATTAGAGTTGTACATGTAGCGTTGAGGCGCCCCAATGGTGCGTACATTTAGTATAGTGGAGTTGTACATGCAGCTTCCAGATGTCCTGGTGGTGCGTACATTTAGTATATTAGAGTTGTACATGTAGCTTTCAGATGCCCCAATGATGCGTACATTTAGTATATTTGAGTTGTACATGTAGCTTTCAGATGCCCCTATGGTGCGTACATTTAGTATATTTGAGTTGTACATGTAGCTTTCAGATGCACTAATGGTGCGTACATTTAGTATATTTGAGTTGTACATGTAGCTTTCAGATGCACTAATGGTGCGTACGTTTAGTATATTTGAGTTGTACATGTAGCTTTCAAATGCACTGATAGTGCGTACATTTAGTATATTTGAGTTGTACATGTAGCTTTCAGATGCACTAATGGTGCGTACGTTTAGTATATTTGAGTTGTACATGTAGCTTTCAAATGCACTGATAGTGCGTACATTTAGTATATTTGAGTTGTACATGCAGCTTTCAGTTGCCCCAATGGTGCGTACATTTAGTATATTTGAATTGTACATGTAGCTTTCAGATGCCCGGATGGTGCGTACATTTAGTATATTTGAGGTGTACACGTAGCTTTCAGATGCCCTGATAATGCGTACATTTAGTATATTTGAGTTGTACATGTAGCTTTCAGATGCCCTGATGGTGCGTACAAATGCCGGGGTGAAGATAAATGCATACCAACTTCAGCGTTCTGTGACGGTACCGATGATTGTACGATCCTACGTGATGATGAGGTGAATTGTGGTGAGTCTGTCTGTATATACGTACTGTTAAAGGGACTAAACTCCAACTCGATGATAAAACACGTTTTATAGACGTTTTAATCACAAAATTATGTTTTACGAATAATTAAAGTAGTCTTACAACTTACATTACGATCAAAGACGCTATTGATGAAAACTGACAAACGTATTTTACAGCCCGTTAATTAGGTTACGGCTTTTCTCAGCATTTAAACAGTATAACGCTACAGAAAACGTTAAATGTATATATATTTTAATGCGTTAGTCACGCAATATATTTTAGGAGTTTAAAAGGTAATAAAGCGACGTTGTGCGACTATTTTTCTTCTAGATGCATAAGTCCAGATTCTTATATAAATGCACTAGGTCGGTCAAGTAAACAAAGCGATTTTAAGAGAGCTTTTTATAAATTTTGCAACTTACCAACTGGAGTTGAGTCCCTTTAACGCAAAACTTTATGTGTGGTTACAGTATCATCGAAAAAGAACGATAAAAAAATGTTTGATTTGTATTTTCTATATTTGGTAACATAAATTTCGAGAGAAAAAATCCGATTTTCTTTTGTTTTATTCTTTTTCCAATGATACTGTTACCTGGTTCAGATTACAGACATGAACGATTATATACGAGGGTCATTCAATATATTCGTAGACAATCGTTCTCATTTTATTATATTCATGTTTAAATAACCATTTCTCAAATCATTATAAACATTTATCTATTACCTACCGCAGATACAAATTGATCTTTGATTTTGCAACACAGTAACATGTCATGAGCCGTTGTATTACCATAGTAACGCGCTACCACCCCCGACCGACGTAACGTACCCTTTCAACTATTTCAACCAGTGATAAATTCCGAACTAATTAATTCACATTCCCATATATTTGCCAGATTATTGCAAGATATTAGCATGATATTTTGTGAAATCATTCATTGGTTTGCTAGTTTGAGTGTGAACTGAGGAGTATTTGATCTATGCCTGTCATGTTTTCATTTACGTCAAAATGCCGATGAATTTACCCAAGGAAATCCATGCAACTATTAAATCGTGCACTTGCCTTAGAAATGCACAACAAACAATCATAAGTTGCTAATGAGAACAAACGGATCACATGCAGTATTCAGTGTCCCGGTGTTTTAGTGACAAAATCAAATTCCTGAAGAGCAGCATGGTATTAAAAATGGTACAGAGATCGAACGAAATTTGCAAACGTAGGGACATTTAAGGAAACGCCAGTCAAAATGTGCGAGGCGTTTCAACTTAGCATAAAACCACTGTTTCTAGCTTAATTCTTAACTTTGAATACATAAAATGCTGTGGTAGATCTATTTAATAATTTATAACTTAAATAGTTACGTTTAATTCCATATGAGTGACATAATTCAGTTTCGAGTTTACCACTTGAGAAATAGCAAAACGTCAATAACGTCGCTGACGTCAGAATATATTTGAGTTGTGTGGTGGTTGCGGTAAGGTGATAGTTTTGTTTTAACCATATTTTCTTTAAATATTCGTCGTTTCGTGCATAATTTTCTGCACTTGTGTTGGAAAGGCTGTAGTTTAGTGTGATATAATTAGTTATTCTCTGCGTCAAGGTGTATTAAAATGACGAGTCCAGTCCACGAATTTATTGAATGACCCTCGTATTATAACTTCAACTTCAATAGCTTTTCAACAATAATTACCAAATTGATATAAATATTAGGCCTGTGATAACTGATACAATATGTTTCAGCATTACGATGTGGTGAGCAGGAGTTTAAATGTGATGAGAAGTGTGTCCCTATGGATGAACTATGTGATGGTCCCGAAGAATGTGAAGATGGCAGCGATGAGACGTTCTGTCGTACGTACAGTCTCGTAGTTTACATACAACTCGAGAAGTCTAATGCATATTTGCAATCTGCATCTTAAGGCGCTTCTTGTGAACATATTTTCATGAAAATCGGAACTTGTCATGTTGATCAAACTGAAGTAATGTAAACCATAAGTAAAGAGTGATGGCCAAATACTTTTTTTTCTTGTTTTCTCAAAATTGATTTTGCACTTAAGACCTTTTCATTTTAAGCCAGCGATTTGTACGCCATAAAAGGATATACCTTTTTTTACATGCATGACTATGGACTACATGTATATGCTAGTATGCATTGTTTCCAGTGCACAGAGACATAGTCTAAAGTTCTACGAAAGTATATCGCAAACTACAGTTTTTACGTCCTCATTAGTTCACCGATTCAATATATCGGTAGTCAATCTGTAATATAATGAATGGGCGAAATATTGGGGAAGTAAAATTGTTGTTTGTGATATAATTTCCATACATGTCATATTTGCCTGAAGCCTATGCAGGAGATTGGTGATGGAAATGCAGGATGTTTCAATGAAATACAGGAGATTTTTCTCACTCAAACTTTAAACCTAAATAAATGACGTCAATATGCAGTTTTCACCTATTTTACGTGTAGGGCATTACCATGCATGCTTCATAAAACTTGTTATATTAAAATTTGTTGTCATTTTCATCATGCAAACCAAAAAGTCAAGGTTCCAGTATTCCAAGAAATGCAGGAGATTTGATCAATTTGCCGAAAACCATGCAGGAGTAGAGTTTCAAATGCAGGAGACTCCTGCATGATGCAGGAGATTTGGCATGTATGAATTTCGTAGGCCTATGTATGCGATTGACTTACTAGTATATGACAATAGTGCATCCCCATTGAATTGTATTATTGTGACTATGATTAGCAGGGCTACATGTCGCGACAAAAAGTACACACTCACTGTCAATACTAGTCTTTGGACTTAACTTTATCATTGGGTACGTGTGTATTAAGGACACACATTATTTCACTAGCCCCACCAATTAAGCCAGAATAACTGGTATTCTACCCTAGACTCACAGGTGGCAGTATCAGTGTTTGGTACACAAACGATTAAAATATACAAATAAAGAAAAAAAACTTAATCCATCACAGAGCTCTTGATAGTGTATTAGCTCAGTGACGAATTTGTTTTTCATTTTTTTTTTAAATTTTATTATCCAAATACTGCCTCCTGTGCCTAGACCCTCTTCTAAGACTGTAATTGATTTTGCAGCTGAACTGTGCCCGGCTGGTACCTGTGTATGCGGGAATGGAGCATGTATTGATAAACAAATGATATGTGACGACGAGGATGATTGCACAGGTGGTGATGATGAAGAGGGATGTCGTAAGTATATGCATCGTTTACCATTACTAACGTTACTATGGCAGCAGTGCCAATTTGTACGACATACACTAACGTTACTATGGCAGCAGTGCCAATTTGTACGACATACACTAACGTTACTATGGCAGCAGTGCCAATTTGTACGACATACACTAACATTACTATGGCAGCAGTGCCAATTTGTACGACATACACTAACGTTACTATGGCAGCAGTGCCAATTTGTACAACATACACTAACGTTACTATGGCAGCAGTGCCAATTTGTACGACATACACTAACGTTACTATGGCAGCAGTGCCAATTTGTACGACATACACTAACGTTACTATGGCAGCAGTGCCAATTTGTACGACATACACTAACGTTACTATGGCAGCAGTGCCAATTTGTACGACATACACTAACGTTACTATGGCAGCAGTGCCAATTTGTACGACATACACTAACGTTACTATGGCAGCAGTGCCAATTTGTACGACATACACTAACGTTACTATGGCAGCAGTGCCAATTTGTACGACATACACTAACGTTACTATGGCAGCAGTGCCAATTTGTACGACATACACTAACGTTACTATGGCAGCAGTGCCAATTTGTACGACATACACTAACGTTACTATGGCAGCAGTGCCAATTTGTACAACATACACTAACGTTACTATGGCAGCAGTGCCAATTTGTACGACATACACTAACATTACTATGGCAGCAGTGCCATTTTGTACGACATACACTAACGTTACTATGGCAGCAGTGCCAATTTGTACGACATACACTAACGTTACTATGGCAGCAGTGCCATTTTGTACGACATACACTAACATTACTATGGCAGCAGTGCCAATTTGTACGACATACACTAACATTACTATGGCAGCAGTGCCATTTTGTACGACATACACTAACGTTACTATGGCAGCAGTGCCAATTTGTACGACATACACTAACGTTACTATGGCAGCAGTGCCAATTTGTACGACATACACTAACATTACTATGGCAGCAGTGCCATTTTGTACGACATACACTAACATTACTATGGCAGCAGTGCCATTTTGTACGACATACACTAACGTTACTATGGCAGCAGTGCCATTTTGTACGACATACACTAATGTTGCTATGGCAGCAGTGCCATTTTGTACGACATACACTAACGTTACTATGGCAGCAGTGCCATTTTGTACGACATACACTAACGTTGCTAAGGCAGCAGTGCCATTTTGTACGACATACACTAACTTTACTATGGCAGCAGTGCCATTTTGTACGACATACACTAACGTTGCTATGGCAGCAGTGCCATTTTGTACGACATACACTAACTTTACTATGGCAGCAGTGCCATTTTGTACGACATGTACTCATCTGTTCGATTCTTGGTACAACATGTATCTATTTATATGCAAAGTTTGAAGTAATTTGAACATACGATAAACATTACAGAGCACTTTTCCTGGAACTTTTGAAACGTCCCTCATATATTTATGTTCTAATGTGTTCAACAAGTTAGGCTTGTAGTTTAGTTTAATCATATTTTATTGCATTTTTACAACTATTCAAATGGTTTGCATGCATTAAATTAATTTCAACGAATAGTTCTAAGCACACCACCAGTCATCGTCGGATACCCACGGTCGGTGCCTCCGCTCCGCTTCGTACATCAGTTTAAACCATAGAAACTTTTACGATATTACTTTGGTTAATAAATGATTAACTAATTGGCTTAGGAATAATATTCAATTACGGATTCAATTTTTAAGGGTACAACTAAACCAGGCCAAGAATCATATTCATGTACAAGCAATAGCAATAAACAACAAAGACAACAACTGTTTTGAAAAATCTGACACATGGATTTTTAAGCAAAGCGCTACTAAGCGCCTTCATTGAGCTACCCTTTCAATTAAATATCGACGGCATGGAGTACCTCTCAATGAGAAAGCGCTATGTAGCACTTTGCTTAGTCAATGAACAATGAGTTTTATGAATACATGTTTCTTTTTCATTTCCAGCGATTCGTTGTGATGACGGTGAATACATCTGCCCCGATGCCAGCCCAATAACATGTTTAACATCAGAGCAATGTAATACTGGCGACTCGTTAAGGTGTGCCACCACTTCTGATGCAAGCACCCTGGCAGATAACGTTTGCGCAAATCCAGTGTAATAAATCATGTAATTCGCTGGCTTAGAATGAGAAGGTCCACTTATAAGACTGATACATATTTATAGTCAGCATTACCAGGCGCTTCTTTTTAGACTATTTTCATGAAGTCGGACCTCGTCGGCATGTCATGTTGACCAAACGGAAGGTGAAACGGCTTGTTTACAATAAGTAAAGAGTGATTTTCACAGCTTTTTCATTCTAAGCCAGCGAATTAAAATTACGCCTGTTGTCAATCAATACCACTTAAATCAATTTTAACGGTAAATTAGGATCACATAGTCACTTAAAAACCTTCGCCAAGCAGCCTTCTACAAACAACCATGTGGGGCGATCTCTTAATTCTCTGGCGTTATATCAATTATACATGTTATAAAATGTAACTAATTCGAACTTTACCTATTAAACACAATGAAATATAATTAATGTTTGTATTAAATATTTTCCAATAGTTCTCGTCTTTAACTTTATTGTGAGCGATTGACTTATGTTGCTAGATCTGCATGTTTAAATGCACCTGTCAGTTGCATCCACGGCCTCACCTCCGGGGAAGGGCGATGGATAGCCGGTGGAAACGCTCGTGATTTTACCCACCAGCTTCCCTTGCACTGCCAGGGAAATGTTGGGGATTTTCTCCGAACCAATACACCGGAGACAATACTTATCAGGGGCCGGGAAAATACCGGATATTTTAACACCAGCTGTTCCCCGCTGGGCGGTGGAATTTTGGGGGTTTCGACAAATCAACAGTAAATATCCCGACCCATCCCCGGTGAAAGGTCGGCGTGGATGCAACTGACTGGTGCATAAGCGATATATACGTACACATATTCGAAACCTGGTTATAAACAAACTTTTGACACTAGGGGTGGCAGACAAAAGCCAAATACTCCAAGTGCGAAAACGAAACGAAGGATTACAAATTAAACCAATAAGTTAGGCCTGCTGCTTTCTTAGATGGCCACATAAAACTTATTTGTTGTGATAGTTGACACATTTTTTTTCATTTCGCTTCCTATTTAACTCAGAGGGAGTAACTCACACCTTCAACACTGACGGATAGTAGACACACTAATAAGGTCTTATGTTTTTGTTGTTTATTTCATAATAATTATTACATAATGACACATAAAAGTATAAAATGACAGTAGCTGTAGTAAAATTTGCACAATTACTGCAATAATTTTATGATCAGACATTCTACTAATGTAAATATATGTATAAGATTGTAAACTGTGTATTAACAAATTCAAGGTACAATGCACTTACAGTACAACAACATGGAACTAGTATATTATTCTATGTGTTATTGTTCCATAAGCATCTTTTCACCGGTTATACACAAACCTGACAGGACGACAAGTGCACACCTGATAATAGAGTAGTCAATATCAAAGATGGGGGGGGTATAAAGTTCATAACTACAAAAAGTACTCCATTTGGGAAGCTGTGACCTAGAGGTACAGCACGCCCTTCGGGATCGAGAGGTCCGGGGTTCAATCCCGCCTGGACCACTGGTTAATTTCTCTGAGCAAGAATAACCCACATGCTCCACTCTACCAAGGTGTAAATTGGTGAGGGCAGTGTCTATTCCTGGGCGCCACAGATCCATGTTGGCTGCCGCACATACAGGAGAGAAATAGTCTCCCGAGAGAGAGACAAACATAGGTTTTCTTATGTAGCCCAATAACCAGGGAAAGTTAAAATGTCAAGGGTGCTTGAGAAGCTTAACAGCTGAAAATAGCCCAAGAAAGTTGGTATTAAACTTAACTGTTTTTATATAATATAAATATCTTTAAAAAATTAATCTGATTGATCAAAAAAGTTCATACAGAGTTGCACTCCAGCTCTGATATACCCTAGGTTCCTCTGTTCAAGATGGTCAACTTCAGACTTGATCCTGAACAAATAAATCACATTTTGATGGTTCAGTGCAAAACTATGGTATGGGCCTATTAAATTTATGTAGTTACCATAGTTTTGCACTGAGCCCTCGATTTAGTCATAATAATTAGTTAGAATTTGAGTGCATGTATTGCACTAGCACAACTAGAGAATGAAGGACATGCCAAACATTTGAATTTCAAGTACAATGTTGCAGCTCTATACCTATTGTTTCAAAGACATCTTTCTTTCTGCCATTAATATGCAGTTAATCAAGATGCCTGGTAGACGAAATATGAACACAAAAGCAAATCCTGTGAACTGCAGTAAAACCTGTAACAAGAGTGTACATACAGTCAACAGACATTTGACAAATTGGCATAAGTTGATGTTTTCATTGTGCTGAAGTTTTTTTTGAAAATCCAAACTTTTCCCTCCATGAAATTCTTTCTGTTTAATTTTGTCATGTCAAACTAATTCCAAAGATCTGAGAAAATTTAACACAACTATTTACGACTGTATTCCAAAAGTATTTTTAGAATATGAATAATTAAGTTTGAGACATCAGGCTGAATTTGATCAAGATTAAACAAATTTGGAATAAATAATAGCTGTAAAAAATTCATAATATTATGGAACAATTTTTGATCATGGCATCAATTGGGGATCATCTTCCTCTTCATATTGACTAAAAGCTTCATATATATTGGCTGCTAATGTCTTTGATGGTTCCAGTAAAAATAACTCCTGAAAGTAACAAAAGGGACTACAAATACCAACATTGAGAAAATAATAAATGTAAATATAACTTGGCATATGTGTACAACAACTATCATACATGCCAGATCTCCTGCATCATGCAGGAGTCTCCTGCACTCCTGCATGATTAAGGCAAATTGATCGAATCAGCTGCATTTCTTGGAATACTGGAACCTTGGCATATTTTCTTTGAATGATGAAATTGATAACAAATATTACTTTAAATAGCTTCATGAAGCATGCATGGTAATGGACTACAAGTAAAAACTGCATATTGGCGTCATTTATTTAAGTTTAAAGTTTATGCAAGAAAAATCTCCTGCATCTCCATCACCAATCTCCTGTATAGGCTTAAGGAAAATATGACATGTATGATACTGGTAAGTTGACATAAGTGTACAACAACTATATACTCAAGTCATTTGCTTATAGTCAGTGACTAAGCAGCAAAAAACCTAAAACACATGTATATCAGGTCTTTGTAAAGAAGTAATACCAGATTTGTCAGTCTGTGAAGCAGTTAGAAAGTTTGTTTAAAAGGATGACATGTGTTATATTCAGCTGCTTCTCAGGCAGGGGGGATTCTAATGAATTCAATATGATGAATAGAAAGAATTACCAACCTGCACAAGTGGATTAGGTGCATCACTACCAAGTTTATAGAGTAACCGACTAAGGAATGGAATTATTTTAGCAAGTGGAACTGACACTTCATTTAATCTGAAACAAGAAAATCAAAATAGAACAGTACCAGTAGATGGTCACCAAGAAAATAGCAAATTTTAACACAGTTTTATATTGAAACAAGAAACAAAACTTAAAGTGCTCTCATTGAACGGGATGGTTACCTACATTTAAGTCTGGCACACAAGAATTGGATGCCTGACAAATGTCTATGGCAGAGATTGGACAAGGTGACCTTGGCTCCGTTACTTTAGCCATCACTGAAAGCGATGCACATTTACAGGTACGTCCCTTATACCGCTTTAGTGAATTCATTTGCACATTTGTACAGTAACTAATACAAAACATACAGAGACAAACACTCAGTGAAATTTAGTCAGAAAATAAGATGCTACAGATAGGCACAATTAGGCTAGGTACTAAAAAGTGATGTTAATGTCCGTTAAAATCCATACAATGGTTAAAGAGAATCCGCAGTGAGACATATGTACATCCCCATACAGTTCATATTCATTTTATATCCGCGGATCAAGAAAATCACTTACGATGTTTCAGGTGTCTCGTTTCTTTGTACAGGTTGATAAAACTCTGCCAGATAATCCATTAATTTAGCAAACCCTCTATCTAACGCAGCACCAAACACACAATGGAAATCATGACTGAAATACAACAACAGAAATTAATTTATTAAATTAGAAGGTTTATCCCATTACACATAAACTTGAAATCATACTCTCAATTAAAGCCCTGTGTCCGTTTCCTTATCAAAGTACTACCGAGTTCCTTCATTCAGTTACCTCCCAATTCATTAAATAAAGAAGTCACGGGTTACCTCCCATGGAAAGTGCTATGTAGCACTTTGCTTAGACTACAGATCCCCGTTATCACCCATTTTAACATTATTATTCAATAACCTTTTCATAAGATATAAAAGTAAGTTAAACTAACAAGTTCAATCATTACCCCTCAGTTTACAATCAGTACTATATTACACTTTTATAAGCACCTAGCCTGCAACTTTCAAATGGTGGCATTAGATGTCCATCAAAGAATGTCACATAACCTATGATTCCCAGTCTAGCCTGGCAATCACATTCAGACAGGCTTATAAATGCTGTCGTTACACTTAATGATCAAATAAGACTGCTTTTTTTATTTACCAAGAACATTGCCAATATTTCACAGACATATTTTGGTAAAGAAATGGTAAAGGTGACAAAGACTTTTGACCTCAAAACCAATTAGGGTCATCTATTGTTGCTAGTCAACCTCAATGTAAAGTTTGAAGATCCTAGGACACAGTGTTTGTGAGTTATTGAACAGACACCATATAGTCTACTGATCAACCAAGTGAACCAACAGACATGTGTAAAGCAAAATACCCTTTCATCAAATATGGGGGTGCATAACAAGTTTAATACCTTTGTAAAATATCTTCAGTTTCTGTTAACAGTTTCAAATAATGTTCATCTTGTGAGTCATCAGTCTGGAATATGAAACAATATCTAAATTTGTTGTCACGTACCGTAATGTGTGTTCCAGACATCATGTCTGTTCAACAGGTCAGCTCCTGAGGTTTACCTGAGTGAGTCCTTTATGGACTGATTTACTTTATTTTTAATACCCCAGGTAATGATTTTGAAAGACAGAAATCAATGCTTTAATGGGAAAACCACCACTTTTAATAATAATTATATGAATCTCAATCATAGGATGCTTAACAAGTTACTCAGTATGACCTGACTGACTTAAGTCTTCTTCACTCTCCAGATATGTGGTGGACATTGCTCAGTACAGTGATGTATATTTTATATTGCCCAAAAAAGGGTTCCTGGAAGATGAAATGACCCTAGATGTCAAATATCTGTACTGAATTATCACCAGGAACTATTTGACTACAGACGAACCCACACATCAGTCAAACAATTTACCTACCAAGGCAGAGCATAAACACCACATGTAATGAGAGAGTTATTCAAGAAAACAACAAAGCAACAAAATGGAACAAAAGAATGATAAAGTTAGCATACCTGATTTCCATCTTTCCAACACATGACATAATCACACAATGGTAATGTTGGGATTTCCTTCAAACTCACTTCACGACCACTCTCTAATCGTTCTCGTACATGTTTTATCACAGCCTCAATATTGTGTAGAGAAAATTTCTCCTTTAACGATAAACTGAAATTATAAGGAATCGAGTATTGCTATAAATTGCAACACAAATTCATGAATACAGAACTCAATACACCTGTGTTGATTAAGAAACAAGTTTATAGAGTAAATTTAAACAGGTATTATTACATGACAATGTGAATGTTTGTATATGTTTGATATGATGTGTTCTTACTTCTTACTCTAGTGCTTCTTACAACAACCTTTGTATTCACCCATATTTTACTTGGATGTATTATCATTGATGACACATTCATTGAATAAAGACATACTAGCACATAAAAGAATCAACAGCGCACAATAAAAGTGTATAATTATCATATCTACCGTACCTTTGGGTTTCTTTATATACAGCATCTTTAACCTTTTCAACAAGTTTGGGAACTCCTGGAAAACATTAATCTGCATGTAAATTTCTGTATTACCTTATTTCTACTACAGTCAACTCTCAGAACGACAAATGTTGTCTTTCAACAAAGTAGTTGTCATGAACAAGTTTAATTTCCACAAAAAAAGCCGAACCAAGCATAGCCTTTGATTGCTAGTCAGCTTTTTGCTGAAATATGACAGGCATGTAAGTGCCTCCACCTGTATTTAAACCCGGGTTGCCAGATTAGACTGGAAGCATGGTAATCAATGAACTACTGAGGTACCAGTACATCAACTATAGTGAAAAATCTTCAAATTTGAATCAGAGTGTTTGTTTGTTTGTTTGTTAGTTCGTTTGTATTTAAATGAGATAGTCTTTGGTCTTTTTTTTCACTACCTAATTGGCTAATCATCTGGGTGAGACATCCTGGTTCTTCTCAGAATACACTCCTTAGTTCGATAACATGGCCAGTCTATAGCATGGATAAACACAAGGTGACCTCTGGGTTACCCATTTATCTGCAGGATGGAGGAAACATGGAACATCGTTTCAAAATGGACCACAAAGTACCCTGGTATATGTGTTATTTAGAGAGAAAACAATCATAAAAATGATAGATATGACCATCATGGATGATATAGCTTATCTTAGAAGAAAATATAAAATCAGAGACTAAATCCAAACCTTTATCAAAGAATTCTCTGATGAGACTTAAATATCTTTCTTGTACAGCACTAGGTGTCACAGATATTGATGCATTGGCACTCTGCAAATAAAATGTTGATACAGTATGCAAGATTTGTCATTAATACTATTCACAACAAATTGGCAGAAAAGAAACAATCGGGCCTGGCCCATTCAGGATTCTATAGCATACATTAGAACAAATCAGTTGAAATCACTATTCTTAAGAAAACAAATGATGATTATCAGATAACACAATTTGAAAGATGTTTTTTATCAATAATTGGTGAATAATGAACCACCTGCATTTTTATCTTATATATAAGTAAGGATGGCAACGAATACCAAAATTGGTATCCGGATATCCGGAACGGTATCCGAACGGATATCCGGATATCCGTATCAAATTGAATGTTGTTAAAATCGTGTTGGAATAAAGCTAATGCTATGCGACAATGTAACATAATTTCGCGACCACCATCGTCTTTGTGTACAAGACAGACTTACATTAAATGCCTCAATGCGGATATTCTGCTATTGTTACATCCATACCTACGAGTCCAAATATTTAATCTGACCTCTAAGCTTTAATCTTAAGAAACCTGTAAGTGTTTACATTTTGTGTTTACCGTGAGTGTGACTGTTTGATATAAGGGTACGTAACTCCATCTGAATTATTTCTACTTTCGTTTTGACAAGCTGCTACACAGTGATCTCCCTTGACGATATACACGTGGAACTTATTGGGTTCCTGATGCATTTTTTTTATGTTCATGTTTACTTTCTGCATCAAACATAAAATTGAATAAATAACTGATAAAATAATTGTGCATTTTTAGTTTTTATTTCCAATCATAACCAATCGATAGTGTTGATACACTTTGAGTAATATTTAATTAGAAATGGGCGTTGCAGGGTCAAAGCCAATGATAAACGTCGACGCATATTAATTGTAAGTTAATTGCAGACAGTTAAGTTCAGATTAACCAAAACTTCAAAGCTTAGCTTGATTTTAATTAGCTTTCGATGAGAAAAGAATGTTTGTAACATACGGCTACATAAGACAAATACCAAATTCGTAACCCCTTTAATCACCATTAGCACCTTTCGTGGACCCGCGCCATTAATCGGAACTGGTCTCATTTAATTACTAATTGAGTAGACAACTTGTTAAAATCGGTTTAATTACTAACAAACACCTATAATCTGATAATTGTCCGGCAAAAACAGACTTTAAGATACACCGCAGTGATTATCACGCAAAAGCAAATCTAACAGAGACCCCGTGTCAAAGAAATAAACAGACCCCCAATAAACAATGTGTCACCAACATCAAATGTATTCTATTGTTCTAGGTGTCAATCGATGTTTTCGTCGTAAAGTTATGAGAAAACATTTTTATTGAATTTTATAACGGATATTCAGATCCCAATTTACTATTCGGATACTCGGAACGCGATACGAATATCCGGATATCCGTTGCCATCCTTATATATAAGGCATGTATGCAACAGTAAAACATCTGTAATTAATTATAGGACTGCATCAAAATGAATGACACAATGTACAAAGTCCATATTCAAGCAAAAAACAACATTATTTTTGAACATCCCTGATATATACTTTATATGACCATCAATTCAAAATAAATATCAATTGATTTTGAAACGTTTAACTGAAATGTAAATCGTAAAAATTACAAACTACTAAACATTCTGTATTTGTATACTTACCATTCCTTTATGTTGTTGCAGGTTTTCAACATACATATAACCACCAATGATGTTCAGTTGTACACGTAACATCATACTCATTAACGTATAGGTATAAATTACGGCTACAACCCGACTAAAACCTGGATAACAAACAAAGTATAGGTATAAATTACAGCTACAACTTGGCTAAAACCTGTATAACAAACAATGTATCAAAACATGATAATGGCATTTTGATTTTTTGGGAAATTCTCAGCATTTCCCTTTGAAGGTAAATGTAGCCAAAATGTCCAGAACATGTTAAATATAAGTTTAAATCAATGGACAATTTGTAATATATCCTTTATGTATATCATGATGATTGCAAACTATATGTATGCTTGCGTGTTTATTAGGGCTGTAACGGTATACCGCGGTATACGAAATACCGCGGACTTCAGTCCCACACGGTTCACGATACAAGACTTCTATATTTCGGTACGGTTCGGTATTAGGTTTTTTATGAGCAAAATAATATTCAGACAATGACAACGCCTGACAACCTTCTGATTATGTATAATTACCATGTATCACTCAATTAAATTTTATTAAGTAATGCTTCATATTGTCTAAATTCACTTACACTAGTTGGTAGGCACATAATAATTGCTGTTATAGAAGATCAAATTCATTATCACTTAAAAATTGAAGTATATAAGCTGCTGTTAGAGAATATTGTATCATACCGAAATATACCGAACCGTTAGAAAAATTAACGGTACGTATCATATCGTGAGGTGAGTGTTTATGTGTGTGTATAAAGTTATATGCCATACTTAATGAGGCGTTGAAATGCCTAACAAATGGGAAAAAAGTAATGTTCTTTGATTTAAATTTAAGCAATAAGATAACATAGTACTAGACTTAATACCACTAACAATGATAAAATAGAAGTACAGAAACTATACAGACCCAGAAGCTTTAAATCCTCCCATAGCTGTACTTTGTCTGATGGACTGAAACATAGATAATGTACATGTAAAGCCCCAACAACTTTATTAGAATATACATGTGCTACATATTATCACAGTGCCAGCTTATAGGGACCAAACTCCAGTTGGTAAATTGAAAAAATTATCAAAAAGTTCTCTTAAAATTGCATTTGTTTGGCTTGACCGACCTAATACATTTATGTAAGAATCAAGACTTATTCATCTAGAAGTAAAATGATCACATAACGTCGGTTTATTACCTTTTAAACACCTAAAATCTATTGTTTGACTAACACAGTAAAGTATATATTTAACATGGTTCTATAGCGTAGTAGTATATAAATGCCGAGAAAAGCCGTAACCTAATTAATAGACGGTAAAATATTTTTGTGAGTTTTTGTCAATAGTGCCTTTGTAAGAATACTTTATGTATTCGTAAAACATATGTCAAACATAATTTTGTGATTAAAATGTCTACAAAACATGTTTTATCATTGAAATGGAGTTTAGTTTCTTTAACCAGGTTATATTGTACAAACTTCATTGAAAACAAAATTAGCTCATTATGAAATGAATACCAGGGACAGAAAATAATGTAATTTCTATGTGGTAGTGTGTATGTGATTTGATTACTTATACTAACAGGGGAGACATTTGTGAAGTGGCTGAATAGCTCAGTCGGAAGAGCATTCACTGGCCCTGCACATTTTCTAACCCAGTAACATTTGGTGCCCAACATTTATAACCCGCAATACACCCTTAGTCTGTCCAAAAAAGGTTCTGTTACTAATGTAGATCCAGGAATTTAATGATGAATTCCTCTAAGAAGCGGATGTATGTGAATGTATATAGGATCTGAATTACTAATAGGGTAGCAACTTGAACTGATTAGCAGAGAATTCGACCTGTAAGTGAAGGGTCCTGGTTTGAGCACTGGTCTTGCTACATACATTTCTCACCCTGTTCGAAGATAGGTATCAACAAACTACTAGTATACTTACTTTGACTTGAGCAGTTCAGTAATTTCTTCAGTGTTCAATAACATTTGTAACTGTTCCCTCAAGGTTGGTATCATTGATAAAACTGGATAAAACATAGATAGAAACAAATCATCATAACAAATAATACCAAGCAAAACGTTAATTCACTAATAAGATAGATAAAATCCAGATATATTTCACAATATGTTTGTTTCAACATTGTAACTAATAGACAAGGCATACCACATTACCAGAGCTTCTATTTGACTCTTGAAGCTGCATTTTGACTCTTGAATTTGACAAAAGGGTCTATTTTGAGTCTTGAAAATTTAAGGAATTGTCAAATTTATTATACTAAATAAAACTAATGCAAATTTTCTTGCAATATTTTGATTACTCTTAAAAATTGAGAGTCAGGACCCAGGAGTCATTTTGACTCTTCAGTTTTGGAGCCTAGTGAAAACCCTGTGTATCAATTTAAATCAGATAACTTGACCCAGAGAATTATTTTCTCAGGTAATTAGAACATAATTTATGATTAAGTTATAAATTAATATAAGGCATACCAGTCATGTTGCATGTTCTTTGATTGCTGTCAAAATGATGCTGGCGCCTGAAAGATAATAGAATTAGAAATTCATACAGGGAAAGCAGCACTCAACTTTAACAGCCAATAAAGAACATATATAAATATATTCACAGCACATCTTTTAGCTTTACAACATGTACCTCATAATAATTAAAGGCTATTAAAGTTTATACATTCCGTACACAGGCCAATGATCTATAGAACTGCATTGAACCTGGACAAAGAGTACAGGGACGAACTCACACTATGTCCAGCCAACTGACTGGTCTTCATATAGCTAAAGACATGTCTTAATTTTGTCTGGCAATCCCCAAATAAATATCCAATTAGCCATAAAGTATGACAGCCAATAATTGGTTGATGATGAGATTGATAGCATACCATATTGTGGAGCAACATGCTATTTAGTATGACTACTGAGCCTACCTTGTAAAAACCAAAAAAAAACACAGAGAAAGGGTATGCTATCAAAAAGTAAATAAGGAAAAACTAAACAAACTACTCAAAATCCCTGTCATTACACAGACATAGGAAAGTATGTGTTAATTTATTATCATACATCTAAATGTGTGTTTTAAACTTAAGGAAAAGGATGAATACAATTCATCAGCAAATAATAAATCAGTTATACCGAGCATGAGCTAAACATTCTGCAGCTTCTTTATCTTGGAAGTCTTTCAGTCTGTTGGCTGCATAACGATAGACGTATCTACCTCCTAAAATAAGTAAACATAGTTACATACCAATAAACATAGATGTAGCATCCCAGATGTAGATGATGTCATTTCTGAAGCACTAACATTTTTTGTATCAGTGCATTTGGACTGATGAACTGGTTGGAAACACAGACTTAATTTCTGTGTTTAATTTCGGTGATGTACACTGGGACCCAGGAATATATTCAAAAAGCGCACTGTGATTCCTCATGAACACTTCACTTGCCAGTAATAATAAATTGGAAAAATTAACAGTTGACAGTAAAATGTTGAAATGTTTTGTTTATCGGTATATTTCAAGAACATTTATATTTACTTTATATTAAGTAAAGCAGTATATATACAACGGCATATATAACTTCACATGACATCCTGAGGGTAAATAGATTTAGAAGGATTTGTGAATGTTATTTTCGGATAAATGGTTACATCCGAACATAGGCTAGTTATCATCAATTAAGTCAAGTGGAGTGAAAACTACGCACCGAATAGAACTACAGCAGTGAAAATAAATTTCTTCCTGTGACGTTTCACAAAGTTCCACAATCTATAAAACATTTTGGTTCAAGATGCGACCTATTTTATGATAACATGCTCCGCAGTTTTATCTTGTTGTTGTTGTTGTTCTCATATGATAGAAGTTGTTGTTGTAGAATTCTTGACCGCCACTAATGACGAACCCTGGTATCGGTTGATACCAGGTGGTTATCGCTTTGACGAATAAGTATCGCACAATCCACCATAGAATATCAATCACATTAAATCCACCACCGAAGTTTCGCCCACACCTCTTATCGCTGTCGTCTACACAGGAAGTGTCGGATTCAATTAATTATGATCTGATTGATGTTTTAAAGTTAGCAGTGAGAATGACTTGAATAAAAACTTTGTTTGTGTTTAGTAAATTGCCAATTAACTTTTTAGTAAAGTATAAAAATGCTTGTAAAAATATAAATTTTAGTGGATAGACGCCTATGATTTAGTGTTGTGAGACCTATCAGCGCGTTCTTGCGCCTCCTTTTTGAAGAGCATGAGTAGTTTGCAAATTATTCAAAATCTTGTTTTCCGAGGAATTTAAAGATTAAAACATGGTATTGTATTTTATATTCTTGTAAAATTATGCTATGACTTGCTGCAACTTAGACCATGTTTATTTTCAACGTTGTCAGTCGACTTAGTGTCAGCTATTGGTCTGAATATAAAATGTGTAACTGTAGTCGGATATGCATATTCGGGTAAATTATTATTTTCATATAAATTTCTTCTTCAAAACTTATCGTTAACTCATGCGTATGTGTCAGTTTTTTTGGTCATGTGGAATAACTATTTTGTAAACTGTTGAAGAAGTTGTTATTTTGTATGTGAACTGTGTATATAAACGCAATTTGTTGGCTGTATTTTTAGAGCAAAAAGCAGACGAAACTGACAAGCTTGTGGATTGATGATGATTCTGATAATGATGACTGTGTAATACTTGATCCTCTACCACCAACATGTGGTTCAACAAAAAAGACAGATGTTTCTATTGTAAAAGTTTCAAGCGCTAAAGTAAGCTTAAAATTAGTCAATGGGTGTCATGTCCTATCTTATTTATACTGCTCATGCCCCTTTCGAGTGAACTAGCAGGTGCGCGTCTGATGCAAGATAATAAAGTAATGAAAGAAGACTTCAATGTGAGATAGTGAGAAGGAATAAAGTGTGAAAGTGTTAGATAAAAGGTGAAAATATTAATAGTTTAAATGCTGATAAAAACACTGTTCAGGGACTCAGGGGCAGTTTGAGATGAGAGACGGAGCTAAATTGAATCTTAAACCCCTCTAGGTCTGGCTGAGGACTATGTTGCTTGGTAAACTATTCCAAAGAATGACGGTTTTTGGAGACCCCGAGAGAATCATATTTAAAATAGCTAGCCGTTGTGTGGATTTGCGTGTAAGAAAGGGGATGTCTAAATTATTGGGGTAGGGCAAAAGACAACTTGTCCCCCTCCCCCCGTCTTGACTTTTTAATTTGGACTGATATCCCCCCCCCCCCCCTGCTCATATGCCGATGACTTCTAAAGGCCCATAATTCTTGCATAACAGAACTTTGGGCCAGTTTGTATGACCGTGTTATAGGTTTTGAATTCTTGTTTCACTATCAATAACTTGTTAAGTGAAGCATGGCTGTCCTCCGACAGATCTTGTTAAAGCACAACTTAGAACAGTTAAACAGGTGTGACTTTTGGTACGATTTTCATCCTAACTGAACATGCTTTCATGTAGCGGTAGTGCAAGATGTTTCCTAACACTGCAATGTACCTGCCTAATATCAAGGGAGGGTTATCTGTATAACTTAGTACTTCTTACTCTAAGAACCCCAACATTGTGCTTGTTACTTTCAGAAAGCTAACCAATGGGTTTCATCTGCGTTTGATGGTTTTGATGATTTTACTTCAATGAAATCGTCCTCCAAAGATGTTTCTAAAAGGCAAACATCTAACTCACAGAGAGAGAAATCCACCTCCTTAAAGAGACCTCACAATCTAATGTCTTATGGAAGTGATAGGTTTTCCATGAAGAAGACTGTTTCAAGACGGGCAAATGTCAAGGCAGATATAAGTCTATGGTCTGACAAATATACACCAGAAAATCAGGTAAGGCAAACGACCTTATAAAGTTATTATATTTTAGTTATAAATGTGGTGCTTTTAATTTGTAAGTGGTGAAAAAAAGTGATAGATCATAGTTACTCATTTTATTTTAATGTATCTAATGTTTTCCAAACATTTAAACATGTACAAAGATTTGTTCCTGCAATGGAAAAACTATCAAAACATTTCTCCTTTTGGTTTTATAACCAAATTTGACAACTTTATGTTAATTGTTTACAATTTTTCCTATTCACTGTTTGATTTGTAGGGAGATCTTGCTGTTCACAAGAAGAAGATTGGAGATGTTGAACAATGGATTCGAGGGCATTTAGATAGGAAAAAGGTTTCATAGACTTCTCATTAGGGTTAAGCCCAAAGTGTAATTGACTTCTTCTTCTTCCGGTATCAATGCAGGACCACAGTTGTGGTATCATCGACTTGTATTAAATTCACCATAATACATTTAACGACTTTGATAATTCAATGTCAAAGTACCTGTCACAGTTGAAAACCCCATCTATAGGTATATGTGTTAAAAGGAATGTCATTATTAAATGATATTTGAATTATGAATGCATATATTGTACTTGCTGCTTGTCTATCCCAATTTGACTAGTTCAACTTTGAACTGGCCTTAAAAAGCCATTTAAATGGGAAAATGGGATTATGTAAATTCAGGAACTGGGTACAATAATGAAAAAATTATAATAATTATTTTCTTACAGCTGCCCCCTATTATGCTATTAACTGGACCAGCTGGTGTAGGTAAAACTGCTACTGTCCGTGTCCTAGCCAAGGAACTGAAGTGTGAATTACATGAGTGGACAAACCCTATTGCAGATACCACAGAAAGTTGGTCAGATAATTCAGATTGGAGAAGCAGTAAGACATTTATTTATAATTCATTCTGGAGTTACTTAATGTCTAATGTTCGGGTTTGAGTTTGCATCAATTATTATTAGTTCAATGTAGCTCAATGATTTGCTATTCAGAATCAGTTGTTTGAAAATCACTTTTTTTATTACAGATTTAATGTTTCCATTCAACCAGTCACAGCCAGAGTTATTTCTCTTTAAGTAAATAAGTTAATTTGCATTGTCATATTACTATCTTATGGAAATCTGCTATTAGTTTGTGAAAATAGTGGGGCATAAAATTAGAAGTATTTTCCAAATTATTGTTATTGTATTCATATAAGTATACTTCATCACTGACCCAACATGTAGAGCATTCAGACTTTATGACATGTATCTTGACAGGAGCTCGAGTCGAAGCAGGTATATCGGGATCACAAGTGTCACAGTTTCGAGAATTCCTTCTGAGAGCTAACAAATACAATACCTTGGACATATTTGGTGGTGGAGGTGTATTGACGAGGAAAATAATCTTGGTGGAGGTAATGAGAAGTGTATTTATTTCGTTTTCAAAGATTGCATGAGACTTGCAGAAGAATAAAGAATAGTTTTCCATAAAAATTATGGTATTCCTGAATATCATTGTTATAGAAACACTTAGATCAAATATTCTTCCAAAACGATATACAATCAACCCTGTCTATTAAAGACCACCTATGGGCATAGCAAAGAGTTGTCTTTCTATGTGAACAGGTTTTCTCTCTTAAGATTCAATAATAAATGTCACTGAAAAATGGTTTTGATAGAAGAAAAAGTCTGTGGTCTTTGCTAAGAAGATCTGTTTATATATCAATTATCATTATTGTTTTGCAAATGGCCTTTAACACAGGTTTGCCTGTATAAAACACATTAGGATTTTAACTACAGTTTAAGGTAATACTATGTATATTTAAACCCCTTATACCACTTTCAGGATTTTCCAAACATGTTTTACAAGGATGCCACACCATTCCATGATGTTTTGAGGTATGATTTTAATTCAGCTATTACCATAGTTATCAGACCCCTATCGGTTTTCAACCGGAGGGAACTATAGGTTTGTGGTCCGTCCAGAAAATCTGGATCCTGTCATAACTTAAACAATTTTCAAGCTAGGTTTATAAAACTTGGTATGTGGATAGGGACCAATGAGGAGATTATGCACATCTAATTATTTTCTGATTCGGACAAAACTTGTAGTTACCATGGCAACATTTTTCTAGTCTTGATTCATGGCTTAAAATATAAACAAACAATGCATGTGCAGGCTGTTGTGACTATATTCTCACATAAATATTGTCATCTTCCTTCATAACAAATTGAGCAAGATTGATCTGCAACATGTGTGGGAACAAATTTGTGATATCTTTTAGGGGTCAAAGCGAAAAACATTCTACTTAAAATCAATATTTAGAAGCTCACTGACTTGTGTTTTATTGACTCATTTTAGAAATGTTGATCTCCAACAAAGACAAATTATGGCAGAGCCTATTATTCTCTTGTAGGAAGTATGTCCAGGTTGGAGGGTCTCCTCTTATATTTATTATAAGTGACAGTACTAGTGGTGAATCCAATGAAAGATTGTTGTTTCCCAAGGACCTTCAGTCACAGTTAAATGTAGAAAACATCAGGTTAGTGAAGAATAGTATTACATCAGTGCTACCCTGTAACGTCTTGTCATTCATGGATATAAGTAAGTTTTGAGGATCACATCTTCCCCAACCCGTTTATGAACATTCAATATTATGGTGGATGCCTTCGAGAATGAGGTGATTGATATAACTTGCAGAACTTTTTACCCAATCGACTTAAAATTAGGAACAAGCATATTTTTCATTTTCATTTTACAAAAGCAATATACAGATATGCACTGAAAGTATTTTAAGAAATACATCTGTCTGTTATTCTTTAGATACTTGATACTAGGGGTTTGATTTAAACTAGCATACTTGCAAAATAAGGTGCTGAATTTTAACTCTTAATGCTTCTTATTTTCAGTTTCAATCCAGTGGCAATGACAAGTATGACCAAAATCCTAACCAAGGTGGCTACTGAAGAATCATTACGTGGTAGTCACAGTTTCTCCATACCAGAGAAATGTGTGATTGAATCTATTGCCATGGCTAGTGCTGGTGATATCAGAGGCTCTATCAATGCTTTACAGTTTGCTTGTCTTAAAGGTAAGCTATCAACTACAGCTTTAACAAGTAAATTAAATGTATTTTTACCTTTTTAACCAAGTTTTCAACGAAAATCCTGGTTATACGATTGGGGGAATGGATAACGAGTGATATGGCAGGCTTGAATACAGCGACATCAAACTGTGGGTTTCCAGTCATTCATTAGAGTTTGGATTTACCAATATTCATGAAACTTTGTATATTACAAGCTGGCACTGAGTCCTAGTTTTGGATTGTATTTGCATGGAGGCGTATCCAACACAGCAATTTGACTGCCTCATTAGGTAGACACTGAACACAGAAACCTGGTTTCACAGCAGTACCTAGTCTTGTTAAAATAATCAGATTTAAGATCATATGCCTACTACTAAGACCACTATTATAAAACCTGTATGCAAAGATGACCAATTTGATTTCCCATCAGACTATATCAGTATTTAACCTGCTCCTGGTGTCAACTGTTAATGAAGATCACCTAATGTTGCTAAAAACAAATCAGACTGCCTTATTAGCATTTAGATAAATAATTTTAACGTCCCATGACCTACCCAGTACTTCACCTCTAATTTTTGTAGGATTTCAATATTACAAGAATGAGAATACCTATTTTTGAGAAACTTTCATAAGAAGTTTTTAAACCTTTGGTTTGATTTTAAATGTTGAGTTAACATCATATTTTCAATGGTAGGATATGATGATTCATGAAAAGCCATCAGCTTTAACATGCTATTACACTCTGCTTACCATTAATTTACAGATACTGGAGACCTGGCCGCTGTCTCAGTCTCCAAATCTAAAAGCCGAGGACAGAAGAGAACAACTGGGACAGGAAAGAAATCTTCCTTCAGCAAGAAGAGCTTGTCTAAAACCAGCAGTTTCCAGAAAGACGAGGAGCTGATGTCTATAGGTGGCAGAGATACTTCTCTCTTCTTGTTCAGAGCTCTCGGCAAAGTTCTATATTGTAAAAGTAAGTATTGAGTGTTGGTTAATGAATGAAAACATGATCATGACAAAATTTGATGAGTCATATTTGTGTAAGATCTTCAAAATTTCACCAAAAGTCATGAGATTTTAAAGAATTCTTTATTCTTTATCAGCATTTGAAAATGGGCGCTGATGGGTTGGTGTTAGCTGGGATAAAAAAATCAGCTGTGTCATGTATCTTGTTTCTAGTTTGATTTTCATGGTAATACCATATGTTTTATTAAGTTCATCTTTTTTTTAAAAAGTTATTTGTTATTGTCACCACTTGATTGGTGTTAGTATTTTCAAGTACAGTTAAGTTCTGTGTTTTACGGTCAGCTTTTCTCTTAAATTATCAAAGCTACTGCCTTGCAAACTTACAGCGCTTGTTCACCATCAATATCTGACTCTTTCAAGCAAGAACAATAACTCCATCATGCTTTTTGCAAGAATCATGGCCCCTTTGGACTTAGAAATATTAACATTAAAAAATTTTGGTAACATATTTCACTTTTTTTTTAAATTTTATTTCAGGGGATGAGCCTTCTCCAGAAAATAATGAAAGATTGCCACTTCCTAAACACCTGTCACATCTCTACAGAGATCCATTACAGATTAATCCAGAAGTAGGTTATGTTATCATAACTGGTACATGAAATAGTAGAAGTCAAACTTACTAAAAGTACTTCTTTTAACTTGCAAACTGTAAGATTTCAATTGTGCCACAATTTTGTCTGTTAAAGTGTATAGAGCTATATCTGAAGAATTTTAAAAAAATCAAAAACTGAAAAACAATTATGCTTTCATATCCATTAGATCATTTTTGCTTCAGCTTTAACAGAAACTCTCTCTGTGATTTATTGGACTTGCGAGTTGTCCGTTTTCATACGAAAGTGTTCTAGAACACCCTATGAAGTTATACGAATCATCTATTTTTTGGATGAAGGAATCAAAGTACACAGAACCCATCCAAAGTTTTAATTTGCAATTAAGGTAGTTTAGTATCATACTAAAAACGATGCAAGTAATTATTTTGTCATTAAATGATGATTTAAGTTTAGCTCTATCAGTCTGTCCTATTGTTTGACCAAGATGAAGGATGTCCTTGATAAAATTATGGAGAAATGGCATTAAACCCAAGTAAACAAACAATAAATATATAGTCACAAAAAAGCACTTACCCGGAAACGTTCCGAGCAAGAGGTACATACTTTAGTACTGTATTTACTTGTGTATATGTCCCTGATGTGTAGTATTTTATTCGCTTATAGTATATGTTCCTGGTGTGTTTGAAATGCCAGTAAGAAAAGAGAGAAACTTATTGTCATGGAGTAACAAATTTCTGTCCCAAAGCGTGACAGCACAAACATTTGACCATTGGGGGCATTCTGAATATATAAAGTACTGGTATGTGTTGTATGAAATAAAATCAAAAAGGAAAAGGTAATGTGTTTATTATAATGTCACCCCTATTGAAAGGGCCAGCCAATTTGACTGATGAGACACCTATCTTTCATTAGCACAGTACCTCCAAGATCCCTTCTCTGATAACTGGGCACCTGGCAGAGAATGGCCTAGAGTAACAATTCTTTACCTAGCTTGCAGCTCACAAACCGGCTGCATTAGTTCTAAGCAAGTTTTCATTTTTTTTGTCTGGATTCGAACCTTCCACCTCCCGCTCCAAAGTCGGGGCCCTGATCACTTGGCCATGGTCGCGGTTGTAATTAGCTGATAAAAGTATATAGGATTATAAATAATATTCTTATGTTGTACAGGATGTGGTAGAAAAGTCACATTTATCAGGAGATTTCTTTGGTGCCTACCTTCATCAAAACTACGTGGAGTTCTTCTCTAATATTGATGATATAGTATCAGCTAGTGAATACCTCAGTGATGCTGACTATCTAACCATTGACTGGGCTGTAAGTTACTGTTTTATATGTTCAATACTGCAGACATTATGTGTGGTGGATAGTCTTCCTCATATCATCAAGCTGTCTGTTCAGATCATCCATTGAACCATAACGCAAGTGAAACTGATATTGGATGGCAGATTTAATGTCATTGAACATGACTTGAGAGTTGATCAAAGTGGCTGTGTTAGTTTATAAATGTGTATTTTGTTTAAATTGTTCAAGTAAACACCTGATACAAATACTGCTATTTTAAGTTCTCAAAGTCTGACTTTCATGATAGCTGTTTTAAGCTTTCACTTTTTGAAGAATATGACTGACAAAACTGTGAACTCTATAAAACTATTTAATATGTATCTTTATACAAAATTGAAAATGTTTATGTACTTTGATTGTTTCAGTCTAGATCAGTATTACAACATTACGCAGCATCTGTAGCTACTAGAGGTCTTATGTTCAGTAACTCATCCCGGGCCCGGCACACTGATAGTGGGGGTGGTGGCCTCGGTTGGAAACCCTTACATAAACCACAGTGGTATGGAACCTCAAAACAGGTCAGTAGTCCAAGGGAGACAATAAAAAAACTTAAAAATGAAATCAGCCCTGCATTCCAGGCAGAATATTATGCATCATTTGCATATTCCCTTCTTATTTCAATGTGATGTCATCCGGTCAACATTATTGTACATTGACCAGTCAATATAACGCATATTGACTGGATGACGTCACATTGAAATCAGAAGAGAATAATGTAAATGAGTATATCACAGTACAAGCAAAACATACTACAGTATAACCTCCGCAGAGCAACATCTGGCGGAAACCGGAAAAAGTGTTGCTCTGCAGAGGTGTTGCTCTGCAGAGGTTCTTGATTTTTCGGACATGAGTTAAGTCCCTTGTTGTTGTGTTTGCAAGGTACATAGTTATGTACATGTGATTTGTTTTACATTGTATGTGACTATACTGTAGTATATTCATATTGAGTTGTTTGCATATATTTGTACATAATAAATTTAATATTATGATAATAATATGTTTATAGGAAACATCCCATTGATAAGCAGTTGAACTGCAGCATACCGCTGCTCAACATTTAAGAAGACCTTCTTCTTAGCAGACATTATTTCAGACTCAGACTCTCAATAGCAACAGTATTAAATTGTGATCAAAATAAATTCAACTAGCATAGAGACAAAGACAGACGTGTTGTAATAAAGCTTTCTAAAACAGAAGTGACTAGAAACTGGTACATTTTCTTGCAAATTCAACATTTTTCACGAGTAAACGCAATTAACCTTACTCAATTAGCTACCAGCATAAAGAGACGGCGAGATGAATACGCAAACGTCCCAATTATACAATTATGAAATAATTGAGAAAGACAGCGTTTTAATCTTCAAACACCGTTACACAATAATAAGGCTGCCTTTATGCAACAAACATGCATAGATCTACATCGTACACGAGTTGACACAATTAATACAAAATCAATAGCTATAGTAATTTACCTGATAATTATAACACCTATTAAACGTCTCCATTGTAATCTCCGTAAATTTAGCGCTAATTGTACACATTGTACAATGCACATCCGATTTACAAACAATGCTAACGTGTTAACTTTTGAAGATCTTACACACGCGTTTATGCCGTGTTCTAAAAATAGATCGCACCTGTTGACAACTGTCGTTGCTCAGAGGTTAAAGTCAAGGAAGGGAACGCATTTTGACTGCCGTTTGCCGCTCTACGGAGTTGTCGCTCTTTAGAGGTTGAAATAAGAGTAAAAACGATTGGGGGGAAATAAAAGTGTCGCTTCTTGGAGGTTGTCGCTTCTCAGAGGTGCCGTTTCGGGAGGTTATACTGTATATTTATATAATTTATTTACGTAACCTTTACCAATAAATTATACCTTGACGCTAAATAATCCACCAAACATACATTTAATGTATTCCAGACATATTTGACTGAGAAAGATCTAAGCAAGAACTCAAATGGGGATTCTCAAAATGCTTAGATTCGGTATAATATAACAAATAAAACATACATTATTTGCTGATGAAAATTACTTTCTTGTTATATAATTATATTTCCAGGCACGACAGAATGCAGAAAGTGCTAGATATTTGTTTAGAGGTAAATCCATTAACCCTTTACTCCACAAACCCTTCAATAATCATTATATACCATTTAAACTAATTTCAAGATATCTATAGGAGAAATGTTAATCTTCAACTAACTTTATTTCATCATCGTTAAGATCACATGGTCACATAAGAGAAGATAATCCATGATGTGTGCTTACAGACTTTGTTTCCTTTTTCAGTTTAATAACACATTTTACTGGTATTTTGTATGGTAGCAATACTTCAGTTTCTGTGAAGATATTATACCCAACTGTGCGACAATTCTAGTTTCCTACTGAATTAATTACTCCGATTGTAAATCTGTTATTCTGCATAAAAATAACTGGTTGTTTAGAGTAATTTAGAGTAAATATTAGCTTATGGAAACTGTGAAGGTTTTAGTTGTAGAGAGGTTGTTGATCTACAGAGGGCCGCTCTGGAGAGGTTATACTGTATATTATGTTGATACTTATGTAGACATGTAGTTATATTTTAATGTTATTTCAGCATTAAGAACCTCTCCAGTACCATTACAGACAGAAGTTTTACCATATATTTCACTTATCAACACAACCTTACATGATACGGGTAAGTTCTCTACATCTTAACATTTCATCTGTAAAATATTAAAATCTTCAAAATAACTCTACTTTCCTGAATTAATTACTAAAAAAGTTATACAGAACATGCAGGCAACTAGGCCAGTCTCACTGCATTCCATTCAGCCATAGTAAGGCAATACCCCCACATATACTGCGAGTATACTCCATCACACTGGCTTAGAATAGAAGGTCGTAAGTACTACTTAAGACCTGATAAGACTGATTCATATTTAAAATCAGCATCACAAGGGGCTTCTTATATTGTACATGAAAACGTCTGTTTTATACTTTACAGGTCAGATAGCATTGATGCAAGAATTATGTAGATTTACTAGTCAGAAAACAGGAAGGTATGTGCCATTTTGTTCATATTTTATTAATTGATAGCCATTTATTGGGAGTGGATTATAGGAAATGGTCTGACCATCTGTCTGTCCAAACAAGCAGATCTAGTTTTTGAACGATTGACATTTCGCCAGTTGTCAATCAATACCCTTTAAATCAATTTCAATGGAAAATTATAATCACATGGTCCAATGGATTAACTTGAAAACCTTCGCCAAGCAACTTTCTACCAACAACCAGGAGGAGCGACCTCTGCACTAGCTTATGTCAATTAGCTTTTCGCTTCAATTTATTCTGTTGCTTATGGGCTGTACCAAACAAAAGAAAAAATACCCCCCCCCTAGTAGTCCAGTGAGATCTTCAGTAGGTTAGTCTGGTCTCTGTGTACCTACTCCGCTCAAAGTAAAGGCTGCAGTTCAATGTCAAAGGTTTTATTTGACATACCTTATGTGCATGGAACTCCACTTGCTACTGATCAAATTCCCTGAAAGAGGGAGATATAAAACACAAACGCATTACATAAATTATTATTATACTATCGATGGTATGACACCTAAATTTGTTTCTTGACTTTTGAGTTATCTTGATAGCAGTGTATCAAGGAGCCTGTTGCCTTACCAAAACGCTACTGAGTGCTCGATAGTGCTATTCTTTAAAAACACTACATTATACTAGACGAAGTGAAAAATGTATATGCTGCTGGTGAGCGGTTGCACTTCTCACTCAGTGGCAAAGCAGAGTACTACCGAAGCAGTCTGTTGCATAAGTATGTGGTCAGTAGTACTTGCCTAACATCGTGCTGAGAAACGATATTACCTTGATTATGAAACAGGCTCACAATTTAAATTCAGGTCCCCTAACTCTTAAAGTCTCCATCAGTGTGTAAGCTTGATTTGTCTCCCTTGATATATGTATTGTATTATTGCATGGATGGAGATAATTTATCATTATGCATCAGTATTAAATATCTGACATAGTAACTTGTCTTACTTACTCACTTACATGTATCAATTACTATGTTTTCTTTTTCAATGAATGGGACTTATTTCACATGCTTGAGTTTATGTCACTTGTAAATAGAGATTACAAAAAATATTAGTTGGATGTCTAATACATAAAGACAATAGCAACTGTTCACTAAGACATCCCACTATACCATTGAAGATTTGATAAGCATTAACAATGTTTTTATGTGAAGTATTGCTTTGTTGATCTATAATAGATCGCATCTTTATTTGATTTATTTTCCTGTGGTTATGCCAACGTTAATAAATTTTCAAAGATACTACAAATTACTGGAAAATTAAGATACTTTGTAAGATGTTGGCACCTAAAAAAAGTAAACATGCTGAAATACAAAATCATGACAATACATGAAATAAGCCACTGACACAAGCATGTACAATAATAAATTATCTAGAATGACAATAAAAAATAACCATGTCAGCACAATTTCATGTGTTGCTATGTTTGCCTTTGAGTAGTAGTACATGTTGATATTATATTTCCTAATTTAGTAAAGCGTTCCACACATCAAACCCAGGACTGGGGTGAAATCATCTTTATTTGGTTACAGTTTATACTCTAGCCCCCTACTTATCCATTGATTTGTATAAATAATTCAATACTGGACATATTACCCAGTACCTGTGCTTATAAGATAAGCTACTTGGATAAAATGTCAAGATATCTGATATGTAGGCTTCGTCCTTTGATCCGGCAAAATCTAAATGTAAACACTCGTGTGATTGTTACTGATCTTGAGAAAAACGGTGAAAATAACAGTTTTCAAGTTTGGAGTTTTGGATTTATTCTACATGTAGCTATGACTAATACTGACAAACCTCTCTGTAAAGACTAGCCAGGGGGGGCAGCAAAAAATTAAGTCTTTATTGGTGGTTTCTCTCAATTGGTTAAATATTGAAAATTGTCGGATGAGAACCAAGATTGATGATCCTTTCTGGCAAGTTTTGTAATAGTGGTCATTGTCTACTGGTTGTCTTTAACACACCTTGACTGTATGATAAAAGTAAAGTGGTTTTATCATACCTGGGTGTAAAACCAAAAACAAATCTGTTCTTAAGGTATGAGAAACTTGACGAAAAAGATGTAGATTTAGAAGATGAAGACATTTCTTCCGTATCAACCAATCAGCAACCAGCTTCTTCAGGGTTGCCCTTGGATACTGATGATGTCATCAGTAACAGCCAATCAAATTTGAAGAGTTCTCAGGAAGAAGAAGATGATGTTGACATTGAAGATTATGATGATTGAGATAAAATTTGTGATTTGTGTTTTTTTGTCCAAGAAAAACAAGGATGAAACTATATGTCAGTATTTCCTTTTTACTCCATCAACCTATTATTTGTTACTTAGGGTATTATACTTACATGTATCAATTCATTGCTGTTATTGTCTAAATTAAATGACAAAGAATTTATTTTTCTACCTAAATGTATATTGTGGATCAATGTTCTTATTTAAAACTTTGTTTCTCATGTTTCTGATAAAAGCAATTCTGTATTCCAAACTTGAACGTTGGAACAACCATAAATTTTTATACAAAATTAACTACATATGTTTTTCTACGGTTTCATTTATAATGAATCGTGTGAAGAAATTTCACAAACTTCACATATTTGTAGGCCATTGATAATTATAATATGTCGCAAGATATTATTCTTTTGCATAAAGAGCTAATTTGATTGCTAATAAATTTCATTGCTTTCTTGATTTGTCATGTTATTTCAATGTTTTATGCAAAAACAGACTGAATTACATAAATACTCTACTAGTATGGTCTCATCCAAAAAAATTGTTTTCAAATGATGTGCAATATTGAAAAAGTGCTTGTTGCTGTTTGTTTCTGTGTTTATTGTCTATGTGTGCCTTCCAATGAATTATAATTTATAAAAAAAAAAATTAAAAATGCCGAGCATAGCCTTTACTTGATTTAGATAGAGGATATTTGTATTTTTCCGTTGATGATCGGCTGATGATTCACCTCGCAAGCAGCTGATGTGATATTTTCACGAGTGTGAATTATCAAACGATCATACACGGTAAAATACTAATATTCTATTTATTTCATGCTTCAAATAGCTTAAATGGTGGAAATACTTCACTATATACCTCAAAATGTTTGGGTGATGTAGTTTTCCCGCAACGCTCGCGTCGAGTTGCAATCAAGTAGTTCTTCTGCAATGGCTTCAATTTCGTCCAATTGTTTTACATTTAAGTACATTATAATGTTCTGTTATTGTTAAAGATTAAGAGAACAATGAAATGCTTATTATTTCATTTTTGGCAGCGGGGAAATTTGTTTAAAAAAGAGGTCCGTTTGTGTGAAATTATGGACTGTGAAATTATCGAGGAATATTCCACTGTTATTCTGCTGTAAACCACCGATGAGCATGAAATAAAATGTGGTATTATTTAAGTTGACTGTCATTGGCCATAATAAATATATGCCGGTAATAATGTGTTGTTTAAAATAATGTGGTAAAGATTTTTACAGAGTTTTGTGCTTTATGTCTGGATGGGTGTCACAAAAATTGTCCTGGCCTGGTGATTATAAATATTTCTCAAACTCCGTACTCCATGGTCAAACTTGAAAAAAAAGGTTTTTTTGCAGAATTTTGTCTAAAAACCAACACCAACTTGTAGCAAATGATCAAATTACGAAAATGAACCCCAATTTCATAATTTTATGTTTCAATTCAGTAATAAGTATGTAACAGCAGTTTTTGTAACTAAGAAATGCTTCAATTGGACTAAGGAGTATGAGTTGGAAAATGGAGTATGTTCTCCAATGTATATAATCACCTGGCCTGGTCAGATTTCAACAAAACTTCACATGAATACTTAGTACAATGCTATTTTTCTACTTTACCTAAACAAGTTTTTAATTTTTGTTCAATTATGTTAAAATAGAAATAATCATGTATTTTTTTACTGTGCATTATTATATGTGTTAGAATTGTGTTGCCATGGTAATATGTTGATTTTTCAGAATCTCATTTTTTCTGTAAAAGAATTGTTTTTCATTGAATAAAACTGTTAAACTATTGGCATTGTTGTAATTTTACAAAAGTCAAATTATCTCTTTTATGTGCATGATACAGTAGTCACGCCCACCAACTTACCAGAAATGTTCAACTAGCTTTAAACAATGCATAGAAGAACTTTGATTCCACCAATTCTGCCTCAAACAAACAGGGTTTTTAGTCCCAGTTTAATAATGATGTACATTACAACCTAAGTAGAGGATCACCTTTAGGGGACGTAACTATTATTTGTCTTGTCCCAGTTGGAGATAAGAGCAGTTTAAAGCATCTTTTGAATTACTGGCATGTTGAAATTTGTGTCATGTAACCAACAGGTTACAGTATCATTGACAAGAAATTTAAAATATTTGGGGAATATTTGTTTTTCTCAAAATTTAGGTTCTCATAATAGACAAATATAAATTTCACCAAAAAAATGTTTGTTTTTCGTTAGACTCTTTTTCAATGATACAGTTTCCTGTGGTGTAACCATTTATCCTTGAACTTCATAAGATTATATTGCAATATATATCCAGCTTGATAAATTGCTGTACCAAAACATTGACAAAGCCCTCAATATTTACTCTTTTTTAACATTTTTTAAAAATATGCTAACTTCATAACTATGTTGTGCAGCAGTGTATTTGAATGCTTTCATGGGACTTTCTAAATCATTGGTTTCATTCTGTCACAAAAATATGAGCAGTTAAGTATTCGTTTAATAAATTTGCAAATTATTTTGCTGGATTTATACTGTAAAATCATTCAATTTCAATGGCACGAAATTTGTGGTTTTGGTAAAAAAGACTATTTCGATGGGACGTTATCTATATATCCATTTCAGATAAAAAATATAACTTAAGGGTCAAAATTATTGTTCAATATTGTTAGGGATTTGATTTCAATGTTGAAGGTGAACCACAAAATCCACAAAATTTAATCCCCCACGAAAATTAATGATTTTACAGTATCACATTGACAACAGGTTTGTTATATTAAAGAGTTATCATATACAATAGCAAACCACAAAAGATAAATTAGTACCAAGTTTATACTACAAAATATAACAGATTTCTTTTGGTGGAAACAAAATGGTTGCTGCAATGTCCTATATCCAGCACTCGCACCACACACACATATGTGACCAGTCATGCAAAGACAGTCAACATTGTCGGATTATTTGTCAATATACTGTCAAAACTGTGTAAATGGTTCCCTGAATGAAATGACCGTCTCTGATATTTAAACATTTCTCAAATCTGGTAAAGGAAGAGATGCATATGTTATAATCAGGTCCAGAGATACAGATAGCCTAGAGGTAGAGCTTCATGTTCTAGAAGTCCTGGGTTCAATCCCAGAATAATAATAATAATAATAACGTCTTTATTTTCGGTGGATAACATAATTGGTGAACCAATTTTCATCATGGTCCAGAATGCATCATACCAAAAACATACAAAAGTTGTACCTGTGATTACATGGCATGACACTCATCAGCATAAAAGTGAAGCTGCTGTCTCCCTTCCATACCCTCGTGACGATGAATAACATCAGGAATAATATGTCAAGGGTGATTGAAATAAGTTGGAAAAGCTGGCTTCACAACCAACCTTGTATTGATTAAATTTGTATAAACAATTTATGTAATAGGTCAAGCATCCGTATCCCAATAAAAACACTAGTGAGAAGGCAAATCATTTAGAAACTAAATGTTTATGTTGATAATGATTGATTACTGCTGATGATGAAAATGATAACTGCTGATGATTGATTACTGCTGATGATTGATTACTGCTGATGATGAAAATGACAACTGATGATGATTGTTTACTGCTGATGATTGATTAATGTTGATGATGAAAATGATTACTGCTGATGATTGATTACTGCTGATGGTCAAAATGATTACTGATTGATGATGTCATGCTGCTGCTGATTGATGTTGTTCATGATGCTGATGATTACTACTGCTGATAATTATTACTGTTGCTGATGATGATGATTGGTGTTGCTGTTGTTTATTGCTACTACTGCTGATGTTAAAGATTGCTGTTGTTGATGATCATGATTTAAGTCACTGGTGATTGCTACTACTGATGAGAATAAGGATGAGATTTGCTTCCACTGAATTATGATGATCATTAATGGACTTCTCCCTGCTAGAAGTAGGAAGTTAATGATGATAACCAGGTACTGTTACATGACAGGTGAGTTAGCACTTTACTGTATAAGCGGATATTTTTACTGGTAAATGTTTTAACAAATCTTATTTCAGACAGTTGGCATGCAGAAATATTATTCATTTTCTAAATTTCATAGAAAAGTATTCTGTGGTAATTTAAGAAGAGAAGTTTATGATTTTTGTAATTTTTTGTAAATTTTCAAAATTCACCAACATTTCAACATCTTTAACCTAACCACTTTGATATACAGTATATTTGTTTGGGGTGTTGGATAAGGCTTAATGGGAACTTTTGATTGATGCATTTTCATATTACAACTTATTGTTTGTGTATTTTGAAAGCCTGAACAGGATATCAATGCTACACTGCTGGTTAGTTGAATTTTCAAGGTGTTTGCTCACAGTGTAGATTATGAAATAAGATGACCTTGAACTTGGCAAATAATACCGGTATATTGTTTATCTGTAGATAGCTCTGAAGCAAGCAAGGCATGCTCTAGGAACAGCTGATCTATTATCAAAGGTAAGCAAATTTTTTTCCTTAATGATTTAAACTAATTTAAATATTTTTTCAAAGAGAAGTTTCGAAAACATTCAAATAAACTCATATTTACAGCTGGTTAACATTGAGTTATTATTTACATATTGTTTTGCATCATATGTTATTAATGGTCGCACATAAAATGTTTTGAGACAAGATTATTCAAAATGTACTGAGTATATTTTTATGATTTATATGAAGGGAAAATAAAGTTATATATTTTCACACTACAGGTGAAGGACAAGCGTAGCATACAGAGTGAGCTGTATATAATATAGATACTACTGGTATGTGCATTATACCTTGAATCTTATTCATTCACAGAATATAAACCTATTCACAAATAACTTATTGTGATACTATACAATTCAATGTGTATGTCTTATTGCATACACATGCATCTGTGATTTCCAGTCACTGTATGGCTTATTAGGAGATTATATTATTCAATGTGTATGACTTATTGTATACAAATGCACATGATTTCCAGTCACTGTATGGCTTATTGGGAGATTATATAATTCAATGTGTATGACTTATTGTATACAAATGCACATGATTTCCAGTCACATTATGGCTTATTGGGAGATTATATAATTCAATGTGTATGACTTATTGTATACAAATGCACATGATTTCCAGTCACATTATGGCTTATTGGGAGATTATATTATTCAATGTGTATGACTTATTGTATACAAATGCACATGATTTCCAGTCACTGTATGGCTTATTGGGAGATTATATAATTCAATGTGTATGACTTATTGTATACAAATGCACATGGTTTCAAGTCACTTTATGACTTATTGCGATTAACCAGAAGGTGACTTGTTTACTGATCATCTTGAATATTTCCAACAGATGTACAGTAGAACTAAATATTAACCATGGTTAAACTAACCAAACTGGTTAACGGTTAAAAGTCCGGCAGCCTTTCAGTTTTCATTTATTCTGGTTAAAGTTTTGGTAAACCGTTAACTAAGGTAAGGAAGGTGGGTAACTTTAATTGCACGTTTAACCATTGTTGAAGTAACCAGACTGTTTTTTACAATCGGGTTTTCCTTTTGGTTAAATTTAACATTTCAGCACTTTTACACAATTCGGTGCTGAAATGTAGGACAGTGGGGACATAACAGATAATTCATTTTAGCATTGAGTAAACTGTAAAATCTCATAATTTTGCAAGGTAAACATTTCCTTTATTGTTTTATTCTGAAGAAATTAGTGAGGTAAATTGGTCAGGATTTTTCAACACTAGACTAAGGTTACGACTTCCTGCATTTTACTGTTGTACCAGACAAAAGTACTTTCTGCGCTTTATTGTTTTCGTTCAAGTTCACGAGTGTAAAAATTTGCGATAAAAGCAAAATATTTAAGATTACGCCCTTGGGAAATTTTATGGTTTTACAGTAGTCAAAAACTATTAACCTAGTACAGAATATATTGTAAAATTCTTGAGCAAAATATATCAATGTCCACAAGAAATTTGTGTCTTGTCGGTCTTCGTGTCTTATCAGTCTTCATGTCTTATCGGTCTCGGTGTCTTATCAATGGTTTAGAGATTATTGTTGGTAGTACAACTTGAACGTATTTGTTATATACCTGCTTATTACTTATCACATAATCTTAAATGGAAATCATTATGATAATGTACCACCGAATACTGTAAAATTATTCTTTTTGGTGGGGTTTCAATTTCATGGATTTCGTGGTTCACATAATAAACCACGAAATCAAATCCCATCAAATACTAATTTTGGCCCTAGAATTTATTACCTGAAATGCAAAATCCACGGATTAAGGTCCCATTGAAATGGTACTTTTTTACTAAAACCACAAAATTTTGTCCCATCAAAATTAAATGATTTTACAATATAGTGAAAATACAGTCATGTTTTCATGGTAATCATTCATCAACACCGAGTCTTTCATTGAAGCAATAACAGTATATCAGATAACCACATCTACCACTACTAGTGTACTACAAATTTGTTAAATTTTAATTTGAATAAAATAAAATGTTTTTACCAAAATGTATGTAAACTTCAAATAGAGATGATTCATTTCAAACTGTTCACGGACACTGCCACAGGAGGTGTTACAATAAAACCTTCACCTTTGTAATCATATTCCTGTCAACAATGACTAAGTTAGATAACTCCTGTTTCAATGCTTATATGTGAGCTACCAGTAATAGTATATAATTATAGCTTGGCTAATTTGACATGAACTTGACCTTTTGATTAGCATCATTTACAGTTGATGTATTGTCTGTATTTATCACCTCGGTTGTACGTTTTCATAGTTGGCGAGTAGAGTATCATGAAGACGCTTGAGATGTAATACAAACACAAAATTGAAATGCCGATATTGCACGATTTGCTTGTGGAAATTGATATATTCAAAGCAAGAAGCTTTTAATGTATTCTTGCACAAAGATCAGATTCAAGTCAATATCGTCAAGCTATATACCCTTACTTATCATGAAGGTTTTGTATGCTTTAAGCAAGAAACATTAGAAAATTTCACACTATCAGAGATAATGTATCATCAGTGACTTAGGGCTTTCTGATCATTTACAAAGTTCAATTTCCCTGCTTCAGAGTTATGACTCTTGTTTGACTGAACATTGTGTGAAAATGCTTCTCAGTCATTGACCTATGTGTGGTGACAGTGGTAAATAACTCTATCTTGGATTTAATTCAAAGTATGGTCATCGCTTTAGGGAATATTTCACATGTTTGTGCCCCTCACTTATTCATAAGAGAGGGGCATACAGCATTGGTGCCTTCTGTCTGTCTGTCCGTCTATCTGTCCATCATACATATGCACATACGCAACGCAAATCTTGTGTGTTGAACTTCTCACAAACTGTTTGGCGGAATTTCTTGAAACTTTCACAGATTAGCAACCTTGACGTATAGTTGACTGTAAAGCATGGAATGTTTGCTGCAGAAATTTTACAAGAGTTATGGCCCTTTGTTACTTTTACTACACATCCCAATGGGGGAGGCACCTGTGTTGAAGGACACATTTTTAGTTTATACTGAAAGTTCGCAGGTTAGCTGTCTTGTACTGTATCAGGATTGTGTATCAATTCTCTAAACTTGAATTGTCATTCTAGCATTAATGTTTGTTTGGTTAAAGAATTGATTATTTAATATTGTGCCGATAATCTAAATGAGTAATGCATACCAGATCAGCTCAGTTCTTTTAATGACAATGCATGAGATTGAAATTTTACTGATAAAATTATTGATCAAATCTAAATTAAATCTTATATAACAAGAATATCACAAGCAAATATGCCTGCAACATGGATATTAAAGGGCCCTCTAAAGTTTGAAAAGTAATGAACTAAAAAAGATTTGCTTATTTGCATAATTGCATTCTTTGTGTTTTCCGCTTGTTTGAGGCATTCATGATGTTACTATGGTATGGAGAATTAGACCTGATCTTCAACCTTCAACTAGCATGATTTAACAGCTACTGTTGTCTTGTCTAAATCTATATAACCCCGGTTGTATGTTATTTAAACAGGGAATATTATGAAGACACTCGAGATGTCATGCAAACACAAACCTTTTATTAAGGACCGATATTGCATGATAAGCTTGTGCAGATTGATGTATTCAACACAAGAACCTTGTACTATGATAATGTGTATGCATAAAGGTTATGATCATGTCCATATCTCTGTACTATACTAGCATTGCCTCAACTTAATTTCCAACTTCTAAAGACAGGTTACATTGAAACTCTTAATATTTGCTACAATAATTTTGTGTCATTTCACTTGAAATTCAAACAATACAAGTGTAACTATGAGATTAGTTCTGTCACATAAGTGCTCCTCGTTGATAAAGTATCCTGTTTGTGTAGATAATAAGGTCATCAATTTGATCCCCTAAATAATGGTTGTGTCACTACATTGTCCTATCTGGTCAAATTCTTCTAACACACTCTGTATCGCAGTTATAGTATTAGTATCAAATATTAACCACCTATGATTGCTTGGTATTTGGACTCGCACTCTTTAATAAGTCATTGAGAAAAACTTTGTAAAAACCTGATTATCTTTGTTGAACAGTCACTTGACATTTGTACAATATTTCATGAATCGGCTGTACTGGTATTTTATCCTATTTATTCTACCCAGGCATAGTAGGAAATCAGAGTGCCAAATTGTTCAAGGTGTAATATTTTAGTTACCTCATGTGTACCAGTACTTCACTTTGAGCTGAAAATGTTACCATCATAACCCTTTACACCATTTAGACATACCTGTCAAGTACTCCTATTAAAGTGGAGTTAATCCTTTTTTCATTGTAAATTGCTGGTTTTTCAAGTTCACCCTACTTTGAACAAAGGTACATTTGATTCATTTTATGATCTTTTGTCCAATATGTATAACCACAAGAATTGATACATTCCTTGTTTTTGTTTATGCATCTAAATCCCTTTTAAAGATCACATGTAAGTGCATTTTGTGACTTGTTCTGCTTTAGCACTCATATTTTGGATATAACTAGCTTGGCAGGCATGCCTATGTACCATGTACCAACAGTATCCTGATGATTATTATTATACCAACTTTATATAGAGGATCTTGAATGAGTGCTCATTACATACGAGTTTTATTTAACGAGTGGACAAAACAATTTGACATATTGTTTTTGTCGATGAGTTTAATAAAACTCGTATGTAATTAGCACAAATGTAAGATTCTATTTATCACATAACCTTAGAGAATGCTCGTTAACGTTCAAAACGCTGATGTACACTACATAGACTTCATTCATAATTTAGCGTTACAATGCACACGACGTCATGCCGACGTGTGTTTTATACTGACGTCACGTGTCGATTCAAGGCACGGATTGGCTTACGTTACGTCATCCTAAACCAACCAACCAATCAACGTCAAGCTAATTTAAATGTGTAATGAATGGGCTGGGAGTGCATTACGATATTTCCGGCACGGCTTTAATGCACTCCCAGGCCGCAGGTTATGTGATAAATAGCCCTTTTTTCATGTAAATTACACATTCAAAAGTGCTGATGAGAGACTATTTGGATGGTTTGAATGGAAACACACTTACAATGTAAGTCCCTTTATGCCAAACAGTTTCAGGTCAGCAAACACCTTCAGTTATAAACTTGTTGAAACTTGTTCTACCATACATAAATGTACCCTTTGGCATCAAATGTTCTCAAATCAAATCATTCAATTAAAAATAACATCTATAACAAAACAGTTCTATTTTGTGTTGCACCTTGTAAATGCTATCTCAATTTAGGCTTTATGGCTATAAGTTGACTGGTTTATATCAAGGTTTAAATTCTTGTTTGCAAGACATTTAACTAATTAAGCCGTCCACATAAATTTGTTGTCATGCTAACCTTATTATCGCAATAAAGTTTGTTTTGAATTAATTTTGAAAATACTGGGTGTGTCTGAGATTCCCTTTGGGTATTACGAAGCAGTCACCTATAGCCACCATGCAAGTAGTTTAAGACCATTCTGGAAAGCTTCAGTACAACCAAGTTCTACATATTTGGGGTGATGGCGCCATTCAGTATTGTTTCAACTTACTCTTCTGATAGACATTTGACTTGGAAGTCTTTTTTGCACCTAATTCCTGAATGATTTTTAATAGGACCTGGTGTCTTTGTGGACTGGTTGGCATTTAAAATGTTTCAAAATTATTGTAAAAATAAATGTCTTAAAAAACATGTTTTAGAAATCTTGTGAATACTAAAAGATGCTTTTAATGCAAACCTAATTTAAAGCTGTGTTCTCTCCTGCAATTCGAATATAGTCTTAACTGTTTATGACTTCCTCATACCAAAATAGGGGTCCCATCCTCACTAGACCCCTGAAACTCCAGTATGTTATAGCTATGTTCCTGCTATGCTTAGTGACTGACCTTCAAATACAATCCAGATTTGATTGATTGAATTCCTAGGCTTAGTTATTAACTGTTTGTATAGACCGGAGACAATGTTTGTTGCTAGATAAGCATGGATCGTTCAGGTTGTACCTGCTGAGAAATTCTGTTGTAATCATTGTGTTGTCAGGAAGTAAAGAACGAGACATGTCTGTGGATAGTTCCATGTGACAGGATTTTGTTGTCCAACAACTGAGGGATTCAGTCCTCTTTATTGACATCACAACTGTATTATATGGAAATGTTACTTAAATAAGAAATATATTTTGTTTACAGTGATGATATATTGATTCCTAAGCACACCCAGGGACTAGGCTACAGCAGCTACACCTCCTAGAGTTAGTATTAGTTTTAATGCATTATTCATCATATTAGAAATTAAAAAACTGGGAGTAGATTTTTAGCCCCTTTTCTACAAATAATAATGTATGTATAATTGGAACAGACTAGGAGTATGTTACTTCGCCCTATCTTCAAAACTTGCTCATTATCCAATTTACAAAAAAATCTAATTTAATTGCTTTGGTATAAATTTAAGACAAGATGTTAGTGGTTTATTTATATACTTTAAGGTAGACCTACAGCTAGAGCAATAAAGCAGCTATATTATAGCTGTATATTGAATACTGTTCTTATCAGTTGGGGATCTGATTTAGTCTGTTATAAAATACAATCTTTAAGTGGTTGTTGTTGACAGCAATTGACAATGGAGTGCTTGTTTGTTCAATCTGCAAAAATGGCTTTTACATAATGTTAGAATTTAAACAGCACTTTACTATTCTTGTGTTTATGATCGGTTACATGTGTTTTAATGAATTATTACTCTTCTAGAAAAGAAGTGACTCTGTATTCAAGTAATTTTTTTGAGAGCCCTCTCATTGACACTTGTGTTAACAAAACATCAACCCTACTGTTGCTTTGGCATATTGCACTTTTAAAAAGGTCAGGGATTGCTTGACATTGCCGAAATGTTTATCAAATAAATTCTTGACCTGTCCATGTGGTCATGTGGTTAGATTGGCTGTTTTCTGGAAATGGAATTTAATCTACTCTTTATCAATGTATGATGTTAAATGGTCAAAGGCAATTTATATGGTTAATTTAAATTATGCCAATAAACTTTGAACTTAAAACTTGATTATAATGGTAATGGTATTGCTACCATGCTTTGAAAAAGCATTTATTCAATGTCTCTGAATAAATTGACAAAAAAGGGTTTTAAAAATTGTTATAACCCTTTTCACATGAATCAGACCAAATAATGTGTTAAAAAGAAAACTGGCACAATATATTGATATGTAGCTATACATAATATAATAAGCCAAAGCAACAGTAGGTTCCGTGTTTTACTACACTGGCATGCTTTTGTAGGCATGGGATGATGGCTGCTGCATTTGCAGAAAGAAGCACATCATCTTTACAATTATAATGATGTAAAAGTCAAATCTCAGAACACTAAACTTTTACTTAGTAATTTTAAGACATGGCATCTATAAAACATTTTCCAGGGATTAAATCCTAAACTGTTTGTTGAGCAGACAGGATTTCTTTCAACTTTAAAGGAACATATCATTGACATTATTATGCACAATATCTTTGGATAGTTCTGTATCCAATCTCAACAATCTGTTTAACTAACCTAATTGAAAGGTGCTATCTAAATATAGGGATTATAACCCTCAAATTAGAGCATCACATTACTGGTAGTTATCTTTGTATTGTGTGGACATTCTATAAAGTTTCAACCTTAATAGCTCTGTTTTATCTATTTCAGAACTTGTGTTCATGAGGATCATATCTTGAATTTATCAGTGATCCACAGATGACATTTGATAATGGCATGATCCATATGCTTGTTTACATGCATGTCATTGGGTGTCACTTACCTTGCAAGTGAAGTAATCCTCTTGCAGAAGTGTATTAGATTTAAATAACTAGGAACTCTTCAATAGGAGGTGCAGAAGTTTATTATCTTTGAATAACTAAGAATTCTTCAATAGGAGGTGCAGACGTTTATCTTCTTTGAATTACTAGGAACTCTTTGATAGGAGGTGCAGAAGTTTATCCTGTTTGAAAGCATAACTGGAAGCTCTTTAATTGGAGGTGAAATATATACTTTTATTGAGTATTTAATGTAAAAAATAACAAAACTGGCTTTCTAATGGCAGAAGTAGCTACAAGTTGCATTCTATGAAAATTAGTTTTTGATAATAAAATTGAAAAATGGAGACTGAAAATGGAGAAAAGTTCTACAAGTTTACAGAACAGCCAGATTTCCGTCCAGTTGGTAGTGATACACCTAAGAAGTCCAACAGAGAAAGATATTGTTGGATTCTGCTAGTTGTGCTTTTAATAGGGGCTGTTGTCGGGATAACAGTGTATTTCACCCAGAAGGACAAGGATGATTCAGGAAGCAGTGGCACATTGGATGAACAGAAGGGATTAACAACAACATCAGTTGCCGTGACAACACTTAAATCTGCTGCCGTAACAACTCCCGGAATTACAACTACTGGTACAACTGCAACAGCGGAACAACTTAACAGTAGAATTGATTGCATACCGGAAGCAGAAGGTGGCATTGTTAAGGTAACTGAAGAACTTTGTGATCAACGAAGATGTGTGTTTTCACCTACAACGGAACCTAAAGTTCCTCATTGCTATTTCCGTGGCAACCAGGGGTATCAAGTGAACAGATGGGAAACAACAGATCTTGGGTTCCGTGTATTTCTGGATATGAAAATGGATGGACCGTTTGGTGATGACTTTGAAACAGCTGTGTTTGATGTGGAAATGAGAGGGGACAACATAATAAGGTTCAAGGTAAGGAAACATTACATCAGATGCCATTACGTAATAGACCACTTCCATGTATACACCTAGAAAAGATTGATTTTTAACATCCTTGTCAGATTTTTGTGACCTTTAAAAAAGGCAGGGGTTCATTTAAGTACTGCTAATTCAGTATTACTTACTGCTCAAAATTTAGAAAGGAACCTTCAATTTAAAACTTCAAAGTTGAATTGTTTTTATTAAAGGGCATTGTACAAGATCCATAACTGTTTTTTGCACAGTTTTTGAGTTGTTTTCTATGATTTTCCAATGGCTCTTGTTTGCTTTTAGTTAACATAATTTATATGCATTTTGTGGCACTTTTTGGGGCTCAATGGTTGTCTTGTTTGAAAGTGTAACATCTCAAAACATTTAAATTCCACATTGCACAAGATATTGTTCTTCTGTATTGAATTTGTAAAACACTTAAGTTCTTATGTTTGAAAATTTTAAAATTACAAAATTGGCATGTTGATCCGTGTATATATGATCCTGGCTCAAAGAAATGATAAATGGATAGCAGATTAGCATGGGTGACATTATGGATTGTCTAAAAATGGAATACACTTTATCAAGGTGCAAAGGTTATCTTTTGGAAATGGGGGCTACTTTTTTTTCCTGATAATTTTTGGATCAGTATTTTTGAGTTTAAAACTTGTTTTAAATGGTACTGGTATAGCTACAATGCTTTGAAAAAAGAGAATTTTGGATCGATGGAATAAAAAGGAATTCAATAAAATGAAAGGGGTTAAAGACGTGGATTTTGGCTCTGAGCCAACTAAATTTGATCATTACTTTCTCAGCATGTGGTTCCAGATTTAAAAGATATCTGACCATATTGTACTCTATTACATAACATTATGTAACATTGCACAGCATGTTAATTTGTTTACAAGAGGCCCGAGTATTAGGTAGTAAGACAACAATAGTTCTCTTTATGACAAGAAGTTATAAAATATGCATATATATAGTAAAAATAAACGCAGGAAAAACTTAGATAAAATTACTGGAACATTAGTACATGTGGATGCGGAGCCTATTTAGTAGCTCACTGTTCATGTATCATAATAAATGTGTGAAAAAACCCTGAACCATCAAGATTGACATATTTATTGTGTTGCCTGAAAGGAGTGATTAGACACAAATGCATACAATTAATGTTAAGTTATAAATGTGTGAAAATCTGAATATCTAGTATACAGTATGCCTCAAGATTAACATGTCTAGATAATGTATTCCTTCAAATGAGTGCATTGATATTATTCATAAGATATAAAAATGTTATTTTGATGATTTTGGTTAAAATGTTTCAAATACAAAAAAATATATTAACTTGATCTATGTGTATAAATCTTATATTTATTTTAAAAAAGGTATATTCACAGACATACAATCACATTAGATATTCTGTATACCTCTGTGGTATATTTGGTTAGTTTTATTTGTATCTTGTTTGGTGTGTATTTATTTAAATAACTCTTGGGGAATATTGATAACTAAATACTTTGGCAAATAGTTTTTACACACTAAAACCAGATGGAAACAAAAATGAAATAAATATATCTAATTATACAAATTAAACATACACACAACATAACACATATTTTCTAGGGTACTACATACAGTAGCACATCATTGCTTATCAGTAGCTATAGATGGGCCTCTTGTCCCTTACACTGACCAGTTACAGAGTTTTATGACCCCAGATAGTCACTGATAGTGATCTCATGCTGGCATCATGCTGTTCCCTCTATGAAGTTCTGGACCAGAAACAAAGAACGGAGAATCCAGGGCTTTAAGCCTGGCATTATTCATTAAATGCTAGGTTATTGCGATCATGAAAAGGTAAAGAACTGGCAGGGATAATGCATAAATCTAGGAGTCTGAGTTTGTTCTGACCTTATAAGTTTGATTCATTATCTTACAGTACATTCCCTGACTAGAGGAAACTCCTCTTGGAAAACCAAATACAGATGGTTGCTCTCGGGACTTTTTCCAACAGTAGGGGAAGGGGCCTTTTCTTTAAATTTGGGGAAAAATAACAGATATTTTTTGCAAAAGGGAAGAAAAAACTTGTTTTGACGTAAATTGGATTTTAGGGGTAAACTGCGTGATTTCAAAGAATTTTCCAGAGGGGAAGGGGCCTGTTAACGGCCCCTCATATAGAAGAAAAAAAGCCCTGGCTCTACAGAGTTTAAATTATATTAAATATTGACTAAGGAAAAATTTGATAGTATTATAGTAAATAGACTGTTTACTATAGAGAGGGCTGCTCTTGGGAATTTGTCCTGTACTTGTGTTTTGCTGATTATTGTGTAATGCAATCTGCATATTTATCCACTTAAATTTGCCTCCACTGAACCTAGATCTTGATATTAACTTAATATATGATATATGACCCATTTATTTTGCTTAATTAAGATTTATTAATTAATTTGTCCAGTCAACAATACCTATCTATTTTGATCAAAAACCTACCATGGTGTGTTAGGGTCTTAATCTATGACATTATTGCTCACATATTTATATCACTAATGTCAACTTCTTGATAATACTAATAAATTGACTAATTAGATGTACGGCACTGTGACAGACTGGGGTATACGGTATAGTGGCATATACATGACAACATAGTCATTTGCACATGAATGAGGGTCAAGACTTATGATATACTGTTTGTAAATACTGAATCTTAAAGAAACATAATTATGCAGAATTAAAAAAAAACAGATTTAACAGATATCTACAATACATTTAACAATAGTCCTACTCCAGATCTCCATACAAATAGAATTTTACCATTATAATCCTTGTGTCACTTGAATATTCAATTCTGGGCAATAGAGTTGGGGTCAGCTGTGTTTGCATATGAATACAAAACCTGTTAAACTAGGCCAGAGTTTTTCGTACCTACATGTAAATTAAGGGGAAAACCACCTCGCATGGAGTTCAGGATATTATCAACTATTATTGCAGTTCCCAAATAATATTGCTCTTCAGAAGTTGTACCATTTTATACAACCTTTATTTTTATTTTTCAGTTTGATGATCCAGTTTTCAAGCGTTATGAAGTACCTTTAGATGTTAATCTTCCAAATGAAAAACCAAAAAACGCTAAATACAGTTTCCATATTACAAATAATGAAACATTTGCATTTCAAATTGTACGGAAATCTACAGGAAAAGTTCTGTAAGTACTCAAAAATCTAGACTTATCATAGAACTGTGTACATGCATACCTGCCAAGTACTCCTTTTAAAGTGGAGTTACTCCTAATTTCATGGTTAATTTCTGGTTTTCCAAGTTCACCTACCTTTGAACAAAGGGACATTTGATTCATTTATGATCTTCTGCCCCATATTTATAACCATTAGAATTAATACATTCCTTGTTTATGCACCTAAATCCCTTTTAAGTCACATTTGTGTGCATCTAGTGACATGTTTTGCTTTATCACTCCTATTTTGTATTTAACTATCTTGACAGGTATGATGTCTCCCATTTAAAATTTATTAACTTTACAGTTGACAACAGTTAAAACTGTCATAGGCCAAACTCTGTAAATGAAACAGTGCAAAACTATGGTTACTGCATCAATTTATAGAGGTGTGTACCATAGTTTTGCACCAAGCACTCGATCTACTGTTCAATTTCTTTCAGTTGGGACACTGGTGTTGGTGGTCTTGTTCTGTCCAACCAGTTCTTACAGATTAGCACCAAGCTACCATCAGTGAATGTTTATGGATTCGGTGAAAATCTACACCGAAGATTCCGTCATGATCTTGACTTTAAAACATGGCCAATGTTTGCTAGAGATCAGGCACCATCACATAAGGTTTGTATTTTTCAGTCATCTGGGCCGGTATTTATAAAGCATCTAAAGTAAAAACTTAGAATTTTCTTAAAATCTCACATTTTTCTTAAGTGTATCAGCTAAACAGGAAAACTAATATTAACAATTATTTACATTGTTTGGAAGCATTATGTAAAGAGCTACAGCAATCATATAGAAAACATAGGCTATGTTCTAGGCAGCTCAATATTTTAACTTAAGTCAAAATATTTAAGTTTGCACTGAAGATGCTTTATGAACACTGACCTTGGATGATTTGACAATATTCCTTAAACAACACTCAAAATTTATATTTTATTGTTTTCTCAGTAGTTTACAGTCATAGAAAAATAATCAATCAACAGTAAAATTGTCTACTACAAAATCAAATACTCTAGTATTGAGAAAAACTACCTATAACAAATCTAAAGCTTTGTCAGTTAAGTGAGAAATTTGGTGATTGAAGAGTTTTTATGCCCCGGCATCTACTGATGCAGGAAGAATATATAGTGATTGTCCTGTCCATTTTTCCTTTTGTTCATTTGTCCATTACAAAAGGTTAAAACTCAAATATTTTGTCAGTCCATCAAGGCATTGTTTTCAAACTTGGCATTCTTGTTAACCAGTATACACACATCACATTGTCAAAGCCAGGTAACACTATCCAATATTTCAACAGAATTATGGCCCCTGAATGACTAGTTGTTATGGACAAGGCTTCGACCGGGGCATAAGCTTTTAATGAATGCTTGTGTTTGGGAAGAAATCATATTTTCACATAGAACTATTTGTATTTCCAGGACTATGCTAATCTATATGGTGTTCATCCATTTTACACATGTCTGGAAGGGGACGGTAACTCTCATGGTGTTTTCCTTCTCAACAGTAATGCAATGGGTAAGTCGTTTTATGGTATGGTCAGAATGGTGCTGAACCCAAGTTTATGATAAATACCTATTGTATGAAATTATCATATGATATTGTTTAGTTACAAGTTTTCGAGGGCTGCTTTCACCAGTTCAGCCATTTAACTACCTTTTGACATTTTAACATCCCTGGTCCTTACAGAATCTATATGCCTCTATGAAACCTGCCTTCTACTCTCCTTGGGCAGTCTATTTTTGTCCTGGTTTGTGTACAGACAGCATTGATACCATACCCAGGAAAATTGAACATGTTAAGACACCTCAATCACAAGTACATGTAATTCACATCTTGATACATAGGAGCATGTTTGTTATTCTTGCTCAGAGAAATTAAGCATTGGCATAGACAGGAATTGAACCCGAGACCTCTCGATCCAGAAGCGCGCTTTATTCTAGTCTATGGCTCCCCAAATTGTCTGAGAAATGAGTGATCTTACATCCAATACAAAGATATTGCTGAAATCAAATGTTACAAAATCAAGGGCTCACTGGAAAACTATGGTACATGACGTCATAAATTGATGTAATTCCCATAGTAAGGGTCCTCGAAATGTGCTCAAGCAACAGTGTTACTACACATACATGCTAGTCTTATTGTGTTCCAGAGTACAGTTTTACACCACTACCTATGCTGACATACAGAACTATTGGTGGTGTTCTAGACTTCTATATGTTCCTAGGACCGGAACCTGAAGCTGTTGTACAACAATATACCGGGGTATGTATCCTCATATAATTATGGTAATGATACAGTAGAGTCCATGAAAATTGTTAGCTGATCAGGCTTTGCAACCAACCGTCCCTAAGGACTCTGCAGATGTTATAGCATGTGGTTACCCTACAAATGAGCATAAATGTTGCAGACATGCTATAATGCCAATGTTTTTTATTTAATTATTATTCAGAGAAATAAAAATGACATACTTAATTGCACATTGAATTATCCATTAAATTCAATTTTGATTGGTTAATAGAACTTATAACTAGAATGAAAGCTCTTACCACAGAGTTTTGAATTGAGGACCATAAAATACCTGGCCCTGCCAGTGTCGGAGTCCCAAGAACTGAATATGTTCACATAATTAGGTGTGAGAAAGAATGATGTTTTACTGGAAAATGTTGGCAGTTTTTGATATTAATAAAATATTAAATTATTTTTATGCCCCCGTATCGATAGATCGGGAGGCATATAGTAATGCACCTGTCCTTTCGTTCGTTCGTTCGTCCGTCCGTCCGTCCGCTCTGGTTAACCCAAATTGACCGTTTCTTCTAGCATTAATATGGCTTGCTACAAAGTTTTCAAACTTGCATGGATGTTGTATATGAACACTCTCCACACACCTGTATCACCTGACTCCATTTTGACCTTCACCTTGACCTAATTTGGACTTGGACTTATCTCCCCTTTAGTATTTTCACAATAAAATTTTGTCTGGAGCGTATCTTCAAAACTATTTAACATATTGACTTGAAATATGAAATATAAATAGATGGCAACTTGGAGAAGTGCATTGACAAAGAACAATACCTCTGTATGTCTTAAATTTTGAATTATCTCCCCTTTAGTGTTTTTTATAGTCAAATTTTGCTCTTAGTATATCTTCAAAACTATTTAACATATCGACTTGAAACTTAGAATATAAATAGATGGCAACTTGGAGAAGTGCAATGACCAAGCAATATAACTCTGTCTGTCTTATTCTTTTAATTATCTCCCCTTTAGTATTTTCATAATAAAATTTTGACCGGAGTGTCTCTTCAAAATTGTTTAAGATATTGCCTTAAAACTTGATATATAAATAGATGGTAGCTTGTAGAAGTGCATGGACCAATAACCATAACTGTCTGTCTTACATTTTGAATTATCTCCCCTTCAGTATTTTCATGATAATTGTTTGTCCGGAGCGTATCTTCAAAAACATTTGAAATATTGACTTCAAACTTGGTATATGAATAGGTGGCAACTTGGAGAAGTGCAGTGACAAAGAACCATAACACCTGTATCACCAGATCACACATGAAGTCAATCAAGGCACTGCTTTCAAATGTGGCATATTCGTTTACCATCTGATGGATTTAATAAGCTTATTATGGACATGGCTTCCACGGGGGCATAAGCGTTTGTTGAACGCAGTCTTGTTTATATTCAGAAAATACGTTTATTTTTGCAAAAATATGTTCTTCTTATTGCTTTAAAAATCTTTTAAAAAATTGTAATATGGTCACTAGCTTTAAATTGTATATCTTCACTGACTTGTGTATGTACACCACTTAATTAGGTACTAAATGATTGTAATATTCTCTTTATTTTTAATTTCAGGTTATTGGACGACCTTATATGCCTCCTTACTGGTCGTTAGGTTTCCAGATATGTCGCTATGGCTACAAGAATACGTCCCAGATTGAGGCAGTTGTCAACAGGACTAAAGCATATAATATTCCACATGTATGAAATTATTATCATTGTTTCTATCATTCCCCCCTCACCCCCCCCCCCCCCCTCACCCCTTGAAGGTATTCTATGCCCATCTGAACAAGAGGGAGCTTCAGTTTTGAACCTAGACCCATATAACGTGAGTGCCGAAAATGACTCTTTACAACAAGCTGTTTCAACGTCAGATTTTCATGAAAATAGGCCAACAAGGAGCAACTGGTGATGCTGATTTTAAATATGTATCAGTCTTATAAGGTTGTTATTAGTACTTACGACCTTCTCATTCTAAGCCAGTACTATTTAGTGGTTGAGACATATTTATTTTGCACTGGACGTCTGTCTAGATGAATTTCACAAAGGCTGCCCATGCTAATTCTCCTTCTTCTTTCAAAATAATTTGTTGGGCTCACTCTTGGGTATTATCACAAATTGAGAGACAGGCTTATTCAACTATTGCCTGGATTTCAATGAAACTTAGCATGAATACTTGATGCTAACCATAGTTGTTCATATTATCAGGAATTGGGGGTCTGATGATTTTTCTAGAGTAATGGCCCTTTGTGGGAGGCATATGTATTTTGTGTCAAAAAGCTTGCATTTATATGTTACTGAGATTTCCAAGGCAGTCAGTATGTTTGTATTCTCTTCAAATTCTGTTACTATAGCAACAATAGTTAATATAGTCATGATCTGTTCTGTTCTGATACCCTTTTCCCATTGTAAAGTTGTCAGCATAGTTATTTATAAGTGGGGGCGTATAGCATTGGTGCTGTCTGTCCATCTGTACATATGTTATGCAAATCTTGTGTGTTCAACTCCTCACAAATCGTCTGGTTGAATATTTTCAATCCAAATGGGGGCCACCTGTGTCACATGTACACATTCCAAGTATGTTTTGTATATTATACAGGATGTACAGTATGCAGATATAGATCATATGGATACCAACATGGACTTCACATTGGATAATACAAACTTTGCTGGTCTACCTCAATACTTCAACACACTACGAGATAATGGCATGAGAACTATGATTATTCTGGTAGTGCTTAATGCATATTCCTAAGTTGTATAGTGCTTAATGCATATTCCTAAGTTGTATAGTGTTTAATGCATATTAATTAAGTTTTATAGTGTTTAATGCATATTTCTAAATTTTATAGTGTTTAATGCATATTCCTATATTTTATAGTGTCTAAAGCATAATTTCCTAGACTTTATAGTGTCTATTGCATATTCCTAAATTTTATAGTGTCTATTGCATATTCCTAAATTTTATAGTGTTTAATGCATATTCCTAAATTTTATAGGGCTATCAGATTAACTTGGTCCTTGAACCTTGTATTTGCATAATTTAACATTTAATCCATTTGTAGTCATAAGCAGAGATATTTTTACAAATACATAATTTTTATCACTTTAAACACTTACCAGTATGTCAAAGCTTTTTCATGCTATTACATCTGCACAGTCCTGAGGGGCGGGACCAACGCTCCCGAGGGCTCTGCAGATGTCATAACATGAAAGACATGCGTAAAAGCTATTATAGCGTACAGAACATCAATTAATGGGACTCTTTGGTGGGAATTCAGTGGTGCACCATCACGAAAGCAAACATTACGTCATACCAGTTATAAATAAAATGTGAATTATAGTTCATATGCCGCTGTAAATCATTAATATTTGTTGCCTGGGTCCTGGAATGAGCATGCGTAAAACTGGACACCAAAAGCGTGTGAATCTTTATGTTTATGCATGGTTTTCATTCCCATTTACATATGGGCAAAATCATTGCTTTTATGTTGTAAAAAGAAACAATGTACAACATATATTTTACTATCTCCGATTTAATTCCATAGGGAATAGTTATACAACACTAGTATGGTACATACTCATATTTAATTAACGTTTCGGCATTATGCCTTTATCAAAAACACATTTAAAAAACTTATGTTACATATGTGCTGGCATTGTTGTTGGCCATTTTTAAAAAAATGTGTTTTTGATAAAGGCTTAATGCCGAAACGTTAATTAAATATGAGTATGTACCATTCTAGTGTTATATTTAACTATTTAATTTTTTTTCTCAGGACCCTGCTCTGATTTCAAACCGTTCTAATTATGAAGCATACAACAACCTGACTGCTGTAAGGGGTTCCATCATGTGGCCCCTAGATTATGAAGTATCGGATGAGGATCAGGACTCAACTGGGGCCCTTCTAGGTTACGTAAGTCATGTAAGATAGTTTCATATAATAACCTACTCCCCTGGTGGTGGTTTGTGTAGCTGAATAGCTGATGAAATGATGATCAAGAAAAAAAAATCAGGACTTGACACTGATATTTTTGTTGTCACAAAGAGCAAGACACCTTTGGAGCATGCAGAATTATTATGCTGAGGGGGTATATTGCTTTGCACATGTCGGTCGGTTGGTTGGTTGGTTGGTTGGTTGGTTAGTCTGTCTTTCTTTCTGTAGACCAAAATTGCTTCCATTCAATAACTCACGAATGCTTTATCTTCAAACTTTATATGGAGGTTGGCCAGCAATAGTAGACGGCCCCCTATTTATTTTGTGGTCAGTAGGTCAATGGTCAAGGTAACTGTGACCTTTATCATTGTCAACAAATAGGCTGCCATGGGGCACACATGTTATACAAACATTTTCTTGTTATTGTAGTCTTATTAAGCAATTTGATACCATTGTATACAAGATCATATGAACTAAGCACGCTCTACCTCTAGGCAACCGCGCCTCACATATGTGGTGCTTAGTACTGTATGCCTAGAAATGCTTTCTAAACATTTCTGGATGACGATGATACTAATTGTAGTCGTAAATACTAAACTTTGTAACACAAATTTTTTGATTGGATAGTGAATTAAACTTTAAGGCACATTAACTCACACATGATACCTTCAGGTGAATTTTTTGCTTGGGCATGCTCTAAACTCGCTTTCACCTCCACATTCTGTTAGTTTGTGGTTGCCATGAACACCACTGGTCTTTGATCTATTTTATAATCAAACCCTGATTGTTGTTAGCATGCAGTGATTGCCAACACTGTTTTAATTGATGTTTCATTCTTGGTATTTTATTGCTATATGAACAGGTTTGGCCAAGTGGAAAGGTTGTGTTCCCAGATTTCTTCAAACCTGAGACAGAAAAGGTGTGGTCAGATCTGATTGTCAAACATAGAAATATCATGCCTTTTGATGCCATGTGGATTGTAAGTCATTGATTAGTTCTGTATTTGCTGTGCTTTGTAATCTTTTGTGTGTAATTTTGTGTCATCTTTTTAGAAATTTCGGTCGGGGATAACCCATAAAGCGCAAAAAACAATTCCGAGAGGTCCTGTTTTTGCTAGTAGAAGAAACTTTGGTGTGGTACAAGGGATTTGAGTGAGATACCCTACTAGCTCTTTTGGAATAGACTCCTTAGTTGTTTAACGTGACTGGTCTAAAGCACAAATACCCGCAAGACCAGTTCATCTCTTGTTGAATGGGAAAAGCTTTCCATAATAACTAAGTGTCATGCCCAGGTTTCTAACCAGGCACTCCTTGATCAGTAGTCAAGTGTGTTACCCACTTGACCACTGTGAAATTTGAGTGTCCAAGTAAAAATTTGGAGGTTGCAGCAAATTAACTCCCATAAAATTGTTAGTCCACTACTGGTTTTCCACCAGAGGGGACTATAGCACTATAGCTTTGCTGTCCTTCAGTCTGTCCATCAATAAATCTGGATCCTGCCATAACTCAAACAGTTTGCATGCTAGGTTTATGAAACTTGGTATGTGGATAAGGACCAATAAGGAGAATATGAACCTGTAATCCTTTTTATTGGGAAAAAAACTGGTTAGCATGTCAACAGAAACATGGAAAACTGGTAGTGGTCTTCTGTTTTGCTTAAAATTCTCCTAATTACTTACCTAATTTAAGTACCGTATGGGGCTCCCGATTTTATGAAATCATAATGCAGAATTAATTAGATACTTTATGCAAAAATAATTTATTTTATGTATTACAGGATATGAATGAGCCAGCAAATTTTGGTACAAATGAAGAGAAGCCGTGGAACTGGCCTGATTGGGCGAAACCTTACTGGAGCTTGAAATGCCCAATTAACAGCAAGCTTGAAGATCCACCATACAGAACAAGTACGAATAATCAATATAACAATAGTTTAGGCACCGATGTCCTGAAACATATAGAAATCTCATCTCAAATTGAGATTTTGCGAAAATCAAATTCTGCATTAGAGATTAATCTTAAACTCTTTACATTTTGCTGTAATAAATTCAGAATAATGTTTTTTGTTGTGTGATGCCAATTTTTAATCCAGTCTCCCATGAAAATTAACTAAAAGACGCATGCTGATATTTGAGATAAGATTTGACTCAGATTGAGATGTTCCAGGAGATTGGGCCAGAAGTTCAGAATTTTGACCACTTCTTATATATGGCATAGATTCTTAAATGACTCATTCCTTGTAACTATGCAATTTTCTTTTATGCACAGACAGGTCGACTGAATGATAAGACTATATGTATTTTATTTCCAGAGGCCAGCTATTTGTTTGATGACAGTACATCTGGGGTTGAGGGTCGACTGAGTGATAAGACTATATGTATTTTATTTCCAGAGGCCAGCTATTTGTTTGATGACAGTACATCTGGGGTTGAGGGTCGACTGAGTGATAAGACTATATGTATGATCAGTAAGCAGGGAGAACATGGACAATATACACACTATGACGTACATAACTTGTATGGCTGGAGTGAAGCTCATTCTACGTTAAGGTATAGTTTAAATGTTTTACAATGATATGGACTTTTATTTTATGTAATATTTTTCATCAGTCCATTACAATAATAGAAACATTTTTAGAGAAAATACATCAGTAACTTAATTCTGATTAACTTAGTTCTGGTCTATAAAATGATTTCCAGGCAAAGTGGTTAGGTGGTTAGGTCAACTTGTTTGTTTTTTTCATGACCAGCATGCCATTCATAATGAAAGTTGTAGCCTGCCTGAGATTTTTAACTTCTGTTGAGTTGGGATGAAGTGTTTCAAAGGTTGACCATGCTGCTATTTGTTATTGATCATGCCTTATGCATTTGAGATCAACTAGATAGGTAAAATGGTCAATTTATTTGAATGGGACAAACAATTGTTTATTGTTTATGTTCTCTACTGTAGAGGTGTAAGGGCAGCTACCGGTGAACGAAGTTTTGTTTTATCTCGTTCTACATACCCTGGTAGTGGAAAGTATGCTGGACATTGGCTCGGTGATAACGATGCTGACTGGTCTGATCTTAAAGCATCAATTATTGGTAACTATTACAACATTTAACCTGATAGTGTTTGGTAGTTACAGTATAAGTGGTTAAATTACACTAGTAAGCAACACAGAAATATTGCTACTTTTTGCAAATTTCCATTTACTAATATTTCCTCATGTCTAAGAGTGAATTTTGGAAAACAAAGAACTCTATTTAGAAATGAAGAAAAAATGTTTAGATTTCCACACATCAAATCACTGAAATTCAATAGTTGGTAGATTTTTGTCAACTAATCCATTTATACAGTATTCGGGGGAAAGTAAATAATGTTTGTCAAATCTTTTTTTGTGGTCTACACCTGTACATATTGAGTACCACATCACAATTCAGTCATTTTGTCCAAATGTTCTGTTTCATTTATCTAAGACATTGTGGAAATGCTTGTTTTAGCCATACCTGCCAAGTACTCCCATTAAAGTGGAGTTACTCCTATTTTCGTTGATAAATTCTGGTTTTCCCAATTCCCATTAAATTGCACCAAGGTGCATAAATTTGGTTCATTTTATTATCTTCTACATGTATCTCATGTTTATATAATGACTAGAATTATACCTTACATGTTTTTGCATCTAATTCCCTTTTAAATCAAGTGCATCTTGTGACATGTTTTGCTTTATCACTCCAATTTTGGATTTAAAGTGTATAGAGCTATATTCTAACAATCTTTTAATGTCAAAATAATATTCGTTATGATGCATAATCATAACGACACTTATTTTTAGCGAATTTAATTGGTGTTTTTGTTTTACCATGATACGGATACACAGCCGGGTTTTTAGCTTGATCCACGATAAAGCCCGAAGGTATGGGAAGGTGGCTGGTTCTCCAGTAATCAGCGTTTAACGGTCAGAAAGAAGTGTTAATTCAAGCAAACGAAACCCAGTCTAAGCGAGTAACTTCCTCTTCCTTCTAGCAGTCATTGCTGTCGGCATGTAAAATTTGTAAAAGAAAATCAATTGCCATCAAACTTAAATCCTGGTTAGAATAACTGTGGAATACGCAAAAAGCAAAAGTAGATAACGCTAGGTTGTTGTGACGGAGCGAGAGACTCCACAATCAGGTATTTCCATAGATTTTGCGGAAATGATCATACTCGATAGTCAGGCGTTCTTCCTCAGCTCAGGCCGTATTGTGTGGCGGGGGGCTAGGTAAAAAATGCAAACATTAAATTGGTAAACAACCCCGTTCATATTTTCATCGTTGAATCTCGGTCGTTGAACAAAATCGCCCCAAATAAAATGTCAAACGCCGTGATAAAAGCATTGTCCCTTAGTGCACATAAATTGATGACATCATCAAGAGACTGCTCACAATACGAAGTCGCATAAACGAAGATTGTTGATGCTTATCTAAAACAAGTCCGTGATAAAATGATTCTTGACCAGTTGTCAGTTGGTTATATCAACTTTTCCGATCGTAGGCGCATCACAGCTAAATAAATAATGGAATAAATAAAAATTATAAATAGCCAAAAGTCTTCAGTTTCCGCGACCGTAAGCGGTGAATATGTAACTTTGTTAACTATACTGGTACTGTAAAGATGTGTAGACAACATCTCGCGTCAAACGTACAAACCTTGTTTGTTATAATAGGTGCTGCATTATTTAACTGGATGGCTGTGTTTCTCTATGTTTGCCCCGCCAATGGGAACAGTTGTTCAAAACGTGACGAGCTACTAATCAAAGTACTGAAACCAGTGACATGCTGTTAGCATAAAATTAATAAAAAATGGAATGGGAGATGTATGATGCACACTTTTTATGAAAACCATGTGCTGTGACTGTATAAGATAACATATGTGTATAATTAATAAGTTGATGCATACACATAATATACAAAAATTAGTGTCAATTGACCTCTTGACAAGTGCAACCAAAGGCTGTCCGCAGAGGGTATGACAATCAGTTTCCTCTAAGCCAATGCTCCTGCATCATGGCCCCACATTGACCAGGACTTGTGGCACAGCGCCTAGGTCATAGCCTGTAAAATTTATCTGACTAATTCCTGTTATCTGTTCCAACAGATATTCAAATTGCAATGAAGCAGATTATCATTTTAGCCGTACATGCACTATGTGTGTTGGAGGACTCGCACTAGCTCCACCCATGCTCCATTAATACAGGCCCACCACATATACCTGTAAAGGTATGGTGCCGTCAACCTAATTCATTTTCATGCCCGAGAAAACGGGCGATAACATGTCCGATGTCAAATTTCCAAAAACATGTGATCTACAAACATTAGTACTGTCTCAAATAAATATGAACTATTTGCTAATTTCATCACAGGGCTACGTTGTCAATGAATCAGTTTGAAATTGCCTCCAATTTTCTGCCCCACGCAGTTTTTTAAGGAGGCTCGGAGCAACTTTAAAAGTTTTGTTTTACTACCGCTGGCATATTGCAGTCTGTTAAACGTTAGTAAGTTATTGCCTGACACTGGCCTGAACAAGGTTCTACTCAGTCCATGAGGTCAAGAAAAGTCTTGATAATATCTGTATTACAATAGGAAGCGGCATCAAAAGTTGTTAACTATTAATTAAACTGTCAATAGTACAAAATGTGTTGAATTACCCTGCCAGAGCAGTTCGAATTAGGAGAGTGACAGACTTCACAACTCAAGGCGTATCAAATGAACAACTCATGACCCCAAGAGGATGTAATCTAATTGCTATAATACATATCAAAGACAATTCAATGTTTTACTCTTCAATGAAGAAAAGTAATCATCTATGTTAGTATGCCTCCAATTCTGACATTGTCGTCACAATGTTTTATACTCTGTATGGGGTCCATCTAAACACTCCACTTCCAAGTTTTAAGAGATGCAATCAAATATAGTAAGGGATGCGATACATATCATTTATAATAATAAGTGTATATCTACTGCCCATGGACATGCCCTTTCCCTTAAACACATGTGTCAGTTGGCCATCTCGGTGTAGGTAAAGATGATATATCGTTCATAAAGGTCATAAACAGCTAAAATAGGTACATAATAAATAATAATAATTATATATAAAGGTAAGAATATAATAATAATAATAAATTAAACGTAAGTGACGTTATATCGAGACAAAAGCAGTAAATTTAAGGATGTCAGATTTCTAATTTTAGTTGAATTTTTGGGGGAAACTAAAGTTTCTGTGGCGGAAAAATTCAACCAGCTGAGAGAAGGCAAATATTTCCTTCATATTCTGAGCTATTAGAGCCTTTGTGCTGACTTCAACGATATTTCACAGTATTTTACTTCTTTGTGATCAACTTCCAGCTGTTGGTGGGGCTATTTTTTAGCTTCATTCACGGCAGTGAATTGGTGGTTACAGACAAGTTTGCTAAATTTTAATATGCTAACTAAAAGCAAGTCCGATAGTGTCACATTTTATACAATTCGAGGTTATTGCCCTTGGTGCTTTGGTTGCACCTCATGTTGCGTGTATAAGTAGAGTTATCTGTGAGTGATACAGATAGAGGTTGTCGCCCCTTGTGTATTGGTAACACCTCATGTTGCGTTTGCGTGTACCTGCAAGTGTCTTGTGTGTTGCGTCCAGTAACATTGCGTCTCAGGTCCAGTATATGGATAGACATGTAACTTGTACAGGTAGAGGTGTTCACCCTTTGTGTGCCGGTGTCACCTCATGTTGCGTTTTGCGTGTACCTGCAAGTGTGTTGTGTGTTGCATCCAGTAATATTGCGTCTCTGGTCCGATATATGCATATATATGTAATTTGTAGTTAGAGGTTGTCGCCCTTGGTGTGCCGGTGTCACTTCATGTTGCGTCCAGTCTATTGCGTCTCTGGTCCGATATATGCATATATATGTAACTTGTACAGGTAGAGGTGTTCGCCCTTTGTGTGCTGGTGTCACCTCATGTTGCGTATTGCGTTAAAAGTTTGCATGCTGCAAACGTTCAGGTAGAGGTGTTCGCCCTTTGTGTGCTGGTGTCACCTCATGTTGCGTTTGCGTTACAGTTTGCGTGTTGCAAACCAGTGCAGTGTGTTGCGTGGAATATTGCATTTGGGCACCTCGACCTAGTTTGAGTACCTCAAAAAATTAACTACAGTTAATCACACCTGTCTCTCAGCTGGTTGGATTTAACAGTTACGACAGGGTTGCCTTAAGCAAATCCCGTCTTTCTGTTTCTGCGTCACATATTTTCCACTCCAATATTTGTCCTAAATTATATCTTTATGCTTATATGTTGGTATTTCAAGCCTGTTAAAAGGCAAACCTGGAACTTATTAAAGCAAACCTTAGTATAGCCAGTTGTTGTGTTTTATTCATTCTCTTATAAAATAATTACTTGCATCGTTTTAAGTATGATACTAGACTACCTTGATTGCAAATTAAAACATTGGATGGGTTCCGTGTACTTTGAATCAATCGTCGAAAAATAGACGATTCTTATAATTTCATAGGGTGTTCTAGAACACTTTCGTATGAAAATGGACAGTTCGCATGTCAAATAAATCACAGAGAGAGTTTCTGTTAAAACTGAAGTGAAAAATGATCTAATGGATATGAAAGCATAATTGTTTTTCAGTTTTTGAAACTTTTAAAAAAAATATCGTCCGATATAGCTCTATACACTTTAACTATCTTGGCAGGTATGTTTTTGTTTATAAATATTGTTGCTTTTGTGTATAAAACTGTGAATGAACTTTTTTGTCATGAGCAGTCCTACCTAGTTGCATATTTATATTTGTAGGAATGCTTGAGTTTAACCTCTTTGGAATACCTTATGTAAGTATATTTAGGGTTGAATAGCATGAGATTCTCATGCATTGCTATTGCTGATACAGTCCAAATTGTTGTCCTGAAGAAAGACACTGTATACATCTACAATGTGATGTTATATCATGATTGTCATCTGGGGTGGTATTCACAAAGAAAATCTTAAGGGAAAACTAAGAATTTCCTCAAAATTCTATAATTTCCTAAAGTGTATCAGCTTAACGAAAATATTACCTTTTTACATTGTTTTGAAGTGTTATGATCAGTGATACAATAATCACCAAGAAAAATTGAGCTATACTTACTTTCTTGCCAAATATGTGTTGTTCAATTTTTTAACTTAAGTCCAAATATTTAAGTTTTCAATAAAGATTCTTTGTAAACACTGTCCTGGTAAAAAAGTGTGGTTGATAGCCAATTGTTTGCCATCTAGTTGAGTAAACTAATGGTTTAAATGCTTGATTTGGTATGTTAGGATTTTCAGATATTAAGTAAAAATGAAAATGTTTTTAAGAACAATAAAATTATCTGTCAACTCACCAATGTCAGTTAGTGCTTTATTCTATGTGTACATAATGCTGTCTACTGGTTGATTATTTGTAAAAATATGACTTGATTGGGCTGATAGGTGAACTGCATGTAAAACAGGATTTGAGCTGTTTGCTAATACGTTGATTGGTCAATTTATGTAAAATATGATTTGATTGGCTGGCAGGTTGATTGATCAATTTATGTAAAATATGATTTGATTGGCTAACATGTTGATTGGTCAATTTATGTGAACTATGATTTGAATTGCTAACAGGTTGATTGATCAATTTATGTGAAATATGATTTGAATTGCTAACAGGTTGATTGGTCAATTTAATATGTGAAATATGTATTGATTTGCTAACAGGTTGATTGGTCAATTTATGTGAAATATGATTTGATTTGCTGACAGGTTGGAGCTGATATTTGTGGGTACTGGAACAATGGTTCACCAGAGCTGTGTAAGAGATGGTTACAACTTGGAGCATTCTATCCATTCAGTAGAAATCATAACCAACATGATGCCCAGGTAATATCACAATTATCAATTATCATAACTAACATGATGCTCAGGTAATATCACAATTATCATAACTAACATGATGCCCAGGTAATATCACGATTATCATAAACAACATGATGCGCAGGTAATATCACAATTATCATAACTAACATGATGCTCAGGTAATATCACAATTATCAATTATCATAACTAACATGATGCCCAGGTAATATCACAATTATCATAACTAACATGATGCCCAGGTAATATCACAATTATCATAAACAACATGATGCGCAGGTAATATCACAATTATCATAACTAACATGATGCTCAGGTAATATCACAATTATCATAACTAACATGATGCCCAGGTAATATCACAATTATCATAACTAACATGATGCTCAGGTAATATCACAATTATCATAACTAACATGATGCTCAGGTAATATCACAATTATCATGAACAACATGATGCTCAGGTAATATCACAATTATCATAACTAACATGATGCTCAGGTAATATCACAATTATCATAACTAACATGATGCTCAGGTAATATCACAATTATCATAAACAACATGATGCTCAGGTAATATCACAATTATCATAAACAACATGATGCGCAGGTAATATCACAATTATCATAACTAACATGATGCTCAGGTAATATCACAATTATCATAACTAACATGATGCTCAGGTAATATCACAATTATCATAAACAACATGATGCACAGGTAATATCACAATTATCATAACTAACATGATGCTCAGGTAATATCACAATTATCATAAACATGATGCTCAGGTAATATCACAATTATCATAACTAACATGATGCTCAGGTAATATCACAATTATCATAACTAACATGATGCCCAGGTAATATCACAATTATCATAACTAACATGATGCCCAGGTAATATCACAATTATCATAACTAACATGATGCCCAGGTAATATCACAATTATCATAACTAACATGATGCCCAGGTAATATCACAATTATCATAAACAACATGATGCTCAGGTAATATCACAATTATCATAACTAACATGATGCTCAGGTAATATCACAATTATCATAAACAACATGATGCGCAGGTAATATCACAATTATCATAAACAACATGATGCCCAGGTAATATCACAATTATCATAAACAACATGATGCCCAGGTAATATCACAATTATCATAAACAACATGATGCTCAGGTAATATCACAATTATCATAAACAACATGATGCCCAGGTAATATCACAATTATCATAAACAACATGATGCCCAGGTAATATCACAATTATCATAAACAACATGATGCCCAGGTAATATCACAATTATCATAAACAACATGATGCTCAGGTAATATCACAATTATCATAACCAACATGATGCGCAGGAAATATCAAAATTATCATAAACAACATGATGCTCAGGTAATATCACAATTATCATAACTAACATGATGCTCAGGTAATATCACAATTATCATAACAAACATGATGCTCAGGTAATATCACAATTATCATAACTAACATGATGCTCAGGTAATATCACAATTATCATAAACAACATGATGCGCAGGTAATATCACAATTATCATAAACAACATGATGCCCAGGTAATATCACAATTATCATAAACAACATGATGCCCAGGTAATATCACAATTATCATAAACAACATGATGCTCAGGTAATATCACAATTATCATAAACAACATGATGCTCAGGTAATATCACAATTATCATGAACAACATGATGCCCAGGTAATATCACAATTATCATAAACAACATGATGCCCAGGTAATATCACAATTATCAATTATCATAAACAACATGATGCTCAGGTAATATCACAATTATCATAAACAACATGATGCGCAGGTAATATCACAATTATCATAAACAACATGATGCCCAGGTAATATCACAATTATCAATTATCATAAACAACATGATGCCCAGGTAATATCACAATTATCATAAACAACATGATGCGCAGGTAATATCACAATTATCATAACTAACATGATGCTCAGGTAATATCACAATTATCATAACTAACATGATGCTCAGGTAATATCACAATTATCATAACTAACTTGATGCCCAGGTAATATCACAATTATCATAACTAACATGATGCCCAGGTAATATCACAATTATCTTCTGGGTAATATTTCAATTCCATGTTATTTCATTTTGTTGTTATATTTTTCACCAAACAAATTTTATTCCTTGTGCGATCTCGCCTGTTTTTGTGCTATACACTGAACACTATACACTGTCGGGCTCCTTAAAGAATAAAGAAGTATTTTTGGAAAGAGCTAGGGCAGCACGCTTGTATTCCTTGTATCTTCCCTTGAGGCAGGGATAAATTGACATTACGCCAGAGCAGAGAATGCTCCTCCTGGTTGTTTGTCGAAGGCTGCTTGGCAAAGGTTTTTAAGTTAATCCATTGGACCATGTGATTATGATTTACCATTAGAATTGATTTAAGAGTATTCATTGACAACTGGCGTAATTTCAAGTTGCGTCACTGCGACTGTCTGAGTTGAATGACTAAAGACGATTCAATGTCTACAGACAGGCAGGTGGATGTGAGCTCTGGCATCATCCAAGAAGAGAGTTCTCAGGTTTGAATCCACCTGCAAAATACTAAATTCATATTTATATTGCTTGATGCTCAGCATAGGTAGTTACAGGTAAGTGCTGGTTCACCGGTGACATGATAATGTGTGTATAAATCCTATTGTTTTTATTATTCTGAAGGCTAAAGTCACAGCGACTTTGTAGAGTACTGTAAAATCATTTAATTTTGATGGGACAAAATTTCATGGTTTGGGTAAAAAAGACCATTTCGATGGGACATTAATTTGCGGATTTTGTTCTCATGTAATTAATACAAAGGCCAAAATTAGTATTTGATGGGATTTGATTTTATGGTTAGAGGTGAAATACGAAATCCACGAAATTTAATTCCCCAAGAAAATTACTGATTTTACAGTAGTCTGTTTTTCAAACACTTGCAGGACAATGATCCAGGGTATTTTGGTGGAGATGTTGCTAAGGCTGCCCGTGAAGCATTAGAGACACGCTATTGGTTGCTGCCATACCTTTACACACTATTCTACCATGCTCACACTGATGGGATCACTGTTGTACGACCTTTGTTTCATGAGTAAGATATCTTCTTTTTATTTTTATTTCTTTAGGGGAGAGAACTCTGTTTTGAAAAATGCTGGGAAGATAAATCCCAATTGGAAGTGTTACTTCCCTTTGTAAACACTGATTTATCTTGAAGGAACTTAGTTCTGAGCCATGGTTGTGGTGCTTGATTTGTTACTCATGATCCAGGTTCAGTTTCTGGCTGCAGAAGGTTTAACCCCAAACCACAATAGTTTGACCGTTTTCCTCCACGTATGGAAAAGTTGCTGGTCGCTGGTGGAAGGGCTTAGTCTGTACTGGTTAGAATACAGTCCAGGAAATTGACTATGAGTATTTATACATGTAGTACAAATGTAACAGATTTTGCATGTACTATATATTTAATAGTGCAGAAATAGTACCTAAACCTAATTTAACAGCTGATTTATTGTCTAAGTTAACTATAGTTGTATTTGGTATGTCGGAGGTATTAGGAATAAAAAGGATAGGTACAGCATGATTTGCTCGCGAAAATAAATATATTCATGCACAAACCTTGTTATATATTCAATGCACAAACCTTGTTATATATTCAATGCACAAGCCTTGTTATATATTCAATCTAAAACCTTGTTATATATTCAATGCACAAACCTTGTTATATATTCAATCTAAAACCTTGTTATATATTCAATGCATAAGCCTTGTTATATATTCAATGCACAAGCCTTGTTATATATTCAATGCACATGCCTTGTTATATATTCAATGCACAAACCTTGTTATATATTCAATCTAAAACCTTGTTATATATTCAATGCATAAGCCTTGTTATATATTCAATGCACAAGCCTTGTTATATATTCAATGCACAAACTTTGTTATATATTCAATGCACAAACCTTGTTATATATTCAATGCACAAACCTTGTTATATATTCAATGCACAAACCTTGTTATATATTCAATCCACAAGCCTGGTTATATATTCAATGCACAAACCTTGTTATAAATTCAATGCAAAAACCTTGTTATATATTCAATGCACAAACCTTGTTATATATTCAATGCACAAACCGTGTTATATATTCAATGCACAAACCTTGTTATATATTCAATGCACAAACCTTGTTATATATTCAATGCACAAACCTTGTTATATATTCAATGCACAAACCTTATTATTTATTCAATGCATAAAAGTCAGACTCAAGTTAATATCTCACCACTTTTAATATATTTGTTCTGTTGTCAGGTTTCCAACAGATGAATATGCTTATAGTATTGACACACAATTTCTGTGGGGCAAAGCTTTGATGATTGTACCTTTACTGGATCCTGTGAGTGTAATTTTGTATGAAAACAATTTAAAAAAAGTTATGTTACCAATTTTCGAGGGCTGTTTTCTGCTGTTCAGCCACTCAACCAACCTTTGAAATTTTAACTTCCCGTGGTCATTGGGCTACCTAATGCAACCTACATTTGAGTCTTTCTAGGGAGATTATTTCTCTCCCGTGTGGCAGCCAGAAATCAATCTGCAGCACCCAGGAATTGACACTGCCTTCACAGGTACCAATTTACACATTGGTGGAGTGGAGCATGTGGGTTATTCTTGCTCAGAGAAATTAACCAGTGGTCAAGACTAGGGTTGAACCTGGGACCTCTCGATCCTGAAATTTGCGTCCTACCTCTAGGCCACTGCTCCCAACAATTGTTTCTTTTAATAACATTTAGACTTGTTTAATCAAAATTATAGTACTTTGATTTTCCATGTGTACAGTAACTGTTGTCAGTCATAAGCTATCATTAAAATGATCTGTCTAGAGGCAGTGTTTGTGGATAGGGTAAGTAAATGAAATGGTGGTCCTTCGGATTTGAACTCTCCTCTGTTTAATGAAAATAACCAGGAAATAAAGGTTGCTTCACAGATCACAGGTGAAAAGGTCTCGCTGCATAAAATTATAATCTGTCATTGCAATCTGCAGCCTCTTTTGTCAAAAATCAATGTAAATGTAAAATTGACAAATCACCGAAAAGATAATACAAAGACCTAAAATACATGTATTTTAAGTTTTTGGATAACATTACTCAAACCTGATGCTTATTTTAAATTGATCGTTAATTTTGATTTAATATTTATTTTATTTCCAAAGAAATAAGATTGGGCAACAGGCATAGCCTATATTAGCCCTCTCCTTACAAGGTACATATTACACAATTTATTGTTAATTTTGTTTCCTATAGGATCAGTACCAGGTTGTAGCATACCTACCCGGGGATATCTGGTATGATTTCTATGATGGTCAGAAGGTGAATTCAACAAAGGGTGTATATTGGAGAAATGTTAACTCCGACTCAAAGATTGGACTGTATGTTAGAGGGGGTAATATTCTTCCTATGCAGAAACCAGCCAACAATACAAGCTTTAGGTATGGGCTCGTCTTTTTTACCCAACTCTTAAGATATGTTTTACAAGGCCAATTTATGGGAGTCAAGCTTTACATTGTCAACTCATGTGTAGTGTTATGTTGCTAATTTATAGTTATTTACACTAAAACTTTGTGGGGCAGTTTTTTAGTGTGTTGATTTACACTAAACAATCATGGGGCAGTTAAAAAATTTAAGCATTTACTAGTGCATTCGGAGCTTAAAAATGATAAAACTGGACAGGGAAGGCAGCACCCTACAGAAACAGCAGATCACAAAAGCTGCTTCTGATCAGGGTATCATTCTCCAGTTACTGTAAACCAAGAAATTATTTTGCACGATTTTATTTCACGGAGTTCGTGAGTGGTCGAAATTCGCAAAATTAAGTAGCTGCGAAAGTGTTCTAAACACTAATATGGACATTACAGGATATTTAAAAACGCGAAAATTAATTGTCGCGAATATGCAATCGGTAAAACTCGAAAGTTAGTATTTGCAAAATTAAATTGGTTTACAGTAGTAACATCTCTTGTTTTATGTTCATTTCAATTGAGTTTTTGAGTTCTTTTTAGATAAACCTATGAGTATCTAACTATGGGTTGCTCTATTTCAGTCGTAAAAATCCCTTTAAACTACTGGTTGCATTGGACAGTCAAGGTTTGGCTGATGGAGAGTTATACTGGGATGATGGGAACTCTGTTGGTAAGACATGTATTCAAATATTCATTATTCTACGATTCTGTCGCAACAATAAAGGTTTTCAAAGGAATGAGGAAGATACCCCGGTAACAGTTCACACATGACATTCACGTCTCATGGTTACGAAGGACAATCTGAAGGACTCAAAACATTGTACCCAAAATACAGGGGTGCATTTATCGTTGAATAATATTTATGAATTAATCCTAATTAATTCGAATTGGCATTATTATATCTCCCCACATATAGTGGGGGAGACATACTGACTACAGACCTAATGTCTGTCTGGATGCCTCTCTGACTGATGGATTCACAAAGCTTGTCCATACTTGTTCCTATTAATCATTTGACAGATTCCAATGAATATAGTACTTTGGACCAAGCCGTGTTTTGCATATTGTCAGGAATTTAAGTTTAAAAGTTTCCTGTAGTATGTTCTGGTTTTTAGCTCACCTGAGCACGAAGTGCTCACCAGTGAGCTTTTAGGATAGGTGGCTGTCCGGCGTCCGTCGTCGTCCGTCGTCGTCCGTCGTCCGTCGTCCGTCAACAATTCCTTTAAATGACTTCTTCTCCTAAACCAATTGATGGAATTTAACCAAATTTCACAGGAATGATCCTTGGGTGGTCCTCTTTCAAAGTTGTTAAAAAATTTCCGGTCTGTCGCATAACTAGGTCACACAGGCTAAAAATAGATTTTCACAAGGAAACTTTTAAAAATCTTCTTCTCTAAAACCGTAAGGCCTAGAGCTTTCATATTTGGTATGTAGCACCACCTTGGGGTCCTCTGCAAAGATTGTTCAAATTATGTCCCTGGGGTTAAAATTGGCCCCGCCCCAGGGGCCCTTTGTTTTACATAGAGTTATATATATAGGGGAAACCTTAAAAAATCTTCTTCTCCAAAACCGCTTGGCCCAGGGCTTTCATATTTGGTATGTAGACTCAACTAGAGGTCCTCTACAAAGATTGCTCAAATTATGTCCCTGGGGTCAAAATTGGCCCCGTCCCGGGGGGCCCTTAGTTTTAAATAGAGTTATATAGGGGAAACCTTTAAAAATCTTCTTCTCCGAAACCGCTTGGCCCAGGGCTTTCATATTTGGTATGTAGACTCAGCTAGAGGTCCTCTACAAAGATTGTTCAAATTATGCCCCTGGGGTCAAAATTGGCCCCGCCCCGGGGGCCCTTAGTTTTACATAGAGTTATATAGGGGAAACCTTAAAAAATCTTCTTCTCCGAAACCGCTTGGCCCAGGGCTTTCATATTTGGTACGTAGACTCAGCTAAAGGTCCTCTACAAAGATTGTTCAAATTATGCCCCCAGGGTCAAAATTGGCCCCGCCCTAGGGGCCCTTAGTTTTACATAGAGTTTAATATAGAGAAAACTTTAAAAACTCTTCTTCTCCGAAATTGCTTGGCCCAGGGCTTTCATATTTGGTATATAAACTCAGCTAAAGGTCCTCTACAAAGATTGTTCAAATTATTCCCCTCGGGTCAAAATTGGCCCCACCCTGGGGGTCACCATTTTACCTAGACTTATATAGGGAAAACATATAAAAATCTTCTTGTCTATAACTAAAATGCCTAAGAGCCTTGATATTTGGTATGTAGCATCATCTAGTGGTCCCCTACCAAGATTGTGCAAATTATGCCCCTGGGGTCAAAATTGGCCCAACCCTGGGGGTCACCGTTTTACATAGACTTATATAGGGAAAACATATAAAAATCTTCTTGTCTAAAACTACACTGCATAAAGCTTTGATATTTGGTATGTAGCATCATCTAGTGGTCCTCTACCAAGATTTTTCAAATTATGCCCCTGGGGTCAAAATTGGACCTACTCGGGGGTCACCGTTTACATAGACCTATATATAGGGAAAACATATTAATATCTTCTTGCCTAAAACTACACTGCCTAGAATTTTGATTATTGGTATGTAGCATCATCTTGTGGTTTTCTACCAAGATGTTCAAATTATTCCTTTGGGTGAAAATTGTGCCGGGTTTATAATCAGGTGAGCGATATAGGGCCATCATGGCCCTCTTGTTTTGTGGGAGGCATAGCTTTTTGTGCCAAAACCCTCGGGAGTTAATTTAAGTTCCATCTAATATGTCAGTTTGAATTCTCAGCTGTTTTATTTGACAGTGTGTTTAACTGTTTATATACCAAATGATACATCTACATGTATTGTAATTTCTTTACAATTTTGAATTTGATTTGCATCATGAGACTTACAGACTGTGTGTTTTGTTTTGAAGCAAACTGAAATACTTGATAGACAGCTCAAAGTATATTGCCTTGATCTTGAAATTGACTAAATGCATACTTGTTTCACATTAAATTAATGTATGTAAATAAAACTGCATGCATTTGTTACTTTACAGATTCGTTTGATACGAATAATCACTTCTTTGCAAGATTCAAATCTCAAAAGGTATGTTGCTAACCCATTCTTTTAATACAAACAAATATGGTACCATATCATTACTATGAAATAACCTTCAAAATTGAGAATCTGATTTACAAATTGATGCATCTATGAACATTATTTTGGTAATAACTACATTCTGCATAGTAATACATATCAGGTGGACAATTTATACTATTTCTTGATTTTTTATACTAACCATATATTAGGCAGCAGATGATACTATTTCTTCACTTGTTTAAACTTTCAAAAATCATCAATTTTCTCCTTTAAGAATTCTCTATCAATGAGCATTGAACATGGTAACAGCCCAGATATCCACAGTTTATATTTTGATGTTATACAAGTCTATGGTGCTCCAACATCAGTTAGACGTGTGTATTATGATGGCGAGGAATTAACATACACATACCAGGTCCGTGGTTTCATAATTACTCTCATTTCTTACATAATTCATTTAAAGCTTGTAACATATTTCGTAAAGAGGTATCCTTATGAGCATCTTATATCTATAGTAACAATTAAGATTTCTCTGAAACAATTTAATATTTTGAAAAAGTCGATCTTAAATGATTATTATGAAAATATTTAGTCATGACGCTCATTTATAAGATATATGATTTTAGGGATCTCTCACCAACATATTATTAGAACACATTTGTACTAGGTAGGTCGATCTATTGTCTTTCAATTATTATTAAGTTTGAATGTTGTCTCAATTTGTTGTCACTTTAGTATTATTCTATGAAGTTCAAACACACTATATAGATCAGTAGAGGTCAGACATTCTCTGATATATTTTGATGATTGAATGATGATATTTGCTTGGAATATATCTGTGTTTTTCATTTCATTTCAAGGGTAGTGTTCTGACAATAGACTGTCCAAATATTCCGTTGACGAGAGATTTTACTGTCTACTGGAGGTGAGTACTTACATGTATTGTAATATGCAACTTTTCGGCAGCGAATGTTAAGATTATCTAAAGTGGTATTCCTTATAAGTTATTTTAACTTTTATTTTAAACTAAAGTGGTATTCCATATAAACTATTTTAACTTTTATTTTAAACAAAAGTGGTATTCCTTATAAGCTACTTTAACTTTTATTTTAAACTAAAGTGGTATTCCTTATAAGTTATAAGCTATTTTAACTTTTATTTTATGCAAAAAAAGCTAATTCTTTCAAATGCAGCTGATCAGGATTTCCAGATTATTTGGGAATTGTTGGACCCCTGTTGATGCTATTTTGGTTCTTGCAATGTATGTTGGTGTAATTTAATGTTTCAGTGAGGAAGCAGAAGATGAAAGGTTACGTCATGATTGTTTCCCAGAAGTCTCGGGTGGATTTGAGAAACTCACGAGGGAGTCATGTGAGAGTCGGGGCTGTATCTACAATGTGGCTGTATCACAGGGCCCTGCATGTTACATCAATCCCAGTAACTATGGTTACCGCTTGGTGTCTCAGAATCAGACGGCATTTGGTGACGTTTACCACTTACGACACAAAGGACAGAGGAATCCTTACAGTAGTCTCGGCAGTCCGGATATATCTGATGTATCGCTGACCGTGGAGTATCGGGGCAATGATGTCCTCAGATTTAAGGTACTAGTTAATACATTAAAATACTATTGTAGGATAACCTGTTGCCAAAAAGAATTTTAAACTGTAAACTAAAGGTTTTGTAACTCAGAGTCATTCAATAATGTGTATAGAATATGACTGCATACATACTTACTTAAGGGACATAAGGCGGCAATGGTCTCTCACTAGGTCTGTCTTCGGCCATTTTGTGTGCTTTTCCCGAAGATCTGCACACATTCTATTACTAATCTTAGTATAGATAGTATAAATTAGCTTGTCATATACATGTACTTAAAATGATACCATTTCCTAGAGAGAGTCCTTATGACATTGTCCGAGCTTGTCAAGGTCATACTACATGATTTCCCTAAGTGATAAAAAAATATCAGGTCATTAATTGACTTATTTTTATAATTTACAAATAAAAGTAAAAATAGATACTATAAAAGAAAATGGCTTCAGATTTTCAGACATTTGGTAAAGTTTATCCCATGAGAGTGTTGGTCTACAAGTATGTAATTGAATAAAAAGAATCCAATCCTTAAATAGCAGGTGAAGTGAAGTTGTTGCTCTTTGCATACCTGCCAAGTCCTCCTATTAAAGTGGAGTTACTCCTATACTTAACAACTTTTCTAAGTCCTCATTTTCATTTATCCATAACTCTTTTAGTATATACAGTGAAATAATTAACTTTCGCAGGTGAAGTGTGCACAACAAAGACATTATAATCCGCGTCTCGAAATGTCAGAGTGTCACCTGGTTTGTTCGTCAAGAGATTGACGTCCGCTTCATACTTTTTTGACGCCATGTGTTTACATATTCATGTCGTATGCTAAAAATGCCTTCAAATTATGTCCAATGACTAACCACGTATGAAAAACAGTTTAAAAATTATAAAGCTATCTCCGTTGATCGTGGAATGATGTCAGAAAATATGAAGTGACGTCAATACGGTACAGAGTAGAATTTTGTGTCGACAATCAAGAATATAACCTTAATTGACATCCACGCTTGATTGATTTTCAACGTATTAACACGTCTAGGAGTGTTTAATTTAAGGTAAACGTATCGTTTGCTTCTCGTTAAATGGTGATTGCGAGTGCGTTTAGCATTTATTGTGACATTATGACGTAAAGACGCTCTACCCCGACGTCGCATGACAACTTTGCGTCCAGACGGTAAAATTTAATTAGTCTCATTGTTCAGCAATGCTCCCCACTGACATCCTTGACTGTCAATAGAAACATGACACTACATGGTGGTCATCCAATATATCAAAATCTGTCTTTGCGACTTTTACTTTCTTTCGCTCTTATGTTTTGAGTGTGTTCATTCAATAAATTTAAATCGAACACGACATTTTGTTGCACATTTCTGCACACATATAACACACTCAAATCAAAGCAAAATTTCTATAGTCAACTTGCACGGTTGACAAAATTATCTTCAAAAATATAAGTGTGGACTTAGAAAAGTTGCTAAGTATATTTTCGTTGTTAATTTCTGGTATCGAAGTTCACCTAACTTTGAACACTCCTATTTTGGATTTAACTAACTTGGCACATATGCTCATTGTTCCTTTCTTCATTTTTCAGTTTGATGATCTTGCATCTACTCGATACGAAGTTCCCGTTACAATGAACCTTAGTCCTGATAAGGGGATGGAGACTAGAGCCGAGTTCAAGGTGATCAGTCAGGATCCCTTTACCTTCCAAATCATCAGGAAAAGTACCGGGGAAATCTTGTAAGTTATAATCAGTCTTATTTATTTGTTTGTATACAATCCATCCTGTCTATAAAGACCACCCATGGTAACAGCAACAAGTTGTCTTTGTTGAGAGGTGGTTCCACTCCACCTGTTCAATACCATGAAAATAATCATTAAGGAGATAAACAGGTGATATTTACTGACCAGTTGTATTATATACTGTAAAATCATTAATTTTCGTTGGGATTAAATTTCTAGGATTTCTAGGTTCATGTTCAACCTTCATTGAAATGGTCTTTTTTGCAAAACCCCTGCAATTTTGTGCCACCAAAATGAAATAATTTGATAGTGGATTTTGTTCACAGGTAGTCTTAAGTACTGGTTTGTTTACCCATATATTTGTATAACAAAATACCTAAAATTTGATTCTCACAAAAATGGATACATGTCCTGTATGTCCCAACGTTTGTATATTTGAACAGATGGGATACAAGTGTTGGAGGGCTGACTATATCTAATCAATTCCTGCAAATATCTACAGTACTTCCATCAAAGTATATTTATGGATTCGGTGAAAATACTCATAAAAGTTTTAGACATGACCTTAGTTATCAAACATGGTCCATGTTTTCACGAGACCAGCCACCTGGAGGGGTGAGTATAATAAACCCTGATATTGTTTATTGTCTCCTTGCTCTGGGTTTTGATATTTTCATACAATTAATTTTACGCTTGGTTCAGTTTTTCTGTATCATTGTGACTGTGGATTTATTACTGTGCATCATTCGTGGAATTGGCTGGATTCATTATTCAGAATGAAATATCCAAAAAACAAAATATTAAACACTGCCCCTGTCTGGAGTACAGCTGTTCTGCTTATTTACTATCAAAATTTGTGATAAGTTTCCAATGATCTTTTCAGTCAGAGTCTAAATTGACAGGTTTTGGCTTCTCGTAGTAGCAAATAAGGAAACCATGAATTGTGGTATAACCACACTGTATTTATTGTGAAATTTTAAGCCACTTGGAATAAATTTTATGCAGATACTATGAGCTAAATAGATAATAAGTAATTCAATATGTTTTGAAAATATGAATTTCGATGACAATTTTTTATTTGATATTGGCCACCAGCCTATAACAATAATATAATATATATAAGTTTCTAATGATTGTGTGCCTTTCATGCTTGGCTGTTTCTGGTGAGTGCTGCCTTCCCTGTCTGATTTGTCTCATGTATTATCCCTATTTTCAGGGCAACAACAATCACTATGGTGTACATCCATTCTATACTTGCCTAGAGACACCACAGCCGAGTGGGTACAGACATTCACATGGTGTACTCTTGATGAACAGCAATGCTCAAGGTAAAGTCAATGCTAAAATAAAGTATGTAGTACACAATTTGCTGTACTCTTGAAATAGAGGGAATATATCACCCACAAATGCTGGGGCATTTGGTTATTTCTAAAACTCTTTTTAGTATTACCCACAAAACTAGACATGAACTGATTGGTAATCCAGAGTCTTCCTTCAAGGTCATTTGCAAAGGACGCAGGGTAAACCTGGATGACCAGGCACTTAGGACTGTCCAAGTTGAACCCAAACACACGTTTATTTAACAATTGTTATATTCTTGATATGGAATTATTTATTTAGTTACTGTTCTGTTTTGTCTGTCCAACCATAGAATATTATGTATGAAGAAGATATGTTTAATTGAAATATATAGGTTTTTTTATACATATTACTGGCTCAGAATGAGAAGGTTGTAACTACAAAATCAATATTTTGAGAAAACCAGAAAAACTATCTGACAATCAGTCTTTACTTATGGTAATATAAGTTTTTTCAACTTCAGTTTGGTCAACATGACAATGTCTGATTTTCATGAAAATAGGCTCATTAGAAGTGCCTTATGATGTAGATTTCAAATATGCATTAGTCTTATTAGATCGTAAGTGACACATATGATCTTCTCATGCTAAGCGCGCAATATGTCGAAAATATACGTACATATGCTAGATCTATTAAATGTATATGATTCCAGATTACAGCCTGAATCCTCTACCAAAGCTGACGTACAGGACTATTGGTGGTATACTAGACTTCTACATGTTCTTAGGACCCGAGTCAGAAAATGTTGTGAAACAATATACAAATGTAAGTCAACTGTTTATTACCGACAAGCATTATAAAATATAAACTTAGTTTTGTGTTGGGAAATAAATGAACATTAAAACATTCAACCATCTGTCCCATCCCACATCATGTAATCACAGTTGGCTGGCTCAGCATTGCTAACACTCAGTACTGCTTGCAGCCACTGCATATTGCCTTTTGACTCTCAGGTACCATTTCACACATGTTGGTAAATGGAGCATTGTGGGTTATTTTTCCTCAGAGAAATTATTAGCAGTGGAGCCTTTTGTTTCAAAAGTTTTTGTCCTACCTCTAGCCCTTCACAATCCAAATAGAATAAAAGTGTTGAAAATACAGTAGAGTCAATTGTATACTGGCATCAATATTGTAAACTTTCTAATGTACCAGTAATTTTGTATAATGGCTTAATTTCAGGTTATTGGCCGGCCTTACATGCCTCCATATTGGTCACTTGGCTTTCAACTATGTCGCTATGGTTACAACAAACTGGAGAATCTGAAAGATGCTGTTGACAAGACCAGGGATGCTGGAATTCCACATGTAATGTTTAAATACAACAATTATGGTTTTATTTTCTGTTTTGAAGTTTCATTATCTTCAGTTTTGCTGAGACATTTTAGGACCAACTGGGTCTCAATGCTTAAGGAGATTCTGTATCTCATCATGAAAACTAGAGTTGTGAGTTTTTATGCCCCCGGAACCGATGGTTCGGGGGCATATTAAAATCGCACCGTCCGTCCGTCAGTCCGTCCGTCCGTCCGGATTCGTTTCCGCTCAATAATTCAAGCAGTGTTTATCCGATCTTCACCAAACTTCATGAAAATGTGTAAGGCCATGAGATCTAGGTCAAGTTCGATAAACAGTCAAATTGACCTAGCCGCTTCAGAGTTACGGCCCTTGACACAAAGAAAAATGGCGTTTTTTTTGGTTTCCGCTCAATAACTCAAGCATTTGTCATTGGATCTTCACCAAACCTCATGAAAATGTGAAAGGCTACGAGATCTAGGTCAGGTTTGATAACCAGTCAAATTGACGTAGCCACTTTAGAGTTACGGCCCTTGACACATAGAAAAATGGCGTTTTTTTTGGTTTCCGCTCAATAACTCAAGCATTTGTCATCGGATCTTCACCAAACCTCATGAAAATGTGTTAGGCTACGAGATCTAGGTCAAGTTCGATAACCAGTCAAATTGACCTAGCCGTTTTAGAGTTACGGCCCTTGACACATAGAAAAATGGCGTTTTTTTTTGTTTCAGCTCAATAACTTAAGCATTTGTCATTGGATCTTCACCAAACCTCATGAAAATGTGAAAGGCTATGAGATCTAGGTCAGGTTTGATAACCAGTCAAATTGACGTAGCCACTTTAGAGTTACGGCCCTTGACACGTAGGAAAATGGCGTTTTTTTTTGGTTTCCGCTCAATAACTTAAGCATTTGTCATTGGATCTTCACCAAACCTCATGAAAATGTGAAAGGCTATGAGATCTAGGTCAGGTTTGATAACCAGTCAAATTGACGTAGCCACTTTAGAGTTACGGCCCTTGACACGTAGGAAAATGGCGTTTTTTTTTTGGTTTCCGCTCAATAACTCAAGCATTTGTCATCGGATCTTCGTCAAACCTTTTGAAACATGAAAAGGTGTACGGCCATAAGATCTAGGTCATGTTAGATAACAAGATTTCAAATTGACCTACACGCTTAAGAGTTATGGCCCTTTACACAAAGAAAAATATGTCAATATCACATTTGCCCAATATATTATGACACATCTGTGACGGTGCTGATATCTTAACGTTACGTTACTATCAAAGCATGCACGGGGGCATGTGTCGTCCTATGGAGACAGCTCTTGTTTATACAAAAAGATTCGAAGCGTGACTAGTATGTACTTTGTTTTCTATGTCTAGGGGTCATTACCGAGAGGGCATGGTAGATTTATAGTCATGTTTGCATATATACTTTGCAACTTCCAGAACTTCTCACTATATCACAACAATCTTTTCTGAGGAACGTTATCACTTTGTTCCAAAAAGAACTGCATACTGATATTTACTATAAACTTTACCTCTCCAGAGTAACAACCTCTGTACTAACTTAGTGTTTCCCTAAAGGTGTTGCTCCAGAGCCTGTACTGTTATAAGTTCTGTTATGCCTCCAAAGTCTAGTGGTTAGCGTGCTTGCTGCCTCATCCGGCAATCCAAATTCTCTTCTTACATGATATGCAAACTCTACGGTTCCCGTTCAGGATCGTAACAAATAATTGTTTCCTTATACTGTAAATTTATTTAATTTTAATGGGACGACATTTCATGGTTTTGGTAAAAAAGACTGTTTTGTTGCGACATTAATTCGTAGATTTTGCATTTCAGGTAATAAATACAAAGGCCAAAATCAGTGTTCGTGGGTTTTGGTTTTATGGTTAAAAGCAAACCATGAAATCCACGAAATTTAATCCCCCACTTTCGAAAATTAATGATTTTACAGTATGCAAATTCTACGTTTCCGGTTCTGAATCGTAACAAATAATTGTTTCCTTATAAACATGGGATACATACTGTTCAAAACATTAAAGTTGTTGTTACCTTATTACAGGATGTACAGTATGCAGATATAGACCATATGGTGGATCAGATGGACTTTACTGTAGATAACAATAGATTTCCTGATCTGAATACTTACTTTAAATCCTTACAAAGCCAGGGAATGCACATCATTATCATTCTGGTATGTATTTTGTACCTCCAATCAGGGAAACTGACCAGTCAGTCAGTCATTCAGTCAGTCAGTGTTTTTTTGGACATCTTTTGTTACTTGTTGATTTTGTGCTGGACGTCTGGATCAGTATCTGTTTTGATTGATGTCTCCTTATCCATTGGTTGGGTGATAATAAAACTTGCATGAATACTTTGTATGAAGCTTAGTTGGGCATATTGTCAGAAATTTTAAGTCAGAATAATGATTTTGTCAGAGTTATGACTCTTTTTGGGAGACATATGTTTTGTGTCTAAAATCCCTTCCAATTTTACAATATGACATAGATGTATATATTATACACATTGTTCCAACTGTGACAACTACATGTGTTTATAAAAGTTTGAAAAAAGATGTTCAAATTTATTGTCTATATGTCCTATTTACAGGATCCAACATTGATAACGAATGATACAGTACCTGGGTATAAACCATATGAGAGAATTGTTGACACCCACAGTGCTATAAAATGGCCATCTGATAAACAACCCCCTGCAGGCAGCTTTAACAATCAAAATGATCTACTTGGATATGTAAGTGACATTGTACAGGGTGTCCAAAAAGAAACTTTACAGTTTCAGTGTATTGTTATTAAATCTCTATGTTCTGTTATCACAAACTTGCACATGGTAAGACAAAAGATGTTAGTATTTCCTGGTACCAGTTTGAAAATTGTAATTTAACTATTTTTTTCAAAAATGTCAATTTTTAAGGACATTTGTTCCTTTTGAAATTTTCTGTACAAGGTATATAAAACCTGTCATTTTTATGAAGATCAGATCAATGCCAATCATTTAGAAAATTCCCAACAGCTTTGCTCGGCTAGTTTTTAAGATATTCTTTGATTTAGGGGACAACCCCTAAAAACTGAAAAATGTATTTTACCGAAAATGTTTTGGTTCAAAAAGAATAAAATTTGGCATACATGAAATTACGCATGTAAGGAATCAAGCAGTAAAGTTTATTATATACTTCGTAAGTTATTTGTATTTTTAAATAATGTTTTAAAATATGTACTTTTTTTAAAATATGTTTTACGTGAAAATTCGTTGAACAACATACGGTTTTCGTATATGCAACAAGTACAGTAACAATTATGTAAGTTTCATAGCAAATTTCATGATGATTGCTCGGCTAGATTTTTTTAATTGAACTTATTGTTGTTTCAGAAATGCTAAAATCAGGGGAGGTTACAAAACGAATCAACGTTTTGCATCCGTTGTCTATAGTTTTTGCGATAATACCCGTTTAATAAATGTTAAGAATCGAACATGTTAACAGTTTAAGGGTTGTTTCTCCTGTATTTGCTTGCCAATACCCTTAGAAATAATCACAAAAGAACCTTCTTTTAGATAGTTTGGGTGCGGTTAAAAAATATAAACTAGTTTTGGTATGATCGAGTGCATAGTACTACGTTTTACAAACGTTTTCGCCAACTCGTGAGATTTGGTGTTTAAAACCATTTGGAATAAATCATTCGTAAGGAATCATCAGTAGTTTCTTCGATATGTTTATCAATACTGTAAATTAGTATTTAACATTCAGAATTATCGCGATTTTAAGACATGAAAATGTACAACCACATCAATTTTAAACTTTTGTATACGTTTTGATCATGGTAATTAGATGCTTGGGATACGTCTAAGAGTCTGCGATTTTTAAACTTCCGCTCAACTGAAATGGAACGAATGTCCTTAACTGCAACATCATTATTTGCAATGTTTTCACTTTGTCTGTCTGTCTGGAAGAGATAGGCCTACATTAACATTACATATTAACTAGCTGGCAGCTCACTAACCGACCCAATCAGCTCTAAACCAGCTTCTGCCATTAAACAATTTAACTAGATTTTTATTTTAGTCAATTTGACAAGTGATCATAATTTTAGCTGAATCAATTTTAGGTTTGGCCACCTGGAAAAGTTGTTTTCCCAGATTTTTTCATGAACAGCACAAAGGATGTTTGGAAGGAATTAATTGTCAACCATCATAAGAGCACCCTGACATTTGATGGACTATGGATTGTAAGTAACAATCTGATATTGTTGTTGTTGCTGTTGTTGTTGTGACCATCACAAGAATTTCAAAACATTTCATCATACACTCTTGTGTCAGACGTGTCTGTCTCCTTTTGATAAATTCAAAAAGGCAACAAATGGTGATGTTATACTCAAAATCGCCACAGCACATTCGTAGTTATGAGGAAAATTGAATATCCATAATTTGGCTCTTAATTCAATTGCAAAATTAGATCAAACTGAGTATGCAACAGTTATTTACGTTGTATAGTGGGTTACTTTTAATGCTACTAATTTATATAATGGTTCGTTTTCAGTGAAACTTCACATAAATTCTTAGGATCAAGCCTAGTTATGCATGTTGTCAGAAATTTTAGGTCAGATCATTTTTGTCACCAGAGTTATGGCCCGTTGTGGGAAACATATAGTTTTGTATTTAAAATCATTCTAGAGTACTTTACGACTATCCTGTAAAAAATTATTTTAGAAGTTAGTCAAATACACATTTTATCATTATTCTTGCCATATATATGCATGGTACAAAGTACCGTAATTGAACCACTGTAATACTTGTAGGATATGAATGAACCGGCCAATTTCGGAACCAATTTAGAGAAACCCTGGAACTGGCCTGAAGATGCTACCTATATTTGGAGCTTAAATTGTACACAGAAAGGGAATACATATGAGCACCCTCCATACAGAACAAGTAAGATATATATTGTCAAACTTCTCTGTAAGACTATTCAAGGCAGGCCCATAGCTGAGGCACACTTAGGCAATTGTCGGTGAAGAATTGAGAAATTACAAAAATTTATAAGCATGTTTTTTTTAGCTAATTTTAACCTATCATTGCACATCAGGATAGATTAGTTAGTAAGTAAGTAACGCCTTTATTTAACGAGGCGGGCACATTCGGTTTCCTGATCTTCAATGTGGGCCTCAAAAGTTCAATAGTTAAGGGTGTAGGATTACGGGGTTTTTGAAAGGTTGATCAGAAAAAGAAACAAGCACCACATTGACTGACCTGTTACAAGTTATGTTGTTGTTGTACTTCCAGTGGCATCATATGGTTATGATTATGGTGACAAAATCAATATGATATCTGACAAGACAATATGTATGAGAGCTCTTCAAGGAGAAGGTGGAAAATACAAACATTATGATGTACACAGTCTCTATGGCTGGAGTCAAACTGAACCAACTCTAAGGTAAGCTGTTACCTAGGATACCGGTACTAGTTTTCTTTACTAACCGCCTCTATAGCAGAGTACTAGAGAGTGTCCATTTCAAATACTGTTGGTCCTGGGTTAGATCCCAGGCTACTTCATACCAAAAACAAATTAAAATGATACTACTGCGATCAATGTCAACAATATCACATCTTCTGTATACATCAAAATATTTGAGAAGTTTGCTTTCAGAAACAGTTTGAATATTGAGAGGGTAGATAATGATAGCTAATGTGATTATGGACTGTTGAAATTTGAAAAGTTTGCAGTTCATCACTAATAAGTAAATGCTTTCTTATGCTGTTACTGTTTCCTCTATTTTAGTGCATTACAAGCTGCTACAGGTGAACGTGGTATCGTTATATCTAGATCAACATTTCCCAGCAGTGGTAAACATACCGGTCATTGGTTAGGGGATAATACTAGTGACTGGCCAGATCTGAGATTATCCATCATAGGTTCCCTGGAGTTCAATCTGTTTGGTATTCCTTATGTGAGTAAATATTGACTTCTCCTATGTGGTTGCTTCCATATTTATCACATGACTTTCCTTGTATCCGGGTTAGTATAGCCAGTACGTATAAAGTTATACGTACCACGTGTAGTATAAGATATTGATTTTTTCCAAGAAATCAATGCGTATTAGCGTTTTTATTGTCATATGATAAAAAGACGCTATCACTCGTTGTCAATTGAAATATATACGTGGGGTGATTAAAAAGTAATGAGACAAACGCTCTAAAATGTTCATTCTTCGTGATATCAATAAAATAAGTTGTTATTTCGAATACAAAATGTATCCTCTCTCCGTCTGCAGCGTTTCATAAATTTTCATCCATTACTAACATAGATATTCATTATTTTGCAACCATGGGTACAGCGACTCGCCGCACATTAACGACGTCAATGAAGTCACGTACGTAAAGTGTTAACTATTCGAACGTCTCATTGCTCCGACTAAACGCTTATGTCTCTAAAACTATTCGATAGATTTACTTTAAATTCAGTATTTATTGAGAAAAAGTGTTATTTTGACTAAATCAATTAAGATGTTATAAAATATCAAGGAAATGTTGGTACATTATTCAATCATTTTCATTCTAAAGACGGCTCTCGTGTACGACGTCCGCCAAACGAGTGACAATCAAAATTGACAGCTCACCTAATGCTTTTCTGATCTCGGCTTGATGTACTAAAGTTTCTTTCCAGTCACTAGCCCTTTTCCACTAACGATACACCAGTATACGTCTTGCAGACTTATCGTTTGATGCTCATTTCCCCTTTTTGAATGTTTGTTTAGACCTTAATCCTAATTTGTGGAAGAATTGTATATTTACGATGTGTGATTTTTTGCCGAAATATTGCGTAGTTTTCAAGTCGCTAATGTTAGTTTTCAAGTCATATATTAAAAACAAACAAACCTACACCAAAAACGTTTTATTCCACAGTTATTTAATGTTCTAGCGCCAATCACAGGTAATTTGATACATACTGGAGGAATATTCAATAAAATATAAGTCGAATGTTTTTCCATACCACATGGCGAAAAAGGGCGTTGTTCGATGTGCGGCGACATACCGCGACACGTTGTCTTTGACGTTGCATTAATATAGAACTACTTATTGTAGTAATATGTATTTTACACGTAAACATCGGCATTAAATACAGCAAAATTAATATGACATTTTCATAGCTCACATACGTAAACTTTAAAAATGAGGGCATTTGTCTCATTACTTTTTGATCATCCCACGTATATCAAACTCGTTCAGGAAATATCATTAAGCTCGCTAAAGGCTCGTTTAATACAATTTCCAAAAGTTGTTTAATATAAATTTATATCAATTGACAACTTGTGATAGATCCTCTATGTATGTAACAATTGTTGGCTATCTTGAACTTCCCTCTGCGATAACCAGTAGCATTCTATATCTGCTTCTTTACCAACCAAATCGTTTGTATTCCTCCCTATCTTTGATGGGGGGTATATTGCTTTGTACATGTTTGTCCATCAGTAGACCAAATGGTTCCCCTTCAATAACTCAAGAACACTTTGCCTTAGGATCTTCAAACTTTACATGAAGGTTAGTCAGCAACAGTAGATGGAATCTATTGATTTTGAGGTAAGTAGGTCAAAAGTCATTGACCTTTACCATTCTGACTATTTGGCTGCCATGGGGCATATCATTTGAATACATATGACTTTAAAGTTTAGTTGAAGACTAACTTTTTAAAATTCACCTTAAAAGTATGATTTTACTATGATTGTTAACTTTTTCAAGGTTTGACACATAAAAACTTTGATCTTCTGTTTTTCAATTTCAGATTGGAGCTGATATTTGTGGGTTTTTTGGAAACACCAATGCAGAATTGTGTAAAAGATGGATGCAACTCGGAGCTTTCTACACATTCAGTAGAAATCACAATGGTCTTGGAAGTGATGTTAGTTAAATTTATTTCACTATTTATTTTATATGTGTGTCCCCTGTCAATGCAGTTCATTAAAGGTATAGCTAGTACAGTGACAAACACATGGTATGATTGAACATGTCTGACTTTACATGTCTGACAAAAGTCAGACAATTGTTTTGTCGGACGAGTTATTTTGAAAAACAAAAGTATGATATATTTCTTTAAACTTATCGCTTTCACCATTATATGAAGTGGGGCATTGAGGGTGTCATGGGGAGAAGCTAAGGCCATCTTATGTTACATAGTGAGGTGCTGTAGTGGAGGATTTATGGTCCTATAGGAGTAATGAGGACAAAGTAAGTAAGAAATCAAGTAATGAAGTTTGCATTATTTATGTGCCTGTGTATATTTTATAGAGACAAGATCCCGGTGTACTTGGTGATGATGTTGCAGAAGCTTCTAGAATCGCCTTGGAAACACGGTATTGGTTGTTACCGTATCTCTACACATTGTTTGATGAGTCACACAGGAAAGGTGGTACAGTGATGAGACCACTACATCATGAGTGAGTATACCTTAACATTGTCACTTGATTCCATTATTAGTCCCTTACCGGTTTTCAACCAGAGGGGACTATTTGCTGTCCATCAGTCTGCCAATAAAATCTGGATCCTGCCATAGCTCCAACAGTCATGATTCAGACAACAATTGTAGTTGTGGCATTCAAAACACTGAAAACTGGGTATAGGGGACTTCTGTATTGCATGCAATTCCTAATTACTTGTAAATAAAGGGGTTTATTACTTTGCACAATGTTGGTCTGTCTATCTGTGGTTTGGTTCGTCCAGTTGTCGGTAGACCAAATTGTTTCTGTTCAATAACTTGAGCAATCCTTGATCCTAGGATTAACCAACATTTGATTCTAGGATTAACCAACATTTGATCCTAGGATTAACCAACATTTGATCCTAGGAATAACCAACATTTGATCCTAGGAATAACCAACATTTGATCCTAGGAATAACCAACATTGGATCCTAGGATTAACCAACATTTGATCCTAGGATTAACCAACATTTGATTCTAGGATAACCAACATTTGATCCTAGGATTAACCAAAATTTGATCCTAGGATTAACCAAAATTTGATCCTAGGAACAACCAACATTTGATCCATCCTAGGATTAACCAACATTTGATCCATCCTAGGATTAACCAACATTACACAGAAGTTGGTCATCAACAGTAGATGTTACCTCTAATCATTTTGAGGTCAAAGGGTCAAGGTGACTGTGGACATTGCATTTTTTAAAAACTTTTCAGGGCCATTTCTGACTATTGGGCTGCCATGGTGACATACATGTTTTACAAACATCTTGCTTGAATATGGAGTTTGTGTTCAGTTTACGTACATTTGCAAAATATTTTAATGGAATGCTTATTTTGAACAAAATTGTATTGTTGAAGCTGTTCTTGCTTCATTTGGTTTATAAATGGTTACATGAACTTTGAACATACGATAAACACTATTGAGCACTTTTCCTGGAACTTTTGAAACGCCCCTTGTATACCTTACAGATTTCCGGATGATGATGCCACATTGGACATTGACAAACAGTTCTTATGGGGTTCAGCTTTAATGATTTCACCAATCCTGACCAGTGTATGTTATGTTTTATATTTGATTCACTGCACACATTTACAATATTGTGCCTCCGTAGATTGTTGATTAGTGTCTAATCTGGCGACCTGGGTTCAAATCTGCATGGAGGCACTCATGAATATGCCTGCTATATTTCAACAGAAAGCTGACTGGCATATATAGGCTATGCTGAGCAATAAAAAAATATATATTTAAAAAAAAAGTATGTACGGAAAAACATATAGTTCATTTATATAATCAATTCCATTCCATTCTCCTTCATTTTCCTCAAGTTTCTGCCCGAACATGTACAAAGTTGATACCAGACTTTTCTTGGCATAAACAAATGTTTGGAGTTGGAACATATTTTACAGGAATACAGCGACATCTTTGTGTGATGGTTTTCCATCCTTTATCTGTCCAATATTGTGCTGATATACTCTTTCTTCGTGACCAATGACCTAAATTAGTGAAACAGATTGGGAAACTTCCCTACTGTTTATGGTTGTGCAAAAAGTGAAGACAACTAAAAACAAAAACTTGTATTTTTTATGCCCCCGTATCGATAGATCGGGAGGCATATAGTAATTCACCTGTCCGTCCGTCCGTCCGTCCGTCTGTCCGTCCGTCTGTCCGTCCGTCTGTCCGTCCGTTCGTCCGTCCGGCCAGGTTAACCCAAATTGACCGTTTCTTCTAGCATTAAAATGGCTTGCTACAAAGTTTTCAAACTTGCATGGATGTTGTATATGACCACTCTCCACGCGCCTGTATCACCTGACTCCATTTTGACCTTCACCTTGACCTAATTTTGGACTTAGACTTATTGAAAGGTAAAATTCTTGGTTAACCCAAATTGACCGTTTCTTCTAGCATTAAAATGGCTTGCTACAAAGCTTTCATACTTGCATGGATGTTGTATATGACCACTCTCCACACGCCTGTATCATTTTGACCTTCACCTTGACCTAATTTTGGACTTAAACGTATTTTCCCTTTAGTATTTTTACAATAAAATTTTGTCTGGAGCGTATCTTCAAAACTATTTAACGTATTGACTTAAAACTTGAAATATATATAGATGGCAACTTGGAGAAGTGCATTGACAAAGAACCATAACTCTGTCTGTCTTAAATTTTGAATTATCTCCCCTTTAGTGTTTTTTTATAGTCAAATTTTGCTCTGAGTATATCTTCAAAACTATTTAACATATTGACTTGAAACTTGGAATATAAATAGATGGCAACTTGGAGAAGTGCAATGACCAAGAACCATAACTCTGTCTGTCTTAAATTTTGAATTATCTCCCCTTTAGTATTTTTACAATAAAATTTTGTCTGGAGCGTATCTTCAAAACTATTTAACGTATTGACTTGAAACTTTAAATATATATAGATTGCAACTTGGAGAAGTGCATTGACAAAGAACCATAACTCAGTCTGTCTTAAATTTTGAATTATCTCCCCTTTAGTGTTTTTTTATAGTCAAATTTTGCTCTGAGTATATCTTCAAAACTATTTAACATATTGACTTGAAACTTGGAATATAAATAGATGGCAACTTGGAGAAGTGCAATGACCAAGAACCATAACTCTGTCTGTCTTATATTTTGAATTATCTCCCCTTTAGTATTTTCAGAATCAAATTTTGACAGGAGTGTATCTTCAAAAGTGTTTAAGATATTGACTTGAAACTTGGTATATGAATAGATGGCAACTTGGAGAAGTGCATTGACAAAGAACCATAACATCTGTATCACCAGATCACACATGAAGTCGATCAAGGCACTGCTTTCAAATGTGGCATTATTCGTTTACCATCATAAGCCCCTTATAGTTCAAAACCATGTAACACTATCAAACATTTTAACTGAATAATGGCCCCTGATCGACTTAGCTTTTTATGCACATGGCTTCCACGGGGGCATAAGCGTTTATTGAACGCAGTCTTGTTTTATCTTTTTGTTTTAACTTTTCAGGGCCAATCTTTCATAAATATATATGTTCCTAGGGGACCATGGTATGATTTCTATTATGTAAGTATATTCTGCTTCTGTTATAAGGTCTGTTAATTACACATGTTTATTCTGGACTGGTTCCTTTAATGAATATTTCTTTAGTTCCTGCCTATTGCGCTATTAATTCACGATGACGGAATACTGGTTCGGGTATGTTGATGTCTTTTTTGACAAAATGGCTGCAGTCATCTGCTCCTAGGCCTTGCACATGTGGAGGAGTTGACTATTTCTTGCGGAAGTGGAAGTCTGTACTGGTTGAAAAAACAAACAGCGGCTTTTCTCAGCATTTATACACTCCAACACTATGGAACAACGTTGAATATATATTTTACTGCATTAGTCACGCAATAGATTTTAAGGGTTTTAAAAGTAATCAACGGACGTTATGCGATTATTTTTCCTCTAGATAAATAAGTCTAGATTTTTATATAAATGTATTAGGTTGGTCAAGCCAAAAAATGCAATTTTAAGAGAATTTTTGATACATTTTGCAATTTACCAACTGGAGTTGAATCCCTTTAAATTTAATCTGTGTTTAGTGGTTTGTTTTCATTGTTTACTGTTGATAATTAATTCCAGAAAAACAGCATAGATTAATAAACCACCACATATCATATCACTGAAAAATTATTGAAAGATGGCACTAAGATGATAAAGCAAAACATGATATGTTTGCATAATAAATGATTTAAAACTATTTTGGTAGAACTTTGGTGTGTCTGATTTAAATTAGTGAAAATCTTGAATTGTTGGTGGTATGTCTGAATGGTTATACTCTGTTTGTTATCATTATCAGGGGGAGGTGGTTTCCACCCAGGAGAATTACGTGTCTCTTCCTGTCCAGCCAGATACCAGAATTCCATTACACGTTCGTGCCGGACATATACTGCCCATGCAGAAACCAGCCAATAACACACACTTCAGGTAATTTAATAATAATAATACCGTCTTTATCTTCAGTGCATAACATAATTGGTAAACCAATTTTCATTATGGTCCACAATTTGAATGATTTATTATTGATTTTTTTTTAAATGATAAAAAATACACAAAATGTATAATGTGTATTTATACATTTTTTGAAGACATGATTGTATTGTTAATTGCATTTTGATTTCTACACCACAGATTTTATTTTAAAAGAGGCCTGTAGCTTAATTCAATGTCTAATAGTATTGTTATACATTGTACCGTTGTATTTGGTTATAAATATTGTTGTTACATTACTGCAAAATGTACTAATTTTCTTAATTCCTTACAGTCGTATGAATCCTTTCACTTTACTTGTGGCATTGAAAGATTCCGAGAATGGTGGGCGTGGCTTTGTTGCTAAGGGAGACCTATTCTGGGATGATGGAGTGTCAATAGGTAAGCTTTCTTTTGAGATGTGTCTTCTATGGAAATGGAAACATTTTGTAGCACCTCCATCTGTCAGGCATATACTTATATTCAAACCTTCCAAGCTAGTTAAAATCCAAAACAGGAGTGATTAAGCAAAACATGTCACAAGATGCACTTAAATGTGATTTAAAATGGACATGAATGCATAAACAAGGAAGGGGTTAGGCCTAATTCTAGTGGTTATAATTATGGAACAGAAGATCATAAAATTAATCAAATTTACCGTTGTTCAAAGTTAGGTGAACTTGGAAAACCAGAAATTGTCAATGAAAATAGGAATAACTCCACTTTAGCTCTTAGTATTTGGCAGGTATGCCTTTAGAAAAAATTGCTTTCATTGTTGGCTTTTAGCTGTTTGCCATAGCACAGTATTTTAGTATGGTCTACCAGTATATGATATTTGGTTTTGTAGGAACTCATGAGGACAAGAAATATTACCATGCAAAGTATTCATGTGGTCATGTAAGTTTATTATTATAGCATTTCACTGATTAATATATTAATACAGGTTTAAATATTTGGATAATGTTACAAATGTGAAAAAATGTATCATTGTTCAAAGTTAGGTGAACTTGGAAAACCAGAAATTAACAATGAAAATAGGAATCACTCCACTTTAATAGGAGTAATTGGCAGGTATACTTATGAAGAACATACTGGTGATTGACTAAGTCGAACTCAAGCACACAAGTAAAGACAATATTTTAATATGGAATATCAGGCAATTGTAACATATTTTAAGGATTTCTCTGCCCTGTTAAAGATTTCAATAAACTTTATTTAACATTGATAATGGTTAACATAAGAAACATAAGCTACAAGCTTGTATTTGACATACTGTAAAATCATTTAATTTCAATGGGATGAAATTTCGTTGTTTTGATAAAAAAAGACCATTTTGATGGGACGTTAATTCGTGGATTTTGCATTTCAGGTAATAAATACAAGGGTCAAAATCATTGTTTGATGGGATTAAATTTTTGTGGTAGTAGGTGAACCATGAAGTTTATGAAATTAATCCCTCACCAAAAAAATTAATGATTTTACAATATAACACTTGCAAGTTGGCAACATCTTTGTCATGTGAGTTTGGTAATCAAAACTGGTTGTACATTACTGGTAATCATCTGACACATGTGTGATTTCATGTTTTCTAGGATACATTGAGTTCTAGTATAGAATGGAATGATGCTCAGTCTGGTATCAGTGGTTTACATATTGATACAGTCAAAGTGTACGGTGTACAATCTACAGTGAACTATGTCTACATTGGTGATACTCTACATACAGACTTGACATACGACTCTCATACAAAGGTAACCCTTCTAATCATGTTTAACTAAATATATGTCGTTGCAATGAAAAAAAGATAGAAGAAGGCTTACGGTATGAATTAAGGCTAGAAACCGTAACACTAAAAAATATTCTAACATAACACGTGCAATTGGCCTTCTTTGCATATATTAAACTAACCATATTTTATTAGGCGATAAAACACAGCTGATTGATGACTTCACATTTGACATAATGTTTGATGTCCTATAGTATGACAAATAACGTAACGTTATTATGAAGAATGTAGTTCAACGTGAACTGGCCCGGTGATTATAAACATTTCTCATACCCAAACTCCATACTCCATGCTCAAACTTGAAAAACAATTTTTTTTTTTTTTTTTCATCAAAACCGACACCAACTTGTAGCAAATGATCTAACTAAGAAAATGAACCCCCATTTTATATGTTTCCATTCAGTAATAAAGAAGTTACAGCAATTTTTGTAACTAAGAAATAGTTCAATTGGAGTAAGGAGTATGAGTTGGAGCATGGAGTATATCCAATGTTTATAATCACCGGGCCAGATCTTATTGGGCTCTAATTTGCAGAGCATTGGCAATGTTAGAATCGAGATAATAAATATAGAGTTGTGCTGTGTTGCATAATAGATTATAGGCACTCTTAAGATACTATGTATCCTGTTAAAAAATGTCCAATGGAAATGCTGTATTCAGTTTCACTTAAATTGATACCATACTACTATATTCTCAAAGTCTTGCACACAATAGACTCAGAATGGCCTGCACCATAACTTTTGGAACTATTTGGTGATTGTGAATTTGATTGTTCAATAACTGGAATCTTCCTCATTTACTAGTATATTAAAGTTCAATTCTATTTTGATGTTATGGTAGTTGATGAATTTGTTTTTAATTTTAGGTTTTGATTATAAATAACCTCACCCTTCCAATGGATAAAGAATTTGAACTGAACTGGAGGTAAACTAACTGGTCTTGAAAAATCTAGCAATTACATGTTCTTAAGGATGCAGATTTTATTTCCATGTTTCTTTATGTGCTGAAACATTTTATCATTCTACTAAAGAATATCTTTCAAATATTTTCTCACTACATGCCAGTCCATCATCTTTTGTTCTCTTTAGTCAACCTCAAAAGTACAGGTGTACCGGTAAGGTCAACCCAATAAATAGATCAGTTTTTCAAGGCGATCTTATCGTTAAGATTACACTGCTCTGTTTCAAGGCAATTACCAATGACAATGACAACAGATTTATTGATTTTGGCCACCGGCGCAACAAGGACAGTCTTTAATTATTGAGGTTTTACTGTATTATTTGTAGAGAATTCCGTCGGCCTAGCCAGGACGAGATGTTGAGGTCAGATTGTATGCCGGACAACAAGGGGAATGCTATAACTGCACAAGAATGCCAGAATAGAGGATGTATTTATGATAAGACAGACTTACCTCCCTTTGTTCCAAAATGTTATATTGACAGGTAAGTTACCTCCCTTTGTTCCAAAATGTTATATTGACAGGTAAGTTACCTCCCTTTGTTCCAAAATGTTATATTGACAGGTAAGTTACCTCCCTTTGTTCCAAAATGGCATCAGTGCATCATTATGCTTGAATCTTTTTTCATATTTTAGCTCACCTGTCACATAGTGACAAGGTGAGCTATTGTGATCACTCTTCGTCTGTTGTCCATCAGTCGTCCATCTGTCAACAATTTATTTGTGTGCAATTTAGAGGCAACAGTTTTGATCAAACTTCATGAAACTTTGTCAGAATATTCTTCTCAATGAAATCTAGGCCAAGTTTAAAACTAGGTCATGTAAGATCAAAAAGTATGTCACTAGGTCAAATCATAGAAAACCCTGTGTACACTCCAGAGGGCACATAACTAGGTCATGTAAGATCAAAAACTAGGTCACTAGGTAAAATCATAGAAAATCCTGTGTACACTCCAGAGGTCACATAACTGGGTCTTGTGGGATCTAAAAACTAGGTCACTAGGTCAAATCGAAAAACCTTGTCTTCACTCTAGATGTCACCATTTTGATCCAATCCTCATTAAACTTGGCCAGAACATTATTCTTCATGAAATCTAGACCACATTCAAATCTGGGTCATGTAGGGTCAAAAATTAGGTCACAAGGTCAAATCTTAGAAAAACCTTGTGTTCACTCTGATGTCATCATTTTGATCCAATCATCACGAAACTAAGTCAGAATGTAAGTCTTACTGATATCTAGACCAATGTGCAACAGGTGAGCAACCTAGGGCACAATGGGGCTCTCTTGCTATACATTCTATAGATCTCTGTAACCATGAGTGGAGTGTAAATAACTTTCACTTGATTTAGCAGCTAATATAAACATGATCAGTTTCTTGGAGATTATAACTAATATTCTTAGCCTCCTATGATAGCTTTTGATCTATGTCTGATTTCAGATCCAAGCATGGTTACCATAGAGATGTGGGGGCAACTACCAGTGACTCCGAGTTTGTACTTAACAAAGTATCAGAAAGTACCTTATTTGGTGACTATGTGGCTAATTTGAAAGTAACCATTGATAAGAAAAATGATAACATCTTACATATAAAGGTATGGTGAAACAATATTTTACATTGATCAATGATATTTGAACATTTTGGAGGTTTCTAGAATTCTAGGTCTGGGAAAACTTACAGACATCAGTCAGTAGATATGTTTTCTACTATTTTGTTGCCATTGGGGCATATATATGTTTTACAAAGTAGTTTAAGTGTGTAAAGTTTTGTGGCACTGCATCCTCTGTTTTCTAATTTTATTGGGTGGTTTAGAGTGATGTATTGTGTTGTTTGTGTCTAGCTCATGTTTAGCGCATGTCTAGCTCATGTCTAGCTCATGTTAGTTATTGTTCTGTATCAGATAACAGAGGACAAGAGATCCCAAGCTACACCGGACAGATACGAGGTACCCATGGACTTCCATCCACCAAATACCGGCTACAGTGACGCTACAGCCCTGTATGAAGTCCGACATACCATACCAACCAATGAGGAGTTCAGTATCCAAGTCATTAGGAAGAGTACCAATACTACAATGTAAGCAAATCTGTTTTGTCAAACCGGATAATAAGATTACTATGTCACGCTATTCTGGTACATGTGTAATTAGAACTTTGTAATTTATGATGAGGTGGTATGTCATCTACCCATTTGCGTAACTGTTAGTCTGCACGTCGCAAGTTTTAAAAATAATGGCTGAAGATTCCCATTCCAATGTTTATCCCTTATATTGGAACCAGAAGTATTCTTGTAAGGTATGTGGCAACATAATTATCGCTATTTAGGAGAAGTTGACCTTCATTATTGTGATCCTCTAGCTTTGAGATTTTTCATATTTGTTAAGGGTGTCTTTGGCCTCTTTGTATGGAGGCAAAGCTGCATTGGAAGTGTCTACCACTTTCCTAATTGCTGGAGGTGCTCCAATTTCATTCTCGGTTTCATGTGTGATTTTTCTTCTTGATTTCTTAGTTTTTGGTTTATATTTTTCAAGCAGAACAGTCATTTAGTGTAGCTATGGTTACATATTTCAGATGGGATACTTCAGCTGGACCATTGATATTCTCAAATCAGTTTCTACAGATCTCATCCAAACTTGCATCTTCTAACTTCTATGGTTTGGGAGAACATAGACATTTCCATTTCAAACACAACATGGATTATAGAACGTGGCCAATCTTTACTAGAGATGCTGCGTTTAACTCACCAGTAAGTTTGCAGTTTTAATTTGTTAATTAATAAAAAAAAAATCAATATTAACAAACATTCGTACAAAGAGATTTTATACATACATCAAGAAAATTAAATTATCATACAAATGCATTTTACTCTCAATATATTTATATAATCTTTTGGTACTTGTTATCCCCACTCTACAAATATGGTTATTTATTTATTAATAACAGAAAAATAGAAAAAGACACACAGCAAACAAAATCAACAATGGCCTCTATACACTCTATATTTATTTATTGTTGATTAAAAATTTTATCCACAGTTTATCAGGTACTGTTTTATTGACTTAATTCTAAAGGGATATAAGTCATTTTTGGCAAAGTTTTGAAATTGTGTTCGTTGTCTGGCAAAGCTCTATAGAATGATGTTATAGTGCAGAGATACATTCAGAAGCTGTAACGGTGATTTCTCAATGCACCAATATATTAATTACAAAAAATAGATTTACGGTAATGATATATCATTCATTGTTTTTATGTTAACAATTAGGACTAACCAGCCCTTCTGCAAGCAGCTTGCATTGGTTTACTTGTTTGAGTATTAACAATTTCATTGAATTGGTTTACACTGATGCTTATTTTTAACTTTGAAAGTCTATGTGTTTTGTTTTTTTCCCTCATATTAGGACTATACCAACTTGTATGGTGCACATCCATTCTACATGAATCTGGAAGATGATCAAGGCAATGCACATGCTGTACTCTTCCTGAACAGTAATGCTATGGGTAAGATACTAGTAATTGAATACTGTAAAATCATTTAATTTCAATGGGACGAAATTTCGTGGTTTTAATGAAAAAGACCATTTTGATGGGATGTTAATTCATGGATTTTGTTTTTTTGCGTAATAAATACAAGTATCAAAATTCTTTTTCAATGGGATTTGATTTCATGGTAGAAGGTGAATCACGAAATCCACGAAATTTAGTCCACATGAAAATAATGATTTTACAGTAAAAACTTTCTGTTATCAATACAGTAGAACTCTGATGCCTTAAACTACCTTTGGACTGGGACAATAATCCTAGCCATGAACCTGCTTGATGAATGCTCTGTATACTATTGAAAACTACTGTGTACACTAGTAGGCCTATGTTTTCATTTTGCTGGAATTGAATAACCTGTTTGGTGTTTCTGGAGTGTTCACTGTATCAGAGGATTTCTTGATTCATGTATTTGAACTTTTTGAAAATAATTGGTACCATTTTTTGACAGTTACTGTTAATTCAAGAGTTAATGAGGTTAATGAGTTAATGATTTAACAAGTTAACTCATTAACTCATTAATGAGTTAATATTTCCTGTATGTACTGTATGCTGTCAATATTTTTAAGTGATTGATAATATGATTGAATTTATTAGTTTCAAATCAGTACAATGTCAAAATATATAATAAGGTCATTGACTTTAATTCTTTATTAACAGAGGTTGTGTTGGAACCGTTGCCAAGGGTAACATACAGGACAATTGGTGGAATACTAGAATTTTACTTGTTTATGGGACCTGATCCAGAATCTGTTATACAACAATACACACAGGTAAATCTTCTACAGTTTATGTTACATGTTCAAGATCATCTGCAAAAATGCTCTAAGGCTATGGTATACCTGTGTTAAAGACCACCATGCAGACAAAGACTTCAACACTTTTATCAAACCTATCTGTAAAGACCCATAATTTTATCTACCATAAGACCATTTTAGTTGATATCTTAACTATAAAGAAAGACCATCTGTTAGCAAAGTCAACTATATGCTGCTCCAGTGCTTGTCTTTACAGACAGGTTTGAATATGTTATGGAATTGAGATGTTTCTTGTTTGGTTGAGCTACTTAGTGTAGTGGTCAGTTTCATTCCCCGCCCAGAACTTCCCCAAGGGGATAAAACAGCCTACCAGCTTTCTCAACCTCACTAGGTGTGACTATTTGGTCAGCTAGTGGTAACCTAAATAAGCAGCTATTTGTCTTCAATCAGCCGATTTCTGATGGATCACATTAAGCCATTTATTTGAGGTCCATATTTAATGCCACCCTTATCCTGACTGCTTTCAACAGGTTTGTGTCAGGTCTATCTTCATGATGTTCACATGTATTCATATTTATTTTCTAGACAATTGGTAACCCTGTCATGGTGCCCTACTGGGGTCTTGGCTTCCAACTCTGTAGATGGGGTTACAAAAACTTGACAGATTTGAAAGCAGCTGTCGACAGAACACGGAACGCTGGTATACCACATGTAAGTTGATCAGGTTATCATACATAACAGAAATTGCTTCTCTATCAACTTTACAGGATTTGCCTCCCTTATTGCATTACAGAGTTATCCCTTATCAGAGAACAACTTTGAATGTTATATCCCTTGAAATATTATCAAAATCATAAATACCTGATGACCTGTCTCATTTCTATAAAACTGTCTCCCTTTCTTCAAACCTATTACTGTCCCCCTTTCACAGTTGTCTTTCATTAAAAGATAGAGTTGTGTCCCTTTCATAGTCACATTAGTCAAAGATAGAGTTGTCTTCCTTTCACAGTCACATTAGTCAAAGATAAAGTTGTCTCCCTTTCACAGTCACATTAGTCAAAGATAGAGTTGTCTCCCTTTCACAGTCACATTAGTCAAAGATAGAGTTGTCTTCCTTTCACAGTCACATTAGTCAAAGATTGAGTTGTCTCCCTTTCACAGTCACATTAGTCAAAGATTGAGTTGTCTCCCTTTCACAGTCACATTAGTCAAAGATAAAGTTGTCTCCCTTTCACAGTCACATTAGTCAAAGATAGAGTTGTCTCCCTTTCACAGTCACATTAGTCAAAGATAGAGTTGTCTTCCTTTCACAGTCACATTAGTCAAAGATTGAGTTGTCTCCCTTTCACAGTCACATTAGTCAAAGATTGAGTTGTCTCCCTTTCACAGTCACATTAGTCAAAGATAGAGTTGTCTTCCTTTTACAGTCACATTAGTCAAAGATTGAGTTGTCTTCCTTTCACAGTCACATTAGTCAAAGATTGAGTTGTCTCCCTTTCACAGTCACATTAGTCAAAGATTGAGTTGTCTACCTTTCACAGTCACATTAGTCAATGATTGCGTTGTCTCCCTTTCACAGTCACATTAGTCAAAGATAGAGTTGTCTTCCTTTCACAGTCACATTAGTCAAAGATTGAGTTGTCTCCCTTTCACAGTCACATTTGTCAATGATAGAGTTGCCTCCCTTTCACAGTCACATTAGTCAATGATTGCGTTGTCTCCCTTTCACAGTCACTAAAATTGAGTTGTCTACCTTTCACAGTCACATTAGTCAAAGATTGAGTTGTCTTCCTTTCACAGTCACATTAGTCAAAGATTGAGTTGTCTCCCTTTCACAGTCACATTAGTCAATGATTGCGTTGTCTCCCTTTCACAGTCACATTTGTCAAAGATAGAGTTGCCTCCCTTTCACAGTCACATTAGTCAATGATTGCGTTGTCTCCCTTTCACAGTCACATTAGTCAAAGATTGAGTTGTCTACCTTTCACAGTCACATTAGTCAATGATTGCGTTGTCTCCCTTTCACAGTCACATTAGTCAAAGATTGAGTTGTCTACCTTTCACAGTCACATTAGTCAATGATTGCGTTGTCTCCCTTTCACAGTCACATTAGTCAAAGATAGAGTTGTCTTCCTTTCACAGTCACATTAGTCAAAGATTGAGTTGTCTCCCTTTCACAGTCACATTTGTCAAAGATAGAGTTGCCTCCCTTTCACAGTCACATTAGTCAATGATTGCGTTGTCTCCCTTTCACAGTCACATTAGTCAAAGATTGAGTTGTCTACCTTTCACAGTCACATTAGTCAAAGATAGAGTTGCCTCCCTTTCACAGTCACATTAGTCAAAGATTGAGTTGCCTCCCTTTCACAGTCACATTAGTCAATGATTGTGTTGTCTCCCTTTCACAGTCACATTAGTCAAAGATAGAGTTGTCTTCCTTTCACAATCACATTAGTCAAAGATTGCGTTGCCTCCCTTTCACAGTCACATTAGTCAAAGATTGAGTTGTCTACCTTTCACAGTCACATTAGTCAAAGGTAGAATTGTCTCCCTTTCACAGTCACATTAGTCAAAGATTGAATTGTCTCCCTTTCACAGTCACATTAGTCAAAGATTGAATTGTCTCCCTTTCACAGTCACATTAGTCAAAGATTGAGTTGTCTCCCTTTTACATTAGTCAAATATAGGGTTGTCTCCCTCTTGCAGACATGTTAGTCAAAGATAGAATTGTCTCCCTTTCACAGTCACATTAGTCAAAGATTGAGTTGTCTCCCTTTCAGAGTTCCCTTTGATTAAAAAAATTGAGTTGTTGTCTTTGACTTAAAAGATAGAGTTGTCTCCCTTTCAACCTGTCTGAAACCTTCTACATTCACTGTTTACAGGATGTGCAGTATGCTGATATAGACTATATGGATGATTTCCGTGACTTTACCTTGGATACAGTGAACTTTGCTGGTCTACCTGAATATGTCAATGAAATCCAAGATGGAGGAATGCATCTTATTATCATACTGGTAAGTATGGTGGACTGGTGGACATTGAGTGTTGCCAGGTTATGTAAGATTTCGGGAGTAATTCTGGGCCAGTATTCATAAAGCATCTTAAGGAAAAACTTAAACATTTACACTTAAATTAAAAAATTGAACTGCACACATTTTACAAGAAACTAATAATAGCTCAAATTTGGTTGGTTATTATTGTAGCCCTTTACAAAACACTTTAAAATAATGTAAAAAGTTGATAATCCTAGTTTTCCTGTTTAGCTGATTCACATAAGGCAATTATAAGATTTTGAAGCAGTTCTAAGTTTTCCCTTAAGATGCTTTGGGAATACCACCACTGACTAGCTTAGTTGGAGAAAGTGAACAACTTATCCAGTGTTGTCTTTTAAAATTACTCCATTGCGTCGTCTTAGTGCTCTCGCTAATTATCCTCTGTTGGCTTGAATGATTCTAAATTTTAAATAATATGATATAAAATTAAAATAAAGCTAAATACACGCAATTTGTCAACTCATTTGCGACAATATTAGCCAGATAACAGGATGCCAAATTAACAAGTGTGAGGTTTTCCTGTCCAGTTGATATTTGATCCGACTTGTCTATGGCAGTGTATAATGTGTATGTTAAACACAGGGATGGCTCTGTTAGAACAAAGATGGATCCTCGAGATATATATATGTGGGAAGCGGTGACCTAGAGGTAGGGTGCGCGCTAAGGGATTGAGGGATCCCGGGTTCATACCCCGTCTGGACCACCGGTGAATTTCTCTGAGCAAGAATAACTCACATGCTTCACTGCACCATGGTGTAAATTGGTACCTGTGAGGGTAGTGTCTATTCCTCGTCGCTGCAAATCGATGTTGGCAGCCACACCCACAGGAAAGAAATAGTCTCTTTAGGGAGACTTGAATGTAGGTTTCATTAGGTAGCCAAATGACTAGGGGAAGTTAAAATGTCAAACGTTGGTTGAGTGGCTAAACAGCTGAAAATAGCCCTCGAAACTTTACAATGTACCTGTAATCTATGTAAGAATAATAAAATACCAAATTTATGGCAGTTTTGCCACACCCTGTAGGTACTAGTTACTATGAAATAGGAAGTAATTGATCAATTTTCTTTCAGGATCCTGGAATACCATATAACTATACAAATTATTACCCCTATGATACTGGTGTAGCTGATGATGTATTTATCAAGTGGCCAAACAACACTGGACCACTAGATTCTAGACCAGGTCCAGACTCCGACATCTTACTGGGATATGTATGCTATTTATTTTTAACTTTTCTTTCGGGCATTTGTGATCACCATTTATTTTTCTTGTAAAACTAGGTCATCCTGGGTTTTTTTAACAACAGAGATATAAGATTTTTTATTATTTTGTTGGGTTATGTGTGGGCATTGCTCTCACATTATAAAATTTGAAAGATAAAGTTTTGTTGCATCAAAGGTAAGGATGGTTGGTCAAGCTCTAAAAAGATAATGGAAAACATTGACTGAGAAAGTATCACTCAAAATAACCAGCTGAGCTCAGAAAATAGAAATAAATGAGTCTTAAAGACACCCTAGTCCTATAACTGTTCTGATATGTATGGGTTACTGGTTCTCTTTAAACTTTGTGTTCACTTTCATGCTGATATAGAGAGTCATGCAGGTTTTTTGTGGCTTAGTAGTTTGGGAATCAGATGTTGTCTTCTGGCCCCATGTTCACAATGGATCAACTGATCTGGATCAAATTTGATCCTGAAAATAGTTGTCCATGTTTTGGAAGTTTTTGGTAACTTTCAGCAATTTCAACTTGCAGCCATGTAGAGAATATCTAATTTATTTCAAATTGACATGTTCAAACTATTCAGACCATTATTTTTCTGTTGCAGAAGTGATTTTTTGTAGTTGAGACTCAAACTGATCCTCAAAAACGAGGATCAAGTATTAAAACAAGGATCAAGTCAGTATCTTTATAACTGACAATAAAAACGTATTTTAATGTCTTTAAAATTGAAGGATGTTTTTTTCTGTACCCACATGTATAAAAATACCAAGCCTAAGCTTAACATAGCTACTGAATTTCTAAGGATATATATTTGATCTTGATCCTGATCCTGGTAGCTAATTCGTTGTGAACTTGGGGCCTGAGTTGAATGTAGAAGGTTTAAAACTTATAACTGAGATTTGATCTGATATGTCCTGTTGGTGCAAACTAGGTATTAATTCATGGTTACCATGGTAACCAAATGACTTGCCTGATACCCAACTTTGGTGGATAACAATTGTAAGGTGTTGTATTTAAAAAAGCCCATTTGCCCGGCGCTTTCAATATGGCTGAATCCAATAAATTAATAAAATTGATGAACACTTTTAAACAATCAGAGACCAGCTAAAATTCAGCCATAGTGAGATTTGATAAGCTGTTGCTCTTTCTTTAAGCAATGATGTTTTTAGGGTTTTGAAATGAATTTCTTTATAATCATTATGTACGACGATAAAACTTGTAGGTTTGGCCTAAACGAAAGACTGCGTTCCCAGATTTTCTGAACAGTCGAACACGAGAATGGTGGATTGACAATATTGCCAGATATCATCCAGAATTGAACTTTGATGGTTTATGGATTGTAAGTATATACCTAGATAGTGTTTCTATGACTTCTCATATCTTCCATATAATGTATAATGGTGGTGACATATTGATGTTGTTCTGGCTGTCTGGATGAATGCATATTACAAAGTTTATTTGGACTTGTTTTCCTTAACTATTGGTAAGATTTCAATCAAACTTACTGTAAAATCATTTAATTTCCATGGAACAAAATTTTGTGGTTTTTGTAAAAATTACCATTTCAATGGGACTTTAATTGAATTTCGTGGATTTGAGTTTCAGGGTCAAACTCATTGTTCAATGGGATTTGATTTCTTGGTTAAAGGTGAACCACAAAATCCACGAAAATTTATCCCCCATGAAAATTAATGATATTATAGTACTCGAATACTTGGTATCAAGCCTATTTGTGCATATTGTCAGAAAGTTTAGGGTGGACGATGTTTGCTAGAGTTATTGCACTTTGTTGAAGACATAAATTTTTATGTTGAATCATTTCTAGTTTCTGTAAACCCTATTAATATGCTCAGGAATTGTACATGAAGCATAGCTTCAATGAGTTTGCATCTATGATATATACGAGGTAGAACAACTAGGTACACTAGCCGATATCTGACACTTTGTGTAAGGTGTGTTTTCCTGTAGGTACAAACAAATCTGGCCTAGTAAGTCTGATTTTGTATTCATATGCAAACACAACTGACCCCACAACTCTATCGTCCAGGTATTAATATCCAAGTGGCACTAGGATAAAAACGGTAAAAATCTTTTTGTATAGCTTGGCCAAGTTGACACGAGCCTGACCTTTTGATTAGCATAATTTAACAGTTGATATATTGCCTAAGTTTATAACACCGAGTGTATGTTTTCATAATCAGGGAGTATCACGAAGAAGCTCGAGATGTAATACAAACACAAAATTGAAATATCGATATCGCACGATTTGCTTGTGGAAATTGATATATTCAAAGCAAGTACCTTGTAATATATGCTTGCATAAAGGTCAGGTTCAGGTCAAAATAGCCAAGCTATACCTTCAGATTAGTGGAGATCTTGAGTATTTTGCATCAAACTATTTTGTTTGTTATTGTGTTTAAATAACATGTTTTTGTTCCAACAGGATATGAATGAACCGGCCAACTTTGATACAAATGGCGTCAAACCATGGAATTATCCAGAGAGTTTACCAGACTGGTCACTGAAATGTTTACTGGACAATAATACATGGGACAATCCACCTTATACACCAAGTAAATCGCCGTCTATTACTGACAAATAATTTAAATTGATTGATCACTTCCTTGATGTCCATTTGATGACTTAGTGATTAAAGCACTTACCTTTTTAACAGAATATAGCGTGTTCAAATCCAGGAAATGTCATAACTATTTCATTAAAAATGGTAAAGGGGTGGTACTTGTTATTCAATATTGATCTTATTTAATTGGAGAGTAAGGATAGCCAATCATTTTACTTGTTACTGATGAAGACATTTTGCTTGTTACTGATGAAGACATTTTGCTTGTTACTGATGAAGACATTTTGCTTATTACTGATGAAGACATTTTGCTTGTTACTGATGAAGACATTTTGCTTGTTACTGATGAAGACATTTTGCTTGTTACTGATAAAGACATTTTGCTTGTTACTGATGAAGACATTTTGCTTGTTACTGATGAAGAGTTTTATATGATGTGATCTGATCAGTAATTATTTAAACCTTTTGGTCAAGGATAACCCATAAGAGTGCATTTGCTGTGCATAAGTCAAATAAGATCAATATTGGATACTACCACTGATATGGCATATTCATAATTGGTATATCTCCTTTATTAATTAGGCCACATACCGCATAGCTGGTTGTTTCTGCGGGTGTCATATTTTGTGATTTTGCCCCAAAAATGGGTGTGTTTATTTCTGCTGGTTTAAATTTCTGCTGATTCGCAAAATGGCAAAAGTAAATTACTACGGTTTGCTAAATGGTAAGAATGACATACACCAGTTTCATTAGCAGTCTGATCCGTGTACATTGTAATAAATTATTACAGTCCAAACTGTGGATCGCATTATATCATAATTATCAGGGTACATGTACAGACAATGCTTGCTTAAATTATAAACAACTAGACAAACTGCAATAAACGATGCAATATCAGAATACATACCCCTTGATTATTACTTTTATATAGTGGCGATAATATTTTGCGTGAACATTTTCTACGGATGATAAAATTCTGCGTAGATTTAATTCTGCAAATTGATCTTGGACCGCAGAAAGGCAGAAATTTCCACCCCGCAGAAATAACTAGCTATACGGTATGAGGATAGTTCATAAAATGGTTTACTGGTCCTGTGATGGGAGAGTGTGACTGGGTAGTCTCTGAATGATTGAAATACTGTCAGTGGGACTCAAAAATAAAATTGTATTGATGAACTAAATCTACATCACACTGAGTCATCACAAGCCTAAGAAATTGTGTCACAAACCACGGGTTTTACTTCCCCAGTTTTTCATCCATTCCATATAGTATATATATTTGACAGGTGTTGGGTTGGATTCCATTGTCAATATCAAAACAATGTGACAGATGGCTTCCAACCCGGAACGCCACATCGTGGAAAGTACTTGATATTATAACTTAAACACAACAAAAGGTATATATTTTTATTGTTTTGTGTGGGAAAGGCATAGTTAGATCCGACCAAAACCATGTTCTGCCCCGTTTATGGGTATATTCATGTAGGGGCGGACTGAGGCGTTTCAAACCTGTTCTTTTATGTAATGAATGAGTAAAAACTTGGGGATGTTAAACTCGTTTTTGGGGATATAATGTCTTAGGCCTGTGGATTCATCAACCAAACAAAGTACATAGAAAGGAGTTTTCCTTTTCTTGTTTTATATTAGCACTTGGACTTCCGATCAGATAACATTATGGAAATTGAATTTGATAGTTTTTAATTTTGTGGATATCGATATTGGATGTTTTGGTCATGTTACACAGGTATAATCGATGGTGTGTTGTCAAGTAAGACGTTATGTATGCAAGCTTTACAAGCAGACGGAAAGTATCGACATTATGATGTACACAACCTATATGGATGGAGTGAAGCTGAGCCCACATTGGCGTATGTATTTATTGAACTTAGCAGCAGGTGTTAAGTGCTGTGTGACGGCTGTAAAAAGTCGCCCCGTACTTCACTTCAGTGTAGTTATCACTTATTATTACCTCCCTTTATGGCTAATCATGCACGAAATTCGAAGTCTGCAGTGTGTCATTTATTGCGGAGTGAGCAAATAAGGCTCGCTTGAAGCATCCATTTTTGGGGATGTGGATGGCTTGTACTATGTCTGACTCTTGCGTGTGTCTAGGCACTGCCGTTGTAGCTGTGTGGCTTTGGTTTATGCCCTACTATTTAATATATAGTGCACTTTTGAAGAAATAGGATTGGGCAACATCCTTACCATATATAAGCCTAGGCCTCACTGAGGAAATCCTCATCAATAACGAAGAATTAAAATTCAATGTGTGCATTAAAATATCGCAATGTACTTTTGATGCCAATAAATGTCCCATGACTACCCCTAGAGCTGTTATGTTTCAGTTAATTTGTGCTCTATGATTAAAAAAATGGGGACAATTTGCACGATAATAAAATATGCTTGATGATTTTTGGTAGCCAATCCCTTAATGAAATAGTATGCTATGAAAAGCGGTTCATGGCAGAACGAAGAAGTTGATATATTGCCTAGAGGATATTAGAGGCAGTATTATTGTAGTTGTCTGTTGGGTAGATGCTCTATAAAGTGCAAAACTTTTCGTCAGGATCTTGGCTTTTATAGAATTTTGATTCCTCAATACCTTTTAACTCAATTTTAATGGTAAATTATAATCACATGGTCCAATGGATTAACTTGAAAACCTTTGCCAAGCAACCTTAGACGAACAATCAGGCGAGCAATCTCTGCTCTGGCGTAATGTCAATTGTTTAGGCTGATATGTGTTATTAAGAGATGGTTATGTATGACATTTCAATGGTTTCTATAACAGTGGAGTGAGGAATGCTACCAACAAGAGAGGACTGGTGATATCACGATCAACATATCCATCAGCTGGACGTTACACAGCATCATGGTTGGGAGATAATGATAGTTTCTGGAGAAATCTACATGACTCAATCATTGGTAGGTATCTGGGCTGGTATTTATTATCCACCTAAACTAAAGTGAAAACATAGAATATTTTTAAAATCTCAAATTTTCCTTATAAAAGTGTATCAGCTAATCAGGAAATCTAATATTAGCAAATAGTTACATTGTTTAGAATTTATGGTAAAGAGCTACTGTAATCATACAGATAATGTGGGCTATTATTTCATTTCTTGTGCAATATCGGTAACTCAATATTTTAACTTAAAAAGTCAGAGTATTTAAGTTTTCACTGTCACATTGAATTAACTTTAATTGATAATCTTTATTACCGGTAAATCGTGTTTCGGGTTTATCCTGTTATTATTTTGTATCATAAGGCAGTTGGTTGACCTAACCAGTGCTCTTGTGTAAAGTAGAAGTCCTAACCTATATGGACAAACTTTTTCCAACAATTTAAAGTGCAGCAATGATGACTTTGTATGTAAAATTTTACTACAAATGAACAAGGAAGAGCTTTGGCTTAATCCAGATTTAACACAGATCATGCACTGTTTACCACCTGACATGAGATGACCTGGTTTGATACCCAGAGGTAGTCTCTCATGTAATCATGCTTTGTAAAAGAATCAGGCAGTCTATATAGAATGATCTAGCTCAATAAGATTCCTTGTATCACACCACAGTCTCTCGTCCATCTAATTTGGCGGTCTTTAGCTAATCAGGCAAGACATAAACTAAATGACCATGAATTGTACTTTTTGACTGCCTCAGTCAAACATGCATGAACAAATACAGAAATGATATGCTGATATTGTATTAACAAAATTTCATTGATTTCAGGAATTATTGAATACAATCTGTTTGGCATTCCAATGGTAAGTAACTACTTCATATCAATTGTATCAAATTGTTTCAGTTGTATGCCTTCATTGTATGTAAAGGGTGTATCGGGTTAAGTCTATCTCTGAGTACATCTGTGAATGGAATATAATCAACTTAGCAGGTACTGACTTTTAATTGGTCCTAGACCCTTCTCTTCTTACATCCTAACACTTTTCTGTTTAGAGATGAAGCTAGAATATATACCCGTCTCATGTGCAGCTTTTTGGGACAAAATTTAAGTATGATTTCCCTTTACAATTCAATTCTGTATTAGAATTGTCTCCCTTCAATACTAAATAATGTATTTTGATTGATAACTCACTATTATCAAACTTGACCAGGAGGTTGGTCATAACCAGTGGATTGATTTGGTGCACAAAGGCACTCTTTGCAGTTTTGACCATTAATTAAAAAGTATGCAATTATCTTACTTATCACATAAGGTCGAGTTATGAAAATAAATATGTTGGCGAATAAGACCGATTTACTCTCAAACCATATTTTGACCTGTGGCACCTGAGATGTTTTCATCAATTTAATTACTTGAACCTTGTTTTCTTCATTGTACAGATTGGTGCAGATATTTGTGGATTCTTTGCTGAAACAACAGAAGAATTGTGTCAAAGATGGATGCAGCTTGGTGCCTTCTATACATTTAGTCGAAACCATAATGGTCTTAATATGAAGGTAGGAGTTAAACTGTGGGACTATGTGTAACATAACTTATTCAGTAACAGCCTTAAGTAAATAAGTATTACTTAGTACATGTGTATTATTAAGTATGCCCCTTTTCGACTTAGAAAAAATGTTAAAGTTTACATACCACCTCAAATATTTTCAAGTCCATCGACATATTGGTTTGAAACTTGGCCCACTTGTTCACCATCATGACTATAATTCGTTACCCAAGAGGAGGTAGCCCTATCAAGCATTTTGACCAAATTATGCCCCTGTTGACTTAGAAAATAGAAATAAATTTTACACTATCAAAGGATATGACTGAGAATAATGGAGCACGCTGTCCGGTGACAGCTCTTGTTAAATGATTATTCCTATTTTGAATTAGCATAAACTTTAATGATATTCATTTATTAATATCAAATCTATATTTATTTAGAATCAAGATCCTGGTGTGTTTGGTAAAGATGTGATTGCCTCGTCTAAACGTGCCATGGAAATACGATACAGTTTGTTACCATTCTTGTACACACAATTCTATAGAGTACATACACAAGGTGGCACTGTGATTCGATCTATGATGCATGGGTAGGAACACTATTATATTAATTATTGTTCCCCTCACTTATTTATAATCCATGCATGTATTCGACCAAGACAGTCGTAAGTGCATGGTCATTTAGTTTTCCCCTTCGACCAAGACAGTCGTAAGTGCATGGTCATTTAGTTTTCCCCTTCGACCAAGACAGTCGTAAGTGCATGGTCATTTAGTTTCCCCCTTCGACCAAGACAGTCGTAAGTGCATGGTCATTTAGTTTTCCCCTTCGACCAAGACAGTCGTAAGTGCATGGTCATTTAGTTTCCCCCTTCGACCAAGACAGTCATAAGTGCATGGTCATTTAGTTTTATCCGTCGACCAAGACAGTCATAAGTGCATGGTCATTTAGTTTTCCCCTTCGACCAAGACAGTCATAAGTGTATGGTCATTTAGTTTTCCTCTTCCAGATTGACCACCCACTTTGACTTACCGGTGTTTATGGGTGCCGGTGGAAGTACATAGAATGCATATCCTGGAACCACCTAGCCTGGTATCCCAATAGTCTGTTACCTGTTGGTTTATTGTGACTGTTTAATAGATATTAGGTGGAACACTTCTTTACCTCATACTGTAAAATCATTCAATTTTGATGGGACAAAATGTCTTGGTTTTGGTAAAGAAGACCATTTCATTGGGACATTCATTTGTGGATTTTGCATTTCTGTATCAAATACAAGGGTAACAATTATTTTTCGATGGGATTTGATTTCCTGATTGAAGGTGAACCATGAAATCCACAAAATTTAATCCTCCTCGAAATTTAATGATTTTACAATATGTTCATGCTCTACAGTGAGGAGGCATGTGCAGTTTCGGGGAAGAGGACTGGGCATCCTGACCCCGTAGAATTTTGGCAAAAATGTGGTTATAGTGTGCGTATAATAAAAACATTTATGAGGGTTTTGGGGTCGGATCAGGGCAGCTCTCCAATAAAATAGCTGGTCTGACCCCTTCCTGAAAAACATTAGCTGGATCTGCACATTGGAGGATTTGATAGGGAACATGATGCCTACAGTCCCAACATTCAGCCATTACTACCAGGTTAAATGATTGTCAGTAAGCAGCCAAACAGTTAGACTAATACTGTGTTACAGTAGAAACTTCTGAATCCAAAATCCTCTCTAATCCGAAGATTTTGGGTAGTCTGGAGGGAATTTGGATTAGGGAGTTGACATGAATTTATAAGCCTTAGTAACTTGTTCCATGTATGATGTACCGGTAAAGAAGTCATTCTGCTATACAGGTTCCCTATGGACCAGAGAACTTGGGATCTGGATACACAGTTTATGTGGGCTGATGCTTTGTTGATAGCTCCAGTTGTTGAAAAGGTAAAATACATTACTCAAAAATGAATTGTTTTGACAGTTGTTTATCATTTTTCCAGGGACAAATGGTTAGGTTTAGCGATGTGGTAGTATTGTATTGGTGAATTTCTCCCTCATTTTCTTTAGTATAAATTTTGGCCTACAAAGAACTCTACTTAAGGAAACAAACAAATCGCTTATATTTTCCCCATGCCAAACGTCGAAGATAAGACTCTTGCATGTTTCTTTAGTTTTACTGGCCGAGCGTAGCCTTAATTTGCCAGTCGGCTTTCTGCTGAAATATGGCAGGCATATATATGTGTGCATCCACTCGGATTTGAACCTGAGTCCCTAGATTAGATGGCAAGCATACTAATTACTGCGCTATGAAGGCACAATATATTGTTTATGATTAGATCATCACAAGTCATACATTTATACTTTGTAACAATGAAAGACCAATGTAACAACAATTATAATTCTGTAGAAAGCCAGATTTAGATACTCATGGTTGAAATGTGGTTTATTTGAATATATAGAATTTTAATCTAAATATCAAGTTTGTTTTTGTGTGACCCCTCCATCCGCCTTTTGTTATTATACTGTTGTATATAGTTTAAAGACTGTGTACTTTGTTGTGTCCAACTTTATGTTATAGTGTGGACTTAGTTATGTCCAACTTTGGACTTTGTTTTGTCCAACTTTATGTTATAGTTTAAACACATTATTTTGATGTTTTTCCAAATAAATTGTCTGACGTTTGTCAGACATGTTCAATCATACCATGTGTTTGTCACTTCACTATACCATAAATGAACTGCATTGACAGGGGACACAAATATAAACCACTATATATGCATGTGATTCTTATTTCATGTGTTCCATATTTTACTCATTCTAGGGCCACGTACACAAGGATGTATATTTCCCTGATGCAAGATGGTTTGACTATTACACTGTAAGTAATAATGCTACATAATCACTTACAAACATACTGTTTCAGTTGACACAAGAACCCCTGATATTTTCAAATGTCACATTTGGCCTCCTTTTTTTTAAAGTTTAATTATGCGTTTGGCTAAGATGGGTCAGGTAAAGTCAGCATAAAATATTAAAATTTAACCCTGAAACTCCTTTTGTACTTTTGCTTGTAAAGAGTTTGTTATGTAATACATAAGTTAGGAAGAAATGCCATCAAGAATGCCATCATTTAGACAGCATTTCTTGATCAAAATATATATTTTGTATCCTCCCAGTGCACAATCATGTGTCTTATTTCGTTATCAGATTTTGGGGTGTTAATTTTGTTGTTGTAAATTTTTGTTAATTGCCACCTGATGCAAGTTCTTATGTCAATGCGTACCATGGCACGGTTGATAAAAATGTCTCTGTATAAAGTTTTCCGTAGTTTACTGTTAGCCTTGAACCTCATGCAGCCAGTGTATCAAACGAAATTGACAAAATAAATATAAATCACTAACTCCTCGACACATATTTGGTTGGAAACTGCTAAAATGACCTTTAATCTTTAATAAAACTGCAAAATCACATCAAATGACCTTTGGAATCGGAAAAAACAAATGTAAACAAACACCATGTAAAATTTCAGGAAAGGGAAATAACCCCATCTATCCGGTGCAACAATAACTTTTTCCAAGTAAATTTGGTCCAGTTTGTTGACAAGTTGATTTTTTCCCGCCAAAAGTTGCACACGACCCTTTTTATCAATGGATGACGTCATAGCTGTCAAAATTATGTTCGATAAATAAACAAGCGAGCATTGAATACATGCATATCAAACATTGCCGATTAAATAAGGATTTGCTCGTAGTGAAGGCATGGTGTAAGTTTTTGTTGTGATTTCATTCAGAAATTGGTCCATTTCGTATTTATTTATTTAATTTACTCGTCAGTTATTGTAAACAATCCTGCAGGCAATGTCACGAGAAAAAGAATCTACAATATCATGAGAAAATTCATACACCGGTACCGTGGATACACCGGCTTCATGGGGTTTCACTATACTGATTATCTGGGTAGTCAAACTGCTTTGGTTTGTCCAGTTAACTATGCTTATTTCTGGTCTTGACCATGAGGACCTTAATAAATGTCTGACAATTTCTTTCTTTATTAAACTATCATGATATCACTGGGATTTGTTTCTAATTTCATATGCTCCACAGGGAGAAGAGATGTCGAAGCAAAGAATGGTTACAGTATCGGCTCCGAGAGATCATATACCCCTATACCTGAGAGGTGGTAGCATCATACCTACACAGGATCCAGCAAATAATACTGTCTACAGGTACAATCAATGTACACTTCTCTCCAAAAGTTCCTTCACACTCCTAAATTATATGATTTTTGCACTCCTAAATTATATGATTTTTGCACTCCTAAATTATATGATTTTTGCACTCCTAAATTATATGATTTTTGCACTCCTAAATTATATGATTTTTGCACTCCTAAATTATATGATTTTTGCACTCCTAAATTATATGATTTTTGCACTCCTAAATTATATGATTTTTGCACTCCTAAATTATATGATTTTCTGCATTTGACAAACACCAGTGTAAAATTCAGAAGTTTCATTGCAGATCAATACTGATCTAGTGTCAATGAAATAAGAAAATGATCAAATGCAATCATGCCATTACTCTGGTGTTTGTCAATGTAAGTAAATTGTATAATTTTAGGAATGAGGAGAAGGAACTGTTGGAGGGCAGTGTATTGTATGACCTCTGTAGAGCAACACCCTTTGAGAGCTGCAAATATTGGTCGCTACACAGAGGTTGTTGCTCAACAGAGGTTGAATATATGCTAAACATCAGTTTAGGGAAATTTTGAAGGTGTTTTTATAGAGAGGTTGTTGCTTAACAGAGAGCTGTTCTGGAGAGATTGTACTATACTTATATAAACTTATTTCAGATTAAGTTTTGTTTTATCACCCATTGACAACATATGGTCATGTAGCATGTATTTATGTATAAAGAAAAAGGACAAAACAAACCGTGTAAAGAAGGATAATTATATCTGGATAAGAAATTGAGAGCAACCTATATGGTATTATCTAACAATTTACATAGTGTACTCATAACAATAACTGTTTGTACAGTCCACTCAGTTTCAGAACAGCCCAGAGGTGGTCTCTATTCATTCGTTGAATATAATAAAGATGGTTTAATAAGAGACAAAATTTATCGTTTTTCAAGTGTCTGTCTCTTGTGTGGGTGGTTAGATGCTGCTGTATGACTTCAATTGTCTGTATAACTTGGCTAATTTGACATGAGTCTGAGCGATTGATTAGCATCATTTATCAGTCGATATATTGTCTACGTTTGCAACACCGATTGTATGTTTTCATAATCGGGAAGTATCACAAAGACACTTGAGATGTAATACAAACATAAATTTGAAATACCGATATTGCACGATTTGCTTGCGGAAATTGATATATTCAAAGCAGGAACCTTGTAATATATTCTTGCATAAAGGTTAGATTCAGGTCAAAATAGCCAAGCTATACTTGTACAGTATTCATAATAAAATTTTGATTCTGGTCGGTAGTGGTCTTTGTATACAGGTAGCCGCCATATATATAGATGTATATTTGATACAGAATCAGCTGTTGGAGTGTACATTTTGTCATGAATTAACAATGCAAAATATTCATTATTTGTAACCAGGGTTTGTCTTCTTATTTCAGTCGTAAAAATCCATTGGGTATATTGATTGTTCCTGATGAGAATGGACAAGCCAGTGGTCAGCTGTTCTGGGATGATGGGGATAGTATAGGTTAGTACTACTGTAAAATCACTAAAAATTGTGAGAGATTAAATTTTGTTGTTCACTTTCAACCATGAAATCAAATCCCATCGACCAATAATTTTGACCCTTGTAAGCATTACCTGATATTCATAATCCACAAACTAACATCCCATTTCAAAATGGTTGTTTTTACCTGTATATGGATCTCTGATTGCATAGCCACAACTGTTCTATATTTTGTATAAGACATCGAACAACCTGGTATTACTGTGAGAGTGAAATTAACATTATGTTTAATTTTCTGTATTTTATTTCAGAAACCATTGAGAATGGGCAATATTTCTTAGGCAGTTTCAGTTATGCAAACGTAAGTGCAAAATCATTGTTGTACTTCCAGATGTGATGTGTTTGTTGGTAATATACTTTCAGCCTGTGGGCCCATTTGTAGACTAAATTAATATGCGCTATTTTTCCCTTTCCACTAACAGATTTCGATGAAACCTCTAAAGATTTATGAGTGCCAAGCCTAGTTGTGTATTCTATATTGTGGGGAGCGGTGGCCTAGAGGTAGGACGCGTGCTTCGGGATCGAGAGGTCCCGGGTTTGATCCCCTCTGGACCACTGGTTAATTTCTCTGAGCAAGACCCACATGCTCCACTCCACCATGGTTTAAAATGGTACCTGTGAGGGCAGTGTCTATTCCTGGGCGCCGCAGATCGATGTTGGCTGCCATACCACAGGAGAAAAATAGTCTCCCCAGGGAGACACGAGTGTAGGTTTCCATAGGTAGTCCAATGACCAGGGGAAGTTGAAATGTCAAAGGGTGCTTGAGCGGCCTAACAGCTGAAAAGAGCCCTAGAAAATTGGTAACTTTTTTATAGGTTGAATGTTATACTTAAATGTACTAGTATTTGAACACAGTCATTACATTTTGAGTCCCAAAATCTGTTTCCATTTCTTTGTAAATATATGTGAAAATTCGATAAAACTTCACTAGATTTTCTGAAATTAACCTTAGACTTTGTTAGGGCAATATCTATATTCTTGATATGTTTTACAGTTCACCATGTTTCAATTTCAGAATACACTAACTTTTACACCAGACAAGACTCACTCTGTTGTCAATAATTTGAAATTCGAGAATATTTGGGTTTATGGAGCTTCTGATAGACAAGTTGGTTTAAGATATTATGAATATTATTCAGAGACAAAGGTAAGTCTATAAAAGAACATATAAAATGTATACTAAGAAGTTTATTGATATGGAAAACTTCTCATAGCTTAAGTTATGTTTTGTATGAAGCAGCAGATATGTCTATGAAGTGCCTTAAATAACATAAGAATTGTCACTGAATATTAACCTAACCCCCCACCACCACCCCAGTTAGTACTAGTTGATGATTAATTCCAGCATATTTGAAATGTCAAATATTCTCTATCTCTACGATTATAGCAATATTTTACCCTAACAAAGTCAGAACCTGTAACAAGGCTTCAGCATATTTATGGCCCTTGTTCATGACTCTTTATTTTATTTCAGTTGCTGCACATTAAACAACAAAACCTTGGTTTAGATGCACAGTTTGTCATTCGGATTGCATGATCCTGTTCAAGCATGCAATAGGATCACAATATTCATACATTCTATTTTAAATTTATAGTGTAATGAAGGATGCACCAATTTTATTATTATGGCTTGTGAGACTGGTAATTGTCTATCATTATAAACAGATTTATAGTTCATAGATACTTTTAGTGTTTATCAGGCACAATCTAACAATTGTTCAAGTGTTCCTGTATTTGTAGTATGTGAAACTTAAAGATTTTAGTTCTGACAGTCATCTACCCAATTTTCTTAGTAACAAGAACCATAGGCAAACTAGTTATCTGACTTGTTAGGCTATTATATTATATGCTGGTTCTCTTCTGAAACCTGGCTCATAGTTTGCTTGGATTAACTGGTATTAGAACACCTGATTAAATTCAGAGCAAGTAAAAGATATGAAATTGTTTTTTATGTATAATTAGAATTATTGAAATTTTGAACTGTGTGTTAAGTGCTCAGCCTTATATATGCAGATCTCCGTTGTGGTTCGTTGTGGTCAAACATGTTTGAATTCAGTGCGAGTCACAATACAAAATCGTTCATGTATACTAAGAATAATTTTTAATGGGTGCTAAGCAATACATATCGACGGTGCCAAACCAAAACCCTGTAACTCAATTTTGGCGCGAAAACATATTTTTGCAGCATCGGCATCTGCTAGATGTTCCGCGCATTTCTGTCTTGTAGCCATTTAAATAGCCAATCCCGTTACTTAGATGGCGACAAGACAGAAATGCGCGGGACGTCTAGCAGATGCTGCAAAAAAAGTTTTCGCACCAAAATTGAGTTACGGGGTTTTGGTTTGGCACCGTTGATATGTTGATCTGTGAATTTTTGGTCCAAATTTGTTTTAAAATATATTTTTGTACTTCATATCATACATATTGCAATATATATTTTGTGTCAATGTTTGCATTTTTTTGCAACTCTAACGAACTTAAGGTTGTGCTGAACATAATATAATTGGGCTATGATTAAGCATGTTTACCAAGTATGGTGGCTAGAAGTAGTTATAACATTGCTTGTTAATCAATATGTTACTTGTAAGGAATAAGTTTGGAAAGATGTGACTGTAGAATAACTTTATGTTTGTACTTTTATAATAAACTTGAAGGAACTATAATTATGAGAAATGTGTTGTTTTAATTGCCATAGTGAGTGGCGTTGATCTTCCAAGCAAGCCATTCAACAGAACATTATACACACTACATACACAGTATGTACATATCGCATATCGACGGTGCCGAATCAAAACCCTGTAACTCAATTTTGGCGTGAAAACTTTTTTTGAAGCATCCGCATCTGCTAGACGTCCCGCGCATTTCTGTCTCGTCGCCATATAAGTAACGCGATTGGCTATTTTTAAAAATGGCGACAAGACAGAAATGCGCGCGCCAAAATTGAGTTACGGGGTTTTGGTTCGGCACCGTCGATATATGACATTGTAACAAATAAGGGGTGTCAATAGGGCCAAATTAAAAATCAGGAAAATTGTATGAGGTGAACATTTTTATCAAACAAAAGTCCTTCAATGACATTATTTCCATATTTAACTTCATTTGTATTGTATGAAAGAAATCCTTCATTCACATTAAATCTACCATAACTTTGCCATGTCTTGAGATATTGTCATCAAACGACTTTTATTTGGGTGAAAGTCATTACTTTTTCAGGAATGATAAATCGAGAATTCAGGTCAAATCAGAAATATTGATACCCATGAACAAATCAAACATGGCTTTTAGGTTCATATTAATCTCTTGTTAACCCTGCTCAGCTCAGTTGGTAGAGCACGAGACTTCTGATCTCGGGGTCGTGGGTTCAAATCTCTGGCTGACCCAACTAAACTTTACAAATAGTCAATCTGATGAGACTTTAAACCTAGGTCCCATGAATGGGTGTTATACACCAGGCATCTTCATGAGGTGTGTGAAAAGCAGTAGAGATATTATATATCGCTGGCTTAGAATGAGAAGGTTGTAACAACGATATTTTGAGAAAACGAGAAAATACTTTACGATAATTACTCTTTACACATGGTAAAACAAGCGGTTTAAACTTAGTATTGGTCAACATGACAAGTTCCGATTTTTATGAAAATGGGCTCATAAGAAGCGCCTTGTGATAATAACTTTAAATATGTATGAATCTTAAAAGGTTGTAAGTAGTATTTATGACCTTCTCATTTTAAGCCAGCGATATATCTAGAGATCCTAATGTTGAAACAAAATAATCACAGAAACACTATTTTCTTATGCGATTTATTACAAATTCTATTACATTTTTCAATCAGAATCCTTAACAAAAAATCAAGCTCTCAAAACATAAACAGAAATTGAAAGCGAGGGCTTTGTACAAACACATAATAGAGGCCTGTTGCATGGACAGACACAGATCTTCAATAAGTTCAATCAAGCAAACATCACACACATCTAGAATGGTAATAAAGAGATAATACTAGTGCCATGTGGTTTTATATATTCAAATAATGCAATTCAAACAGGAGTTCTACAATTCCTGATCAAAAGTGTTCTGTCAATATCATTTGAATAAAAAAACTTGGGACAGTTCAGACGGAATTTAGCCCTGTCGTAACACAGACCAGAGTTACAGATTATTGCTCCATTTGCTTTTAAAAATACAGAGTTTAAGATTTGAAGACTCGACTGGCGATACCATGTCATTTTCATGACTAAGAATCATGGAGTGGTAGAACCCCTGTTGGAAAAGGAAAATGTAAAATCTATCGAAGTTTGAGATGACTCATTTTGTTACCCGAGAGGTCAAATCATGCAGGATCGGTGAACATCTATGAAAGATACACAATGTTAGAAAAATCGGATGAAATAAATGAAATATAGATGGACGAAAGGAACATCCATATAGTTTCCCATTCTATTAATAATGGCACATATGCAATACATTATAATGAGAAGAAATGGCATAGTTTACAGTAGGGATGGCAACGAGTACTAAAATCGGTACTCGAGTACTCGGTCATTCTTCCGATCGAGTACTCGGGTACTCGGAAAACCATTAATGTCCATGATATTTGGGAAATAGCAATTTTGTACTGCAAACGTGCGTGTTCGACTTCGAATAAAACAACGCGTTTGCCTGTATGTTCTGTTCAGTTGTTGATCAAATCTGGATCGGTAGAAGAACTATGAAACAACGTATAAAACAAAAAAAACCCAATAAAGTGTAAAATCAATAGAACTTTTAATCAATAACGCTAGAAAATCAAATAATTACAAATAAACAACGAAGGGGGGGGGGGCTACTCTTATCAACCGGTGACATAATATGTACAAAGCGTGACCAATTTACAGAGTAATCGTTCGTTCATATACGCGCGAGAACGATTAAAATTTAAAGTACTTTTGTTATTTCTTAATCGATTGTCACCCCCAATAAACAATAACTGCCAATTAAAAATTGATAACAATTGCTCAAGTTGATGTCAACGAAAGAACCCCTAGCTACGTGTCATAAACTAACTAACAGACGATGTGACAGGTCTGTGTTTTGATTACGCTTGCAATTAGCGACCTTGTGGCGGCGATTAAGGATTGATGACACATTGTTAGTTGTAACTTTAGTTGACCAAGTAACACTTTGACACCTTCTGCAATACTCAGGATTAACCTTTTTTTCGAGTACTCGAATACTGATTTTACTATTCGATAATCGGACGTTTGAACGAGTACTCGAGTACTCGGGTACTCGTTGCCATCCCTAGTTTACAGCAATCATACTCAACATTTCAATAAATCGAGAACAAATATAGACATAAAGTTAGGCTACCATCGACACATGGTACGTAGAATTTAAATATGACATTTAAATGCAATACAAATTACAAAATCAATGGAATATGAGATAGCTTCTATATTCATGCATTTTAAAACTACTGAAATATGTTGTGAGCTTGGTGCAAAACTATGGTAACTACATCAATTTTTAGAGGCATGTACCATAGTTTTGCCCTGAACCCTCGATTTGGTCAGTCACAACTGAACCTAAGGGTGGTATAAATTGGTAACAATCCAAAAGTTAATATGAAAATCTAATCACACATAACCCAACACTTCAAATCATGCAGCAGACGTCATCATTTAATACATGTATGAACACAAATACACACTGCATAACTAGTAATACATTGTCCGGGACAGATTTTTTTCTCTAAACTAGTGAAAAAACTTATAACCACCTTTTCAGTACATAATTATGCTGCTTTTTAGGAAATCTTCAAAGTAGTACAACTTCAGACGTACAGAAAGCAATGAATGGTTTTTTTTATTCAGAAAACTGAATCTTGCTTTTATTGAATAAAGATGATACTTTTCAGCAATAAAATTCTAAAATAATCATAATGTAAATTTAGCATAAACTGGACATAAAAAATTAAGAATTAACATCGTGAATTGATCATATATGTGTGTATTCTTCTTCGATAATTATATGGAATTATTAAGAAAATTTCATTAAGCATGCACTATATCATCTAAATTGATATAACAATGTACAGTCTAGCAAGGTAAGGTGGGGTCGAAGCTGCTTGTAGCAATAATATATATTACTTTGTTTGAAAAATAATAAATACTGTGGAATGTCGTAACAAGGAACAAAAACATGAATAAATAATTGAGCTAATCATCTTTACTTCCAGATGAATTTGTAGTGATCACAAAATGAACAAGTAGAACTATCACTGAAAGTGACAATATATATATCAATATACCGCCCTGCCCTTTTACATTTATGTCACCACTTGCGTATCAAAGGGCCATAACTCACTTTAACAGTAATTTGGTAAGTAAGTAACGTCATTATTTAATGAGTCTGGTGAAATTTCATAAAAATCCAACCAATAGTTACAGAGAAACAGTGTGGACAAAATATGTCAACAGACAGGCAGACAAGCTCAAAGCAAGCGTGACACCAATGTAACCTGCACATGCTTTGTATCTGGGGAATTAAAAATTATTGACATGCAAATCTTATAAATGTTGGTTCAGTCTTACAAAAATAAATGATAGACCAATTGCAATTAGCGCATGCATACACAAGCAGCAGAAACAGTGCTGAAACAATTAATGGCAACAGCAGACATGTATGAATCCAATAGTTAAATGATCCAAGCAATTAGTCACAGTTCACTATCAAATACACAGTTCACAGCAGACATGCATTAATACACTGGTTAAAAGAGAAAAGTATATCATATAAAGACAGAAAGTAGTCCGATCAATAAAAACAAGAAAATAGTTCTATCAACTTAACAAGAAAGTAGTTCCATTAAATTTAACAAGAAAGTAGTTCCACAATATTACACAAGAAAGTAGTGCTACTAAATGAATTATGTGCAAAACCTGAGCTGACAACTTGAACTAACAAGAGAAAATATACAGAATCAGCAGATGGAATATACCGGTAACAGTAAATTACTTCCAAACATAACAAACAACCCTGAGGTGATAAAATTTGAGTTTGTTCTCAATGTTTCAAAAACCATGTTCCTTCTCCGTCAAATACATATGATATACGCTTGGTTGACTACACAACACCTGCATATCAAAATGTTAACTTTGTTTTCATTATTTATAAAACACAAGAAGGATAAATTGAGATTATTCTCAAATTTTATGATCTCAAGATCTTGAGCACTGAGTAAGCATAAAAGCATGGAGAAATTGAGACTGTTCGCCATCATGTAAACACAACAAATAGACACAATACTTAGCTTGTGAACAATATTTGAAATAACAAGTTATACAAGAGGGCCTGAAAGGCCCTAGGTCGCTCACCTGTTGCACAATGGTCTAGGTATCAGTACAACCTACATTCTGACCATATTTCATGAAGATTGGATCAAAATAGTGACCCCTGGAGTGAACACAATGAATTTCTAAGCATTTGACCTAGTAACCTAGTTTTTGACCCAACATGACCCAGTTTTGCACTTGGCTTAGATTTCATAGAGAACAACATTCTGACCAAGTGTCATGAAGATTGGATCAAAATTATGACCTCTGGTGTGAACACTAGGTTTTTCTAAGATTTGACCTAGTGACCTTGTTTTTCACCCCACATGACCCAGTTTAAAACTTGGCCTAGATTTCATAGAGAACAACATTCTGATTAAGTTTCATAATTATTGGATCAAAACCAAGACCTCTGGAGTGAACACAAGGTTTTTCTAAATTTTGACATAGTGACCTAGTTTTTGACCCCACGTGACCCAGTTTTGAACTTGGCCTAGATTCCATAGAGAACAACATTCTGACCAAGTTCCATGAAAGTACAATCAAAATTGCGACCTCTGGTGTGAACATTAGGTTTTTCTTAGATTTGACCTTGTGACCTAGTTTTTGACCCCACATGACCCAGTTTCGAACTTGGTCTAATTTTCATGGAGAACAACATTCTGACCAAGTTTTATGAAGATTAGACCAAAACGGTGACCTCTAGAGTGTACACAAGGTTTTTCTAAGATTTGACCTAGTGACCTAGTTTTTGACCCGGCATGACCCAGCTTTAAACTTGGCCTAGATTTCATAGAGAACAATATTCTGACCAAGTTTTATGAAGATTGGATCAAATTGGTGACCTCTAGGGTGTACACAAGGTTTTAATAAGATTTGACCTAGTGACCTAGTTTTTGACCCCACGTGACCCAGTTTTGAACTTGGCCTAGATTCCATAGAGAACAACATTCTGACCAAGTTCCATGAAAGTACAATCAAAATTGCGACCTCTGGTGTGAACATTAGGTTTTTCTTAGATTTGACCTTGTGACCTAGTTTTTGACCCCACATGACCCAGTTTCGAACTTGGTCTAGATTTCATGGAGAACAACATTCTGACCAAGTTTTATGAAGATTAGACCAAAACGGTGACCTCTAGAGTGTACACAAGGTTTTTCTAAGATTTGACCTAGTGACCTAGTTTTTGACCCGGCATGACCCAGCCTTAAACTTGGCCTAGATTTTATAGAGAACAACATTCTGACCAAGTTTCATGAAGATTGGATCAAATTGGTGACCTCTAGGGTGTACACAAGGTTTTAATAAGATTTGACCTAGTGACCTAGTTTTTGACCCTGCATGACCCAGTTTTGAACTTGGCCTAGATTTCATGGAGAACAACATTCTGACCAAGTTTCATGAAGATTGGATCAAATTGGTGACCTCTAGGGTGGACACAAGGTTTTAATAAGATTTGACCTAGTGACCTAGTTTTTGACCCTGCATGACCCAGTTTTGAACTTGCCCTAGATTTTATGGAGAACAACATTCTGACCAAGTTTCATGAAGATTGGAACAAACTGGTGACATCTAGAGTGTACACAAGGTTTTCCTAAGATTTGACCTAGTGACCTAGTTTTTGACCCCACATGACCCAGTTGCGAACTTGACCTAGATTTTATAGAGACAAACACTGTGATCAAGTTTCATTAAGATTTAATGAAAACTGTGACCTCTACAGTGCTTACAAGTCAAAATGTTGACGACGGACATTGGGCGATCACAATAGCTCACCTTGAGCACTTCGTGCTTAGGTGAGCTAAAAAAAGCAACCCATATATTTTTTGAGTATTCAAAATATTTCAGTCCGAAAAACTGTTCAAGACCCAAGGTGACTATGTCAGTTGCATAGTGACAGAAATTCCAAGCAACCCAATCAACTGCGTATTTGTCAACGAAAGTATGTATATGGGGGAAAATTGAAAATCTTAATTTATGAATAATTTAAGGAGATTTAAATGATTGATGTACGGCAACGGGATTACGATATACTCATCAGGTTAATACCGTAAAATACAAAGACTCATCAACACAGTCACAGAAACAACTTAACATGGTTTTGTTCTATGCTTGGTACCATAACTTATCATGATTAGGAGGGCAGAAAACATATCCATCGCAATATATCAATACAACATTACAGGTATACATGTACATTAAACATTAATTAAAGTTCCTTTAGAAAGTAGGCCAAATTTCTTTTTTATTGGAATTTTACATAAAAACGCCTTCCTCATATGATTGCATTGCACAATAATTAGCAGAAAAAAACAACAATGCGTCCCTTTGGTGCAACAAGATTGTATCTCTTTATACAGTATATGGTAAGATACAATCTTGTTGCACCAAAAGGGACGCATGGTCAAGCACTTTGAATCTACATATAAATACGGACTTATTAATATTTTAATAATCTATTCTACCAATTCTAATAGTAATCTATCAAAGGTAAAACATATAAATCCATCAGTATATTTATTTTCTTGGAAACTATCATGTTAGAGCTTGGTATGCTTCACCAAGGTATTGACAACTAGCAACAAGTAGCAACATCAATATACACACAAGTGCTATAACCCCAAAATTATGTTGATCAACTGACATAAGAAGGTCACAAGAACAAAACAGGGATGACAAGACACCTTATTAAGCATTGTAATGTACAAATTTTAGAATTATAGTTCTATATTTTCATTTGCCATCAACCTGAGTCAAAGTAGAATTACAGCAAAATAATTAAAACACTTATATTTTTTTACAGTATTAAAGATTTTACAGAAAACTCACTGGGGGCATGGTATCAAAATATAAAAAGGCACATAAAATGAGGTGGCAACAAGACATAACAAGTACACATATAGACAAAACGCAACAAGGTGTTATTTAACAGCAAAAATAGATCTCCAAAATATGAATAAAAACGTAGAAAAAGGGAAAAACTTAACAAAAACACGCCAGCAACAAGGTATATAAACTACACACTAACACAGATTATTACATCTTGGGTACAATATACTGTAAACTCATTAATTTTCTTGGGGGAATAAATTTTGTGGATTTCGTGATTCACCTTTAACCATGAAATCAAATCCCATCAAACACTAATTTTGGCCCTTATATTTATTACCTGAATGCAAAATCCACGAATTAAGGGTCCCATCGAAATAGTATTTTTTATAAAAACCACGAAATTTTGTCCCATCGAAAATTTATGATTTTACAGTAGCTGATAAACCAGAATCAATCAAATACAAGATAATCATTCTTTATGTTCAAAATATTTTAAGGGGTGCTGATTTTCATTATTAAGTTAATTTTCTACATAACGAATTGTCAACAAATAATTATATGGGCGTATTTTAACAAAGAATGAGATAAATATGCCTTGAGGTTTTCAAACAATGAATCGGTGTAATTTAAATCCAGACACATATTTTTGGAAAGGAATGTCTTTTACTTTTGCAGCAAAATTTGGAAGATTATCTGGTAATTCATTTATAATGGCTTTAAACAACACCCTAAACTTAGCTAGGGGTCTCAGTTAGGAGCTCTAAAGAATACCCTAATCTTAGTTAGGGGTTTAGGTTAGGAGTTCTAAAGAATACCCCAAACTTTTTTATGAGTCTAGGTAAGGAATTAACAAAAAAATTGACCCCGAATTGCACTGCATTAAAATAATAGAAAATACAAAAATGGATAAAAAATACTAGCAATATTTGAGAATTCCATATTTTTGTTCACAGAGTCAAAATGTTGTACAATGCATAAAATTGTGAAGTCTTATCGGTCTTGACTATATTAATAAACTATGAAAACTATGTTATGAAAGACTTGCTAACAGTGTTTGTTCAAAATGCTTCTCAAATATTGGTGAAAAAAAATGCATCATATACTTAAAGTATGAGCTAAACAATATACATAAACTTAGCGATAAATTAGACTGAAAACAGGAATAATTGTAACATTTCTTAACAGCACACAAGCTTGATTAAATTTCTAAACTGTTCAAAATCAATAAAATTCATATAGATGATTCAAACAGATCAAAATAGAAATAATATCAATCTAATAATTCAACACTGTAAATAAAGGGACTCAACTCCAGTTGGTAAATTGCAAAATTTATCAAAAAGCTCTCTTAAAATCGCATTTTTTGGCTTGACCTACCTAGTACATTTATCTACGAATCTGGACTTATTCATCTAGAAGAAAAATAAACGCATAACGTCAGTTTTTTAGATTTAAAAACCAAAACATATATTGCGTAACTAACGTATTAAAATATATTTTCAACGTTGTGTGGTGTAGGGTGTTGTTTAAATGTCGAGAAAAGCCGTTACCTTATTAATAGATAGTAAAACATGTTCAGTAGTTTTCTTCAATAGCGCCTTTGATTGTAATGTAAATTGTAAGAATACCCTATGTATTTGTTAAACATAGTTTTATGATTAAATCCTCAACTAATGGAGTTAAGTCCCTTTAATTGTAAATGTTGTACTTCACATAGAAATCATACACAGATCAATGTTTTTACTACTGTTACCGAGTATGTGTTCAAAATCAACATGAATCAAATGAGAACAGGCAACAAAATGTCATATAATAATTAAGGTCATATTCACTTCCTTGGAACATTACATATATTATGGCACATTAGTAAGTTTGACAAATGCTCTTTTGTAAGTTTCTACTAAGTCCCATGTTTTCCAAGTATTTTTTGATCGTTGATCAAAAGCCAAGACTTAATTGGTTAGAATATTCTAGGTTTTTAATTTGACAGAATATTCTCGACTTTTCATTGGTCAGAAAATTCTCGACTTTTCATTGGTCAGAAAATTCTAGACTTTTCATTGGTCAGAAAATTCTAGACTTATCATAGATCAGAAAATTCTAGGTTATTCATTGGTCAGTACAGTCTAACCCACTAAATGTCTACAGCAGCACTTACGCTTACCCTGAATTTATTATATTTCTAGTGTATATAAAATAAACACTAACTCGAACATTCCTAATAAAATTCAAATATAGGAACAACCATAAATCAACTATTCAACATATATTATATACATGTATAATTATATAGATCTAAAATTGATAAAGTAATTAGCATTTTTGAGATGAGAATTATTATGACTTAAATAAATAAGATCTTTTTTCCAGCTAATAACCACCTCTATAATGAAGGCTTTAATAAATTTCGAAACGTTCAAACACCATTCATGCTTATAGCAGATTTTGTAAACAATTAACCCATTAAATTACTAGCTTGTATCATTAGTAGCATGCAATGTAAGAATGATGGCTGTGCAAAGGATAAATTGAAATTTAATTGGTCAGAATAATGAAGATTTTTCATTGGTCAGAATAATGAAGACTTTTCATTGGTCAGAATTATGAAGATTTTTCATTGGTCAGAATAAATGACTCTGTTCATTGGTCGAAAGATTGAAGAATCTCTTACACATTTGGTCCAAGCTTATTTATATGTAAATTAGAATATGATGTTGGATGGAAAAAATTCAAAACAAATTCTTGACAAAGTGAGTAAGTTCAAACGAAAAAAAATTACAATGGTTATACAGTGTTACACATGCCCGGTTAAATATTATATTAAAACAAAGAAGTGCAGTACCCTTAACTACCTATAACTTCATAATGAATTGATCCAATAAAACTTTCTTCAATTAAGAAGCCAAAAGACTGGTTTTAATTCATCCGCTAATATATATTTTATACACAAGCACTCTTTACTCACTTCAGCTGCTCAATATTTTGAAGGTGGGTCACTAATTTTTTGTCTGATTTTTATCAGTCAAACTTTTATTCATTATCAATAGCAAATTCTGACTCAGACCCTTAATTCTTTCAGAAAGGGTCATTTTCATGCGAGATAATGAAATATTAATTTCAAATTTGGTTACTTCAGCCTTATTAGCATTAAGTTTATATGTCCCTATCTTTTTACTTATAAATAAAAGGGATCAGTAAATCGATTGATCCTAGGAAATGTATCAAAGGGTTTTTTTTATAAAAAAAATATTGTTAATAATGGAGAAGGTACAAAGATCAAGTAACAATAGAAACAGATCAAATAGTTGTAATGAATATACAAGAATGAATGAAATAATATTGCTGACATAACCACTTAACCTATGACAAAATATGTGGTATGTATCATCTGTCTATATAATATTAGATCATTGTAACGAAATATGAGCTTCACATGACAACGAAATCATGACCTCATAGCAACACAAGTCTTCCCAAACTGTGAAATGTGTTCCAGTGTTATAAAATGGGTTACTCTTCATTTGTATAACCATTGGTAAATTTTTACACACTTACATGGGGCAAAAAGTGACTCTTTATGACTGATTACCTTCAAAATAATTGATTTTCCGATAAAAATGCAAAAATACTGTAAAATCATCTCATTTCAAAGGAACAGAATTTCATGGTTTTGGTAATATAGACCCTTTCGATAGGACATTAATCTGTGGATTTTGCATTTAAGGTAATAAATACAATGGTCAAAATTATTGTTCGATAGGATTTTATTTCGTGGTTGAAGATGAACCAAGAAATCCATGAACTTCAATCCCCACAAAAATTAATGATTTTACAGTGTACAGAAAATCTGTAAATCACATCATCAAATTATTAAAAGGATCACTGGTGTCAGTCATAAATTCATGCAATCATAAAACTCTTCATTATTAAACAATTAATTGAGAACAATTAACAATTAAGTACTTGAATAGTACAAAGTAAATTCTTTCTTCCCCATTCATCATTTATGATTAAGACGTTACTTGAAAGTTCTTCAGTCAAATAGCAAATTCATTAAAACATCATATACTGTAAAATCAATCTTTTTCTGCGTGGGAAAGATTTTGTTGATTTTTTGTGGTTCAACTCGGCCATGAAATCCAATCCACGTGATTTAATCGTCCTTCCAAAATCAGACTAATGGTTTTCCATATTTATGTTTTGTAAGCCTTAGTCATGAAGTTACAACTCCAAAAATCCATGAAACCTAATATCCTAAAAAATCATTGATTTTACAGACAAATTTGGCCAATGAACTCACAACTTGTGCACAGCAATCACACATTATCAGGTAAAGTTTCAAAATCTTGAATAAAAAACTTTGTATAACATAACAGCATTAATGCACAACTTGCACAAAACAGTAAAAACAATTAATATTCATTGTATTATAACAAACTCCTAACTAAAAAAAATGAAAAAAAAGTTTCAATATAAACCTTGAGAAAGAGCTTTCATATAACAGCTCAGAAAAGAGCTTTAATATAAGCCTCATTTAAGAGCTTCAATATAAAGCTCGAGAAAAATGAGCCTCGTTTTAAAAATTCTTTTATCGTGTTTGTTGCCTTAAACTGGTCCACACAACAAATGAATAACACAAACTCACATGGAATAAATAGCTGTCCTGTATATATGTTAGAATTCAGACGAGGAAATAATGTAATATAATTAGATGAACTATTTGGTACTAGGATGATGTGTCATATAGCATAATGGCACTCTGATTGTAGCAGAGTCTAATCCAGCAACAACTGCCGGGTACCTTTCGGAGTCGTTTCCTCATTTAGATGTTTTGTAGTGTATCTGAAATATAAGAAAAAGATCTATGGACTTTATGCCAATTCACAACAAATACAAAGTCATAAGTGATTCACATATATTACAAACTGTCCACGTCTGGCAGGCATAACCATAGTCAACATCATGGAAACAAGACTGCGTTCAGTAAACGTCTATGCCCATGTGGAAGCCTTGTTCATAAAATATGACTAGGTCATTCAGGGGTCATAATTCGGTTGAAATATTTGATAGTGTTACATGGCTTTGATAATGTAATGTGTTTATGATGGTAAACAAGTATGCCAAATTTGAAAGCAATGCATTGATGGAATTAAAAATATTTGAGTTTCAACATGTTGTAATGGACGAATAAACGAACTCACAGGCAGACAGGACAATCACTATATGCCTCCTGCATCAGTAGATTCCAAGGCATAAAAACATACCCTGTCAAAATTTGGAATTCAATAAAAGTTGACCCACTAGGTAAAGTCTAGCACCCTACTAGCTGGGTAGTTAGTGGAACTATCAGTAATATTAACATTATTCAACAAACAAACAGTGTTATGTCTACATGACTTTCATTAAGATTCTGAGACCAAATTGAGCCTTGAAATATTTGGCTATGGGGTCTAGAATAAGTCTATCTAAATCTACTGCTTACACATTTCAGGTCAATATATTTCTGTAAGACTTAAATCATCAATCTATAGATGACTGGTAGTTGAACAATCCTAGTTACCTTAAAGCATTTAATAGTCCTTCCACACTCAGCTCTTTTTGATCTTTTAACAATCTTATTGAGCTCTTTATCTGTAAAACAATCAAGTGGATCATTTTATATCATTTTACAAGTAAACCAATACTGTAAATCATTAAATTTCGATGGTATTTCGGTAAAAAAGACCAATTTGATGGGATGTTAATTTCTGGATTTTGCATTTCAGGCGGAAGTGGAGAACTGAAAGTAGAAGAAGTCTACGTGGGCCCATCAATAATTTCGTGAACTAACTCCACAGTTTCAGAACGCTTTGACATAGCTTATTGAAAGTTTGCATAGTCAAAGATAATTTATTCTCCAATAAATTCAGCATGAAAAATTATTGCTGACGTCACGATTTATGACGTCATAGCAACATTCGAACGTCATGTCATGGGCGTTCGTTATAAAAAATGGCGTCGCCTAGTAGGAACGAGTAACGTTTTGAGTCAATGATTTATACATTACTCAGGAAATATGGCTTCTACATTCAAGAAAATTTGCATGCAGTTTATAGGGACTCTTGGCAATCGAATAGTGAATTTTCATTGTTGGCGAATTGCTTTAAGGGTAATAGAGGAGCATACAAAGAGGATAAGCATATTCGCCAGCCATTTTCCAAATACAATTGGCGGTCAGTAAAGTGTATCGACCATAAAATTTGCGGCATACATGGAATAACTTGTAATTAATGTGTTGCTTCGAAAACCTACTGTTATTCAAAACTTTTGCACCAATAATTAAATTTCAGTTGCTATCGGTTATGAAAGGAACGCACATACACCTTTAAATGTATCAGATTTTGTTATACCATGATAATTCGCCAACCCAAAGCATCAGCGTTGTTTCGGACACAATCTAGGACCTGGATATATAACTGTTACCGCACCCATCATATAACCTAGAATATGGCATTAGCAACTTCTGGCCATTTCCAAAAACTCAAAAATAGGCAGCATGGTTAGAAATACAAGCCCCAAGAGGAGTTGGGTGCGTCGTAAACGGAAATTTGCGGGAGATGTCACGTGACGGCATGTAGCACGTGACCCGGTTATGGGTCGAGTAATAGAATTAATACAAACTGTGCACGGGGTAGTACTTTAAAAAGGTATAGAGTATAATAGTATGCTTGGCTATTCATATTCGCAACACAGAATTAGTTCACGAAATTATTGATGGGCCCTCGTAAAGGGAGCTTTAAGCCTTCGGGGCTATTCAAATTTCCCTAGACGACAACAGGTAGGTAATAAATACAAGGGTCAAAATTATTGTTTGATGGGATTTGATTTCATGGTTGAAGGTGAACCACGAAATCCTCAAATTTTACCCCCCCCCCCTCCCCCGAAAATTAATGATTTTACAGTATACAAGTTCATTTACATGGATTTGAGGCCATTTCTCAACAAACTTTCAGTTGGATAAAATTTTACATGGAATACACAAACTAGAAAGGTTCTTTCCCAGTATTTTGCCCACTAGGGGGCATAAATATGGCAAAAATTTCCTGACAATATGCTCAACTACTCTTAGTACCAAGTATTCATGTGAAGTTTCATTGAAACTCAACAAGTGGTTAAGGAGAACGAGGGAAGACAAACTTGTAACATCTATTCAAATGTCTAGCACAAAACATGTATGCCTCTCTCACTACATTGTAAAATGTTGGAAACACAGGGGTGTCGACTGAGCCAAATGTAAAATCAGGAAAATCATATGCAGTCAACAATTTTTGACAAACAAGAGGCCATCAAACACATTGTTTCCATATTGGAATCAGTTTTTAAAGAAATTCTTACCAAACAGATTAAATTGACCATAACTTTGCCATTTCTCAAGATATTCACATCAAATAACTTTTATTCTGTTTCAGAAATCATGGCTCAGCCAGGATATAAAATCCCGAATTCAGGATTAATCCGGAAAATTTACACCCCTGGAAACATAACTAGTACATATAGAAACAGTAAACATTTTACAAATGATAATTAATTATTGTACTTACATCAATACCAGAAGACTTTACAAATGCCCCGACAGGATGTACATGGTCATACAATATTATAACACCAACCATTACACGTAAACAAAATAACTTGGTGTCGTTATTTTGAAACCTAGAACAATATTCCCTGAAAGTCAAGAATTAAAATAATTTTAATTCTGTTTTTTTGTTTTTTCAAATTAATTGTGTGACTTTGTAGACCTAATTAACAGAAGGCCATTTTAGTGTTAGTGTGAACAAGTCAATATCAACTACAGGGGCCTTACTCACCAATGTTGTAAGTCCTCAGACTTAGACTTTATATTGCCAAATGTTCTATTCACTCTCATGTTGTTATAAATGTAGTGATTTTGATATAAATGAGTATAAATGTTCAGTGAACAACAACAAGTAATCAGATAAATTTTCACATAGTTAAATCTAATTGAAAAGAAATGGCAGTGATTATAAGTGTTGTAAATTTTAAGTCTAAGTCTGAGTTTTAGTTTAACAATATTTGTGAATAAGGCCTCATTCAAGATTTGTTTGTGAAAATACTGGAAGGTGGTTTAGGCATCAAACAACAAATATATAGACAAAGAAGCAAATAATCAGACTATAACCACGGTGTATGATACCACTGACTTTAAGGCTAAGTCTACAAGTAAAAGTATATCAACAACAAGAGCTGTCACTAGACAGCGCGCTCGACTATTCGCAGCCATCTGTCAGAAAAAATATAAGATAAACAGGCCATTTAAAATTTGTATTATATTGAAACGTGAGTTACGCTACTTAGTTGACTACATGGCAATGAAAGCTAATGTACAATGGTTGTTGAGGCATGGCAATTATCTCAACACTGGACTATTAACAAATATTTGTCAGTGAAAATGATTTTAAGACTTCAAGCGGCACTGTATGTTTAAAGGGAATTGTATACATCCACTGACATAACAAAGTTTCTACAAAATAATCATATGAGTAAGATATGATTTGTTAAAGGAGTCAATTTTAAAACAATGGTGACAAATTAAAATAATAATGTAGAGGATACAGTCATGTAATAAATCAGTGATGAGTTTAAAGTAGTTTAGTAATTATTTTTAGTATTGAATACAATACCATGCCAAACAACACATGTTTGATATGCTCGCTGGATAGTCAAAACCTCGTATCTCAGGTTTGTATGAGCGGGGAAACAGGAGACCGTTTTGCTCCTTATGTCAAAATATCGTAGCTCTGCACCAATCATTTTCTTAGATATACGTCATATGACACATTCAAAACCTCGCACCCATTTATTTTTGGTAACAAAATGTGAGATCTCAGCCAGATACGACTATTTGGCATTAATTTGTCAAATTCATCTACAGTTTCGGGTGAGATACAACCTTTTGACACATAGATACAACCTTTAGACACAGAAAAAAGGCAAACACCTATCACTGTCTAATGGAGTTATTACAATTGACCAGTACCATTGACTAATGATGATAAACAAGTGTTATAAGTTTCAATGCAATATCATAAATAGTAACTAAGATATGGCGTGAATAGAACTTGCTTGTAAAACTTGAACTAATAAACTCCTATGTTAAAAAGGGGCATAACTGAAATAAAAAAATAAAAGAGTTATTGCCCTTGACTGATACCACTGACTGATGATGGTAAACAAGTGTTGTAAGTTTCAATGCAGTATCATGGATAGTAGCTGAGATATGGTCTGAATGAAACCTGCATGCAAAACTTTAACCAAGAAAATTCTATGTTAAAAAGGGGCATAACTCAAATAATAATCATAATAGAGCTATTACCCATGACCGGTACCATTGCCTTATGATGGTTAGTAAGTGTTGTTAGTTTCAATGCCATAGCACAGATACTATTTGAGATATGGCCTTATTAGTAACTTGCATGCAAAACTTTAACCAAATTTTCTAAGTAAAAAAGGGCCATAATTTGCATTAAATTCATGCAAGAGTTATCTAACATGGTTGATTACATGACAGGGAAAGCCAGTGCAAAGTTTCAATTCAATATATGCACTGGTTATTGAAATATAACCAAGGTTAAAGTTTTGCATGTAAAACTTTAACCATATGCAACGCCGACGCCGACGAACAAGTGACTGTAATAGCTCTCATATTCTTCGAAAAGTCGAGCTAAAAAGGCAACAAGTCTTGTGATCAGTCAACCCTGATAAAAGTCAACCGTATAGTACATCTCTCTATATACTATTATAAAGTTCTACTACTAAAGAGACTAAAGTCCATTTCAATGATAAAAACACGTTTTGTAGACGTTTTAATCACAAAACTATGTTTTACGAATACATAAAGTATTCTTACAACTTACATTATGATCAAAGGAGGTATTGACGAAAGCTCACAAACATTTTACCGTCCGTTAATTCGGTTACGGCTTTTCTCGGCATTTATATACTTCTACTCTATAGAACTAAGTGTTTAAAAGGTAATAAACTGACGTTATGCATTTATTTTTTTTCTAGATGAACAAGTCAAGAATAAGACTCTTATATAAATGTAATAGGTTGGTCTAGCCAAAAAAATGTGATTTTCAGAGAGCTTTTTGATAAATTTTGCGATTTACTAACTGGAGTTTGGTCCCTTTAACCTTTCCAATGATTTGAATCATGCAGATTTTTGCAATTCTAAGGTCTTAAAATGTTAAATTTAAACAGAAAAGGTCAGGGTTTTTTTCAGACTAATTTTCTATAAATCTAGTTTCGAGACGGGTATTATTTGCAGAACTTTACAGAACCATCACCTTTTGTCATTTTGGAGTTGATTTGATGAACCTATCTTTAAATTAAAGGTTTGAAAATTTTTTTAGTGTACTTACGGATTTTCTATCATCACCCTGCAAATATTGGCCATCGTACATAAACAATCTGTTGTATTTTCTACTGGAAGATTTTTGTTCTAAAAATAGACAAAAACTGGTTTTTCCATAGGAATACCTAGGTGCAAAAATAGTGCAGACAATTCATGATGATGTCTTACTCATTCATAGCACACGTTAATTTCATGACTAATCATATGACTAATCATATGATGGCAAAACATTTGTTTGTGTAAATAACATTATGTCAGTTGTCAATCAATAACCTTTAAATCAATCCCAATGGTAATTTATAATCACATGGTCCAATGGATTAACTTGAAAACCTCTGCCAAGCAACCATCAACAAAAAATAAGGTGGAGCAATCTCTGCTCTGGCTTAATGTCAACTATAGCAAAATAGATCATTTTTTACTTTTCAAAATTCAAGAATAAGCATTGTTTCTGCATCATGTGTCAGATGATTACCTGCAATGCACAGGCAAATTACCAAACTCACATGACTGTGCAATGTTTTATCATTACCCAGCAGTTTGCAATACAACAATGTTGCCAACTTCAAGGTACGAAGGAAGCAAGCCTACTTGCATAGAGGACATAACAAATATTAGGAAGCTAATCCTAAACCACCCTGAATTCATTTATCACCGCTATCCTGACACAAGAGTGTACAATCATGAAGCCTATACACCATCTCCATAATGATTATCAGAGATAGTTAATTAGTTAAACAGATGAGTCACGAAGACGTGATTATGATGTATCATGCAACTACCATGGAAACTTCCTGATAACACATGACCTGAGAAAAGTATGTGTTTTCAGGTCAATAGCCTCGTCACCCGAACGATATCACCTCGCCTGATAACATTGTTCTCACCGGACAGGGACCCGAGTTTCTCTATGTATTTGTTTTAACCATACTAGAATTTAAATAATAACAATAACTATAACATGTTTAATTGATTGTTGATTAAAATGATTTTTTTTAAAAAAAATTCCCTGAACGTACCTCTGATACGAATCTTGATGTAGTATCACTGAGCATCTTTAACATGGGTGTGGCATGGGCATAAAACAAGGACATTCTGTTAGCTATTTCATGTGGTACTTGTTCGTTCTCTTCTCCACACGATTCCTGATACAAGAAAATATACATGTAGAGAAATTTCTGATACAAGTACCATTATTTAACCAAATAGTCAACCTATCCAAAACATTTTTTGTTCTGCTGTAAATAGTTGCCAATTACGAAGCCTATGACTGCTTTAATGCATAATCAGTACTCTATCAGAGGAAATTATTAATTGTTAATTGGAATGACCAGTATCTGACAATGTCATAAAGATTTCTAATGGCAGTCGAATGTTGATTAATTGATCAAACATCATCAAAAATCCACAAGGAAAGTGAAGAATGTTTTGGAAAGAATGGAAATAAAGCAAGATCAATGACGTTTAGGAGATAGTTATGTGTTTAATGCCTACTTTCGAGACCACTGCAATTATAAAGCTAAGATATATAAGAACTTGTTCCATGAATTTGATGATTCATGACGCCTGTATATTCTGCCATTTATATTTATACAGGGGCCTTAAGTTATTCACAAACATTGTAAGACTGAAACTCAGACTTAGACTTACAATTGACAATATTTATAATCACTGTCATTTCTTTGCCATGAAATTTTGTCAGAGAATTTGTTGTTTCACACTGAACATGTATACTCATTCATTTATAATAAAATTGGAACATTTATAACAACATGAGAGTGAATAGAACCTTAAACAATGTAAAGTCTAAGTCTGAGTTTTAGTCTTACAATGTTTGTGAATAAGACCCCTGGTCTTGTAATTCCCAAATCTGACAAAAATATGAGACTTACACTAGTTACCATACGTCGTCTGCTCTGTGTCCGTCTGTAATAACTGAAGTCATTTTGAATAACTGGATTCGTCATCTGAAGAATATCACAACATGAAATATGAATGCCATCAATTTGAATACTGGTAACAGGGATTCTCACAATATCAAGCAGGAATGAGTTTAATTTACATGGCCCCCGTGCCCTTGAACTTTGACACAGTGACTGATGAACGGACAGGGCAAAAATACATAAACAATACTTTGCTTGAGATCAACAAATTTGAGAAAAAGTTAAGTTACTTGAGATCAACAAACTTGAGAACAAAATACATGGTAATTATTACATGAGACCACCATACTGTTTAGCTTGAGATCAAATTTGGAAACAAAACTTGAGATGTTTGTTAAACACATATGCCCCCATGGCAGCCCAACAGTCAAAAATGTTAAAGGTCACAATGACCTTTGACCTACTGACCTCAAAATCAATAGGGATCATCTACTGTTGCTGGCCAACCTCCATATAAAGTTTGAAGATCCAAGGGCAAAGCGTTCTTGAGTTATCGCATGGAAGCCATTCTAGTTTACCGACAGACAGACCGACCGGCATGTGAAAAGCAATAAATCCCCGCATAATTAGTTACTTGGGATCGGCAAAGCACAAAATTGGTTACCTTGAGATCATCAAACTTGAGAACAAAATCAAGGATCTCAGCAAACTGTTTAAACAATGCTTGTTGTGTCTCTAGATGTTCTCTTGGAGTCATATCACCAGAGCATAACTTGGTTAACAATAGAGGTACATTGTTCTCTGAAATATAGCACACAATTATCAGGGATTAATCTCTGTTAGCAATAGAGGTACGTTATTCTCTTAAATATAGCACACAATTATCAGGGATTAATCTCTGTTAGCAATAGAGGTACGTTATTCTCTTAAATATAGCACACAATTATCAGGGATTAAACTCTGTTAGCAATAGAGGTACGTTATTCTCTTAAATATAGCACACAATTATCAGGGATTAATCTCTGTTAGCAATAGAGGTACGTTATTCTCTTAAATATAGCACACAATTATCAGGGATTAAACTCTGTTAGCAATAGAGGTACGTTATTCTCTTAAATATAGCACACAATTATCAGGGATTAATCTCTGTTAGCAATAGAGGTACGTTATTCTCTTAAATATAGCACACAATTATCAGGGATTAATCTCTGTTAGCAATAGAGGTACGTTATTCTCTTAAATATAGCACACAATTATCAGGGATTAATCTCTGTTAGCAATAGAGGTACGTTATTCTCTTAAATATAGCACACAATTATCAGGGATTAAACTCTGTTAGCAATAGAGGTACGTTATTCTCTTAAATATAGCACACAATTATCAGGGATTAAACTCTGTTAGCAATAGAGGTACGTTATTCTCTTAAATATAGCACACAATTATCAGGGATTAAACTCTGTTAGCAATAGAGGTACGTTATTCTCTTAAATATAGCACACAATTATCAGGGATTAAACTCTGTTAGCAATAGAGGTACGTTATTCTCTTAAATATAGCACACAATTATCAGGGATTAATCTCTGTTAGCAATAGAGGTACGTTATTCTCTTAAATATAGCACACAATTATCAGGGATTAAACTCTGTTAGCAATAGAGGTACGTTATTCTCTTAAATATAGCACACAATTATCAGGGATTAATCTCTGTTAGCAATAGAGGTACGTTATTCTCTTAAATATAGCACACAATTATCAGGGATTAATCTCTGTTAGCAATAGAGGTACCTTATTCTCTTAAATATAGCACACAATTATCAGGGATTATTCTCTGTTAACTTAACATTCACTGATCAGGGGTAAAAAGTATGGTTGGTTGAATGGACAGATGTCAGAAAATAAGACTCCAACTGAGTACTTTAATATTTTTATCTAAATGGACATTTTCATTGTCCATTTTATAAGTAAATACCTGTAATTTATAGTAAATTTGGTCCTTAAAACTATGAGGGACAAAATGTGACATTGGCAAATTTCAGGTAGTGTGTAGTACATGCCTATTATTTGCATCAATGCAAAAAGGCTGAAATACCCAACCGCAAGTCCCCCCCCCCCCCTTGCTAAAAGAGGGGTTTTTAACCAGGACTATTTTATTCTGAAGAAGAAAAAGAGGAAATGAGCATAAAAGAGGAAGAACCCAACTCCTGATAGTATTGTAATACAAACCTAATAGAAGTGAGAAATCATAATATCTGCGTAGTTGTTCAACGAGAGGAATAACACCACTCCATGCCTTCTCCTGTAACCCTTCATCTGACGGATTCTGTATCGCCTGGTATAACATACATATAACATTTCATTTTAAATTGATAGAATCAAGATAAACACAATATATAGCATACATAATGGATCTATCACGAGTTGTCAATTGATATTAACTTATTGTACACAAGATTCAGACATTTTATTAAGCAAGCCTATGAGGAACTTATTAACAATATTTCCAAAACGAGTTCACTATAAAATATACATCAACTGACAACAAGTGATAAATTATTTATATCCTATGACAATATTAACACGAAAATATACATGTTTTCCTGTTTGAAAACACACTCAGGAAAGACTTGGTATCCTCAACTGTTTTGCCTTTTATTATGTGAATTTATAAGAGACATGTCACTCAACTTAAATCTAAGCCATTAGTCATTATGCAATTTGTATGATAACCCTAACCAGGTGGATGGGATTAATTTGAATCAAAGACCCTAACCATCATGAGACCTTATACAAAATATAAAACTTGTACAATAATTCATGACTAAACCATACCTACCACTAAAGTTGAACCCAATAAACGAACACAAGACATAAATGATTTTGCCAAGATCTGCATAATAAGCACAGCTTGGCAAACTTAACATAATCCTGACCTTTAAATTAGCATAATTTAACAGTCGATATCTTGTCTATATTCATAACCTCGGTTGTATATTTTCATAATCAGGGAGTACCACGAAGACACTCAAGATGTAATACAACCACAAATCTAAACTAGAGATAATGCATGATTTGCTTGAGGAAATTGATATATTCAAAGCAAGAACCTTGTAATATATTCATGCATAAAGGTCAGGTTCAAGTTGAATTCCCCAAGCTATACAATTATCAGGGGTGTCAAGGAGCCAAATTTAAAATCAGGAAAAGCATATGTGGTCAATCTCTTTTGACAGACATGATGCCTTCAACCACATTGTTTCCATATTTTAATCTGTTTTTATTAAGAAATTCCTTCACAAAATATTAAATTGACCATAACTTCGCCATTTCTTTAGATATTGTCATCAAAAAACTTTTATTTTGGCCATAATTCATGACTCTTTCAGAATTTGTACATTCAGAATTCCGGATTTATACGAAGAATTGAAAAGATTGTATACTTACATCTCTTATCTCCTTAGCAGCACCCTCATACCTTCTCAAACCCTCCAGTACATCCATGGCTTCTATAAGAACTTTCTGTATCTTATCTGATACTTCTTTCTCATCTTCTGTCGCCTGACAATCTATAAATTAATACAATACACCATCATCAATTATATAGTGGCACAATGGTCGAGTGGATGATGCTCTAGAAGTCTCTGGTGCGTTATTCAATAATATTGTAAGTCTAAAACTCAGACTCGGGGTTGTTGTGCCTCATTTGGTTGCCGTTTTGGCATGGGTTCGTGTGGGCATTGCTCAGGGTAGTTGTGTCGTGGTGTTTCTGATTTCTGTGCTCGGCTGGTTAGGTTGAGTGCTACCTTCCCTGTCAGATTTTCTCATACCTTTTTTTTAAGACTTTACATTGTAAAATGTTCTATTCGCTCTAATGTTGTTATAAATGTATCAATTTGATTTAAACGGATATACATGTTCAATGGGTAATAACAAATAATCCGATAAAATTTCACATGGTTAAATCAAATTGAAAAGAAATGGCAGTGGTCATAAATGTTGTCAATTTTTTACAATGTTGGTAAATAAAGCCCCCGATTTCATTCTCGACCATGGTTCAAGGTCATTTCTGAAGCGTATCACAGAATGTGTTTCCCACCCAACTAGAGGTGAAGTGGTTGGTAACCCACAATCCCACTTGGTAACCCACAATCCCACAGGTAGTCAAATGTTTTGGTGCTGTAAAATAGGTATGATAAAGAACCAAGGAATCTATTTGGAATAACGTAGGGTATATCACCAGGATTTGTTGTATCACACAACTGCCTCTTCCCATGTAGTCATAGGCAGATTTCAGTTGCCAGTTTGGCATGGTATAAACCAAAATGACAATGCACTTATCACTGTCTCAGTTGAGCGCAAACAAACAAACAACTAGTTACAAACAACCACAATTTATTAACAATGTGCTGGCTTAGAATATGAAGGTTGTATTAGTACAAAATCGATATTTTGAGAAAACAAGAACAAACTGTTTGATATTAAACTACTCTTTGCTTGAAACACCAACTCTTTGGATTTCAGTTTGGTCAGCATGACAAATTCTGATTTTCAGGAAACTAGGCTCATAAGAAGCACCTTATAATGCAGATATTATATATGTATCAGTCTTCTAAGGTCATAAGAAGTACTTATGACCCTCTATAATAATAATAAAGAATTTATTTAATGAGGCAACACAGTTGGAAAAGCCAGTCTTACCTGTGAGCCTCAAACTCCAATTCTAAACCTGTGACTTTTAGCCTGATGGTGGATGGACTGCTTTAAGAGTTTAAGTGATAATATCAAACAACTTACTTTCAAAATCTACGAAGACATAATTGAGATCATCTTTCCTGTTTTCGTCACGTTGCAATATTTTGAGGAGATTCCCCATTCTCCTTCCTTTCTTGAGACTCACAAATAACTGAAAATATACAACACCATACATTGCGTCAAACTGATACATACTGCTACAAAACACAAATTATAACATTTAAAATTATTAAGCATACTTTGAGAAAATGACTCTGACTTAACCACCACCCACACAGACAATTCTGTCACAACAATAGCTCAACTTTTTTTTTCTGAAAAGCCTCGCTTAAAATGTTGTTTGTATCCACAAAAGTTGTAAGCCCTGCAGAAACAAAGGTTACTAGAAGAAATCAAAGCTAACCGGGACCTTGATCATTGTACAAACTGTCTTCGGCTGTCTGCTGACCACAACTGAGATTTCAAAAGCTAACACCAAGTCTTCACACCAAAAAATACCAGTGTTATAGCAGCAATACTCGCTTTTCACTGCTTATATAGTCTCTGGCTGAAATGGATTTTGACCTTTGGAAATGAGATCATGTGCCAATTATCCTAATAGTAATATCTTATAATATACGTAATGGTCAAATGAGATTTCTATAAATAGTAAAATGATATAATATATAAAATATATTCATAGCTTCATTATTCTGTGTAATGTAATATAAATCATCTGTATCACTTATAACTTGATACTATAAAATCATTAATTTGGGGGATTAAATTTTGTGGATTTCGTGATTCACCTCAACCACGAACTTTAATCCAAACGAACATTAATTTTGACCCTTGTTTTACAACCAGAAATGCAAAATCCACGAATTCAAATTCCAACGAAATTGTCTTTTTTACCGAAACCACAAAATTTCGTCCCAACGAAATTAAATGATTTTACAGTATATATTTTTTGGAAAACCGTGCTATATATTTTTTATGAATTATGGTCTTGCATAATTGTATTAGTAAGTGGTACATGTATTGTACATTGATAGGTGTATCCTGTAATAATATGAGTTGTTGTAACCACAAGCCAGAACAATCACTATCCATATGATATTGAATAACATCAGGGGCCATAAGGAAAGCGCTATATAGCACTTTCCACGGGAGGTCTATATAATAGTCTATAATACATTATACTTAATGCCTCTCTATGTCATCCCATCAACACTAAAGGACCACAATGGAAATAAGAAATATCTCTTTGTTGTGTTATCCTTAGTGTTGGTGTGCCTGTCATGGGTACTTTTGAATGCATGTATGTATAATTTGTTTTATTATGTATGATACATGTTTTTATTTATCCATGTAATATGTAATTCAATACTGAATAAAATCTATCTATCTATCTAGGTAATTCATGCCTTCTATATTTAATTGAAAAGGAGGTAACTAAATGAAAGCGCTCAGTAGCACTTTGCTTAGGCAAAGGTGTCAATTGCAAACAATATAAGTAAGGAGATGCCAACACGCTAGGGGTAGTACAATAGATCTCATATTCTTCAAAGTCAAGCTTTATTATGCTAGAGAATTCGAAGTTAATGACAAACAGCATATTTGTCAAACCAAATAAGGAAAATATCATATGTTGACACTTCTAATGTGTTTTACAAGATGTTATGATATCAGGAGAAAAATTCCCTTTTTGGCTACCTTCTACTATATCAAGAATAAAAATCCCCTTTTTTACATAAATCTAACCATGGTGACCTTGACCTTATAACAATTTCATCAAGATAAATACACAAAGCACAAATATAACCCTGAAATGTCACAAATATCATATCTTTATGTCATATAAGATCAGGTGAAAAAAGTTGTTTTATTATGAGAATTGAAATATTGATGATTTAAAACTCATTAATTAATAATTTGATATTGATAATTCTACAAAATACAGTACGTCAACCTCTTTATAGTTCATCATTTGGTAGTCAGGGATTGACACTATTTTTGGTCACTGGTCTGACAGTAAAGAATAGCTAAATAGCTAAATTTTTAAAGAAAACAGCTAGTGGTCCTTGATGATTTTCTCTGGCCCTGGGCCAGGGGACCAGTGTTAGTGTCGAGCCCTGGTAGTTGCAATTATTGGCCTCTGTTAAGGGATTGTCGCTTTTCAAAGGTTGAATTTATAGGCTTCCTTTTTGAAAAGGTTGATATTGAAAGGAAACTGAGCCTGACCTTTATGCAAGAATATATTACAAGGTTCTTGCTTTGAATATATCAATTTCTGCAAGCAAATCGTGCAATATCGGTACTTCAAATTTGTGTCTCTATTATATCTCCAGCGTCTTCATAATACTCCCCGACTATGAAAACAACACACAATTGGTGTTGAATTGTAGGTAATATATTGACTGTTAAATTATGCTAATCAAAAGGTCAGGCTCGTGTCAAATTAACCAAGCTTTACCTTGGAATTGGCTCTAGTAAATATGTGATAATATTGATATTTATAAATATAATTAAAAGACAAAATTCCCATTTTTCTTCAAAACAACGAAAAATTCCCTGTGTACCTGAGGGGCCCTGACCCAGTCCCCAAAGTCTAGTTAAGGCCCTGTCTATAGTTACCAGTGTGCCACTCTGATTTTGAAACATACATGTATCACAACCATACATTACATTTATTTATAAAGAACATGACACACAAATAACTCAAACAGCAGACTGACAAATTAATTAGTTCATATTTGTTAACCTAAATGTTACTTTCGTAATGTATATAGTAAATATGACATTTGTACAAATGTACATAAAAGTATACTAACATACAAAATTGTTCATATAAATATTTTACGACAGTACTCACTACAATACACAATGAAATAAGGTATCAGTGTTCATGCTAGTTTAAATGTACAATGTCATACTCTCATCGGCTTACCACTTAGCATTGACAACTTTCTCAAACTAGTTTATTTGTATCAATGTTTGTACAAAACAAGTCAACCTCTCCAATGTGACCCTCTGTAGAGCAACAACCCATCTATAACATCACCTTCAAACTTCCTTATGCCACTATTCACTATAAATACAAACCTTTACAAAGTACCGGTAACAGCCTCTAAACAATGGCCAATACTGTAAAATCATTTAATTCCAGTGGGACGAAATTTCGAGGTTTGGTAAAAAAGACCGTTTCGTAGGACGTGAATTCGTAGATTTTGCATTTCAGGTAAATATGAAGGTAAAAATGTTGTTTGATGGGATTTGATTTCGTGGTTGAATGTGAACCACGAAATCCACAAAATTTATTTCCCCATGAAAATTAATCATTTTACAGTATTTGCATCTCTCAACCGAAATTCGTACTTCATGTAAAAATGTCATGTTGAAGTTTCATAATTTGATCCTACAAAAGTCTAATAGGCATCATTAAGATAACAACTTATTTTTTCGTCAAATATTTTGCAACATCATTTTTACTAATACAAGGATTTAATGTTTATTTGAATAATGAACATAACTTCCTCAATCAGCAATCAGGGTCAAGGTTGTGTATTTATACATTCAATGTGATAGCTAATCAAACAAATATTTGATATGGATAGTTTCAATGGAAGTAGACAAAATTGTGAAATCAACAACACGTACACACCTTGACTGGCCACATGATGACAAACTATACCCCCACAATACAACATTGTCACAGAAACCAGGTCTTTATGTCAGTCAAACAATCCGGTGCAGCCTGATATATTGTTGGCTAAGAATGAGAAGACTGATACATATTTGAAATCCGCATTACAATACACTTCTTATGAGCCCTATTTTCATGAAAATCGGAACTTAAATTGTCATGTTGACCAAACTGAACTCCAAAAAGCTTGTTTTTCTATAAGTAAAGAGCAGTTTTCTGATTGTTTTTTCTTGTTTTCTCAAAATATCCATTTAGGACCTTCTCATTCTAAGCAAGCCATATGCCGTGTAGTCTTCATGCTACCTTTACAGCAAGGTTCATCACAATATCTCATTCCTAATTGAAGTAATTAAATGAGAACCTTGGCCACACTGGCATTACGTCTTATCCCAAGAAATTTCAATGCATGGTCATCCATTTTAACCCTGCCTTGGCCAATAACCTTGGATAAACTCATCCACCAGTTCATCTTTAGATGGGTGGAAACACTGCAAGCATTCCACAATACCCTGGCTGAAGAATATCCTGGCTGATATTCAAACCAGGAACCTTTTGATTGAGTCGAGAGCTATTCCTACTCAACCAACACATACCACCTATAATCACAATTATTGAACTCAATTTTGCTTTTGCTTTTGCAATAATCAATTTTAGAGTCAGAGAGTGACTGATATCAGACTAAGTGCTGTTGCATTACCCCAGGACCTGGTCTCCCAAAAAGTGTAACATTTTAAATTTGTCCATTCTTAATAGCAGCTGAAATACACAAAATATTTCACATTGTCCAAATACTGTGTGTGCATTACAGTTGACAGCTCGGCTTTCCAAGTATGTCATTTAAAATGTATCCTGTCGAGTATTGTGTTTTAAGCTTAACAAAATATTAATAGGATTTTCTTTCTCTCTCATGAAAAGTTGTCATTTTATCTAGACATTTCTTGTAAGGCTGTCATCTGATCGTACTGAGAAAGATTTACTTGAATCCTACTGGGAATTTGTATAAGGAAAAATATTTTGTTTTAATGTTTTTATACAATTTATTCAATGTTGATTGTGAAACAAGTTTTTCCAACTGATATTAATCACTCTCAACACCTCATTCCTGATGTTATTCATCAACACAAGGGTATGAGAGAGGAGAAGTCAGTTTCCCTTATATGCTGAGCATCAAGCAAGGAAATTTTTGGTACCATTTTTATTTCATCTTTGGTGTGACGCTGCCTAGGATCGAACCCGGGACCTCCCGAACACGAAATGAAAGCTCAACCACTAGGCTATTGAAGAGGCGGTGTTAATGTGTGCATGGTCATGTGCCCAATACATTTTGATCCTGAGGAGGTACAGTCCTTTCAAAGTCAAATAAGAACAGTTGTAAATATACTATCGTCCTGAAGGTAAAGTATGTTTATCTATGTTTAACTGGGTATACCAGGGTTAATGGTATTCACTGCTATTCTTTCGATTTGGTATAGTTCCCTCATTAGTACTACTTACTGATTCGACAATAGTCTATAAAGTGTAGTCAATATATATGCACAATTTTATGCAACACCCGATTGAAACAATTCAGAACAACCAGAAATAACATCATCAAAAGTCAAACACGAAAATTGATCAACAAATAAATAACCTTAATTAGCCAGAGAATCTTAATTAGCAATATGTCAATGTTTGTGAGTATGTCAATATGTCATACATATAATGATAGCAGGTCATAATGTAATATTTATCAGCCAGCATGTGTCAGTGCATTGTTCAATATATTAATTAGCTAGATTGTCGGAATTAATTAGTCCATGTAGGTGAACTATAATAACCTATATAAACATAATACAAATTACAAACAGATTACACCTGAAAGATGGAAGGAAAATGTTCTTTCTTCATTATTTTATTAGTTTGATGATAGAGTAGTTTTGTTATGACTCCATGAAATATGATATTAAACATATTAAATGGTGTAATATTTACATGGCAATAACTATATTTTCTTGTTTTTTTTTCAGTTTCCCCTGTAGTTATAAGAAACTAACAAGCCATGGAGTAGTTTTTTACACCAAATGCCTAGCTCAGCCTTTATTTGCTAGTCAGCTTTTTGCTGTAATATGGCAGGCATATCCACCTGGATTTGAACCTAGGACGGCAAGCGCACTAACCACTAAGCTACGGAGGCCGACCAGTTATTTTGCTAAGGGAGGTCATTAGACTATTTTATTGGAGGATTGATTAGACAGTTAGCCATGACAAGCTCAACATGTGAAAATAATACACCAGTACCAGATTACCTTATTTGAAAAAGAATCAAGGAGGGTGAAGACCACCAGCCCCACCCCCCCTTCTGGAACCACACCTGAAGCCTACATATCACATAATAGTATTACAATCTTAAGGGTCACACAGTAAGACCACCTCAAAAACAAGACTGCGTTCAATAAACGCTTATTTCCCAGAGGTAGCCTTGTCCATAATAACTAGTTAAGTCAATCAACTTGAAAGTTTTGTAACAGACGGACAAACGGGCGAACTCACGAAGAGGTGAATCACTATAATGCCTCCGCATCAGTTACTGTAGATGTCAAGGCATAAAAAGAAAATTTCAGTTCATGTTCACTTGTTGGTAGCTGCTTATAATAAATTAATAATGATAGTATGCAAGACACAGGATAGTGAGGCTCACTGTAGCAGTATTTCCACAAATTTCGCTCCTAATGCAACAAAATCTTAGTATTTAGAAATCAGGCTTATCACTGAGCCTAATTTATCAAAATTTACCTGAATGTATGTAGCACATAGAATGCATAAAAGCACAATTATTATAAATATCCAGAAAACATATTTTATTGATACCTCAAAAACACGAGAATTCCATTGAAATTCCACATTATAAGAAATCAAGATACTCCCATTTTGTTTTGATCTTTATGTTACCATAGCAACCCAAATTATACACATGTAATTAAAAAAATATAAACCACTTAGACACAACGAATGAACATCATCCACTCCTATGTATAATATAACCTATTCACCGAAATGTCAGGCTCATTTCCATTTAATACCAGTTAAGCAAAAAGCAATACTCACGAATAAGAAATGTATTATTTCAAAGGGAAAGTGGGTAATTTTAGCCACCGCTACATGTAGGCCTACAACACACTGTATAAATTATCAGAAACTTAGGCCATCCTTAAAAAATTGCTTGTTTGTGGTAACGCGACCCACAATTTTAAGGGTGGGTAGGTAGGTCGATTTTTTTTTTTTTTTTTGATTTTTTTTTTTTAGGGAAACATGACAAATTGCATAAAGACAGTGCTGGTTGACGGACAAAATGTGATCACTACTCTGTGAGTCTTTGCTCATGTTGACAAAACACAATGAAATGTTATCAAGATATTTACTGAAAGTAAATGCAGAACATTGAACTATGAAACTTGTTGTAGAACTGTATGTGAACTATGTCAGAACACTTGTTGAACTGTCTGCTTTCACTCAGTGCAGGCACTGGCACAGAGTACATGTATGCTTTAATACTAAGTATAAAACCCACAAAATTGAAAATTCACATCTGCACTGTCAGACAAGATACATTGAAGACCCTTAGTTCTTTTTCGGTAGTCTTTTAATAATTGGTTTTCCCGAGTTTTTACATGTTCTACACAGAGGTAGCACAACTCTGTAGGTTTTTAACGTGTCTTCATCCCTTGATGCGTCCCTTTCAGCACAGTAACAGCATAAGTCCTGTCTGCCAACCAGCTGGGATTGCGAAGAATAGAACGCCAATTCGATGGCAGTTCGACAACACATTTGGAGGCGAACGAATACAATGCCCTGCAGGCCATCACCTACAATAGTACATGATTTATAAGATGATATGACAATGTCTGACAGAAGGAATGTTAAGAACACTACTTTAAAAGCCTAGAAAACATGAAGAACAATGTCTGACAGCCTGCTAGAAAAAAATAAGATTTGAAGACATTAGATTTTATATTTCAAATAACAACTTATTAAATTTTAAAACATGCCCTTATTCAATGTCCTGACACTGAGTTGCAATAAAAAAGTTTGGTTTGGACAATGAACTTACGTTTATAATTCATTCATATGGGGGTCTACTAAGGTGATAGTGCTTAGTTTCTTGTATGTGGTTATGCCTGGTTTGTATTCCATACTTTTTTTTTCATACTGCTATTTATCAAATTCTTACCATCAGGGGTGATCACCGAGCCACATGTATACTGAACTTTTTCGAGCAGTCGCCTTAATGCTCGTTCTTCTCTAACGGTGAGGATCCTCTTGGCGTAAATGCACCGTGGTTTTTGGCACTCATAACACATGACAGTTCTTCTCACATTCTGTGCCACCAGTTGTTTATTAGGACAGCCCTGCAAATTACAGAGAGGGAATGTACATGTACACTGTTCGAGTATTAAAAAGGAAAAATACTTTTAAATATATTAATATAAAAAGAACAACTTTCATAACCACATATATGAATACAGACCTTACTGAGCATTAACAGATTTTATCAACCTTTTAATATACTATTAAGGTATATCAGTATCAAAGAGTTTTACTCTGATATTGTTATATTATGAAAAAATGCCTATGCCATTGAACCAACACTGAACAAACCTGTTGCTCTTCTGCTACCTTGGCTACCGACTCAACTTGAGCGGATGGGCGATCACGCTCAGAGGTTTGTGTACCCAAGACATCCTGAAACGGTTTATAATGGTCTCGATCATTTGGGTTCATCTCAGGGTCTGGGAGAAATGGTGGTACTACTAGATCTTCTGAGCGCAAAGGACGGCAGCAAGTATGGTCATCACATTTTCTCACCTGCGAGAAGACGACAAAATTGGAATATTGAATTTTACGAATATTTTATTATTTAACCATACTAAACTAAGCTATGTTTAATAATAAGTAGAGAAATTAATGCCTTAATGAAAATCAAATTTATAAACTTTTATTTGAATATTATTTATCAAAATAATATATTCAATACATATTTAATGTATGTATGCCAGTATTTTAAAATTTACATTTTTAACATTGATTATTAATATATCAAGAAATGTACCCAATACTCGGTGAATACTCACTGAGTGCAGATATTATTTTAAAGAATAGGCTCGAAACACTTTTACATTTGCATGTTTTTAATATGAAAGAAAAGGTGATATTTATTATAAATAAAGCCACTACAAGAACTACATTGTCAGAAGTCTAAATTTATAAAAATAGGAATTTCTAGGCTATATTAAAAAGATAAAAGTTAGCACCACCACAATACGCATTAGAAATTTGTGTACATGTATGATTAGGCAATAGCAAGGATTTATAAAGGCAAGCTTTAAATAACCAAGTGTCTCTTCCAAAATATGTTTTACAATGTCAGAATATGGAAATAATTTCTTCATTTTAAAAACACACTTCCTTAAATTTTTAAATGTGTGACTTACCTGACACTTGCTTGATAAAAACATTGCCTTTAAAATGTACTCTATTAAATGTCAGATACTTACATTTTTTCCTGAGAAAAAATATTAAATCATATGTATTGAGAAATTACAAAATGTCAGAGGTTTAAATATGTAGTATTAAACTTTCAAAGTTTGAATATGATTGACTTCAACAAAAATTACAAAGAAATTACTTTTAAAGTGAGCACTGAGGTTCTGAACATTGAAGGCATTTCATTTTAAACAAGTTTTCCACTCTGACAGTGTGTTTAAAAATGGTGAGCTTTCGCAAGTGTGAAGTGTGCTGCCAAAACTGTTTATATACATAGAATGTAGATCTGTCAGACACTGTCAGAATGTCTACAAATTTAAAATACATTCAATAGATAAATTCTTAACATTAAAGTATTCACTATAAAATACCTGGAACATGTAGTGACCCTCACGACAATGTTTCTCCATGAAGAGCTTGTACCCATCTACCTTCTTCACATCGTTCTGTGTGTATTTTCCTTGCAGAATACCAGGAATAATCTGTCGAACCTTCAACTCAAACTCTTCAACTTCTTGTTTAGATGATGGTGGAGATGTCTTGAAGGCCTTTCCTTTCAGCTCAACACGTTCAGTTCTTTCATTTAACAAGGTCACTATAGGTTCTACAGATTTCAACCATGCTTCTTGTAAACCATGTTCCTTTTCAGCCTTTTTTCTGATGTCATTCATCGAGCCACATGATTTCAAGATCTGTTCGTATGTTGAATTCATTTCATCCCGATTAATTGCAACATTCTGGTAAGCAATGTTAAGCAAAGACATGATACGCTCTGCTGGGTTTGCCCATGAGTGACCGGGTGCTGTTCTGGCAGCAATAAGTATATCAAGATCTAGCTCTTTGAACAGAATTATCAGTGATAACTTAACGGACACGTAAGTTGACCTGTGATCTGGGCCGCCATCAGTGTACATGAGTAGGTTAGGCTTGGGTGAGTAGACCAACAGTCCCTTGAGTTCCGTTGCATGACGGAAGGGAGTCGATGGTTCAAATATTGAATCTTTAAGTTTGATATAAACTTGCCCTCTGTAAAAGCTTTGATCATGTTTTTCGGGAATGTCAACACAGAGGGAAACAGAGGGTGTCAATGATCCTTTGCTGGACACATCATGGTCAAGAGCTCCAAGGACAGCCGCTACGGGTACCAAAGACTTCTTCCCTCTTACACCAGTCTGGACAGCCATGCCTGGCTCACCAAAGTCTACCTTTGCCTTATCGTCCATACATATTAAATTGCATGAGTCCCTGAACTTCACAGCATATTGTTTCATATATGAAAATATAGCAGCACAATAATGTTCATCGACATGTGTAGCTCTAAGTTGTCGCGTTTGTACTTTGTGTTGAAGATCTATCCTGCCTTTAAAGAGTTTTGCAGTATTGACATAGGCATTTTTGGGTACAAAGGCGAATAAGACGGTGCTTTCACTAGGTACATTTGTTCCATCTGGACAGTTTTTTGCTGTTTGGTTGATAAGATCTCGCACAGATATAAACTTACTGAAATGCTGCACTTGGCTGTGCCTCCGTTCATCTGTCGCTGTAACTGATGCTATTTCCTTCTCTAACTGAGCAAAAAATACATCAAAAGTATCATTCGGTCTGCCAGGATTCAAGGAACGAAGATCTACGGCAATATCATGGTCACCTGTGAGAATTGCTTGTCTAAGTCTTGCCTGTATTGCTGTGTTCTGACATAGTGTAGCGTCAAGTGTCAGTTCAGAATAGATATCCCTCATTATGTGTGGTGGAATGTCCGTCACTCCTGTGTAGGTTTGAACAAATTCTCTCCGCATCTGTCTGGTGTGGAAGGTGGGCAATTTGCTCTCTAAAGACTTATGAATTCTTGCAGCAGATGTCATCATTTCGGCAGGTGATCGGTCTTCGGGTACACGCCATAGGTAGACTACTTTCCCGTGACCAGCCCCTGGATCATATGAAAGAACATCGACCGGATGCGCCAACGAAAGACTCTCCAAGAATCTCATTCTACCCATTTTTGTTAAAGTTTCTCGACAATGCAGCTGTTCATCAAATAATATGGGAGTATATTCTTCCGCTTCTGAGATTACTTGGTCCAATATGCTATAACAAGGTTTTACTGGCCCTTTACATTTTGTATAAGGAGCTACAGATGAATGGTCACCAATAGGTCTGGCTGGCTGTATGCCTGATTGCCTTGACTGCTGAGTTTTATTACTGTTTTCAAGGTAAGATTGGTACTTATTTAACATTGTTGACAGCATCAGAAGATCATCTTTCAATTGCCCCCAAGTTATTGCATATGTGGATGATGCAAGCCGGAATACTAAGTCAGAATGGCGTTTAAGTTGGTCCGCAGAAACTTTTGGAGCTGCTTTTCGTTTCTTTCTGAAGTCGTTGTATCCGGAGTATTTAGCAAACCTGAAATTATTCAAAGTGAACTATTCTGTTAAGTTTCTTTTAATATACAGAAAATGTCACTATGTGTATAGTAACAGTATACTGTGCAGATGTCTGATTTTTTGTTGCCTTTAAGTACTGTGTATCTATATTTAATGTGTTGCAAAATTTATAATCCTGACACTGTGTCAGAAGTGTGGATTTAAAGTTAAAGACACTCATTGATTTTTCGACCCAGACTATGTATAAAGGGCGTGTTTGCAGTGGCAATCAATAACGCTCCGTGTCTGACACTGAGAGTAATGAATGCTTCATGACTTGACAGACATGAAAGCTATTTAAAAATTGCTACAAACCCAATGCCATGTCTGACACCATCAAAGAGCTTTGTGTCACTGTGGAGACAATACTATTAAAGCCAAGCCTTTTCTTGCTTTTTATGCCTGCCGCGGGACGGTAAAAACTTCACCAATATTTAAATGTCAATTTACTTGGCACCACCTTTTTCATATTTTTTTAAATGTGCCTGCAGCAGAAATATTAAGTTTAAAATTATTTTAAATATTTAGATATATTAGATATGCTCAGTGTGGTAAGAACGGTTTATAAACATTAAATCACCTGGCTGGTATTTTATCTGCATTCGCATTGATTTTCTCATGACTACCATCAATGTACCATAACACCTCTTGTATAATGGAAACCTGACGGCTTACATCTTCATTTCGGAGGGAAGCTGGAAATGTCATCTCATCAAAGTCATCGATCAAATCATTATACAGTCTGTCTTTTTCTGAAATATGGATTTTTCAAATATTAAATTTAATATTTCATTGTATTGAAGAACATGAAAATATTTTGGAAGATGCCAGGACGACAGGCCTTGTATGTTCTGTTTCAACACCATGGTGCTTTTTAGTACAAGCGGACACTGAGTTTACCCTACCATCATTCCTGGTCCAACCATGTATTATCGGTGTCAACATTCAATTGTCATGCGCATACTCTACGTACAGTATAAAAGTGTCCGGGGGGGATATATCCAGGTTTATGGGACATGGAGATATTAATATAAATATAAGCTAGGCTCTTCAATTTACTACGTCAGAAATGATAAAGTAAAATGTTTAATAGCTTTTTCCCGCATTGAGAAGCATTTTTCCAACAAATATTTAAACATTTAAAATAGAGTACAAATGTATAACAAAATGAACAGCTCTGACAGCGTGTTTAGGAGCTATCAAATACCTGAAAACCTTGGTTTATCAACGGCTAGTTTTTTGGGTTTTTGCCTTGTGCGTGCTTGCATCATCATGGCTGACATGGCATTTGGTGGTGGCTTCGTTTTTGTTTCTCCCTCTTGCCCACCTTTTAATGTAATGGTGACATATTTCAATGTCTTGTCAAATGATGTTAACACTGATATTTTGTCATATGGATCAGCATTATATGTTTCTGATGTTGCAGGAGAACTTGAGACTTGCACTTCCGCTATTTTCTCAAAGTTGGTTTCCACTTGAGAATCAAGATGTGTTGGCAGTTGTACGTTCTCTGTAGCGACATCAAATACATCAAACCAACTGTCAGACGTCCGGAAGGATCGAATTGCATTTTTCATTAATGTCTTTGAAGTGTTGTCTGTGTTTAACACCATGACTGTGACAGACATTGTGATCATATCCGCGTCGAAACATTGTTTTTTTTTGACGGGCGACGCCATTTTGATTCGATCTAGCGCAACGATGCGAAACTACCACAAAGAATTTAAATACCAAAAAGACCGATTTTCACCGAAAAGATTATTTTCGGCGCCGATTTGCATGGAAAAAAAAAACTTTTTTCGGGAGAGGCTATAAAAAATCTTGAGTCGGGCCGATTAAAGTGGGTCGGTCGCGTTACCGCAAACAAACAATTTTTTAAGGATAAATATCCAGAAAACATATTTTATTGATACCTCAAAAACACGAGAATTCCATTGAAATTCCACATTATAAGAAATCAAGATACTCCCATTTTGTTTTGATCTTTATGTTACCATAGCAACCCAAATTATACACATGTAATTAAAAAAATATAAACCACTTAGACACAACGAATGAACATCATCCACTCCTATGTATAATATAACCTATTCACCGAAATGTCAGGCTCATTTCCATTTAATACCAGTTAAGCAAAAAGCAATACTCACGAATAAGAAATGTATTATTTCAAAGGGAAAGTGGGTAATTTTAGCCACCGCTACATGTAGGCCTACAACACACTGTATAAATTATCAGAAACTTACAACTTTCATAATCAGATTTGCACTATGTTTTAGTACTGTGAGACCCTTATAGTAGGTTCAAAACATGACAGGCCATGATAGTAAACCAGAAGAAGTCTCAGTGCAAAACTATGGTATGGGCCTCTATAAATTGATGTAGTTACCAGCCCTTGAGATACAGTTGAGGCCCTGACAATAGGCTGGACATACATGTATGAGTGGCCATGATAATGTATGGTAACAGTACCAGGAACAGATGTCATCAGACTCTGACAATAGATTTAATTGACATTATGCCAGAGCAGAGATCGCTCCACCTGGTTATTTGTCTAAGGCTGCTTGGCGAAGGTTTTTAAGTTAATCCATCGGACCATGTGATTTAAATTTACCGTTAAAATTGATTTAAAGGGTATTGATTGACAACTGGCGTAATATTAATTCTGGTGAGAAACTCACAACCCAAGATGAGAAGAGAAACTCAAGAGTCAAGACTCTATGTTCCATAAAACTAACAAAGACTTTACAGTTTTATGTAATACACTTCACATGAAAGTTTCATTGTTTCATAAATGTCACAATCTTATCCAGTATATAACTAACAACCCGTAAGCTTACTGTCAAACTATCAACATATAAACCAGCAAACATTGCAACATGAAAGAAGACTGAAACAAAAACTGCATTCCTACATAGTATCTTATCATTATCTGCATCTTCTGCAAGAGAAAGCTCTCAGTAATATTATAAGATGTATCATTATTTCATAATTATGTGGGGTTCAGAACTAAAGCAACTTCATTCTGATATGTAAATATTAATCATTATTGTATGTTGGAAGTTTTTACCATTTTCAATAGTCTGTGTTCATACATTATTAATTCAAGGACAACAACTAAGTGAGTGAATTGTTCGTGCACATGAATAAAACTCTGTTGAAAATTGCATAAAACCTGACAAAAAAATTATCAAACAAATCACCAGTCAGGGGTGTGGAAATCCTCAAATTTTTCACTTGCCCATGGGCAAGTTGGACTGAAAATTCCACTTGCCCGAAGACTGAATCTACTTGCCCAAGAGAACAAGAAAGTCACAAAATTTCAGTTTCAATAATTCATTTTGTCAAACTTGAGAGTAGTCTACTGTGTACCTGATACTGAACCATTTTCAGTCAGAATTTTGGGATTTTCTTATATTTTTAGGTGAAATATTATTTTCTCAAGTTAATTATGCCCTTGGCCATGGGCAAGCTGGAAGGAAAAATCCACTTGCCCACAGTTCCAAAAGCCAAAGTCAGACACTGGAATACCACACCCCTGCCAGTTACAAGTAAGTAACTGTGTTAAGTTCCCTCATAGTCAGGTCACTAGCCAGGTTGGCAGGGAAAAAACATCTGACCAAGGACTCACAACCTTCTGAACTGAACGCAAACAGACAAAACTTATTTTTCTCTAAATGCAACAATTTCAACTGAGAGGCCCTATACAACAGCTTAAAAAGCTTTCAGAGCTTCAACTTATAAGGCTTTAAAAAACTAGGGTATGATTCAAACAGTCGATCAATTGCTTAAATAAATAAATGCAATGGAAAAATCATGCTTTATGCAAACAATAGTTTCACTTTAAAGATTCCCTGAAGTATAGATCTATACCAACTTGTTCTGCCACAAACTCATAACAGACCAATATTATGATGCATGCATACACAGAATTCCTGCATGACATATAAAACAAGAAATAAGTTTATTATAGATGTTTACAGTAGTATACTTTCACAAATACTAACTTAACTTTCCCGTTTTGCAAATTGTTGGCATATTCTCGACTACAAATTTCTGTGTTTTTGAGTCTCTCGCAATGTCCATATTAATGTTTGGAACACTTTGCAGCTACAAAGTATTAAATTTCGCAAATTTCTACCACTTGCGAGTAAGCAAAATTCAATCACATGAAATAATTTCTAGGTTTAGAGTATAGTGATATTGAGGAGTACAAGGAAGTCCGGCCATATATGGTATGAATTCACCTACTTATAGTATCAAGTATTGTATGAGTCATAGGATAGATAAAGAACATCAATGCACATGTGTTAAATAATAGAACGATACTGTGATACTGTTATAAACACACATATGCTGTTCACAATGTAACAACACCAGTCCTCTTGGAACTAAAATTTTATACCATGCTCAAACTCAATGGATATTTGATATTTAAGAAAAAACTCACACCACAGAGGGTTCTTACCACAGAGGGTTCTATGGCATTAGTTGGACTTGCTACGTACTGACTCAGCACCCTGAGCCAGCAGTGTATGTGTGAACCAAAGTAAAGAGAATTATTATAAGTATGGAGATGGCATACCAATGCAATGTAAGTCGTGTTTAAGGTACTATAGGTAAGCAGATTAGACAGAAAAAAGATTCTGCATCACTTCTTTTCTTTTATTATCATAACAATCATGTAACCCTTAAATTATACTTAACATGTACAAGATTCATACAAATGCATTTTTCAATATTATATGAAGAACGTCTGCAATACAATTGTCTAACAAAAATACATGTAGCCAGAACAGAGAATGGAAGAGCAGAAGTTTGTCAATTTGAATCCAGTGGAATAATGCTCATACATAACTATCTTTCTTACTTAGCTCAAGTGGTTATGGATGACATCTAAATGCTTATAATTGCTTATAATTGCAATTCCATTAGCCAGAAATTATGCAATATTACACTGCATGCTCATAGCAACAAAAAACTACCATCAACCGAGCAACCTTGGTATAGTAGCAACAAAAACAAGATACAACTCAGCAAGCATAGAGAAACAAACTGATGCAGGGATGATAAGACTCGGGACAATCCATAGTAAAAACAGATGTTCCAGTAAAGGCTTGTACTATCATCTATCTGTATTACACAATACCAACCTACATTAACTGATGAGCCTGTGATGCTATCTGATAATCTAACATGTCAGTCAGTGAGACAGTGGCAAGTATGACATAGAGTTATGCACAACTATGCCTCCAACTTGCAATGGTACAAGGCTACAGCTGATGATTTGATATGTTGACATGATTGTAACCCTTTTTTCTTAAAGTCAAGCAATTTCAACCCATTCTTATTAGAAATACTATGTATGCAGAAGTAGAATTAATATTTTGATACCAGATTTTATCCCAGTTTACAAAATGTCAACATTAACAGGAAGTAGTCATTGTAATACATCAACAATATTTTTGTTGTTTTTGTGATAGTTGATTATTAGTTCAAATCTTTCAAACCATCAAACTTCAATGTGAAGAAAGTTCAATTTGAATACACTGTCTTGAATCAAAACTTACATTGAAACAACCTCATGGATAAGCAATCTAAAATAGGTGAACCAAGACTTAGCTTAGATTTAGATTATTCTAGAAATATCACTTGAACCCGGATTAATGCTCATGAAAAATTCAATAAAAATACCCCACAATCTGATCATGCTATCATCAAATATGATTTTTTACAGCTCTAGATCTTATTGAAATAAATGATTTTAGCAGACGGCACTGCAAACAGAATGCAGATTCACGCAGCAGTAAAGTTATCTGCTCTAGAGATGATCCAAGCAAATCAATATTTATGGGAAATAGGAAATACCTGACAAATATCTGGTAATATAGATTGATTTCATGTCAATCTTTGTAATACTCAGCTTAAGTATCACAAATCAATGAGAACTAATCAACGTTTATAGAAGCAACAAATGCAACAACTGCTGCACAGGAAAGTGACTTGTCACAAAGAAACTAATTATTTGAATCTTGATGTTAAGTTATAGAACTATTTATTTCAGTTGTGTCGTTAGGTGCAGAAATTCCAACAGTCATTCTTTATTGGAATGTCAGGAAATATCTGGGCAATACTCATTTTGTTGACATTGAATTAATTTAACAGCCCACAGCTTTAAAAATATTTCAAAACCACCAGCACCCTGACAAACTAATCCTGACACCTTACCAACCAGTTAAGTCATCTGGAACTATATGCTTATAATTCACAACTTTGGCATGCCTACATAATATGGCATGGCCTGGGACCGAACTTGTAGTCTTATATTCATGAGATGGACATTATAAACCTCTGGGTGCCACACACCTGGTGCCACTTAGAACAAATATTACTTAATCCCAAATTGTCATTTTTTTCTAAGTAAATATACTTTAATTTCGTAGCCTTTTGTCTTAAAGTTTAACAGACATTAAATGATTAATTAATCCTACCATACTTTCTATAACAAATGCACATCTTCATTAAACATCAGCCTGCTATAAACAGTCACATAAGATATAATTACATCATCTGGCCATTTAAGAGAGGTTAAACATTCATTAAAACATCAGACATAATTGCAAGTATGGTGACTGTACCACAATATAATATCATGCATTATGTTCTAGCATGCAGCGGTATGCATACACTTCATTTACATTCTTCATTGAACTAACAGTACCAGTGAAATAATGGAATAAATTAGCACACAAAATATTTATAAATATGAATAATATGAATACATCAAGTTTATATAAAATGTCAACACATAATATTACAGTGCATATCGGTTTGCATGCATAGAGAACTACAAACAACGCAAATAACCAACACTATGCATGAATGATTACGGTAAAGTCACTCCCTTTCAAACTTAATTGTTTGTTTCTTTTCATTAGACTTAGGTTTTATGCTGTTTTAAAATTAATGTTCAGTTGTTTTACTTTTAAACATGAATTTGTCAGTATAGCACTGCAAGTAACTTGAAATTAAGGGTACGGTAGAGTAGTTGTCAAATTAGTAATTAAATCAGTATTAATAAACCAGAAGGGGTTTCGACACAAAAAGTATATTTCCCAAAAACATTATGATCTAAAATTCTTGACAATATGCACAACTAGGCTTAGTACCAAGCCTTCCAGTGAAGTTTCATTGAAATCAGAGAACTTGTAAGCAAGGACCAACTTAGAGACCCACCAAGCAAGACACACCCACCATCTAGCATAAATCAGCATGTCAATGGTACATGTATGTAGGAGACATTATTAATTCCAAGAAAACTACAAGTAGTCCCCCCACACAGTCAGTATTACTACTGTCTAATTTAAGTATCCTTACAAAATGAAAATACAAACATAACAATAAAATCCTTACATGTATGTAACAGAATATCCGAAACGATAATCCAGAATATTTTGTACCAGTAAATTGAGTAATTCAGTAACACACACAAACACAGTAAGGTGAAAAACTAGAATGAACTGAACTGCACAGTTTATTATAATGATTGAAATCCTAGCAAGAAACTGTAAAAACCTAAAATAATGCAGTATTGTTTCCTCATTTTACAAAAACTTCCTTAATTTAGATGTTGAATATTATAAGCTCTCGCGTACATTTCACTTCCTTCTATGAAAATAAATACACACATATATAGTATATGCATACTAACATTGTAGTATATAATGCATACTTCATTCTGTGTATACCGGACTGTCAAGTAAATTTATAAGTACATACTATCATTTTACACAATCTTTATAAGAGATCATATATCGGGATAACTCCTTTTTACATCTTTTTGGGATCACATCAATTATCAAATCATATTTTGTAAGGATATATAAATCATAAACGGGTTTACTCCTTTTTACATCTATTTGGGATCATATCAATTATCAAATCATATTTTGTATGAATATATAAATCATAATAATAATATAGAAAGAAAACAGAGAGCATATCATTCTAATTGTTTTTTATTTATTCCAATTCATCAATTATAATATGGGTCATGTTTTTATAGGAATAAATCCAAAAGGGAAGTAAAATTTTAAAATGGGTCTTGTGACTTGGGCGTAAACATAACCTTGAAGCCCTGATGTGATTATCTTCTGATAAATTGTGGCCGAAATCCCCTTTATTCCTTTTTATCTTCAAATCTTATACAAGGACACTCAATTCAAATTCCCCTCCATAATTTGTAAGCAATTCAAAATGATTTCTTTCCTTATGAACAATTTAAGTCACATGCTAAGTAATCAGACACAATATCAAACAAAATCGTTATTCATAATCATATGATATAAATGTCCCTGTATCAACTATCATTAACAAATTAAATTGTGTGTTTTGACTTCTGTGAACAAAATTGTATAAAATAACTCAAGCTGTTTTTCAACATCTTGTATCAACATTTTGCACCTAGAGTTGGATTCATACACATACTGTATGGCTTCATAACATAGTAATGTGAAGTATGAAGAAAGACCAATGTAATATATGTACGGGCCTACGGGGAGATCTTTACTGCTGCCACGAATAGCAATAATTAATGAGAAATAACTTATCATTAAAATAAGTTAGTAGTTTGCACCTTTCCATGATGTATTGTGGAATCCACTGTCACTGAATGGCTCAGGTGGAGTCCTGGCACGTCACCTGGATTCCAAGATTAGACAGGTTACATTTTCCCATAGTGTCGCTATGGTCATGTCCTCTGCATGTAGAAAGGTCTTCAGTGGGCAGTCAAGTGTGTCATTAGTTTTAAGGGGTTGAGGGTTTGAGCCTACATTAAATCAACTTCTTCCTCAGTTTGTACAAGGCACATATCAAAGTATTTTACTAGTATGTGGCAAGTCACCAGACTGGATTCAAACCCATGATTACAAGTAAGTTTTAAACCACAAGGGTGCCAGTTGTGCATGAGCCGTCACTACACTCCTTTCCTTTCTATTTCTTTGGTAGGACTTTATATCTATCCCCACAGAGCCCTGGGAGATATTTCAGGATAAATATTGCTGCCACCGTTAAAGTATTATTGGAAAGTTTCTCTATCAACTAGCCAAATTTATGCCTGATGACTCATAGTGAATACATTTTAGAAAATAATATATATTATAAGATAATACATGCTGCTGTCTTAGACAAACCAGATTGGACCTTCAGATATGTCCTGAAGAATTCGGAAATGCCCTTCCTAAAATTGTATTTCATAGGAATGACTGTTGGAATATTTTTTACGCCATACACTTGGTGTCTTTTAGTAAAGTTTAACCTCAACATTGGTCATAATTTCAATCAGTGGTTTATAAAGTTTAAATTGGTTTGTAAATAGTGACAACTAAACAAGTCATTCCATGGAATATGCTTAACAGAATTAAGTAACAAGTTTGCATTTCCAGTGGACAATTTCGCAAAATATTCTCATCATGGTTCAATTCCAGATGTAAGGTATAATTACACCCTTAGACACAGACTGAGCGATCAGTTCGTTTGGCAGTTCATAGACAAGCTTGTCTGTTCTTTATCAAGTTTATGCATCAGCCAGTTGCAACCTATGAGCAACCATGGCCCCCCTACCCTGGGATTGGCAGTTCATAGCCAGCGAAATGGCTGTATTTAAACCTTCCAGCTTCTTCCGCACTGCCGGCGACATATGGGGGGGGGGGCGGGATTTTGTCTCTGAACCAAATTACCAATACATACCTTGGGGACAATAATTAGTCAGGGTCCAGGGATTACCAGAGATTTTACCATCAGCTGTCCACCGTAGGGTTGGGGAATGAATCAATTGCAAGATTTGACAACTCAAAAGTAAACAAGACTGCGTTCAATAAACGCTTATGCCCCCGTGGAAGCCATCTCCATAAAAAGCTAAGTCAATCAGGGGCCATTATTCAGTTAAAGTGTTTGATAGTGTTACATGGCTTTGAACTATAAGGGGCTTATGATGGTAAATGAATATGCCACATTTGAAAGCAGTGCCTTGATCGACTTCATGTGTGATCTGGTGATATAGATGTTATGGTTCTCCAAGTTGCCATCTATTCATATACCAAGTTTCAAGTCAATATCTTAAACACTTTTGAAGATACACTCCTGTCAAAATTTGATTCTGAAAATACTAAAGGGGAGATAATTCAAAATTTAAGACAGACAGAGTTATGGTTCTTGGTCATTGCACTTCTCCAAGTTGCCATATATTTATATTCCAAGTTTCAAGTCAATATGTTAAATAGTTTTGAAGATATACTCAGAGCAAAATTTGACTATAAAAATAAATAAAGGGGAGATAATTCAAAATTTAAGACAGACAGAGTTATGGTTCTTTGTCAATGTTGCCATCTATTTATATTTCAAGTTTCAAGTCAATATGTTAAATAGTTTTGAAGATACGCTCCAGACAAAATTTTATTGTAAAAATACTAAAGGGGAGATAAGTCTAAGTCCAAAATTAGGTCAAGGTGAAGGTCAAAATGGAGTCAGGTGATACAGGCGTGTGGAGAGTGGTCATATACAACATCCATGCAAGTATGAAAGCTTTGTAGCAAGCCATTTTAATGCTAGAAGAAACGGTCAATTTGGGTTAACCAAGAATTTTACCTTTCAATAAGTCTAAGTCCAAAATTAGGTCAAGGTGAAGGTCAAAATGGAGTCAGGTGATACAGGCGCGTGGAGAGTGGTCATATACAACATCCATGCAAGTTTGAAAACTTTGTAGCCAGCCATTTTAATGCTAGACGAAACGGTCAATTTGGGTTAACCAGGCTGGACGGACGAACGGACGGAAGGACGGACGGACAGGTGAATTACTATATGCCTCCCGATCTATCGATACGGGGGCATAAAAACCTCGCCCATTCCCGGCGGTAGGGGACCATGGAAAATGATGGACGTAACTCAGTAACTGACAGATCTATGCATTAATTTGACATTTTGGCTACAGTGCAACTACTCACTAGTTTGGCTGTGTCAGTCACACAGTATAATTTAGAAACTACTGCGGTAACAGCAAAAACCCAAACAACAACAGTGAGGCGACTATAATCATAATGTCAATTTAATAGCCATATCCTACATCAAAATTGTTGTAAGCTGAGATTGAGAACTAGATTTTGTGGTTTTGAACAACCGCCGGAAATACATGGATTTACACACATTATGACTAAATTGCAAGTTTTATAACGACAACACAGACATTCACACTCGAACAGAAATATAATACAATCAATATATCACCTGACAAAGTCCCTTTTTCGACAGAGACCATAAAAATCTCAGATGCTGATATTTTCTGTTTGCAGTTTCCCTACTTCCGGGTCACGGTGTGCCAATTCCAAAATTATTTTTTTATTCTTGATTGTTTTTACATATCATTTCTTATGAAGTCGTTAATGATTAATAAATGTATGTTTGTAGTAAAAAATGAAAAAAAATAACTTTATTCGAGTAAAAAATAAAAAATCGCATTCACTAATTCGAGATTACGCGAGATGTGAATATCTAGGACATTCGCTGCTCTACATGTTGTGTAGAAAAACTGTGTTTTTAGCCTTTTTACGAATGTTTTCTACGCCAAAGACCTGTTGAATAAATTTTAATTATCATTTCACATTGATGTTTACTCATATTTTCATATTTTATATTTTTCATACAGGTTGTAAAAACTCATCGTCTGCACTTCAAGTGGATGGTATTCGGATAGACGAAATTTCGATTTTCAATCTTGACAGAGTGTGTGTATTCGATGTTAAGCCACGATATTGTCACAAACAAACTGTAATACATCAGGGTAAGTTGCCTTAGATTATTTTTTGAAGTATAATAGTGATGTTTTAGACGGAAAGTGTTATTTTTATTAAAATGTTAGGTTGTTTTGCGTCTGAGTCTGAGAAGACAAAACTTTGTAAGTTTGTAGCTGTCAAAAAGCAGAAAGTCCCGAGTTACAGATGTCAAGTGAAGTGTTTTTAAAATTTTGTAGAATTATTTGTAGGTAAATTATAAAGGATGGATGCAGACGGATTTAATGTACCTACCTGATGTTTTAATTGTTTAAAGTTACTTACAAGTTACCTGATGCCAGACTTTCAACTACAATTCGCGAGGTTCCTTTTTCCTTTACTTGGGTTTGACCCTTAGCATGTTCTATCTTGTACATCCCCAAAAATTGTGTGGTAGGGATGAACTGTAAACATATACACAATACATTTTGACCCCGTAAGTCAAAACTTATACACCAAGATGTATTGTGTAGAACGGCCTTAATATTTACGCGAAATGGGTCACCGTATCCTAGGTACTTTGAAGTATACTTCATCGTACCCCGGGGATTTAGTAGTATACTTCACTGTTTCCCCGTATGCTTACAGGTACCCCTATTTTATCGTAGATGGACCAGTTTCAGTGACCCTAACAACTAAACCCTTCTTACTGTTGGAATATATTGAAAATAAATTTATGCTTGATTCTTACTTTAACTTTACGTTATTGTGCTTGGATCTGAACTAAAATGAATCCAGATTATTTGAAATAATCACTGGAATCTATCATTTAATGCTCTCCATTGAATTATGTTACAGAAAATGAATTGGACCAGTTTCAGTGACCTTTAGCATTATCCAAAATACAGTCTTATTAATTAAAATTTCAGAAACAAAATTTGATACCCAAATAAAGTTAAAGCTATTAACTATGAAATAAATGAATCTAAAATATAAATTAATATTTTTTGGCTGTGTCTGAAGCAGTTGATGGAGATGGACCGTATTAAAAATGGCGTCCCTCTAGATTTTAGTGCAAAAATAAGTGAAAACATAGTCCCTCTTATAACTTTTTTATTTCTGGTTGCAAAACCATAATACTGGTACCATATTAAAGCCAACATTTTGGCGTTTTCAGAAATACATATGACAAGGTTATTTTTTAATTTGCACTATGTTTAAATTATCGCCATATTACACCAACATTTCTTGAATGACCCCAAATGATACCAAGCACACCATAAGGCGGTTACTAACTTTTTGAGTAATTATATACATTAAAATGTGTACAGAACTTGTTGAGATTATGTAACTTTGATCAGCAGATGACAGACAATAAATGTCCCCAAGAACATTTTAATTATTGCATTTGGGGTCATTTTAGGGTACTTGTAAAAAACCCTATAAAAAGTCATAAGAATTTTGTTAAAAATACCATAGGATATTAAAAACAAAGGGTCACTTAGGTCTCAGAATCAAATTTGTCTTTTTGATAACAGCATGGACAGCTATAAGGTTAGAGTTGAATATGCATTCAATTTTGGCATCATAGAACTCTTCAAAACAGAGTATGACACAAGGAAAAACAGGTTACCGAAACAGGTCTGTCACTGAAACAGGGCCATCAACGATAATTAGGAGGATATGAAAATACCAATTAAGGCAGAAGTGTGGCCCTTTTTACCCAAGTCCCTGTTGACCTCAACTTTTTCTCTACCTGCTACTTTATTACACACATTCATGTTCATAAGAAATCATTGTTCCATAGATTTTTTGCTGGCATTAATAAACATTTGTTGATTAAACAACAAACACTATAACTTTGTGATTGCAGAAAAATGAGCCAAGAACAAAGTATAATTTTACCTGGAGAAGGTGCTGGAAAGACTAGAGCAGAAGCAACAGATTCTTTGATTGAAGAAGGTGGTGTTAACAGTCCAAATGTGCATAATCCTGTATTGAATGAAAGTGATCACGGTGATGATTTTACTATACAGAAGCAAGATGAATGTGATGATGTCAATGGTGTAGAAACTTCTAGTGATGTCATTATGTCTGCATCTAATGCGATCAGCAACTTTGATGGCGTTGACAGTCTTGCACCAGTTGATGAGATTAATACCTGTGCTGTTGGTAATGATAATAGTGACACTGTTGGCAACACAAATGTGATTGTCTTAACTGTCATTGAAAAACTTCTCGATTATGGAAAGGACAATTGCAATAAAGACGATCATGATGTATGTCTTGGTAACAAAACTGATCATATTAAAACAAAAACTGAGCATACAATAAAAGAAGCATGTGAGTCCCCAAACTCTAACAATACCAGTAGTACGCAAAGTCATGATCTTTTTGAAAGTTCTGATTCTGGGAGTTGTGTGAAAGATAACCTAATGACTGCTTTAGAATTAAGCCCAGTTCAAAAACATAGTCTGGAGCTGATATGTTCAAACCCGCTTCAGGAGAATGAAAAAGTAAGGGAGGCTGTTCATTTCACTTCACCAATTGCTACTGTACATGAGTACAGTGCTGTAAGTGAGGCACTATCTGATGATGACACTGATATAATATCTCCATCTTGTTCCGACGATTGCCCAGCAACACAGACTGTATATCTGAATAAAAGTGTACAAGATAATGATACAGCTGATATTTCTTTGTTATTAACACTTGATAGTGATGAGAAAGATATAGAATGCGTACATACTTTTGATAAAGAAAGTGAAAAACCATCCGTTTCTACTGCTAGTGAGTTATGTCAAACTGTTTGCAGTGACAGTTCAGAAATTGTGAATGAAGTTGCATGTAATGAAGAACAGGAACCCTCAGAACAGGATCTCAGTGTTGAAAATAAACAGATCATTGATCATGATTGTTCTTCTGATTCACAGACTAGTGTACATGTGCTTAGTGGAGCTGCAGATAATTTAGTAAAAGCTGAATGCAATAAGAATTTTACCCATATAGTTGCAGACGTCAAATTAAATTGTGAAGTAACAAAGGATGATGAAGACCAGAAATCTGAGGATATTCCCTTCTCGTCTAGAAGTGAAGAGCTAGTTGATTCAAATCCTATACAAAGTAATGTAGTATTGGATGAGGTTCAAAATTGTGGTACATCAGAAGCTGACCAAGCTGCCGTTCCAACTGAAGCAAAGAGCGAATATAAAATATTGGATGAAATAAGTGGAATTAATGACTATTCTGGTAATCATAAGGTAGAAATGGAAAATTTAAGTGCCAATAATGATGCTGATTTTGCTGATGTTAAGTTTGATCAATCAAGCGGGAATGAAATATTCCAGAAAGAAATACTTACTTCAACAAATGAAACTGATAGCACCCATGAACAAATACATGTGGAATCGGTGTCTAATGTGCAAACTGACTATATTGAACAAAAAACCGATGTTGAAGTTGATAAATCAGTGAAAGAGAACATGTTTAGTGTCCAAACTGACAGTATTGAACAAACAGCTGATGTTGAAGTAAATCAATCAGTGAAAGAGAACGTGCCTAGCGTCCAAACTGACAGTATTGAACAAACAGCTGAAGTTGAAGTTTATGTATCCGTGAAAGACAACATGCCCAGCATCCAAACTGACAGTATTGAACAGACAGCTGATGTAGGTGTAACATTGAAAGAGAGCATGCCTTGTGATGCAAACTTTGAGCCAGTCCTGGGTGGTGAAGAATTAAACACAGTGGCTGAAGTTGATAGTGACATGGTAGCATATGATGGAAATACTGCTAGAGGTTCCATCTCACAGGAAAAACAGAAAGATGATGATTGTGATATTAACTGTCAAGAAGTGTGTGAATTAAATGATGATGTGGTAAATGGCGAGTTAATAGAATGTACAATTGATGAAACAGACTTGGTATCTATCACCGTCAAGAGGGAGTTAGATGATACAGCCAGTCATAATGAATTTTCTAGTGTAAAAAGACATAAAATAGATCACAATTCTGGTGAACTTACACATAGGAAAAGAAAACTAACAAACAAGGTTACAGAAACCACTGACAAGGTAAGAAAAATGAACATTGACATTAATATGAGTGAGAATCTTTCAGAACGTCAATTTCCTAAAATGTTGAAACAGTTATCATCAGAAAAGCTTACCTCACTGGATGAAGAAGTTGTATGGGAATGCCAGAGTAGAAACATGGACACAATCAAGGCTGTTGATGCTGACAAACAAGAACATAAATGTAGACATGGTGAAGAGGAGGAACAAGCAGTTAAACCTGACACAAGCAATGATTCAACAAATGAGAAATGTAACACTCTTCTACAAACAGCAAGTGAGAACAGTGAAGAGCAGTGTGACACTGATATTGTAGAAATTCCTGACTTTGCTGGTTTGAAAAACGAAAAACACTGTGTTAATGATACAAATGAAAATAATCTTCACAAAACAGGACTCAATGATTCAGATGCAAATCACATTTCTGAAATAAAAAACGAAAATGTGGTGAGCAGCTGCAAGACCATTGATTCAACGAATGAGAAACCAAGTAACTCTCCTTCACAAGCTGCAAATAATAACTTTAAAAATCTGTGTGAAACTACTGTTTGTGACGATGCAGAAGTTCCTGATCTAACAGATTTGAAAAATAAAACTGAAATCCAGTCTTCAATGAGTGATACAAATGAATATGAGGTTGAAGGTCCTAACAAAGCAATACTTCACGATTTAGAAGCATACACAAGGGCTGACCAAAACATTGACAAACTGATTGCAGTGGATGATCAGATTGGGTCATCATGTAAGTTTAATACTGCCACCGAGTATTTATCACAGAGTTCACATAATAGTGGAAGCCAAGGATTTGTAGTTGATGCTTCTGAGAGTGTGGCTGATATTTGTGTCAGTCAAGCTTTGAATATTGAAACAATTGATGATGTAAATGTCCAACAAACATCTCCAAAAGAGGCACATGGTCTTTATGAGCTGGATGAACCATGTGTTGACATTGCAGAGAAGGAGAGTAAGACAGTTATCATGTATGAGATTGATGAAACAGATTTGAAAGAGGAGAGAATGGTTGTACCATCAGATGTAGCCTATAGTGATGTTTGTGATGTGACAAAAGATACTGGAAAGATGACGACTCATGACGAAGATGAACAAATGGATACAGGTAATTATTTTAAGTGATTGATCACAGGTTTTTTCCATCCATAGCAGGGTCTTACTCTCAGGATAATTATTTTTTAAATAAAAAAATCTTGCAGCTATCCCCTAAAATTCAATTTACATCAAGGTTTTTTCTTTTCCTTTCGTAAAACCTATGAGTTCATTTTCTGACATTTAAAGAAACAACCACTGCCTTTAATTAAAAGTCCTGATTAAAAAATACCCTGTGAGAATGTTGATACCAATCACAGTACTGATAAATGACTGGGTATTAAAACTCCTGATGAACTCATGAGGTAATAAAAAATTGTATATTTCAGCACTACTAGACTTGTATGTTGACAAAGCAGTTGATCAAATGGTTCCAAGTTATGATTGTAAGTACTTTTATAAACTTGGCTACAAACTTATATCATTTTACATTAGTTGGTAGACTGGTCCACCTGCTAAGCTGAGTTTTAAGTTGTGTGCCCAACTTATGATTTGGTGATTGTCAGGTTCATCCTTGGATGAGGTAGTCATGTTCTTCCTTGCCTAGTTGACTGATATTTTGCCATTTTAGTACTAGTTGGTGTTTCGCGACTATATATGAAACAACTGATACCTAGTATGTATAATATATATACCTGATACCTAATTGAAATTCTGTTGAGAAACAGTATGAACCAAGAAAAACTGTTTAACACAAAGTTATCTCCCTTTGCCCATGTCTGATATTTTAGCTTGTAGATAACATCTAACAAAGAACAAACATCATTAATAATTGATGAATAATTGAATCATCAAAATACATACAATAGCATATATAGTGCTATTGAAATGTTCTTGCAGACAATTTGTGATGATAGAGTGTTATATTGTCTGCATTTTCTGTTGAACTAAATTATGCTTATAATTTCATTTGATGCTGTATAGGGGTGTCCTACCACAAATGTATGTTTATACCTGAAGATATATATTAACGCTAACTAACACTCTGTATAAATGTAATCCAAGTACCGCACACCCCCCTTTGGTTATTGCTTAATGCTCTACACAAGTTAAATTTATAGTAAAGACCGGCTTTGGTTATTACTCTATCTAGGTTAATTTTATAGTAAAGACCGGCTTAGGGAAGTTCTGAAGGTGTTCTTAAAGAAAGGTTGTTGTTCTACAGAGGGCAGTTCAGTAGTTGCACTGTACTATCAATTATAATATGTTCTGTTATAATATTCAGATAATGAAGCCAAGCTGTACGTCTGTGATGTTGACATGTGTGATGATCAGGATGCTTCTGTATGTAAGCCTCTTAGTGAGAAAGGTAACAGTTACTTACTTCCGTTCATTTGCTAGGAACTTGGGTTAACTCCCTTGCCTTGCTGTCTAGTAACAGATTTCAACATAGGCAAAATGTTACCAATGTGTCCTTGCTTTTGCACTGGCCATTAAAAATTGGAAACTGGGTTTTCACATACATAAGTACAACCAGGAATTAGGTATCATCTATGTCATCTAGCCTGTTGGTGTCTTCACAATCCCTGAACTAGGTGTACATACTGTTTGGAATCCAGGATATAGTAATGCTTGATGAACAATATCAAATCCAATGTTTGCTCACATGTTGGAATAATAAACACTGTGTGTAAACCATCTACTAATGTTCCTACAGTATAAACTATAAATACAATGTCCTTCCAATTTGTGTATTTTAGCATCAAATTCAAGAAGTGATGGTTATCATACGATATATAGGTATTCTATTATTCCCTAATTATGATTTTTGCCATTTCAGGGATGTCTCAAGAACGCCCGGGTTGTTTTAAATGGAAATATACACCATCATGTGACACGGACATACACACTCCAGAGCTACCAGACGAGGACCAGGTCATTAGAATCACCCCACTGAAGACATGTGGCAAACCATTGAGACTCGGCCTATCTAGGAGACAACCTATGAAGAAAAGTCTTCATAAAATAGTCAGACATTAGGACTGAGTATAATGATGGCAAGAGTTGTAAATTAAATAGAGATGGGACGGATTATTCGAATATTCGAAAATTGAACAAATATTCGAATCCAATTTCAATATTCGAATATTCGTAAAAAATAAAGAAAAATGTCAATTTCAACAAAAACTGTCAAATGTGTGGGATTCTTTTTATTCGTGGGTTTCGTCCACTGTATGATTAGCTGTTTGCATAGATGAATAAAGTTGCAGTTGTTAGTAAAAGTGTCAACACATCGTCCGCAGTAACAGAGCGAAACACCCATTGGATGATGACAATGATTTTTAAAACTGCATAGTCGTACAAATTTTTACAATCTTCATTAGAAATAATAAAACAATGAAACTTAATCATCCAAAACTTATTACAACTTTATTCACACGTCCCTGAAGTCCGAAAGGTAAAGACGATTTATAGATCAAAAACATGTTTATTACTTTCCAATGATTGCAATCAGGTTGAATATCTATAAACAGTTCAGAAAGAAATATCAAGCTAACGAATACTGTAGCTTTGCATAAGAGCGTCAATGGAACTTTTGTTCAATACTGAATAGGGAAGTGAAAAAAAATGAATGAATACTTTGGCATCGTTAATCGAACGAATATTCGAATATGAATTTCGAATATTCAAATACTGATTTTGGTATTCGGTCCCATCTCTAAAATTAAAGCTCTTCATGGACGCAGAGGAAGAGCATTTGTGTTTTGTGGCTTATTTTCCATAATTAGAAATATGTAGATCTTCCATATGTTGTATCATACTCTGTGATAATTTTTAAATAGATACAAGTTTAAAAGCTCCATTGATTAAAATACAATAGTTATAGTTTACCCTACTTCTTTGTCCAATCCAAAGCCAGGGATTTTCAAATTTTGGGACCACTTATTCATTTATTTGTGCAATGGACATAATAACTATTTAGTAAATCCATTTATTAGGACAATTTGGCTGTTTCCTTATATGGAAAACTAGACCCGCCTACTCCCATAATTTTACTGTTATTCTATCAGCAATTTATAATCTGCTTAAGGTGATTCACCGGTGTTGGATATTTTCTGTACAATGTATATAAAACCTGTTATATTTATAAAGAACACATTTACGACAATCATTCTGGAAAATCACGGCTAGTTTTTAAGATATTCTTGGATTTAGGGGACAATCCCTAAAAACTGATAATTGTAATTTACCGAAAAACTTTTGCTTTAATCCTCATAAAATTTGGTACACATAAAATTTCGTTTATAAGGAACCAAACAGTAATTTTTATGTTATACTGTGCAAGTTATTTGATTTTTTAGATACTATTTTAAAATATGTTAATTTTCGTTTTTGAGATTTTGTCTATCTAACTCCATGGTTTAACGTGAAAAATCGTTGAACGACATACTGTTTCCATGCATGCAACAAGTCCTCAAGTAGAGTGACAAATATTGAAGTTTCATTCCAGATTTCATGACAATTGCTCGGTTAGTTTATTTTTATTACACTTTTAGTGATTTCAGAAATGCTGAAAACAGGGGAGGTAACAAAAATAATCAACGTTTTGCATCCGTTGTATTCAGATTTCGCGACCATTCTATTTTTAAAAACTAGTTCATACTTCAAGGTGCTTACATTTTTAATTCGGGTACTTCTGCATGTATTAGTTTATATTCTGCAGGAATAAATGCAAAAGAACAGTCCTCTAAAATGCTCGGGATACTGTTTAAAACTATTAAATAAGTTTGATATTGTCGCACAGAACTACGTTTTAAATACGTCGTAACCAATTCGCTAGATTATATGTTTAATATCATTTGGATTAAATCATCCGAAGGGATTGAGCTAAGGGTGTTTCTGTATTTTCATTTAAAGTATATAATCGTAATAACTAGTCAGTACACTCGGGATTTTAAGACATGGGAAGATGCTGAAAAATCAATTTTAAGCATTTTGTATTATTTGATCTCGTTGTCAGACGCTCACAATACACCCAAGTGACTGCGATTTTTAAACTTCAACCCAAAAGCGGTGAAACACCTTAACACTTTCCACTCTCAATTCTCAATAAATGGACATGCTATTGTTTGCATACAAAAGCGTTGGAAAGCTCAACAAAAGTGGGCGGGTAAACTATAAGCCGGTTATAGATCACATATTAGAATTATAAACAAATTAGAGCTGCGGGTCGCTAGCGCTCCCTTGCTCTAATTTGTTTATAAATCTAATATATGATCTATAACCTATACGTAGAATGCTATATTCAAGAAATGACCATGGATCTAAGTTTAGTTTAGTTGAGTTTATTCCTATAATAGAGAAGAATGTTTGTCTTATAGTCAGTACATGTGTACCTACCCCATTAGATATAATTTTGTTCATTCAATAATCCAATGTTTTTGCCATAAATGATTTCTTTATTTCATAAACTTATTTTGATCATTTTGTGGTGCTCAACTTCTAAGTTTGTGATAGAATTGTTAAAGTCAGTTCTTAGCTAGTTTGTTATGCCCCCTCCTATGCTTTGAGAGGAGTTTGTGGAATTGTGTTGTCCCTTACATGTACTACTTTTATAATGTCTGTGTATGTGTATAATCAAATTAATTTTGTTTATTGTCGTGAATTTGTTATTTCATAACATTGCATTGATCATTTTATGGTGCTCAAATATAAAGCTTGACTGTGATACAATTGTTAAAGCTAGTTTAAGGCTAATATGTTATATTCGTTATTTTGTTAAAATTCTGCCATGTTTCATGTAAATAGGGTTGAAAAGTCTGTGAGGGTTTTTTCTGACCAAGTCTTTAATCATTAATTTTTGTTGTTTCATAAAATTATTTTGATTACATTATAGTGCTCAAAAATGAAGCTTTACTGTGATAGAATTGTTGAATCAATTATGTAATGTTTGTTAGTTTGTTTACTGTTGAAAATGTGCCATTCCTTTGTTCTGTCTAAAGGGTTGGAAAGCATATCTTTCTGACCAAGTTAGCACAAATTCTGGAAGTGTAATTAAATTTAATCTTGTTGACCATTATTGTTAAAATTTAATGTTGTCTTAAATTATATTGTTGTTGCATAACATAATTTCATACATTTTACGATGCTCCAATACGAAGCCTAACTGTGATAGAGTTGTTAAAGCTATTTTCGCTCATGTTATGTTTGTTTTTTCGTTAATTGTTGATATTGTACCATGTTTGTTATAAAGGCTGAAAAAGCAAATCCTTATGACGAAGTTAGGTTAAGACTTTGGAAGAGTAATTAAATTTTATCTTGTTGCCCATTATTGTTAAATATTGTTGTCTTAAATTCTTGTGTTGTTGTTTCTTAACATTATTATGATCTTTTTATTGTGCTCAAAAGTAAAGCTTAACTGTGATAGAATTGATGAAGCTAGTTTCAGCTATTATGTTATGTTTATAACTGTAAAATCATTTAATTTTGATGGGACGAAATTTCATGGTTTTGGTAAAAAAGACAATTTTGATGGGGCGTAAATTTGTGGATCTGGCATTTCAGGTTATAAAAACAATGGTCAAATTCAATATTAGATGGGATTAAATTTCATGATTGAGGTCAACCACGAAATCCATGAAATTTAATCCCCCACGCAAATTCATGATTTTACAGTATTCGGTTGATTGTTGAAAATGTACCATGTTTGGTGTATATATACCATAATGTTGTTGCTTTACTTATAATATTGTTGAAATTGAAATCTTGTTTCACTACCTATTTGTATAGTCTTATTATTTTTCGTATTCTTCCTCAAAAGTCTGAAACGCCACTCCTGTATAAGATGTTGTAAGGCTGTATACTGGATACAGCTTGACTGTCGTTCGTAGACGCTACTCCTTCTAAAGTTTCAAAAGGATTTTCTTCATTTCACTGGTGAACAACCGCATCATGGCATGTACAAATGAAATTGTGCTAATTATGTCCCCTTGTTCTTTTATTATGGCGCCATCTTTGATGAGGAGTACATTGCTTTGCAAATTTTGACTGGTGTGTCTGTCAGTGAATCTACTGGTTTTTGTTCAATAACTCAAGAACCTAGGATGTTCAAACTTTACATGGAAGTTGGCCAGCAACTGTAGATGACCTCTATTTAAGTTTATTTCACTGTGACCTTTACGACTATTTGGGCCCTTTGGGGCGTACTTGCTTTACAAACATCTCTTGTTAACAAACATTCTTGTAAATGTAACAATCCTGGCAGATTGTCCTTCAAATTGCCACAGAAGACCAAACCTTGTAATGCAGATATGCATAGAGGAAATCATTGTGCTGCCATGACTTTAGCAGAATGCCCTTTGTGGTATTTCCTATATCCAACAGAGACCTTGAGCTGACACAGTTGGAGCATAGGCTCTACACAATCTTCTATAGTGACTTGTTTGTCGTTGCAAAGAAAATGTCTTGCGGATGCAACTTCTACAGTTCTGGCAGGATTCCTTCAAATTGTCACTGATGGACAACCTCAACATGATGATGTGCCTAATGGAAAGAATTTGGTCTATGATGATTTCGAGTAAAATACTAGTTTTGCATGAGGCTGATGTATCAACTCAATACCTGGCAATAGGTAAACTTGGTCTCAGCTCAAGAACCGTCCTGAACTGTCATTTTAGTGATACAAATCTCAGAGTATAAGCACAGTTTTTACATTTCAGGACAACAAACAAGTTAGGATCCAATCTAATTTTTACAAAAATTGTTAAATGTAACGTATATGTACTGAATGTTGAGTTTGTTATTTGAGATTGAGATCAATTTTAAGGTGCTTTAAGATTGCAGGGGCTTGCGGTAGAGCTCTAATAATCCTGATATACAGCTTCTCAGTTCAGTTGAAAGTTTTGTACTGTTATTGCTATTATGGCACTGAAAACTGGCTTAACACAGTGCAAAACAGAACTGAGAAGCATTATACGAGGATTATGCCTTCTACCAAGGGCTTTGGCTCAAATGGTTTTGTTGAACAGATAGTGAAGAAATGTGAAACACATACACTTTTGTACCATGATTTATTCAATAATAATAAGACAACCACATTTTGATTTGCATAAGGTAAACTTAAAATTGTAAACTTGGTACATCCAAAAACGTACCATAATAACATCATATTGCATTGGATGCATATAACTCATTAAAATAATGGCTTTTAATAAATTCCCAGAAATAAAATCATTAAACAATGCAACAATCAGTACTGCATTTAATACATAGTTTCTATGCAATAATATTGATTTGAGATCCAGTATTTTGTCGAGCTAGCTTGTATTCAATGATTTATTGCTTTAACAAGAAACTTAGAGATTTTCTAGCAATTAAGGGCCATAACTCTGAAATTCAGTTCCAGCCAAATCAAGACCAAATGATGTGTACAATTTCACATACTGATATTCATTCCAACAGAGTTTAATTTAATGAGAAGTAAACAACTAACAGCAACATGACATTGTGCAATAAATAAAAATAATTTTGATATCTTGCCTTACTGCCCCGAGTCCACTCAAATTTGTGTATGCAGTATTTGTTTTTGTTAACAAACATGCGAAGAAGGTATCCAAACATCCATAATTCTTGGTAAATTCTTATTTTTTAATCGAACATCACTTGCTGTTTGGTGTTCAAAATATCGGTAACATGCCATGTGCCACTTGAATTAATAGTATGCCACTTGAATTCATAGAATGCCACTTAAAACATTCGTGCAACCACTTAACACCCTATAACTCAAATGTATCTATATTCTATCAAATATCATACACTTGAAAAACAATTTAGACTTATTCATTATTGCATAATTTCTTCAAGCAGTTGCAATAGAGTACACAATGCTGTACAACCTCACTGTAGCGACCACCTCAAAAATAAGACCATTTCCCATATAAGGAAACTACCAAAGTCTATTTTGGCTAATAATTGCTCCTCAACATTAAGGCCCACTTGAATTTTTTATCAGTTTTGCAGAATCACAAGGGTGGTCTTCTTACTGAGGCTTTTTGTTCAGGAAAGTTGATTTTAAAAAAAACAACAGCATACAGTATTGTTTACATGAGTGTGATTTGCTAATGATATAACATCCCTAAAACAGTTTGTTAAAAGTGACAACTTTGGTTCCATATACCAAATAAGTCTAATTGATTAAAACATCATAAAATGTGTTACTTTTGCAGAAATTTTGATTAAAAATAAATACTTCAAGTCTCATGATATAAAGTATTTGCAGTCCATGAAATCCTTGTATTCTGGAAAGGTTATCCAAAGCATCTGTGAGCTACCATTCAGTAATGCCTTAGTCCCATTGAGCTTTTTTTGCCTCAGCTATGTACTCTCGATGGAAATAAATGACATTTGGGATGAATCGGGAACAGGGATTTTACAATTTTTTTAATGACTTCCCGAAGGTTTCCCAAAGACATCGATGAGCCTTTCCCCGCTTCCGAAGTTCATTGACTGAATTGAGAGTACATTGCCAAGGCAACAATTGCTCAGTGGGACCAAGGCATGAATAGAGTTCCCTGAATGATAAATCTTCGAAAACTGTTAAAGAAAATAAAGCAGCTTAACCTTTCCTGAATGTGCCACAAACTGATATGAACAAAAAGTTTAAAGTAAAATCCACCAACATGGTCTAAGACAATAAAATAAAAAACTTTACTTTTAAAACATGTCTACAGGCCTTTAAAAATGCCTTCTCTGAAAAACGAAGCTGGTTTACATGTAAAACAAGATTCTTAAAAGACTTGACAACTTATTTTGAGATGTTGTAATTGACGCCATTTAGATATTAAGCATAGCCAAGTAAAGATGTTTTGTTTAAAAAAGAGAGAAAAAAATATCACTAAAGTTGTGTTAAAATCAATTTAAACTTTGGTTCCATATACCAAATAAGTCAAATTGATTCAAACAACATTTACAAAATGTGTTTCTTTTGCAAAACTTTTGATTAAAAAAGAAATACTTCCAAGTCTCATGATATAAAGTATTTGCAGTCCATGAAATCCTTGTATTCTGGAAAGGTTATCCAAAGCATCTGTGAGCTACCATTCAGTAATGCCTTAGTCCCATTGAGCTTTTTTTGCCTCAGCTATGTACTCTCGATGGAAATAAATGACATTTGGGATTAATCGGGAACAGGGATTTTACAAAAATTTTAGTGACTTCCCGAAGGTTTCCCAAAGGCATCGATGAAGGTTTCCCAAAGGCATCGACGAACCTTTCCTTGCTTCCGAAGTTCATTGACTGAATTGAGAGTACTTTGCCGAGGCAACAATTGCTCAGTGGGACCAAGGCATGAATAGGGTTCAGTGAATAATACATCTTCAATTACCGTTAAAGCAAATGAAGCAGCTTAACCTTTCCTGAATGTGCCACAAGCTGATATCAACAAAAAGTTTAAAGTAACAATCCACGAACATGGTCTAGACAATAAAATATAAAACTGTTCTTTTAAAACATGTCAGGCTTTTAAAAATGCCTTTTCTGTAAAACGAAGCTAGTTTACATGTAAAATAAGGTTCTTAAAAAGACTTTACAATAAAGTCTGAGATGTTGTAATTGTCGCCTATTAGATATTCTGCATAGCCAAGTAAAGATCTTTTCTTTAAACAAGTGGGTCCAAAGGGCCCTGGGTCGCTCACCTGTTTGGCCTAGTGACCTAGATTTTGGCCCAAATGACACAGTATCTAACTTGACCTAGATTTTATAGAGATAAACATTGTGACCAAGTTTCATAAAGAAAGAGTCAAAATTGTGACCTCTAGTGTGTTCACAATGATTTGGCCTTGTGACCTAGTTTGTGACCCCAGATGACCCAATATCGAACTTGACCTAGATTTTTTATAGAGATGATCATTGTGATCAATTTTCATAAAGATTAGTCACAAATTGTGACCTCTAATGTGTTCACAAGGTTTTTCAATGATTTGGCCTAGTGACCTAGTTTTTGACCCCAGATGACCCAATATCGAACTTGACCTAGATTTTACAGAGATGATCATTGTGATCAAGTTTCATAAAGATTAGGCTCAAATTGTGACCTCTAATGTGTTCACAAGGTTTTCCTTTGATTTGACCTAATGACCTAGTTTTTGACCCCAGATGACCCAATATCGAACTTGACCTAGATTTTATGGAGATGATCATTGTGATCAAGTTTCATAATGATCAGGCTAAATTTGTGACCTCTAGTGTGTTCACAAGCAATTGTGAACGGACGGACGGACGGATGACGGACGAAGAGCGATCACAAAAGCTCACCTTGTCACTTTGTGACAGGTGAGCTAAAAAGAGAGAAAAAATACCAATAAAGTTGTGTTAAAATCAATTTTAACAAATGTAATGAAACAGTTTAACATTGGTCATTTACATAATTCTGAAGTTTGTAATTACTGTCAGTTATGAAGGTGATATACTAGCGGTGGGGTGTTAATCATATAGTAATCATGTGTGATACCCTGCAGAGATGGTTACTAACACAGTGAAGAGTGTTAAAATGAAAACCAATAATGGGTTTTTGTCTAGCAATTATAGATTCAGCATTTTCCTCCCACACTTATTCCGGTAATTGAATTATGAACAGTGGGTGTTAATTAGCTATTATCAGATTGATTTAATGTGTACAGTATGTAAGTGAAAGATTTGAGAATGATTTTATAATACTAATGTAAAACAGTAAAACTTCCTTAAGCGGAGCATCGATATTACTACCACCCGGCTTATTTCGAGCAAATTTCAGAAGTCCAGGCGAATTTGATTAGTATATGTTGTATACTATATTCACTCTGGTATGTTGAGCTCCCGGCTAATTTCAATGATTAGGTTTGTCCCGATTAGTCCTCGAGATAATGAGTTTACTGTATACCTTATACATAGGATTTTTATTTCAATTTTCTTTGCAATTGTTTTTAGATTGGGATGAAATTTATCTAGCTCAACATTTAGTTATTCAGGTTTAACGCTGTCTTTCAACAATTTTCAGTTATATACGGTGGCCAATTCACCTAATTTCTTTTCCAGGAATGTATCCTAACCTGTACTGACTTACCCTACCGCAAGGAATGGCGTAACAGCGAATTCTCCACATGTGGAAGAAAAACAACATTTTTATCAAATTTTTATGGATAAGGACCTTCTGTGAGCCGGAATAGAACCACACAATTTTCCTTGAAACAGTATTCTAGCTATGTAAGGCAACCTTTAATGTTAATTAACCCACAGAAACCCTATGTGTAAACTGAAAAGTCTGAATTGTGCACAAATTTAAGTATTTTTTAGTTCATACTGAAGAATACCAGACACCAACAGACTGTGAAACGGCATAGTCGTTGCAATGACACAACACAATTCGCTGGCTTAGAATGAGAAGGTTGTAAGTGTCACTTAGGACCTTATACGACTTTTGAAATCTACATCATAAAGCGTTTCTTATGAGCCTATTTTCATGAAAATCGGAACTTGTCATGTTGACCAAACTGATGTTAAAAAAGCTTGTTTTACCATAAGTAAAGACCAAAGAGTGAATGTCAGACAGTTTTTCTTGTTTTCTCAAAATATTGATTTTGTAGTTACGACCTTTCTTAACCTGAGAATTATATTTTACTATTGTATTAATACAAATGGTTGAAATAAGGGCATAACATTATATTTATTAACTTAAAATGATAAGTCAAGAGCAGTAACTGTTCATAGAGGAGAATATGCTTAATATTTGTCGTTTTAGCAAAGTGTTAAAAATCTAAATCACTGAGGCTGGGATGTTTCTGGAGACTAGGGACATGTGGAACACTATACCGGTAGATAAAATCTGATCCAGAGCTGTAACTTTATGGTATTCAATATATATTTTCTAGTGCTAAAAGTGCAGTCATAGCTCAATATTTGTTTTTTATCCATAACAATATTATTCAGTAATGATAACAATTGCTGTTACAAATAAAATATGATGTGAAAGAGTCGAGGGAATTTATGTTATCTTTGTCAGTAGAATTTATTAATATAGGCATGCTGCCCCCACAAGGCTATCACTTAGGTCATTTGTATGACTGTATAGTTTTACTGCCCACTTGAAACATATCAATAACAAATCCATAAGCATTATGAATAATTCCGCTTTGTTTATAGTACATTTACACCCAATAAGATACTCAGTTAGTGGAATATTGCTACATTTCAACTTTTATTTGAGCTGTGCTGGATTTATAGCCTAGCAATCGCAGCAGTTCATACCCTTTCATTAAAATATAGCAATGTTGTTTTGCTCCTCCACATGTGGAGAAGTTGCTTGTTTCTTGTGGAAGGCTGAGTTATAACTGGTTTAGATACAGTCGGGACTATAATAGGTGAATTGGCTGCTGAGTACATAACTGACATAATGTTGAGAACAGGCATTAAACCTTATAGAAACAAGGCAATAAATAAACAAACTTATTTGTATAAGTAGCCTGTTTAGCCAAACTTGATGGAAATCAACAGACAGTTTGTCCAGACAATGTAAGTGTCTCTAGAGTAACATAGTATAAATATGCATTAACAAACAGAAATTAACGTTCTATTCAGAAACTGAATTCAATACATGAATACATACTGTAATATAATAAAAACAAAATAAAAACTTAACAATAAAATATGTTAGACAGTGAAGCTCTATAGAGCATTCTGACTGGTCCATTATAACACAGACAAATAAATCAGGATTTTCTATTAATGTGCTTAGTTTGAACTGTTCTTGCCTTCTTTACATTGCACAACCACTTGATTATCCGTGCATTTCTTTCAACAACTGACGTGGTCCCTGCGTCTCGTTCGCTTAAATCTTGCTCACTTTCCATCGGAATACGATCAAGGTCATTGGATAGTCGACTGGATAAACTCCGACCATCTAACGAGTCAAGGGAGCTAACACTGTCCAAAGTATCGCGATGTTTCGTTTCTGACAATCTTCTCATTGGCTCTAACACAGAATGGTCAATTCCCATTTCATTAAAGAATCGTTCCACTTCCGTACTAGTTCTAGATAATCTGGAGCTAAGATCTGAAAAATCTGAGCTAGTTCTAGAATGTCTGCAGTTACTGAGGTCTGATTGTGATCTGTGTAACGGCCTTCTGGGAGGCAACTCTATCTCGTTCAATTGTTTATCAATGCGAGGCTTAGGCATTGGTGATCTCTTTCTTTCTACTAAAACGCCCACAGATGTACTGAGACTGTTAGTATTGAGAGGTTTAAGGAATACATCACTTTGTGAACTCAGACTGTATCGTGATTCACGACCTGGTTTACCTCCCTTGCTCTTAATACCATCAACAGAATCACTCTCCTTTACTGAAGTCTCACAAGCACTTGCTGACACGGATGAAAACCTCTTCTGCTCTGCACCATTAGACACTTGATTATTTGAGCTAACTGATGTCTTTTTATCCGTGGAAGACATAATTCTTTCACTTGTGTCAGTATTATCACCAGTTGTTTCACTTATCTTAGGAGCAGATGGTTTTCTAGCAGGTCTAGGTGGAACAGGTCTAGGTGGAGGCACTGGCTTGTCTGTAAAAATGAAACATATCTTATTATAGTCATGCAGCAGAAAACTTACGGTCTTAATACAGTAACCTATGGTAATGTGGCCACTAAAAAAACTTCTCTCATTTATTCAGTTTTATCATGCACTGATAATCTAAGTTTTATGAAAGAGAAACAATCAAATTATTGAAATGAACACATGTCATCAAGGGAGGAGGTCATTATGTATAAATCTCCTTTCATATTGAATTATTGTAGGATAAAATATGGTCATAAGGGTTATGTTTTCTGACCCTTTCAGCTAGAAGGCCCTTTATACAAACTGCAAGCACATTACCTGATATTTGATGTATCACAGGTTTGGGTCCCACTTTAGGGGCCACTGATGGCTTATTAGCAGGTTTAGGAGGCACAACTGGTCTAACAGTGGTAGTGGATGGCGAGGTCAAAGCCTTCTTAAAGCTTGATTGATCCTCATGTCTAGAGTTACTGCTGGTGAAAGACACAGAAGATGCTGTTGATGAGGCTGTGGATAACTTCTTTGCAGCAGTTGGTGAGTTTGTTGTAAATGATACTGACGACACAGCAGACGACACAGCAGAAGATGTTGCTGAAGCTTTCCTCACAGAGGAAGATGTGCTGATTGTCTGGGAGTTTGCTGAGACAACTGTAGATGAAGCAGAACTTGGAACGGGTGATGATGTGGATGACGTAGTAGAGGACAACAATGAATTGTTTGCATCAGTTGATTGAGTAGCTGATGGTGTAAGATGTTTTACAGCCGGTGGAGACGGTGAACCATTTGTTGATGTTTTGAGATTGTCTGTAGGTAATGAAGGCGGTGATTTACTAAGGCTTCTACGTTTAGCAGGGGTTGTCGAATGACTTGTAGTTTCAGTAGAGTTATCAGTTGTCACAGAATCGTCTGGTGACTTTCCAGTTATCGGCAAAGATAAAACATCCCTGAAATCAGAAAAGGACTTAGTTACAAATATTGCATTTACATATATCTTTATGAATTATCAATGCATAGCAGAATAGTGTCGCAATTACGGCTGTCGGTTGAATATAAATAAACTAGTTTTGCTGATTGAGAAAGACATCCATTGTTATTCTTAAAGGATAACTTCTACAGATACAATTGATTTGTCCTCAAGGACATCTGATGAAAACATAATACAGTAAAATCACTAATTTTCATGGTGGATAAATTTTGTGGATTTTGTGGGAAAGTTTCAACCACAAAATCAAATCCCATCAAAGAATAATTTTGACCATTGTATTTATTACCTGAAATGCAAAATCCACGAATCAACACCCCATCGAAATGGTATTTTTTATTAAAAACACAAAAATTTGTCCAATCGAAATTAAATGATTTTACAGTACTTAATTAAAATAAAATTGCTGACCTGGTACCAATGATATATTTCACACAAATTGCATAAAGTTGTGGGAGTTCTTCTATACAAAAATACAAATAAATCCATGGCATGTCTCATTGAAGCTTCCACTTTCAAACAATCAATGAAACTAAAGCAAAGACTGGCCTTTGACTAATTAGTATTGTTAATTGTATTGATATAATTAAGGAACATGGAGGGTAAATATGGAAAGTATTTTGAACTTGGTAACAACCTACTATGACAACTGGTGAATTCTGTAGAATGGTATGTACAGTGTAGGTGTTTGTGAGCATAAGCTCCACAACAAATGGAATTGATTATCAATAAACATTGCAGGAATTCTGTCTCCCATCCGACACAGACTAAATGTAATAATTCTACTATATAGTTAGACAGCATGACATTTTCAACAGCATGAGAAAACTGTATTATGTCTAATGGGGCTGAAATATGCACCAAAGTTCTGTCATAATACAGCTATACATTGTAATGTTCAAGGTCACCCATTACGTCTACAACTACCAGCTCTAGTAAAACATTCCGCAATATCTTTTGCAGAAATTTGAAATGCCTGTACATGTAGTATGTGCGAACAGTACTTAAAACCCTACCAGAACCCAATATACCCTTTGATGCAAAAGCTTTCTAGAATAAAATTCTCCTAACAATATAGCTTTTGTGTTAAAAGGACTGAAAGTGTCAATCTAGTTGAAATATGAGACACTTTTAAATCTCCATCAATCATTCTCCTTTTCATATATCATGTACTTTATGATATGAACATTCATCAAATTTTTATCAAATCCTAAACCCAGCTATTATTGTGTCTGACTTGTATAGAATTTCTTCAAAAGCTCAATGATATCATCCTTTTAAGAACATATGAAAAGATTGTCCCACCACAATGTCTGGTGGCTGCATGATGGTGCCACAGCAATTCCAGGAATTATGCTTGTTCACTCTCTATTCTAAACAGGCTATGCAAAAGCTAACTAAACTTTGTACCTCAACGCAACAGCTAACCAAACTTTGTACCTCTATGCAAAAGCTAACTAAACTTGCACCTCTACACAACAGCTAACTAAACTTTGTACCCTTACGCAACAGCTAACCAAACTTTGTACCTCTACACAACAGCTAACTAAAGTTTGTAACTCTACACAACAGCTAACCAAACTTTGTAACCCTTACGCAACAGCTAACTTAACTTTGTACCTCTATGCAACAGCCACTAACTTTGTACCTCTACACAACAGCTAACTAAACTTTGTACCTCTATGCAACAGCTAGCTAAACTTTGTACCTCTATGCAACATCTCACATAACTTTGTACCTCTATGCAACAGCTAACTAAACTTTGTACCTCTATGCAACAGCTTACCAAACTTTGTACCTCCACACAACAGCTAACTAAAGTTTGTACCTCTACGCAACAGCTAACTTAACTTTGTACATCTACACAGCAGCTAACTTAACTTCGTACCTCTATGCAACAGCTATCCAAACTTTGTACCTCAACACAACAGCTAACCAAACTTTGTACCTCTGTGTAACAGCTAACGAAACTTTGTACCCCTACGCAACAGCTAACGAAACTTTGTACCCCTACGCAACAGCTAACCAAACTTTGTACCTCTACGCAACAGCTTACTTAACTTTGTACCTCTGCTCAACAGCTAACGAAACTTTGTACCTCTACGCAACAGCTAACGAAACTTTGTACCTGTCTGCAACAGCTAAGGAAACTTTGCACCTCTATGCAACAGCTAACCAAACTTTGTACCTCTATGCAACAGCTAACTTAACTTTGTACCTCTATGCGACAGCTAACCAAACTTTGTACCTCTATGCAACAGCTAACCAAACTTTGTACCTCTATGCGACAGCTAACCAAACTTTGTACCTCTATGCAACAGCTAACTTAACTTTGTACCTCTATGCGACAGCTAACCAAACTTTGTACCTCTATGCAACAGCTAACTTAACTTTGTACCTCTATGCGACAGCTAACCAAACTTTGTACCTCTATGCGACAGCTAACCAAACTTTGTACCTCTATGCGACAGCTAACCAAACTTTGTACCTCTATGCGACAGCTAACCAAACTTTTTACCTCTTCGTTAAGGTTGTTCTGTAATAACTACATGTATATCACGGCTTTGGCAGACCTTGCTTTGAATGCTGAGTTCAAACTACACTGGATCAAACAGAACTCCTTATATGGAATTTATTATGAGTCAAACAAACATAAGGTTTCCTGGATACAAGACAAATAACCATTATTCTTCATAAAGAACATCAATAAAACTATAAAGGCACATTATTCTAAATTGTTCCAAAAACCATTAATGCCATGTTTATGCAAATTTAGCGCAATCCTTTTTGCATTTTGAGTTGAATGAAGTAATCTGCTTCAGAAACCTTGATAATGAAATATGGATTTGTGTTTAAAACATTCCAACATCAAAGAATTAAAACTAATCATTTAATACTGTGTAGTGCACTTTAAATGAATATGAAATAGAAAAGGAGTGCACTTGCTAATTTCAGGAATCAGTGTCCCTACCTTCCAAGTAAAGGCAGCCACTTCTGTACCGATGTTTTAAACAAGAGCACCGCCTATGAATGGTAGACGCTCAACTTTCTCCGTTTTTTAAAAAGCAACGAGGGCAAATAGCTCAAAAAATATGCATCACCTAGTTATCAACTTTGTCAGTATGGATTCCTCTTGTGATGGTGAATAACTATGCTAAGTTTCAAGGGGATACCTTTGATAATTTTTGAGGACAATAAACTTAACCAACGCAGACGCACACGATCCTGTCGCTACTATAGAAAAAAGTTCAGCTAAAAATAATATGCCAAGCACCATTTCAATACAATTTTTGAATGATACTCTGGAATTAATTGGTTGTGGCCTGAATTAGAATCAGCAATATAGAAGCAGAGAGCAGAGAAACCAACAATTATTGAAAACAGCTGCACAGAATTACAGGCACTTTATCATTTTTTGCTTCTCTAATTGACAAATTTTAAAACTTACAAAATGTTCTAATGAAGATTCATACTCCAAACAATTTGAAATTCATGTTTGCTCTCAAAATGACAGCATGCACGCAAATAGAAACTGACAGACACAGATCTAATTAGCTTTGACTCATCATTTAAAGATGCATCTATAATGTTCAGCTGTGTTACTCTTGGTAGTATTTCTGATAGAAGCAAGACTAAAAAAGTTAGGGGGTTATTTGATGCTTGAATTTACATGGTATACATTAATAATGATGTTTTGCAGCATGTCGATAAAGGTCACTCAGGTGACAGACCAAAGACACAGGAGTATTACACAATCATGGCGTCAGACCAAAACTACATGAAAATGGCAGCCATACAAATAACTCATAGTGTTAGACCAAATTTATATGTATGTGTATGGCATGTTATCAGACTGAAGACACATAGGTCTTGCACACAGCACATTGTCTCATGAAAGTGAACATTTCTGCCATCAAATAATCACCTTCCAGAGCCGTATCCAGAGACCAAAAAGCATCAAGGCAAAATCTTTCTTTGGTCCATTTTAGGCATTATTTTTCTTCAAAAACGTGCATATTTTGGTAATTCCTCAAATTTTCACCAAGGCAAGCATCTAGGACAGTGCCTCAGCGTGGCTACGGGCCTGCCTTTCATCCAGAAATGAATTATTAACTATACACCCTGTTTGGACGGACAGACAAACGGATAGTCAGGGGTGACACTTAAAGCCCCTCCATCATAATAGATGTGGGGGTAAAAATATAGATCTGAACAACTTAAACCAAATTTGGTAAGCACACAAATATACCTACCACTATCTAGAGAACTATGAGAACAGAAACATTATAACACACAATTAACCAAGAGGCAAATATCAATGTCTATTTTGCATGCCAGTGCCAATGTTACCGAATGCTATAAAAGCCTCTTGTCTATACCAATGATCTGATGATCAATATGGGAGCCAATAATTAGAACAATACATCAGGGATACATTTTACATTATCTCGAAATTAGTACAGGAAATCTTATGGTCAGTCATCCTTCCCCACCCACTATTGCCAGACAAAAGTCAGCATGCAGCAAAGATGTTTTATTTTGTTGGTATGTGGTGACAGATTCACTGTATTTTAACCAGGCCTAAGTTGCCCTTTCACAAGAAACCAGCAACTTCTCCACATGGGGAGGAAAATTTACATGAAAGGGTAAGGCCTGCATCAACCACTAATCAAACCTGTAAAGTTATTTAATTTTCATGGATTTAGTATAATGACCAACCCACATAATCAAACCATCTACACAATACTCACAAAATAGAACCATCTACACAAAACTCACGAGATTTAACCACATCTAAATGAAATCTGTCAAATCAATTATCACTTTTAAATAGGAAAACCATGAAATTACAAAAACTTACCCTTCAAACTGCCATTTTAGCAGAATCCAAGAAAAATTATGCCCACAAATTCATAAAATGATTTCAAAACAATGACTGCATAATACATTTATAAAATAACCACAAGTAACTTTTTTTTGCCAAAATCCACAAGTTTTCTGCCCACAATATATTATTAATTCAACAGTGCTGCATCAATACTAATTATCATGGAATAATGAAATTAGTCAGACAATTTATGATCATCATGTATGGTATGGGAGTATTCATCATGAACTAATTAGACCTGATGTGTTTTCATTATAGTACCATTGTACTGTAAGAATGTTTTGATTGGTTAAAATAATTAACGTGATAGAATCACGTGTAACGCCAGGGTTCAACACTAACACTGGTCCCCTCGCCAGGGGCCAGCGAAAATCTTGAAGGACCAGAGAAAATCATGAAGGATCAGTATTAAACTGTTTTCTTTACAAATTTAATGTTTCTTAACTGTAAGACCAGTCCCAAAAATAGTTAGTGACAATCCCAGGACTATAAACAATCATGGTTGTGAGACAAATAGTTGAAACAATATGAAACAACTGTCATAATCAAACGTATAAAATCATCATTACATCATAAGAATAAAGACTGTGACATACCTGTTTCCAACTGATAAATTCTCCGGATGTTTTAACTTCTGTTTATGATTTAAGACTTTCGTGCTCTTCACATATGCTCCTTTAGATGCTTCCAGTAGCTCTACCGCACTTTTACGATGATTGGCTGTCAAATAGAAAATACAATGCATTGCTTATTGGAAATCATCCGTAACATAGACACAAAGTGCCTTTCAAATATTGGTAAAATTCATTACATAATGATCAATGTACTTCCTACTTCAAAATATTTTGTCTTCTATACTTTTCTACCATTTATGATGCATGTAACTCCAACATGTAACATGTCATTCTAAGCTTCTAGCAGATACCCTGGGAATACCAGACACATAGAACATAAAATGTGCGTGTACACATGCATTAACAGTCGTCAGTAATATTAAACCCTACAGACACAAAATTTACAAATAACCTGTTTTCAATGCCAGCATTAGTTCACTATGAACAAAAATTAACTTTTTGAGAGATATAATCATATTTCAATATTAAATGATTTATCTTAAATCCATTAATTTTTTTCCATTGATCTTCGGTACTTATGATGTATGCTATGTTATATTATTTATAATCTAAATGTAAAAGAATCATACACTTAAATAATCAAAAAAGTGACCATTGTTAACTCTCATAAAGAAGTGTCAACTGTCACCTGACTTCATACACACCTAAGCAATTATCAATTAATGGACATCATTAACACCTAAGATTAAATGCCACATTCTTATATCAAACACTCAGAAATTAGTGTGAAAAACCCAAACACTTAAAGTTAAAAGTAAGTTAAAAGTGTTGAATCATAACAAACTCTCATGAACTGACATGAACAATGATGAAAAATTAAGCAAGTATTGCAGTACCAAATTCTTAGACCGACTGACATCATTCATAGAAGATAATATTATGTCATAACATCTAAATTCAGCAGTTAATCATGGAAAAAAGATGGGAGTCACTACAATAGATTGCCATGTCAATACCACTTGGTTCCAACAATCAATTCACCATATAGACGCATCATGACAAATTGTAGACTACATCTAGTATCTAGATAATCTAGCATAGTTCATGATTTATAATACCATCGTGCAGATGGAACCCAAACATCTAATATGACAGAACAGATATAATACTATAGTGCAGAAGGAACCCAAAGATCTAATATGACAGAAAATATCTAATACCATAGTGCAGAAGGAACCCAAAGATCTAATATGACAGAAAATATCTAATACCATAGTGCAGAAGGAACCCGAAGATCTAATATGACAGAAAATATCTAATACCATAGTGCAGAAGGAACCCAAAGATCTAATATGACAGAAAATATCTAATACCATAGTGCAGAAGGAACCCAAAGATCTAATATGACAGAAAATATCTAATACTAGAGTGCAGAAGGGACCCAAATATCTAATATGACAGAAAAGATCTAATACCATAGTGCAGAAGGAACCCAAAGATCTAATGTGACAGAAAAGATCTACACAGAGTATGAAATTTAAAAGGAAACAAAAATGACCTTCGTATAACAACTTGTATGATAATTAAGTCATTTAGGTTGATGAAATATATTCCAATTAGGATGACACATGAGTACAAATCATTCCCTGGTGGGCAATTCTGGTAAATAGAAGACAGAAGCTAACCAAACTATACTGAATGACAACAAAAATCAGTCATGAGAAATTAATTTGGAGAAATTGAAGAGTTACTTGAAACATTTAGGGACAAGGTTTTTATTATAGTAAGAATAGCATTTATGGAACTATAACAAAGTATATACTTATTCACCTTTGAATTCTGCGACACAGACAAAGAAAGAGCTAAAACCTAAAATATTACACTATAACATGACAGTGTACATGTCACAGAAAGACACGAGTTCCACAATATCCTACAGTAATAACTTCCTCCATGCATTTACTTCATTTATCCTTATTCCATACAGCTTTTCCAATAAATTGTACAGCAGAAAATTGAATTACCTAAAGTCTCAATGCAGAACCATAAATATTCTGTGCAGCAAATTTATAACCACTACAAATTCAATGTCATGCTATTCATTAGTTAGTTCAAACAAGATACTGTACATTGGATAAATTCTGTAAGTAGATAAATTTTGTCACCAATATTGTCAACAAAATCAATGACAGTATTTTTTGGTAAATTGTGTTTATTTAACCTTGCCACAGGATATTCCATACAGACGAGGCCCCCAGAATAGTTTAGGGGGGGGGTTTAGTGCAGATACAGGAGGTATACTCATTCCAGAGACACCATTGGTTCTTTTACATGCCAGGTGTGTAGCATCAATACACGGGACCTACGTTTAAAGTCTTATCCGAAAGAATATTTTAATTTAGTAAATTTAGTTGATTCAAACCCACAACCCCGAGATTACAGAAGTCTTGTGCTCTATCGACTTGCTAAAAATATATCATTTATAAAGAACTGCACCATTCTGATCTAATGGGTTTGTGAATAGCCATTTTCTTCCATATTCTTCATATGTCAGGAGTTGCTTACTAAAGTTTGGTTTGATCGATAAAAATAATTCAAGAAAATGGCACTCAATTTTTGAGCATCTAGAGTTTAATAAAGTTTATTGCATACAATATAATACAACAGTTACCTATATAGCGCTATAATTTAGCAAAGAATATTTCAGAAGATTTAAATATTGTGTGTTAAAAGCACATGCTTTCAATACAGTCTTAGAGCCAAGCAAAAGTGACTTTGAACACAAAATCACACAGAGGGCTTGTAAATAAAAGTAAAGTAAATCCAACAGGTTGTATGACATTTCCAAAGATATTTTCATAAAATTTTTACCGCTAAGTAATATTCTCTTACAGCACTTGCAATTACAAAACTTAAATTACGCCTCGAGGTTTTTACATATATGTCTATGTGAGTCATACAGATCAAGTATAAAACAATCAAAAAGATGTTCTAGACTGTCACCCAAACCTTCAACATAACAAGACTACATCCTCCTTATTGTTGGTAAACCAGTCTGACATTTTCAAATTTTGACTGTCACCCAATTTTTTAAACTCAACAAGACTGCATCCTCCTTATCATTGGCAAACCAGTCTGACATTTCAAATTTTGACAAATATCATCATGCACATTTCTTAATTGTTCTTTAATTAGTTGCAACCTTAGAATTGATTGATGAAACTATGCGTGGGCGTGTGTTGATTAAATGTCAATATCTGGAAACAGTCAGGACTGATTCAAAGTTATTATCACCTAAAGGATAGAGATTTTAATTTCTTAGAAAATCCAATCATAAAACGAATGTCAAAAGAGAACAGAAATGCTCCTGGAGCAGTGTATTTTTATATTTTTCTCATACTTTCTTCATCAAAATAGCAGCTGGAATTACTGATTTGAAGAAAACACCACGGTAACAAGCCAAAATGACCTGGTCTACATTAAATCACAGGCCTAAGAAATTATATCACAAAATGAGTTTAACATCCCCAATTTTTCACTCATTCATTACATAAAAGAACAGGTTTGGAACGTTTCTGTCCGCCCTAACATGAATATACTATTTGACATATAAATGGGCCAGAAGATGGCTTTGGTCGGGTCTTATTATGCCTCTACCACACAAAACAATCAAAATATATGTATACCTTTTATCGTGTTTAAGTTATAATATCAGGTACTTTCGACATTATGTACAGTTCCGGGTTGGAAGCCATTGTCACGTTGTTTTGATATTGACAATGGAATCCAACCCGAAATGTTGCAAACCTGTCAAATATATATACTATATTGAATGGATGAAAAATTGGGGAAGTAAAAACTGTTGTTTGTGACACAATTTCTTAGGCCTGTGATAAATTGTATATATAACATGAACTTTCATCTTGTGGAATTTCAAAACTGTATGCAGAACATATTGTACTATTGTATACAATAATCAATTACAAGTTAATTGAAGCCAATTTATCAGCTACTCAAAAGCCTAAATTATGACCATGGTTTGAGCACTGGTAATATACCAGTAGATCGAATCTAGACAGATTGATAAATCATAGAACGATACACTTAGAATGCATAAAAGATAACATTTATCATTCAGGAAGGGTTAAAATCTCTGATAAATATCCTAACATAGCAACCAGCACTGCTGGACAGAAACAATGGAGCCTAACGTTTGAGCATTAAGAAAACATCCACCCTGCTTGGGGAGCTTAACATGTTAAAGGGGAGGAACATGGTGTCACACCGGTGGAAAGTGCTTCCGGGTCGTAGTATAATGCTAAAATAGACCCTTTCAAAAATTGATATATGTCTATTGAAGTACGGTTTTTATGTGGAAAATGCTGATTGTTGATCAAATTACATCAATGTAGCTCAAATATGACCTGCATGCTATCTTTTGAGAGTGATATTTTTCTAAATAATCTTTCCCTGGCTGAAGACTGACAATGTATGTGTGCTTCGGTCAAGTCGGCTTTTGGGGCATGGAAAATGCCCTTCCTGAAGACCTGCAGTAGCTCGAAAACAAAACCATCGACATATCAGTTTCTCAAGCTTATTTTGGATGACAGGGATTGCTTTTTATGGAAACGGCCACAGAAAATCACCCGGAATGTCAGTGAAACGGAGGGAGAGATGCGAATTTGGGTCATTTTGCATTGATTTGAATAGCAGAAACTTCACCGATGTGACACCACATACTGTGTACCAAGGTACCCAGAAAGCCTTCATGTACCGAGGTATTCACCATACTAGGTTCCTGACATGTTAGTGGTGTGAAAGGTTCTGTGAACCTAGGTATCCAGAAAGCCTTCATGTACCAAGGTATCCAGAAAGCCTTCATGTACCTAGGTATCCAGAAAGCCTTCATGTACCTAGGTATCCAGAAAGCCTTCATGTACCTAGGTATCCAGAAAGCCTTCATGTACCAAGGTATCCAGAAAGCCTTCATGTACCAAGGTATTCACCGTACTAGGTTCCTTACATGTTAGGGGTGTGAAAGGTTATGTGTACCTAGGTATCCAGAAATCCTTCATGTTGTACCAAAATCTCTAGCATGCAGGAGCCAAACTCGGGGAACATGCATACAGCTACACTGAAGGCAGAACAGCTTAAGAGAGATTCAACTTGTGGCAAGATTTATTAACTAAAGCAAAACTGCCCATGTTGTTATTGAAACAGGATGCTAGAAAAAATGCATCTATTCTTGCCACTACAAAGAAAATACAGTCAATAGTAAACATATTATCGTCAGGTTATCCCATTACAACAAACTATTGGTTTGCATGCAGAAAGTCATGCATTGTTATGTGACTAAAATAGAAAACTCATTTTCTACAACATTTGTTGTCTGAACACATAGAATCAGCTGCAAGTGATCAACAGTTTCCCACAACTAGAAAAGTCGAGATCTGAACAAACGAGTTTAATGATCAATTTCATGGGCACATAATAATAAGAACTGCGATTGACTAATCCATTTTAATCATCCATGACAACTGAAACTTCACCGGTGTAGCTGGCTTAGTGAAAATATGTTTCAATGATAAGTTAGAAGGCATCCTAGGACATGTCTCCATCACAGGTTTGTATCAATCTACCTTCTTGCACTAACCCTTGAGCACCACCCATGTACATCTGGGGCCTTATACACCAACATTGTAAGTCTAAAACTCAAACTTAGACTTTAATATTGCCAAATGTTCTATTCACTCTCATGTTGTTAAACATGTACCGATTTTTATATAAATGGGTGTCATGTTCAGTGGGTAACAACAAATAATCAGATAAAATTTCACATGGTTAGATCTCATCACAAAAAATGGCTGTGATTATAAATGACTTTATAAATGTTGCCAATTTTAAGTCTAAGTCTGAGTTTCAGTCTTACAATGTTGATGACTGTAGGCCCCTGTACTACATCATGTATCTGATGGTAGACAATGATTCTACTATACATCTTGTACTCGTCACCGTTCCTCCATATAAAACAAGAGACACAAATTAAGGTGTGAGAGGAGTACCAGTCTAACTTGTTTCTATATTGGTACCAAGATAGACTGGTATCACTCTTGTTCACAAACATGTTCAATATGCCCAGACAGATTGTACTTATTTTTGTAATCAACTCAATACATGGTACTTAAAGCTAATTGCAATGGATCACAAGAAGTAATATAATAAATGGAAGTAGAATGAGGAAATCGAGGTCAGGAAAATGTTTATTCAGCAAGAACAGGAAGCGGTGGCCTAGAGGTAGGGTATCCCAATGACCAGGGGAAGCTAAAACGTCAAAAGGTGCTTGAGGGGCTTAACAGCTAAAGTTGACATGAATACTGGTTATTTGTTTTCTTTTGAAGACCCCCCTCAATTTTCTTGTTACCAAATTCCGAGAATAGATGATTTTACAGTAACAGCAGTACCGAGCCTATGTATTATCTTGAGTAGAACACTTATGTTTCCTTGGGGATATTATATAGTTTGTCTGCTTAATTTTATCCCTCACAGAAAATGCAGAGAGACTATATGGAAACACAATCATACCAACTACTCGATCACGTCCGGGTCACTGAGAGTCCTGCAATGAACAATGACGCCGTCCATTCATTGGAAGTACCAATATGTTTTTTGGCATTTTTTACTCGTACATAAACTCTCATTCATGAGAAATGTAATAGGGACATTTAGACGTGAAACCAAACATAAGCCAACTATTCACATAGGGTTGACACTTTCATTGTCCCACAAGCAGCTACTTCATCAATTTCAATGATCCTAAAACAGCATGGGAGCACATACATGCATACATCAATAAAGTAGCATGTACAGTAAAACCTGTCTTAGTGGCCAGCTGAATCTTAATGAAGTATTTTTACTGTACTAGTTGCAAATGCAAAGTACAAGTTGTCAGGTTGTAGAGGGAACCATGGGGGTGTTTCCCCATGCCGTGAAACCTGACGGTCTGCCCAGTATCAAAATATATGACTCCATAATTCGGCAAAAAAACTATTTTGCTAATAAGGCCCGCTAAAAAGGTGGTTGTATTAAAAAATCAGTCTTTAGAAGCAGATCATTTTTGTTGTTGTTCTTAAAGACTATGGCTCTTTTAAAACTGCAAATATCTGCATGATTTCAAAATACAAAATGTAATTATTGGAGAGATGTATTGATTAATGAACCAGAGAACTTTGAACATTAATAGAACTAAACTTTTCATTAATCAATGGAGATTATCAAAAATAAACAAACATGCAGACATTATTCCAGGAATCTTGGAAAATAAATGACAATTAAAACGTGGATATAATTATAAGATATTTATGAGCTGTATACATATGTAAGAATGCTGTATGGTAATACCTACTGTAAAATCTTTAATTTCAATGGGACAAAATTTCGTGATTTTGGTAAAAAAGACCATTTTGTTAATTCGTGCATTTTGTGTTTCAGATAATAAATACAAGGGTCAAAATCACTTTTCGATGGGATTTTATTTCATGGTTAAAGGTGAACCACGAAATTTAATCCCCCACGAAAATTAATGATTTTACAGTTACTGGATATCAATGTTTGGGGCTAATAGAAGGCTTATATTTTAATAATGATTCTATTGGCAGTAGTATTGATTAGGGTAAACCTTCAGTAAGACGTGAACAGAACCAGAAACCAAGGAAATGCAAATTTTGGCACCAGAATATATTCATTCTGGCATAGAGTGTAATTAGCCGCTAAATATGAGAAATTATAAGCTGAAATCCTGGAGCACATGACCACAGTGTTGAAGTGAATATCCTGTTTGCATATAAGTCATTGTATACTGTAAAATCATTTAATTTCAATGGGACAAATTTCGTGTTTTTTTGCGGGATAAGGACCATTCTGTAGGGACGAAATTTTAGGATATCTTTCCACTAAGTCATATACTATAGAAATTATTAATATTCAAGGAGGATTTAATTTTATTGTTGATATCATCCACGAAAGTAAATCCCCCTTGAATATTAATGATTCTATAGTATACATAGAATCTATAATTTCAGGAATTTACCAACAGGTGAAATTTCACTTTTGTATACTTATTCAGACATTGATAAACACAAAGTTTGGTTGTTGTACAGAGGTTGTTGCTTTGGAAAGGAAAACAGTTATAGTATATGAATGAATGCTTCCTGAACAAAATGATCAAGTTGCTGGAGAGCGTTCTCATCCAACCAGGGTATTGGTGCCTAGGTACTTGACTAACCCACTGATTTATGAGGATGCTGAGAGAGGTTGCTTATACTGTATATCAAGTTTGAGTACTTACAGATGGTTTAATACAGATGTAGTCTATTTGAATATGGCTTAATTGAACTTGAAGGAGGTGCTGGTTAAATACAAGTTTACAGGCTTATTACATTGATTGTATAAGAAAGGACAGGTGGTCTTATAATACAGTCAACAAACAAAACAAGAGCTCGTCGCTGCTATCGTGTGCTTTTTGGTAGCGCTTTACTACGTCTAGGCAACGACATGCTATAAGCGAACATGTTCACCTATAGCAAACTGTTTCTTAACACCTTGCTAGGCGAGCAATACCGAGCGCTTTCTTATGCAACTGCCGCTTCGGTTCCGCTCGGTAGCGCTTTGCTACGCAACGGTTTGCTAGCCGCGAGCGCTCGCTGCTAGTCAAGTTTTTTTCTTCATCCGCTACGAAGCGCTTTTTTAAGCAAGCCCTTTCTTAGTGTAGCGCTATGAAGCGTTTGATTGCACCTTGCCTATGTAACGGTATCAGCTGTAACTGTAATCAAAATACAAATATAGATAATAGCAATACTTGCCAGCTTAAAATAATGAACATTGAAAAATGTACTTTAGAATTAGTTTAGTTACTGAATAATATACATATTTGAAATGTTAAAGCACTAATTTGAGCACTAATTTGAGTACAGTACAATACTTTGAAACAATACATTTAGGTTTGTTCATTATTAAGAACCAAAGTTTCCTAAACATGTACGTAACACCTAATTGTAAACCTATTGAACGAAAACCAATTTACTATACTAAGACAATTGTAAAAACACTACCGTAGTTCACTAATTCTAAGCAAAACATAATTAAATACACAAAACCATTCAACAGTTAATTATACTTAAGGAAAACTAAAATACATGCACAAAATTTGCATAATTACCCTCTAAAGCTTCTATCCAAAATCGTCTCACAATATACTAATAGTTCAACACTTACAAATCCACAAAAATATATATTTTTTTTAATTTCAACAAAAACTTCTGTGAATCATCCGACAATGTTCAATGTTACCACATCAGCTGATTTCATTCATCTTTTTAAAATTAACCGATTCATAAAAAAAAGATATTTGAAGGTTTGCAGACGGATAATTTCCACAGATCTGGCTGCTTGCAGTCACAGTCTGAGAACTCAGTGAGTGTATAGAACCTGCTGTTATAATGGAGTTTACTGTTGATCACCAAGGTGGAATCTGTATTTATTGATAGATTTTTAGTACTCCCTTCTCCCACCATTATGCACTGTGAGGAATACTGATTCAAGGAAGGAATACATTAAGTCCTATTATTAACTCTCCCCCACCCACTCACTGAGTTTTTTTTTCAGGCTTGGAATATTAAAAGTAATCCCCAACCCACCCATATATTATTTTCCAGGCCTTATCAGAAATTTTTATTTCCATTAAATCAACCAGAATTCATTTAGCCCATCAAACAAGTGTCTGCTAATCCACCTGAATTGAACAGCCACCTGCCATCAACAGAATACTTTATTGAAACCAAATTGACAATTTTATAATGATACACCTGTAGGAAACAACCACCTGTTTTGAGCAAACATGATTGATGTACTGTAAAATCATTTAATTTCGACGGGACAGAATTTTGTGGTTTAAGTAAAAAAGACTATTTCCATGGGACGTTAATTCGTGGATTTTGCATTTCAGATAATAATAATAAAAAGAAGGGTCCAAATTACTGTTCAATGGGATTTGAGTTTGTGGTTGAGATGAACCATGAAATCCAAAAAATTTATTGTATTTTAAAGTCTTTAATATCAACAATTTTGAGAGTAATAACACAAAACCAATAGAAACTCAATACATCAAATAGAAATTAAATGCCAACGAAGTAATTATATTTTGCATTACGTCAAGTGAACTGTTCTGGTTTATGTTGCAATGTTTTCATTATGTTGTCTGCAGTTTATTAATTAATCACAGCCTCATTAACAATTCATTGACTAGTTGAATAGCCTATAGGATTATAAGAGACCATGGGGTAACAATTAGAGATCTATGAACACTGTCTATATAATTTCTTACCTCAAACTACAAATCAATAAAACTGTAATGAAGAAGTTACTAGAACACAGTCTGACACTTACAAGAAAGAGTTCTTCAATATGGTACCCATATTACACCTTAGAATTTGGTCCAATGATTGATTGACCATGCCAACTTCATCAGTCTGACATTTCCCATCCCTTAGGCCAGATTGCATGTTTCAGCCTACTCTAACTTTGAGGTAGCAGCTGCTGAAGTAACAGTATTTTATTTGATTCATCATTCATGCCAAAATATTATAAACTTGACATCAGACCAGACATATGTCTGGGCATCAATACCAGTTTCTTTTGTCAAGAAATCAAAATAATTATCTAAATAACAAAAGTAGTTTTCCCAAGTCAATCAAACAATTTTTACCCAAAACGGTTTTCTTTCATACACCATATCAAGTCTGGACAGAAAAATATTCACCTTAGTTTAAAATAGTGGGAATCACACCATCTCAGGACATTGAAAAGGAGTTTCCCTCAACAATCATGTCTATGACCATCAGTTATTTCATCTGTCAAACAAAAACAAGTCTTTGACCAGCAGTCATTCCATTTGTCAAACAAAAACATGTCTTTGACCAACTGTCATTTTATATGCCCCAAAAAAAACATGTCTTTGACCAACAGTCATTCCATTTGCCAAACAAAAACATGTCTTTGACCAACTGCATTTCAATTTGTTGAACAAAATATTTTTGCATCAAAAGTAGTACTGTGACCGTACATCCAACAAAAGTATACATATTTAACCAACAGTTATCAACATTTTGTGTAAGTAACAAATTTCAGAAATTATAAAAAAATATCATAGATTTTATAACCAAAAATAAATGATTTATAATAAAATAGATAAGATTAAAACAAGAACATAGTTCAGGTACTCACATTATCAAATCTACGACAATAAAAGTTCCAAATCGGAAGTCGTGAGAGCATGTAATATAGATACTAGTCTGGCCACCCGACTAGATAATATATTTTATCAATCAAATAGCAAAACATTTTTCAATTTTCGCTTGATTTTATTTTGGGTTCCTATGTTTGAGGGTGCAAAGGGAAACAATTTCATGAGAAAAGAGTAGATTGAGGAGTTGTCTATCTAAACATAGGGTATGTTAGACAGACTATATAGATACGGGCAGTAAGTTTATCACACACACAAATAATGAATAATGGTTTAACCTTATAGCTATAGCGCTCCATTGTCTGAGCAAATATGTAACAAATATATAGCAAATATATAGCAAATATATAGCAAATATATAGCAAATTAGGTATCCAATTTACAATAGAAAGTATTTATATTATACATAGTTGAATGATATGTATGAATTTGACAATACTTGTTCATCTTAGCAATGGTTCGTATAATAAAACCACCAAATACATGTAATTCAATATAAAACCAATGTAACCATACATGGGATATGTCAGATTAATATAGCTTGGCTATTTTGACATGAGCCTGACCTTTATGCAAGAATATATTACAAGGTTCTTGCTTTGAATTATATCAATTTCCACAAGCAAATCGTGCAATATCAGTATTTCACATTTTGTGTTTGTATTACAAGTCGAGCGTCTTCGTGATACTCCCCGATTATGACAACATACACTCGGTGTTGTAAACGTAGGCAATATATCGACTGTTAAATTATTCTAATCAAAAGGTCAGGCTCGTGTCAAATTAGCCAAGCAATACTAGAGTATAGATGATAAATAAGTTATAACTTGGCAGGAGGAAATATTAACATACTTATTCTGAGAGTTAAAGCTTGTATGTTAAATTCAGCCTATATGTATATTATTGGACGATAGGGAACCAAAATTTGTCCAGAGGTCAAAGACTGGCTAACAAAGAGAGATCATTAATATCTGTACCAAATTGAACAAGTTGATCTTCAATGCTCCAATGCTATAATTGTCAGCAGCCATATTTTTCACATATTCAGTAGAAAAATTCACAGTCGTTTTGACTACATTTTTGCGTTTGTCTGAGGCAGTCTTAGTGTGTGCATACATGGCCATTCAGTCTATCCCTATCTAATTGGCCTATGACCTTTGGCTCCGAGGGATTTATGGATAATTCTGACTGGCTGGTACAAACAAACCTTTGCTTAGTACAGGTGGTTGCTAAAATAGTTTCAACTACATCTTTGCATCAATAATTTTGAGATGTTTTATATAACAAGAGGGTCCAAAGGGCCCTGGGTCGCTCACCTGTTTGGCCTAGTGACCTAGATTTTGGCCCAAATGACACAGTATCTAACTTGACCTAGATTTTATAGAGATAAACATTGTGACCAAGTTTCATAAAGATAGAGTCAAAATTGTGACCTCTAGTGTGTTCACAAGATTTTTCAATGATTTGGCCTCGTGACCTAGTTTTTGACCCCAGATGACCCAATATCGAACTTGGCCTAAATCTTATAATGATGATCATTGTGATCAAGTTTCATAAAGATAAGGTCAAAATTGTGACCTCTAGTGTGTTCACAAGCTTTTTCAATGATTTGGCCTCGTGACCTAGTTTTGACTCCGGATGACCCAATATCGAAGTTGACCAAAATTTTATAGTGATGATCATTGTGATCAAATTTCAAAAAGATTAGGCTCAAATTGTGACCTCTAGTGTGTTCACAAGCTTTTTCAATGATTTGGCCTTCAAAGGCTTGTGACCTAGTTTTTGACCCTGAATGACCCAATATCGAACTTGACGTAGATTTTATAGAGATGATCATTGTGATCAATTTTCATAAAGATTAGTCTCAAATTGTGACCTCTAGTGTGTTCACAAGCTTTTTCAATGATTTGGCCTTGTGACCTAGTTTTTGACCCTAGATGACCCAATATCGAGCTTGACCTAGATTTTATAGAGATGATCATTGTGATCAATTTTCATAAAGATAAGTCACAAATTGTGACCTCTAATGTGTTCACAAGGTTTTTCAATGATTTGGCCTAGTGACCTAGTTTTTGACCCCAGATGACCCAATCTCGAACTTGACCTAGATTTTTTTTCAGAGATGATCATTGTGATCAAGTTTCATAAAGATTAGTCTCAAATTGTGACCTCTAGTGTGTTCACAAGGTTTTCCTTTGATTTGACCTAGTGACCTAGTTTTTGACCCCAGATGACCCAATATCGAACTTGACCTAGATTTTATAGAGATGATCACTGTGATCAATTTTCATAAAGATAAGTCACAAATTGTGACCTCTAATGTGTTCACAAGGTTTTTCAATGATTTGGCCTAGTGACCTAGTTTTTGACCCCAGATGACCCAATATCGACCTTGACCTAGATTTTACAGAGATGATCATTGTGATCAAGTTTCATAAAGATTAGGCTCAAATTGTGACCTCTAATGTGTTCACAAGGTTTTCCTTTGATTTGACCTAGTGACCTAGTTTTTGACCCCAGATGACCCAATATCGAACTTGACCTAGATTTTGTTAAGATGATCATTGTGACCAAGTTTCATAAAGATTAGGCCAAAATTGTGACCGCTAGAGAGGACACAACCCAATTGTTGACGGACGGACAGACGGACGGACAGACGGACGGACGGACGGACGACGGACGAAGAGTGATCACAAAAGCTCACTCTGTCACTTTGTGACAGGTGAGCTAAAAATAAATTAATCTTTGGAGGCAAGTGTAGTACGTTAACGTTAATATGCGTACGTGGTGTTGTTGAATTTGCATCATTTATAATATTGAGATGTTTTATGAAATTGGAGATAAGACATCCATCCTATAAGTGTGCACCTGTTGTTGAATTGATGGTAAAATATGAACGTGAAATGAAACTATTTACATGATTGTCAATGGCTATAAATATCAATCAAACATTGAACAAATAATAGATCCTGACACTTCCTGCATGAGTACGGTACAGAATTGTCATTGTTCAATGACGACTCCTTGAAATTATTGACATATTTTGTCTCCCTGTTCTTGCTGGTTTAAACAATTGAATGATTCACACAGTCTATGAGTAATGTTTATAGCTGGCAGATTTCTGGTCTTCCATCTAATACACATATAATACCCAGCAGATCAGACTAATTTAATGTTTGGTAGGAGTAATCTCATTTACATCAGTCTCAAATTGAGAAAAAGGCCAGAATATGTAAATTTATAGTTTATCAATATTTAATAATTATATGTGTGTGCCTCCATAGCTCAGTGATTAGTGCGCTTGTCATCTAATCTGTCGACCCGGGTTGAAATCTGGGTGGAGGCACATATAAATGCCTGCCATATTTCAGCAGAAAGCTGACTGGCAAATAAAGGCTAAACTCGGCATATTTTTTATTGATTATTGACCTATCGCTAGTTATCCGCTTCGTCAACTTGGCCTCGTAAACTTTTGTCACAACCCGTTATCGATCACAAAAGTGGCTGTGACCATGTATTGTAATTCAAATTATAATACATGCTGTGACATTTGAAAGGAATTAGGATTTTGAAGCATGATTGATAAGAAAGGATCAAGAATGCACTAGTATCTATTGATTGGTCAATTGAGGTCAAGGGCTGTGATCCCGGATGAACTAGAAAGAAATAACTCCAATATAGCCACCTTGATAGAAAGACTGAAGATTGAAAGAGGACCCTGGTGAATGATAATAATTCTGACCTAATGGATAATAAAACACTTTTAACTCTCATCCTAGTATTTCACATGATTACCATAGTAATATAATTTGTATTTCATTCTGATTTCATACATTGTAATATTTACCTGGTATTTAAGTTCAGAGAATTTAACACGATCCTGATCTTTTAATTTTAATTTAACAGCTGATTTCTTATCAATTTTCATTAGGGTGCACACTTTGGGATCGAGACGTCCTGTGTTCAACCCGGTCTGGACCAATGATTAATTTTTCTCTGAGCCAAAAAAACCCACATGCATCATCCCACCAACGTGTAAATTGGTACCTGTGAGGGCAGTGTCGATTCCTGGGCGACACAGATCCATGTTGGCTGCCACGGTGACACCCACAGAAGAGAAATAGTCTCTCCAGAGAGACATGAACGTAGGTTTCCATAGGTAGCCCAATGACTAGGGGAAGTAAAAATGTTTTTATAAGGGGAATATCACAAGACCCATGAGGTGTAACACAAACACAAGTCTACAATACCGATATAGCACATTTGATATGGAAATCGATATATTGATAATTAGATTTATTCACTTTTTTAGCACAAACCGTGTAATAGATTCATGCATATAGGTTAGGATCAGGTCAAACTCTCAAGCTATACCAGCAGTATATTACCTTGCTATGATATCTACAGCCAAGAATATCTTCTAGAATTAAGGAAGCAATAAAGATAAGCCAACCAGGTAGCAGGTAATCAATTGTCATTAAAAACATATTTCTGGTAAAGGAGGAAATTATTGATGTGAAACTACAAGTTGTATCTACACATACAGATGAACTTGGGCTAACTGGTCACACCAATTAAGCAACCACCTGTTTTGTACAGCTAATTTCAATTAATCATTACAAGTAAGTGTAGTAGTACTGAAAGCACCTAGAGTTAACAACTACCTGTTTTAAAAAAGCACTGCTTAAATACCTCCCTTTGTAGAATGTTCAGTACACATGTATATTCTACCTGAATATCAACAGGCATTTTAGAGAGATTCAAAAATCTAACAAATTTAAACAACCAAATAGGGGTTTGGAAAAGAAAGCAACACCATGTATTTGGTGCATTCATTATAACTGCTACTTATAAGTGAATTTTAAAATGAAAAGAATAAAACCCAGTCTAGACACGGTGACATTCATTGAATAATAACCCTATATTTCCCACAGACAGATTCGATTATATTCAGATTAAAATGCTGAAGTACATTTTGTAATTAACAAGCATAATATGCTTTTTCACAACAAGTAAAGGGAGACTACTGAGTATTTGGAAGATTTTATACAAAAAGAGTTGTCTCCCTTAGTCCATTTGATGTCAAGAACAAGAACCTGAAACCAGACAAATGAAAGGGGGAACCAGTGTAATTGTATGATTTACAAAATAACTGAATGAAATCAATACTAACGATAATGAACTTTAGCCTAAATGCTCTCCATTATGTGTGATTGAATGAACGCTATAATTAAATAAATATTAACTGTCATCAAGGTAAGAGGTAATCACGACGAGACATGAAGGTCATTAATATATCAAATCAATGAATTAGAAAACATAAAAAGTCAACTTAGGCCTACAAAATATAACATGTAATACTTATTAAAGAAAATGATTGTGAAATATGAACAAGGGAGACTAAAATTGGTTATAGAGAGAGTCAATCATGGACTAGACATTTAATATATGTTCAGTAATGCTATATGAGGTTTTAATAGTGGAACAAACCAAATTATCTCCTTTTTTAAAAACCTATCATAAGAAAACTTAAAACTCCCATGACGTTACTTAGTTAATAGACTTGCATTTCATTGAAACAATTTGTGTATTTATTCTTTGTCAATTTGGAGAGGGCCGATATCTAATGTTGAAATAACTTGTGGCTCAATCCTTTTGTAATGAATATAAAATTTTAAAGTTTCTATGGTTTATATTTATTATATATGCTTCTATATGTTGTAATTAATTGTATATATGCAAACCCTTTGTAAATGTTGTAAAAATTAATGCAATAAAATATAATTAAAGTAAACTTTGGCAACTTATAAGTCTTGTTCTACCAGTAGAATACTATAAAATCATTTAACTTGGATCTGACAAAATTTTGTGGTTTTCGTAAAATATACCATTAGGATGGGACATTAATTTGTGGATTTTGCATTTCAGGTAATTAATATAAGGGCCAAAATGAGTGTTCAATGCGATTTAATTTCGTGGTTTAAAAGTGAATCACAAATCCACAAAATTTAATTTCCCTTGACAAATTAAAGATCTTACAGTATGCAAATGTTTTAGTTAAAATTTGCCAAATTTGATAGTTTTGTAGGGCTGTAACGGTATACCGCGGTATACGAAATACCGCAGACTTCAGTCCCACACGGTTCACGATACAAGACTTCTAAATTTTGGTACGGTTCGGTATAGGCGTTTTTTTATGAGCAAAATAATATTCAGACAACGAAAACTCCTGACAGCCTACTGAGTATGTATAATTACCATGTATCACTCGTTTTAATTGTATTGAGATATGCTTCATATTGTCTAAATTCACTTAAAATAGTTATTAGGCAGTTAATAAATGCTGTTATAGAAGCAACAAATTCAGTTTAACAATTTAAGTATTTAAGCAGCTGTTAGAGAATATTGTATCATACCGAAATATACCGAACCGTTAGAAAAATTGACGGTACGTATCATATCGTGAGGTGAGCGTACCGTTACACCCCTATAGTTTTGTATTCAAAAGTCAAACATTTCCAAGTTTCATCGGTGTTTACATAATAAACACTCAACAACGTACCATGTAAGTACGTAGATCATTCATATAATTTTATACTTGGCAACATTACTTATTTTAGTATCATCAATGACGTACTGGTACAATGTATTTATTTTACTTCAAAGCTCTAATTATGCACAGGTATCCCAGGCTTCAAATTGTATATCACATGATTACATACCAGGACTTAAATTACTATCATTCCTTATAATAAAATGATAAGCATGCATTGACTAAATTAAGATTGTTAAATAAATAATTTATGGTTTAACCACAGGTATGAGTACATGTACATATGACACTGAGTCATCTATATACTTGATACATGTTTAACAATACACTATCTTACAATATCTATAAGAGGAAGATGGCAAATTGTCAAGGTTAAAACTGTCAATGATGAAATACCTGAAAAGGATGAAAATGCCTAAATCCCCCATTTACATACTAGTATAATATATCAGTATAAAGTTAACTATACTCAAACTCAGACTGAGTCTGACTTGAGCTTAATCTCAATCTGAGATGAGATTTGTACCTGGAATTCATTGGGAGATCATGGCCAGGGAAATGTATTTGCATGAAGATAGGACCAATGTGCCAAAATACTCTTCATGGAGAAAACATTTAATTAAAGCTAAGTAAGGCTTGTAACATTCGTTAATTAAATTCGGATGACTGAAGATTCATGTAGCCAAGGTCATGTCCCACCAAATCTGCATGGTTCCTGCACAGAGGGTGGTGTTATTTAAATTCCTATAAATCAGGGATTAATTATTTACCAATTACAGCTGACATGATAAGCCCACTGTATCAGATTAGGTATGCTAATTGCATTAAGCTAATAATGCTAATTGGTAATTTGATAGCCATTGAATAGGAAAATAAACGAGAAGCAAAACATTTGCCATTTCGTTTTTCATGGTACTCATGCATGGTACCTATCCATTTACCCAACAGATACATAAAATTATACCCCTTTCCCTTGCCCATCACCGATTCTTAACAAAAAAAATGCTGAGCTTAGCCTTTATTTGCCAGTCAGCTTTCAGCTTAATGGCAGGCATATATATATGTGCCTCCACCCGGATTTGAACCTGGGTCGCCAGATTAGACGGCAAGCGCACTTACCACTGAGCTACGGAGGCTTATAACAGTATGGAGGGGAGGCAATCCACTCATGGAAATGAACACCTTATCAAGGGAGATTATTTGTCCTAAAAGCTGTACATCAGATGTGTACACATTGTCATAGAACCTACTGCTCTTGGAAAAGACTTCAAAAGCAATTGAGCAATTCAGTAATTATTCCATGCACTATTCACAAAAGTGAGCAATTCAGCAATCTTCACAATAACATTTTCAAAACCTCATTCATAAAATATTTCCGAACAAACTCTTCACAATGGAGGGCAATAACTTGATCAATAAGGCTTTCAGGACACTAATCAAATATTGACCAATGTATTGTTACACTCAATCATGGAACATCACTGTCAATATAGTTACATCAATGTTAAACAAACTAACAATAAAATCAATTACTCATGTATACTGATATCAATTGGTTCACCACACTTAAATAAACTAATTCAATTACTCATGAATTCTGTTGTTAATTGGTTCACCAGTTTTAATAATCTAATTCAATTATTTATGCATACTGATGTCAATTAGATTTTCTGTTAATGATTAGTAGATACTAAAGACACCATACTATTTTATATAGCTAAGTAAGGTAAGGATAACACACCGTCAACCCCAAGGAGCCGACCCCCAGGCTCCACCCCAGCCACCAAACTTTATTTTATATAGTTAGATTATAGATGGAGATTATACTCATTCCATTATAGCCAAAAGGGGCTATCAGTCTTCTTATTTCATAACCTGATAGCCCCTTTTTGCTGTCACAGGGTGATTTATATTAAACTGGAGGAGCACCATTGTCATGTATGGATAGTAAAAAATGTTTTACAACATAGAACAAGTGGATATTGTATGTATCTGTCCTAGGTATATTGAAAGATGAAAAGTCAATAAGATTATCTATCAAACATCAACAATAAAGACAAGAGAAAGTTTGACATGAACAATAGATCACTTGTTTTGTATGCTGTGTGCTATATAAGGGCCTTGATATCAATCTTTTTTAAATGCTTCTGTACTTAAAACTGGTGACCGTTGCCTATGCAAAGCACTATCGAGCGCCTTCGTTCAGTTAACTCCCATTCAATTAAATATAGAAGGCATGGATTATCTCCCATGGAAAGCGCTATGTAGCACTTTGCTTAGGCAACAGACACCTGAGGTAACTTCTTTGCATGGGATAAACAATAGAAGCCTCTTTTGGTGAATGTATTTGCTTGAAAGACCACCCAGCGATGAATGCAACATTGCAAACCAAATTCTGTTACATTCTAACATTTTTTCAGATCAAACAAAAACGTATTTCATGTAAATACACAAGTTAAGTATGAAACGCCTCTTACTGTACTAGTATAGTATTAGAACTTGATTATATTATATTAATTTTGCTTCTAATAACAGTTTTTATTAACTTATAATTCAGGTTGTTACTAATACAGGTTGAATTAATAAGTATCATTAAATGTAAAATGGACACAGCCAAACATGCCAGATTGCCTGCATCATGCAGGAGTCTCCTGCATTTGAGACTTTACTCCTGCATGATTTTTGGCTAATTGATCAAACCTCATTTTTGTTTACATGATGAAAATGATAACAAATATTAATTTAAATAGCTTTATGAAGCATGCATGGTACTGTTCTACAAGTTAAATAAGTGAAAACTGCATATTAACTTCATTTATTTAAGTTTAAAGTTTGAGCAAGAAAAATCTCCTGCATTTCATTGAAATCTCCGGCATTTCCATCACCAATCTCCTGCATACGCTTCAGGAAAATGTGGCATGCATAAAAATGGACACAAATAACATTACAATAGCTTGTCCTAGAGGATTGTTATAAAGTATATCGCACTTTCATACAACTTCACAAATTAAACCTTTGGTGCATGTGACAGTTTGTAAACATCACCTGGGGAATATTGTTATTATCCTGACAAAACATACTGACAATATCCAAAACTGACAAAATCTACAATTGATCATCTTGAGAATGTACCAAGTATAGTACAAATACACATACTAAATCCCATCTCATATGGCTAAGAGGATGTAACCATGCCTGCCAAGTACTCCTATTAAAGTGGAGTTACTCCTAATTTCTGATAGATTTCTAGTTTTTAAATTTCTTCTACCTTTGCACAAAGGTACATTTGATTCATTTTATGATGTTCTGTGACATGTTTCGTTTTGTCACTCCTATTTTGGATTTAACTATTTTGGCAGGACTGGTATGGATGTACCAACACCAGGAGCCGAAGATGGGGACTTTTCTTAACTGCTTAATCAAAATGATTACCAAATGACTTCAAAGAACCTATTGAACCTGAACCAGTTTTCAGGGGACTTTTAAACTTCATTCACTAATATTCATGCACAGAAGAAACCAAAATACTAAAATTTGACTTTCAAAATATTAACCAGAAAGCAAAATATTCAATGGCTTAAACTGCAGCATCAGAGGTTAGATACATGCATGAGTCTGCCCAATATCAACCAGATTTAAGTTATTCCAGCATACAAATGTGTTCCATAATCTTGAAGACATCAAATTATGATTACATTGGATGTGTATAGTATCGCAACATCTAAGCGCAACATTTAAACATGCACGGAACTCAGACTTTTCACAGCTGTTGTGAACATTTTGCAGACATATATAACAGGGTTTGCACATTCATGTATATATGCAACCAGATGTGTTTTGCTTACTATATGCATGTCTATCAGACTGCCTATCTTACGAGGGATCTAGTTCTAATAGTTCCCAACCATAAAACAGATGGTCAAAGTGAAGAATTAGTTGATGTTTCATCCTGTCACAGACATTAATACTTTGACATTGTCAATATTCAAAGGATGGATCTATGCCATGGAACAGAGAGAGTTGTGAAATAGTAAGTTTCATACAAGTCTGTTAGTCCATAATTGAACAGTTTGTGTATGGGCACATACCCACATGTGAAATATAATGCTAACATTACTAGTAAGTCTGTCTAACATACCCTATGTTTATAAAGAAAACTCCTCAATCTACTCTATTTCATGAAATTATTTTCCTTTTCACCCTCAAACATAGATTAACAATCCCAGAAGAAAATCTAGCTAAAATTGAAAAAAGTTATGCTATTTGATTGTTAAAATATATTATCTAGTCAGGTAGCCAGACTTATTACTAATGGTCAAGCAGGTTAGAAAACTCTGACAATAGCAGAAGATATATCACAGTGACTACAGAAGACAATTCAAATGAAACTTACCATATGCGTTACGATGACCTCTATGTGACCTCATGGGCACTGTGTATTCTGTCACCATGGTAGCATTACTGGAACATTTGGTTGCCATGGCAGCAGCTACAGAATCTTGTATCAGAGGTTTCATAGATGATCTCCCTTGGCCTTATATCGTTCATTATCACAAAGCTCCATAGTAGGTCAAGGTCACTTACTGAGAGGATCTTCAAGCCATTCTTGGGAACTTTGAATGCATTAAATTCTGCAAAACAGTTAAGAAAATAGATTTAAATCTTCATTACAGGAATAGGGAGTATACATATATATGTTACAACTCCAAGAAGCAGACTAAATTGCAACCCCTGATACAAGACCACTAAATGTAAGATGGACAACACGTTTTCAACCAAAATCAATGCAAACATCCAGCACTAAGTATCATGTATTTGTCTATTAACCTCTGTTTTGGTAGTCACGGTCAGATGCGTTCTTTTCTGCCTTTGTCTGCCGGAATCAATGTTAAAAACATTGGGGAAGTCTGTCACTAATTATTAAGCTTGATGACCTTAGCCGGAAGTGTTTCTCATAGTTTATCTGAAAGCGAAACTTAGTCATCCAAAATCTACAAGTTTAAATCAATTCTTTTCTACCAGGAGCATAAAACTATGGGAAAAACCCATTGTTTTCATATAACTTCCTAAAATTATTATTAAAATCTCAATCTGATTAAAACCACACTATAAATTTATTAACTCCCATATCTTAAATGAAGAGTATTCCACTAATATACAATGTAATTTATAAAGCTATACACCATTACCAAGTAATTACAAAGTAAAAATAGCCCAGGAGCTTTCGATCATTCAATACACTTAAACAAACTGACATGGTATCATTATTATTACTATTTTATTTCCTGCCAAGTAATCATCTGAAGTATTTTATCTATATTGTAACAAGATATGGAGATAATGCAATGTATACAAATAAAGCCCCCAATCTTTGCCATAATAACTGACAACCCTGACAGACGTTTTGTATCATACCCGCCTTACAGGACACAATGATCATGTATCCATATTCTATCTAACAGGACCATGAATGTATAGTGTGGAGAGTTTGACCTGATCCTGACCTTTATGTATGAATATACTACTAGGTTCTTGGGTTGAATATCAATATCAGTCCTTAAGGTTTGTGTTACTGTAAAATAATTAAATTTCGTGGGGGATTAAATTTCGAAAAATTTCGTTGTTCACCTCAACCACGAACTTTAATCCCCCACGAACATTAATTTTCACCCTAGTTTTATTATATGGAATGCAAAATCCAACGAAATTGTCTTTTTTACCAAAACCACAGTATATGTTGAGCATCTTCGTGATAAGTATTTAACTAATTGATAAGTATTTAACTAATGAGGGAACAATCCTATTCGAAAGAATAGAGTTAACTGCAGTTAACTTATTAATTTAAACCTATAGTTAAACATAGTTCACCTGACAAACAGTCATATTTTTATAACAGTTCTAACTCAACTTTGAATGGACTGCAACTATGAACAAGATATCAGCTGTTAAATAATGCTAATTTAGAAGGTCAAGAACGATCTCTCAGGATCAAGTCAATTCTCAATACTGTAGAACAAATGTATTGGCTATTGATATCAAGAAATCATTGTTGGACAGCTAAAGGACATTTAGCTGCAGATTCAGAATGAGTCATGGGGAAATATTGCTGTATGACTAGATAATAAAGGTAATAATGTGGGCATGATAAAATATAATGAATAATTAATACATTACATCGTAACAGTACTTAACATATGATACATACAATAATATGTATGACTGGCGTTACATGGTATATCTGACTCAATGAGCACAGCAGAGGAATTTATTACCAAACCATAAAGTACTTACGGAAAGCTTAACTTATATAATGAAATTTAACAGAAGCATTGCCAACTTGCCATTCAAGTCTATTTGATGTTGTTATTTTTGTTGCTGTTGCAGGTTGGGGGGGGGGCAATTTATGTCCTAATTTGTCGGTAAGTATTTACACCCATAATCATGACTTAACGTCGATTTGTGACAACAACAGAAAACACACCAGGGGCCTTATTCACCAACGTTTTAAGTCTAAAATTCAGACTTAGACTTAAAATGGTCATTATTCATAATCACTGGCATTTCTTTGAAATTATGTTTAACCATGTAAAACTTTATCGGACTATTGTTTGTTACCCTCTGAACATGTATATCAATTTATATCAAAATTGGTACATGAATTACAAAATGAGAGCGAATAGAACATTTGACGATGTAAAGTCTAAGTCTATGTTTTAGACTTACAACGTTGGTGAATAAGGCCCCTGGTTTGAATTCAAAAGCCATAATTCCTCAATTACTGATAAAATCACAGTGCTCAATTTCAGAGATTTTATTTTTCAAAGAGGTTGAACTATAAAATTGATGTTGAACAGCACATGAAAGTGTAGTGGCTTTTTTATTGTGATGTCATCTTTAACACTGTAGTAGCCTGTAAAAACTTTAGCTTTTGTGAATAAGAAATGTTGAGTAACAGTTCAACCTCTGTAGCGCAACACCTTTTGTGAGCTGCAATTATTTGCAGTTGTTAAGAGGTTGTTGCTCTCTACAGAAATTTATAGTAAAGACGTACAGGCTTTAAGAAATTTTGATGGGTGTTGCTATAGAGAGGTTGTTGCTCTAAAGTGGGCAATTCAAGAGAGGTTAAACTGTATACTAAACAATGAATGTTCAGTACGCAACGACTCATTGTTCGCCAAAAGGTATGGCCTTGCATGACTTCTGTGCTTTATGGTATAGTAATGGGTGTATAAAATCACAGGTAACAGTACCATCGAAAAGAATAATAATAAAAAAAAATATTTTCGATATATATGAGAACCTAAATTTCGAGAAAAACAAATTTTCCCAAAATGTTTTTATTTCTTTTTTCAATGATACTGTAACCTGTGTATAAAATATAAGACTCATTGACTAGGTACAAATTGTGCCAAGTTAGATGATAGATTAAATAATTGTATCAGATTTGGAATGATAAAATAAATGACTTAGTCATCGGAAAATTCCACAGTCATAAATAATCCAACAATTACAAGGCTTCAAATAAAGTCAATAATAAACATTGAAATATTAACAACTGACTAATGTATGAACAAAGGAAGGAAGTTTTTAGTTTAAGTTACAGAATACAAAATTTACAGCCAAATTGGCACCCCACTTTTGCTTACTTTGAACAACAGTTGCATCAGGATTTCAAGACATGTTTTTTGTGTTCATATTTCAATTCTTAGGTAGTGGACGCCAATTTATAAGTTGCCATTAATTTTTAATTAACATTACCAAACATGTTTGGTGAGTAAAACAAACTAGTGGGTTTCAAGGCGGTCATGTGTTCCAACACAAGTCTACAAGATGATGAATGCTATAGCTTGGCCACATTGACATGAGCCTGACCTATTTGATTACCATAACTTAACAGTCGACATATTGTCTACGTTTACAAGACCGATAGTATGTTTTCATAATCGGGGAGTATCATAAATGTCAGGCTCAGGTCAAAATAGCCAAGCTATACACACATATCGCTGGTTTAGAATGAGAAGGTTGTAAGTACTACTAAAAGTTTGGAGGTGAATGTAAAAATACATAAGACAAAAGTGTGGTACATAGTAATTACATGATTGTTAAAGGCTCAACATATTACCTTAAACCATTACAAAAAATAGTTAATATGCCTCTTTTTGCCTTATTTAACCTAAGTAATATTAATTAATATGATTGATCAATAGGTTAATGACATGTTTGCGTTCAGAATGACATAAAACAGGTTTTTTATGATCATAGACCATAATTAATAGCATAAGTTAAGAGCTATAAACATGCAATCATTTGAAAACAAGCATAAATTGTCCAACAGTTATATCGCTAGCAAAATACGACATCATATAACTAAACCCAGGACATTATACCAGTAAATACATAATTATTAACGGTTCAAAATTATTCAGATTAAAACAGAACAGAATTGGAATAATATTGGTCCAAATTAAAAACAGAATTAACAGATATGGGTGTACTGTAAAAGCAACAATTTTTTGAGGGGGATTATATTTCATGACTTCCTTGGTTCACCATTAACCACAAAATCAAATCCCATCGAACACTAATTTTGGCCCTTATATTTATTACTTGAAATGCAAAATCCACCAATTATACCCATAGAAATAGTCTTTTTTACCAAAACCACGAAATTTGGTCCCATCAAAATGAAATGATTTTACAGTATGCATAATAAAATCCTCCACCCTCTTCATTTTGGAGGTATATTTGGATCATCATCAAACAATTAAGCTATTATGGCCTCATTAAGTCTTCACTAGGAGCTTGAGGCTAAAAAACCATGATTACATTTTTAGTGATATAAAGATAAAATCTTTTTCCTATTGTATATCACTGATGCATAGGAGAAAGTCGGCCTTGTCAACCCATCCATTCATAACATTGACATGCATTTAAAACATTTCAACCAAACGTTTTCAATGCTCTTATATATACACTTAAACAAATATTTTCACTTTCTCAAAGAAACGCTTAAATTGATAAACTAACATGAAGATAAAACGAAAGGCTACTTACTAACCAAGAGTGTATACAATGTTGGAAAATTTTACAAATAACCTAGTTGTCATGTAAAATTATCATGTAAACCCCTTAACCACATCCTGTCAACAGAGAAGTTTCCAAACTTCTGAATGCATTGTTAACACATTGTGCTACTGCATACTTTCCCAGACAATGTCTGCAATTCAACTATGGAACCTCGTTATTGACATGGTCAAAATCTCACCTTTTGCTTTTTGAAATGCTATTCATGTAATTAAATGTATTTATCTCATAAAAGCCTAATATCAACAGCAATTGTATATCATTCATAATATTTTCATGTCATGCCATGATGACCTAAAGCAAAGTTCATACAAATGACCAGATAGTACAGATACAGTCAACTTGTTGGTGCGTCCACAAAGTGTGAGCAATGATGATCCAGTAAATCACAATAAGTTTCTCAAGCCCTTAGGAAAACAGAAATTTAGAAAACCAGTTTATAACCACATTGCGCAAGCTATCTTTATAAGTACGAACTTAAAAGAGCACACATATAACTATACATTGTCTCTCATTGGGTGGTTTTACTTTCTATTTGTTCTAGCAACAAGACGATTTATTTAATCCGAAACGAGACAGGCGGCTCCTAGTTGTATCAGCTGTTACTGGTATACTTATACTGTAATAAATGACTTGGGGAGTTAAATGTTGACTCTTTTATTTGTAATATAATCCCTTTACCCTATAATGTGTAGGCTTTTAGTGTGACAATAGCAGCAGGATTAAAAGATTGTTAATACATCAATGCCCATAATGAAATCATTTTATAATGAAAAAGCAAAATGATCTCCAGACATTATTTTGCATAAATGAGTCGTAAATCAAACATAGAGAACATGTAAAACTGAAGTTGACAGATCTTGAATTGAAGTCTGGGGTTTGATGCCTGAGTTATACCTAATGATATAGACCAACTCTTGCTGTGCCCATCAGTGGTCTTTACAGACAGTGTTAGCTGTATACACACACAGGGCTTTCAGTGAAGAGTCAAAATGACTCCTGCCTCTCAATTTCCAAGAGTCAACAAAATATTGCATGGAAACATGTATTATAAGTATAGAAAGTTGACTCTTCACCTTAAACTTTCAAGAGTCAAAATTGGCACTTCTGTCAATTTCAGGAGTCAAAAATTCAGTTTCAAGAGTCAAATGAAAGCCCTGACACAGGCATGTCGGTGTGTCACACACAATGAAGCCCTAAATAAAGCTTGCACTCTGAGTATTCCAAGTCATATGTATAATATAATAAATAATAATAATAAATGGAGAAAGTCGTTGAAAGGTCTGCACTAAGCATGCACATTTGTTCTGCAATCAGATCTTTTTGGCTTATTCTTCCAATGCATATGATTTATTTATTATTTTGGGTACATTATAAGGCCTTTTTTATGTTGGAAATCTCAATTTTCTTGGTAGTACGGTTTCTGTCATGAAGGGGGGATTCGCCCCCATACCCCATACATGGAGCAATTGCTCCTTCCTTGATCACAGACTTGCCCTTCCCATGCCCTTGACAGCTATTCAAGGAGAGGATTATAAAATCATGTACATGCACACAGTTCCAAGTTAAGTAAAGTGAAAGCCGAGCCAACAGACTATTACCAGAGTACGCTTATATGAAAATTAATATGAATACAAAACAGACACTGACTGTTTATACTTATTGATAAACAACCAGACATTGTATATTCTAAAGTTCTAAACCCTCTTAGAGGTCTGCTATAAATGTCATAGAAGTTTATTAAGAATCTACTAGTTTTATATATCAGTCTCAGATAAATATTAGCACCTGCTTGATAATAGCAGTTAGCAATCCTTAGAACAGGTATAGTACTAATACATGTTAAATAGGCCATTACAACGGAGGAGGTTTGGCCACTCTTTTTCATAATTTGTGCTTTAAGAAGATATAAATTTAGACTAACTTCCTTTCTTCATAATATGTTTCAACATAATTAGCATGAGGGGATGTTAACTGGTACCATCGAAAGAGCATCATGATAAAACAAATGTTTCAATATATCACAGGACCAGTACTGGATGAATACAGTTACTATTATTAGTATGATGTTAGCCCAGGTAGCTCAGTTGGTAGAGCACCTTTCTTTCAAGCGGGAGGTTGCAGGTTCAAGCAGCCCGGATATACGATTTTTATGGTCCCTACAACGTTGGAGCCCAATTGGGGCTGGTCTATGATTGTTACATTATGTTGATTAATGTCTCCTAATTGATACTATTATTATAGATTGCGAGGAGGACTTCTACATTGGGCACTTTTTCCCTTTGCATCACTTTAATGACTGGTCAAATCACTGCTAAATTAATTGTGAACTAGCCCATACAAAAAAATTCATACTATTAAATTCTTCATTTTTTTATTTAAAATTTTGATTTGGCGAATAATCTTTGGGTAGGGCCATTTTTGGTTGGGCACCGGTATAGTTAGGGAATTGGGAAACAATATTTTATTTAGGTTGTGTACATTAAAGTCATAATTATACAGTAGACCTATTTAATACATGTAAATTAATTAATTTAATTAATATTATAATGGAATTATGATTCTAAAACGTTTAATATTTATCTGGTATAACTAGCTGCGTATATCGGGTACATAAAGATCCAACCCCAACTCATGTGGGTCTATTTGATACAAGCAGAAAATATGAATAGAATAATAAAAACATGAGCACATGTCAATCAAACTGGGTCATCCATAAATATCTGTTTATAAAAAAAACCCTCATACATGTACATTTTGTTTTTAATACAAAACCTGAAAAAACATGGCACATTTAAAAAATAAACTTGGTAAACGTGAGAATTTTATATCATTCTTAAAGTTTCCATTGAACAAATATGAGAAATTTACCTGAAATCAGCCAAACGTCGTGTCATTCATACACAGGTGTTTTTATTCAAAACGTAAACAAATCCAGAGTCGACACAGGTGAGCGTGAAAACAGGAATAATCTTATATCGTTTGAATAATCTTATCTTCCGTTACACGTATTTGTTTTTTATACACCACGGATAGATATCACAGCCCGACAAACAACTGACATTGTTTGCGTGTACTTTTCTTTTGAAATTTAATTCAATGAAATCAGCGGAAGTAAATGACAGAGATAGCAAGGGAGTTAACTCCAATTACACAAAAAGAACATAATTAAGACTTACAGAGTTGTTCCCCTTGTTCGAATGATGTTATACTACTCTCCCAAGAACATTTAATTTCATGTTTCCCTGATGATAGATTACTGTCGATTCCAAAAGTAATGAGGGAATTATCTCATTCGAAAGATTAGCAGGGACTTCCGTTAAATCGGTACATCCAGTTAAACCTAGATAAACATAGTTTACCTGACAGACTAGCTAATGTTTATAACTGTTATCATTTAACTTTCAACAGACTTAAGAAGCTAATGTTGAACCCAAACTGACAATTAATAGCTTCAGAAAAACTTTATTCCAGTGGAAATGTTTGTGTCGGCTGAGACATATGTGTGTGCATGCCATGGTCATTAGCTTTTCCCTGCAAGATTGACCAAGGACCTCCGATTTCAAAGGGAGAGACAATTGTGTAATACAAGCAATCTGGATGGTATAGCATAGCTATTTTCAAAACAACACCTGGTCTGCACTAACTCTTTCTGAATAGACTCCTTGGCTCTTTTGCATGACCAGTGTATAACACAGATACACCATGGACTGGGATAATTATGCAGATACTTGCAAGACTACCTCTGTAAGTGTATCCACCCTGTTCCTCTCTTGTTTGGTGGAAACAGGTGTTACTTTAATTTCCAGTGACCTCAAAATTGAAAGCACTAGCCACTCAGCCACGATTCCACTCATACGACAATTATTGTAGTGCAATAACTCAGACGTAATCATCATATCTGGTGATACAAGAAAAGATACTGTTCTGTTCTGTTGAAGTGTTTCATCACGTCAAAGACCTAAAATACACAGATTGGACACTCAATTGAAAATTGAGAAAAAAAAAAGAAAAATAGCACAAAGTAGATTAAGTTATTTTGCATAAAACTTTTTGAGTCTTCCAATTTTCATGGACAATGCATCATGTTGAAGAGCTAAGTCTTTTCTAGTGCATGAAGTAGCTCGTTTTTGTCTACCTCTTATAAAAGACAGAACAACAGAATTTGAATGAGGCAAACCGGGTATTTTTATTTATTTTTCATTGAAATAAGAGTAGGTCGTGCTCTTCGGGGTCTACTGTATTATTCCTTGAATGATTTCAATAAATGAGGAATCATTTTAAAAGCTGAATAATAAATTTATTGCATAGACATATCAGTTTTATCAGTTACATCATGTATATCAAAACAAGAGATATAAGGTATTAAAAAGAGACAAGATATCGTGAGATTTGGTACGGGTTTCCAATCTGGGTAGTTTAAGTCTTAGATCACGTGTTAATTAAATGAAAACATCCAAATTCCAAGTTCTATTTACATGTATTATTTATTAAAACAAAATAAATTGATAGTATCAATCAAATACATGTAATATTAACATGATTATATCAACATTGTAATTATAACAAACCAATTATGAAAATTCAACAAAACATCCTTTACTAATATACAAACTCATCAAATGAGACATGGAACAACAAAAGTCATCATAAAAAACATTTACCGGTAAGTGATATTGCGTGGACATTAAAAATAGTTTCAAACAATTCCAGTTGCAATTAAATGTCAATCCTTTTTGTTCAACTTTGAAAACATATTGTAAATATTCAATCATTTATGACAGAAAAAATTATCAAACAAGACTGCGTTCAATAAACGCTTATGCCCCCGTGGAAGCCATGTCCATAAAAAGCTAAGTCAATCAGGGGCCATTATTCAGTTAAAATGTTTGATAGTGTTACATGGCTTTGAACTATAAGGGGCTTATGATGGTAAACGAATAATGCCACATTTGAAAGCAGTGCCTTGATCGACTTCATGTGTGATCTGGTGATACAGATGTTATGGTTCTTTGTCACTGCACTTCTCCAAGTTGCCATCTATTCATATACCAAGTTTCAAGTCAATATCTTAAACACTTTTGAAGATACACTCCTGTCAAAATTTGATTCTGAAAATACTAAAGGGGAGATAATTCAAAATTTAAGACAGACAGAGTTATGGTTCTTGGTCATTGCACTTCTCCAAGTTGCCATCTATTTATATTCCAAGTTTCAAGTCAATATGTTTAATAGTTTTGAAGATATACTCAGAGCAAAATTTGACTATAAAAAAACACTAAAGGGGAGATAATTCAAAATTTAAGACAGACAGAGTTATGGTTCTTTGTCAATGCACTTCTCCAAGTTGCCATCTATTTATATTTCAAGTTTCAAGTCAATACGTTAAATAGTTTTGAAGATACGCTCCTGTCAAAATTTGATTCTGAAAATACTTAAGGGGAGATAATTCAAAATTTAAGACAGACAGAGTTATGGTTCTTGGTCATTGCACTTCTCCAAGTTGCCATCTATTTATATTCCAAGTTTCAAGTCAATATGTTTAATAGTTTTGAAGATATACTCAGAGCAAAATTTGACTATAAAAAAACACTAAAGGGGAGATAATTCAAAATTTAAGACAGACAGAGTTATGGTTCTTTGTCAATGCACTTCTCCAAGTTGCCATCTATTTATATTTCAAGTTTCAAGTCAATACGTTAAATAGTTTTGAAGATACGCTCCTGTCAAAATTTGATTCTGAAAATACTTAAGGGGAGATAATTCAAAATTTAAGACAGACAGAGTTATGGTTCTTGGTCATTGCACTTCTCCAAGTTGCCATCTATTTACATTCCAAGTTTCAAGTCAATATGTTTAATAGTTTTAAGATATACTCAGAGCAAAATTTGACTATAAAAAAACACTAAAGGGGAGATAATTCAAAATTTAAGACAGACAGAGTTATGGTTCTTCGTCAATGCACTTCTCCAAGTTGCCATCTATTTATATTTCAAGTTTCAAGTCAATACGTTAAATAGTTTTGAAGATACGCTCCTGTCAAAATTTGATTCTGAAAATACTAAAGGGGAGATAATTCAAAATTTAAGACAGACAGAGTTATGGTTCTTGGTCATTGCACTTCTCCAAGTTGCCATCTATTTATATTCCAAGTTTCAAGTCAATATGTTTAATAGTTTTAAGATATACTCAGAGCAAAATTTGACTATAAAAAAACACTAAAGGGGAGATAATTCAAAATTTAAGACAGACAGAGTTATGGTTCTTTGTCAATGCACTTTTTCAAGTTGCCATCTATTTATATTTCAAGTTTCAAGTCAATACTTTAAATAATTTTGAAGATACGCTCCTGTCAAAATTTGATTCTGAAAATACTTAAGGGGAGATAATTCAAAATTTAAGACAGACAGAGTTATGGTTCTTGGTCATTGCACTTCTCCAAGTTGCCATCTATTTATATTCCAAGTTTCAAGTCAATATGTTTAATAGTTTTAAGATATACTCAGAGCAAAATTTGACTATAAAAAAACACTAAAGGGGAGATAATTCAAAATTTAAGACAGACAGAGTTATGGTTCTTTGTCAATGCACTTCTCCAAGTTGCCATCTATTTATATTTCAAGTTTCAAGTCAATACGTTAAATAGTTTTGAAGATACGCTCCAGACAAAATTTTATTGTAAAAATACTAAAGGGGAGATAAGTCTAAGTCCAAAATTAGGTCAAGGTGAAGGTCAAAATGGAGTCGGGTGATACAGGCGTGTGGAGAGTGGTCATATACAATATCCATGCAAGTATGAAAGCTTTGTAACAAGCCATTTTAATGCTAGAAGAAACGGTCAATTTGGGTTAACCAAGAATTTTACCTTTCAATAAGTCTAAGTCCAAAATTAGGTCAAGGTGAAGGTCAAAATGGAGTCAGGTGATACAGGCGCGTGGAGAGTGGTCATATACAACATCCATGCAAGTTTGAAAACTTTGTAGCAAGCCATTTTAATGCTAGAAGAAACGGTCAATTTGGGTTAACCTGGCCGGACGGACGAACGGACGGAAGGACGGACGGACGGACAGACGGACGGACGGACGGACAGGTGAATTACTATATGCCTCCCGATCTATCGATACGGGGGCATAAAAAGTTCATCTTGTGTAAAATACACATGTAAACACAAAATTGAATTTCTGAGAAAAATGACATTTTTACATTAACTATTACTGCACAGTATGAGACATAACATTTTCTGGGAATTCATAAATAAACAACAACTATAAAAGTTATAATTTAGTTATAACTAACATTCTCATTGGCTACAACAACAAGAGAGCAAAACATTGCCATGAGATAGGGGCTCGGTTTTCCAGGAAGTAGGACAATAGCTATACATAGTTAATGTTATCTGTTGTAAATGAAAATCCGACTTAAAATAAAGATTGTATTGTATCGTAAACACACCAAAAAATCCATTTTTTATGAAGCGATGTATATTAAACCAAGACTACCAAAACAAATTTTCTCATGGAAATTACAACATAGACTAGATTGAGAACTGGTCAATACTAAATGGTAAGTGTCACAAAAATAAACTAGTATGAGGAAATCGGACAGGGAAGGCAGCCATCAACTTAACCAGCTGAGCAAAGAAAACATAAACAACATAAATGAGTAAAAACATTGCTATGTAAATTATTATGCAGATATAATAACTGATAAATATAAGATATTGAATCATTATTTTTTCCATAACTTTCTAATCTTTCTTGGACTAAGTTTAAAAAAAAGAAAAAGGTAAGTTATCAATTTTCTAAGACTCTTTTCAGCTCCACCCAACAAAATATCTACAACTTGTCCACTAATTTGTTACATACCAGGCTCGGAACAAAGGCGTTGGTGTCATACTTGTATTACTAGGTGTCAAATAACTGGTCCAGATTATTTTTACCATTTAGTTCAATGCTAGGATCAAGAGGATGTGTGCCTTCAATTGCAATATGGGAGAAGTAGTTTAAGTCCAAAAAGGCTATGTACTGACAGTCTTAGTCATGATGTACATATATATGTACTACAATAAACCTTCACCAATACATTATGCATTATGACACATCATTTATAATTTTATATAGTAAGAGATATTAAGAGATTATAATCTCGTCACATTTGTAAGTTAACACTTAACACACTCTACACTACAAAAGTACAATAATATGAGAAACAACTTCATCCCATCTCATACATCAGTTGTTAATAAAGTTCCCAGACTTTTGGATGCAAAATATGCTGGTTGAATGAGAATGCTTTATCCTAAACAGCTTAAACTATATACAAAAATACAGGAATAAATAATATCATTCAACAAAAAGTAGAATTCCTGATACATCTAGTTTACAAGTTACTGGTTGAAGTTCAAAATATCGTATCCCAATAGTTACAGACACTGATTGAGTATCAGTTTTTCTTTGGGAAGGCACATGATTGTACAATACTCAACAATACAAGTCATAATAAGAGAGGCTCAGTGTGATTTTTGGTCTGGAAAAAATCCAGTATATTTATTTTGCTTGACCCTAAAATCGCACTGAGAGAATATAGATTACAATTAACAATGGTGCAGAGACCTGAATACCACACATGTATGCACAACTCATGTACTACATCAATAAATCTCACAGAAATTGAGAAATGAAAAAAGAAACTTCACGTCTCGTGGGGCAGGCATCAAAGTATAAATAACGCTATTATGATGCTATACTTGTGATATTCCAATTTTTCCAGTATATAACAAGAGGGCCATGATGGCCCTATATCGCTCACCTGATTATAAATGAAACCCTGCACAATTTTCACCCAGGGGCATAATTTGAACAATTTTGGTAGAGGACCTCTAGATAATGCTACATACCAAATCTCTAGTCATTCAAGTTTTAGACAAGAAGATTTTTATATGTTTTCTCTTTATAAGTCTATATGTGACCCCAGTGACCACAGGGTGTGGCCAATTTTCACCCCAGGGAAATAATTTGAACAATTACTAAATCCCCCAATGACATGTACAACCTGGCAAAATTTCATCAAAATTGGCCAAATGGTTTGACAGGAGATGTCGTTTGAAAGTGTGAACGGACTTACAGACGAACAGACGGATGGTGAGTGATCACAATAACTCACCTTGAGCACTTTTTTTTTTTTAAATTTTGGTTAAAGATCTATTTCATTTCACTTGTGATCACAGAAAATGATTGATTTCTGCGATCACTCAGTGAAAAAAAAATTGACATCCTCAATTTATCAAGTATCAGGATATTTGTGATTCATTTATGTATAATATCACCCAGTCTGGCTCATCTGTAGTTTTCAGGTCTTTCACTGCCCTTGTTCATGGTAACAATAACTCAATCAAAATGTCCATTTCTAACTCAACAACATTTATTTCCAACACAACTTGACAAATGTCATTATTGGGTATCCCAATGTTAATCTTGTATGACGTTGTCCAGCAGAATCTCAACATTTATATCACATTTTATCTAATTTATTTCAGACACTGTTCTCTGACTCATCTGTCGAGTGGTTTAAATCATCACAATATTGACTATTATTAGAAGTTTTCTGTCTGACATAGTGCATGTGCTGCATCATTTCCTTCACCAATATGTCATTAAAGATTTTGAGTGAAGACAAGTATTTCATTGAAGTTGATTGTTGAAGTAGTGTTTCAGACATCAGATTCATCCATAGATGCAGTCGATTCGTCAAGTGAACACCACTCTCAAACTTTCAGTGTTTATTGGCACATGCCTCTTCTTCGCAGAACCACAGGAAACAATTACCTAGGCAATTGTAACAGAGGAGACAAAGAGCTGTGATGAATAATACACTACAGATGGAGCAAGGTTTTCGTTCTAGAAAGAATCCAGTCAAATATAACACAATGAACATGGCATGATTATACAATAAAGCCGGGTTGACTGGCTTTGGAATCAGCAACACTGGTATTAACCACTGTAGGCAATACATATCTGCGTATTATTTCTATAATTCAATAGAATCTGTCAGAAAGTGTCACTAATTTTCGCGACAAGAAATGTCACATTGTGATTTCAATGTTTCTTCTCCCGCAATGTCACACGACGAATAAGTCTTTTCTCTATCAAAAAGCATGAACAGTTATATGTTTCTTGCTTCAGTTGTCAATATCAAATTGATAAGTTCCTTATTATATCGAGATGTCAGTTTTGTTGTTTTTATTTTGTTTTCTTCCGGCTTATAAATGAAGGAGCTAGCATGATATTTTCGCATTTCGTAAAACATGATATAATTCAATTAATGAAGAAAAATATTGGGAAGAATCATCATGGAATAAATAAATTATTCTTAAAATATGTTCTAATTAAATGTTTATTCCAAAAATCAAGCCAACCCTGATTCGAAAACATAGCTAGCATACAAAAGTGAAAGGTCAAGGCCGACTTACTCAATCCCGTGTCAAAGTTGTCAATATTGTAATTATTGAAGATTTTGCTTTTCCTTAATATCAACAATGGGCAAAAATCGACGGAAAGGTATTGTTTTTAAATATTACCTTTCGTTCTTATTATATTTCCATGGATTCACCATTTCTTAAGTAATGTCCTATGTTTTCGCGACCCATCAACGTGTTTATCTACTGAGCATTTTTTCGTAATTTATCGATTTTCAAAATAAAAAAAATATTAAGAAGATACACAATGCGTGTTTCATGCAATATACAATGAAATTTAAATCAATAGTTACCACTTACAGTTTTGTGTGATTTGTAAACTATGTGATCTCGCCAAATATCGCTGGTAGCTTGCCGTAAATCGCTTCGAAAAAGTAGATATTGCCCAAGTTATGCAACTTTTAATACTTCGGAAGTAGTACTTACGACCTTCTCATTCTAAGCCAGCGAAATGTATACTATATTTCAGAGATTGTGAGTGCATCAAAGGAAGAATTGATGGTTATGACTGTTTCTGAGATTGTTAGTGAACTTATCAATGCTCATGAAAAGAATATAGATGTAAACTTGAACAGGTGAGTAATTTAGTGTGATGTAGAGCTTGGCAAATTAAAAAGAAAAAAATGTCATCCTGGATGATACAAATATATTTTCTGGCAGTAAAAGTATTTCAAAGGTGTTGTTATACAAATACAAATAAATACAAATACATGTCATTTGTATAGCGCAAAAGGATATAGAGAGGTTGTTGCTCTACAGAGGGCAGCTCTGGAGAGATTAAACTGTAAACTTAAAATTTGAAGTATATTCAATGCCAAAAAATCCAGAAGATTGTAATTCATGCTTAAAATAGTTAAATTATAAATATTTGTTGTTAATGCATTGTCTGAATATTTGGACTGTAACTGTTTTCAGAGTAAAATCAAAGATTGCCAGTAAGTATGGATTGCCAAGTCAGCCAAGATTGGTGGATATCATTGCTGCTGTTCCTCAACAATATAAAAAGGTACACACTTCATATATTATTATATTGGTCAGCCCTCTTAACTCAGTGGGAAGAGCACAATACTTCTGACCTGTGGGTTGTTGGCTTGAAACTTTGAATCCTGGGCTGACCAACTAAACATTTACTGAAAGTCTTTCAGATGAGACTTTATAACCTAAGTCCCATGTATGTGTGCTATACACATGGCATGTAAAAGAACCAGTTATGTTTCTAGAACGAGAACACCTCCGGTATCTGCACTATTCCCGAAACCTAAAATGACTAAAATCTTTTTGGGGCCTTGCCCATATTGAATATCTGGTGGGTAGAAAAATAAAAGCAATTAACATAAACATTATCATACCATTAACTTGACAGCCGTAAACAAAAACTTGTAACATACTAAGTTGTCCAGCTAAAGCATGCATGTCAGTCTAAAACTTAATCCAATCCCTAGCTGGTAAGCCAATACTAAGCCACCCAGTGTTACTACTGAACTTAGTAGTGTCAGTATTATTGAAATATTTCAGACCTAAACTCTTATGATATACTAATGCTTTAATATCTGCATTCTTTAAGGAGGTAGATATGTATTTTATAAACAAATGTACCATGTAAGAATTTGGATAATCATGTAAACTATAGTGAATGATAATTAAAATTTTATTATTTTTATTTAGATTTTGTTGCCAAAATTGAAAGCAAAGCCTGTCAGAACTGCAAGTGGGGTAAGTAAGGGTTTACAATTGTTGTTATCCATTTCTTTGTCATCTTCTGAAATCTTAAATTTACAATCAAATTTAAATTTGTTATAATACTTTTACAACTATAAAATGTGGTAAATAGAGCTGTCATACTTATAAAGATTCAGTTGATGAACTCCTACAATCTATAAATGTCCCCAATTTTCAGTTGTTAAAGAATTATGCAGAATTGACATTTGAAACTAAGTTTACAATTTCTGTAAGTATGTTGATAAAACAGTGCACAGATCTTGCTATGGTAGATTCTATGCTTTATCAAGTACTGGAGACACACCTGTTAACAGTTATATTACATTTTGTTCCACTAGTAAAGTTAACTTTATCTCATAGACTTGAGATACAAACAACATTCTATATTACTGCCAGGCCCTTTCAGCATGGCGCATGCGCCATGCCCTTTTCTCCCGAAGTAACGATGCGCCATGCTGCCCTTATCAAAGGCCTTTTGCGCCAAGTGCCCTTTTGTCAGCTGCTAATTGTTTATTGTGCCCTTTCAATTTCATCAGAACAGCGGATGTGTCCTACATCCTGTCGTATCATGACTAGTCACCTAGGATACGACGTGTCAACGTGTATATTACACAACGGGGGTCTCGGCAGTCGGGTGAAAAAATCACTTGACTGGTTGCTTCTTTATCTTGAAAAAACGTGTGAACCAGTCAATGTTTTTACAGAAGGAAGAAATTTCCAGTAGACTGGTTGCATCATGATTTTGCATGAAAAAGCATGAACCCGTCGGCAATTGACTTTTCACGGGCATAAAACACGAACCAGTCGCTATCAGTTGGCGAGCGTCGGCAATTAACAATTAAATGAATGTTTTTCACAAGATTATTCCAATAAAAATAAAACTCCCGATGATGATTGCCTAATCAAAATTTTAATATCATGAACTATTTAATATGCTCACGTGCGTTGTTGATATCCAAAGTTATGTTACGACTGACGAGAATTAAAAGTCTGTCGCAAATGTACGCTCCGTGAAATTGGCGATTAAAACAGTAATCCAGTGGACGAATTTTTATTATAAATCGCATAAATCCATATTGTTTACGCTTTTAAAGTCATTAAAAGTAGCCTAAACACATTGCACATTTATCGTGCGAGAATTTGTGAAAATATGCCGACATACAGGTCACGTGACGCGCGTGTTGAACTGTTCTGCAAATATGCCGTGTTGAGAATGTAAACAATTCTGCCGATGACAACGCTTGTATTCTACGAACTTTTTAGACGTTCCAATGGTTTTTAACGAATCTATAACGGTTTAAACGCATTAATAACGAAAAATGGTCGAATTTATCAGGTCTGTAATACTGTGAGTGACGCAGTTTCGGATATTCACGTATTTTCGGATAAGTTTGTTTTCGTTGATTATTGGCTAAACTCTGGCAGATAAGACTACACAATATGATTAAATCATGCCATTTATTGTTTACTCTGATATGTCAGCTACCAATTGCAATATTATTCAGGATTCCCACGGTCAGGGATTTTTTCAAGGTCAGGGTTTTTGTTCTCACAAAAAGGTCTGATCACTCCAAAATGTCAGGGAAAACTGCTGTGTTGACAGGGAACAGTCTGGGAATTTTACCTTAGAACATTTGTGAAACCTGATATAGAATCCATATAACAAGCCCACTGATGACAACAAAGTAGGCCTGTTATTATAGGCTATATATATCCTCCTCTTCTAGATCTATGTGTAAGGTTGTAAATAATAAAAATGAAATAACTCAATTGATTTGCTCATTTTAGTCTTCATAAACACACACTGGAGATGTACATTTGTGTATGTGGCATATCCTAAGTGTTTGTTGCTAACTTGGCAATCATTTGCCAGAAAAGTAAAGAATCCATATGTAAGTCTTAGTGTAGCCCCACACTTATTTGTGGGAAGCATATAACATTGATGCTGTCTGTCTGTCAGTTTTTAACTGCTCTTATATGAAAGACTAAAATACTGGTTTAGATCCAGGACTCAATATTGCATGGTTCCCAACTTCCCAAAATGTACTGGTGCTGAATTGCCAGGAACTAGGTGGTTGCTTAACTCAGAAGGCCGGGTGCAACGAAGTGCCCTTTTTCATAAGGTCGCGCGCCAAAAAGTGCCCTTTTCTCAGAAAACGCCATGCCCCTAAAGGGTTCTGGAAAAAACACTAACTGGAAAGTCATACTATACGTGGGTTGTCCGCGAAAGTCGCGAACATTGGTTGCTACTATATTTCTTCAAACTATATTAGCAATTGGCATACGCAATCTTATACAGCGATATGTTAACACTACAATTGCAAAGTTTGAACGTGATATCTCAAATGATAGAACGAGTATGTAATTTTATCGTAACTGCTATAAGTCAGGTCGGCGCACACTCTACGACGTCAATGACGTTACGCTCAACTCTGCGACTTCGTATTTAGATTTCCCGAAAGCCACTACACGCTTTAACATTTCTTCGGAAGATAATACTTACGGGACTCATCTCGCAGATATATGCATGAACGCATGTCTATATTTTTCTGATGTATACATGTATTATGTGCAATGGTTTTATATATACCGACCTTAGTCGCTACACCCGTAACTTCCTGACGCCTGTCGTTGTCGACGACGTTTTTAACTCGCTAATTAGTGCTGACTTGCCTTTTTTTCGGCCTTCCAGTATTTATATTTCGTTAAACCCCTCTTAAAACGTTTGTGTAATGTATAAGGGAAGGGTCCAGGTCACGCAACTTTGAAAATGTGCATTGACTATGTCTTTTTATGTTTGTGCGGGATGTTACACCGCGATCAACACAGTATTTTATAATAACTCACTGCGCCGCACATTTCCGCGACGTCGCCATTTTCAAAAAACGTTAAAACTTTGATACTATGAATAAATTCACGGCGTTGTTGTTATTGACATCATCGATGTATAAACTAACACAATAACGCGGAAAACATTTACGTTGAAGCCTATATAATTTTTAAAACAAATAATGCAAATTGCTTTGAATAAGACGGTCTTGAATAACCAATATTTAATTTTAATTCAAAACAATTGAGTGTGCGCCGACCCTACCTAACCGGCATCAGTTAATCAGGTTTTGTAGCAAAAATGAATCAGGAAATAACTTCTAAGAACTAACCAAAAATGTGTTAAAAGATTTAAGGAAAATAATACGTAGCGTCTAAATGGGAGACAATGTTCGCGACTTTCGCGGACAACCCTCGTAGGTACAGTCAAATAAGTTGACCAACCATGGGATCAGATTAGAGTGGACCTTATTGAAAGTTATTGAATGTAATTATGTAACAGGGAAAGAAAAATGTGCAACCAGACTAGGGCTCGAACCCAGGACCCTTCACTTTCAGGGCAAATGCTCTACCGACTCAGCTAGCAGGCTGCTTACACGAGTTTCTCCCCTGTAAGTTATTAAATCATATACACCCCGCTACAATTATAAATTGTCTGATGGCTGATAAATCATTTCCCCTATATGGGCATTCAAATTTTAACAGTTTGTGTTTGTTTTCTTGTAGATTGCTATTGTTGCAGTGATGTGTAAGCCACATAGGTGTCCTCATATTGCCATGACAGGAAATATCTGTGTGTAAGTAGATCACTCTCGCCTATATCTAAGGACCAACCATTAGTTTACCTGTTATTTACTGCCTAGCCATATGTAGTAATCATTATTTAATTAGTGGATGGCTCATAAATCAAGTGTATGAACAGATAGTACCTGTAGGCATAAAAGTGGTATTCAAACCTGTACTGTACAGCACCATAGCCTTAAACGCGTAAGACCACTCGGCTGTTGCAACAACTCCATGGAAAGATTTCACAAATACCACTGTGACATTGTTATTGAAAATGTTTTTGGGGGATTTAATAGCCAAGTATGTGCTATGTTCCAAATTGAAGAAAAGTAGATATTTGGCTAAAAAATAGCAACATTACCAGTAGTACTTAAGAGAATTGGCTTAAATGACCCTTGGTATTGGGCAACTAGTGAACCTTGGCATTGTTATTAATTATATTTATATGATAACAGGTATTGTCCTGGAGGACCTGACTCAGATTTTGAATATTCTACACAATCATACACAGGATATGAGGTAAATAGATACATAAGTCAAAGATATACACATAATTAGTCCCCTACTGGTTTTCAACCGATGGGGATTATAGGTTTGCCGTCTGTCAATCTGTCATAAAATCTGGATCCTGCCATAACTGAAACAGTTTCAAAGCTAAGTTTATGAAATTTGGTATGTGGTTAGGGACCATTAAGGAGATCATTCATATTTATTTTGTTTTGGATTTGGACACAATTGTGGTTGCTGTTGTTATGGAAATGCTGTGAAAATACTTCAAAATCTGGATCCTGCCATAACTCAAATACTGTTGGATTTCTAATCCTGCAATCAGTTCTGGGTTTGATAATATTCTTGGTGCGGTAGATCATACCAACTCCAAATGTTTGATATTGCTTGATATGCTTCCAGAAGTATACGAACCTTGTAATATAATCATGTATAATGGCCAGGATCAGGTCAAATTGTCTTTGCTATATCTATTACATAAGGCTGTTTTTTCTATGCTGCATGTACTGATGTAGATACAGTATTTCATTAACCAGATTGTGTGATGATGTATTTTGAATATTTCAGCCTACATCAATGCGAGCGATCAGAGCGAGATATAATCCCTATCTACAGACCCGACACAGAGTAGACCAGGTAAAGTAAACAGTATCAAATCTTGTAATATAATACAGAATTTTATTGTAAAATGTTTGATGTATTTCTTGTAAAGGTAACCCTAAATCTAAATACCTTTAAATACGTGTACATTGACATTCTGACATCCACAGGCATGGTCTAGTGTTAGTTTGCTGAATTTGTAACCTGGTCCCGATCTCCTTATGCATCTCAAGTAGAAATCTGAATTTGAGAAATCAGAGTTTAAATTTTTTTCATGTAATATCATTATGTTAAATATGTATGTACACATATTGCAACTGCATGTATATTGGAAATAACAAGGAAATCACAAAATGATGAATTGGCCAACGTATATAAATGATTTTTTTAAAAGTGAAATCCTTCATAACTTATCATATTGGTGATGCATAAAACCCAATGATCTGATAGTAAGCTATAGTAGGCATGTTTTATATTTAGTTGAAGCAGCTAGGTCACAGTGTATAGTAACCATGTTTTATACATATAGTTGAAGCAGCTAGGTCACAGTGTATAGTAACCATGTTTTATACATATAGTTGAAGCAGCTAGGTCACAGTGTATAGTAACCATGTTTTATACATATAGTTGAAGCAGCTAGGTCACAGTGTATAGTAACCATGTTTTATACATATAGTTGAAGCAGCTAGGTCACAGTGTATAGTAACCATGTTTTATACATATAGTTGAAGCAGCTAGGTCACAGTGTATAGTAACCATGTTTTATACATATAGTTGAAGCAGCTAGGTCACAGTGTATAGTAACCATGTTTTATACATATAGTTGAAGCAGCTAGGTCACAGTGTATAGTAACCATGTTTTCGACATATAGTTGAAGCAGCTAGGTCACAGTGTAGACAAGGTGGAGTTTATTGTGATGGGAGGTACATTCATGAGCCTACCAGATGACTATAGAGATTATTTCATCAGAAATCTACATGATGCACTCTCTGGTCATAGTAGCAGTTGTGTAGAGGAAGCAGTCAAGTAGGTTATATTTTATTATACACCTATCTTAAGATATAGTGGCAGGAATTACAATTTCAACATTTATCACGAAACGATTGGTGTAATAGGTGATCATTTGTGGCAGTTGTAATAGCCCCTTACTGCAGCTGTAACAGTCCCTTACTGCAGCTGTAACAGTCCCTTACTGCACATTTGTGTAGTTATCATTCTCAGTTATCTGTCATTATGATTGTATGCTATTTAAAGAAACTTTGTCATTCATTGTGAGTATAGGCACAGGAATCTGATATTTTCGTATAAATGACCACAATGGATGGTGGGTGACCTACTGGCGCATCCGTTCCTGCTATTTTTTCTTAGGGTGAATGTCAGTAACAGGGGGTGGTCATTTATATAAAAATATCAGGTTCCTGTGATATAGACTTTCATGTTATATCGTTTTTGTCAGATGGTGCATTGTGGGGGTGTCTATTGCATGGGTGAATTTTCGCCTCTCAGATGGTTAATAAACAGATTATATCAGCATGATATAGTCAGTTCCAGCAGGGGTTCCATTTTACACAGGAGTAGGGATTTTGACCCTTGATACACTCACATTTTACTCTCAAGATTTTTTCTCTTAAAATCAAGGCATTTTGTCAATACAATGGTAACATTCAGTTAAAAGTTTAAAAATATTCCTTCAAATTGAGAATCTATTGGAACCCCTAGTGACACTGTGACACTTACCGCTCTAGCCTTCTTTTGTTCAATTATTTACATAACTATAAATTGACAAATTGTTTGTGCAGTAAGATTTGACTATATGTACCAATAATAATTTTCATAATTTTTCGAAAAAGCCCTCTGAGCGAAATATTAAGAAAGAGTTTATACAGAGTGTTATATTGTATATGTTCCGAGTTATTAGCCCTTTACATCTATGCAATATGAGTTATCTTACTGGTCCTACCTACATGGTAAATGATTTGCAATTTTTTGTTTACCATTTTAGATATTCAGAAAGAAGTAAGACTAAATGTATTGGAATCACCATAGAAACACGACCTGATTACTGTCTCCGTAAACACACAAGGTAAGTCAAGGGTGTCAATTTTCCAGATAAACCTAGACCAAATTCACTTGTGGGGTTTACCCAAGTTAACTAGACCAAATGGAAGAAAAACGGTTCACCCTCTAGGGAGGCATTTATTTCTTAATATTTATTTAACTTTATCATATTGTTGCCTCTATTAAATATATTCCATGTTCACAACATCATCATGGTCATCTCGGGTCAGAAACTAAGGCCCACCCTACAAATATAGATATAGTTGTACTAATTGTGTCAAATTGTAAGCAGATGAATCCTATGACTGGATGCATAAGACAGGTAAACTATATACTTAATTATTCATGTAGCTCAGTGGTTAGTGCGCTTGTCGTCTAATCTGGCGATCCGGGTTCAAATCAGGGTGGAGGCACATATATTTGCCTGCTATCTTTCAGTCGAAATAAAGCAAATAAAGGCTATGCTCCGGTTGGCATTCATTTGGGACGTGCTAAATGTGCATCAAAGTTGTAATTTATGTTATTCATTTATATAGTGACATGTTGAAATATGGCTGTACAAGATTGGAGATTGGTGTACAAAGTGTTTATGAAGACGTTGCTAGGGATACAAATAGAGGTCACACAGTAAGGGCTGTGTGCGAGTCGTTTCAGATGTCAAAGGATGCCGGGTTTAAGGTGGTAGCACACATGATGCCAGATTTACCCAATGTTCCACTGGAAAGAGATATTGATCAGTTTATTGTAAGTTTCAGTTTACAGCCTGGACATTGACTTACTGTAAAATCATTTAATTTCGATGGGATGAAATTTCGTGGTTTTGGTAAAAATGACCATTTCGATGGGACGTTAATATATGGATTTTGTATTTCAGGTAATAAATACAAGATAAAAAATTACTGTTTGATGGGATTTGATTTCGTGGTTAAAGGCGAACCATGGAATCCACGAAATTTAATCCTCCATGAAAATTAATGATTTACAGTATGCAGGAAGCATTTTATTGATGGCCCAGTCAGTCTGTTCATTATAAGTTGTTGAAATTCAACTATTTTCAAAGCACATCAAGTAATGGTGCAGGAATTGGTTTCAAACTTGGTGAACTTGTTCACCATCATTAGTACCTTGCATGATTAACACCATATTACACTATCCAGCAGTTTCAAAGAATTAAGTCCTCTTATTGACTTAGCTCTTTATTATGGATAAGTCGTCCACGTAGCATAAGTGTTTATTTAAGACTGTCTTGTTTCTATCTTACATTGTTTTGGTTTATTGTTAATTTTGACATATAAATAGAGGAATTAATGATTGGTTGAATTCACCAAAAATTTGACACACAAAATTGTACTGTATTTTACTTGTCATAAAAAAACTATATAATTTTTATGATACATATATTCAAATATATTCCATGAAATGTTTCTTTCTACATTAGTTACATTATTGTTAGTTTTAATACAACGTGTATACATGTGTTCTTTAGGAATTCTTCGAGAATCCAGCATTTCGAGCTGATGGTTTAAAGATCTACCCGACTATAGTGATCAGAGGAACGGGTAAGATATATTGTGCTGCTTTATAAACCGAAATTTATGTAAGATCGATTGTGAAACAAGTTTTTCCAACTTTTATTCATAACTCTCAACACCTCATGAAGGAAATCTGGGACCTTATTCACCAACGTTATAAGTCTAAAATTCAGATTTAGACTTAAAATTGACAACATTTATAGCCACTGCCATTTCTTTACAATTAGACTGAATCATGCAAAATTTTATCTGATTGTTTGTTGTTACCCACGGAATATGTATACCAATTTATATAAAAATCGGTAAATTTATTACAACGTGAGTGCAAAAAGAACATTTGGCAATATAAATTCTAAGTCTGAGTTTTAGACTTATAACGTTGGTGAATAAGGACCCAGGTCATCGTCAGCCAATGTCACTTGTGGAGTTCCTCAGGGATCTATACTTGGTCCACTGTTATTACCACATCATTCAACTGAATCATAAGATATTAAGTTCAAAATATGTGTTCAATACCAACATGGTGATCAGTGTTAAACTCTCCTTTGCAAAAGGGCATCCTCCTCCATGAAAATTTGACTATGTTCATTTTTCTCTGCATATGAAGAAGTTGCTGGTTGTGTTTAGCGTTCAAGTTAGGACTGGTTCCAAAATGCTTGGGAATATGCTGCAATGTGTCAATGAAAAATTTTTGGAAACGACTTTAAATAAAAATGTAAATTAAAATAAACACAATTATTCTCAATTCGGATATTTTCTATATCAGGTCTGTATGAGTTATGGAAGACTGGTCGATACAAGAGTTATCCCCCTTCTACACTGATAGATCTAGTCGCCAGAATATTAGCTTTAGTGCCTCCATGGACCCGAGTATACAGAGTACAAAGGTATGTATTGGCATCTTCCTTGTCTTCATTTATAGATTAATATTCTTCTCCAGCCAGATTCTCATACATTTGTTTTTGGAACTTCTTCTAGCTACGAAAGATGCAGGGGTGTTCATTTTCCGGATTAATCCTAAATTTCAGATTTACATATCACTAAAAAAATATGATTTCTGACCAAAATAAAAGTTATTTCAGGAAAATATCTTGAGAAATGTTCAATTTAATCTGTTTTGAAGGGGTTTCTTAATAAAAACTACTTTAAATACGGAAAGGAAACAATGTGGTTCAAGGCATCATGTTTGTCAAAAGTGGTGGATCCGAATGATTTTCCTGATTTTGAATATGGCTCCATTGATACCTCTGAAGATGGTTGCATTGTTAATGACATATAAAGATTATAAAGGACTTCTTTTTGCTCCATCCATTGTGAGTGGTATATAGATCAAGTAATAAATACAAGGGTAAAAATGTTTGATGGGATTTGATTTCGTGGTTAAAAAGTAAACCATGAAATCCATAAAATTTAATCCCCCACAAAAGTTAATGGTTTTGTCCATTATATTTGTGAAGAAGTTTTTCTTGACTATCTTACAGAGATATTCCAATGCCACTTGTAAGTTCTGGAGTGGAGCATGGTAATCTACGGGAGCTGGCTCTCGCTAGAATGAAAGATCTAGGTACACAATGTCGTGATGTAAGAACCAGGGAAGTTGGTATACAAGAAATACATCATAAAGTTAAACCATATGAGGTACATTATGCATTTTGTTCTTCTTAGTAAATTTTCTCACATAAGTAAACCATAAAAAATACTTAACAATACATGTAGACTGATTTACTTGGATTAGTTTGTGTTTTATTATATTTTTCTTTCGCTAGACTTAGAGCCCTCTAGGTAAATCTGTAACATGGGTTAGGGTTTTTTCCCTGAATTGTCTGCAGTATATCTGTTTTATAAATCTTTAAAAGAAGTTTAAATTAATTGTTGCAGATTTATAAATGAACACCTTATAAGTATTTTAAATTCTTTAAAGTAAAATATTTAAGCCTGACCTAAATAATTCAGAACACAGAACATGTAATCTGTTTTGCTGTATTCTACCGTAGGATTTGGTGTGAATCAGTGACAATACATTGCTATAGTGCTCCGAGGATATTGAGATGGGCAGGAAAATTTGGTATAAGCCACATAGGTAGAAAAGCGTACACTTTTTATAAGTGTTATTTTAGTATACAATATTACCAGTTGAGTTGTGTTTATTTAAGTAACCAATTCAGCAACAGTAGACAAATACCCAGTCAATGTTTGTTAATGTCACCTTATCCTAGGTACACTATAGGTTTATCATGAATATGGGTATACAAAGCATAATACTGCAATATTTGGTTATAGGCTGAGTTGATAAGAAGAGATTATGCAGCAAATGGAGGTTGGGAGACATTTTTGTCGTACGAAGATCCGGAACAAGACATTCTGATTGGTCTGTTACGTCTACGCAAATGTTCTAAGGATACATTTAGGGTGGAGCTTAAAGGAGGCGTGTCTATAGTGAGAGAATTACATGTTTATGGCAGTGTAGTTCCAGTACATGCACGAGATCCCACAAAGTTTCAACATCAGGTTTGTATACTGTTATCCGACCTATAAGCGAACAGTACCAGTTTCTGAACAATCGTTATTTCTCTTGTATCTCTTAAAAAGAGGATTTTTGTGTGTTCTTGAGGTCTTTTACATGAGGAAGCTTCGTTAAAATCTCTTTAGCCTAAGAATAGTATTTAGGCAAATATTCTACTTTCTTTATTACCCCTCCCACTTTGTTTTGTTTACATTTGGGGGATTCCGAATGACCCTCCCATGTCTGCGCAAAACTTTCCTCATGGGAGCCTTTTAACTAGAACTCCTATAAAAAGTGTCTTAAAACATTTATTATGCATTAAAATAGCTGTAGTTCTAAATATAACTCATACAGTTTTTAAGCTAGGTTTAGGAAACTTGGTGTGTGGATAGGGACTAGTAAGGAGATTATGCATGTCTCACTATTTTCTTCTTTGGACAAAAATTGTGGAAACCCTGGCAACAGAAACATTGACAACCTGAAAACTAGGTTAGGGACTTCTGTATTGCTTGCAAATCCTAATTGCTTGTTTTTACAGGGATTTGGTATGTTATTGATGGAAGAAGCAGAGAGAATAGCTAGAGAGGAACATGGATCACACAAGATAGCTGTTATATCTGGTATGTATCAGGCTTCTCATAATGATTGAATCACTAGCACATGTGTTGTACAGTCAATTCTGATTGTCAAGACCTCCTATTGTTTGCAGGCTGTATTTGACTGTGCCCATTTTAATTTACTGTTCATAATAATATATAGTGAGTCAGTTGGAATTCTGGTCGCAACCTCTACTTTTATTATTATTTTTCATCATTATTATAGTCAATTTTTGTTTTTGATTGGTTGAAATTTTGGTTCATTTAGAAAAAAAAAATTAGAGGCTTGTAGGGAAGATTGGGCTAATTTCTAACTATGTTGCCTCTATAAATAAAAAGTCTATATTATTATTATTATAATTAATATTATTCATAAATTTCCGTCCAATATTGCTTTTAAAACTGCATTCAGGTTATGTATGAGTGAGTTTGCATGTTTGACATGTATGGTTTGTTTCATGATGTTCGTGTGTGTACAACTTTGAAATGAATTCTTGTTCTGTACTGTTTGTATAAAAACTGTACTATGCTGTTGTATTCCAGGTGTCGGGACAAGAAACTATTACAGAAAAATTGGTTATGAACTTGATGGACCTTATATGTCCAAGTCTCTCATGTGATGAATGATGGGAACTCTGTGCAAATATTGAAATTGTGGAATTAAAATTATGCCAGCTAGTGTTTTTATTGAAAATTGACACAAGTTTACACCAGTTGTCAATCAATGCCATTTGAATCAATTTTAATGGTAAATTATAATAACATGGTCCAATGGATTAACTTAAAAACCTTCACCAAGCAGCCTTCGACAAACAACCAGGAGGAGCGATCTCTGTTCTGGCATAATATCAACTGGAGTTCAGTCTCAAAACTTCATCCTTAGATTCATTGTAATAAATTCTGACAAAATCGAAAGTTGCAAGTTATGAATACTGACAAATACATTGTTACAATGAGTGACCATGCAAGGATGTTCTGTGAATCAGTGGGTATATGACATGTTGTCAGAAAATTTAGGAGTCTTACATGTTTCAATAAAAAAAGTTTCATACATTACAAAGTTACTAATATCCACAAATAGAATGCACTTGGTGCACTTGGTGCATACACATTCAGTAACTATGTCAGAGGCCTATCTAGAGACATAATGATGAGTGGACTCAGATGTGCTTCAGTGTGTGATTCTAATAGGTTCTTCTTCTTTGAATAACTTCGGTAGTTTTTACTACACCAATCCTGAGAATGCTTCCACCTTGCTGACAGTATTGAAGTAAATTTATTCAAAGCAGACATTCTTCCATTACTGATTAGGCTGTCAATGAGGCAGTTTCTTGAAGCTGCTGACTGAATGGGTATTCACAAAGCATCTTAAAGGAAAACTTAAATACTTTGACTTAAGTTAAAAAGTTGAACTGCACACATTTCACAAAAATCAAAGATTAACCCATGTTTTCTTTGTAATTATATCAGCTCTTTACAAACTGCTTTTTAGCTGTGTAAATAAATGTTAATCTTGATTTTCCTGTTAAAGTGTATAGAGCTATATCGGAAGATATTTTTTAAAAACAGTTTCAAAAACTGAAAAACAATTATGCTTTCATATCCATTAGATCATTTTTCGCTTCAGTTTTAACAGGAACTCTCTCTCTGTGATTTATTGGACATGCAAACTGTCCATTTTCATACGAAAGTGTTCTAGAACACCCTGTGAAACTATAAGAATCGTCTATTTTTCGACGATTGAATCAAAGTATACGGAACCTTATTTGAAATTAAGGTAGTCTAGTATCATACTAAAAACGATGCAAGTAATTATTTTGACATTGAATGACTGTTATAATATAGCTCTATACACTTTAAGCTGGTGCTCAAAAGGAAATTTCAAGATTTCAAGAAAAGTTTAAGTTTTCTGTAAGATTCTTTGTATATAGCAGCCTTGATCTTTTACTTCATATGCTCAATATGACTTTTATCCCATGTCTATGAAATTGTTGTCATTTGTTATTATCTATTTACCGTATATCAAATGATTCCTTTGCTTATGTATATAATACTGCAATATGTACATATAAACATGTGATATGAATGGGTACCAGTAATGTAAAAATAAAAGTGATGTACCTGCTTACATTGTTGTTATTCCACTTTATTGAAAATAGAAGTATATTTTATTTCAAGTGTTGAAACTGCACATCTTCCCTAAAATATGCTATTAACCAAATTGACTATGTACAGTCAAACCTGTGTTCCACAGGCGGATGCTATAACCACTAGGCCACTATGGATTGTCAGAGATTTTGAAGTTTTTCTTCTCCGACATCTACTGATGCGGAGACCAATTGTGATGCACATGCTTGTACCTCCGTTAATTTGGGACTGTCCGTCATAAAATGTTGAAACTAAAATATTTTTGTAGTCCATCATTGCTTTCAAGCTTGGTATACTTGTTTACCATCATAAACACATAACATTGTCACAGACATATACTGTAAACTCATTTAATTTTGTTGGGACAAAATTTTGTGGTTTTGGTAAAAAGACGATTTCGATGGGACGTTAATTTGTAGAATTTGCGTTTCAGGTAATACAACAAGGGTCAAAATTATTGTTCGATGGGATTTAATTTTGTGGTTACAGGCAAACCACAAAATTTAATCCCCCACAAAAAATAATGATTTTACAGTAATCTAGAGCCATGACATCATCAAAGCCATGTAACACTATCAAACATTTAAACAGAATTATGGCCCCTAAATGACTTAGCTATTTGTTATGAACAAGCCTTCCACCGGGACACAAGCGTTTACTGAACACAGTCTTGTTTTTATCTATATTTTAATTTTTGTGACATTGCAATTAAATTATGCCTTATGCCAATGAAAATGTGTCTGCACCTCTTGCTATACGAGAGGACGTCACAATCAACAACAGTTACATTACTACTAAAACTTACTGCTTGGGGGGGCAATTAACCATTGTATCGAAAAACTTTACACTCGATTCAAATTTTGCTACTCATACTGATACAATAGATCACCAATTACAAGAAATGTTTGTAAAACATATATGTCCCCATGCCAGCTAAATTATCAGAAATGGTGAAGGTCTTAATGACCTTTAATCAACTGACTTCAAATTCAATAGTGATCATCTACGGTTGCTGGCAAACCTCCATGCAAAATTTGAAGATTCCAGACCAAAGTGTTCTGGAGTTATTGACAGGATAGCATTTGGTTTACTGATAGACAGACGGACCAGCTGACATGTGGAAAAAAATATTCCACCAAAGATGAGGGTATCATGATATACATTTCGACATTGAACAATGCTGATGATGTTACATCAAAAGGTAAGGTACACTTGACAACCACACAAACCGCAAACAACCTCCTGCAATAATTCTTGCATAACTCGGCCTAGCAAAATGAATGCTATATATTGTTAAATGGAGAAATAAATTATTCATTAATTTACGAATATATAAATGGAAATATTAAAATATAACATGTCCTTTTTGTTCGTGAAAACGTAGCAAGCCTTAACAAAATAGGGTTTAATAGGAAAATATAATTCCAAGTTTATAAAAATGTGCCTCATTCAAATCCTATTTTTTGTAATTTATACGAGGAAGACAAAAACTAATTACTTCATGCAGTAGAAGAAACTTAGCTTTTCAACAAGATACATTGATAATTAAAATTGGATGACTAAAACACTGCAAAACATGGACCGTATCAGGAACTAAAGATAGTTCCTGACCGTATATAGCTTCCTGTGAAAAAAAGCTGATGTGCTGCATGCTATTTTTCATTTCCTTTCAATTTAGTGTCCTGTCTGTGTATTTTAGGTATTTGCTTTAATCATTATTAATAGTAGTTTGTTGTTCCCCATCCATCATTGTACAGAAGCTAGGAATAAGGATTATAATGAATGCAGCCGATTTTTTTTCTTCACCCGGTTTTCCGACACTCATTATCGATGACGGCATTTAGCACTTACCCAATTAAATAACTCATTCTGATTGGTCCAATTTTGACACTGACATTTTGGAGCCGTTTTCGAGAAAGAAGGAAAGGTAAACAAAGGAGAAAGTTAACTGTATTTAGTTAATTAATGCAATATTGTCGTTGTAATTATCTTGAATTAACTATTTAATGTAATTATTTTCATTTATTTGCTTGTTGTTTCAAACAATAAGCGTTTAGGTTAAAAATTAATCCTTTTATTTTCTATTCGTCCTCAGTCAGATCGCTCCATAGTATTCGCACCAGACTTCAATGTCTATAATGTGTTTATCGATTTAATCACCCAGTAAGAAGTATTAAAATGTTTTGTCATGTTACACTTTCCTTTTCAGATAATATTACCATGTCTACCTCAGAAATTGATGTTGAATCTGTGGACAAAATGTGCAAAGCTGGCTCACTATATTTTCTTGCCAACTGTGATACAGAAATTGCGACAAACAGTCTTGCTAAAATAACTGGTCTTGTGATAAAAGAAAGCTCATCTCTGGGTAAGTTGAGGCTTGCATTAAAAGTCAGGACTGAAATTCATTAAAAGGTCACCCTTTAGTCTAAATTCCTAAAAAGAACTTATAAAAAATATATTCCAAGTTATTATATTTTTTGCAATTTCGATATTTTGTTGTAGCACAAAAGATATCGCTGCTGTGTGCAGATACTTAAAGCAACTAACCTGGCAATTTCTCCTCATCTTTGCCGCACATGAACTAATGACTTAATTAATCTCAGTTTGAAAAGAGATAGATAATTCTATGGCCAGCATCCTCCTATGGCTAAAGTAAACAGTAATAACTGGTCTACTAGACTTGTTGGCTTTACTCAAACCTTGATCAATTTGGAGACAAGAAATGTCTCTATTCTGTGTGTAAAGGAGTCGGCATATAGACTATAGTAAGGCATATTGCAATAAGGTAAACATGTGTATACAAACTTTAAGTTCTACAAACTTTAAGTTTAACTCAAATTCATGATCATAATTCATATCTGTTTTATTGAAAACTTAACAAACTATATGTGAAAATTTTGTGATTTATTTTGTAGATCCTGTGGTTTTAAGCAGCAAAAGGCAACTTGCCAGTTTATCTAATATACAGGGCTATTCACAGTACATTGTGTCACTGTGCAGGTCACACAATCTTCTAAAGAATGACCGAGTTACACTCCTGTCTCCCATGGACCAACTTATAGCCATACAACTTTGTTTAGCTGAAAGAAACAAGCAGGTTTGTTTATATAGTACTCTGGACATCAGTCTTACAGGGCTCTCATCTGAAATATAATGCACAAACATGTTGTCCAACAATTGCTGTGTATGGACTATGGGTCAGGGCTTTCACTAGTTGGCCCCTAAAAGTTTGGGCTCATCTGAAACACTAAGTGTTCATGGTAAAACAAAGCTGCATGGGGCCTTTAAACCCTACGGTCAGACCTGTGATGTACTATATACATTTGATTAAAATTCCATACATATCAAATTTTGGACTTAAACATACACATGATAACAATTGACAATATTTATTGGCTTAAAAAATTTTCCACCATGATCATGCACCTATTAATATGGCGGCCTTTCATAGGCTGGAGGATGATTCCCCACAGACGATAATTTGATACACCAACTGATTCCAGGTCCTAATAAATATAATTTGGAGGATTCACAATCCAAGTATTTTGAGAATTTAGCAGCCATTTGATACAGCAAGCATATATATCCCACTGTGAGGATTAAGGGTGGGGAAATCAAATGGACTGAATGCTGCTGTCATGACAACCAAAATAGAAAAAAAACCTACAATTTTCCTGTTCAAATTCTAAATTAAAATTAATTCAACAACATCAAGTTCAACACATGCACTTGTCCACTCTGTGTCACTTTATAGTTTATACCTTTATTTTGTTTCTCTAGGAGACTGGAGAGTTTGATGTTGAGACAAGTGTTGTTCTGCAAGCAGTGAAAGATATCACACATCAGAAATTGCTGAGTCATTATGACATCACTTCCTGTACACAGGAATCTGGTATATGTACACTGTATCAGACATTTCTAGATGATTGTAACTACATGGATGCTTGTGATGTGTTTATAACTCTGAAGAAGGAATGTGAAAGCAATGAAGAATTGAGGCGACATATTTTAGAAACTAGTTTCATGCTTCTTGATGCACCAAAAACACTGCTTGAGGTAAAGTATTTTGATATCCTGTGATAACTGTCCCACATGCTAGAATGTTGCTTCAAATGAAGAACAAACATTTTTGTGCCCCCTTAATTATTTATAAGAGGGGACATATAGCATTGCCTTGGTCCTGTCCGTCCGAAAGTATGTAATGCAAATCTTGTGTGTTGAACTCCTCACAAACCATTAGTCAGAATTTCTTCTAACTTTTACAGATTAACAACCTTATGACTGGGTCTATTTTTATCAGAGTGACGGCCTTTTGTTATTTTTATTAATATTTCCCCAATGAATGGGGGGCGTATCCTCTCACATTTCTAGTTTATTTTAATTCAGTTCAAACACTAGATAGCAGTCTAGAACTACTGACTTTGTCAACTTATCTGTACCGGTAATACAGAATTGAACAATCTGTAACATATATATACCCCTCCACCTTCCCCCAATTTGTTGGGCATAATTTATTACACCAAAGATTTGTTAGAGTGTTGAATCCATATTAAAAAGTTCCAGAACATTACTATTATTTATGTAAGACTGTGATATACAGACAACTATTATAACTTGCTCTATATTGAATGCAGAAGAAGATATTGGAGTTTCTATGTGATGGTAAGGTTGTCGAGTCAGTAACTGTGGAAGTTCCACTAGATGTAGAAGAAGACATGTCTGTAAACGTTAGTGACAGTTGCCTAGATACCATTCTCGATAATGATGTTCCTCCAAGTACAATGAAAAAACCAGCGTCTCTAACTGAGGTAGGTTTACATGTATCTTATCTTTCAGTTATCTATTTGGTATTATGCCTCCGACGCATAACTGTCAAGCAATTTTGTGCTAGGTTTCTGGATGGATTGATGTCACTAACTTTGTCTGCTCCTGTTCTCTTTAATCATTTGTCTGATTTCAATGAAACTTCACTTCATTACTTGGACAATGATACCTAGCCTTGTTGTGCATACTGTCAGGAATTATAGTTCTGATGTTTTTATGGTCCTTTGGGGGAAACATACATTATTATGCTAAAATACTTGAAGTTTTTACAGCAACAGGTATTATTTTTGTCCTCATATCCAGTATGGTTTATGTCGTGTTTATGCAACTTATAACTTTATTTATTTCAGGCCTATGTTCGTCTGGTTTTCCTGTCGTACCTGGATCTATTGGTGAATTCTCGGTCAGAACTTGCTCTTGCTCGTGTATTCAATGTACCAGAAAGGGAGTTAACTCATGAAGCATTTACTGGTCTCAAACATTACGCTAGAGAGAAGAATATGACCATGTACCAGGTTGGTTAATCTTCCATATTTGACAATAATTGACCCAGTTATAAGTGTCAAAGTTTCTAGATTAATTGGATTGATGCCACTTTATGCTATTAACTATGTGCTTTTGATATACTGTAAAATCATATAATTTCAATGGGATGAAATTTTGTGGTTTTGGTAAAAAATGACCATTTCAAATTCAATGGGACATAAATTTGTGAATTTTGCATTTCAAGGGTCAAAATTATTGTTCAATGGGATTTAATTTTGTTGTAGAAGGTTAACCACAAAATCCACGAAAATTAATCTTTCACGAAAATTAATGATTTTACAGTAGACCTACCTATTATTGCTCATTTAAATATTTTGTAGATCATTGAGTCCTGCAAGCCCTTAAATTGACTTCTGGTCACTTTTCAACTTATAGTTTTATTTCACAGTAAGATATTGTTTGGCAAATGAACTTGAACTCGGACCCTAATTTTTCAATTCTGAATGAAAGTTTCCTCCCTTGTTTCATAATCTTTTCCAATAACTGAAACTTGCGCATGGTTGTCTTATGTATTTCAACTGATATCTTTCAGATAGCATCTTCCTTTATCATGAAAATCCGAATAGGTGGAAAGAATTATAAAGCTGACCCCAGCCATCCCCTGACCCCTCATGTTAAAGGAGTTGGAGAACTTGTATCCCTGATGCAAAGAATTGAGACAGTTCTTGAAGAGTGTCCTGATATTAGGTGTGTAGAACAGTTTTCTCTTTTATCCCATGCTCGATAGAAAACATCATTTAAAATTATGTTTTGATGGAAAGGGTCTTAAGCTAATTGGTTTTTTTTTTTTAGCTGCATCAACAACTACAGTGCTACAGAATTAAAGGCTTTAGTCCATTTGGGTATTTTACCCCCCAGTTTCAATTTTGTTTGGGTTTGACAAATTTTATTCGGGATTTAATCAAACTCATAGGGAAAATAATCTTTTATGTACTGTTCTGTACTGATGTACTATATCATCCTTTTCTATTTGGGTATTTCAGATTGTAATTGCTTTTTTTACTCCCTCCTCTCAATACGCAGCTTATCTGTATCTGTATAGCTTGGGAGAGTTTAACCTGGTCTTTATGCAATGTTTGAATATTATATGACAAGGTTCATGTTTGGATTATATTAACTTCCGCTAGCAAATTGTGCAATCTTGGTATTTTAGTTTTGTGTTTTATATTACACCTGGAGCGTCTTCGTGATACTCCCCACTTTAATATATAAGTATAGACATGATATCTGCTGCTAAATTATGCTTTTAATCATATCAGATTTTCTGGGGTATAAAAATATAACTTTAACAATCATGAAATAATTATAAAATCTTATAACATTGTTTAAAACATAACTCTGTCAAGTCTCTTGATTGGTTAAACTTGAGTTGTCTCCCTTACATTATCAGATTGTGTAGGTTTGATTTATCTATTTCAGATGCTTATCTGCTAGTCTAAAGCCTGCCGTAAGAAAACTATAGGTCTGTAGAAATAGAAAATATAGTAATTATGATAACATTAATGATAATAATAACATCAATTTTCAATATATGCAAAAATAAACCCTGAGCTTTGTATGTTACAGGTCGGCTTGTAGACGGACAGTGAATATTGTTAAGAAAGAGATGGTAAAATGTCGAGACAGTAGAATACGTAAGACAAGTGTGGAGGCAGTAGCTGAACACTTACATACACAGATAGCTGATATCATTACTATACTAGATAACAAGATTGTTGATACTCCTGATAAAGTAAATATTTTACTCTAAAATCACAATAGATTTGTAACCTGGTCCGGTGATTATTTAACTCAACTTCTGAAAAATTACTCAAGTTGAGATTATCTTTTTACCACTTAACACTGTTTCATCTACCGGTAATGGATATTTTGGTTATAAAATGACTATATCCAGTAAAAAGGATGATCAAAATGACGTTAGAGATTCAGTCCCCTAGTAATACTCCTGGTAACAGATTGTAAATATTCTTAAGTTTTAATGAGCAAACTGTTGAACTGTACAGTTTATATTTACCATTAATGATTATAATAAGAGATTGAACTGTTTTCAAATGGAGGGGACTAGAGGTTTGCTGTAAGTTTACTGTCAGTTACCGGGGTAAGAACAGTTTCCAGGCTAGATCTATAAAACTTGGTATGTGGGAGGCTGCCAATAACGACATTATGCACGGTTAAAATATTTGATTCAGATAGAAATTGTTGCTATGGGTACAGAAATATTAAAAATACTTCAAAATCGGAATCCAGCTTGATTTATAAAGCTTTGTATGTGAATAGGTCACTGGTGCCAATAAGAAAAATATGCACATCTAATTTCTTTTTATTCAGATTAAATATATGGTTGCCATGGCAACAGAAAAATAAAAAAAAATTAAAGGGTCATGGCTTCTAACCGATTCCTTACAATTCTTCAAGACATGTTTATCAATATTGCAGGCTCCAGCTAATGGAGGATCGTTGACCAGCCGTCGAGCTAGAAAGGTTCTACGTCAATTACTCGACAAACTTGCCACAATGGATGAAGAAATGTCAACACTGGACCACTTAACTGATATATACTCCAGTCAACGAACTCCACTAAGGTTTCCTTCAGTCATGTCCCAGTTCAGGTACAAAAAATATCATGCATTTTACATGTTAGTAGGACTAGGTTACTAAGGTTTCATGGAGGTGTAAAGTTTACCTACTGACCAGTGTCACAAATCAGGTGAACCAGTCAACTCATGTCTTAACACAGGTTAATAGTTCATCGCTGGTTTAATTTTAACCTAACTATCTTTATATAGGTATGTTACATGTGATTTAGGGCTTTTAGGCAAAGAACTTAATACTGACCTCAAAAAGGTCAAATTGTGGACTTTACTTTTTGGACTCCAAATTAAGGGCGGCTTAAACATATCAGTTTATACAAATACTGGTACATACATGTGGTACCTATCCAGCCAGATGTCTACATATCATACTGTCACTGCATTGTGTAGGAGTATCATTGTTACCCTCCATACAATTGATATAGAAGGCACATAAGGGTAGCTCTTTTCATTTCATATCTTTCTGACAGTTTGAGAACTTAATTTCTTATTTAAAACCCTCTAAAATGTTCTTGTTTTGTTGAAAAGTATGATACAGTGAAGTTCTGCTAATAAGACCAGTCAAAAAGGTGGTCTTAATAGCGAATCGGTCTTATTATGAGACATTTTTTGTTCTAAATTTAATACTTTGGGACCTTAAACTGGCAAAAATCTGCAATCTGGTCTTATAAGGGGAACTTAACTGTGTTCAAATACCTCTGTTATTCATGAAATTTCATTATTTTCACTAACCTTGAAAATCATTAACATTCTTTTCAATGATCAGATCCTTTAGAAATGGTCTGTAAAATGCCAAAAAATAAAGACAATGAAAAGAACCTGGATTAATCTGTTGAAATTTTGTAAAAATTATATATATATTTTAGAGCACTATTGCACTTTAGAGCATTGCTGACTAGACTAAAAAAAAGTACATGAGCATACAAGGAAAGTTTTGTTCTCGAGAAATGGAAAATCATGCCTTTATTGTACTGGCATATGCAGGGGTGACCCTGATTTCAGTATTTGAATTTAGATTTGTACTGCTTCAGTGTTGTCAAATTTGAAGTTGAATGTCAAGAAAAAAAATCAAGTTTACGATTCAAGGGGGGGCAGGCTTGTGGTTTTGAAGCCTACACAATTGTAGTTTAAATTCGATGTTTACAATTCAAAAGGGCAGGCTTGTGGTTTTGCAACCTACACACTTGTAGTCAAATTTATGATTTAAACTTTACTGAATGATTATAATGGCTTCAATGAAGATTATTGTGATTTAATAATTAATTCAAAAGCCATTTGTTATACCACTTGCAGAAATAAAACAGGACAGTTTAATTGCTCATTTTATTCCTTTCTTACCATTTCTTTCAACTGCATGTTTTGCGGTTACGGAAAAAACAATAAGCTCTTTTAAACTGTCACTTAAATGCATTTCAAATAACCGTGGCCTCAAAATGTTGCTTCTTCAGTCTTCCGTTTTTGAATTAATTTAAATTTCTGGTTGAAAAAATCCCATTTAGGCTTACATCGTTATAAAACTGGCATTAAAGTCTTCCTGCTTTCAAACTATAAGTTGGATGTTTTGATGTTATTGTATGAAGTAAGAGCATGCTCGTGCAAAACAGAATAAATGTTACGTCCTCGTTATCGACAAAAGTCTTCTGCTAGGCACGTATTAAAATTAATATTTGTTTTTCGTGCCAATCTGTAAATTATTTTGGTAAGTCCGCTGTTTGTACAAAAGTGAAAAAAATTATGATCCTTTGTATAAGTTAATTTTTCACCCTGCCTTGCAAGCATGCACTGTTTAATCTGTCCTTATAGGCACTGTGATACAGTCTCATTTGACATGACAGGATAAAAAAGTGCATACTGGTATATATTTAGTTATTGATTCGACCTGCATTAATTGTATGAGTTGTGTGCCCTTTTCTTGTAATTGTTTGTGCTATGCTAATCACACTCACAGGAATATAGTCTGTAGACATAGCATTAAATTTTATGACCTTAGACATGGTCATATTGCAAATGTGGGCACCTTTGTATTATGGAGTCCTTGGATGCTTTTCAGGTTAACTGTCAAACCATACATTTTCAATGTTTGCCCTGATTTATCACATGAATAACGCATGAATGGATTTCATACAAATATAACTTCAGTCACATGTTCCATAACATGAAATCATTAAAGTTTATTTAAATTCTAATTTGCATGGTTAATTTGAACCCTATCAACTTGCTAATATATACACTTGGATGGTGTATAAACCTATTTGCTAGTTGATAAAACTTTATTGTCTTGGTATGTTACAGATCTCCTGAAGAAGAATTAGAAGTGACCAGTCCTGATAGTAGATTTAATCTTTCCCTGTCTCAACGAGTGATGAATGCTACAAATAAACAACAGGTTAGTTACATGTCCCTAATGTCACATGCTAAAGCCAGAGGCCTTGTTTCCTAGTTACTGTTAATCACTTATTTTCTTGAGTTTAATAATTTTGTGGGTATTAAATTTTTTTATGCCCCCGTATCGATAGATCGGGAGGCATATAGTAATTCACCTGTCCGTCCGTCCGGCCTGGTTAACCCAAATTGACCGTTTCTTCTAGCATTAAAATGGCTCGCTACAAAGTTTTCAAACTTGCATGGATGTTGTATATGACCACTCTCCACGCGCCTGTATCACCTGACTCCATTTTGACCTTCACCTTGACCTAATTTTGGACTTAGACTTATTGAAAGGTAAAATTCTTGGTTAACCCAAATTGACCGTTTCTTCTAGCATTAAAATGGCTTGCTTCAAAGCTTTCATACTTGCATGGATGTTGTATATGACCACTCTCCACACGCCTGTATCACCTGACTCCATTTTGACCTTCACCTTGACCTAATTTTGGACTTAGACTTATCTCCTCTTTAGTATTTTTACAATAAAATTTTGTCTGGAGCGTATCTTCAAAACTATTTAACATATTGACTTGAAACTTGAAATATAAATAGATGGCAACTTGGAGAAGTGCATTGACAAAGAACCATAACTCTGTCTGTCTTAAATTTTGAATTATCTCTCCTTTAGTGTTTTTTTTTATAGTCAAATTTTGCTCTGAGTATATCTTCAAAACTATTTAACATATTGACTTGAAACTTGGAATATAAATAGATGGCAACTTGGAGAAGTGCAATGACCAAGAACCATAACTCTGTCTGTCTTAAATTTTGAATTATCTCCCCTTTAGTATTTTCAGAATCAAATTTTGACAGGAGTGTATCTTCAAAAGTGTTTAAGATATTGACTTGAAACTTGGTATATGAATAGATGGCAACTTGGAGAAGTGCAGTGACAAAGAACCATAACATCTGTATCACCAGATCACACTTGAAGTCGATCAAGGCACTGCTTTCAAATGTGGCATATTCGTTTACCATCATAAGCCCCTTATAGTTCAAAGCCATGTAATACTTTCAAACATTTTAACTGAATATTGCCCCTGATTGACTTAGCTTTTTATGGACATGGCTTCCACGGAGGCATAAGCGTTTATTGAACGCAGTCTTGTTTGTATATTGTTTATTAGCCATTTTGTTTCTTTACATACTTAATATACATAATGTTGTTTTAAATATGTATTGTGCATTTTACGTAGCGTCATTTGGTGCGTCTTCTTTACAGTGCAAATTGATGTTACGCCATGATTGTTGTTTATTGTTATTAATTTGTTACCAACTGATAAAGCCGTATTGGCAAAACGTTGGAAGTGATAAAGTTAACGATATATTCTAGTAAAACACATGTTTGGTGGTTATTTTCACTCTTCATTGATTTTTATAAAACAATTAAGATTTCGTTTCATTATTAGCATTGTGAATTTTGCCTTAAACTTTGTGGCAGTATGTATCAAAAATTCTTATACCATTGTTCATTGTTTGTTTTCTGAATCTATTTGGTACTGAAATTTTAGCCTTGCAGGTGTCTGTTAAAGACTTTCAATTCCTTACGACTGCTTTTATTATGTATTTTACAGACTCCAGTCTATGCCAAGCGGTACAAGTGTAACTATGATTGGGCCGATCCTGTACATGCCGTAGATATACAGAAAGACGAGGATATATTCCAAGCTTCACAAGTCTTTGTTATACCAAGGTAATATTCCATGCTTCACAAGTCTATGTTATACCAAGGTAATATTCCATGCTTCACAAGTCTATGTTATACCAAGGTAATATGCCATGCTTCACAAGTCTATGTTATACCAAGGTAATATTCCATGCTTCACAAGTCTATGTTATACCAAGGTAATATTCCACGCTTCACAAGTCTATGTTATACCAAGGTTATATTCCATGCTTCACAAGTCTATGTTATACCAAGGTAATATTCCATGCTTCACAAGTCTATGTTATACCAAGGTAATATTCCACGCTTCACAAGTCTATGTTATACCAAGGTAATATTCCATGCTTCACAAGTCTATGTTATACCAAGGTAATATTCCTCGCTTCACAAGTCTATGTTATACCAAGATGATATTCCACGCTTCACAAGTCTATGTTATACCAAGGTAATATTCTGTGCTTCACAAGTCTATGTTATACCAAGCTAATATTCCATGCTTCACAAGTCTATGTTATACCAAGGTAATATCCCGTGCTTCACAGGTCAATGTTATACCAAGGTAATATCCCGTGCTTTACAGGTCAATGTTATACTAAGGTAATAGTCAATGCTTCAAAAGTCTATGATATACCAAGGTAATAGTCAATGCTTCAAAAGCCTATGTTATACCAAGGTAATATTCCGTGCTTCACAAGTAGCTTCACGTAGCGGATTTCAATATCGCAAACTATATTCTGGTTCAAGTGGTTTGCCATATTTTCCAACAATAAAATGCCAGGTTAATTCTGGTACATGTATTAGAATTGCAAATTTTGCAGGTGTGCGTCTGTATTTTTGTGTTGCATTTCCTAATAATTTAAGCTGTGGTTTGTAATGCATGGGTAAAAGTTTTCAGTCTTAATACTGATTTCAGTATTTTTAGAAAAATATGCACTATGTAATGTGTATGAAAATCATCTAGTTCAGTATATTGACAAGCAGTTTTCAGTATTTTGAGAATTTTTAACTTTTACCCATGGTAATGTGCTAAGTCAGTATACATGAAGGGTTCTAAAACCACTTTCAAATGAGCCTTTGTTTTTAAATTTCGTGAATTTAAAAAAAAATGGAATTTTATTGTTGTTCAAAATTCATGAATTAAAAAATTTGAATTGAAGTTCTCTTGCATGGAGGTGGAGGTTGATTATTTTCTATCTATCTATGATTGTTCGATGTCTGTCTGGGATTATGTCACAATATTGTCAACACTTGTTCTCCTTAACCATTTGTCTGATTTCAATGAAACATGACATGAACATTTGGTACCAAGGCTAGTCCAGGGGGCATTTGGAAATAAATCGCCTCAAACACTGACATTATTACAGTATATAAAACATGTCATGGTGGTGACACTGCAAGTTGATCCGTTAGTGCAGTAAGACTGAATATATTACTTCAATAAGTGTTCATTCAACACGATTGAACTGTTTTAATGTACACTTAATGTCTGTGTAACGCACTCATATCCTGACATCTCTATTGACTAGGAAACATTAAGAATTATAATATATGAGGGTTAAGTCTGGTCACAGTGGCCTTTATCCTTTTGCAGGTGTCCTTTTTGTTTCATTGAGCTGAAAAGACATTAAGATTTTAAAACTTTTCCCTAAGGTCTACCGCTATATTGTGCAGCATCAGCTCCAAATTCTTTACCAAGATCATTTAAATCATTCCTATGGTAGAAAACTGATCCTGTCTGCTATATGGTTTCTTATAATCCTTTAGTTATTTAGAGAAAACTATGGAATTCTTCTATAAAACTTTAAAATGTACTCACTGCCAATTAAAGGTTCAGTGACCTTGACATTGTTTCCTGAAAAGTAATCAGATTTGTCTACAGATCATAATCACCTTGCATTTATATCTATTCATTTCTGTCTCATCCATATAAACGATACATTACATATTAAACATTAAATCACAGTTAAAACATGCATATAGCCATTCTATATAGAATTATAAGAGACATTATGTACAAACAGTAAACACATATCAATGAATTCCAATAACTTTACACAAACATATACATTGTACACGTAATAAATGTAAAACTGAAACATCCTTGTTAATCAATGAATTAGAATATGTAATAAAATATATTTGAGCTTAAAAAACTGAGAAAAGAAAAAGAGCTGGATAGCGCATAATTAAAAAATGAGTGAAAAAAATCATAAACCCGATTAGAGAAAATGTTTCAAACGATATAAAAAATACCATACAGAACGATAAATTAATGAGCATTATGATTATTTACAAGAAATAAAATAATTTACATGTTAGAAACATGCGTCTTTGTAAAATTTGATAGCAGCTTTTCGTGCCAATCCTGATGACTGCAGAGAAAATTGCTCTCTACTAGGTATCACTTTTGATCTACCAATGGACAGATACTGACATGCAGTGTAGGTGGCATCATGATTTTTTAGGATTACGCAAAAAAACATTTTGGATGTCACCATACTACTATTGTCAAGACATATTTTTCTAAGAGTTCGGCAACATTTGAGCAGCTGAGGGAGCGAGGGCGTGAGAAAAAATACCATAAAAGGAAAGAATAATACTTGGTTGAACATGATTAAAAACAAGAAGTTCCTGGTTGTCAGTATAGGTGTTTAATATAACATACAGTGAAGGGAATATTTTAATGCATTCAGGAAGCCATTCTGGCGGTCATAACTTTGTCAAAATGGTGGTTTTATTTCTATTTCAAGTCAGAGGGAAGTCACTAATTGCTTAAGCTCGGTGTCTATATATGGTAGCTGATGCCTTTGTATAGCTATATAGAGTTGTATTGGCAGCTGATGTTCACTTCCTAATTTGTCTCACTTTTTAGCTCACCTGTCACAAAGTGACAAGGTGAGCTTTTGTGATCGCTCTTCGTTCGTCGTCCGTCCGTCCGTCCTTTCACAATTGCTTGTGAACACACTAGAGGTCACAAATTTAGCCTGATCATTATGAAACTTGATCACAATGATCATCTCCATAAAATCTAGGTCAAGTTTGATATTGGGTCATCTGGGGTCAAAAACTAGGTCACTAGGTCAAATCAAAGGAAAACCTTGTGAACACATTAGAGGTCACAATTTGAGCCTAATCTTTATGAAACTTGATCACAATGATCATCTCTGTAAAATCTAGGTCAAGTTCGATATTGGGTCATCTGGGGTCAAAAACTAGGTCACTAGGCCAAATCATTGAAAAACCTTGTGAACACATTAGAGGTCACAATTTGTGACTAATCTTTATGACAATTGATCACAATGATCATCTCTATAAAATCTAGATCAAGTTCGATATTGGGTCATCTGGGGTCAAAAACTAGGTCACTAGGTCAAATCAAAGGAAAACTTGTGAACACATTAGAGGTCACAATTTGAGCCTGATCATTATGAAACTTGATCACACTGATCATCACTATAAAATCTAGGTCAAGTTCGATATTGGGTCATCTGGGGTCAAAAACTAGGTCACTAGGCCAAATCATTGAAAAACCTTGTGAACACATTAGAGGTCACAATTTGTGACTAATCTTTATGAAAATTGATCACAATGATTATCTCTATAAAATCTAGGTCAAGTTCGATATTGGGTCATCTGGGGTCAAAAACTAGGTCACTAGGTCAAATCAAAGGAAAACCTTGTGAACACATTAGAGGTCACAATTTGAGCATAATCTTTATGAAACTTGATCACAATGATCATCTCTGTAAAATCTAGGTCAAGTTCGATATTGGGTCATCTGGGGTCAAAAACTAGGTCACTAGGCCAAATCATTGAAAAACCTTGTGAACACATTAGAGGTCACAATTTGTGACTAATCTTTATGAAAATTGATCACAATGATCATCTCTATAAAATCTAGGTCAAGTTCGATATTGGGTCATCTGGGGTCAAAAACTAGGTCACTAGGTCAAATCAAAGGAAAACCTTGTGAACACATTAGAGGTCACAATTTGAGCCTGATCATTATGAAACTTGATCACAATGATCATCTCCATAAAATCTAGGTCAAGTTCGATATTGGGTCATCTGGGGTCAAAAACTAGGTCACTAGGTCAAATCAAAGGAGAACTTTGTGAACACATTAGAGGTCACATTTTGAGCCTAATCTTTATGAAACTTGATCACAATGATCATCTCTGTAAAATCTAGGTCAAGTTCGATATTGGGTCATCTGGGGTCAAAAACTAGGTCACTAGGTCAAATCAAAGGAAAACCTTGTGAACACATTAGAGGTCACAATTTGTGACTAATCTTTATGAAAATTGATCACAATGATCATCTCTATAAAATCTAGGTCAAGTTCGATATTGGGTGATCTGGGGTCAAAAACTAGGCACAAGGCCAAATCATTGAAAAAGCTTGTGAACACACTAGAGGTCACAATTTGAGACTAATCTGTATGAAATTTGATCACAATGATCATCTCTATAAAATCTAGGTCAAGTTCGATGTTGGGTCATCCGGGGTCAAAAACTAGGTCACAAGCCTTTGAAGGCCAAATCATTGAAAAAGCTTGTGAACACACTAGAGGTCACAATTTGAGCCTAATCTTTATGAAACTTGATCACACTGATCATCACTATAAAATTTTGGTCAAGTTCGATATTGGGTCATTCGGAGTCATAAACTAGGTCACGAGGCCAAATCATTGAAAAAGCTTGTGAACACACTAGAGGTCACAATTTTGACCTTATCTTTATGAAACTTGATCACAATGATCATCATTATAAAATTTAGGTCAAGTTCGATATTGGGTCATCTGGGGTCAAAAACTAGGTCACGAGGCCAAATCATTGAAAAATCTTGTGAACATACTAGAGGTCACAATTTTGACTCTATCTTTATGAAACTTGGTCACAATGTTTATCTCTATAAAATCTAGGTCAAGTTAGATACTGTGTCATTTGGGCCAAAATCTAGGTCACTAGGCCAAACAGGTGAGCGACCCAGGGCCCTTTGGACCCTCTTGTTATGGTATTATCGTTATGCATATATTACCTATGTTATTTCTCCGGAATTAAAACTGATTTTTAATAGATCCTCTCTGACTGTTCCTTTAGATTTATTGACTAACAGAAACATTGTGTTGTTTAGACAGGTGAATTTGACAGGTAGTTGGGTGGGCTGGTTTTAGGTGGGCAGGTGTCAATGTTGTTTGTGCGACATGGTACAAGTAAACTAAAACTGTATTACCGGTATATCTCTGGTTATGACAGCTTACAGGAAGTCAGGGATCAACATGTGAAGTTGCAGACCTTGAGGTTTCTCTGGAATTTTGGGCTAATTCACAAGCCTCAGCTGTCAGCCTGTCAACGATTTCACTGTCTACTCAGGGTTTTACCTCCGACTACCTTTCTCAAACTAAACATATTCAATGTTTAAATTAATAAGAAATTAATGATCAAATGACACATTAACAAACAAACAACACCTTTTCGACAAATAAGTACCTTGCTTGACTTTCAGCATTAATGAGTCTTGCTCAATGCTATGCAAAAAAGTGCCTCGCACGGCATAAAAGATCATTGCTCGACGTTCTGCATAAACAAGCCTCGCTTAGCATAAAAGAGACTTGCTCTAAACTCGTCATCAAAGAGCCTAACTACTACACTTATTGACCCAGTTGAAGGATAACGTGACAGCGTAATCTACATGTGACATTTAAAGCAACATTAAAAAATATAATAATAATATGAGTAATTACATTGTTAAAAATAACCTTTGCTCTATGACTAATTCTATTATCTTGTTTGAATTATTGAAAATAACAAGATGTTTGAACAAGGGGTTATTCTTTGAACGACCTATTTACGTATATTAATTGCTCCGAAATATTCAATAAATTACCACGTCATCGTTAGTACTAATTATCTAAATAGCTTATTCAGCCTTTGACAGATCTGAGTAATGACATGAGAGGTTTCTATGTTGTAGCGGTGTATGAAAGTCGTTATCAAATGTTGAATCAATCATATTGACTATTAAAGTCGAATCTGTACTGAAGCGTACAGAGGTTGATCTTTCTGACTCTCTGACATTATAATAAAATGGGACCATGCCGGCTGATGATTTTGTTGCTCAAAATTTGCATATTGAAATATCAAAAGTGCAATTAATAAAGTTTAATGTTTTGTTTTGACATGTTACAAAAACTATTAAGACATATCAAAGGATTGCATAATAATGACAGTATTATATGATAGCTGCAATGTATCTTTCATGCATTACATAATCAATCATATATTGCTTGTTTTTGCTGCTCTACTTATGTTGGCTCATTGGTTTACTTTGAGGGAACACCCATTGAATACCTGGGAAAAATGTTTGATCTTTGACCTGTACATAGTTTTAATGCAATCAGTTTTGCTGAAAAAAAGGTTTGGGGAAAATCTAACCAAAGCAAGTTACTTGGTTACATTGATACAATTTGATAACTAGGGTGAAACATTTCAATTTTGCAAAATCGCTAATCACTCTAAAAACTGAGACAATATTTGACTATGAAATATTATCTAAATATCTGGGTGTCAAATACTAGGTCATATTATCAAAAGATGTATTAGGAAATCAGACAGGGAAGATAGCACTCAACCTAACCAGCCAAGCACAGAAATCCGAAACACCACAACACAACTACACTGAAAAATGCCCACACATAAATCAAAGAAACAATTAAAAGTCCCAAGTCCCGCTGATAAAATGCAGGATGACCAAATTACTGATTTTTCTTCAAAGGCAGTCCTCTGCTGTAGAGCCATTGGCTCTCTGATTAGTTTTCACCAAAAAAGTACAATTACTACACTCCTGTTTTATTACCCTTGATCATAAATATGATTGTGTATTTTTCAGTAAAACAATTGTTCATGGTGGGACCAGTTATAGTACCGGGCAAGCTGCCAAACTACTTGAGACCATGTTGGACAAAGAAAATCTAAATGAAGATGACTGTGTACCGGTTTCTACCGTGACAAACAACAAAACTGTGTCAGAAAAACAGGGAACCAAAAAAGCTGAACTAAGAAAACCAGTCGCAAAGAAAAATGCTGAAAACCAGTCAAAGAAAAGACCATTGACAGAATCGGTGTCCAGTCAACCTGCGAAAAAGAAGAAACCAGATCAGTCTAAATCTTGCCGTAGAAAACTTCTACCACCAGTGAAAGGCCAGCAATCTGTGGCCAAATTCTTCCGTGTGTAATCACCTACATTGTGTGTTATTGCCAGTGTAACATTGTGGATCGTGACATCTTCAGGGGTGTCAATCTTCATGATTAATCCAGAATTTCAGAAATACATATCCTGAATGAGACATGATTAATGAAATAAAATTTATTTTATGTAAATATCTTGAGAAATGGCAAAGTTATGGTCAATTGAATCTTTTTTAAAAAGGAATGTCTTAATAAAAACTGAGTTAATTATGGAAACAATGTGGTTGAATGCCTCTTATTTGGCAAACATGGTTGACTGCATGTGATTTTCTTGATTTTAAATTTGGCTCCATTGACACCCTGCACCTTTTTGGCATCTCAATTTAAAATTTATATTAAAGTTAACTCAGGTATTCAATGTCTGTTATAAGACCAGTCTTTGTTGGACTAGTCTTGTACTGTATTTTATTGTACATTTATATTTAATTTTTGTAAAGCACTATTTATTCTGTTGAAGTTTTAATGTTTTATCAGGTGGATTATTAATACACAGCACAAAATGTTTTTATCATTTTTCGCCCGTTGAAAAACGGGACGTATTATGTGAACACCCTTGGCGGACGGGCGGGCGTGCGGGCGGCGGCGTCCAGTAATTTGTCTGTACTCTAACGCAAACAGTTTTTGTCCGATCATCTTCAAACTTGCTGACAATGCTTATGGGCAAAGTTCGATTATAGGCCAAATCGGTGCAGGCCTTCTTGGGTTATGGTCCTTCTTTTACCAAAAAAATGTGAAATTGGCCTTGTCTGTACTCTAGCTTAAACAGTTTTCATCCGATCATCTTCAAACTTGCTGACAATGCTTATGGGTGTAATATCTAGGCCAAGTTCGATTATAGGCCAAATCGGTGCAGGCCTTCTTGGGTTATGGTCCTTCTTTTACCAAAAAAATGTGAAATTGGCATTGTCTGTATTCTAACTCAAATATTTTTTGTCCGATCGTCTTCAAACTTGCTTGCAATGCTTATGGGTGTAATATCTAGGCCAAGTTCGATTATAGGCCAAATCGGCGCAGGCCTTCTTGGGATATTTTCCTTCATTTACCCAAAAAAATGTGAAATTAGCCTTGTCCGTACTCTTACTCAAACAGTTTTCGTCCGATCTTCTTCAAACTTGGTGACAACAATTGTAAACATTATATATAGTTTCTGATTAAAAAGATTAGTTTAAAGATGATTGTTTAAAAATGTTTTGACAAAATATGGGCTTTTATTTCATAATCAATATTTTTTGTCACTAGCACAACCAAGACGGGCGTATTTTGTGACATTTTGGCATCTTGTTACCACAATGTTATAATCTATTTTATGTCATACTTCAGCTTAATTCTATAGTTTTACTGTTCTTTTAAAGCCTGTGCATCTATTGATTCGTTGGCTTATAGTGATTCCTGTCCGTTTGTTCGTTCAACATATATATCTATTTTTGGGGGGCGTTGCACAAGTTCACCTTGTATTTGATTAGCTGTTTAACATAATGGTTTATTACTTGCACCGTGTTCTGATTGTAATTTTATCTGTTTAAAATTATGTTAATAATTAAAAAATATGTTTCATATGTTTGCACTTAGTTCAAATTTAACAATTTTACTGTTTAAAATGATGTTAATGATAGCCAACATCCGAAATTGTCTTTCATCTGATTGGTATAATTACAGCATGGGAATTTCTGAATCTTATTGTTTTGTTGAATACATCTACAATATTAACAGCCAAATATTAACAGCCAAATGCATTGAACAATCATAAAAGTTAAGTTACCAATTTTCTAGGGCTCTTTTCAGCTGGTAAGCTACTCATGCAACCTTTTGACAATTTAACTTCCCCTGGTATTTGGGCTACTCATGGAAAACTATGTTTGATATTTCTCTCCTGTGGGTGTCGCAGCCAACATCGATTTGCGGGCCCTGGAATAGACATTGCCCTCGCATATTCAAAAGTTAATTATTTATAACTGACTGCTTAAAACAGAAAGTCATACATGTATCATTTTTGCGACTCAGCGTCACATGCCATTGTTACATACTGGTACAGCATTGTCACAGGTTGTTTTTTATGTCAACTTTTATTTAACTGCACAATCTTTAATGACATTAAAAGCTTCAGAAAGGCATGTGTAACATAACATGTTGGCCTTCCTGTATCTTAGTTTCTTACAATTAAAAAGCCCAGAAAATTATGTTCAATTGTGTCTACAAGCTCTATCTGATGATAGACTAGTAAGGTATGTTGTACGGATTCCTCAAATATTTCAACCGATTTTTAAATCATTTCTGAGAAACGAAATACTTTACCGCTCATGAACTCTTTGAAATAAAACATTCAATCTTGTTTACTTATCACGACTTTATTATTAAGAGTGTAACATACAATTTTCCTGTCATGTTTTTTTACAGGTCTTTTTCAAATACGCTTGACAAGAAGGCAGGACACATTTCTCTGCTTCTTTTTTGTGCCAAACACCACCTAGGTGATTTAACCAAGTTTGCACAATTTGTCAGTGTAATTTTAGTATAGAATTACTTGTATTTGTTTACTTAAGAAACCAAATTTTCAACAGTATGCAACTCCGGTCAATGTTTGTAAACATCACATTATCCAGGACGCACTATAACTTGAGTCAGCATAATGTGACTGGATAGTCCCCATATGAGTACAATACTGTTAATCATTGGGACTTAAAAAAAATAATTTAAAAAACAGATTATATAATGGTGATACAATACCCAATTAACATACATGTTACTTATTTTATACCAGGTTTCAGGTAAAGATATTGTTAATAAGATTTATTGGTACTCATTGACTAATTTGAACTAGCATGACTTAATTACCGGTTTATGACCTCAAACTTATTGAAAACTGTGTAACTCTAGGCTATGAAAACAAACAAATTGGTATCAAATTAAATTTAAATATATTTGTTTGCTTGAATGCTTTCTAGGTTATTACTTATACATTAAACTTCAAATTTAGAAGTGTAAATATCTTAATTTAGTAACACTGCAATGGTTTCTAGTCGTAAATGTGTCTGTTTTATGAACCACGGTGAATACATATGCTTATATACTGTCATATTGAAATATGGTGACATCTTATTGCATATTGTGTTCTTGAAAAAAGCGCAAGCTTTATAAAATTGTCCTCTCTACTTCAGGGGCCTTATTAAACAACGTTGTAAGTCTAAAACTCAGACTTAGACTTATATTGCCAAATGTTCTATTCACCCTCATGTTGATATTAATGTAAAGATTTTGATATAAATTTGTATACATGTTCAGTGGATAACAACAAATAATCACATAAAATTTCACATGGCCAAATCTAATTGCAAAGAAAACAGTGATTATACTATAAATGTTGTCTATTTTAAGTCTGAGTTTTAGTCTTACAATGTTGGTGAATAAGGACCCTAATTTCCTTCATTTTGGATGAAAATATGCAATATAAAAGTTATTATCAGAGTTTATCTGTTATGTGGGAACGTATAAAAGTGGTCATGTTTGTAGGGAGATCCTATGAACTTCTGGAGATTCGTTATTTATGTCCTAGCTCCTGTCTTTTTTATGGAATTAAGTATGTATGTATGCCCGTCTCTGTAAAAACTTGTTTCACAATCTACAGTATAGTTTGAAATAATTGATGAATTCCATCATCATACTTTAAATTAAATATGGATCTAGATCTCCTTCAGTTACAATCAATTATATTATGGAAAAGTTATTGCCCTTGTTCGACTTTTACATTTTGATCAATAATATTTGGAAAACTTCCAGTGGGGTTGTCTGTGACCTATGTTTCCTATAGCAATATGCAGGATCTCTCCCATCATTCCAGGTCTCCCGCATCATTCCAGGTCTCCCGCATCGTTCCAGGTCTCCCCCATCGTTTCAGGTCTCCCCCATCATTCCAGGTCTCCCGCATCATTCCAGGTCTCCCGCATCATTCCAGGTCTCCCGCATCATTCCAGGTCTCCCGCATCATTCCAGGTCTCCCGCATCATTCCAGGTCTCCCGCATCGTTCCAGGTCTCCCGCATCGTTTCAGGTCTCCCCCATCATTCCAGGTCTCCCCCATCATTCCAGGTCTCCCGCATCATTCCAGGTCTCCCGCATCGTTTCAGGTCTCCCCCATCATTCCAGGTCTCCCCCAACATTTCAGGTCTCCCGCATCATTCCAGGTCTCCCGCATCATTCCAGGTCTCCCGCATCATTCCAGGTCTCCCGCATCATTCCAGGTCTCCCGCATCATTCCAGGTCTCCCGCATCATGCCAGGTCCCGCATCATTCCAGGTCTCCCGCATCATGCATCTACTCACACACAATTGGAGGCAAATTGATCAAAACTCATGGATTTCTTGGATACACTGGAACCTGTCATTTTTTGTTTACATTATGTAAATGATCACAAATGATAGTTTAAATTGCTTCATGTGGCATGCATGATATTGTCATAAAAGTAAAATAAGTGAGAACAGTATATAAACTTCATTAATTTAAGTTTAAAGGGTAAATTGCAAAATTTATAAAAAATGGCTTGACCGACCTAATACATTTATATAAGAATCTGGACTTATTCAGCTAAAATATTCGCATAACGTAGGTTTATTACCTTTTAAAGCCCTTAAATTTATTGCATGACTAACACAGTAAAATATATATTTAACGTTGTTTTGTAGCATAGTAGTATATAAATGCTGAGAAAAGCTGTAACCTAATTAACAGACTGTAAAATATGTTCGTGAGTTTTCGTCAATAGCACCTTTGATCGTAATGCAAATTGTAAGAATACTTTATGCATTCGTCAAACATAGTTTTGTGATTAAAATGTCTACTAACGTGTTTTTATCATCGAAATAGAGTTTAGTCCCTTTAAAGTTTGAGCTAGGAAAACAACCTCATTTAAATGTAGTCTCCTGCATTTCCATCACCAATCTGGTACAAAGGGGTCTGGGAAACATGACATGTTTGAACTTGTGAACCCCTCGTCACGCCACAATTTCCTATAGTGCGTATAACATCAACTTTACCCCTGTGGATACCACTTATTCGGCCTTGAAACTTCCTGTTTTTAAGCTGTTTAAACCACAGGTTCACCGTGTTTTTCTAGTATATGCAGGCATTTAATGTCATGGTAAGGTTTCTACTTGTCATACTGCAGTATTTTTAGAGAACGTTGAATCACAATTTTGAAAATGATAAGATTTGTTTTTTACGCTGTTGTGGGCGCACATCGGTATGTCATAAGTAACGCCATACTGTCAAAGATGTTTTGACATCTTGCAAAAAAATGGTTTTCATACTGATGAATACTTTTATTGTAAGTTTAAACATGCACTTTTCAAATAAAAAATGACAGAAAACCATATAAACTAAACTTTGATATTTTGTTTTGTTATTAAGTATTAATTTATAGCATTTTTAGCCCACAATATATTATTGAATATAATTGTACCAACAGACAATATTTTTTTAAAAACCTTGCCAAGGTTAAATGAGTGATTGTTACCATGACCTAAAAATGTCATTTTTCATGATTCACAGATCAGAATTCTGTTCCTATGGAACTTTTCAAAAAGCTGCCTGACTTCTATCGGCTAAAAAACTATCTTGACAGAAATAAAATACATTTGATAAAAAACAATAAAACAGAAAATGTACATTAAGGGGCCCCTAAATATTTAGACTCTTTTCAGATATATCCGCCAGGGTGCAGGGTCCCAGGAAGTCTGTACTTTACCAGGCATATGGTATTCATATAACTATATAATGCAGAGTTTGTGTTGACAACACTGATTTTGTCCCATTTTTTGACCATTATTGTGTATTTTCTCTCCGCAATCATCATCAATGACACTATAAGTGATGTTTGGACATTGTTTACTAGTCCAGTATGACAATAAATCGGCAAGTTTTTTGTTGCTGTTTTTTATGTACATTTGTACTTGAACTCAGTCACTCTGCCATATGTCACATTGTTTAAGCTGCAAACTTGACTGTGATTCATCAGTAATGGCACAATGACTTGGTCTCAATAAATGTCAGTAAAATCACAAAACATTCCTTGCTATGTCTATTTTCGCTGGATAGATTATTTACTTTGGAATGAGTGTCATATTTAATTATTAAGTCTAAAATTTATAATGTTAATATAAAGGTAGTAAACGTTGTGTATATTATCAGTTTCAGAGTAAATTTGTATTTCTGTAAAGAGTAAAATATTGCTGTAATGGAAATGCTGACTAGTTGCTGCAGAATATTATCCTCTGTAGAGAAGTTTAAGGTAGTTGTAGTTGATAAAGAGGATCATTTACATCAATGTGCATACTTGCATGTGTCTTGGTATTTTAAGTCAGGACTGTGACAATGTTGTGCCATTTCATCAAATAAAAGCCTTGGCAGTTCAGTGCATGAAGTTCATATGATATTCACAAGTAACCAATTGTTATATTCCATATCGAGGGGTGCCTGCAATACTGTAGTAAGTCCTTCTTTATCTATACGCACTTACTACTGTCTTGGGGGCACCCATCGATATTAAATATTCTATTCACACGTAATTAAGTTCATTACGTCATTATTTTTCTTCATTTGAAATTAGAAAAAAATAGGATAAAAAATCTGAATAACAATAACAGGATCCTCATACATCTGTGGTTAGTCAAGTTGCCTGACTTTGAATCAAGTGAAGAATATGCTGGTTAAAGAGAAGGCAATTACAAAAACATGTTTTGCTTTTACTTGGGTCTCCTATGTTTCACGCTTTTATAAACACATAGAATACTGGAGGTGACAGTTTTAGTATACTGTGCAGCACTTCCATGTTGAATGCATGCATGACTTTTCATATAAACATATCCGGCTATTAATTTTCATTAAAAAGCAATTTTAATTCATAATTTGCAAATATGCTCATGCTGGTCTGAAATTTAAATTTATAGCAGTTCATTTCCCATGCTTGGATTAGCAGGTCCTCAAATATACATCCCTAAAAGTAAATTGAAAGAGCAGTCCATTTTTCAATGCTCGGTTGAGCAGGTCAGCACAAAGACAGTTCTAGAATTCTTCATTAGAGTAGTCCCTTAATTAAGGTTCCAGCGCTTTTGAAGTGTAGGAGACATTCTTTAAATTGATGTGTCAAAAATTATAGTATAAACGTAAAAAGTAGATTTCTTGTTAATTTTGATATTTCAGTCGGTAAAGCAAGCATGTGATGAAACAAAATATAGTTACATTACATTTATGACTTTCCACATTATCTTCTTAAACTTGCAATGTTCTTTAAACATTAAAATATTACAAAAAAGGAAATGAAGAGTAACTCATGTAATATCTTTTAGTTTTTAAAGCACAACAAGATTGGGTATTTGTATTCTTAGTTCAGTAAGATTGATTACTCTCATCAGAGTTGTAGCCCTTTGATTATATAACGTTAACAACAGGATTTTAACAGATCTATATCTTTACTGTTTAAAATTGTGTTTTAATTAAGTAGAAAGTACATGTGAGGAAATTTTCTTGTAGTCTTTATTGTGATTTTGTAAGATATTGTATGTTTTTATATTATCAAAATTGTATAATAAATGATATTTATTTATTAATAAGAATGATTGTAAATACTGGTGATTATAATGTAGCTGTTTGATTGATATATTGTAATTAAAGCAATAAAAGATAAAATAATAAAACTAATTTGGTGTATGAGTTTGATCATGTTTTGTGTTTGGTATATTGCTAGTGATAGGGGACACAGCATCATGCATCGGTGGGTAGTCAAGTTCCATGATTTTTTAAATATACACTGGTAATCAAGATTGGGTAATACAGATGACAGAAGGAGAGTTCACTAGCAAGAAGTGTATTTTATACCAAATCATACCAGGAATTCTAGGGAATACACATAGGTGTTTATCAGTTATAGGTCACTCACTATAACATATTAAAGGGACTGCGTCACCTTTAGGCTTATTGCAAAAATAAAATAAAGTTGTCAAATATTCACTTAATTTTGATAAAGATGCCTGTATATCCCATAAAGAAGCACGCTAATATTAAATATAACTTGCGAGACATCAGTAATTAGTAATTATTTAGCAGTTTTACCTCCAAAATTCTATACAGTATTAACACGGTATAGATGTTAGACCTATCTCATTTAAATTGCCTGAAATTTACTCACTAGTGATGAAAACGAATTTAAAAAACCAACCAAAAACGCCATAGATGCTTAGGTTGAAGTGTGTTAATGTTTAAGACCTATCCAGTGAATAACATAACCCACAAATCATGATGAAAGTAAAATATGCGCAGTTTTAACAGAAAAAAGCACACCCGCATGCATGATATTGAGAGTGGTTTTAATCGATTGTTTGCAATAATTCTTTCTTAAAGCAACGTTCTATTATCACGGTGGGGAATCACGTGGTTTCGATGGTCGGAGCCACCAACATCGAGACTCGTTTCTTTATGGACTTCCCGGCCAGCACGCAATGGCTTCTCCACTGAATCTTTTGGTACCTTACTTTCCACGATTGATCCCGTAGTTTCCTCAAACACTTCGATATTGTTCCGTAAATAACAAAACACTAGCGGGGTAGACCTCACGATAATGACGATTTTGACCATAATATGACCATAATATGACCATAATATGACCATAATATGACTATAATTTTTATTATCTCCTTTATATCATCCGTATTTCATGCGATTACAAAGTGCGAACATTTCGCCAACATTTTCCAACAAAATTACAACCAGAATGTCATATACTTCGGTTTTCTGAAAAATAAAACAGTCAATTTGCATGAAAGATAGGATCCACGCTAAGGGTAGGACGCACGATTGAACCTGGGCAGTGCACATTCATCAGTGCGGTCGGCAGTTTTCTACGGTTCTATCGATCGACATATGCGGAACGGGCACATAGTGTTCATTTATACAGGAAGCTATATATTAAGTATCAGTATATCAGTATATACGGTCCATGTACAAGTGCATGTACGTAATTAGTATGCTTTCTGGCATATTTTGTTTATAATTGAATTTTATAAGCTCACACAACACAGTTGTAGTGTGTATATTGTCTGTCCTTCAGTCAGTCTGTTCGAAAGACGAATTCTAGTGAACACAACTCGACCTACAGTAACTGTTGTTGCCGGAGTTTCCCAAAACTTTCTCTTGACATTTAGAAATAATAAGTGATGGATTGATTTTGCAAATTTATGTAATGTGGTCCTTTGTCAACGGGGTATGTTAGTCTGACAGCTATTTTTTTAAACAAATGATGTTGATGCATAAACAATACACGTTAAGTTAAGTTAAGTTACCATTTTTCTAGGGCTCTTTTCAGCTGTTAGGCCGCCCAAGCACCCTTTGACGATTCAACTTCCCCTGATCATTGGGCTACATATGGAAACCTACACTCGTGTCTCCCTAGGGAGACTATTTCTCTCCTGTGGTGTGGCAGCCAACATCGATCTGCGGCGCCCAGGCATAGACACTGCCCTTACAGGTACCATTTTACACCATGGTGGAGTGGAGCATGTGGGTCTTGCTCAGAGAAATTAACCAGTGGTCGAACCCGGGACCTCTCGATCCCGAAGCGCGCGCCCTACCAGTAGGCCACCGCTCCCCACATAATTCGTGTTTGTGTGTCGATCAATGTGTTGCAGAAACATGCTTCTAATGATAGTACTGTTTGGTGTTGTTAATAAGCCCGTGTGAAATAGCTTGACTCTCCAGTTAATCGTATATGAATCGGTTATATTTTAACACATATTGTCTAATATTCTATTGCACTATATTGTATGTGGTATTCTGTATACTATTTCACGGGTGAAATGAAGGCTAAGTTGTTTCCATTAGGTTATAATATATGTACAGTATGAATATATTGAGACAGAATTGAAGTGTAGATGTAATAATGTTTTAGACCTGCCGTCCACTTAGACCCTGATGCTTTGCGGAAGGGATGCCGATTACAGACTGCTCGTTTCGGAAAACCTTCGGGATCATTTATTAATAAAAATGGGCGGAGCTTTGTCATCATGGTTGTTCGGCAAGTATTCGCGGATCGGTATACAAATTGTATTGTTGTGGTATACACGCAGTATGCATGCCATAGCCTATCCGAAATAGCCGTGCGGAAAGCCGGGTTGCGGTTATACCTCCCGTCCACTAGACCCCGATGCTACGCGGAAGGGATGCCGGTTACAATGTGCTCGTTTCGGGAACCCTTCGGGATCATGTATCAATAACAATATGCGGAGCCGTGTCATCGTGTTTGTTCGGGAAGTACGATATTCGCAGTTCGGGGTAAGAATGGTTGCTGTATTCGTGTACAAAGCCTATCCAAAGTAGCCGAACGTATCGAGACTAAATGCCGTCAGTTCAGGAGTACGTCCCGAATGTATCCCCCGACCGCGTGATATGCGGAAGGGTTTACGAATCGATGCCGATAGGTTGCCGAAAGGTTGTCTAGCTCGACCTAGAGGCACACTGACGGCATCGCTTCAGCTGTCATTCGAGATATACAACTGGGATAATGTCGCGTAAATTTACGCTGGTATATTTACGCAAATTCGTAAGTTAGTATTACTATAGATAAACCACAATCACTCGGGCGTAAATATAGTTTTAACATTGGAGTAATCCAGGTTATAGGGGTGTATTTACCCATAAAACATACATTTAGAAATGGTTTTATCATGTAGTGCGCATAGCGCAGTTGGCTAAGCTACTATGAATACGAGTTCTTCAGAACTGAATGAATGGGTTCGATTCCCATTCTGGTATTTTGAACTTACACTGGAAATAAAAAATAGTCGGTTGAAAGCGATAACTATTGTACCACTGCACAACGCAGTCAAGTTCATAACATGATCGGCATAGTTTCCGTGTGTTAATCTCATCACTTCGCCGTTTTCGGGAAGCGTTCGGCATCGATTCGACTTTCCATCTAGAACCATTTGGGATGGTTAATGAATTCGAAACCTCACAGAAGGCGTCCCGAAGATACAGTGTGAGCGCCGATGGTTTACCGAAACTCTCCCGAAGCACTTCCAAGCAAGACCTTCGGCGTCCATTTTTTAAAACTTTAAATCGAAGATTTTCGGTCCCGAAGTGTACCAGAGGCATCACTCTCATATTGTTATAGGTATCTAATTGGTATGATGGCATGCCGAACCATCTCGATCCGGGGAATTTCTGCTTCGAGAACCCTTCAGGGTCCTGTGTCGCCCTTTGTAACTATTCATGAGTTCTAATTGGTTGAAAAGTAACAGACTCTTTAAATCCGGGATTCCCAGTGGTAAAAGTAGCTAAAAGAGAAAAGACTGAATTATAGGCGTCAGTTATAGCAAACTATATCGCACAGCTAGCAGCAGCTTTCCACAACATTCCACAATTACAAAATTATAACTTCTCATATTCCAACTTTTAGCCGTCAAGCGGCAATGCAAAGACTATTTGGTTAAAATAATGGTACCATAAATATGTAATATAATATTTCAATTATAACAAATTATTACCAAAATGATATCTCACAGCGAACATTGATATATCTCAAACGATAAATTACGACTGGACTAGCTGTTCAATTCCACATATATGAATGTTCATGCTATTTGTCTAGTCCGCATCGTTATGAAATTCTCTGTGTAATACCTAATTAGATATATTAATTATAATCTGACATGTTTGTAGATGAATTAGTACAGATCGAGTAGGCCGTCATTTCACGGTTACAGTCAACAAAGTGAACTGATCGGTAAGCGTTCCATGCGATCGATAGAAGCATAGAAAGCTGTCGACTAATAGCATACTTGTATAAATGAACATTATGTGTCCGTTCCGCATTTTCCGATCGATAGAACCGTAGAAAACTACCGACTGCAATGATAGATGCGCTCTGCTTAGGTTCAATCGTGTGTCCTACCCATAGCGTGGATCCTATCTTTCATGCAAATTGACTGTTAAATTTTTCAGTAAACCAAAATTCATGATATTCTGGTGGTAATTGTGTTGGAAAATGTTGGCGAAATGTTCGCACATTGGAATCGCTTGAAATAAGGATGATATAAAGGAGATATGGTCATAATATGGTCAAAATCGTCATTATCGTGAGGTCTACCCCGCTAGTGTTTTGTTATTTACGGAACAATATCGAAGTGTTTGAAGAAACTACGGGGTCAATCGTGGAAAGTAAGGTACCAAAAGATTCAGTGGAGAAGCCATTGCGTGTTGGCCGGGGTGTCCATAAATATACGAGTCTCGATGTTATATATTTACCTCAAAATATGGGTTAAGTCGACGCTATTTGGCCGCCATTTTTGTGGTGGCTCCTACCATCGAAACCACGTGATTCCCCACCGTGATTATATAAATACTTGATTTGGTAAGAAAAATATACTTTTTAAAACAAATCGATCCATCTGTGACACAGACCCTTTAAAATTCCATAAAATCCATTTTCACTTGATTTCTTAAATAGTAATTTGTAATACATTGTAGTTCAAAACTTGGTCATTGGTTCACTGGTTTGACCGTAAGCCTTGTTAACATTGCAAGTTTTCTTGGAATGAACGTGTTCTTACTTGCCCTTGTCAATGACTTTGCCAAATTAATCAGAATCACGAGCCTCACAACTGAACCTACTAGTACAGCAAAGGACATAGCTTGCCCACTCAATAGATTCACCTCTAATCTACAGTGTGACAGTCTAATGTAACTGAAACCAAGCACTTGTATATTATGATTTATATGGTACATTTTAAAGAGTCAGCCTAGGGATACTGGTACGATATGAAATATAACCCTGAATGCTTCAGATAGGCAACGTTTTTTGTACGATAACGTTTCATGATTATCATTCATACAATTTCGCTTGATACACCGGCTGCGCGAGTTTCAAAGCTATAGTTTTACACTCGAATAAGCCAAATCAATGTCTAAACTTATTAGAGGTAAAATTTGATATTAATTCCGACATTGTCTTGGAAACAGATGCATGCCAGTGGACGAGAAAGGTCGGCAATATATTTTCCCTCTTCTGATATCCGAAAGTCGAATGAACGACCACTGTATGTGAAGGCACACTGCCAATTATCATCATGTCACCGTCCATATATGTACGTTTGTTGAACATTCAGATATTTCTTCAAATTGTGAAAGAGCTTGCCTTTGTAAAATATGACATTTTTTACGCATTTTCCCTTTTGTACATCAATTTGAATTGAAGGACCTTTATGTAAAACTACAATAGCAGTAGCATAATTATTACATTACTACTCGTTGACGATCATTACATTTGCCCAATACGGCTTTTGGTACCATGTATACGTAGGTTTGGACTGGGCGCGATGTTGTATCCAAATTCAACTAATCTTCCCCATTTCCATGTTAGCCGACTAGGCCATATCAAATCGCATTTTCGTTGAGCGTCCGCCCTAAGTTCGAAAACGTACATGTATCTAGCTATCATGAGAAAAAAAACACTTGAAAAAGCCCAAGTCATATGACTTCTATCCTCATCATGTAGCTATGTAGGCCTATGACTAAAAAAAAAAAAAAACAAAAAAAAAAACAACAAAAAAACAACAAAAAAACCCCCCAAAAAAACCCGGAGGTTATAAAACGTAATATATCTTTATGTGTCGATGAAATGGACACAACAGACGAGTTTGACACATTTCCCGCTAGCATTCGTACGCCATGTTTCTATATTCTGCCAAAAACGCACAAAACGGCAGATAGTAACTTACCTGTGCAATATCCCGGTAGACCCATTGTCTCAGCTTGCAATTCCCCTACGGAGAATATTTCTAAATATATTGACTATATATCAAAGCCATATATGTCGAGTTTGCCCTCGTATGTGAAAGATACTACTGATTTTATTAATAAAGTAAAGGGGGTTAAATTGGAAAATAATTCCTACTTAGTTACACTAGACGTATCTTCACTTTATACAAACATCCCTCATGACGACGGTGTAAACGCATGTAATTCATTTTTACAAGAACACAATTTACATTATAGTAACCTTTCTTCAAATGAGATTGCTCGCCTTATCAGACTTGTTCTTGAAAACAATTATTTTAAATTCGGCGATGATTTCTACGTACAAAAAATGGGTACAGCTATGGGTAGTTCCATGGCACCAGCTTACGCCTCGTTATTCATGGGGAAACTTGAGCACGATTTCCTACAAAGTAGAAGTATCAAACCGACGATATGGTTAAGGTTCTTAGATGACGTATTCATGGTTTGGAATCATTCGTTGGCAGAGTTAAATTGTTTCCTCTCCGATCTTAATGAATTCCATCCCAGTATCAAATTTACTAGTACAATATCTGAAGATACTGTGTCTTTCTTGGATGTCCAAGTAACTAAGAATAATTATTTGAATATTGACACCGATATTTATGTTAAAGAAACCAACAACCACCAATACCTTGATTACACGTCCTGTCACCCTAAAAACTGCAAAGACGGTATTCCCTACAGTCAGGCAAAGAGATATAGGAGAATAACCTCAAGGGATGAAACATTCAACTCTTCCCTAAATGATTTACGGGCCTACTTCCTAGATAGGAAATACCCAGCATCCGTTATAGACAGTGCTTTCGAAAAAGTCTCACAATTATCACAAACCGAAGCCCTCGAACCCCCTGCTATAAATAATAAAAATGTAATTCCATTTACAGTTGAATACAACCCATCATTACCCAACATTGGTCACACAATTCACAAATATTGGGACCTTTTGAACATCGCAAAAAATGAGAACGTGAAAACAGTACATGACAAGTATAAACCCATAGTGGCGTATAGACGTACTAAAAATTTAAGTGACTATTTAGTAAGTTCCAATTTTAACCAGCGCAACTTTGAGGTATTTAACACAGAAAAATGTAATAGAAAACGTTGTTCTCACTGTCTGCGAATAAGCCCTGGGTCGTCATTTAGCAGTGCTATAACGGGAGAAACATTTTCTTTACGTTATGATACAAACTGTCAATCGAAAGATGTTATTTATCTAATTACGTGCAAACAATGCAGCATGCAATATGTTGGACAAACGATGCAGCCAGTATCACGCCGTATGAATAGCCATAAATTTGATATATCCAACTTTTCTAACCCTGCATTTTCAACTTTGGTTGCCGGTCACTTTAATTTGCGTAACCATAGTAATAGTGATTTCTCATTCATGCCAATTGATGTAGTTAATAATCAAATTGACCGATTGTGTAAAGAAACATTTTGGATTCATAAATTACAAACACTACATCCAAACGGACTGAATTCGAAAGCATTGTTTAATGTATAATCAGTGAATTTTATGTTCAATACTATACGTTTATTCCTATTAATGTTTTTTTATATATACTTCTATAGGAATTCATGTATTCTGATCCGTATATTATTGAACTCGAACTTTATTGATTTGTTAAATTGTTTGTTTTTCCCGCAATTGTGCGACGTCATGTTACGTTAACGTCATGACGTCACATCCGTTGTTTTGTTATTGTTATTCTGATGAAGGCCTCGGCCGAAACGTAAAATATAATGATAATTCTACACAATACGTGTTGTTGTTGAACAAATTCCCAATTATTGGCCTATCACTAACAAATATAGCTATCAAGCATTGTCAATCATAATAACTTACTGAAATAACTTAAAACATGTGTGTTTAAAAGCTACTGCTATGTAGGGGTTGGGGACATGATGGTGAATATGCATGAAAGCAATATCTCAAAGGATTTTGAAAATATAAGAGGTTACAAATTGTGTCGTTTTTTCTTTCCCGAGATGCCCAAACCTATCCGTCCTCGGACGCTACTGCCAAGGGAGATGATTCCGGACAGGAGAAGTTCCGGACAAACGGTCGTAGACGGTTTATTTAGTTAAATAATTCATTGATATTGGTATCAAATCACTCAGGTGCGTATTTAAAGGAAATCTGTGATTTTGACATCAGCACCGCCGGGGGTAAACAAATTTAGTGCGCATGCGCATGCGCAGTATAGCGCGTGCACAGCGCGAGCGACAATGATTTTACGGTTTTCAATTATTTAGCTCAAATTCCTAACGAGATCGTGGCCGAGTGGTTAAGCAGCTCGATTAGTAATTATGTGATGCTAAGGTCCAGCGATCGATTCACGGCGGCGCCATAAAAAATTGTTTTTTTAATTTTTATTTTTTCTTCCAGCATTTACTTTAGCGCAATAGACGGAAATTTGTCCTCATTATCTGTTGAGAATTTTTTTTTGATATCTTGTCAATAAATCTGTAAACTTTTTCCACATTTTGTTTCGATTTTCGGCCGGTAAACAAGATACGGTATGGATTGGAATTTAACCTGTCACGAGCGCCCCCTGGGTTGAAAACATGTGCGTCACGTGTTGTCATGTCGTAAATATTGACATATTTTTGCATGATTGTGAAGAAGGAACCCTGTTCTAAATATTTTCTGGTAATATGTTTCTAAATATTCGTCGCGGAATAATCGAAGCAGACTGTCCGGTATATCTACGGTAATATCGTTGAAAATAGCACAAAAGTGCCCCTTTTCAGGCCCCAATATTTTGCTGTTCATGTGACGTCATTTTTCGGGAAACCTATTTTTAGCAAAGATCCTGCACCAAGGTATTTGTAAACACAAAAAAATCTAAGAAAAAATCTATTTTTAACTCCAGGGGAAGCTTTTTATGCGATTTCTGTCCGGAATCTTCTCCTTTGCCAGTAAACGAAGAAACGATTTGGTATGGCGCATTGTTTTGTGGCAAATAAAGGAAAAAGTTTCGAAATCGAAGTAACATCATGTTTGCCCTTCCTGGAATTTTGCTCATCTTATGACGTCATGCCGATGCTACTGGTAGTTGGTGTTGTGAAATAAATTCAAATGATGCATACTTCTCTATATTCATCTGACCGTTACCGAGGGTTTTGTTTGACCATATAATTTGTTAACATGCTAAACCTTAAAACATAAGATGGCACATCATTTGTCATAATATACTGCTATGTGTTAAACAGCCACCACCAGGCACGGATCCAGGCAGTGGGCACGAGGGCCCGTGCCCCCCAGTTGGCTGAGATTTTTTTAAAAACTTTGAATAGATAATAAAACAGATATTGAACAGACACACTTTATTCTGTTCCTGAATGAAATGAAAGAAAATAACTTTAAATAAATATTATACGACTATCCTACAGAAAATGACGTAATTAATACGCCATATTCCCACCTTAATCAAAGTTTGCGAATGGTACTTCTTACGACGAGCCCAGATTGTTCATTATTGCCGTTACACTGATTCACGGGGGGCCCAAAAAACCCAAAGAATAATCTGTTGAAAGCGACTGCCACAGACTTTATAGGTGTACATCAATTACTATTGTTTGAAATGTGTTTTTATTCTGTGCCCTTTGAAGAATGTTATGACTGTTGCGATAAAAACAACTGAACTGATATAATTACGTCTGAAAGAATTATGTACATGTATATAGAACAGCAAAGGTACCATTGTTCTATCGTTTTATGTGGGTTAACTAGCTGACAGTATGTCTACAAAACTTATACTTATAAACTGTAAATATATATCTTGTAAAATATTTCACCAGAAAAAGCAATGAACTTATTGACTATTTTGACTAAGCGAATGAGCACTTAAAATATACGAAAAATGCTTCTGAAGGTCACAATTCATGGGTGTAGGAGTCATGGGACCTGCAGGGGTCAGGTCCCCGATGTCAGAACATGGAGTCATGCATAGTTTTGCCTCTTCAATAATTCAGATCAATTGTATAATGTTCGGCCTAAACTAGTCTAGTACATATCTCTAAATAATATGGGTACTTTTTCTTATGTTCTAGATGAAAAAGTATTTGTAAGATGGGCATTTTTCGAGCTCGCTTCGCTCGCAGAATATTTTAAATATACACGTATATGTTAATAAGTAGCTATTGCATCACAGAAATCAATTACACGAGAAATTTTGCCCTAGCTCATTATATTTCCTTTTGACTGTTAAATAATCATTACTAAACCATTTAGGTTAACTCTCAGAATTAAGAAATTAAAAAGATATTTCAGGGCTCCCAGATAGGCTTAGAATGCACTAGATTCATCCATTGCTTTGAATATTTTCCCAGGGGGGGGGGGGTGTATGCCCCCGGACCCCCGACTTATGTTATAATATTCCAATGGCCAAAAGGATGAAAGCTCGTATATACAAACACTTATCTGAACACTTACTAATATGCACGAACATACACATTGTACATGTTGGCGCTGATAACATAAAAAAGGTAACTATGGATTCCCCCACATCTACAAATGTACCCCTTCCTGTGCATTTCCACACACATATTAAGCACCCCCCCCCCCTGGAATCCCGTACATACCTCGTGCCCCCCCCCCCTACTCAGAAATTTCTGGATCCGGGCCTGACCACAGTCAATGGCCGCTTCATTTTCAACATATTTCATTCATTTTAAACCACTTTCCTACAACGTACGTACATATCCACACCTTCCTACGGAATACCGTTAGGGCCATCGTGGTAACACATTAAAATCCAGAGGGCGACAATGCGATAGTGCGATAGTACGATGGCGACAATGCGATAATACGATGGCGACAATGCGACAGTACGATGGCGACAACGCGATAGTACGATGGCGACAATGCGATAGTACGATGGCGACAATGCGACAACGCGATAGTACGATGGCGACAAAGCGATAGTCATATCGTACTGTCGCCATCGTACTATCGCATTGTCGCCATCGTACTATCGCGTTATCGTACTGTCGTCATCGTATTATCGCATTGTCGCCATCGTACTATCGCATTGTCGCCATCGTACTATCGCACTGTCGCATTGTCGCCATCGTACTGTCGCATTGTCGCATTGTCGCATCATGGCCCTCTTGTTGAGTAATTGTCCTTTGTTATTTAAAATACTTATTTTTTTGTCCGGAGCATATCTTTAAAAGTATTTGAGATATTGACTTGAAACTTGATACATATATAGATCTCATTGTGTGGAGTTCTAGTTAGCTTCACTATTCAAGGAATAGCGGAGCTCTTCTTACCACGGTGTTGTCGTTGGTTAAAATTTTCGTACCAGTCCAATGTTTAGCACACCTGTTACACTGTGACATTGTGAGCTTTTGAGATTTTGTGGAAACTGTCATCAGACTGTCCATCCATGTGTCCGTCAAAATTTTGCCTCAAATTACAAAATATACTTCTCCTAAACCTCTGGGTCAATTGGTACCAAATTTGGTAGTAATGATCCTTTGGTGGTCCCATTTCAAAGTTGTTCAAAAATGGAATTTCATGAGGAACTCTGGTTTCCATGGCAACCAAATTTTTAAAAAATCTTCTACGATACAGCAAGGCCCAGAGCTTGAATATTTGGTGTGAAGCATTGTCTAGGGCACAAGTTTGTTAAAATCATGACCACCGGGTAAGATTGGCCCCGCGGCATATATGGTTTTGTATAGGAAAACTCGAAAATTGTTCTCCAGAACCACAAGAGCCAGAGCTTAGATATTTGACTTGTAGCATGGTCTAATGGACCTCTACCAATTTTGAAGTTTGATTAAATCATAACCCCAGGGATCAGATAGACCCCTCCTCGGGGCATCTCTGGATTCGGATGGGAAAAACTAAAAATCTTGACCAGAACCACATTTCCTAGACCTTAGATATTTGACATAAATTGTCCTTAAATTCAAGTCCTTCAAGATATTGCCTTGAAACTTTGCATACGTGTTTATGATGACACTCCCCATCAAAAGGCGCGAGTAGATAACTCTGTGAATAATAACTGAAAAGAAGTGGGGGTATATTGTTTTGCAAATGTTGATGGGCCGGTCCGTAGACCTTTTTGTTCTGATCAATAACTAGAGATTGCCTTGACCTAGGGTAGTCAAACTTAACAGGATGGTTGCTTGTATTAAGTAGATGAAGCCTAATGTTTTTGGGATCAGTAGATCAAAGGTCAAGGTCCCTGTGACCTTACATTAAAACACAGTTGCAGCTAAATAACTAATGAACAATTTGACTAATGGAAGTGAAACTTCATAGCATTATTGCTTATATTCAGTAGATGATACTTATCAGTCGAAAAGTCAAGGTCACTGTGACCTTATGATAGAAAAGGATTTTGGCTCAATAACTGGAGATTACTTTGACCTAAGGTATTCAAACTTCATAGGATGATTGCTTGTATTAAGTAGATGAAACCTACACTTTGGGGTTAGTAGGCAAAAGGTCAAGGTCACATGACCTTACATTGAGCAAGGTTAGTCAAACTTCACAGGATTATTCCTTGTATTGAGTCGATGAAACCTAGTTTTTGGACTCAGTAGTCGATTGGCGATAGTCGACAATGCGATAGTACAATGGCGACAATGCGACAATGCGATAGTGCGACAATACGATAGCGACAGTGCGATAACGCGATAGTACGATGGCGACAATGCGATAATACGATGGCGACAACGCGATAGTACGATGGCGACAATGCGACAGTACGATGGCGACAATGCGATAGTGCGATAGTACGATGGGGACAATGCGATAGTACGATGGCGACAATGCGACAATGCGATAATACGATGGCGACAATGCGACAACGCGATAGTACGATGGCGACAATGCGACAGTACGATGGCGATAGTACGATATGACTATCGCATTGTCGCCATCGTATTATCGCGTTGTCGCATTGTCGCCATCGTACTATCGCATTGTCGCCATCGTACTATCGCGTTGTCGCATTGTCGCCATCGTACTGTCGCATTGTCGCCATCGTATTATCGCATTGTCGCCATCGTACTATCGCACTATCGTATTGTCGCCCTCTGGATTTAAATGTGTAACCACGATGGCCCTAACGGTATTCTACGGAATACCGTTAGGGCCATCGTGGTTACACATTAAAATCCAGAGGGCGACAATGCGATAGTGCGATAGTACGATGGCGACAATGCGATAATACGATGGCGACAATGCGACAGTACGATGGCGACAATGCGACAACGCGATAGTACGATGGCGACAATGCGATAGTACGATGGCGACAATGCGACAACGCGATAGTACGATGGCGACAATGCGATAGTCATATCGTAATGTCGCCATCGTACTATCGCATTGTCGCCATCGTACTATCGCGTTATCGTACTGTCGTCATCGTATTATCGCATTGTCGCCATCGTACTGTCGCATTGTCGCCATCGTACTATCGCACTGTCGCATTGTCGCCATCGTACTGTCGCATTGTCGCATTGTCGCATCATGGCCCTCTTGTTGAGTAATTGTCATTTGTTATTTAAAATACTTATTTTTTTGTCCGGAGAATATCTTTAAAAGTATTTGAGATATTGACTTGAAACTTGATACATATATAGATCTCATTGTGTGGAGTTCTAGTTAGCTTGACTATTCAAGGAATAGCGGAGCTCTTCTTACCACGGTGTTGTCGTTGGTTAAAAGTTTCGTACCAGTCCAATTTTTAGCACACCTGTTACACTGTGACATTGTGAGCTTTTGAGATTTTGTGGAAACTGTCATCAGACTGTCCATCCATGTGTCCGTCAAAATTTTGCCTCAAATTACAAAATATACTTCTCCTAAACCTCTGGGTCAATTGGTGCCAAATTTGGTAGTAATGATCCTTTGGTGGTCCCATTTCAAAGTTGTTCAAAAATGGAATTTCATGAGGAACTCTGGTTTCCATGGCAGCCAAATTTTTAAAAAATCTTCTACGATGCAGCAAGGCCCAGAGCTTGAATATTTGGTGTGAAGCATTGTCTAGGGGACAAGTTTGTTAAAATCATGACCACCGGGTAAGATTGGCCCCGCGGCATATATGGTTTTGTATAGGAAAACTCGAAAATTGTTCTCCAGAACCACAAGAGCCAGAGCTTAGATATTTGACATGTAGCATGGTCTAATGGACCTCTACCAATTTTGAAGTTTGATTAAATCATTACCCCAGGGATCAGATAGACCCCTCCTCGGGGCATCTCTGGATTCGGATGGGAAAAACTAAAAATCTTCACCAGAACCACATTTCCTAGACCTTAGATATTTGACATAAATTGTCCTTAAATTCAAGTCCTTCAAGATATTGCCTTGAAACTTTGCATACGTGTTTATGATCACACTCCCCATCAAAAGGCGCGAGTAGATAACTCTGTGAATAATAACTGAAAAGAAGTGGGGGTATATTGTTTTGCAAATGTTGATGGGCCGGTCCGTAGACCTTTTTGTTCTGATCAATAACTAGAGATTGCCTTGACCTAGGGTAGTCAAACTTAACAGGATGGTAGCTTGTATTAAGTAGATGAAGCCTTATGTTTTTGGGATCAGTAGATCAAAGGTCAAGGTCCCTGTGACCTTACATTAAAACACAGTTGCAGCTAAATAACTAATGAACAATTTGACCAATGGAAGTGAAACTTCATTGCATTATTGCTTATATTCAGTAGATGATATTTATCAGTCGAAAAGTCAAGGTCACTGTGACCTTATGATAGAAAAGGATTTTGGCTCAATAACTGTAGATTACTTTGACCTAAGGTATTCAAACTTCATAGGATGATTGCTTGTATTAAGTAGATGAAACCTACACTTTGGGGTTAGTAGGCAAAAGGTCAAGGTCACATGACCTTACATTGAGCAAGGTTAGTCAAACTTCACAGGATTATTCCTTGTATTGAGTCGATGAAACCTAGTTTTTGGACTCAGTAGTCGATTGGCGATAGTCGACAATGCGATAGTACAATGGCGACAATGCGACAATGCGATAGTGCGACAATACGATAGCGACAGTGCGATAACGCGATGGCGACAACGCGACAGTACGATGGCGACAATGCGACAGTACGATGGCGACAATGCGACAACGCGATAGTACGATGGCGACAATGCGACAATGCGATAATACGATGGCGACAATGCGATAACGCGATAGTACGATGGCGACAATGCGACAGTACGATGGCGATAGTACGATATGACTATCGCATTGTCGCCATCGTACTATCGCGTTGTCGCATTGTCGCCATCGTACTATCGCATTGTCGCCATCGTACTATCGCGTTGTCGCATTGTCGCCATCGTACTATCGCATTGTCGCCATCGTATTATCGCATTGTCGCCATCGTACTATCGCACTATCGCATTGTCGCCCTCTGGATTTTAATGTGTAACCACGATGGCCCTAACGGTATTCCGTAGTATTCCGTACCTTCCACAGCATTGTCCCTGGCGAGACATACCTGTAGACAATCACGACATTAACAGGATAATTGTCGTCAGCGTCTACCGTGTCATCAATATGCCTGTCACCTTATTATAGCGCTTCGTGTTTATGGATGTGTGCTACAGTATTTTCCACAATGCACTTGGGACAACTCATTTTTTATTAAAATACAAAACCACATATCTATATGCATATAAAGGCAAGCGATTATAACCTTCCTTTTATATATGCTTACTTGTGCAATACACGTGTATATTAAGGAATAACTCACGCACACGAGACGAAGTCATGATCACACACCCTATTTATCGGAAACAGTTGAATGCCTACTAGGCAATATAGTAACATTGGGACACCGTACGTAGTAGTACCCGTTCGGAATCGCACCAACTACTTACATTTGTAGTTTGAAACGAATGTGTACATATGTTGCTATATCGCCTAGTACCTGTGCACATCAATAATGAATTTATTGTAGCTTAAAACATGATCAAGTCTCTGTAGCTATATGTAGATAGTGATAGGAATTTTGATACAACTGCCACTTCTACCTATTATCATTGGCCATTGTGGTTTGATGTAACACAAACCCAGTGCCCTACGACAACCTCAATCTTATTAAAATCAGATCCGCGAACCCGCTACGCTATGAGATGAGGTGTTCGGCAGTAAAAATAGATAGAAAGAATACTTAAGTCAGATTGGAACAACCTAGACGTGACAACAGGTTCACCTGAACAGTATCGCGCTGCTCATACGAGCTGCTAATGACGCTTGAAATCTTTTGTTTGCGCTTAACTAAGAAAATCATAGTATGTGGTCATTCTGTGTTGTCCCTGCCTCATTTGCCAATGAACCCAGCTTCTAGTGAGAGACAGAAAGTCTGCCCTAGCCATTTCCGAATAGTCTCCTTGGTTTTAATGGGTCAGTGTTCTAGCTCCGACACATGTCATACGATAGGCGCCTTTGAATTGTCATTTTCACAATTGATTGGCACGCGCCATAATGATATTGATATATGTTTTCTAATTCTATTTTATTGACCTTTGTGTATGATATATGATTTGGCTGTGGTTAAAATTGAAACATGATTGCCACATGTAAGGACCTGTCCACCTACAGACTAATACCTTTCTGTAATAATTAACAAAATTTGATCGATCACTTTATTGATACAATATTATGAAGTTTTAGCCCCCGTATTGCTATTTTAATTTCTCAGAGTGTCGACGTTTTCTTTATTAGTTTGTTAATTAACAGCGAGGCAAAAGTTTAATAAGAAGCATTAATTAATTGTCTAATTAACGTTGCGTTCTATAAAACGCACGTGTTAAATTGTCTCAAATGCTAATAAGTCAACGTTGTTATAAGCTTTTATGTTATCGTACCAGTCTTGAGTTTGCCATATTAGGTGTTGTTTTTCTCACAATAGCTTGCCGTCTTGTGAAATGATATACAACTGTATGTCGCATTTCAAGCACATGCAAATCGTACCAAAAGTGGGACAAAATGTTATTTTTGTGCAATAAGAGCATCATACATGACGTCATATTTTAAAGTTGAAGTCAAAATAAGTAAGTACCAAAAATGGGACAAAATGTTATTTTTGTGAAATATTATAAGATCATCATATTTCAAAGTTGAAGTCTAAATAAGTAAGTTTTCCGTTAAGTTGCTTCGAAAATGTGAATACCAGTCTAGAATGACCATGTCTGGATCCTTATGTCACGTGATGGCGCTAGTCTGTTCCAGTGATCTGATTGGCTGTTGTGGAGGAGACGTGTGACGTCACTAACGCTTGATATAAGGTGTAAATCAGATGCGGTGTCCTACAGCTTCTTCGGAGTCCGAAACCATGCTATGCTTGCAATCACGAAGATCATAAAGGTTTTCTTGGGCTTTGCAGACAATAACATGTTCTAACATGCTTGAATCAGTTGTGTAGGTGTTGATGATGTAAGGTTGCGTCCATTTTCATAATGTACGTAGGCTACCCCATTATTTTAATTGAAATGTTATAGACCATTGTCAGTACAGGAGCAAGCGATGTGCATATGCCTGCCTGTATGGCACATCATGTCTGGCCCTGTCATGTACGCATGTATTCTCATTACATGTATTTCTTGTTCATTTTGCTAGTTGTCCTTTATGTGATGTTTTATGTGTGCATTATAATGCATTTCCCTTGTTTTTGTTTCTTTAGTGATGCGCTTCTTTGTGATATGCTGCATCTGTTGAATGATATTTTGAATTATTTTCATGTGGCAGTTTTTTCATACTGCTGAATAATTGTGCTAACCTTCTAATGGTGGCTCGCGCGGCGTCTCGCATTCTTGTCCACACATGGCTTTGTGTTGTATTTCATTGAGCTAAAAATACGGACCTACATTGTTTCACAACTTTCTTTTATATGCATATGCCCAACTTATCCTGCAACCAATTATCAACCAATACAATATTGCTTTTCCATAAGGATCTGGTGACTTCTCTACGGACGATCACAGCCAACCAACCACTGACCACGTGGACACATGAGTGCAAGTTTTCAGGTATATACCCGATTTCAGGTTTTTGAGCGTACCAAAATGTCTCTTTTTCATTATTATCTTTGTTTTACTGGACATTTTTTCAGGGTTTTCAGAAATTCTTACTCCGTCGACGTCTGTCTTAGTTCGGTCAGGAGTCGAAGATGTTGACCCCAGACTACTTGCACCCATGCAAACGCCTTCGGAAGATATACGGGTAATCTAGATCGATGGCACTCTACCAATTTATCCTACAAATTTGCACTAACCGAAAGAACTGTCGGTCATATGACAATAATGCCGTCAATGTTGTTCTTGTTTTGGAATAAACAAGTTGTTGTTTAATAAAGTATTGAGTTTGGCACACGCCAACTTAAACTATCAAATTCAATTTTTTATTTTACGAAAACAGAATGCCTCATAATAAACTGTTGTTACGTGAACGACCAAGGAACATGTTTTGAAACAGACACCGATCTCATATATTTTATGCAAGCTAATCTATATATTCTAAATGTTCTTTATAAGAAACATAAACTGTTGTTTTATATTGAAGTTTAACCTATTATAGACACACTCCAATACTTCGATCAAAATTTACATAAAGCATAATCAGTGTCAATTTGAATCACGCTTTGGCTATAAAGAATCTAACGTGTTTGAAATATCAAAGGTGATGAATTAAAACGTTCGTATTGTTATATTTTATTGTTTTTAGTATTAATTATTAACACGATAATTAAATCATCATAAATTACAACATAAAGTCGAGTTATGTGCGTACTGGGCCATTTATTCTCAGTTGACCTTTCGTTCATATCAATAACATCATTATCGCATTATCATCGTTATGTTGAAGAAATGCATGATAGTCCTCAACAAACTAGTATTATGTGCCTCCGTAACTCAATGGTTAGTGCGCTTGCCGTCTAATCTGGCGACCCGGGTTCAAATTCGGGAAGAGGTACATATATAAGCATGCCATGTTTCAGTAGAAATAAAGCAAATAAAGGCTATGCTCGGCATAATTCAATTTAAAAAAAACCCCAAAAAACAACAACAACAACAAACAACAAACAAACTAGTATTATCAAAACATATATCTTATCATTTAAGAATATGAATTCACATTTTCATCTAAAGATCCACAAATAAATATATTAAAAATGTATAAGTATCCCACAACAAACATACTGGAATCACAAGCAAACTTACATATACATGAACTGGTAACCACAAACAACCTTGGAATAAATGAGCAACCACAAACAAACATACGACGGAAACCGGTAACCACATACAGAAATTAAATACGAAATAAAAGAGCAACTACAAACAATCCTAAACCAAACCAAATAACCACCAACAAATAATAACGCTACATGTAACCACGAGTCATAAATAAGCAAGTTCTTATGGTTGGAATGATCCCCGGGAAATAACATATTTCTTTCAAGTATCCTTAAAGGTACACGGTTATACCTTTGTAAGTAGTGGTATGTGGCGAAACACGAATGAATATTTAAAGTAAACATGGTCTGGTAAGTTTTATATATAAATACCAGTGCGTTTTTGCATTATCTTATCGTGGTAATGTAAGTATGTTTCACCCAGCAATTAATTCATGTACTTGAATAACACATGTAGTGGTCCATAGGTCTATTGCAGTAATAGCAATACAAAATTCCTTACTTAATGGGTCAGGGTTGTCGTCGATGGCAGCAAGCTGATGGTCGCCGTAGGGCTTAACAGCTGCATAAAATAATAAATCCTCTATTGAGAATGTTAACTTGTTCGTGGAAAAACTGCTGATTAAAAACGATCTTGTTTATCATAGTATTTATGCATGGTTTAAAAGTTTCTACCCTTGCTACTTTTACTAATATCATGGCTAAGTGATGTTAACTGCGGGTGTCGCTAAATCCAATGATAATCGTTGGGATGTGTCTTTATTTTCAAAGAAATGAGTGCAATAACTATAATTGCACTCATATACCATCGTTCATACTTTAACCACACATTGTGTCTTTTTCAAGTCGAGTTTACCATGTGTGATTATAAAACGGTTTAGCAGAACGCCGCAACAAATCATGATAATTTTATAAGCCATTGACCAGATAATAAAGCTGCTGACACGCTGGTTATAATTCTTAGTTTCTAACATATTTCTCTGTCTAATAAGAGTGACAGAAAACGGATGTTCCCATTAGGATATTTCGGACAAACAAATGCTCGGTGGAAGGTTACATGCCATTCCATGTTTGTAATGAATGGACCGTTTTATTGGTGGTATTTCAACAAAATACAGACTTGTATTTGCAAAGCATACTACTACATATTTGCTGACGTTAACACAATGTGAACATCCTATGCAGTTATATAAATAGGCGGTGCTATATTATAATACTGTAAAATCATTTAATTTCGTTGGGACGAAATTTCGTGGTTTTGGTAAAAAAGACAATTTCGTTGGGACTTGAATTCGTGGATTTTGCATTTCAGGTAAAATACAAGGGTCAAAATCAATGTTCGTTGGGATTAAAGTTCGTGGTTGAGGTGAACCACGAAATCCACGAAATTTAATCCCCCAGGAAAATTAATGATTTTACAGTATATAGTAGCCATCATGAAACACAGGCCACGCGTACATCATGCATTTACCTTCCTACGCGGGCGGCTAGTGTATTATAAAATATATTAATTGATAGCATGAAACGCTTAATGTTCATGCATGTGAAAGCTGTTCAGCTTGTGAACCCAACGGTCTAACGAGTACAACATTTGCAATTATCACATAGAATGGGTCCACACGTTCGGACATTTCTGACAAGGTGACACATATACCTACTTACACCACCTACGAATATCATGCTTCCCACAACATGTCCTTGCGGTACCAGATATCAGTAGTGATATTTTATATAGAATTAAACTCAACGCGTACCCGGTCAATCTTAAAAGATCCTGTCAGACATGTAAGCATGCAATTTTGATCTCACAAGTTACATAGGTAACTGCATCTTTGTTAAAGATTTAAAATTATATTTTCGTTTAATATACGTTGCGTGCACTGGGGGTACTTAATGGTTATATGTGCTTACTTTGTTCTGTAGATGTGGAATGAACGCAATTCTTTGCCGCAATAGATGCTCACCTTTTCAATGGATTCCCAAATTACAACGATTCAATCTCCATGACTCCCTCAAATATTACCTTTAGGGATTTAACCGCTTGCTGGCTTGCAATGTTTACGACGAACGGTGATAATGTGCTTGCGTCTGGGTTTTTTCTGAATTATGTGGAGTTTTGTTTTTTAGGTGAAAAGTCAAAATTAAGGTACAAACCCAAAGCATGTCCAGTAACTGACCCGTTTTGCGTTTCGCCTTACTGACCACCGAGGAATGTGTTGGGGTAACGGTCATTGCAAATAAATTAACCGTTGCATGGCCTGGATGCGAACTATATCTCGGACACTGTCCAGCTTGCCTTTATATAACGTACACGAAACTGTATTATTTATAACATTTTAACTTGGTGGGGGGGGGTAAGTGAGATCGTTCACCCCAATATTAGTTATGACAACGCCGTAATTTAAATCATTCTAACATATTATGGCATTTTGATTTAACGCTGTTAATTGTTTTTTTTTTCACTTTGCGTCCGACAACACTTATAATTTTCCAGTTACTAGTATACAGACTGTAGTTGAGAATATGTTCTTGTACACTCCGGTTGCATGTTCCTGTCATAAAATTGCATATTTTTTGCATTCCGACATCAGTAACTGGTGAGAAATCTTGAAAAAGTCGTTAACATAAATACGTACATGCCATAAATGGATACTTTCATTTTAAGAAATGTATTTCTCGGAAAATGTCAACATTACTGTAGAAATGTGTATGTTCGACAAGAAACATGCAGCGTCTTAATTAACATGTTAAAACGTACATACATGTTTCGTTGTGAATAGTTTCACGCGCCGTCTGCTGTAAGCTATAATTGACACGAGCTAATCATTGTCGTCTGACCACACAGATACAACATGAACTTACCTTGTTAATAAGTGAAAACAACCTGCCACATTGCTGTTGGGTTTATGCTCTATATGTATACATGCATCGTGCAGGTATTTACACGGTTTTGTGCAATAACGTATTTTTTATTTTACAATCTTATTCAGTGTTTTCGGTTCGCGCCATTTCAAACATGTCGGTTATAGGAAATAAAAGCTCGTGGAAAATATTGCACTACTTAGAACTCGGAGGTCAATTTCGCGCTCAAAACGATGCCGTCGAGTATGGTGGCTCTGGATACAAAATATCATAGCTAATTTCTGTAAACATGAAAGGCTAAGTATAATGGTAATCTTTGAAAATGTATCTTTTCGGAATATTTCACAAACTTGATAGCTGAGTCTTTCTTTATTACGCGTATATATTTTATACAGAATGCACGTTATCTTCTTCCGACTGCCTGGTCTCGATGAACGTGTTTGTGGGTCAAACTTTTCTCTCGTTAACGGACATCGTTTAAATTATAAATTACTATATCTCTAAAGCATTTTCTGAAATGTCAAGCTACGTCATATTTTGGAGAAATATTTTCTCATGTTATGGTTTCAGCATTACTTCTATTTCTTACACTTGGAACCCCTCTCCAGATAGTTCGGATGAATTTAGTAAACATATCATAATTACATGGAATAACACATTGTTTTGTTTACTGAACATGCAAATAGCAGGTTATTATCCGCGGACCTCATAGCCCCTGTGCGTTTGGCGCCCCCGTTTTTCACGGAACGAAGCAATGTCTTTGGTAAACACCAATTGGCGACATGAATATTGATTGATGATATATTTAGTATTCTGAATGATAAATACATTGTTGCTGAATACGATCATTAGCATAATTTATATCATTACCTATATAACTATGACACCAACCATGAACTCGCTAATGGTAGAGTCTTCGCAGAACTGTCAAACTGTCGATGGGAAAGCAATAATATTATGTTTGTGGGATATATATTTAGCATACATTGTATGTATTTAGATTCTATATAGTAAGAGATTTCAGCGGTCGTTTTTATTGTACGGTCATTAGTAACCCAACAAAACTTGTAAATTGCCTAACTTAGCTTTTATTTGCCAGTCAGCTTTCTGCTGAAACATTGCAGGGGTGTATATATATCAATATAGATGTGCCTCCACCCGGATTTGAACCCGGATCGTCAGATTAGACGGCAAGTGCACTAACCACTGAGCTACGGAGGCATAACTTACTTAACATCATTGGTATAATGTTAAATGTTATAAATATTTATATACACGTATGATATCAAGTCTGCCTTAGACGTAAAATGACTACATTCTAAAAGCTGCAACATTTCTTAAAAATAAATCCCTCAACATGTTAGTTAAGGACAATTAAATAACCCATTATTCATATTAATGCTATATTTAACAAATTGCAATTTATATATAACTAATTAATTAAGTTACAGCAGTTATTGTTGGACAACGACGTGTTTCAAAAGTTACAGACTGGAACATGATATTTAATGTGTGTGCCCACCATTTCCAATGCCAAATACCCAAAATACACCAATCGTTACTACTCGGTTATTTACGTAACTGAGAAATACGCCTCGTACAAATTTTGGTTTGGCGGTTTCCGGTGACGGCCAATCATCAGTTTTTCAATGATATAAAGAAGCCCTTCAATTACCTGTCTCCTTTTAGGAGTTGATACCTTCCCAGGAGTAAGTTACCTTTTACTTCGACTCCATCGTTTGATTTTCATGAGCCATGTTGTAAAGTAGTCCGTGATAATGGCGGCTTCCCTATTATGTCCAAGACACATTCGTTACATAAACGCCGACGAGTTCCGATTGAAACTACACATGTAAGTTCTCACAAAACATGTCTATTCGACTTGTATTGTTATCACGGATCAGTTCACAGTTCATGCCCTGTATGTGGTGGTTGGGGAACCTTCCAAAGCAACGATCAAGTTCCGTACCAAAGGTGTTCGATTGGCAATGGATTGGGTTCATGCCCTGTATGTGGTGGTTGGGGGAACCTTCCAAAGCAACGATCAAGTTCGTACCAAAGGTGTTCGATAGTGTTGAACATTGAAGATTAGAAGGGAAGCCGCCAAGCGGACAAACGTTTTCCCACACCGACAATCATGAGTGTATGGGTGTTTTTTTGCCTTCAATCGTAACTACTTGGGAATTTCCGTAACAGAAAAATAAGCACTTTCGTTAGATAACCACCGAGGAGTTCCGATTGGTTGTCCTTTTGCAGTAAAACGGGATGTTTGCACCAATATGAAAAGTTGAAAACATACCACCACACGATTGCTTCACACCAACATCCCATGTTTTAGTAGTCGCCTGCATGATGCATATATTCAAGAAGTAAGGTGGCTTTATGAGTTTCCCAATCAAATGACTTCTATTTCAATGCAAAATAACATTAGACGCTTGTTAATGGATCAAAATGGCAATTAACACAAATGCACGTGCTCGCCAGAATTTATTACAAAATGAAAATGTTTACGGAAAGTTGCAATGTACATATCAGAAAGAGGGTAGTTTATCCATATAGAATTCTGATATCACTCAAAAATGATTTCAGACAAGCGTGTTGCATGTAGACAACTATCGTTTTAGACAGCCCATCAGATTACATGTAAACAGTAAGCACGTCATAAGATGTAGAACAAGTACTTAAGAACGCAATATGACGTTTGTGTTGTCAGGTTATTTTACAAATTATATGCAAAATAGTTGAAAATTCACAACTTTATCAAGAAAAGAGGAAATTGCTTTGAATTAAATGAACTTGTGCATACACACGTCACGTTATAGCAAGGTGAATAATGAGATCAAAGCTACCGTCCGTTTTCCTACGCAAGTGTATTCGTATGTAAATGAAATGTTTTAAACTGTTGTGTTTAACCATTTTGTAAACTGAATATCAAAAGCCGTTTTGAATTGCTAATGTTACGTATACTTTGTATTTTACAAAATAAAAACGAAACAGGAATGTTGTGCTTGTCAATTGCGCCCAACGAAGTTTGTTCGTATTTTTATTGTTCGAACTTTTTCAACCAACTTAAAAGACATTTTGGACAAAAAGTTAGCATTGTTTTGGCTTGGATATATGTAAATTACGTTTTCAGATGTCACATGACCGTGCATTATAACATGTTCAAACTTTGCAATGAAAGGGTTCCAGTTTTTGGACATTTGGAGCGAAATTTTCCACTGGTGGTCTGTGGTTAACACCCCAACATCCGTATTCTGGGAAATGGTCTATTGCAGATACAAACGTGATTACAACGGTGTGTGTTTTTTTTTTCACATAAATGCTGCATTCTAATTGGTCAAAACAGTCATGTGATCTGCATTGAATAACAGGATGTTACGTAAGCGCATCGATTTTGTGTGTTTTTTTCCATCGGGGAAGGTGTCATGTTCCAGCTTTTTATGCTGTATCAATACGTATCAAATACAAAATTTACGTTTTGAGGATGTAGAATTGTTTCTAGGAAAATAATAGACAATACAAGGCAATTGTCAGATGGCAGTGTGGTTTGTTTATGTTTATGCAAACTAAACGTTCGTAATGATTAATTACAGGAGACATCAATCAAATACAAAAATTATTTGAAACTATAATATTTGCTGGTGTTTTCCATGTCTCGTTTGTTGTGATGATGTCAGCTGGAGGTTTTCCGCCATATTTTGACCCTCAATATTCGGAATAAAGAACAACGGTATAGATACAGGTAGTTTGTCTGTAAGAATGCGACCATCAAGAATAACATTATCAATAAGAACAGTTTTCATAATTATAAAAGAGCTAAGAATTGTCACAGAGTCGTTTAAAAGAATGTGTCTCTTAATGATTCTTGATAGGGCATGTTTCCACTCCATGTACTCGGGCGATGCAAGTTTCCAGTTCATGGCTCTTCGTGATTTGCTGATAATTCGCAAGAACACGATGTCTAATTGTCCAACACACGTCACTATTCTCATAATTTGACGTTGGGACAACGGAACGACAATTTCTTGATTTAACTTTTTGGCGGAGTCAGGGACATTACGTTCAATTATTACACATACCCGATGCGTTTTATTTGACGATGCACTATGTTTGAGCCTTTAATGGAGCTAATTAACATTAAGAAATACGACACTTGCTCTGTATTACTCATTTTCTCCAATAATAAAACAAAAATACATCTTATTGGTAATTAAACTTTAATATAAAGTTGCAGATCGTGTTTGTAAAACAATTAATATTAACTGTTGTTCATAATTCTGTCGTCGCTTGTTCTTTATGAAGTCTCATCAGTTGTCTGTCGTATGTGAACATTTTGCATCAAGCACTGTCAGGCATCCTCTAATCTTCTCCATATATAGATATAGGGCTACATAATTCATTCTAAATTGTCTTTGCTGTTGGTTTTAAGATACAAGGCCAGTTCACTAGGCCAGTATCCTGGAGTCCTAAATGCAAACAACGAATTTGTGTGAAGTTGTATCATGGACATATCGAGCATAGCCAACAATTTGGTTCATCTTGTTTTGGTAAAAAAGAAATTCTTTTTAGTTCAGATCCGTTCTGTGGAATTTAGAAAACTTAAGGGAACGGAGTGAGAACAAAAGTGGGAGGGTGTGGTAGAGAAGAATTCTGATTAATTAAGAAAATGAAAGGACTGAAGCAGCCTTGTACTGTGTATAATACTATTACCCTAACAGAATACCAACATCTTGTTTAAACACTGGCCACCCTAATTAAGAAGTGTATTTGAATGAATTTGCATGCCTGCCAGTACTCGTTAGCAAACACACAAATGACCAAATGTCACTGGCGAGTGAAAACGTGTACCATGCTTATATTATAACTCCAGGGTACAAACTCTTATTTAGTTTTTGACTGAAAAAGTATATTCCAGAAACATTTTTCCACTTTCGGCTTGCAAGATCATTGAATTTTGTATGATACAAGCTCATAAATATGTTTCATAATGATTTTTTGCAAGAGTTTGTTCCTTATAATATTGGCTATGTCACCAACAAGAAACTTTGGCTGCTAATATCATGTTGACTTTGTTTGTGAACGAGCAAGATTTTCATTGACATTACAATGCAATGTCCTGCTTCAACTAATTTGCTTTTTTTGGAAACTTGAAACTTATTGGTATCTAGCCTCAAGAGTATGATCATTATACAATGCCTATTTTATTCATCAAAATCAATTTGAAGACAAAAAACAGTTTTGCAGTTTTACTGAAAATTATACTCCGTTACCTTAAAGATATTAAATAATTAAGTCTCAATATCGCCATTTATACGTATATTGAAAAAAGTGTGTTTGTATCAAAAGAAAATATTTAACCATGGTACTGTGCGCCAACACTTTAGTTTTTCGACATTGGTGAAGACCTGAATTTATAATGTGAATTCACATATTAACGAAAAGGAACTCATATTGTAAGGCGGTGAAATATATGAGTACTGATTTGATTGTGGCTTCATGGTTTTGTCACTGTTCCTCACGTTGCTTTTTCAACTGTTCATAGTTTATGCTCGGCTGAGGGTCCTGCTGCGTACAGCATTTCCTTTTTCTTATCATTTAACCATAGATATCTAACGAGTTCAACAATTACAATATCTTCCTAAATACACGCTAGAATAATTTTATGAATTTATTATTTATTTAATTTATCTATCGATAGCCAATTTAATAATGTGTATACATTGTATAATTGGTAAATTGTGGGATAGTTTGGCCATTCAAATAGGTTTATCTGTTATTAGTAAGTAATTTGACTGTCTAGGAAGGTGGTCACTTTTTGCGTTGATACCACCAAAACGCACATTTTTGTCATTTCGACTGACATTTTAAAGCCGTCTGGTCTGTAACAATTAAAAACGTAAGTCATTTTTCTCTCATTTAGATCCGCTCAATTCGGTGAAAACTGTTAAACTCCATCCGGTTTTACCATACATGTAGCCGACATGTACGTCAACAAACCCACAAAATCTCGTAAAAGTACAAGTTTACGTCGATGTGTCATCTAGCAGAAATCTTAATATCTTTTTGATAGATTCTTTAAGTTATTTATACCGTTGTTTACGGTTTTTGCCTAATTAACGAATAATTGTGGTGTAATTACGATGAACTAGTATACTAGGAGCATCACTCATCACGCTCTGGTTCCGCCATGTTTTATGGTATCTACATAGAATGTAGTACATGGTCGTAGTACTACGCCGTTACCTTCGCCAAGTTTCGGTACACATTCACGGAATTATATCGGTAAATACCACTTATGGATCTCTTGGTGTTGCTTTCTTCAAAGTACCTGATTGCCCAAACCGATTTTTTGTCTTCAGAATAGCACATAGGGCCAGAAGAAGTATGTTCCCATGTATTTTTTCATCAGAAGATACTGCCAGTGTATGTTTGTTCTCAGAATAGTGTTACCTTTCAGTGTTTGCTGTTCACAGACGAGATTGTCAGTGATTGCTAGTGTTTGTTTGTTCTCAGACGATATTGCTAGTGTTTGTTTGTTCTCAGACGATATTGCTTGTGTTTGTTTTTTCTCAGACGATATTGCTAGTGTTTGTTTTTTCTCAGGCGATATTGCTAGTGTTTGTTTTTTCTCATGCGATATTGCTAGTGTTTGTTTGTTCTCAGACGATATTGCTAGTGTTTGTTTGTTTGTTCTCAGACGATATTGCTAGCGTTTGTTTGTTCTCAGACGATATTGCTAGCGTTTGTTTGTTTGTTCTCAGACGATATTGCTAGCGTTTGTTTGTTCTCAGACGATATTGCTAGCGTTTGTTTGTTCTCAGACGATATTGCTAGCGTTTGTTTGTTCTCAGACGATATTTGCTAGTGTTTGTTTGTTCTCAGACGATATTGCTAGTACTTGTTTCTTGTTAGAATGCTCTCAGAGATGATAGTGCCAGAAAATTGTGAAGTGTTTGTCAATAATGGCGCATTTGACTACTGGTCTAAATCTCTTGGTACGAGTACTTGTCCAAACCTCTTGATACGAGTACTTGTCCAAACCTCTTGGTACGAGTACTTGTCCAAACCTCTTGGTACGAGTACTTGTCCAAACCTCTTGGTACGAGTACTTGTCCAAACCTCTTGGTACGAGTACTTGTCCAAACCTCTTGGTACGAGTACTGGTCTTACCTCTCCGTTCCTTTGTTGACTAAGTTTTGGTATGATCTCACGAATTCATTACCACAGGGGGTAATTCAGTGTGACATAGTCTGATGAGACTGTATTAATTAAGTGATGTACATCATGTTTTAGATTGCCTTGTGATTGTCTGATTGAAACCATTATGTTGATGTTACATAATACGCTGCACTTTTCATGTCAAGATGGGACAATAAAAGTTATGTAAAATACATTTTTACATCGTATGGTAATAAGCAAACAACATTTATTATGTTATACTTTTATTGTTTTGTCTTGATTGTCTTGTTTAACACAGTTAACAAAAATAGCTGAAACAGCATTTTTTGGAATATAGTAACATTCTTAAAAGATGATAAAAACATGGCGCAAGTTTACGATTAAGTCCATGTTACAAAAATGTTTGATGATCACTCGGTTTAAAGCAGAAGACAAGTTTACAGGAATGTTTAAACACGTGTAAATGTCTCTAAATAAGTATGACAATATGACATTTGGACGAAAATAAAATATATAACAGATCTCTAACAATTGAAAGATGATATGAACTTTGTATACACAAATAGCTAAAATAATTGAACAAGCCTGCATGTTCAGTGATAAGGCATGAACATTTTGATAGCTCTTGTGTGCATTTTTGTTAACCACATCATTACGATCAAGAGTCAATCTACAGGTAACAACGACCATGTTGATAGCACTTAGCATTGAGCCGTTTGACCGTAGATTACAAGTAGAGCTATATCTCTAGCTCTTTCTCCTCGCACTGAAGCCGCGGACAGAAATTCTAGGTCTTTCAACTTTGCGACCAGACACATACTTAGCATCTTTCCATCTGATCGAACACAGTGAATTTCTGACCGACCGGAAGTTTCGAAAGAATCCCGTGATGGCGTCGATGACGTAGCATGACGTACACACATGAGAGTGTGGTATCTTTCCACGCGTAGTGAAGAGATGAACGCGCACACTTCGTAGAATTCATTTTATAGTTACATCAGGGTTAGCATTTATTTCTAACATTGTCTCCAACTGACTGTCTGTACTTGATTTCTTTATCAGACTATATGCAGATTTGTTATCTTCCTTGTGATTGGTCAGATCAATAGAAGACTCGATTTCACTACTACTTCCGGTTGATCTTGTCATCAGACGCTTGCATTCAGATTCAGACGATGGAGGTTGAAGAGTATTAATACTGACACAGTCTGCAGCAGGTGGTGTAGGGGGCATTGTGTCGAACACACAGTCAATAATAGTATCAGTGTCTTGTTTTCTTATATAGTGAGTATCATTCGTGTTCACATCAACGGTAATTTCTCCCAAAACATTAAACGCTTTGCTTAAATTCGAATTTTTAAATTGCTGACGTCTTGACTGAGTATTGTTGTATATTGAGTCGGTGTCACTTCTGTCGTCTGCATTCCGGAAGCGTTTGCTCACCAGCGACTTCATCTCCTTCCGGTAGTCCCGATTTGTAAGCATAATTACCAACGGGTTGATCAGACTATTGAGAAGACCAATGCACATGACGACGAATTCCATAATGTAGGGCATGGACTCTCGGTTGTGACTTATATTTCGTATCGTTGTCATCCATACATGGGCACCAAGATATGGAAGCCAGCAGGCTAGAAAACTTCCTGAAAAGACACAAAATGAACCTTGATAAGTACATTGGCGATTAAAACATTTTCTGGAACATTCTACAACGTACTGACGAAGCTGAGCGGACAAAAATCCCGGGCAATCCTCTCCGATCACTCTGAAATTTCAACAGCTATTTTATATTACAATGTACACCTACTTGACCGCCTTCTTCCATGAACCGTCACTTGGCGTACGTGTATACAAACAAGTCGGTGTCAAACACGTTTTCTATAGCTATATACGATACAACGTGCATTAATTAACGTTCTCCAGCATAATTAACGCAATTATAAAAATAACTATAATAACATAAAACTGACACAAAATATTTCGTCCAAGGTATGATTTATTTCGTATGACGTACTTGGTGTGCGTCCATGTTGTATTGTAAGAAATATAACATTCTTCAACTTCGGTTATTATGACCTTAACGTAACATTTAATTGACTGAATACAACACAATTATTATAAAGTTATGAGCGAGGTGATTTTAATGTTTAGACAAATATTTTAACAATGACTTTTATTATCCGATGTACGCAAAACATAACATATGCCGTACATATAAACAAATAATAAAAAACATGTCCTCATTTCTTATAAATATTGATGTGTAGATACTTTTGCTGGAGTCTGAAAAGGATATCGAAATGAAAATATTGATGTAACTATTTTGATGGGTTGGTTTGAAGAACACGTATAACGAATTTTGTCAGTGAGTGATCAAAAGTAGCCTACTTTATAAATATTTATATTGTTAGGTCACGTGTTTATGGACACGTGCTACATCTTTTTAACATTATTATACAGTTGACTTGTCTGAATGAAATATAAGACTGTACTTAAACGTTTCATTTCAAACCACAATTTATCTTCATGTGTTAAATTTTGACATATTTTCTCCCAAAAAATGCAGACAAAGCGCTCATGACTTACGTTATAATCTCACGAATAATGGATTTTTGCCAACTTTTTTTCAAGTTTAGTCATGAATGTAATAGTTCAGCGTAATGTTAATAATTTCGCAATCGTCAAAAGTTATTACATACTTATTTGGTTACCGCAAACGTCATAATTTAACCAGGGATCGTAAATACTTTAGATGTATTTAACCAACGTTTTATCTTATCAGGGTGCGTTGACATTTATGTAATAAGTAGATTAATATATGCATTTGTTTAGAAGGACATCAAACGGACGAGTGTGGTTTTACGTTACGTCTAACCAACGCTTACGTCAATGACCTATAGATCAAGTTTTGAAATGAGTATACGACTTTGGTATGTAGTGTCCACGCGTATTAACATTCTGTTTATTATTGTCATAAAACGACCACCTTGTCAGTGGAAAGTCGGTGGACGTCTTGGTTGCTGATTTATTCGAAACTTTTAAATCTCCCCATCGAATAATTAAGTTAAAACTGAGAATGGAGGTTGTCGGTTACTTTAAAAGCTATGTTGGAAAGCCTTTTAAAATTGCTATTGTCGTTTGACTCTAAATGGTTATAAGACGGCTTAGCAAGAAGACAGAACAAAATCAAATATCCAACCTGATTTCGGCTACTTTTTTTAAAGATACAATTTCGATCATGTTTTATTGGCATTAAATCCATTTAGGGAGTAGATGTTTAACTAAAGCCACAAGAGACTCGTGTTTGAGTGAAATTAGCATATTACAATACCGATACATGTATGTTTTAATTCATTCTCTCGCCTTGAAATCTTCTTCAAAACCAGTGTTAATGATTTTATTTAGACGATTTATCATTTTGTATAATTTAAGTTGTTTTTTTATATAATTCATGAGTCTGTTGTCTTACATTTGACTCATACGTGACAACATAATCCACGTAATTAGTAGAAATTAGAAAATTAGACACATTCTGATGAATTTTGTATTTTTTACATACGCACCAGCTGTGCCGTTAAACGCGCGCGTGAAAGATAAATGACTATTTAACAAAAATATTTACGTGCTTTCACCAACTTGAAATATGAACAGATTTATTAGTTATGTGTGCCGCATAGTTAGGTCAGTATGTTAAGGCATACGGTGCATTTCGCAAGAAAAGTCCTACGTTTTTACACGATTCTCTGGGTTAGTAAGTCACCTAGATATTTTTCCCCTCGATTGGTAACAAGAAAACGCGATCATATAAGTCGCCCATGAGTACTGACTAGAGCTATGATGACAACAACGTGAGTCTCGGTAACAAGAACCAGCTAACAATACGATTATTTCATGAAAACAAATTGAATCAAGGAGTGAAACATTTGAACATGGTTATAAGCAATTTACATTTTGTTTATGTCGAGCTAACATCATTTTTACACTATTTTAAGTCAATGTCAGAATGTCAGATACAGTATTTTTGTGGGAATTTAGTATCATTCAGTGCCGGTGTGTTATTCCGCAAGCAACTTACATCTCTTCCACATGTGGATGACGTGGGTGTAACAAACGGAAGAACATAGCTTACAGCAATCGAGAAACTATATGTCGGGTAATATTTCTATACCTTGCCCAGATAAGTTAGCATGTTTATAAACTTGATTTATACGTCGATTCAATATAAATATATACTGTGCTTCAACCTGAGTTCAAGTAAACAACATACTTATTTTACTCAACAACCACAAATAGCCTTAAATAACTTGAAATAGCTTGAAGATATATAGTTTAGTCATCGACCTAACACACCTAAAATAGTTAAATACACGACAGTACTCCATGTTATGAAACTATTTATATACTGATTCATGGCAATTGCCTAAAATCTTGAAAATAAACAGCAAAACTATAACAAATTTCCGAGTTCCGTCGACTTCAGGCTTGGAGCAGACCTTATGCTACATACTATTTCTTAACAGCGAGGGTTTTCTGCGAACATGAAGTAATCGTTATTAGTTAATAAACAGCTACTTCAGTCTGGTAGACAACCCTCGAAATGTAGATTAGAATGATTCAACTTACCAGTTCCTGCAAATACGAGTCTCAATGAGTTGATTTTCTGCTTCAGTTTGCTTAGTTTCGGCAATGGTTGTATACTCTTTGTTGATGACGTACTTCTTGACGAGAGGGAACTTGACGTAGAACCATCTGATCCCTTCCTTGATTCTATAGAACGTGATTGTCGCCTAGCAATGGATATAATCCGTCCACAACAGAAAATGTCAATCAACAAAGGTACACAAAATCCAACAATGATCAACGTGATTGTAAATGACAGGGAATATCTCATGTTGAGTCCACAAATTGGAATAGCGTCCGACTGAAACTTGTACTCGCCCCAACCAATGATCGGGGAGCTTGCAAATACCACACAGAACATCCAGAGAGCCAACACGACGGCTAGCTTCTTGTTCGTTGTTGCTGTGATCGGGTATCGCATCGGATTTGAAATGATAAAGAATCTATCCAGTGACAATGCTGACAGTGAATAAAATGAAGCTAAAATCATTAGAATCCAGAAGAACGAGGCTGCTTGACAGAAGACAGACGAACTTATTGCCAGTTCTGGAATCAGTCTGGAAACAATCCACATTGGAATCACAATAACACTGCCTAACAAATGTGCCGAACACAAGCTGATGAAGAACACTTTGGTGTTGTTAACTAACGATTTAGTCCTGCTGGCGATGTACATTAAGAATATATTCGCTGCAGACGATAGTACTGCTAACGTAGCCAAGGAAACCAGTTTGGCAAACAAGCCTGGGAACCAGTTTATCGCTAATATTCTCTTCATCTCTTCGCATGGAGCACAATGTAATAACGTGTTATCAGTGTCGTTGTTCATCGTTGAATACGCTGTGACGAAATTGTCGTGAGGTTTTACGTTAGCCGGAGTGCTGTACATATAACGATCGCTCAACCATCACGTGTTTGAGAAGTTGTTTTGCCCGCCTTAACGTATGTATAGAGTTAATTATAGGTATTCGTGAATCTAAATTAAACCATCAAACTGTCCATTATTTTGTTTTATAGTTCACTTCAAACCATTACCGATTTCACAGACCTATTTAGGTTTTGAATGATTTAAACATGACACTTAACACTGTTGTGTCCATATATGGTTTTAACTACTGTAGTGAATGTTTTAATAAGATACTAGCGAATACATCTCGTAAACATCTCGTAACGAAACAGTTACCTTTGAATCAGTCAGATGAGATAAAGGTTTCATCAACGCCCCAGGGTAGGGGATGTTATAAATCCGATACCCCAATCCGACGTGTGTATTCACTAGTAATTGTCAATATTAGTCTTCTTTTGAATGCGTTGCATCATAATGTGCGAACTACTTACATAAATAGCTTCAAGGATAGTCACCTTACAATGTCCTAAATCAACTGTTTACATTTCACAACTTTATAACTATATAACATATACACTAACATCGTCAACTTATATTTATCTAAAGTCGGTAGGTTATTTCGGTACCTTGGTGATAACGGTATATATGAAACTCTGGTGTCGTCCTCTTATATATAACCGAGTTTTGATGGTGATACATGTAAGCATTGGCAGCCGTTCAACTATGAGCATCTTCAAACAATTTAGTGAACACATCTCATTGGCTGAAACGACAGAAGACATATTTACGGTCTAGTAGCCTGTAGTAAAATTTAACAAAAAAACACCACGAACTACCTACATTTGAGACATGCTGGAGCTCAGTGTCAAATCTTTGTTGTTTTACAAACACACTTGCCGACAAAACTATCTCTGGTATTTGGACGATTTTTGTTAAACGTCTCTTTAAGACAGGCGTGATTAGTAGCGATAAATTATATTGGCATGTATAAGAAACACAACTTTGTATTTTACTTCAAATTTTATTATGAAAATATTCCGTTTTCGTTTTAGTAAGAAAAATATAGCAAAAACTGGTACATTGTATATTTAAAGCGAAATGAAAACAAATCCCACCTTGATTTAATTTCCACTTGCACAATTAACAATAATGGTACAGCAGTTAAAGTGCAGTTTTATTTCTATGAACAATAAGAGAATGCAGCTGCACGGTGTTCTCACATACCAAACAGCGCTATAAAACAACAACGAACCATGTCCTTAAAGAAGAGCAACATTACAACGAATATTTTAATTATCTGATGTTTAATACTGTACCAAATGACACTTGTATTGTATAAATTTGGACGGTTCTAGATAATCAGACATGACGAAGACTGACATTTCGAATTCTCAGAATTCTTCATTGTAACAAATAACGAAGTTATTGAAGATGTGTTAGCCAAAGAGTTGGTTTGGTGTTTAGGTTTGCAGTCTCATACAGAATTATTTTTATGCTTGCTTGCGTTCATCTGACAGTCGTAGGTCCACGTTCATCCGTTTCTCCCTGCCATTTAGAAAGGTTTGTGACATACTAGAACACGGAATCCGGATGCGATACAATCGCTTTTTCCCGAAGAAGACTATTTGGTTCTTTAACGCACCCGGTGTAAATAGCACACTTACATGCGAGACCATCCCTGGCATCTAGGAGTAACAACCAGATCATATCTAGTCGGGTCGGAAACACTAAAAAGCGTTTCAAAATGTTGTTAAAGACACGCAAATGAAAGCCCTTACTCGTATGGAATCACAATAATCTATATTTTAACTATATAGTTGTAAGTCTCGAATTTTGAAATAATTATTAAAAGGTGATTTATTGAATTGTTCAAGTTTCTACAGCTTCTATAAACTGACTTCGCAAGTTCTGAAGACCAAGTACGAATGCCATCCGTGTTTCCACTGCAAAGGGCTCAATATTTCCAAGAAGAAACCATTCTTGCATATCCTTGTTACGGTAGACATGGTGTACGATAATTTGCAACGTAAGCAAATCCCCTTGTCGGGATGATCGACCTTTCGATATAATTATATTGACCAATTGCAATCCAGACATAAAGCTTTTGAGTCAGTCAACGACCTCTTAAAACATGGCACTCGGCTTCATTTTGAACATATTTAGTGATATTTATATATTTCTGTAGTTGCGAGAGATTAGAGTTTGTTTTATTCCAATGACAAAGTACAAACTGAAGTACAAACTGGGTTACCGTATTTCCTGTACTTTGGTCCCAACATTGCATGGAAGAAACTCCTCCATGGCCCCCTCACACCCTTATCGTGATGGATATGATCAGGATTCTGAAATGAGATGTTGAGAATGATATATATTTATATCATAACAAGCTTCACATGCGCAGGTAACTGTATCACTGAAAAAGTAAAACATGGAAATTGTGTGCGGGTTTTCCTCGAAATGTGTATGTACCCGTATATAACCTTAAGATAATACAATTTTAACTTTTTTTATTCTTGTATCACTTTTTCAATGACACAGTTACCTGTGGCTTCATTTTACAGATTACTGAACATACAACTAGGAAGTGATGTCAATCAATAATAAAATACATTGATACGAATAATGTCCGGCTAGACTGTGCATGAGTAATACGGTCAACTATATATTATTTAAAGTCGGTTAATGATAGATATATATAACTACACCACGCCTGTAACAAGCAATAAATGTCATTTATTTATCGACCTGGTACGACCACAGCATTGATGTGCGGGATATGTAATGTTCAAATATTGTGTTGGCCTTCGTAGCTCAATAGATAGCGCGCTTGTCACCTAATTCGGCGACCCAGGTTCAAATCCGGGTGGAGGCACACACATATTAAGCAGAAAGTTGACTAGCAAATAAAGGCATATTTTGATTTCGTTTCGATTACATAGTATTAGTTTCAAAGATTGAAAACCGACGCACAATTAAATTACTGGAAGTGTTTTATTTCTAGAATTAAAGACATGGACACGTAATGGTTTTGGCTAGAGACAATTACATTCATTGCCAGAATAGTACGAACAACATATGTAAATAAAACAAAAGATTCGCTTAATGAAACTCCCAGAACTCATTTAATATATCGTAGTTTATATCAATTGGCAACCCGTAATAGAACATTTTTATATTATATACATATAATATAAATAGCTTATGGTAGGACCACACGTTCTAACAACTGGGTTACGGCCTTCCCCCGGTAAACATAAAACAATAAGTCCAGTCTTCACTGTGAGCCTTTGTATGTCCAACTTTGGCATGACTCATCTAAATGTTCATCGAAATTACTTTACTTGTGTTATACAGTTAATTGTCTGTGATTGATAAATAATTAAGTGATTATTTTATTACGTACTTATTGGATAATGATAGTAATAACGATAGTTTTATTTTCTGCATGTGACAGGTGTATCAAAGGCATTTCCAGTAAAGGTAATCAAACCTATAAATAACTTGACACTTCTGTTCATATCCTGTTCACACAGCTATGTCCACCCCGCTTACCGCAAAGTTCGGACAAATACATATACCGTGGCCTTAGAAGAATTAATATAAGTAGTTAAAGCAAATATGCTTTCTTGAGAGAACAAGAAGAAATAGTTAGACCCTGTTGATGCTGTTGACCTTTTCTTTGCGACAAAACTTTCAAAACGTCTTATTTACTTCAGTTTGGTCAGCATGAAATTTTTCATGAAAATAGTTTCATAAGAAGCGCATTGTGCTGCAAATATCGAAAATGCATTGGCCAAATATATCCTCGAAAACCTAGCGGTGACTGCACTATCGAACTGGCTGCATTGGTGTAGCGAGTACAAGAGCGGGGTGGAGTGTCGTCAATGGGTCAAATAAGGTACTCTTAAGAAATTATTACTCTTTATGGCGACATTTGGTTAGTTATGTTCTTTTTTCATTGTAGTTAGTTGTTTTATTTTCACCCATCATCTAAAGTAGGTAGATGTATCTAGAGGACATGTTCGTATTTATGTTCTGAATGACAGTTTGGAAACAACGACCAGTACAGTTATTTCGGTTACCTTGTCAATCGACCTACGCAGTGTTATTGCCAGTAAAACACAAGATACGGACTAAGTAAACCGACTGAACTTAATATTCTCGCAACTTCTCTAGGCCGTATTTGTATATTTGGGTTTGGTTGTTTGGTTGAGAATACTATTTATAGTACTACATGCCTGATAAAGGTAAACATAGTTTTGTAATACAGGAAGGTCAGAAATCCTAGTCAGCGTTCTTTGGTTGTCAGCCAATACTTGCATCTTTACCTCTATGCCGCTGACCTCTCCTATATTTAAATTTGACTTCAGTATCGTTCTATGATTTAACCTCAAAAAGAAAAAAGGTCATGCTGGATGACACACAGGCTATCGTCGCACATTACTTTTACGTTCATGTTTGCCTTATATCACACAGGTTACAGTATAATTGAAAAAGAAATTGAAAAAATGAAATTGAAAAAAATGGGGAAATTAGTTTTTGTCGAGAACCCCCCCCCCCCCATTTTTTAAATTTCATTTTTTTAAATTTATATTTCAATGATACTGTGTTATATCAGTACATATTTATTAGTTCGATCAACTTAATTTGCGTCAATACCATGTGGAATGAATTTTGAAAACATACGCTGGTCCATCTCCAAAGCCGCTACAAACGCCTGTGAAAGGTGAAAATCTGCTCATCAGGTCGTTTTAAATTATTGACATCTTTGTTATTTAAGTTGATTCTCAGAAATTATCTTTGACTAGTATTTGGCAAGCTGCAATGCATATAGCACTACACATATTTATTTATTTATTTATCTATTTATTTACGTCTCATCTTTGTACAACATACATACATGTACATATACTTACATAATTACACTAAACATTGTACAAAGCCATGCTCTCAAGAATTATCAGAGTATATTAAAAAACTAATTTTAGAAAATTGGAAAACACAAAGGCGATCCGGGCATTTATCACTCTATCGTCTGATTGGTTGATTCTGTATTTAGAACTCGCACATCGATTGCAATTGGTCATTGATTGGTTGCAAAGAACGTATAAGATGTTCTACATTCGTCACGTGGTACTGTAAGTACTAAAATACATGATGACTCAATGTGTGTATATTGTCAGTATGGTATCAAGTACATTAATTACACTGACTTGTACATTAATTACCAGTGTTTTCTATGTTTATAATGTTAAACTTAATGTCTTTACAAGACAAAATGTTAGAAGTATTACCATAAGAAACTTCACGATTATATGAACACAAGGTCGTGATTGATTGACTATAGAAATAATAATTAGGCGGACATCATCCACCATTAGACCTTGTGATCCTTTTTGTTCTGTGTTCTTATTGCTGATTGGTTGAATTTTCTTCCGGGAAGTGTGTTGCCCTTTTATTCAGCATACTTATATCCTGTTCGAAAATCCCTCAAATCGCACCTTCCGCTTTTTTCTAACCTTTCAATTGTTTGCAAATCAATAAAAAGAAAGTGACGGGCGGAAACTTTTGATTTCTCATTACCGTATAAAATGGTGCATATTTAACGAATCTCCGTGTATACCTCTGTCTCATTATTTCGTGAATTTTCCTAAAAATCCATGTTAATTTAGTTAAGCTCATCCTGGAATATACGTATGCCCTGTATTGTTATATGAGTAAATTTATTAATAAAGTAACTTTACATTTCGAAGTGTTTTATAGTTCAAAATTAAAAATGTGTTACGTATTATAATATACACGACAAAAGAAGCGAAAAATTGATACAATGTTGTTGTAACGAATGGTTTGCAAACCGTATACAATGTGTTTCTAAAAATAACTTTCAAAATATAAATTTGAAGAAAACTGCAATTTTTAGCACAGAGACCGTTAATGTCTTCACAAGATAGCAAACGATATGCCACACACTCGTCTGACGATGAATAACATCTGGAATGGGGGAGTGGGGAGTGATTAATATAAGTTATAAAACATGTCTCAAATCTGACCGACCATATTAAACAAGATTAAACTAAAATAATGCAATTTGACACCAGTCGTTCAGTGACATATGTAATTAGCAAGTATAATTATATTTCATTCAAGCGTTTACTAGATTGCATTGTGCAGGTGTTTCAAATGTCCACGTTTTAAAATTATCTTTTTTGACGTTTCATGGACATTTCGTACGGATTTCATAAATATAGCTATAATTCTATTTCAGAACCATGACGTGTTATATTTACAAGAAGTGACTATTGTGGTTAAAACAAAACAGTTGCGTCAAAATGTTCATTGTTCGTAACAATATTAGATTATACCATTGTCAAATATTGTTGGCATAATCATTAATATATGACTATTTGTGATGAATGCGTTCTTTGATAATTGTGTACATCGTAGTTTGTAGAGTGCAGACCCAGCACGCCTCTCTGGTTCACACATTGTGTTATACCGTACCATTGGCTACAAATAGGCCCCCCCCCATATAACGCTCGATACCATTTTTAAAACAAACCCCATAAAATCATATTAACAAAAAACACTGACCATCTGTTTTAAGTCGCGTCTAAATATATATGTGCAATACCATTACTTTTGAACAATGGTTTTTAATCTTGTTATTTTAATATAAAATAGTTTTGTAGTTCGAATTTTACGTGGTTAGACCAGTTTTAAAAGTGTTCGGTTGGTGGCATAGAAAGACTGGTACTGTCTCGGATCGCCAACAGTTACTGTCTTAGGACCCACATAACGTCGATAAACTTGTACAGTGGTTGCAGTTGTTAGAATCTTGTGGCAAAAAATCATTGAGCAGTACTAGCTATTGCATGACAATTGATTGTCAACATAAGAGTTTAACATTTAAACTGTGTGTGTCTTTAATTCGAAGAAGTAGTTTTCAAACCACCCTGTGAACGTATGTAGAAGTTGATAATCGATTTAATGTATAGTAACTTGTTAAAATATTGGTTAATAATAAAAAACAATTCATGGAAACTGGTTAGAACAACTGGCGTCATATATGATAGTTTTACAGTTTATTTCAATATTTTTATTATGCATGCATTACATTCCAACCGGTGTTGTATACATTTATTTTTTTAAAACGCCGTAAATGCTACAAGCAACCATGCCAACCAAGCATGGGATCTTAACTTATTTTTTATACAACCATATGTATGACCACATCATAATTCTGTCAAGATGTCATGAGGTCATGACTTAACAACCACAGATGGTGATAAATGAAACATGAAAATATGAAGGCACTAGTGTATGGTCAATGATGTTTCACATGGCATGCTTCTGGTCACAAATATATAAACTATTTGAATGAGGGTTGGGGGAAAAGTGGTTAAATCATGATTTTAAAAACTGTTTTCAGAAAACGATTTCCTCAAAATTGTTTATCGAACACTTTTGTGTATACATTGTATATTTGTTTTCGGATTGATGGGGTCCCGGGTTGAACCTCAGTCTGGACCACTGGTTAATTTCTATGAGCAAGAATAACCCATATGCTCCATTCGACCAAGGTGTAGATTTGTACATTGATGACAGTTCGATATCCCTCGACGCCATAGATCGATTTTGGCTGCCACACCCACCAGGAGAGAAATAGTTTACCCAGGGAAACTCGTACGTAGGTTTCCGTAGTTACCCAAGTGGTCAGAAGAAGTTAAAAGGTGTAGTTGAACTGCTGGAAACAGCCCTCGAAAACTTGTGACTTTTTCATTGGAGGTGTGGATGTTACTTAGTAACCAATCTCATTAAAATCCACAAAGTTCGTCCGAATCAGGTCAGACACAAAAGGCCAACACTCAACACAGACAAAAAAGAAAAAGACAATGAACTTAATAGAATATGACAAAATACATATGTCAGTATTGTCATATTAATTGTCAACTATTATTTACCATTTTTAAAATAGTACTTTAACCACCACTGACACAACTAGCGGACATTACTCTCTTCGTACCATCAACGGTACATTAAGTAGATTTTATGGCATTGCCAATGACCTATTTCGCGTGAAGTACATCATAAAATAGTAAGTAAATTGTAATTATATATAATGTCATTTGGGGGCACAAGTGACGTCATAACTATGATTATGCTTCTAAAAAACGACAGAAAAACAATTAAATGTTGGCCTTAGTAGGGTAATACAGAAAATAATGAGTCGCAGATGGCAAACTCAGATATATTCAATTCATTAGCTGGACATGAATTCATGTTTTCTCTTTTATCATGACACATTCAGCCGACAAGATATGACCATGAACCGTACATGTAGGACTATTCGGAGGCCAAGCAAATTGGCGTACGTGCCAATGCCATGCAACATGTGACAGAACATCTCCAGTCAATTGTGTAAAACACTGGGGAACGAAAATGGTATGTTGCTTTCGTTCAAACTTAATAGAAGTAGTCTCGCCTATTGAACTATGATCGTTCCTAAGACAGGACTGAACAGAATGGTCGCAAAAAATATGATTGAAAATAACATACGGTTATAACGTTACTCGTAGCATGGAGTATTGTGTTGAAGTGAACTTATATAATTTCTTTGTGAAAGTGGGTCATCCTTCATTTTAGCGGCGGGGACTTGGATTTTTAATTGTTTCTTCGGCTTATGTGTGGACATTGCTCAGTGTAGTTGCTAGGAATATGTAATATTATTTCCCGCCTCATTCCTACCTTGCCCATTATTTTAACTAGGCCAAGTCGTAGTTGTGCCTCTTTAGATTTTTGTACTATTATTACATGAATATCATGCACTGGCCACTTGATACAACTTATACAACATTTGTCTTAGGCACAATGACCACCGAGTTTAAATTACTTACCGATATACATTAAGTTTGTAGTTCTAATTTCGACGAGTTGACGTTTGGTTTGGCTTTTCCTAATTCTATTCAAGGTTGGACATAAGGCGTACAATTGACAGAATAACCAAATCATGGGCGTACAACAACCATAAACACATAAATTGTGAAACTATGTGTGAAGGGGGATATATTCAGCATCCTTAGGAATTATAGAACTTAGATTTAACATGTACGAGTAATTAACAATATTGCTCTAATGTGTGCATTTATCCCTTTGCTCTATGTATAGTTTAGACATGCTTGGTGTTACCACAATGAACACAAAAGTGCAAAATAATAATCCCTTTATGAATAAAGTACTGGATGCATTTCCTAGTATGTAAAAAACATTCTCAAACCAATCTTTAAAATTTCTACTTCAATTTTGCATTGAATTATCGAAGTTACAACACAAACCTAAGAGGCTCGTAGGGAAGATTGGGCAAATGCCTAACTACGTTGCCTCTATAAATAAAGTCTTTAAACGCTAAGATATTTTGACGTTACTTAGTACGTAATTGTGCTGGTGGGACACTTTGTTTCGACATTGAAAAATACTAATTACTTCATCGTACATTGGACGATTTTGATAAAAAATATACTCTTCAACAGCGTGGAAAAAACGTATTTTATCATTTCAGTGACGAATAATGTATTGCAGAAATTTTCACGTTCGATCAAATCGAATTTCATGTTCAATTCCGTTTTTAGTTTTAAGCACAGGGTGGGACATTTTATGTCGACAAAGAAAATTTGAAATTATTTTTGATCTCTTGAATCAAAATCTAAAATGAATACCGTATTCAATAATGTATGAAAAACGTATTTTTTATAGGAAATTTTAAAGCGAAATTATTAAAAATAAATATTGCAGAACAAATTTATCAGTATAATAACAACTTATTTTCCCGTAATTTTGAAATCTCTACACAACTGTTCCCGCAACACAGAGTCAAAATATTTGACTTTCTGATGATGTCACTTTCTTTTACGAAAATGGCATCAACATTTAACGTTTAACAATCGTTTTTGCGTAAAAAATATAGAAATTTGCGTATGGTTTTTGCTTTCCGCACATTTTTTCTCAAGCCTCACGAGCTTGGATGTTACATCTCTACAGTGATATTTCAGCGTATTCTGGTTATTACGAACCCTGAAAGTGTTGGATTTTGTTATAAAACTAAAAACATATACATTCAGGTCGATTGTGCTGATTTTCTTTGTTCGATTGATATATAACATATTACATTTATTGAAACAAACATAATTACATTTGCACCATTTGGCAAATAAATTAGGCGAAAATGAAAATAGCTCCAACTTGTGACGCGACGTCAGTACACTAGCAGTGGTGTTTCTCCATTGACCAGTAATACGCCATTTTATAATAAATGCTTTTTTCTCGGCTTAGTAAGTCACTTTGAATTAGCAAAATAAAAATATTATGTTTTGTTTAAAAAGGTAAACCCTCGATTGTGAATGTTGTTTGAAACTTTCGCCCCACCCGTTTGCTGGGAGTGCAATTTTTTAAATCAGGTCACTGTGCGGTTGTGCCTTGTTTGGTCGCTAGGGGTCACCGAGTTGGCATTTAATTTTTATACGCCCGTTGAAAAACGGGACGTATTATGTGAACACCCTTGGCGGGCGGGCGTGCGGGCGGGCGGCGGCGTCCAGTAATTTGTCTGTACTCTAACGCAAACAGTTTTTGTCCGATCATCTTCAAACTTGCTGACAATGCTTTTGGGTGTAATATCTAGGCCAACTTCGATTATAGGCCAAATCGGTGCAGGCCTTCTTGGGTTATGGTCCTTCTTTTACCAAAAAAAATGTGAAATTAGCCTTGTCTGTACTCTAACGCAAACAGTTCTTGTCCGATCATCTTTAAACTTGCTGACAATGCTTATGGGTGTAATATCTAGGCAACGTTCGATTATAGGCCAAATCGGTGCAGGCCTGCTTGGGTTATGGTCCTTCTTTTACCAAAAAAATGTGAAATTAGCCTTGTCTGTACTCTAACGCAAACAGTTTTTGTCCGATCATCTTTAAACTTGCTGACAATGCTTATGGGTGTAATATCTAGACCAAGTTCGATTATAGGCCAAATCGGTGCAGGCCTTCTTGGGTTATGGTCCTTCTTTTACCAAAAAAATGTGAAATTAGCCTTGTCTGTACTCTAGCTCAAACAGTTTTCATCGGATCATCTTCAAACTCGCTGACAATGCTTATTGGTGTAACATTTAGGCCAAGTTCGATTATAGGCCAAATCGATGCGAGCCTTCTTGGGTTATGGTCCTTCTTTTACCAAAAAAAATGAAATTGGCCTTGTCTGTACTCTAACTCAAATATTTTTCGTCCGATCGTCTTCAAACTTGCTTGCAATACTAATGGGTGTAATATCTAAGCCAAATTTGATTATAGGCCAAATCGGCGCAGGCCTTCTTGGGATATGGTCCTTCATTTACCCCAAAAATGTGAAATTAGCCTTGTCCGTACTCTTACTGAAACAGTTTTCGTCCGATCTTCTTCAAACTTGGTGACAACAATGGTAAATGATTGTTTAAAAATGTTTTGACATAATATGGGCTTTTATTTCATAATCAATATTTTTTGGCACTAGCACAACCAAGACGGGCGTATTTTGTGACATTTTGGCATCTTGTTAGAATTAAGTGTGACTAGGGTGTGCTGTGTTGGTTCCTCTTTTGGCTGGTTGTGGTTTGTCCAGTTTGCTGGTGGAGAAACTTTTTAAATTTGTGGTTATGCCTCGTTTGGTGGCTAGGGACACCGGTTGTGGTATATTTTGGAGCTGCGTTTCATTTGGCCGCTTGGGATCACCGTTAATGTTTTTGTAATTCTTTTGTAAAATTAGGTCATCCTGCATTTTTGTGGCGGGGACTTGGACTTTTTTGGCTTATGTGTGGGCATTTATCTGTGTAGTTGTGTTGTGGTGTTATTGATTTCTGTGCTCGGCTGGTTAAGTTCAGTGCTGGACCACATTACGTACATGTACCAATCTTCTCTACCACCTAGTGATCTGCAGAAGTACATTGTATGGTTCTGAATACATCGACCTTTTGTCAGTAAAGCTACACATCATCGTCAAAGACCTTGGGTTAAGAACAATAACTTTAGTTTTTTTAATATGCGAATCAATAAACAGAGGAGCCTGTACAAGGGCTTTTTCGCCCGGACTTTTTTACCAAAAAATGTCCAAAATTGGGTTAAAAACATACAGAAAAAACTACAAATGCTTTTAAATTCGCTCGCAAAACAATACTGGACATGATACTACGACCACGCCCTGACACGATATTCGTCCATCTCAACAGTGAATTAGTACTGTACTAGCATGATTAGGCGTTGGTGGGAGAGTTTCGTTTTTTGCTTTTATTATTTTTCTTCCAGTTTTTCTCTTTATTTTAAATTTGTAAACATTCCTGGATGAACGCAATGACATTAATTGTCATTTTATCCTGTGTGCTAGAGCACTTTACAACTAAATATAGCTCTAAAAGCCTATATATAGGCATACAATAAAGCATTATGAGGCCCGGCAATAAAATAATTTAAGTATAAAACTTTTAATGACGCTATAAATCAGTGCATGTTTCATTTGCTGTGTGCAACTTTGGTGAAAATGAAACGCCATAATTTGTAATGACAGTGTAATAAACATGCATGACTGTACATCAGCAATTTTAACTGCCAGTATATCCCGGCTGCTAGTGCAAGTACCACCCGTACAGCAAACAGCCGGGATATACTGGCAGTAAAACCTGTTGCTATACAAGAACCACCCGTTCAGCAAACACCCGGGGTGTACTGGTAGTTAAAATTGTTGTACAAGTACCACCCATACAGCAAATACCCGGGATATACTAGTATATCCCGGGTGCTTGCAGTACTGTTGATACTTGTAAATGCATCTGATTTTATCCAAACACAGGTTTAGATTACGTTACGACATGGCATCAAAGAAGAAAGTGTGGTCAGTTTTAAAGTTCGTTGCTTGGAAAGTGAAACACCGGGATATCTTTGGAAGAGGCTATTCACGTACGTTAGTTCACAATGTATGGAGTATTTTAGTAATTAATGTAATACATGAATACATAAATGCTGTTGTAAACACTTGCTACATGGACTCTCGGTTGGTATTTAGAACATCTGGCATACGAAGTCGCATGCGGAACATGTGACATGAAAATTGCGTGTTTGACTAATAGCACAATGTTAGCATATATGCAAGAAACAAAAATTGACCATGATTGGAGAACTGATTCCAAATATTGAGCACATAGCTTATTAGTCCCCTATCGGTTTTCAACTGGACGGGTCTATAGGTTTGTCCGTCTATCCGTCAGTCCGTCCGTTCGTCAAGAAATCTAGATCCTGTCATAACTCTCCAACAGTTTTTATACGCCCGTTGAAAAACGGGACGTATTATGTGAACACCCTTGGCGGGTGGGCGTGCGTGCGGGCGGGCGGGCGTGCGGGCGTGCGGGCGGCGGCGTCCAATATTTGTCTGTACTCTAACTCAAACAGTTTTTGTCCGATCGTCTTCAAACTTGCTGACAATGCTTATGGGTGTAATATCTAGGCCAAGTTCGATTATAGGCCAAATCGGTGCAGGCTTTCTTGGGTTATGGTCCTTCTTTTACCAAAAAAATGTTAAATTGGCCTTGTCTGTACTCTAGCTCAAACAGTTTTCATCCGATCGTCTTCAAACTTGCTGACAATGCTTATGGGTGTAATATTTAGGCCAAGTTCGATTATAGGCCAAATCGGTGCAGGCCTTCTTGGGTTATGGTCCTTCTTTTACCAAAAAAATGTGAAATTGGCCTTGTCTGTACTCTAGCTCAAACAGTTTTCATCCGATTGTCTTCAAACTTGCTGACAATGCTTATGTGTGTAATATCTAGGTCAAGTTCGATTATAGGCCAAATCGGTGAAGGCTTTCTTGGGTTATGGTCCTTCTTTTACCAAACAAATGTGAAATTGGCCCTGTCTGTACTCTAGCTCAAACAGTTTTTATCTGATCATCTTCAAACTTGCTGACAATGCTTATGGGTATAATATCTAGGCCAAGTTAGATTATAGGCCAAATCGGTGCAGGCCTTCTTGGGTTATGGTCCTTCTTATACCAAAATAAATGTGAAATTGGCCTTGTCTGTACTCTAGCTCAAACAATTTTCATCCGATCGTCTTCAAACTTACTGACGATGCTCATGGGTGTAATATCTAGGCCAAGATAAGTTTCAAGATGATTGTTCAAAAATGTTTGGACATAATATGGGCTTTTATTTCATTATCAATATTTTTTGTCACTAGCACAACCAAGACGGGCGTATATTGTGACATTTTGGCATCTTGTTAAGCTATGTTTATGAAACTTTGTATGGTATGTGGATAGGGACCAATACGGAGATTATGTTCGTCTAATTATGTTTTGATTTGGACAAAAACTGTGGTTACCATGGCAACAGAAACATTGACAACCTGGAAACCAGGTAGGGGACTTCTGTATTAATTGCAATTCCCAATTACTTGTTTTAATAGTGATCCAAGCGTTGTGGAATGTTGATTATTCCTCACCAGTCGATATAAACAATAAATGTGCATTCATTACATCATGTTGTGAGCGGTTTGAAGAATGACACACCTCAAATTTAGAAACACCGTTTTTTTGGTCATTTAATACGCTAGTGTCACATTGTTTAAGTCTCGTTTTGACGACAAACAGCATCCGTTGTAAAACCTTGTAATTACTCCTACAATTTTATTTTTTGTTGCATATTTTCGGCGACGAAATGGTGAAAATGTGCCCGCTTCTTGTCCTTACTCAGGTATTTTCAAACATTTGTAGCAAAGATATTCAGATTTTTCTATCTTAACTTTGTACGGCGGCTACATCATATCTGTGTTGGCGAATATGTTGCTCATGCAACATGGAGGTGATACATTTCTTACACCTGCATTTACTGGCATGTTTCGAAAGGTTCTGACTAAGGTCCATGCCTTAATTTGTACACTCATTATACATGTGTTGTTTTTTTTGGAGTCTGTATGTTTCAAGTAGACTGCATTATCAGTCAGTAGCATGCACATGCATGTCAGAGTGAATCTTTCAGATATTGTGGGCGTTCCTTTTCAAATATTATTTTGAGCGTATGAAGTGAACACCCAGATATCTATAACAGTCAGCTTTGGGAATGTGACGTTCGGGTTGACTCGATGGTCGCGTCATGCCAACTACACTGTATATTGCTTGAAAAATAGTTTATGAAGCACAATATAAAATACAGGCTATTATACAGCTCTTGGTGATACAGTGCTGCATAGCCACCGCAACATCTCATTAAGTCAGCATAATTATCATAACATGCACATTTATAGCATACTAATGAACGTTATTGTAGTCCCATTACTATGAAGACAAAAGAAAACGTTCACATAAAAGTCACAGATTTCTTTAGATTGAAATGTCGGCATATGCATATACAATGTATTACATACGAGTGGGTGGTTTTAACTTTGCAACGAACAAAGGTGCATTTCAAGCAATTACCATGGCGTTCTGTAAAGTGCTTTCGATACTCAAAAGGTATGGTTTTAAACGCCAGTTGTCTTGTTTTTATGCCTAGGCTCCACCTGGACACTTTTGCATCGGCGATGGACTCCCGATGTAATAAATGGGCATCGGAAGGTATCGGGAAAGAGTCGTTGTGTTTTAGGGGAAGCTTCAGGGAAGCCATTAGAAAAGTTGTATAATCCTTGTTCCCGATTCCTCCCGAAACCAGTTTATTTAAATCGGCAGTACGTCCATGACATCGCCGAGGCAAAAAAAAGCCCAGTTGGACCTAGGCATAAACAATAGATTATGATCATGTTGTACCAGCCATTAAAAGTACATTTTTACAAACTACGTCTATATATCAAGTAAATGGTGATGCATTAGACTTAGTTCAAGGTAATCTAATTGATATATTACAAGTAATTAACAAAGCTGAAACACACTGAATATTCAAGATTAAAATAACTCAAGTTTGTGTTCACGGACCAATTATTCTAAAACGAGTTTTTGCAATGAAGAAATATATTGTTTGTGTTGGCAAAAACTTACGCAGCTATACGTCATACATGCAGAACTTTCCGAGCTAAGAAAGTTGAAAATATGTATGTATGTTTTTTCGATAAATGCAATGCTTTGTCTGATTAAAATACCTTCATTTTGGTGAAAATGGAAAATTTCGGTCCAAACGATTAAAGAACCAGGGTTTCTGGTTAGTTCTTATCTATCCTAGATGTGTACCTGAAGCGATGCCTGTGTAAGTCTTATAAGTACAATCACAGGCCGAAGAAATTATATCAGAAAAAACAGCGTTTGACATTTCCAATTTTCACCCAATCATATTAAAAGAAAAGGAATATATACTACATGTATATTGAATGGATGAAAACTTTGGGAAATTAAAACTGTAGTTTGTGATATAATTTCTTAGGCCTTTGGTACAATCCCTCCGTAACTCAAGCGGTTTCATTCCTGAGCAGGACAGGTTATGCACTGTCCATAATGCATGGGCTGTTTAAGTTGAGTGATGCCTTCATCGCGAGGTTCTCATTATCTTGAAGTATTGTAATTCTAGACTGCTATCAAGTAGATCAAGGTTGTGACAGGGAAGGCCATGTTATGTTCTTCCGTACTATTGGTTACATCCATCTTATCCACAGCCATCCCAACACACACTCCAGTTCATAAAGGGTACTTGCATCCACCAAACACAGACAATTCAGGTCCTTTGATGTACTCACTTTTACACATTTATAAGTTATCCGTGACCCTAAATTGCTACCAAGTAAATACATTTTATACCATAAGGGGTACACACCATAACTTGAAACACAACCATCTGATGCCCTGTTTGATGAAGTTAGTCAACGTCACCAGGGGCGTGTTCGTAAGAACTGTGCAGAACACTGTCCAAACTGTTCCTGTTCCAAGTACTTACGAACAGAATAAAACTGTTCCGAACAGTGTTCCACTCCAAACGACTTACGAACAAAACGGAACAGGAACAGAACAGGAAGTAACAATAACAATAATAATTTTAAAGAAATAATATTAAGAAATAAAACTTTTAAGGTGGCCGATATTGTTAGTTTCAGCCGTTATATTGGTGGAAGAAAAATGCCACTAGAAAATTTCCCATTGTAAAAGTTCGGTCATTTCCGTTTTATCCCGTTGACATACTGTTGCCAAGGTGATCAGAATAACACATTTCGTGAAGTTTCCGGTTGTCTTGTAGTTGTTGTAATCACGTGACCTGTTCTGGCTGCACCACCTTTTATTTGGGAACAGATATAACAGTTCCGGGACACTGTTCCGAAGTGTTCGTAACGCTGTTCTGTGTTCTGGAACACAGAACAGTGAGTTACGAACACACCCAGGACAGTCATCCTATGCATTTTGGGTACTACTAGTATACAGTCACCGTCCTAAGGCCCTATAGGGTACTCGCCATTACAGAATACAGCTGGCAGGAAGGTCAGTTTGTATTGGCTAGATTGTTTCAGAACAAAGTAGGTTAGCAAGCTGCCATCATGATACAATTGATATATCGTTGAAGATGCGATGATGATGGCCATAGGTCACTCACCACCAGGACTCCAAGGCCTCAAGTATTATAACCCCAACTCATATGTTTCAGATAAACAAACATTCTGACCAACTCTCAAAAAGAAACAGTAAAAGTTCACTTTGACTGAGTGTTGATATGATTTGACACACAATGTCCTAGTTGTTTTAATGCAAATTACCTATTTGCAACCTCAAACTAGAGTCCATGTAGGCAAACTATGTATAACAAAGTTTCACACATAAAAGGTACAGTGAAAAGCAAAGTCTCTACTGACATATGACCTAATTTTTGATCCCAAGTGACCACATCCTCGAAAACTCAGCGGTGACTTCACTCCTGAACTCACTACATCAATATACAAGGGTAGCGAGTGAGTGCAGGAGATGTGTGTCGCCTGGATTTTCGAGGATGAGGTGACCCATTGTCATACTTAGTTCAACTACATGTACATGTATGTCCAAATGCAAGTACGTATGTATGTTGTGTGAGTGTTCAACATCCATGTAGCTGAATACAGCTCCGATTATGTCATTCCTAAATGCTGAGAGAAATAACTAGGAGACTGGGACAAGTCATTTGATGGGTGCTTGTGAGAGCAGAGCATGAACAGCGTTCTCCAAGACAATTTCAGTGAAACAAACAAATACACACCGTTCAACCCGATACATAGAAAACAGTTGGCACTTAGAAGACAGTTATCAGTGTTTATGTACGCAAAACTCGCGGAAGTAAGTAATGCTTGTTTTTATATTCCTTTTGCAGGGTCTGAACAAAACAAAGTGTGTACATTTATTCGCAGTTAAAAGAGGTATCAGTACACAAAATTCTGAGCAAAACCGTGAAGTATTTAGGGAGAAATCATGAAAAATGTATGCGATTTTTAACAAAAAACACGTTATTTGAAACTTTGATCCCCAAAAAGGTATTTTTTGACAAATCCTTACCCTTTGACTTATAACATGACGAAATTACATCCATCCCCCGTCTATATGCAGATTTACACACTTTTATTCGTCCTTTTCGCCGAGATATAAGAGTTTAAACATGACATGGTGTCATATTTTTGAGAACAATGGAGACAGTTGGTGATTAAAAAAGATCACATAGAAATCAGTCGCAAGGGTACAGATGATAACAATGAAGACAGTCTGAACGCAACGTTTTTGGAGCGCAATAACATTGAAATAATTACGGTATACTTAAGTGCCAATTTGTATAACTGGATTTTTATAATGCGCTACCAAACTACCAATGATTTTTTTTTGATAAATCCCATTCACACTCTTACTGACCAAGTTCGTCATCACAGACCTGACTCAAAGTATGAATCGGGACGAAATATATATGCTTGTTTTGAACATGTTTAAAATAAACGTGGTAAGGTCGGAGAGCTTCCTGACCAACGCAATTCCGTCACGTTTTTCCACGTTCACAAATATCCTCTCCGATTGTCATGATATGGACATTTCTAGATCTATGTAGAAGCGTATGTAAATTTGACCTTTTAATATATCAAAAACGTCTATCGGACATGAAAGTCGAACCCCTTTAGGAACATCTTTCATACATGGCACCATGAACAAGATTGCGTGTTTTTCTATGTCGCGGTTGGAAAGAAGCCTGTGTTTTTTACGTTATGATAGCATGTACAGCATACGTATTACCCTAGAGAACACAACAAAGAAGTTTATTAATGGTTGTGTTATTTTTTAACTCCAGTACTACATATTTACACATACCAACTCTCCGAAAACAATATACTATCAATACATTTATGAAACCGGTATGTACATCATAACATGATATTTCGTTTATACTATATTTTACTTTCATGTACATTGTATCTTAAATCATTTTTGAATTAGAAGTAGAAAAGTGTGTGGGTATTAATGTTACTTTCACCAATCTGACTTGGAACCTATGACACTACTTTATAATTTGGGATATGCATCTTAGAAATAAAACCCGACTAAATATACATATGTTGGTACATGCTTTGTACTGACGTGTTCGTCACCTAAAATACGAAAGCAACTTATCCATAAATGCAATAATAAAATGCTACAAGTTGTGCAGTAGAGGCAATTCTGACCTCATGTTATTACAGTTTTTGGTAAACAATTTACAAAAAAAACCAACAAATCAATGCATATAGTGATTATAGGGATAAGATTACGTGTGGAGTGAAATATTGTCACGTAAAATACTATTGTAGGGGTGAAATAGCATGAAATACTAATTTGGAACAAAACTAATGCTAACTAAAGGTTGTTTAAGCATCTAAGAACGATTTGTCTGTTAAAATTACAGCTTAAAATGCTAAGCATGGCTTATAGCTTCACCATTGAACATCTATATACTGTCATGTAAAATACCAGTCTTGAAACATATTTTTCAACAACAATTAACAAACGTCAAGCCTTTATTCTGGAAGCAAAACTTTTGTACACATAACTCAGTTTTATCACACATTTTTCTGAAATATATCCAGTAACTAATTATGGTTATTTTTCTGTTGAGCTTCCATGAAAGTCATGTGCAGTCATCAGGAAATTTGAAAAAAATAATTTGTTTCCAATGAGACACGAGCTCTTCCAAATTGTACAGTGAATGTTTCGTTTTTATTCAAATCCAAAGAAACAAAATATTATATAGTGATAAAAACTTGAGCAAATATTAAATAAAGCATTGCCAGCATGCCAATAATCAATTGTCATATTGGCTCAAATAACTCTGGATTTTTATTTGTATTTTACGTGACGAAAGTTATACGGTTATCAAACACATGATTGCTGTCATAATTTATGCTTTTTTGCCAAGTTGTGAAAGCTAATAACTTAATTTATATTTCATAAATGTAACAGATAGCATTGCTTCTCATCAAAATCAATAATTGCAGTAATTTAGTACACTTTATGTAACTGCAGAGACTAAAAATTATGCATATTTTTACTCTTCTAATATCAAATGTCAAATAGTTAGCTTGATTTACAAGTAGATTGCACAAATACTAGTTGTTTAAAGGTAATACACTCTAAAACCATGTTATAAGTCATCAAATGTAAAAAATCAAACGTAGGTTAAAAAAGAAATCAAAATATTGAAATTAAATTTTACGTGACACTAAATTGTATTTTATGTGACGAACAAGATCATGCTGACCAAGCAATAGACATACACTATCGGAATAATTCTAGAATATAAATTGATTTACACCAATGTCTTTCAAGAATAAATATTTATTATGCCCCATATGTCAATGGTTGGCCATTTCTGTTGATGAGCAAATAATAGACCATTCGTGGTATATGTACCGTAAAATTTCAATGTCATTCTAACTATGTGGTATTTCCATGAATATATTGACCGTCACGTAAGTATACAGTCACGTAAAACTTTTTTCGCACTACGATGCATTTTTTCTTCATTCATTGTCTATTACAGATGATGATTTTTTCTACATAGTTAAATCCGACATGTGCCAGACATATTAAAAAGAATAAATGACCATTCCTTAATAAATAAGCGAGTTGTGGCTGTCACGTAAGAATACAACATAAATGTCCCGGTAAGGTACAGGCTTGAAATAGACTGACGTATAGTTTTTGTTCGTGTATTTTGGTAAAAAACATGTGTATTTATCGATAGTGCTTATATCAATAAACAAACTGGTTCAAATAATTTATAAATTACCACATGCGTAAGCGTTGCTATCACATCTACAAAACAGTGTCACGTAAAATACCTCTTGTGGGTGACACGAACTCTGTCGAAAAAATACCAAAGCAACAAGTTCATAGCACTCTCGCGCATTTATGGGTTCATTTTCCAACTTATTTGCTTACATTTAAGATGTTTTGACTAGTTACTAATTATGAGAAGCATTTAAATTATATATTTTGTGTGGGTGACAGCCGATTTTGAGTAGGGTGTCATAACTTGGGGGGCTTGTATATTTTTTCAAGTTCATTATTTCTAATATTATTTGTATTTATTTTTGAGGAACTATGCAGTATTAGTGATAGAAATTGATTTAAGACTTCTCATACTAGATCATTCGTTATTATAAACATTATTATAGTGGTGACAGGCAGTTGGCTTAAATTTTGAGAATGCGTGAAGAGTGTGAATGGGATTTATCAAAAAAAATATTGGTAGCTTGGTAGCGCATTATAATCAAAGTACTGAAAGTACTGACAGGCTGGCGAGCTGCTAAGGAACAATAGCTTTTCAAGTAATATAACATCAAGTGGTTTTCTAAGTCGAAAGAGAGGTAAGTGCTGGACTTAAAAAAAAAAAAAAAAAAAATTGAATCCGCCGTGATTTGATCGCTGGACCTTAGCATCAAAAAATTACTAAGCGAGTTGCTCATCCACTCGACCACGATCTCATTGGAGAATATTGATCTAAATAATTTAACAGAATAAAATCATTAATGCGCGTTCGTAACGCGTAGAATTAATTATCAACGCCTTTAAACACCCTTTCTTTTAATTTCATACAATTTCCTTCCAATCCAAGAAGAAACTGATATATTACAATCGAACAGAATAAATGAAACTAGGAAAGTTGAATGTTCTTATCTTGCAAAACTGATTAACGAGGAGGAACTATTTGCATTGAGTGTATAGATTCTGTGTTGTCAGTTTCGGGAGTAAATTCATCTTAGTGGATTTCATTTTTTAGGATTGTAATAGTCTGGCGCGAAATCGCCAGCCTAAAAATCCAGTTATACACATTAGCACTTAAGTATACCGTAATTATTTCAATGTTATTGCGCTCCAAAAACGTTGCGTTCAGACTGTCTTCATTGTTATCATCTATACCCTTGCGACTGATTTCTATGTGATCTTTTTTAATCACCAACTGTCTCCATTGTTCTCAAAAATATGACACCATGTTATGTTTAAACTCTTATATCTCGGCGAAAAGGACGAATAAAAGTGTGTAAATCTGCATATAGACGGGGGATGGATGTAATTTCGTCATGGCATAAGTCAAAGGGTAAGGATTTGTCAAAAAATACCTTTTTGGGGATCAAAGTTTCAAATAACGCGTTTTTTGTTAAAAATCGCATACATTTTTCATGATTTCTCTCTAAATACTTCACGGTTTTGCTCAGAATTTTGTGTACTGATACCTCTTTTAACTGCGAATAAATGTACACACTTTGTTTTGGTCAGGCCTTGCAAAAGGAATATAAAAAAGCAATACTTACTTCCGCGAGTTTCGCTTACATAAACACTGACAACTGTCTTCTAAGTGCCAACTGTTTTCTATGTATCGGGTTGAACGGTGTGAATACATGTACACCTCTTCTTGTCTACCACCATAGATTCACACAGATGGTTAAGTGTATGTAAAGTTAATACTGATTGTATTTTTTTAATAACAATGTATGTTGACAGAAAAATATTCTAAGTGATCAGTGTATCATGCATGTATCTGTTGTAACTTATAATATCAAGACACTGAACATTTCATGTAAAACTGTAAACTGTGTCACTGGTGATCGAAGAACAGACACTAATCATTTCATGTAAAACTGTAAACTGTGTCACTGGTGATCGAAGAACAGACACTGAACATTTCATGTAAAACTGTAAACTGTGTCACTGGTGATCGAAGAACAGACACTGAACATTTCATGTAAAACTGTAAACTGTGTCACTGGTGATCGAAGAACAGACACTGAACACTTCAGGTTAAGCTGTAAACTGTGTCACTGGTGATCGAAGAACAGACACCTGAACACTTGAGGTTAAACTGTAAACTGTGTCACTGGTGATCGAAGAACAGACACCTGAACACTTGAGGTTAAACTGTAAACTGTGTCACTGGTGATGTGTCACTGGTGATCGAAGAACAGACACTGAACACTTGAGGTTAAGCTGTAAACTGTGTCACTGGTGATCGAAGAACAGACACTGAACACTTGAGGTTAAGCTGTAAACTGTGTCACTGGTGATCGAAGAACAGACACTGAACACTTGAGGTTAAGCTGTAAACTGTGTCACTGGTGATCGAAGAACAGACACCTGAACACTTGAGGTTAAACTGTAAACTGTGTCACTGGTGATCGAAGAACAGACACCTGAACACTTGAGGTTAAACTGTAAACTGTGTCACTGGTGATGTGTCACTGGTGATCGAAGAACAGACACTGAACACTTGAGGTTAAGCTGTAAACTGTGTCACTGGTGATCGAAGAACAGACACTGAACACTTCAGGTTAAGCTGTAAACTGTGTCACTGGTGATCGAAGAACAGACACTGAACACTTGAGGTTAAACTGTAAACTGTGTCACTGGTGATCGAAGAACAGAAACCTGAACACTTGAGGTTAAACTGTAAACTGTGTCACTGGTGATCGAAGAACAGACACCTGAACACTTGAGGTTAAACTGTAAACTGTGTCACTGGTGATCGAAGAACAGACACCTGAACACTTGAGGTTAAACTGTAAACTGTGTCACTGGTGATCGAAGAACAGACACCTGAACACTTGAGGTTAAACTGTAAACTGTGTCACTGGTGATCGAAGAACAGACACCTGAACACTTGAGGTTAAACTGTAAACTGTGTCACTGGTGATCGAAGAACAGACACCTGAACACTTGAGGTTAAACTGTAAACTGTGTCGCTGGTGATCGAAGAACAGACACCTGAACACTTGAGGTTAAACTGTAAACTGTGTCACTGGTGATCGAAGAACAGACACCTGAACACTTGAGGTTAAACTGTAAACTGTGTTACTGGTGATCGAAGAACAGACACTGAACACTTGAGGTTAAACTGTAAACTGTGTCACTGGTGATCGAAAAACAGACACCTGAACACTTGAGGTTAAACTGTAAACTGTGTCACTGGTGATCGAAGAACAGACACCTGAACACTTGAGGTTAAACTGTAAACTGTGTCACTGGTGATCGAAGAATATCAAGACAGATTGATGTGCTGATCTGTTCTACTTCTAATTTACCAGACATAAAATTGTATTTCCTCATTCAGAGCAAAAACATCCAGGCCATGTTTTGATTAATGCTTTTTGATTAATGTCTTTTTAGGAGATCATGTGCAGTGGCCGATTTAATCGAAATCACACGGAAATGTCATTCATAGATTTGCCAATTGATCATCATTTGTCACAACATATTTTTTGGCAAAATTTGCAGTTTTTGTCATTACTTTGTCTAGAAAAACTGCACCTTACCAAATCTTTACAGTAAAAACCACAAGGTTTTCAATCAAATTAACAGTAAATCGCCATCGATGAAGTTGAAGGCTAAAATGATGATTTTTGTAGAACATGAAATACGTGATGTGATGAAAAGGTTATCTGTCTATAATGCTCTATCTTCTGTCGCCATGTCCACGCTTAACAAAAATCAAACATGGCTTTTTCTGTTTTAATCATTCATCTCTCCATTTCCCCTTGGTAGAAACTTTTACTTCCGGAATTGACTAATTATTTTCAATCTTTTGTTCACCAAAAACATACAGCCCTGGAAATAACTGAATATGTCCCAGTAGGACAAGCATGTCGTCTTTTTCATGTTTGACACAAGAGAGAAGTGTATTTTTGAAAGTCTGCAGGCAGGTCAGTTAATGATCGAGCAATATGTATCACCAGAATTTTGGCATATTTGTAGTTTGAACATATTCTGTACATTCACAAACATAGTACTATATTTTGAAGGTTTCAGCCACAGGTGCAAGACACAAAATCAAATGTGGCTATATATTTCTCTCTTATACATACTAATAGGCCTATATAGCCAAATTTGATTTTGTGTCTTGCACCTGTGGTTTAAGCTACTGTTAGTAACTTAGTCCACTTAGACAAGGCTGTGTTCAGTAAATCCTCATGCCCCAGTGCGAGCTGTGTCCATTACAAATAGCAAAGTCTTTCAGGGGCCATAATTCGTTTGAAATGTTTGATAGTGCAACATGGCTTTGCCAGTGTAATTGTTTATGATAGCAAACAAGTAAGCCTTGTTTGAAAAAAATGCCTTGACGGACTTAAGCAATATTTGAATTTCAACATTTTCATTTTGTAACAGACAAACGAATGGAAAAAGGAGCATTGTTAAGCAGACTGATTCTGAACAGTTCTGTTTCAAAGATTTGAAGCCTGAATGGTTGATATCAGTCAAAAGCCAGTACACAAACTGTATAAGGATGGATAAGTGATCAACTCAGGACAGACAACCCTGTAATGGCAATACTGAAGTGTTAGTTAGTTACCTCCCCTGAATAAAATAACAAATTATTATCATGTTTTTTTAAAGATTTTATTATTGATTTTTATAACTTCTTACATGGATTAAAAACATTTTGTACCAAAAAACAAAATGCACAAAATCGAAAAGAAAACTTGTTTCTAAACCGGTCACTAAAAGTAGAAAAGAATTGGCACATCTTATACATACAATTTGTTACACACTATCTATGCTACATATAAATATAAATGTACAAAAACTTTACACGGATATTTTACATATTTAACATACAAAATATATTTGTAAAATAACACATCATTAGAATAAACATGAGTGTATAATATCTATAAAACAACACGTATAAAACACTGGAGTTATCTATAAAACATTGGAGTCCTCATACTACAAATTGTCCATAAAACCATTATTCCAGTTCAAAAATGGTATGAGAAAATCCGACAGGGAAGGTAGCACTCAACCTAACCAGCCGAGCACAGAAATTAGAAAACCACAACACAACTACCCTGAGCAATGCTCATACAAACTCACACCAAAACTCTCAGGTGTAAGTTGTGAAGGGGGAACCAAACAGACAATGTTACAATGCAGTAAGTCAAGTGTGAATCACATTTAACAAAATGAAATAATAATCCTATGTATTTCTATAGGGTTTAATACTTTTTAAAGAAGCAAAAGTGAAAAATTTATCAAAAAGATTAATTTTGTTAAATGTTCCCAAAATGCAGTGTAAAACACATTTATAACCTCAGCACTCGGTGGCACTAATATGCCTGTCATGTTTCAGCAAAAAGCTGATTGGCAATACAGGCCATGCTCAGCATAATCTAAAAGATTGAATTAATTTCAGGGCCGTATCCAGAAGCCAAAAAGCATCAAGGCATATCCTTTCATGTGTATTTGCATGATTTTAGGCATAGTTTTCTTTAAAAAAAATATGTGCATTTTTTGGAAATTCCTAAAATTTGTGCCTCAGTGAGGCTATATGCCTGATTTTACATGGACAGAATAGTTATATGGACAATCGGGATACCAAATATAAAATATGTCCTCAAATAAAATAAATACACTTGTCGGAGGCACAGAGATACAGACTATCTATATATACAATGTATACACGTATAACCACACTTAAGCAGATACTATTCTGACAATAAAATAATGAGTAAAACAGTCCGGTCTCGATACAATGATGTGGTTTGTTCAAATGCAAGAAGTCGTTATAACAAATGTGTCAATATACTGAATTGATAATAAGAGCATTTTTAAATATTTGTCCTCATATAAGATCTCAATTTCTTAATATGTTAAAAAAAAGTTAAGTTATCAATTTTCTAGGACTCTTTTCAGCTGTTAGGCCGCTCAAGCACCCTTAGACATTTCAACTTCCCCTGGTCATTGGGCTACATATGGAAACCTACACTTGCGTCTTCCTGGGGAGACTATTTCTCTCCTGTGGTGTGGCAGCCAACATCAATCTGCGGCGCCCAGGAATAGACACTACCCTCACAGGCACCATTTTACACCATGGTGGAGTGGAGCTGTGGGTCTTGCTCAGAGAAATTATCCAGTGGTCCAGAGGGGGATCGAACCCGGGACCTCTCGATCCCGAAGTGCGCGCCCTACCTCTAGGCCACCGCTCCCCATGATGTAAGTACATCAGGTATGGTTGTATCGAGACCTAACTATGTATGTGTATATGTTATCTATAATGAAGCATGGGTGAAAATACATATAGGCCATAATATTGCAAGTATTACAAATTTCTACACAAAATACACTACCGGCAATACAAGCATATAATGCCTGTAGGTTATACTGGCTCGAAAATATCTTACAACAGTTTGACACAGAACTGGGAGACAATGAAGACATGAAACATCAACAATTCACATTGTTTAAAAGAAATTATCTGTCAATCCTACAGATTCACTTCTGGTATATCATTGGATCTCCAATCAAGTTAGCCACTTTATCAGTGGAAATTCCTCATCATATTAGTATTAAAAGTATAATAAGTACTGGTAAATCTAAAATATTCACAACCTCGTCACAATTAATTCAAACAATTAAATTAAATTGAAAGAAGTAAGAACTCAATAGAATACTTGTATGGTAAATGTAAAAAATTAAAATTACAAATGTTTTAAATCAGTTTTCAATTTCCTTAAAAATTAATTTAGAATAACTTCATACTAAAACAGTGGCACTTAAAACTATCAACAAATATCACTCTTATAATGGATCACCTTCTCATTAAAACAAACTTTACAAAGGGAGACAATTCATGATGAACTAGTGACATCAACAAAGGGAGACAATTCATGATAAACTAGTGTACAAACATGCAGGAAATCCACAAAGGGAGAAAATTCATGATGAATTAGTGACCCCACAAAGGGAGACAATTCATGATGAACTAGTGACCTAAACAAAGGGAGACAATTCATGATTAACTTGTGACCTCCACAAAGGGAGACAATTCATGATAAACTAGCAACCTCCACAAAGGGAGACAATTCATGATTAACTCATCATACATCAAAACTCCCACTTTTCATATTTTACAGAAGCAATTGCACTAAGATGAGCACATGTTTACAAAATGGTGATAAAACCCGTATTGAATATTGACATGCGTACCTACATCGATTCAGAATCAGTTAAACTTGAGAAAGCATTACTAGTTACAATGCGCATGGACTATATATTGCATGGTCAACTCGATGTAAAACAGGTTTTCATTAGATGGCCAGCTTACAGTCTTAAATAAAGCTTACAGTAATTTGTATGTTTGTGTTTATCAATTATTTAAAATAAGTTGATAATAATACTGTTTTCAGTGTACATTAACATCCATTGGTTGGTCAATGATTCATTTAGTTTCAATGTTCATGAATTTCAAAATACCTGCAAATTGTATGTAATAAATTCAACATTAGTTTAAGGGATTTTAACCAATAAAGGGAAACAACTCTATGATACAGATGCTAACGAGAATTCACGTAAATATCTCATACATTCTCAGCGTGAACGTAATCATGGCTCAAACAATAGCAATATGATTCTAATAAGGAGATACTATATGGACATGATTATGAACATGTGTAGACATTTGTACAAAAATGAAATTAAATAATGTTTATCTAAGCTAGACATGTAATATGTGATGAATTGCAAATATAAACATGTACACTAGGGGATATAACTAAACCTTTTACTCCATAGCCAGAGATATGTCAATTTATGCTTTCATCACCATGTCAATAACCAATTATTTGTTAATTAAGGGGTGTGGAGATGTATTCAACATAAAGCTTGTCTCTAAACAAAATAACATAAGCAAATGAATAAGGTGTACTAGTATTGGAAATTCGAACCTGATTTGTATTAAACAATACATTCCCGTTTATATTTCATCATATATTTCATATATCTTTTGAACTGTATCTTTTGAACTGACATTTGTTCCATATTTGTCACAAACTTGTAGCAGTATTTACTGGAATTATTGAATCATATTGTCCCTACTTCTCTGTATTATTTTCCTTCTCTGCACCAGTTTTGGTGGGATTTAAATGAATCAATCCTTCCTCCCTCCATGACCCCGTCTTGTCTCAACCAATCAGTGAACAGGTCGTACTCACCAATAATTGCTGATAAAAATAATATTCCCTATGAATGAACCTGGCCCTAGTCTCCCTAAACATCATATTCTGTCCCAAATCGAATCTAAAATATTTTCATGTGTCATTTAGAAAATTCTCTTTGGAGGCTGGACTTAAAAGTCCTTGAGATGCTTCAGGAGATCGGGTCCGGGTTGCCTCAAAGGGACAAATGATTTATATGGAGATGGAGTACATAATCCAACTAGGCTTGTTATCTTCATACTGGATGTAACTAGCTTAAAGGTCCATGGAGTAAAGGGTTAATGAAATACTGTTCTATGATAATGGACATGAGGATTTATGAATGTATACAGAATGTACTAGGTTAAACCAATCAACTGGATAAGTGTTGATGAAGACATTTCGTAGACATCCATCAAATCCTTTGGTTGTAATAGCAGCTGCCTGATTGGAGGATCCTGAAAGAAAGAAACAATTCCATAGAATATTTACAAGAGAAACGAGCAAGTTCATTGGTTAATCACCAGAGAAACAAGCAATTTCATTGGATAATCACCAAAGAAACAAGCAATTTCATTGGATAATCACCAAAGAAACAAGCAATTTCATTGGATAATCACCAGAGAAACAAGCAATTTCATTGGATAATCACCAGAGAAACAAGCAAGTTCATTGGAAAATCACCAGAGAAACAATCAATTTCTTTGGATAATCACCTGAGAAACAAGCAATTTCATTGGATAATCACCAGAAAAACAATCAATTTCTTTGGATAATCACCTGAGAAACAAGCAATTTCATTGGATAATCACCTGAGAAACAAGCAATTTCATTGGATAATCACCAGAGAAACAATCAATTTCTTTGGATAATCACCAGCGAAACAAGCAGCAATTTCGTTGGATAATCACCAGAGAAACAAGCAGCAATTTCATTGGATAATCACCAGAGAAACAATCAATTTCATTGGATAATCACCAGAGAAACAATCAATTTCATTGGATAATCACCAGAGAACCAAGCAATTTCATTGGATAATCACCAGAGAAACAAGCAATTTCATTGGATAATCACCAGAGAAACAAGCAATTTCATTGGATAATCACCAGAGAAACAAGCAATTTCATTGGATAATCACCAGAGAAACAAGCAATTTCATTGGATAATCACCAGAGAAACAAGCAATTTCATTGGATAATCACAAGAGAACCAAGCAATTTCATTGGATAATCACCAGAGAAACAAGCAATTTCATTGGATAATCACAAGAGAACCAAGCAATTTCATTGTTTTTCATCAGAGAAACAAGCAGCAATTTCATTGGATATTCATCACAGAAATATGTAATTGCATGTAAATATTAACCAGAAGAACAAACAATTGTATTGGAGTACTAGCAATGCATGCAAAGGAAACATATACCCCGACAAGTCATTTACACAGGTCAAAGGCTGTAACTCAACTACACATGTTGAATTATTTCCTACAAAATTTTACCACTGTAGTTAAAATAGTTACAGAGCAATGAGCAACACAAGCAAAAATTCATTATTTAAACGGCCACAACTCAACTTATACAGCAAAACTGAATAGAAATAAGTAATTAGGCAACTGCACATGCTAATATTCCTATAAAGTTTAAAGACTGCAACACAATTACTTTGAAGTTACAAACACCACATTTTGGGATAAACAGAATGACTACCTGATAAGCCCCAAAATGTGTCTATCCCTTCTCTAAAATTATTTTAACCACTAACCTGACATACCACCTAGGTACAGTGGAGCTGATATAGATGTTCTACGTGTGGTGCTGGTTACTATGACGATGTCGCCACCATCAACTTGTACTGATATACTGTCCTCCTTAACCTCAGCTGTGAGGTGATGCCATTCATTGTCACATAGATAGAACTCTGTACCATACGTTGTAGATGCTATCATCAACTCTCCATTACTGACTATACTCAGTTTGACCTGCAGCAAGAAATATCATGTACATAATTATAATACTGGTAAAGTTTCACTCTCCATTACTGACTATACTCAGTTTGACCTGCAGCAAGAAATATCATATCCTTTTATACATATATGACGAGGCTTGATAAAAACAAACAGCATGGATAACCTACTTTTCTAGCAAATCATAGTTGACATTGAATTTTCGCAAGCCTAATTCTTAACAAGACACGACACTTTCTATGCAAATTTACCATTGAATTGGTAGATTGCCATGCCATTTTAACTGAAATTCTATTTTTTGGTCCAGTGAACAATGCAATACTATGAAACAATGTAGTGTAAACTTTGTTAGCTGAATTACAACTTTCTGTTTACAACATTGTCATTCTATCATATGGTAACTTATAACTGAAGAGGTGGATCTAAATGCAACATATCGCTGGCTTAGAAACTACCAAATCGATATATTGAGAAAACAAGAGAAAACTGGCTGTAATTTACTCTTTACCTATGGGAAGAAGACACGTTTTTAAAACTTCATTTTGGTCAACATGACCAATTTCAAATTTTCATGAAAATATGCTCATAAGAAGCGCCTTGTGAAGCAGATTTCAAATAAGAGGTAGTTACGACCTTCTGGTTCTAAGCCATCGATATAAGGATCATCTTAATCTCTTCCCAGAATATTTAGGGTATCTTACACAGAACTGTGTGATAAAAGTACATTCATGGAAACATAAAATAATGAAATTTTGTGAAAATGTGAAGAAGAAAACATCATACCTGTCCATCATGAAGTTCCAGTGTTAAAGCATTTCTACCATTAGAGTTACTGAGTGTTGCTAGGATACCGTCAGATTTGGCTGTACGGAACTCAAGATCAACAACAAAACTGTCTGTAACCTCCATCTTCTCAGCTGTAAAAATAATATATTCATTCTTATTTGTATATTTATTTATTATTATCATCTATATATTTTTATACAAAAAATAATGTACATTACATAAAACATTAATCATTATAAATTATATACTATAAAATCATTAATTTTCGTGGGGGATTAAATTTCGTGGATTTTGTGGTTCAACTCAACCACAAACTTTAATCCCAACGAACATTAATTTTGACACTTGTTTTATTGCCTGAAATGTAAAATCCACGAATTCAAGTCCCAAATGAAATTTTTTTTTTTACCAAAACCATGAAATTTCGTCCCAACCAAATTAAATGATTTTACAGTAGCTACTCTTACTAAGAATGATTTATGAGAGACATGAGTGTCATTTTGACCACATACGAGGGCTGTCCGCGAAAGTCGCGAACATTGTCTCCCATTAAGACGCTACGTATTATTTTCCTTAAATCTTTTAACACATTTTTGGTCAATTCATTTATAACATATATTTAGTTCTTAGAAGTTATTTCCTGATTCATTTTTGCTACAAAACCTGATTAACTGATGCCGGTTGGGTAGGGACGGCGCACACTCAATTGTTTTGAATAAAAATTAAATATTGGTTATTCAAGACCGTCTTATTCAAAGCAATTTGCATTATTTGTTCTAAAAATTAAATAGACTTCAACGTAAATGTTTTCCGCGTTATTGTGTTAGTTTATACATCGATGACGTCAATAACAACAACGCCGTGAATTTATTCATAGTATCAAAGTTTTAACGTTTTTTTTAAAATGGCGACGTCGCGGAAATGTGCGGCGCAGTGAGTTATTATGAAATACTGTGTTGATCGAGGTGCAACATCCCTCACACATAAAAAGACATAGTCAATGCACATTTTCAAAGTCGCATGACCTGAACCCTTCGCTTATACATTACACAAACGTTTTAAGACGGGTTTAACGAAATATAAAAACTGGAAGGCCGAAAAAAGGCCTGGAAGGCCGAAAAAAGGCAAGTCAGCACTAATTAGCGAGTTAAAAACGTCAGGAAGTTACGGGTGTAGCGACTAAGGTCGGTATATGTAAAACCATTGCACATAATACATATATACATCAGAAAAATCTACACATGCGTTCATGCATATGTCTGCGAGATGAGTCCCGTAAGTATTATCTTCCGAAGAAATGTTAAAGCGTGTAGTGGCTTTCGGGAAATCTAAATACGAAGTCGCAGAGTCGAGCGTAACGTCATTGACGTCGTAGAGTGTGCGCCGACCTGACTTACAGCAGTTACGATAAAATTACATACTCGTTCTATCATTTGAGATATCACCTTCAAACTTTGCAATTGTAGTGTTAACATATCGCTGTATAAGATTGCGTATGCCAATTGCTAATATAGTTTGAAGAAATATAGTATCAACCAATGTTCGCGACTTTCACGGACAACCCACGTACAAAAAAACACCTTATTCACAAATAAACGAGGACTAAGAAACCGAAGTCAAATAGACTTTTTTCCACAAGAGGCAAGTTATTTGCAGTTACAGACAATGGACAACACAGACATAGATCCAAATCCTTATGATTTTTCTTACTACTGATTTTGATTTTATTGTTTAAACCTTTTTCAAATAAGTAATACCATAATCACCAGCAAAGCTTTCTATATTACATTGATGAGCAGATAAATAACCCGATCTTACCATAGATGCCATAGGAGTTTCCGGACAGATGTACGCCATTTTCAACCTTGGCGAAACATTTATCCACACCACTAACTAATGTTGTATCACTGAATGTCTTCAAGTTACTGTTGATCAGTAGATTCCTCATACATCCACGTACACTGTGTTTAATCTGTAACATAGCACGGTCATATAATGTTCATACCATTCAAATTTGTAATGTGAAATAAGATTATAGAATATTCTGTGAAAAAAAGTATTTCAAACATAGTAAAAAGTTTATAATGCTGCTATAAGTTGATCACAGCAAATAATGCTGAAACACATTCCTAATATGCTTCGTTGCTATAAATTAAATCTTAATCAATTCATGCATACAAAATTTTAAAATCTTGATCACCCAATAAATTATTGCTTGCCAATTTTACATTGCAAAATTTGTTGAAGCTAGCATAATTGAATTGCTTGCCAAAATTACATCACAGAATTGGTTAAAGTTTATATGAAGACTAACATTCTGACAAAGAATGATTAAGAACAGACTTCTACTGTTGTATATAAAGTGAACAGAAGATTGACAGAAAAAGAGAACAGATTTAGATATATTTTTAATGAAAGGATATATATAGAGATATACTACTAACCACTTGATCGTTCATGAGAGGTAAGAATGTGCTTGGTACTCCACCAACAAACAGAGGTACATCCACTTTAAGAACTTTAGCAATCTTGGCTCCCTTCATGTGTTTCTCGTCCACAGTGACAGATATACGTTGCTTGTTCTTACTGACGGTCACAGAATGCCAGTCACCGTCGGACAAACTGACACCGATGTCAACCTTTAACTCCTTCATAGAACCACGACGATCAAAGGACACGACAATGACGCCATCTTTCAGCTGTGTAGCTAGGAATGCTGTATGATCCAGATTGGACAGGTAAAACAGAAGTCCATCCTCGTGGTAGGTACGGAAATCAAAACTCACTTCAAAACTGAAAATAGGGTAAAAATAACAACTTTAATTATTATTTTGTTAATCACATAACCAACTGTTTAGGAGTACCATAGAGGAATGACTGAGGCAAGGTGATGAGTACCATAAACCTTATTTGGAAATATCAGTAAAAAGCAATGCATTGATTAACTTGAAAAATATTTGAGTTTCAACAATTTGTTTCGGACACGCAGGGGACAATCGCTATATACCTCCTGCATCAGTAGACTCCGGGGCATAAAAAGTGATATCAAGGATAACTTACTTCCTCACAATCTCTTTCTTCGATACATTGATCTGGTTAAAGCTATTTTCTTCTTCACCAAATGCAAAAGCATCATTTTCGTAATCATAGAAACCTGATGGTGAGGCACAGGAAGTGGGTCCAGGGGTTGTAGGGGACACAACTGACTCATCTGATACCATCTCTGTTGTTGCGCTCTTCTTTTTACCAGATGGTTTTGTGACAGGAATTATTTCAATATCTTCAGCCATTCTGTAAGTAAAGTTAATCAACATTAGCACAATTAGGATCACAATTATCTACCCCTTGTTAAAACCCCCAAAGAATTTGATCGGAAAGACAAAATTGAGTATACTATTTCATTTACTGCCTAAAACTGTAACAATTTAAGCAGAAGAACTTAGATGCATACCCTTGCTGGAACGATGAAAGGGGTTGTTTCACCTCTTGGGTGAGTATAAGCCAAATAAAATTTGGACTTTTTGAGTCGACAATAAAATGAATCTCATCCAATTATTGTAATAAAAGATCCTCTGCTGTGAAGTTTCATATTAATCCAACGATTGGTAAAGGTGAGCTAGCACAGACACAGCCTTAGGTCCCACAGGGGACATAGAGGATAGGTAGGTAGCTAGCACAGACGCGGCCTTATGTCCCACAGGGGACATAGAGGATAGGTAGGTAGCTAGCACAGACGCGGCCTTATGTCCCACAGGGGACATAGAGGATAGGTAGGTAGCTAGCACAGACGCGGCCTTATGTCCCACAGGGGACATAGAGGATAGGTAGGTAGCTAGCACAGACGCGGCCTTATGTCCCACAGGGGACATAGAGGATAGGTAGGTAGCTAGCACAGACGCGGCCTTAGGTCCCACAGGGGACATAGAGGATAGGTAGGTAGCTAGCACAGACGCGGCCTTATGTCCCACAGGGGACATAGAGGATAGGTAGGTAGCTAGCACAGACGCGGCCTTATGTCCCACAGGGGACATAGAGGATAGGTAGGTAGCTAGCACAGACGCGGCCTTATGTCCCACAGGGGACATAGAGGATAGGTAGGTAGCTAGCACAGACGCGGCCTTATGTCCCACAGGGGACATAGAGGATAGGTAGGTAGCTAGCACAGACGCGGCCTTATGTCCCACAGGGGACATAGAGGATAGGTAGGTAGCTAGCACAGACGCGGCCTTATGTCCCACAGGGGACATAGAGGATAGGTAGGTAGCTAGCACAGACGCGGCCTTATGTCCCACAGGGGACATAGAGGATAGGTAGGTAGCTAGCACAGACGCGGCCTTAGGTCCCACAGGGGACATAGAGGATAGGTAGGTAGCTAGCACAGACGCGGCCTTAGGTCCCACAGGGGACATAGAGGATAGGTAGGTAGCTAGCACAGACGCGGCCTTAGGTCCCACAGGGGACATAGAGGATAGGTAGGTAGCTAGCACAGACGCGGCCTTATGTCCCACAGGGGACATAGAGGATAGGTAGGTAGCTAGCACAGACGCGGCCTTATGTCCCACAGGGGACATAGAGGATAGGTAGGTAGCTAGCACAGACGCGGCCTTATGTCCCACAGGGGACATAGAGGATAGGTAGGTAGCTAGCACAGACGCGGCCTTATGTCCCACAGGGGACATAGAGGATAGGTAGGTAGCTAGCACAGACGCGGCCTTATGTCCCACAGGGGACATAGAGGATAGGTAGGTAGCTAGCACAGACGCGGCCTTATGTCCCACAGGGGACATAGAGGATAGGTAGGTAGCTAGCACAGACGCGGCCTTATGTCCCACAGGGGACAAAGAGGATAGGTAGGTAGCTAGCACAGACGCGGCCTTATGTCCCACAGGGGACATAGAGGATAGGTAGGTAGCTAGCACAGACGCGGCCTTATGTCCCACAGGGGACATAGAGGATAGGTAGGTAGCTAGCACAGACGCGGCCTTATGTCCCACAGGGGACATAGAGGATAGGTAGGTAGCTAGCACAGACGCGGCCTTATGTCCCACAGGGGACATAGAGGATAGGTAGGTAGCTAGCACAGACATACTTGGTGATATCCAAACAGACATATAGCACAAACTCAACATGACTTGTTTCCCCTACTATATGTGGGGACATAATAATTTGCTTAACATGGCATATTTACCTTATAGGAGCTGGTGCATCACTGGCTACTGGTGGTGGGTTACTGTTCATGTCCGACATTTCACTACGATCTCTACATCTGCCTATATCAGCACGATCATACTGCTTGGGTTTGTTGATATTTAATACACTAAAATCATAGAAACATCATTTATAGTATAATGTACCATAGTTAACATACTACAATAAGGTAAAGGTAGTGTTTGTTTATTATAGTGGCACCCCTATTGAAAGGGCCAGCCAATTTGACTTATAAGACACTCTTTCTTTCATGTGCACAGTACCTCCCGAATCCCTTCTTGTATTACCGGGCGCCTGGCAGAGATGGGCCTATGGTAACCATTCCTTAACTAGCTGGTGGCTCACCAACCACATCAGTTCTAACCTAGCTTCCATCGGGATTCAAACATTTGACCTCCTGCTCCAAAGGCGGATACCCCAACCACTAGGCCACGGTCACAGTATGAATGGAAAAACTTAAATTTATCATTTTCACTTACTTATAAAATTATTTAAACATATCATAGAAAGCCTCTAAATTACATAAAGGAGAGATCATTTCTTACCAAGTTCTAATTTCATTCAGACAACCATTCAAAATTTACTCGTGTTTAGAATACTTGAATTCCAAGAATCAGTAAAACAAGAGATCATTAAATTTTACAAAGGAGAACTTCTACCTGGTACTGTTATTCACAGTTATGATTTCAACAAAAATTCAATACCAAAATTTAATTTAGTAATTAAATATTTCTAAAAGAGGATCACAGTAACGCTTGATAGAACCTTTTTATACTCAATACTGTAAAATCATTAATTGTTGTGGGGAATTAAATTTCGTGGATTTAGTGGGTCACCTTCAACCATGAAAACAAATCCCATCGAACAATGGTTTTGACCCTTGTATTAATAACCAGAAATGCAAATTCCATGAATTAACATCCCATAAAAACGGTCTTTTTTACAAAAACCACGAAATTTTGTCCGATCGAAATTATATGATTTTATAGTGTGTCAAAATACCAAAATTTAAATTTTGAATCTTACTTTCCATTGATGACAACATCACTGAGACATCCATCGAGGGTCTGGTCTGTAGGGACCTGACTTTCTACATTGAGACCTTCAGGTACCCCACCCAGATATAATCCTCCGTCTTCACGTACCAGGATCATATTGAACCGATTCTGTAGTCTATCCTCACCAACTTCCGTGTCATCAACAAATACTTCCAATCTATAACAAAGAACATATTAAATAAAAGAGAACTGTTACAAAATATTTCCGTTCAGGGGATAATCCATATAGCCAAGTAGCAATTTCGTGACAATAACACTTGGCTGAGATATGCCTATAAACATTGCCGCTAAGTTTGAAGATGATCAAATGAAAACTGTCTGAATTACAGGACCGACAAATATCTGGACACTAGCATGCATTTCAAGGGTGTTAACATAATACGTCCCATTTTCAACGGGCATTCAAAAACAAGTCTTTCCAAATACCACAGAACAACAATCATATATCTATGATTATTATTACAGTTACCTTCGGTTTGTCTTCTTCACAGCAATATTATGAAGTTTTCCATCATTATATGTATCATCAGATTTGATAATTTTAGGAGTAGATCCCCCACTGAACCAACCCTCCACACGACCATCAATCAATGCTAGAGAGTAAAACTCCTGAAAAATAAATGGAAGAAATTTTGAAAACTCTGAAATCCTGAAAAAAATGGTTACTTTCCTTGGGAAAGATAAAGAACACAACCCATTTTTTAACACTAAAAATCTTGAAACATAAATGTCAGAAATTTTGAAAATTCTGAAATCCTGAAAAAGTGGTTACTTTCCTTGGGAATGATAAAGAAAACAACCCATTTATTAACACAAAAAGCTTGAAGTTTGTGAAAAACCCTAACAATTTTCATCCATGTACATAATTAAAGTGGTTATCAATCTTATTGTACACATAGGGAATCTATCACAAGTTGTCAATTGATATTACAAAGTTTTAATAAATGAGTTTTATTAAGCAAGCCTTTGGTATGTGAAATCCAGAGTAAGACATTTTCTGTGAGTATTATAACAAAGTTTTCCACATATACAAATATATAAAATCATATATTAAATATTATATTATAATATTTGAAGGGGATTTAATATGGTGGATTTCATAGGTGATCTCAACCACAAAATTAAATCCCCACAAATATTTATAATTTCTATGATGTACGACTTAATGGAATAGATATCCTTGAAATAATGTCCCCACGAAATAGGTCTTTTTCAACATAACCAAAATATTTTTTCCCATTGAAATTAAATGATATTACTGTACTTACATCACCATTGATATTTTTAGCTAGGAGAAGCATGGCATTGGGTTCGGTTGTACTGAATGAGATGGATAAGTCTGATTCATCAGAGTCCAAACTTATACCTGAATACTCGGCAAAACCAGATCCATAAAATCCAATGGATCTCAAGCCCTGAAAAATATGACAACAATATTCAAATAATAATATATTCACAAGAGGGCCATGATGGCTCTATATCGCTCACCTGATTATAAATGAAGCCCTGCACAGCTTTCACTCAAGTGAATAATTAGAACAGTCTTGGTAGAGGACCACTAGATGATGTTACATACCAAATATAAAAGCTCTAGGCATTGTAGTTTTAGACAAGAAGATTTTTATATGTTTTCCCTATATAAGTCTATGTAAAACTGGTGACCCCCGTGGCAGGGCCAATTTTGACCCCAGGGACATAATTTGAGCAATCTTTGTAGGGGACGACTAGATGATGCTTCATACCAAATTTCAAAGCTCTAGGCAATGTTGTTTTAGACAAGAATCTTTTTATATGTTTTCCCAATATAAGTCTTTGTAAAATGGTGACCCCGGGGCAGGCAAATTTTCACCCCAGGGCCATAATTTGAGCAATTACTAAATCCCTCAATGCCAGGTACAATCTGGCAAAATTTCATCAAAATTGGAAATTGGCCAAACGGTTTGAAAGGAGAGCTAAAAAGTGAACACAATTTAGAACATTATACCAGAATATATTGATTATTAAACAAGGCAGGTGATTGCCCAAGAGTAAAAGGATTGAAACTCTATGTACCCCTCTCCCCCTCATTCTTGCATAAATATCATTTTTGAATATGTACAACAAAGTTTGGTACTAAATGGGTTCTGTAAAGCCAAGTTGAAATTGAACAAATGGCTAAGGACAAAAAATACAAATTATTAAAGGGAAAAAAATCTCTTAACATTCATCTGAGCATAACATACAACCAATATATACAATTAATAGTATGCTCTATATTTCTGAGTATTGTGAAGTTTAGTTGCAATCTTACAAACAGTTACAGAGATACATAGAGGTGACAAGTTTTATCTTAGCTTAGCCTTTATTTGCCAGTCAGCTTTCTGCTGAATTTGGCAGGCATAAGTGTGTCTACACCCGGATTTGAACCCGAAACGCCCGGATTAGACGGCAAGCCTGCTAACGACTGAGCTATGGAGGCCACACATCAATAGATTGATAGAGTACTTACACTATCCTTGCAACCTTCAGTGACACCTACAGTAGATTTACCATCCCATAGATTTACTGTACTTAATGATATCTGTATACCTCCTAAACAACCCAGGAATGCATCACTGATCACTTCCTTCCTAAAAAATCAGAAATATACAATTAAATATCAAGAATAATCTAATCAATCTAATAGATAAGAAGCCAGGTTTGTATGTAATACTGTAAAATCATTTAATTTCGTTAAAAAGACAATTTCGTTGGAACTTGAATTCGTGGATTTGCATTTCAGGTAACAAATCAAGGGTCAAAATCAATGTTCGTTGGGATTAAAGTTCGTGGTTGAGGTCAACCACGAAATCCACGAAATTAAATCCCCCACGAAAATTAATGATTTTACAGTAATGTGCAATAATTAATATGTGTTAAGAAAGTTTCAATACTGTAGATCAAAGGGGTTCAACACGACTAAAAATCAATCTCTATTGGCAGTATAGACAGGGTTTTTACTGACTCGAAGGCCCTGAAATACCAAACTCAATATTATGTCTAATATTTTAGACAAGCCCAATGCAATCATTCAATGGGTACAGCACACTTCACGACAATATATTGTCATACATGAAAAACGCAAGTTTAATCAAATTCCCTGTACACTGATGCCAATATAGAGCATTGAATGTTCGCAAAAATCGAACTTTGAGTCTGGGCCATTTCACCTAGCTTAGAAGCAAATTATCCCCTTTTTATGTGTCTGGACCATATCACCTCGTCCACATGCTAATTGTCCCCTTTCTGTAAGTCTGGGCCCTTTCACCTGGTTCGTATGCAAAATGTTCCATTTTTGTGAGTCTTGACCCTTTCATCTACCGGTAGTTCACATGCTAATTGTCCTCTTTTTTATGGACCTGGGACCCTTCCCCTAAACCATTTCAACTAGATGCAGACTTAAACATACCCTGAAGCTTTCCTATAGTTATCCACGTTTACGCTAGGTGGTATACCGCCGAAGAACAGGTCGCTATTCTCAGCTCCCTGTAGAAGATGGTCGCCTCCAGGTGCTGTAATAATCTTCTCCTCCCCCTCAACTTGTAGTAGAGCTGTAATAACAAAGTCATGTTATATACTGAGGCAACTGTCAGCCATGTGGTCGCACTAACCAATGGTATTATTATACAAACACACACATACATGTATATATATACAGTAGCCTTTCTAGTCTTATCCCAAATTACACATAAATGTATAGATATAGTGTTGTACCAAAAAAGTAAATTTAACAAGTAGTTAATGGACTGTCTCAATTAAACGCAAACAATCTTCATATTAAACAGGCACCTGTGTTCAGCAACCACACTAGATGTGTCCAGTGACCGTCAGTGTAAAACAGATAAGTTTATAATGCACATTTTGTATCTATAGGTAGCAAATTGAATGTAAAATCAATTACTGTAAAATCAGAAATATTCATGGGGGATATTAATTGGTGAATATATTTAAATTACATCCTCACCAAATGGTCTTTGTTAAGTTTGTCACAAAAAACACAAACATTTGTTCCATTAAAATTAAATGATTTTACAGTTTCAAGGTAAAGTCTTGGAATTAGGATAAGACTACAAATCATTAGAATCCAATAAAGACAAATATGGTCAAACCTGCCAAGTACTCCTATTAAAGTGGAGTTACTCCTATTTTTGTTGTTTTCCAAGTTCACCTACCCCATATTTATAACCACTAGAATTAATACATTCCTCGTTTATGCATCTAAATCTCTTTTAAATCACATTTAAGTGCATATTGTGACATATTTTGCTTCAACACTCCTATTTTGGATTTAACTAGCTTGGCAGGAATGACTCAAGTATATAAATGTTTATACAATAAATAATAGTTTAAGTAATAGATATACATTAAATTCTTTTTTAATTGGTACCAGTAAACGGATTATGACAGAACGTAAGTGAAATAATTATTGATATATTTTTTACAATGAATTAGCCAGACAAGTTCACAGTAGATTTATACAGTAGATGTATAGTATAATTTTAATACCTGATATTACGATAATCACAATATTTTTTAAAACTTATTAATCACCAAAAATTAAAGAAATTAATAATAAAAAAAATATATATATAAATAAAATGTTACAATTTGTCAGTTGGGGCAAGGTATAATGTATCCATGCATGTGGAAGGATACATAAATTAATAGAACAAGTTAATTCTGTTAAAATGATAAATAATAGGTTGTCTGGTAAAAATATGCTTCATTTTCAATACCAAATCTTATTCAAAATAAAGTGTAGTTCATATTAATCAGACATTATGTCTATTTGGTGCAACAAGGTTGTATCTTGCTATATACTATATAGAGAGATACACCCTTGTTGCACCAAAGGGACGTAATTTAGTCATTGAGCAAGGGTAGGAAATATTTACGGCAAGTTTTCACCAGACAGAGAGTAAGAATGATTGACTAGCAGTAAGTAGAAAGGTTCCTTCATATTATAACTACCATGTAGATTAACACTGAAACTTAACCAGACATGAACAAGGGATGTCAATAAAATGTGGAGCATCATTGTAAACTATGACCTAAGTTACCTTGCCTACCTAGATACTGCCTTGATTTTGGCTATAGCCTTGTCCATGTAGGAAAACTATGCACTTATTATTTTACTGCATTTGTATACCTTATCTATATAGCACTTTTGCCATACAAGTATGCATTCAAAAATATGTGACCTTGACCATTATGGTATTGACCTGTGACCTTGAGATGTGAGGTACTGCCATTATTTGTCTGTGACTGACTGATAGGTACTGACAAGCATGCGCATTCCGGAGTAGCATCAATGCCAACGGAGCCCTAAGCTTGTCAGTTACCTAGATAGGTGATCCTTCTGTGACCTTAAACTTGAAGGTCAAGATATATTTATTTAAAAGTTTCAGTGAAATGAACAAGGTAGAATAACATAAGGAAGCATGCTAACAGGCGTATGAGCCAAGACATCAACATTGTTATATGATCACTGAGACATGGACAATATGCTTTACAACATGACGACACAATAAACAATGGACACCACAAAGAATACAGTATGCTATAAATAGAATAAGTTACTACATAGGTCTATAAAGTTATATCCATGGGAATAATAAAGGTGTGAGCAGCTGCAGTGATAATATGTCTGTCCTACAATTCCACCCCATTCGTATTCTATATCAATATGTACATATTTGTTTGATTTATACTAGCTTCTTCAAGATATCAATTGTATGCTGACTTTCAATTCAACAATTTTTCAGTTGTTTATGGTAAAACATTGACCTTGCTAGTTTTTCACCATCACATATTTGATACTGCACACACAATAGACGATTTCTCCCCCTAAGTGAATGCATGGTGAGAACAAATTAACGTTGTCCTTGAACTTTCAAGGAGCATAAAGTAACAGCTGATTTTGTGTCGTTTATTTATTCACGTTATAATATTCTCTCAAAACACTTCAAGTCCCATACAGCATAGGGCCCAAATTTTCTCCAAGTTCAAAAAGAAGATTAAACAAGAAATGTTTGTAAAACATGTATGCCCCATAGCAGCCCAATAGTAGAAAATGGTAAAAGTCACAATGACCTTGACCTTTGACCTACTGACCACAAAATCAATATATCATCTACTGTTGCTGACCAACCTCCATGCAAAGATGATCCTAGGACAAAGTGTTCTTGAGTTAACAGAGTTATTAAATGGAAACCATTTGGTCTACCGACCAGCCTACTGACCTACCGACTGACAGACATGTGCAAAACAATATACCCCCATCTTAGGGATAATAATTATGGACACTAACTCCCCCACAGACACCAGACAGACATGTTATCACTGTAAACAACATAGTTAAAGCTTTAACACATAACTTTACCAAGGTAGCCACTCCTAGCTATGGCCACACTGACCCATTCATTTCTATTATATCTATAGTCAGTGCTTAGATAGCCATAAGTTCCCTGGCCCAGATAGAAACTGAACACAATCTTTCCACTTCGTAGTTCAAGGGACATAAATTCACCCTGAAATTGTTCAAAAGCATGTTAGATTTATAACAGCAACTATCAAGTACATGTATCAATGCTCAGTTAAAGAAATTTGAAAATATGTCGTTGTTTTTCACTGACAGGAGGTCTCTATTTCATATCATACTTTTTCAAAACATTCTTTAATGATTGCAGGTTTAAATGATGATCTCCTATGAGATACTGCTGTCTCTGTAGACTGCAAACAAACAACAAACATCACTGGTGCTAACACAGTTTTGATGTACTAGTAGTGTACAAATTTCATTGATTATGACAGTAAGTAAAGATGAGTGGTCTGGCATACCGAAGATTCATTTCCAACAAAGAACAATGAAGAGTTATCCCAGTAAGTTTTGAAGTCCACAACGATGTTAGCCAACAGCGGACCATTCAGTCTGGTAGTATCAGTGACAGCGTAACCGGTTCCATCAAACGTGTAAACACCGGCACCTGGTTCCTGGCTCGGTCTAAAATTAAACACATAAACACCAAATCAGATAAAAATATCTCTAATTTATATTTTTTATAAAAGGTTTCATCAAAAATGGCAATATCAATTCCTGATATTAAAAAAAGTTCTTTGAAGCCGTCTTTGTTAGTCAGAATTTGCAGTCGCAAATTTTTTGAAATATGGCAATATTCAGAGGTGGCTAATCATTTACATAACTATCTTCTATATTCCCGTACCATTGCATATCACAACATATTTACCATATTTCAATGCACATGTCATATATTTGTTAAACAAAAGGTATGAAGATGAATTTGAATTTGGGTCGCCAGATTAGATGGCAAGCGCACAAACCACTGAGCTACGGAGGCACATAAGAAGACTATAAAGTAAAGGGTTACTTACACTTCGAGACAGGCCTTGCATGTATCCATGGTATTTGTCTGAAAGTTGAACAATCCCACAAGTTGATCATCTACATACATGCTTCCCATACATCCGCTAAAGTTGAACCTCGTCAAACCATCAGGTATAGCATAGTTATCTGGTACACCAGATATAAATACATCTGTATTCTCACCAAGGCCCATAACTGATGAACCAACTGGTGACGAGGCTGTCTTCGGAGATGGAGCTTGTTCAGATACCTTATAAACAGACAATCGACCCAACCGACCAATCCTGAAAGATTTTACATTAGATTTAATACATGTAGCTTGAATCAAATAACCAAACATTTAAGCATAGATAGAACGCAACTTCTGAACCAAAACCTATACTAAGGGTAAACACTATATAAAGTCTATAGCTTAAAGTGCAGTCACAGCTCAATATTTGTTTTTATTCTGCAATAAGTTAAAAAAAAGTTAAGTTATCAATTTTCTAGGGCTCTTTTCAGCTGTAAGGCCGCTCAAGCACCCTTCGACATTTTAACTCCCCTGGTCATTGGGCTACATATGGAAACCTACACTTGTGTCTCCCTGGGGAGATTATTTCTCTCCTGTAGTTTGGCAGCCAACATCGATCTGCGGCGCCCAGGACTGACACTGCCCTCACAGGTACCATTTTACACCATGGTGGAGTGGAGCATGTGGGTCTTGCTCAGAGAAATTAACCAGTGGTCAAGAGGGGGATCGAACCCGGGACCTCTCGATCCCGAAGCGGGCACCCTGCCTCTAGGCCACCACTCCCCAAAATTATCATATCATTCCAGACATATAATTGGATATTATTTTGATAATTCATAATATTGGAAATATTGCACATGCTTGCACTATTCTTTCGATTCCCACGAATATCCTAGGACAAAACCTTAGGCAAAGGATCAAGCAATGCATTCTCTACACTTGCCCCTGGTCAATTAACTGGGTAACCTCAGCATTTTTGTTTCGATTACTGTACGAGTTTCAGTCTTATAGTAATAATGAAGAAGACTGCAAGCAGACAATAGACAATAAGGATATAACATAAGGTTGGACAGGGAATTATTATGCAGCACTCAACTTAACATTAGAACACAGAAAACATATAACAATGTGGAAGCCTTGTACATAACAACTAGCTAAGTCATTCAGGGCCATAATTCTGTTGAAATGTTTGTATTGTATTTATGATGGTAAACAAGTATGCAATGTTTGAAAGCAATGCCTTCATGAACTTGAATGATGCAAATTCAACAACAACACATTCACATTTTGTTTTAATTGTATTAAGAAACAAACATTTAAAAAAAAATTTATGGACTAGACAATCACTTGACAATCACTATATGCCTCCTGCATCCGGGGCATGAAGACCCAATGTGCGTACACATACCTTTCTGCCTTGATTTGGTACCATTTATCCACTTCTTTGATGACAGAATTCTCAGAGGCGACCTCTACATCACTGACCACCGTACCTACACCACGACCAACATTCCAGCTGAACCGGATTCTTCTGTTCCTCAGTTCAATTGCAAGAAATTCCTGTATAATATATACAATAGCAATTAAATACAACAGAACTTTGATCCCTTGTTTTGGCTGAAAACCATAGAAACCTCAAAAAGGTTCTTTGGTCCTGGTAAAGCCTAGTTCTGACTGGATCTTATTTGCTTCGGTGATGTACAGGAATTGCAAGCAATACAGATGTCCCCTACCTTGTTTCCAGGTTGTTAATGTTTCTGTTGCCATGGTAACCACAGTTTTGTCTGAATCAAAACATAATGAGACATGCATTATCTCCTCATTGGTCTCTATCCATATACCAAGTTTCATAAACTTTCATCCACTTTTTTTATTTGAAAAGTCGAGGTAAAACTTACTCGGTATAATATACATTACCTTTTGTGTGTCACCATCATCTTGGTTGATCTCTGGATTCTGTATAAGTACTATAAGCATATCTTTCTCTGGTTCCTGTGTCTTAAAGGCGAAGCTGATAGTATTGATGGTACCCGGCTGTGCCATAGGACGATATTTCTTCACACATTGTCCCTCTGCCATCAATGATGTTTTCACCTAAAATATGCCATGTAATTATATGTCAGTTAAAACTTAAAATTTGATATTTTTTTTATATGCTTAAAGAAGTCGCTAAAATACAGGCAGCCAATATCATCACTTTTAATCCTGGTGAAGACATGAATATATATTGAAATGTTGAATAAATGGAGACTTGATTATTCCCATTTCATGAAAAAATCTCTGGTTATTTTATCTAAGGTTAGGTTCATATGGAGACTTCACTGTTACTGTGATTTTCCTAACACTAGGCTGAAGAAATGCTGAAACTGGATCCACTTTATAACCTGAGAGCCAAGAAAGTATTTTATACCAGTACCATGTCTTAAAGATAAAACACACAATCTCCAGGGGACTTATTCACAAACGATGATATGTCTAAAATTCAGACTTAGACTTTATATAGCTTAATGTTCTATTTGCTCTCATGTTGTAATAAATGTACCGATTTTGATATAAGTAGGTATACATGTTCAATGGGTAACAATGAATAATCAGATTAAATTCCACAGGGTTAAATCTAATTACAAAGAAGTGGCAGTGATTTTAAATGTTGCAAAGGTTTAAGTATAAGTCTGAGATTCAGACTTACAATGTAGGTGAATTAGGCCCGAGAACGTAGGAAAATGTTCTAACCTTGTTTGCCTCCTCCCTGGCCTCTCTGATACTCTGTCTGAGTTTACTGAGTTTATCACGTAGATCAGATCTCATACGACGACTCACATCTATCCTATCATCAATAGAGCCGGTGATGTTTCTCATCTCCTTTAGATCTGTTGTAGTACCACCCACTGTAATATTGTATCAGTAAACATGTGAACAACTTACACCAGGGAATATCAACATATCAGAGTTCCAACAAATATGCCAACTTAAAATTTCCTGACCAAAGTGCAATTTTCCCTATGCAAACTTAAATTCCCTGACCAAAGAGCAGTTTTCCCTATGCAAACTTAAATTCCCTGACCAAAGAGCAGTTTTTCCAAGACTTTTTAAGGTAGACAGGCAACAAAACCACTGTTTCAATTTTGCAAAATATGGCAAAAAAAATATAGAAAGAGTAGGTATATTTGCTATGGAACATAAAACAGTAAGGCAACAGTTTTAGAACTAAGGTCAGAAGATTAAATACTTTAAAATTGCCCCGATACATTCTAGCACAATATTTATAATGCTTTATTATTCACCATATTCCATGTAATATTATCTATACATGATCATCTTTTTTCCATTGTGTATACCAGGATTAAAAATGATGAATATTGTAAAAAAATTAATTTCAATGGGGTGAAATTTCGTGGTTTGGGCAAAAAAGACCATTTCACTAGGACGTTAATCAGTGGATTTTGCATTTCGAGTAAAAAATACAAAGGTCAATATTATTGTTTGATTGGATTAAACTTTGTGGTTTAGGTGAACCACGAAATCCACCAAATTTAATCAATAGATGATACTTACATTTAACATAAACGTCATCAAACTTATCACCGACTATATCTTGTAGTTCCCGTAGTTTCGGCATCATCTCATTATTGACTCTGTCAATCATAGCACCAGTTCTATCAGTGACACGGTCAGCAGCATTCTGTGTGTCATCAATCGATTCTTTAACATCGGCCAAACGATCAACAACATCTGAAATAACAGAATTTCACATTTTACATCCCACAAAAAATATGAGGAAATCGGACAGGGAAGGCAGCACTCAACTTAACCAGTCGAGCACAGCACAACAAAACACAACCAAACAGAGCAATGAAGCCAGCAGTCATTGATCAATTAGGCAGGGTTAAAATTGAATGATCAGGCATTATGACCGTCACAGGCAAATGCAAAGAATGAGTTTTACTCCAAGACCCAAAACCACACAATTAATGAAATGGAACTTCAAATTATCAGGAAAAATTATAATAAAGGACTTTTAGTTTGTTATAAATTATGTCTTCAAAAACATATTTTTCTAATGGATACAGTTGTTTCCACTATTGTTTAAGTGGGAAAAGGTCATAACTTTTTAAATATAGCAAATCATAACCCAAATCAAATCCATCTCATCACAGGAGCTTGACATGTGGACATTACCCTCCTATGGTCCCCTTTTCACCAGCCTCCCCAAATAAATATTTAATACAAATCGGATTTCTATATTAATACAATCTATCAATTTTTTCAAAAGCTATGTGTTACTGTCTGAACCTATCCACAACATGGGTGAGAGAGAACCCCAGCAACTGGACAGCTTAGTTAGGAGAGCATTGCGAAGGCTCAGTGCAAAACTATGGTAACTACATCAATTTATAGAGGCATGTAGCATAGTTTTGCACTTAGTCCTCAATTGCCCTGTAGGTAAAAGGACTAGGGTCCAGGCTGCACATTTCTCTCACCTACATACACAGGTAACAGTTTCATTGAAAAAAAATAAAAAAATTATATGAATTTGTAATATCTATATCTATTTTAAGTTACATGAATTTCGACAAAAACATAAATTTTCCCCAATTTTATTTACTCATTTTCAATGATACAGTTACCCGTGCTACATACATGTCAGACACACATACCTCTAGGAAGCATGTCAATTTCATTGACAATATCTGTATGCTTATCAATAGAGTCGAGTTGTTGTTCATCTATAGCATCCAATCTGTCATTCACACTTGTCAATGCATCATCCAAATCTACAATATAATCATCTACACATTCAAATTTTAACATCGTATGTAATATTTATACTGTAACAGTGGTCAATCTAGGCCACGCCATTAACCCCCTAAATATTGAAATGGCTCATTTGGGATGTTGTCTTGGACCTTGTTGGACCTCCAAATCAAACCCAACAGGTAAAGATTCCCATATGGCTTTAAATATATATATTCATATAGCTAGTTTATGGCATAAATGTTTCATTTATCTTACCTCTAGTACCAGCCTTGGCCTCCTTGGCTTGTTTCCTCAATTCCTTACTGTCTTTTAATGCAGCAGCTACATCCTTCTTTAATTGATCAAAGTCAGTCTGGCAATAGAATAGAGACACAACCATAAGTATGACATTAAAACATCAACATTTATTTCACCAGGTGTAGAGGTTAACCTAACAAAAATATCAAATAAATTCCATGAAAAACCAGTTCTTTCTGACAGCCGATATGGTTTTTCTATTTTACCTTGACCCAAACAGCCCCACTTTCAATACCAAGTAAAGTTGTCATATAAGCAATTTACACAGCAAGTTGCATCATGATATCTCATTCCGAACTCAAGTTATCAATCAGAAACCAAATTGTGGACAAACAAATTGGAAATGCGATCCCAACAACCAAAAAATGTGAGACTAACTTACAATACTAGAAGCATTGATAGCGTCAGCATTAGCCTTTATTGCAGCCTTCTCCGCCTCTTCTATAGCTTTTACAATGTTCTCAAACACCCTAGCTGCCTTCAATGGTTCAGCTGCAGCATCCCTCGTACTCTCAAATAATCTGTAACAGAAATACACAACTATTTATAGCTCAACAAGGGGTATTTCTATTAGTATATCACCCATATAACTTGAGTAGAGGCATAAAATATTTTATCAAATTTTACAAAAATGTTCCGTCATTTACTGTAGAAAGTTTACCAATCCAATTTTTCTTATAAAAATCCACCTGGAATGTTTTGCTCTTCAGGAAACAACAGCTACCGACAGCATCTCCACATGTGGAAGATATAGAGGAATATAAGAGCTAATCAAACCTGTATCATCCGTGTGACAGTCTTACGCTTGATAAAGTCAGAAAACTGGACAGGCTAGAGTACAATCAAGTCAAAATTTCAATCCAATTATATTAAATATTTACAACCACATTGAATGGTTCAACTTAAGATTTTTATGAAATATTGGTTGTTTGCAAATAATTTGTACAAGAATAAGAGGAAATATTACTTGGCTAAGTCATCAGCAGTTTTGGAGAGATTATTGGCATGAGCCCAGGCTTTCTCAACAAGTGCTTCTTTACCCGTCAAACCCTCACGTAACATTGTCTCCTTGTTGGATAGTGGATCTATAGCTGCATCCAGAGTGCTGGCACGTTTCTCCAATGTCTGTAGAGAAAACATACCTACATTACTGACATGTTTCATAAGTCTTGAGAATATAGAAAACAACATGAAATTCAAACGTTCATGTTTATCTATTGGTCTTCACCTTAAAAATATCACCACAATATTATACAGTCATCTGTTTCAAAACTATAGAAACTTAAGACGATTTAGGCACACAATAATGTCATATCAACAGGGCAAATCTAGAGTTATGAGTAAATACAAGAGAGCTCCAGGACATTCCCTGTGGAATCGTTTTAAAATGCAGACACCCAGTGCCACATTTTAGCAGACATTACATTTGGTCAGTTCAAAACTGTCTTCAGTTTTTTACTTCATGTACTAATCTATACTTAGCAACATGAATGATGTGTAAGCCAGGGCCTTATAGCCTAGGGGCAGTTACTTGTCACTATATAACATACCATGATGTTTTCCTCGGTTCTATTGAGCGCATCTCTTGCTTCTGACAGTTGTTTATCAACACCATCATGGTCCAAATCCTTCTTCATAGCTTTAGATTCATTCACCAGTTGCTGCATGAACCAAACAAGAAATAAAGAATTTATATCAAATAAGCAAGTCTTAAAACTCTGCTGAATCAGGGCACAAAGACTAAATAAGCTCCCTGGTATAAACCAAGTTTTGATGATGTTCGATTAAGAGTGATCTCTTGTGATGAGGCGTCTTGAAAAGCAACAAGATTGTCTCCCATCCGTACTTTATACTGTAAAATTGTTAATTTTCGTGGGGGATTAAATTTCGTGGATTTTGTGGTAAACCTTCTACCATGAAATTAAATCCCATCAAACAATAATTTTGACTCTTGCATATATTACATGAAATACAAAATCCATGAATTTACGCCCCATCGAAATGGTCTTTTTTACCAAAACCTTGAAATTTCATCCCATCGATATTAAATGATTTTACAGTATAGGAAAATAATGGGTCATGAATAGATTCGATATAAGTATTGAGTAGATAGTTGATATGTACTCACCTTGATATTATTAATGGCATCTTTGATGGCGTCTTTCTTCTTCAAACTATCTTCAGAATTTTTTAGAGATTTTTCTAGAAGGTCGAGTAGATCATCGAAGCTATCATCGAGTGTATCAATCTTCTGTTCTACCTCACTAGTGTTCGTTAGACGGTCAGCGATCATAGTAAGTCGGTCAGACAACCTTTCTGCTTCACTGAAAAAGTTAATCAAGAATAAGTTTTTCTTAAAATATTTCGTATATAATGCTTTACAAGTAAATGACCTATATTCTTTAACTTGCATAGTTCGTCTATTTGTTTATCATGTTTAACACAGTTTCTCAACAGTTTTTCAGTTATATCCCGTGGCAGATTTTCCTTATAAAATCTGTTTTCCAGGACTGAATTTCAACCAGTACTTATACCTTTGTCTCATAATTTCGTGCCTTCTCATGAAAACCGTGCTTAGTTGAATTCAACTCTTGTATATGTTCTACATAGTCATTTTGGTGAAATTAGCCAAATAAATCATCCAACAAATATCCTTCATCAATTGAGGCCATTATTTTGGACGACACGCCATAGCTGTCACCTTGACGACCAGGAACAATTCACCTAGTAATTATTCCAACTCATATTTTTCAACTGTTGTTAATTTTTTTTGCATCCCGTTTTCATTACGCATTATTTTTATCACCTAAGGCTTTAATACCAAAACTGAATACGCATTTTGATAAGCACTACTCCAAATTTATCTAATCTATCTACAAATTAGAAATTCCATGACTTTGGGCCCCAATACAGACCCGTATTTACGGAGGCACGGATTTCATGGACAACAGTCACCAGGATTCTGAGCATCGACCTAAACATAAAAAAGTTATGATTTTACGAGTTTTCGTGATCATTTTTAAATTGTCTTTTTCTTATAAGTTATGTTAACATTTTTTCTTCCGAAAACGGTGCAAACAATTTTTAAACTTGTATGGGCTAGTGCGCATGCGTCGCTGAAACTGTTAAGGAGCACGGAGATACGAGACAACAGCATACTAACCCTTTAATAAGGAATCAGCAACTTCTTTACATTCGAAGGAAAATCAACATAATTGTCAAATATTCCTAGACAGACACCACCTGCCACAACGTGGAATCAAACCCATATTGCTGGGTTACAAATCCACCACACTTACGATGACAATGTTACATTTGTATGTTATTTAACATAATCATACGAAAAACTTTTGCAAATTTCAAGTGTAATTCTGAGTTTCTGTCCGAAAACTTTAGTAACTAATCAGAAGATAAGGTATTCAATTACTTAGCCTCATCTGTTGCATCCTTGCCTTCCTGGGAGTAATCTCTATCCTGTATGTCTTTCAGTATCCTCTGAGCCTCTGCCAGGGAGGCTGTAACATTGATACCACTACGATTGTGATATGATGCTGCCACTGACTCCTCCAGTTCATTCACCAGTGCTAAAAATAGATTTATTTCCATGACAACCAATAATTCAAAACAAAATGCTGAGCGCAGCTTTTTATTTGCCAGCCAGCTTTCTGATGAAATATGGCAAGCTCCTCCTGTACTTGAGCCCTGGTCCCCAAATTAGGTTGCAAGCATGCTAACCACTGAGCTAAGGAGGCATAGAAAATAAAATTGTATTTTGTCATTTTCTTCATCAAATTTTACTCTGTTTTCCAATAACTGTCATTAATAGTGACATGGACTGTAAAACCTAGCGTGTAGGACATTGACAACTACTTCAACCTGTCAAACCAGGTATTTGTTGCCTATAAGCAAAGGGCTACGTAGAGCTTTCCAAGGCTGTTAATTTATGGCTTGTATATTTAATAGAATGGGGAGGTAATAGAATCAACGCGCTTGGTAGCACTTTGCTTCTAAAGGCAACGGACATCAGAATACTTTGACTAACCTAACTGGCTATGTAGGCAACTCTGGGTAGGATTTCACCTGAATGTGTAAGAAAGTGAAAAAATGTTCATAACTATTCATACTACAAGAGTTTGAAATCCAACAAAAAATCCCATATCCACGCTCTCTTATCAGCTCATATATACTGTAATAATCTGAATAATGATTACTTAAGGGTTGAAAATGTTCCTTTTTCATTTGATGAATTATGTCAAAGTGGTGAATTTATACATGTACTTACTTTCTACGTTCATCTGATGTAGATCAATATTATCTTCTATTTCATTAGCACTACGTAACAAGTTCTTCGCATCGGTAGCAATCTGTTTACTCTCATCAATGGCACCTTCAGACTGTAAGAAAATCATGAATTGTATTCTAGTCATCATTGGAGTTGTTCCAATACTTGATACACTTCGAAAATACCAGAAATTTAAACAACATAATTTTATTAAAATCTACAAAACTAGATCTTCATAACTGACCATTACTTAAAAGTTTGATGGAAAGAAAACACATTGGGCATCATCAAATGTAGCATCAATCTTGCTACAAAATGGATGAATATTATCTTTTTTCCATAACAATACAACTTATCTAATTGGAAATCTCTATTCCCTTTTCTGTGAGTAACCTTAATGTAGATTTTTTTTTGTCATTCAGGGAAACAAAATTATGCTTCTGTTTTTATAAAACCTGAGGTTTTGATGATCAAAGGAAACTCATCCTTCTAAAACTGGGTTCAAACAAGCCTGAGCACTCATCGTGCTCCTGCAAGTTTCAGAATACACTGGGCTCCAGAAAACATATGCTGATACTGGGCTCTAGCTAACATCAGCTGAAACAGGGCTCCAGCAAACATCAGCTGAAACTGGGCTCCGGCAAACATCAGCTGAAACCAGGCTCCAGCAAACATCAGCTGAAACTGGGTTCCAGTAAACATCAGCTGAAACAGGGCTCCAGCAAACATCAGCTGAAACAGGGCTCCAGCAAATATCAGCTGAAACAGGGCTCCAGCAAACATCAGCTGAAACTGGGCTCCAGCAAACATCAGCAGAAACTGGGCTCCAGCAAACTTCAGCTGAAACTGGGCTCCAGCAAACATCAGCTAAAACTGGGCTCCAGCAAACTTCAGCTGAAACTGGGCTCCAGCAAACTTCAGCTGAAACTGGGCTCCAGCAAACATCAGCTGAAACTGGGCTCCAGCACACATCAGCTGAAACTGGGCTCCAGCAAACTTCAGCTGAAACTGGGCACCAGCAAACATCAGCTGAAATTGGCTCCAGCAAACTTCAGCTGAAACTGGGCTCCAGCAAACTTCAGTTGCAACCAGGCTCCAGCAATTATCAGCAGAAACTGGGCACCAGCAAACATCAGCTAAAACAGGGCTCCAGCAAAAATCAGCTGAAACAGGGCTCCAGCAAACATCAGCTGAAACAGGGCTCCAGCAAACATCAGCTGAAACTGGGCTCCAGCAAACATCAGCTGAAAAAGGGCTCCAGCAAACATCAGCTGAAACAGGGCTCCAGCAAACATCAGCTGAAACAGGGCTCCAGCAAACATCAGCTGAAACAGGGCTCCAGCAAACATCAGCTGAAACAGGGCTCCAGCAAACATCAGCTGAAAAAGGGTTCCAGCAAACATCAGATGAAACAGGGCTCCAGCAAACATCAGCTGAAACAGGGCCACAGCAAACATCAGTTGTAACCAGGCTCAAGAAAACCAGCAAAATCCCCACTTGATTCTGTGTACAGAGAATGTATAATGCTTACTCTATCCAGGGTTGTATCTGCTTCATTCTCCAAGTCATCGATCTGTTCTTGTATATCATTTATCTCAGATAAACGTAATTTCTGTAACTTATCCTAATTAGATAATATAAGGAATATATTATACATGATATATATATATGGTGTTAACAATAAACAATATATTCCATACTAACAGAAACTAAAATCACTAATGCCTTTTTCCCAATGAGCAGTTTTTGTCTCGGCAATGTACTCCGGATGGTAATAAATGGATTTCCCAATGACTTCCCCTAGACATTGATGACCTTTTCCATGATACCTTTCTAAGTTCATTTATGAAATCGGGAGTACAATGCCGAGGCAAAAAAATCTCAGTGGGACCAAGGCATAGATCACTGATACTAAATATACATGTAAAGTAGAACGTAGATGCCTCTGTTTTGGGGTCTCAGCAATACAATGGAAGTATAAGTTTACAGTGGTTCCCTCTAATAGGTCGCTTGAACTATTTCTCTATACCAAAGGCAGTTTCTGGCATTCAAGTTCTACTTTTTATACAATTATGTGTCTTTATGATTACACATTCCTACAGTGATATTAAAACTATCATTAATTTATAAAAGATGGACAAAATATTTTACTCTGGAAATTCTATGAAAACTACGATTATACAACATTTGTCAAAATTCTTCTAAAACTTTGCTCCAGCGAAAATAATCATAAAATCATAGGACTGGCGTACAACAATTGGGAATTTGATGGAAATAGTATCTAAGTCATTAACGGTCTTATGTGTAATCATAAATAACCCATGCTTCTACTTCAATTACTATTCAATATATTTTCTAAATATTTTATAAACTTTGTCAAACATGCACTGGATTAAATAATCGTATACAATTAAACATAAACAAATTCATGCAATGTTAATAAATTTTCAAATACATAAAATGCTTTTTATTTTTACAAAAAATTATATATTTTTTTCTCATACAGATATTACTACAGTTTAAATACTGGTATTCATTTGGTGAGTTAGAATACATGTGCCTTATTTACAAACATTTTTGGATTGAAACTCAATCTTAGTATTTTACCCAAATGTTATTACAACTTCTAATTTGGGTTTCAATACACAATTTAGCAGAATGTATGGTAAAGTTCTATATATAATGACAACAAGTATTTCATTTTTTTTTCATTTATAAACATTTCAATACAAAAGAAAAGGCATGCGAATATTACCATGTAAATTCTACATGTTGGTTTGAGCTTCAGACTGAGAATGTTTGTGAATACGACTCCACTATCCAATATAAGACATTTTTTTATATTAAATATATAAATTTTGATTTCATATTACACATTTTCCAGTTTGAATAAACACAGGTGTCCGTTACTTAAGCAAATTCCATTCAGTTACCTCCCTTTCAATAAAATATAGAAGGCATGGATTACCTCATGTAGAAAGCACTACACAGCACTTTGTTTAGGCAATGGACACCTAGTTAAATAAAAAAAATTATTAGTCAATAAACTCATGCAGTACTTACAGATAATATTTTCGTCTCATTACGTATCATGTTGAGTTTTTTGTATGGAGCTGATATGTTAACATTAGTAATGTCAAAGGGCAAGGTCGCGATCATTGCTTCAAGGTCATCCATGTCCATCATCAGTTCTCTAGTACAACCCTGGTCACATGCTGGTAATACAACATATAGTACATTGTTAGAAGAAGAATGAGCTAAAAATAAAGTCTATTTTCAGTTTCGTACCATCAGCAAGCCATACATTTACTCGCAAGTAGGCTGTTACAAGCCATACGATAGTTTCAAAGTTAATATGTAAGTAGATTGAAAGAAGTTGTGGGCTTTGTGAAGACATGATACACAAATGATTGTTTTATGTTAACACCTAATACATTTATGATTAGTATAAACTTCACTGACAATATAAGTGATCATAATGATGACATGTGCATTCAACAAAATGGTGTGTTATGAATCAGAATGACACAAAAAGTTACTAAGAAAATATCATTGCAAGTAATTCTATCATAAATAGCATGGTAATTTGGGATATTAACACAGTTCAAAACATTCAAGCTTAAAGTTTGAACATTTAGAGGATTCAGCCAACCCTGTCCTTAAAGACCACACATGGGACATGCAGTCTCAGTTAATACAAATTATGTATTTTAACTAAAAGATAAGAGAACATCGGACAGAGAAAGCATCACTCGATTAAACAACGTAGCGCAGAATCTGAACAATTTGGTTTTTTGTACCAATGGAGGAGTTACATAATACTGTAAAATCATTTAATTTCGACCGAAATTTCGTGGTTTTGGTAAAACAGACCATTTTGATGGGACTTTAATTGGTGATTTTGCATTTCAGGTTATAAATACATTGGTCAAAATTATTGTTCGATGGGATTAAATTTTGTGGTAGAAGATGAACCACGAAATCTACAAAATTTAGTCCCCCATGAAAATTAATGATTTTACAGTAAATATATATAGTATATAGAAATATATCATACATACATTCACAATGTCCCTGTATGACGGCATATCTTGGCTGACATTGATCACATTTATCACCTTGGATACCAGGTAAACATTGACATATACCTCGACTATCACATTGTGGTAATACAGAACCTTCAGGATTACAGTTACATGGTTCACATGTTCCACCAGGTACTGTCGGGTTGCCATAGTAACCAACATCACAACTGAAACATAACAATGTTACATGTACATTTAATTCCAGGACAACTGATTAACACAAACAGGAACAAGAGAGACGTTTTTAAAACAGGAATGCCCCCATGCCGACCTAATAGTCTGTCACAGTGACTTTTACCTATATAATCAATAGGGGTCATCTACTGTTGCTCTGGGCGACCTACTTGTAAAGTTTGAAGATCCTATGGCAAAGTTAGGGGGGGGGCATAATGAATGGTCATCAATGGTTGTCTTAAATATCAGACAGTTAATAGGTTCAACAATGGCATACAACTGCAAGAACAGCAAGAACATAAAATATTGATACATAAAACCGTGGTAACCAAAACATCTCTACTACTTTTCACAGACATTATCAGCCAAGTACCCGTCCTTCTATGAGTGGTCTTCCCTTTATTGTGCAACACTCTTGCGATGAAGGGCCAATGTTGTTGATCAGGCAGTTTGTTTGTGATGGCTACCAAGCTGATTTGTTTTAAGGCATCCATAACTAAAACTATTAATGCAGTGGTCCAACGAAAAGAACATTCTTTCAAGTGCAACAAATCTGGATAACCCATTTATTTGGGAATTGTAGAACCTTTGCCAATGGAAAGCGGCTCACAGGTATGAAAACATAGACTTACAATTCACATCTATCACCAGAATATCCCTCTCTACATGCTGTACATACTAGATCATTGTCTATACGCTCACATGTTGGACTGAAACTGTAATAGAAGAAATATATCTGTGTTTATATACATGTATAATGCGCCTAGGATAATGTGATATTTACAAACATTGATAGGATTGGTCTACTGTTGCAAAATTGTATTCTAAAATAGCACTGATTAAATGTGTAGGTTTAATGTTCCCACCTATGTGGTTTATACCTAATTTTCCCTCCTTTCGCATTATGAGCACATTATATTTACATTGTGTAGCCGTTTGTTTGTTTGATTTTGACTGAGATAGTTGTACATGCTTTGCCATCTGGGTTTTGTCCCTGTTTAATTGGCCATTGACTTCCGATTTTAGAAAATCAGAAAAATAAATGTGCAAGGTTGATAGCTTTAATAGCAAAGTAGAGAAGCCATAAGACAATTTAAAGTAATTTAAAGAAGTGCCCTAGGTGAAACTTGTTTATAGACTGTAATTTATCAAGATGAATCATATGAAAGAATTACAGTCCAGTTAGGGTAAGAATACAGTGACACAGTGGAACAATCCACTATTACCTTGTAAAAACAAGTATAAATGCTTTTACCAACAGTTCAATACCAAACTTAACTGAACCTGTTTAAGCAGTGGTTTTAATATTCTGGGTACACATATATGAAGATGCCACTGTCACAATATCCTAGCTTGACTATATAATATTGTTTATATAAAAGAACACAGCAATTACTTACTTATTTGAGGTAATCTCTAATGGACATGCACAACGTTGACAAGCAGTAGGGCTACCATTAGTTGGATCACCATAGAAACCGTCGGTACACAATTCACACTGATCTCCCTTTGTATTGTGTTCACAATCCTGACAAATTAAACACAATGACAATGTTAATGGTACAATAAAGGTATTCTTACCATGAAGTTAGAATTTCAAAATTTGGCCTGTTTTTCGCAAGCAAGAGCTTCAGTCAGAGAAAATTTTGTCATATCTAAAAGAAAGTCCACATGGCTAACCACTTAAAAAGTACATGTGTAACACGTTTCCAGTGAAAATATATTGATAAAATACTATTCTGAGCGACTCAATTAACGATGGAAATTGAAAGGAAATGACAAAAGTGCATGCACAGAATGACTGTGTATGCTTAATAGTTACACGTTCCTGAAAAAAAGCAATCAAAACAAAAGTGCAGCAATATTTGGTTGACAATTAAACTTAATTATCTTTCAATGAATAATCGGTTTTATTAAATATTAAAGGAGTTGATGGAGTAGAGGGTTACTTACATAGCAAGCACCTGTCTCCGTATCACACATATCACCATGACCGTGACATTCACATGGTTTAACTTCACCAATGATCAGGTTAGGATCTGTGATACCTGTATCTATTGGTCCGGGGTTAGGTATTCTATAATATCCTTCAGCAGGATTCTACAAGGTATAAAGTTTTATAGAAAATAACGTTAAATATTGTAAGGTTTGTGGGGAATAATTCCCCGACCCCAACAAACCCAATACTGTAAATACTCAGCCATAAGTCGGGCGAAAACAGTCCCAAAAAAATTTAAAAAGTCACCCCCGCGACTAATGGAAGAGGTTACTACACTACTCCCGATTTTGTCAGAAAATCATTACATTACTCCTGACTTTATCTGAAACTGACTGCATCCCCCTGACTTTATCTGAAAATGACCACATTTCCATCAACTTTGTCTGAAAATTACTACACTCCTCCATATCCTTTCTGAAAATTACCACATTCCTCCCAACTTTAGCTGAAAATGACCACATTTCCTTCGACACTTAACACTGAGCACATGATTTCAGCTTTCACAAAAATTGAAAACTATACATGCGACCTATGAAAGGGTTTAGACAAAAACCTTGATTTTTTATTCAAAAGTCCCCTTGCGACTTATGGCTGTGTGCGACTTATGGCTGCGTATTTACGGTAGACAGGGATATAAATGGGGTTACCCTTGTTGTCCCAAGAAAAAAAGGTATATAGTTTTATTGTGTTATCCCTCCACTCATTTCTGGTTTATGTAAAACCATTCTTTTCTAATTCATAAACTATGGTACCCATTATGCCAAGTAACAGGGAGAAAGGATCTTGGTACCATTTATTTACGAGCACTATTAGGTGGAACACAAAGAACATTAATCAGCACAAATACTATCCAGCTTTGATTTTGACAGACAATTTTTTTAACCATCAAATCCAAAGCGAGGCCACAGACACATGGATGTACAGACCCATGACAAAAGCACCAGGAAAAAACCATATTGTTAGATCTTCAGTTAAATTTATGTGATAAATGTACGTATATATTTTACCTGACATGAGAGTCCTGAATACTGTGGCATACAGTTACATTGTTCTATACCTAGAGCAGGTTCACCAAGTTGTATACTGTTATTCACTGCAACATCTAATTCAATAGCACTTATCCTGTAAATAATAATACCATGAATACAATACCATGTAATGTTTAAATGTATAATGATTGACAAGGTACGGTAGTAAAACATGTATACCCCATGGCACCCAACCTTGATCATTGAAAACTTTTGGATCCAAAGGCCAAGCATTGTTGACAAACCAATGGCAATAAAGTGACATGTGCAATGTGTTTAAATCTACTGTCCTTGGTTTAAAGCAACATACCCCCCCCCATAAAGACTGGAAGTATATTCAATCAAAAGCGCATTGTGACACCTGAAATTAGGCAGCCATGTATCTTATGCCTGAGTCCCGCTGAGCATTTTGCTTCAGTGATGTTCTCCAGATTTAATAAGTGGGCATTGGAATGCCTCGATAAAAGGGTCCTAGTGGTCTAAGGGAAGCTTTGAGGAAGTCATTAGAAAATTTGTGAAGTCCCTGTTCCTGATGCGGCTTTTTACTTACATAGCACTTAAAGCATTATTATCCCATGTGGCACGGACTAAAACATCTGTAACATTCTGTAAAACTACCATCATCATCTGTCGACTAATCTTTCTGTTGCTTCTTGTTCTCCAGTAGTGTTCATGTAGTTTGACCTTGAACTCCTGACCTTTATCAGCCTTCCAGCGTACATCAGATCTATTATAGATAAAACTGTTAGTTATAACATGTGGAATCTAGGATAAATGTCACATTTTATTCGTATTTGAAGGATTTTATTCATTTTTGAGAAAACTGCAAATGGAAAGAAACAAACTGTTCTATATTATGTTTTACAGAACAGCAATCAAAATATTTTTCAATGACATAAAATAAAACAAATATTTAGCATATCCTGAACTTTAAATTCCTGATATGTCCTGAACATTCATAATAATTGATCATATATGACTACTGGTAGAGGTTCATGATGGTCCTATACTCACTCATACATTTTGGCTGAAATAATGTGGAGTGGTGGCCTAGAGGTAGTGTGCATGCTTCAGGGTTGAGAGGTCACGTGTTCAACCCTATCTGGACCACTGGTTAATTTCTCAGAGCAAGAATAATTTACCCACACACTCAGCCCTCAGAAATTTGGTAACTTAACTTATTTCACTGCAGCATAACCATTTATGCAATCATGTTGAAAGGTCTTGTGATAATGCTAATGATAATGGATTTGGACAAGGAGTCTATAATTGCAATTATCTCCTGTTATCCACTGAAGATGTTTTATCTACTATCAGGACTAACCATTGACCAATGATATCCATAATACAAACAAAAACATACCTGTACATATAGGAGAACCCATAGCCTGATATAACAACCAATGGTTTACTTGTGTAGCCTTCAAGGTCAGATAACTCTGTATTACCCAGAGATCCATGCTCTAAGGTGAAGGTCAAATCTCCATTGTATGACAAGGTCTGAAAAATAGGTAAAACATTCAAATATCTGGGTTTCATTCCTTGTCAATATAGCTTGATCATGTGCTATATAAGGTGTATTTAAAATAAATGTTAGGTGAACCCCTTATTCCAAGACAATAGAATAAAAGATGATCTCAAATGTGTTTACATTTTATGTGCAGCTTTTAGGACAAGTATCAAGAATTATCTCCCTTAGTATGACATCTTGTTAAGTCAGTTCCAATACCTGAATTGTCTCATTTTCTTATTTTTGGAAAATACTGTAAACCAAGAAATTGTTTCGTGCAATTTTAATTTTTTAATTAAGTTCTTAAAAGCGCGAAAAATATGTAGCTTTTAATATGCCAACGGTCAGCAAAATGTGGAAGTTAGAAAGCACAAAAATAAATTGGTTTACAGTAATTGGTAATGGAGATGGGATAGGGTTGTGAACTGAATGATGTCTGTACATACCATATCACCAGTCATATTTGGTAATCTCCAGTATACAGGATCCCCATTGATCTCAGCATTCACTCGGGTCCACGAAACATTAGCAGGAATCACGGAGAAACCAGACTGTGACCTTTCCACCATATTGTTAGCACGAGCACTGAATGATACCGTCATGTCAGGGAGTGATGACTGAAAACATAACATCAATGCATTATTCATTTGAATTGTTTTCATCTGTAGTTGCATTCGAACCCATTATATATGTACAGCATCATTGCTTCAATAGAGCTAAAAGTGCCTTTAAACTTAATTTTCATCAAATGCATAACAAGTATGACAGGTATAAATTACAGCAGCTTTTATTATATTGTAGTATTTTAGAATTCTAGCTGTTTAATAATGTTTTTGTTTTAAAAATTTCACTGTTTTTCAGAAAAAACCACAACAAAAAACAATATTTACAATGTATGTGTTGTTGATGATTTCTCAATTATTTCTGTTTTTCAGAAGCATACAATTATTGTCATGAAAAAACAAAACTTCCCATGATCTAGTACACAGATTGATTTGGTGACAAGCAAGTGTTTCATCCACTGAGCTATCCAGACAGTGACCTAGCACAATATATCTTCAAATTTTTACCTGACTCCAGACATATGGAGCTTGGTCACATGTACCATCTCCTCTACCAAAACAGAAACAATCAGTACATCCATCAGGATTGCTGAGATCCAGTGAGAACGAATCATCCACACATTGAGAACATGTTCTTCCCATTGTGTTGTCCTGAAAAATCAAGCATGCACTAAATTAGCATAATATAGTAAATGGGGAAAATCAAGTGACAAATTTTTAAGGGGAGTCTAGTGCATAAAGATGACAGATTTTTAAGGGAAGTCTAGTGAATTAAGACAAAAAGGGGAGTCTAGTGAATTAAGACAAAATGTTTTTAAGGGGAGCCCAGTTCATGAAGAAGACAGATTTGTAAGGGGTGACCACAGTCTAAACTATGAAGCACGTTTGTAAAGACAGGGCACTGCATAAGAGATTACCCACAGATCAACCTGAAAACATCCTGTAGTTTGAACAATATGTCTGGTCACATACATCTATATAGCAAAATGTTGACCAGATTTTATAATTCAGGTAGAAATTCATTAAGTCTACAAAAAAGTTTTAAACATTTACAAAATCATGAAAGAAACCAGGTGTTCTAATGAATAAAAGTTATTTGTTTTATTCCGAGTACATCAGTACTACCAACAATCACATGCTATAAAACTTTACATTTGCAACATCATCCCCCCCCAGGCAGTGTAAGACCAGCGTGACTGTATATATTATATTGAACACAGATCAGCTTACCTTACACTCACACTGACCATCTGTCTCACCACATCTACATGCCCCCTGTGGTCCACAACTCTCAGGTCTGGTACCCTCAGCAGAGCATAAACATAACATACAGTCTGGGAAGTTGTAGAAACCAAACAAACAACTATCACAGTGCGTTCCATTGTAATCAACTTTACACACACACTGGCCAGTCAGTGGATCACAGTTGTTGTCAAATGAACCGACAGGATCACAATCACATGGCTGAAATACAAAGGTCACATAATTTGAAGTAAAGGTCACATGATGATATAAGCCAAGGTCACATGATGATATATGTCAAGGTCACATGATGATATAAGCCAAGGTCACATGATGATATAAGCCAAGGTCACATGATGATATAAGCCAAGGTCACATGATGATATAAGCCAAGGTCACATGATGATATATGTCAAGGTCACATGATGATATATGTCAAGGTCATATGATAATATATGTCAAGGTCTTACTATTTTTATTTTTGTTTTTAAAATGACATGGCCATATATCAAAACTTTCGCACTGCAAGCACACCCATTAACACAAGGTCATCACAACAGTTGAATCAATGAAATTATATGTCAGGACTGACATGCAAAGAAAAAAACTGGACAACTTAACAGACAAAAAGACAAACAATTCAACCCACCAAACTATTAGCTTCCCTCAGAAAGTATATTAAAACAATACCTGGCATCCTTGTCTTGGATCATAGTCCCAGTATGTATCTATACATTGTTCACATCTATCTCCCTCGGTGTTGGCTGGACACACACATTCTCCTGTCTCTGGGTGACAGATATGTCCGGGTTTGGTGCAAGGTTCACACTCTGTGGATACAAACAATCATATAGATCTCTATACAGTAACCATATTTTACAGATACCTACATGTTAATTCACAGTAAAATTCTTCAGAGCAACTAACATTAGATTTTGTAAAGTGCACATTATGCCAAGTTGTTGTCATATTCAGCCATGAAAATTAGAGCAACATGGAAGATAATTTATAAGATATTATAAACCCTACCACAGCATCATAGGCCATGTAACCAGTAAAAAACATGTGACTGTACACAATAATTCTTCAGATTCTGAATTCCTACGCATCTTGACTTCAGTTGAGTGTTGAGCCTTGTACCAGGTAATAGTGTTATGTGATGTCTTTATATTTTCTGTGCTCGGTTGTTTAACGATGTCAGGGTGTATTAACTTTTAAACATTGTCTAAAAACTAAAGATTAAAGAAAAAATAAAGAAAAATAATTTGGCTCTAGTGGGGTTTGAACACACGGCCTATAGGACATCTGTCAATTTACCATAAAATTACTGAACTTGAGCACTATTGATGAGGAGATTCTTTATTAGTCACCCCGCTATTCTTACTGATATCCTTAAGTCCAATTCTGCTTCTGTGCTCGGCTATTTTAGTGCCGATTTTTCTATAACCCTTTAGCAAATCATTGAATTTTGACTAAACTGAGACAGACATGTATAGACATTTTAGAACGACTTACCGAGACATTCTCCTTGTGATATGAGACCATAGTAACCTTCTTTGCATTCGTCACATTTTCTACCGGCTACCCCTTTCTTACATCGACACATACCAGTCAATGAGTCACATTGTGCGAAGTATGAACCAATCGGATCACAGTCACACGGCGAGCATCCTTGTCCAGACTCCAATCCCCAGTAATTTACCTGTACAAATAACAATACAATATCAATGAATCTTCAGTTAAACAATAAATCATACTTCTCCTTACAATGAATGTCAGAGCTTGAAATACTACAGAAATCAAGATGACTTCTTAGTATGGGACAAAAATAATGTTTCAATCATAAGGGGACAGAAATAAGGGGACAGGGGTCATGTTTGAATCATAAGGGGACAGAAATAAGGGGACAGTGGTCATGTTTGAATCATAAGGGGACAGGGGTCCTGTTGGAATCGTAAGGGGACAGAAATAAGGGGACAGTGGTCACGTTTGAATCATAAGGGGATAGGGGTCACGTTTGAATCATAAGGGGACAGTGGTCATGTTTGAATCATAAAGGGACAGAAATAAGGGGATAGTGGTCACGTTTGAATCATAAGGAGACAGGGGTCACGTTTGAATCATAAAGAAGTGGAAATAAGGGGACATACCAATAACAATTCAAAACACAAAGCAATTGAAGTACCATAGATTGATGAAATTAATCAAAACAACGATTGATACCATCAGGATGACCAGGGTATTTCAAGCTAGACTGTCTCACTGTATACATAATTAACACACAAAAAACGCAACCTGACATTCAAAACATCACAAAACAATTAACAAAAACATTAGTCAAAGTGATAATTAATTAATTAGTAAATTATGTTAATTGATTTGATAAAACAGCACATGATAGTTAACCCCTAAACCAAACAGGAACGTTTATACATGCTGAACAAGAGGATTGGACAAATTTAAAACATGCTCAAAAACTGATTAAATAAAACGTGAAACTAAACAGATGAAGTGGAGACATAAATGAATATTCACATATGAATAAGAAGAATATTAATTGATTAATAATGAAATTCAGAGTATAATCATATTATTTATACTACTAAATATTCAATTCCATTGGTTAGTCAGTGGTTATTAGAACAAATACATTGGTTGAATTGTTTGCGGAAGGAAATAATAACAGACATATAGACTAGTTTTATCCAATTTGTAAAAGACAAATCTTAGCCATTTTAGTTTAGAATCTTTTTTGGATCAGTCAAATAATTGACATTACGCCTGTTGTCAATCATTCTCGTTCAACCAGCGTATTATTTTCAATTACATACTCTGGTATAATACTAAAAAATCCCAGCGTGGTGAACGAAAATCTCCACCAATCAAATCCATTTCGTTCATTTCCTTGTAAGGCAATTGATCAAATTCCGTCACAGGTGTTTTCCAAACATCCCTCGTCATTCGTCCAATCAAAATCGACGTTACAAGCAGAATATAAATCACCAGTGTTTGAATTTTATTTCCGACTATTAAATCGACGTATGAAAAAAGATATTGCGATATTATTGCATCGATGATCAGAAGAAGATTTTACTATCATTGCACAACATAACTGGTTATTTGTATTGAAATTAGCGGTGGTTCGTCATGCAAAAACAGAACTTACCTTTAACGTTAGCACTCCATTCGACTCACCGTTTTTTAAATTTAATTTCAGATAAATATTTTTCAAATCGCCGGTAGATCTACATTTTCCATTTGATAACCGATATCAGGTTATTCTCTCATTCTTCATACTTTTTATACGCCGAATTCGATTCAATAGGTTTCAACAAACATCTCAGCATTTAATTTCATTCACCGTTTGCTAATTAAATAATCCATGTTCACAATTGTGTTTGTTTATAGAAATATTCCCGCGGCTGTTGTAACGCGATTTCTGATTGGACGATAGCGGGAATACACTAGTGACGACATGCGAGCTATTTTTAGATTTTCACACGATATATAGCGTTGTGTATCAGAGTATAGTCTAGAGACTTGACTATACACTGATTCATGAGAATGGTTGTCAATCAATACCCTTTAAATCAATTTTAATGATAAATTAATGGATTAACTTGAAAACCTTTGCCAAGCAGCCTTCGACAAACCACCAGTAGGAGTGATCTCTGCTCAGGCGTAATGTTAATTAGAAGTTTTGCATATCTCCGAATCAGTAGTTGAACTTGAAAAATAAATTCAGTGACTGTGACCATCACTGTGATGACCAGGAGTGCTTTAATACCTTGTGGTACTAATAACTATCAACCCAAGAAAAAGTCCTTGCAAATAAATTAAACCTTTTTGTTCCGATATATTGATACATATTGAAGGTTTTATACAACAATCATGCAACTACCAGATAACATCTGTCAAGAATATATTAATACAATTTAGAACCCTCCTATACTTCTATAGAATAAACAAAGGGAGTTAATTTGTAAAAATGTAAAAAATGAGACAATCTCATTTGGCTCAGTCGAGTACTCATGCAACTTTTTCTAGTAATTTCAAGGTAGTTACATCAATATTGTTCTAGAATCTTCAATAAAGAATTCTCCGATTATTAATTCATCTAAAACGGTATACAGTATAGGAACACTCCATGTGACACAAAAGTTAGACGTTTCTACGGTAACATAGTACACAAATACACAGAATTACACAAATACATAGAAGTACACAAATACACAAAAAATCTTGGATATGAATAAGCTTAGGTTTTACACAAAAAGCATATACATATACGGCATTCACTACTCAGAATTGCAGTTATAAATCAGGGGCTAGTCTGGGAACAATGACAATATTCTGGAATATATAACAGGTTGAACAAACAAAGCAGTAACTGGCAAGGACAAAAGCAATTAACACAAAAAGAACATGTTCAATAATTTTTTATTCATTGTAAATTTATTGTGGGTTTTTTACTGGTAGTATTTAATAAGGAGTTTAACCTCGAATAGCTGTTTTAACAACTTTATTCAATTATCTTTTGAGAATTTTACAGATTAATCGACATAACATGATAGAGTATGCTAATGGGCACTTCATCACTTTTATGGTAATATTTTTTTGTATTTTGTAATTAACCTACAGAGTCTGAGAATCTAATAATTTACCATTACATTCTTATCGTATGTTCCACTTATTTTCTCTTCTCTTTTTTTGCATTACATTACAAATATTTTTAAACAATCAATGAATTCAAGACAAACTTTGTGAGAAATATGGCAAACAATCAAATATAAATCAATATAGCGCATGTCTTTTGTCGTTTTCTCTGCCAGATTGTCATTCTTTGCCTTCGAAGGAACGGAGGTAAGTTTGAAATAGAAGGGGTCCAGGAGTCACACCCTAGTCTTTCAGATTTTAAAATATTTTGTTCTTTCTTGAACAAAAACATTATTAAATTATACACGAATACCTTCTATTATTAGAATTATATGTTAAATGTTAGTTTTGTTAACTGTAAGTGGATATTATAAATAAACTACCATATTTAGATGTGGAATTACGATACAACATAATAAATTATTATACAAAATATAGAAAACTGGCGATCTCTACAGAATGCAAAACTAAGGCAGCTGAAAAAGCAGTAAAGAGTCTAAGCATCTCAATTCTACTGAAGCATTAGAAAGTATAAAAGAATAAAATTGAAAAAAAAGACGACAATCTAAAAAGCAATTCTGCAAGGATAGTGTGGGTTTATACATTGATTAGCCATGTATAGTTTACACGATACACATTATCTTAGATATATCCCGAACCTCACAACTGTCACAATGGGGAAGTCTCGTGTAAGGGAGACAATTACATCTCCCCGTTTGAAGATCACAAATTTCAGTGTCGTTTGATCCAGGTTTATAGCACCTACAATCTATTAGAAAGCAAAATGTCTATATATGTGTGAACAAAATAAAGAGGTCCTTCAAGAAAAATAAGCTAAATCTGCTAAGAACTGGTTGGTGTTTATACCCTTATTGTGTTATTCAATTGTTGTGAATATCTTAACTTAAATTTTATTAAAAATGAAACACATTATTTGATGTAAAGTATTTGTTCATACTTTATAAATAAAATCTTAAATAAATCAAAGCACTTCGTCAAGAACTCTTCAATAGAGAAATAATAGAATAACTTTGAACTCCATATTATAAAACTGATTGGGAAAAATCTTATTAAGACAATTATGGTCATACAAACAAGATACATTGGCTGCGGGGTTGCCTTCATATCATACTTATGGTAGTACTTTATTTCCGTAAATGCAGCATGGGTTTCCAACCATAGCCATTGAATATCTCAGAATTACGTGAGTCAGGCATGTAGTATAGACTGCCTTAGTCGAGCAGGTTTGATTTTTATTGACCTTAGATTATATGTAACGAAATGAAACACTGTCGAATATCAAATTTACATTTGGTTGAATTTCAGGAATTTTATTCTAAATTAATGCCTTGATTTGAATATTTGAATATTTCAATGATTATCTCACCATAGCAACCTCCAACTGAGTAACCATAGAAACCATCCTGGCAATGGTCACATGCTAACCCTGTGACCCCGGGACGACATACACACTGCCCCGTCACAGGGTGGCAGCGAAAATCCAGTGACCCCACACGGCTACAATTACATGACTTACAGCCGTTCATGACATCACCGAAGCCCGTCTATGGAAAATGGAACAATATTTACTACTTCATTTGTATTCAAGTGAACAACTGTTTTCTTGAAAGAAACATGAAAATTCCATCATGGTGAAAAACCAGGATATTAAATAAGGCCTAGATCTCTTTGTTTATCAACTTTACAGGTGCATAGTTTTTGATATTGAAAAAAAAAGTTTCCTTAATTTTTTATATATTTTAATGATGTATGTTGTTATGCCTAGATTGTGCTAACCTATGCTTTTTAGATACATGCATTAACAATGCATGCAGGGTACAAGCCACAATCGTCTAAGGAAGCTAAATAAATGCAAAAATTTCAGCCATTGTACATGTGTATCTATGAAAAGTACCCATGCACATATTTGGGTTGAAGAAATTAGTATAACTTTTCCCCAAAAGAAATTAGATTGGGCAACGGGCTTAGCTTCAATTAGCCCTCTCCCTGGTTGGAGAAATTAACATTGAATTCCAAAAACACATGTTTTAGGTTATAGCTAAACAAAAAACTTTTTCAATTTTGGGATTAATAAAGGAAAAAGTTAGTATCACCAATCAACCGAAGAAACAAACAGAACTGATAGTCATGGAAATACACAATGTTATATACATGAACATACATACAACCGAACGGACACATTGACATCAACAAAATAAAACATACACACAATTCATTAGTAATATTAGAACAAAATTATCAAATAGAATGGTTAAAAATTCTGAAAAAAATATTGTACAGTCACTGTCAAAAACAACAAAATTGCTCAAATGTGTAATATTTCATTGGAAAACTTTTTTTTCATTTCAACACCAAAAAGTATAGTATTGTCATGATAATGAACACAAAATTACAAACTAAATTAAAACAAGACAACATTAAATTATAATCTTTTGAGAACGCCACAGACTCAATGGATCAAATTTGACCTTGAAAGGTAGAAAATTAAAATAAATAAATTTGACGATAAATTCCATTGTTAAAAATTTATAGATATACATGAAATTTTTAAAGGCCCCATAATCTAATACTAGTATGCATTAATATTGCGATTATCTAATGATAAAACAAAGCATAGTACTTACATCTATGCAGTCAGCAAGCACAATATAAAATCACTAAGCATTTCATATTCATAACAAGGAATCACTCCTTCGTTATTTCATAGGAATTCAGACAAAAAATTCTGATTTTTGTTGTTCATTTTTTTTTTAAATTCCAAGCATAGCCTTTATTTGCCAGTCAGCTTTCTGCTGAAATATGGCAGGCATCTTAACTGAGATATTTCATACTTGATGCATCATCTATTTGTTTATTTCGTAAAAAATGGAAAGCAACTAATATGCATTCTACAGACAATATGTCTTGAAACTGACTGCACACTATTTTGGGACTTCAAACTTTCCTCTATTGCAGTCTACATTTGTATGTCAGCTATTTACGAAGTACTGTCTTTTGTTTTATGTACAAGGCAGAATATTTGATAAAATGCAGGCTAACTAGACATTAATACTGCAAAAAAATGATTTTAGAAGCTTTTGTTTGCTTCTATCTTACAAATAAGGCAAAACAAGGTAATAGCAATACCATAGCATTAATTCTACAACTAATTATTTTCCCACGAATTCATCTTAAATACAAAGGCGTGCTGCATGAAAATACATGTTTGCAATGCTTGAGTTTATAATGCATCTTAATCTAATGCTTTTTATTAACTGGAGGCAAAATGCTTTGTATCAATTATTATACTGCAATGCAAAACATCAATGAAGCGGTATGGCCACTTGAAAGCACGGTCACATTAAGGCAGATCTAAAGCCGAGTGGCCACTTTATTGCACAGACAAACTAACGCAAATCTGACGATTCTAACTCAGACTTACAGACACAAAAATGTACCCGATCTAGAGAGATAAGATAATAACATCCATTATTATACATGATAACATCTTAGTTTATTACTTTATGTTTTAACTCAAAAGATATTAGAAATTGCAGGTAAATGCACATCTATTTTTACCATATTCCACAGAATGCAACATGCAACTATGTAAACCTCAGCCAACCTTCACCATCAGCATAAAAACTGTATACTTGTCAGTGTAAATACAATAATACCCTTAAATTATCTTTTGTTCTTGAAATCATTTCAAAACTTTGTCAAGGTCGGCTTAACAGATACCGGTACTATAAAATCATTGCACACTCTAATCCAAGTTGAGTCGACAGATACAATACTAAGAGTATTATCCTTCCATTAACTTATAACATCATCATTGATCAATCTAACACTGTCTGTATTATACTCCATGTAAATGTATAGATCTGTGCCGTGATTAAATTTCCGATTTATGAAACACTGGATCTGACAGTGCACACAACTTAGGTGACATAAAACCTAACAGAACTGAGTATATGCACAGGCTTTTGTATCAAAAATAGGGTCCAATTTCTTTTATATCCTGTGAGTATATGATGATATATGTACATATAGCTTACCTCACATCTGTCACACTGTCGGCCCGTATAATGTTCCTTACATTCACATTGTCCGGTATCTCTATTACATGTAAGTTCCTCCGATCCAAACGGATCACAGTTACACACTGCAAATATAACAAGATATGTTTATAAAACATGTATACCCCCATGGCAGCCTTATTGTCGAAAATGGTAAAGGTCAAAATCAATAAGGGTCATCTACTGTTGATGGCCAACCTTCATACAGAGTTTAAAGATCCAAGGGTGAAGTGTTCTTGACCGTCATGTACAAAGCAATATACCCCCTCGTCAAAGATGGGGGGGGACATAACCAGGCAGCACACTCAAACATTCCCAGAAATACTACTTACTGGGGCTAGGCCATTATGGCCAGGTCTATCCAGATCATTCACCAAGTATAGTAACTGTTAAGTACCGATCATTTATGCATTTGAGTGGGGGCATGTCCCAGACCTCATAGTATGATTTGAGCCTGCACATTAGAATGTAGGGTTAACGCATGCTTTTTTGTGCTATTACATCTGCAGAGTCCCGAGGGACGGTTGGTGCCCAAGCCCGTTAGGGCCAGGGCACCAACACTCCCGAGGGACTCTGCAGATGTAATAGCACAAAAAAGCATGCGTAAACGCTATTGTAGCATAAAAACAACACTTTATTAGTATGTTTTTCTAAATTATGACATTTTTGCGGGACATTTTGGGCGACGTCGGGAAAACAAACGCGACGTCGCTTAGCAAACGTTACGTCACATACAAGTTTTTGTCATGAGCGTCGACTTCCGGTATTGACAAATACCAAGAAAACAGTGACATTGGGGGTTTGTTTACGTTTATTACTTTACTATTATAGAAAAATGATTAGTAGTTACCAATAGAATGTGAATTAAAGTTCATATAACGCTGTAAATCATTTATTTTCGTCGGCTGGGTCCTGAAATGAGCATACTTAAAACTGAACACCAACAGCGCGTGCGCGCGAGAATCTTTACGATAACGTACCTTTTGTTCCCCGTTTAAGTATGAGCAATATCACCGTTTTTATGCTATAATATCCACTATATACACAACTGGGCTTGGTACCAAGCATTCATGCAAAGTTTCATTGAAATCCAACACAGGGTTAAGGAGAACAAGTGTAAACAAACTTTGTGACATTCATCCTGTCATCCAGCACTAAATTAATGATTGAAGAAACATACTTTTTTCTTTTTATCAAGGGTAAAATTTTATGATAAATTTTCACAACCAATACTGTAAAATCATTTAATTTCGATGGGACTAAATTTTGTGGTTTTGGTAAAAAAGACCATTTCATTCAGACATTAATTTGTGGATTTTGCATTTCAGGTAATAAATACAATGGTCGAAATCATTGTTTGATGGGATTAAATTTTGCGGTAGAAGATGAACCACGAAATCTAATGATTTTACAGTATAAAAAAGTTTCAGTATCATTACTCACATTTACAATCACCGTTGACAGCGGTTCCATAGTATCCCAGCATGCACTTGCCACAGTTAGGTCCCTCCGTGTTATGTTGACATATAAGACAGTCACCAGATATCTGATCACAACTACCAACCATATCTACATCAATGTTACCATTACAGTTACACTGTTGACAGTAACTGCCTAGAAGTCCTGGGTAACCATAGTAACCGTGATCACACCTGTAAAACATTCAACATCAATAGTAAGCCACTGCTATAATAACATTTCAGGTCAAGACCTGCAGTAAAATAATTCGACAATGCTTGCAAATCCCATTACTGGCAGCGATCCTCCAAACCAGACGGCCCTTATTCCAGAAAGTCTCAAAAACGCCTAATTGCTGCCATTAGTTATAATCATCTGTTGTCAATCATTTAGAAGCTTGGTTTTTGACAACTTGACGGAGCTACAACATTTTAACATGAATATTTTACAAGAAATGCTGCATTTAAAAAAGCGTAAACATTAATCATTTGAAAGTACTTTATCTAATTATAATGCCAAGTGGTTATTTTGAAGTATTAGCGGTAATTGCAGTAATGATGAAAACAAGTACACCCACCTTTCACATCTTTCTCCAGCATAACCATCAGCACAGTCCAGACATAGGAAGGCATCTGGATCATTGAATGTAGGATTCAGTACACAGGTTGTAGCAAAATTGTTAGATCGTTCATTGAGAGGACAAGCACAAGGTTTACAATCATCAGGTGTTCCTCGTGAAGGGTCACCATAGTAACCCTGTCTACATACATCACAGTTCTCACCTTCTGTATTATCTGTACACATCTGTAAACAGTGAAATAAACATGATATAGATGTAAATGGAACAAGAAAGGAGTCCATCAACATGGGTGCACCTATTGTGGTATGTAGTAAAAGTAATAAAGGGCAATAACTCTGGTAAAAAATGCCACAGCAAAAATGCCATCCTTGCATTGCTCATTGCTCCATGTAGTTGTGTTGTTACTGTTTGCCGTGCTCGGCTGGTTAAGTTGATTGCTGCCTTCCCTGTCTGATTTCCTCATATATTTTTTGCATTGAAATTGATTAAAGTATAGAGCTTTACATAGAGCCGCTATGTTCTTTGTATGTGGTAGGAACTCAGTTCAACTGAAATCTAACGGTGAGTTACCAAGAACTAGCACGGACAAATTTTGTCACCTGATAGACAGACTAAGAATGAACCCCCAGAATGTGATTTAACATAAATCACTTGTACTTACCAGACATCTGCCAGTGTATGGATCACATGTTTTAGAATGTCCGTAACATTCACACGGTACACATTGACCTTTGTATAGTATGTTATCAACCCGTCTCCATCCAATATCACAACTCTGAAATACAAATGTATATAGTAAAACCTAACTTTAACATCCACCTATACAAACACTTTTCATAACACCCATTTATTAAACAGGAAACAATGCTTCGCTCTTGATTCTATAATGTGACTGAACTGATATAGTTAGCTGAAAACAAAACTTTTTGCTTACTGTAAATTATGTTTGTTTGCTTATTTTTCATTAATTAATGTACGCCAAATGAATATGGTTAATTTTTAACATAAAAAAATGGGGTTATAAACGCCAATTCTTCAGGGAGCGAGATAGAAGCAGAACAGATTTATATTACCTCACATGAGAGTCCAGTGTAGCCGCGTGGACAGGAACATTTCTCTACACCTGTAATGCTGACATCATTTGTAGATCCTGCACTAGATGTCTCTAAAGATACCTCCTTTATTCTGCAATACACACACATTATTCAAATTATAGCAACCTCCAAAGGTCAAATTAAATATTTGAAGATTTGAGCCCTTACTTGAATAATATCAAGAGCTACTGTCCATATTTCATAAAACATCATGACTTGTTGTCGAAAAATGTCAAGTTTACAGGGTTTTTTTACAGTTTATTTTGAAACATGTTTGAGGCCACCGGCCCATAACAAGAGTGAAAACCCTTACTTGACATACATACCAAAAGTTATTACTTATCAGTCACATTATACAATAAATATTCATAGAAACGGACAATGCTTATTTCAATCACAATAGCTTTAGCAGCAGATAACGGTAAATATTTTTGTAAAGCATGTAAATTAGGGGGAAAACCCAAACATTGCCAATAGCAAATTACAGATCTATTAATGAGATGCTTCCCTTATGAGTTACTGCCCTTACTTAACATTAATGTAAATTAGGGGGAAAGCCCAAACATTGCCAATAGCAGATTACGGATCTATAGCAGATTATGGATCTATTTCTAGTTTTAACTGTTACGAGTAACTGTCCTTACTTGACATTATCCTGTGCTGTATGGTGTGTAGCTCTTATCAGGATTCTTCTGAGATCGTACAACAGTATCATAAAATCCTTCCTCGATACTGGTACCTGGTTCATGATACGACCTGTATCAGTATCCAGCTCAAACCATTCCGTCTCATCAAGTGTCACACTTTTCTTGTTCTCCTGATTTTCTCGGATGTAGTTACGACCATTTGATATCGTCAAATTAGCTCCCTGTTAGACCAAAAGTTTATGGTATCATATTTAAGTTATGTATACGGTAGACATTGCAGACCGATGGGATGGCCAAATAGTGGTTGCTTCATCAAGTGGTCTCTCAACACCACCTTATTTATATAATATCTATAATTAGAAATTTGTATGTCTTTATTTAGCATGTAATCCAAAAATATCTTTGGAAAAGCATACAGCTTAGGCAGTCCTGTCATGCAAACAAAACTAACATGTTTAAATACAAACAACAGTTAAAGTTAGGTTATTTTTATCTCACTTATAAATTTTGGAAGATTTTAGGATTAATTGTTTTGATGTGACTTATGTCCAGTAATGTTAGATTCTACTTTACCTGTAGGATGACATCAGCCTCGGCCAGATGGTACTGCCATGGTGCACTCTCGTCCAGTGTAAACATCATTGTGTAGTGTAACTCACCACCATATGATGCCAACTGAAATGAAAAGATAAGATTTCAGAATCATTTTCGAAATACCAAAATGAATTGAAATTATTTCGAGGAATTGGAATGCATAACAAACCATTCCTAGTAACAACCATCACTACAGGAAACTTTTAATTATGGTGTTCCATTTTGACCCATCTAGTATTAGTATGAAAGCAAAGATTTACTTTAAACCATATATGCCCTCCTGATAGGCAGTTAGCCATTTCCCACTGGAGATCACTGCAACATGAGTGACCTTTACTCAGTAAAAGTGTTTATGAGCAGTGTATGTTTTTCTCCCTTTCAAGTTTGGTAACATTAGGCTAAAAGTCCTGAAGTTCACTAATTGACAAGACATGTGCACATCACAAAACTTGCTTCTACGTATGTAAAAGGTGTAAAACAAATGGGTTATTGCAAACATCGGTGTGTCCAGACAGAAAGGTACCGTAGTATTAATAGCAAATCTGTCTTAATATTATATTGGTTATTTCGTAGTGGAACTTAAATTAATCGTTATTGAGTTTTCATTTTGAACTTGATATGACCACCTCTGTACCATAACTTACCCTGTTGCCATAGTATTTGACAGGTGCTTGCCAGTAATATATGATCTGATCTCTGCCTGATCTATCCACACCGACGACGTTTTGTTCTCGTGCTGGGAATGTTCTATATTCTAGCCATCCATCGGCTAGATTGGGGAAATATGTGAAATCTATATCGTTCAGTGTGATAATAGTCCAGCCATCCATCTCAGCGCTCATGTCTGTGATCTGAACCAGTCCGAGACCCGCGCTCTGACATACTGTCGATATACCAAAACAGAAGCACTGTCGACAGCCAAGGTCATTGTCCTTACTAAGGTCGTAGTACCCTGCTTTACATCCATCACAGTTTGCTCCATCTACATTCTCCTGAAAATATCATATAAAGACATATTTTGTAACCATGATTGGCAATTATAAGACAATAACAGTTATTGAACGAAGGCTAGACACTAACTATTTTGGTCTGACACTAGTCTGACAGAAAAGAATTGTGAATCTGTAAACAAACAACTACTGGTCCTTCAAGACTTTTACTGGACTCAGGCCGATAGACAAGTGTTAGTGTCGAGCCCTGTCAACAAAGAAAATTATTAAGTTTTGTTCACTTTGTTAGCATATTCTACCGTAATGGTCTAATTCAAATGTGTATTGAATATGTATATATCCTGAAATAAACTCTTCTTCTTCTTCTATCTACCCCACATTTACATAAAAGTACATCAACTCCTAATCTGTTTTTCTATAGAATGATTATTCTTACAATGTTTATATTGAGTACACCATCTCCATACTGGTTATTTGAAAACAACAGATGATTGCTACCTGTAATTGACAGGTGAATTATGTACGCTCATGACATTTCCAACATTTGTGCCTTCGACAATTGGAGAAGTTTTCAGTTTCTTACTAGTATGATCCCAGGAAATGATATAAAGTTAAGCAGTCAAGATAGACACGGCTGAAACAGTGTATTCAAGCAAACTGGACAGTAAGAATGTTACGAACCTTGCAGACACATCTTCCTTCACACATATCTGGGTCAACAGTACCAGCTATACTACATGAACATGGTTCACAGTACGGGTAACTATGGTAACCTGGTGCACACTGGTCACAATTCTGTCCTCCAAAACCTTCCTTACATATACATGAACCAGGCATCTGTAAATATACAATGATCAACACTAAATTTTGTTTGTTGTCCCTTTTCTTGGTTACTTTCTTCTTTTAAAATGCTTAACTTACTTCTATTCTTTAATTGACTGTGTATGCCAATAATACTCAAAAGAGAAATAAACATAGAGTGATAACAGAACATTGTTCATTAAAGCAATTCCACGAAGACAAGGTAACTGAAACATGAGAGATAGCTAAATGATGCATGGTATAGGTTTTAATGTCCAATGCATATGTCACTATTAACCAGCATAAATAAATAACAGTGTTTTGATTGCAAATAGATACAATTTAAGATGTTCAAACAATAATCAAACTGACAAAGAAAAGCCAAATTGATGGCGTCTAACTGGTTTCTACAAATGACTACTCACTATCAAATGTCTTTTGAAAGAACAGAAATCAATGAAACTGATACATCAGAATAAAGATCTCTCAAACACCATAGAAAGCTAGAAAAGGACTCATTGTCAGCAATCTGATGATGTACTACTATGCAGCAGACACCTCAAACTAGATGGCTCAAACAGACAGTGGCCTCAAACTAGTTTCCTGCTCTGAAGGTAGATTGAGGTATCAATGTCCTACTAATATTGTACTTACCAGTCCTTCGTCCACTCTACTTTCATCCTCGACACAGATACCGGTAGATCCTATAGACACCTGACAGTTACATTCTCTACATGGTCGTCGTGAGTTATGTGATACACCCCATGGTCTGTAGTACCCGGGTAAACATGTCTCACAGTTTATACCAGTCGTGAAATCCTGTAAACATGTGTTTTGTAATTTAACACAGGCATATAATTCAACTTTTAACAGCACTTTTTTATAATAAATTTTGGTGGTCAAACAGATTTAACTATGTCACACTCGAAAATCTGCTTAAAATTCAGTGTTTTGAAATAAAATGCAAAAAGGCAAAAAATTGGATCATTTTTATGAAGAACCCAAATCAATAAATTTTGGTGGTCAAACAGATTTAACTATGTCACACTCAAAAATCTGCTTAAAATTCAGTGTTTTGAAATAAAATGCAAAAAGGCAAAAAATTGGATCATTTTTATGAAGAACCCAAATCAGTAAAAGGAAGAAGGGAGAAAACTCATTCAAAGACACAAATTAACAGTATACTTGAGTTACTTCCCTTGATATAAAGAAAGGATACATAGTAGATATTAAAGTGGATTTTTATCCAGATTCCCTGTTGCTTTATAACCAATTAGTGCCACACAACTACCTTTCAAGAATTTATTTCATCTCAGACATATTTTACAACTTCTGCCAGGAATTAACTCAGACAATAAAACATTTAGTATGGGATATAATCAGTGGTGGGCGAGATAAATGGACGAGATAAAAACTGTGATACCAGATAGCACGGACAGGATTAACTACCCTTGTTACCTCTATCATGACAGGGGGGTCGTAAATTAAACAGGAAGATACCTGATAAAGTCTGTTACCTCGTATTTATAGTAAATCAGATGTTTTATATCAAACAATAACAAAATTATGTGTCAATTATTTTGGAAAAATTAGGTGTAGTGCACATCAAATACATATTAAGTGTGAAGAGATACTTGTCTATCATAATGTCTGCAGGTAAATAAGGAAGCAAATTAGGCATGTTGTCTGTCATCTTCCAGTATATGTTATGGTGTATTTGCATCATGTTTAAAATGGGGGAACCAAACAGTGAGTCTAGCTCAACAAATGTAAGATGTACAAGAACCAGCAGTATGCCTACAAAAAATCAACTTCTGAATCTAATGTTTTTGGGAAAACAATTAAAGAAAACTGTGAAAAAAGTACATGTAGTTCAATGGAATGTTGAGGGGGCATGGCAATAAAGTCCATTAATTTTATGAATTTCTTTATAATGATATATTTTAATTCCAGGCCTCTGAGGTATTAGTTCACTTACGGTACAATTGATGCAAACACCGCCACCTTTCAAGTCACCATTTACGTTCATACTCAAACCCAGGGCATCAACGGTAGCATTATATACACATTCATCAGCGTGACCATGACAGTTACAAGCTGAAATAAAAAACATACATGCATCATTCAACCAATGAAAAACCTGTCACCATGATCACAGATTTTAACCCATGTTGAATATTTCTAATAGCTTATACCAGAATAAAGAGACAATGAGGTTGTCACTTTCATGCAGAACTAGCAATTTGTATGCTAGTTCTTTCTTGTACCTTTTGTGATGTTTCTGCTGAGTGTTGCTTTCCTTCTCCAATTTGTTATCATCTTTTATCATTCAGAATCCTAATTTGGTGGATATCATATTGTCTACGGAAGGCTTTTATTGCTACTATCATATGTATAACTAACTATGGATTATAGAAATGCAAAATTCTTTCATTTAGTGGGCCAGGCCACGACTGTGTCAAGTACCAATATTTACCTTCACATTCGACGTCTCTGAGAACAGGGTTATCTCCCCCGTTGGCACCCCCTCGTACCCAGGGTTTCTGGTTGAACAATGGACAACATATCTCACAGTTTGATCCACATGTATTATGCTGACACACACAGGCAAGTCTCTGAAATATGCAGTAAAACGAGATTAACATTCATCAAAGATAGATAACTCTCTCATAAAATTTGTACTCAGGGGCAACAACTCTATATTGACTTCTGACTAGACATGTATTTTATATGAGCTAAGGTATTAAGAACTCTTACAAACTCTACAAAGATGTACTCAAGGACAATATCAGACCAAAACTTATTTTATTTGAGCTAAAGACATCACTAATCAAGACAGATAACTTTTACAAACATGTACTCAAGGGCAACCACTCTTGAAAAACATTCTTGCTAAAGTTATCTAATACTGTAATATCATTTAATTTCAATGGGGCAAATATTGTGGTTTTGATGAAAAAGACCATTTCATGGGGAATTTAATTTCAAGAATATCTGATCAATTTAAGGTCATATACTATAGAAAGTATCACTCTTCGTTGGGATTTAATTACAAGAGTGAGATCATTTTACAGTAAATGATCATCATTTATAATTGTGATTTTATCACTTCTGGCAGAATGTGTAACAAGATTTACTGTATGTTAGCATTGGTTGTAAAGAAATGGGATCACCTGACAATAAAATGAATAGCTTTCATTTCAAAATATGACCTCAGAAATATATCTTTTGGGTGGCATATTTCGTATCATATGTAAAATTGATGCTCAGCTAACATGATGTGGTTACAAACATACTTAAACTAGAAATGTGTACACAAGGGTGCCCCCATTGGGGTGTTGGACAAAAGATACAAAGGGTCATAACTCTGATAAATATTGACCAAGCAAAAGATCCATTCTTTACGGTCAACTATACATTAAGGTTGTTAATCTGTGAAAGTTAGAAGAAATTCTGCCCAACAGTTTGAGAGAAGTTCAACACACATGATTTGTGTTACATACAGACAGATTGATGAACAGCACCAATATCCTGTAACAATAATACTCTATGAGAGTTTATAGCACAAAAGGATGGTTCCAAAAGCTTCCTGTTTATATAGATTTATAAATGCTAGATGATGGTTTAGCAACAAACACAATTTACTCAAAGCACAAGAAACAAAAAGCAAAGCACATTAACCAAAAATGGAGTTTAATTCTCAACACCATAGCAACATGTCAAAAATACACATGTAATTATGCTAAAAAAGGTTCCAATAATCAAATTTTAAAATGCTTGCATCAGGTAATGATGAGAAAATATAAATTTCTAATTGTAAAAATAAAACAATAATAAAATACATGTAACTAAAAAAGCATTCTCAAATATCAAAGAGAAATAAAATAAAATTTGGGATAGGATATATATATTGTACATGAGGGTAAAAAGTATGCTGAACAGCAAATAATTAGAATCTTATATTCAACCATTTTCCAAATTATATTATTCATCATTAAACTAAATGAAGTTGACACGGCACAATGGTAAATTTATACTAGCACAAAAGTCATTGTCAAGGTCCAATGAATTCACTTGAAAACCTTTGCCAAGCAACCTTCGACTAATCATAGGCAGAACGTTCCTAGCACTGGCGTAATGTTAATAACCTAGTCACATTATCCTGGCATAAAGCTAACCAGTCCTTAACATACTCATATGGGGTTTGGTGCCCACAGCCCATAAACAGCCCCTAGAAATAGCCACAATGTAAAGAGTAGTCATAACTTTGGCAACAAGAAGCTTATAAACAAGTCTCCTTTTTCACATTACAGCTACTAAGATTGGGTATACAGGGTGTCCCAAAATAACGGGGACCCAGGATAAACACTTTTAACTTTTTTCTCTACCATAGATATCACAATATTAATATGTCAAAACAATAAGGGAAGAACACTGTTCAAAATAATAGCAACACTGTCGTGATTATTTAGTTCAATGCCCAGAGTTACCTCCCCTGTTTACAATCACATGTTTCAGTAAAATACTATAAACTGAAGAAGGGATTTCAGAATCCAATGAGATATATTTCCATGCTGATCTCAAACATCTTCTAATGTGCTCCAAATCATTTTTATGGTTTGTGATACATTAGTTCATTATGTATAGCAAACAGGTTAACTATCGGGATCAAGTTTGTGTAATTTAAGGTCATATGGCCTGTGATATGAGGTAAGCTGTCACTACTATTTCGCAAGCACATTCTGATTTTGCTGCTGATTTACTGCAAGAAGAGTTTTCTGCTTGCATATGATGCTATTTTATAATTTTTGACATACACAATAACTCCAAAATATATCTATGAACTGTTTGTTTGGATAAAACTTTACTTTTAGCTCCTTTCTATAGTCTAAGCTTTTTTTGGTAATAGTTCTTGACAATATTTATGTTTTTTTTATCATTGAATGATTGTTGATGCTATTTTGGAAGGTTTTACACTTTCCCTTTGGTCAGTACACTCTCCACGTTTTCCTCTGTTTTGCTATTTCTTGTCATATTTGTTTTTATTTTTCCAAGATTTTGATCACCCCTTTGACTTTAAATGTTGTTTTCTAACAATAAATGCCCTGACACAAATGCCCTTTTCTTATAATGCCCCTTTTAAGGTGATTAAGCAAAAATAACTTGAAATTTTGCCATGGTGAAAATGATGACGTCACTTCCTGTTTTGAAGCACCATGTTTAAACAAGTACCCTTTTTAGAAGTGGGGATCCCTTACATACTCTTTCACAAAATATCACCTTATTTCATCAAACTATGAATGAGTAATAAGGGTTTAAGGTAGGTCCCCGTTTTTTGGGACACCCTGTAGACAGACTACACAATACAGATGAATCAAAACAAAACAACATATGAGTTTGACTTTAAATGGCTTTGCATTTCATTAAATCCCCCAACAAATATAAGCAGCATTTTACATTTAGCAAGCTAAAAAACAACAAGCTTATTTATGAATGTTTTTATGATAATACTTAATTGAAATTACTTATGTTCAGTGCAAAATGATATAGCTTTGCTTTTCACTTACGTAAATGTCCTGCCAAAATGTGAAACACACACATAGGTAAATACAGCAATATAAGTAATACGCATAGTTAAAGTGTAATGCATAATTATCATAAGTGTTATCATTTATCATACTAGCACCATTTTCAACATTTTTTTCAGTTATGTACGACCTAACCAGTCTCCTTGGTTTCAATTATCAACCAGTACGAACCAGCTCTAAGGCAAGAGCTAATAATGTCTCACATGTTGTGCACATATGACTGTAGACATTATCACAAAAGAGCATAACCAATCTTACCAGAGGCCTTATTCACCAATGTTGTAAGACTGAAACTCAGACTTAGACTTAAAATTAACAACATTTATAATCACTACCATTTCTTCACAATTAGATTTAACCATGAATATTTGTTGTTACCCCCTGAACATTTATACCCGTTCATATCAAAATCGGTACTTTTGTAACAACATGAGATGGCAATATAAAGTCTAAGTCTGAATTTTAGACATACAACGTTGATGAATAAGGCCCCAAGTCTCTAATCTGAATTGTGAGTGCTGTATAATCCATTGAACAAGCCACAGCGGCTAATTCATATTATAAAGTAGAAAATATTAAGTATGTTCTTAATGCTTCTTGATGCTACAAGGCAAGTCCATGACAATCACACATTCAAAGACCCATAACTCTGGTGCACCTTTGTAATAGCAAAATCAGAACCTCACATGCACTAGATATTCTAGAGTCTCATACTTACACAGTAAAATAATTCAATGGTGACTGCATGTGCACCTCTACACTATACACACCTGTTAAAAAAGTGCACTCGACAAAGTGAATAAACAAAACAACAAAACCTCTGTAGTGGAATACTCTCTTAACAACAGTCAATTTTTGCAGCTCACCACGGTGGGATGCAGTACAGAGGTTGTATTATACTTACATCTGTGTTTCCTCGTCTCTGACATTCGGAAGCATGACCATAACAGATACACTGACCACCAATAGAGATATCCTTCACAGAGTAGAAATACTGAAAGCAACAACAAGGTGGAATAGTCAAGAGTGATATGAACCATGCATTAAAAAGTGATTAAGCATTAAATAAGACTGGGTTCAGTTAATGGTAAAGCCCCGATGGAAGCCTGTGTTTACAACAAATTGCTTAGTCACAAACAGACGGACTAACGGACAGGGCAATATATGCCTCCTGTATCAGTAGAGGCCGGGGCATAAAAAATTGTTCTTAGTGTAAATTGGTTACAAATACAAAACAAGTATGTTTATCGAATAAATTTGCATCAACAGATGGTTTTATGCCAGTTTCAGCAATTGTAAGAAATCATACAAAATTATTCCTCAACATACTGTATTCATGTGTTAATGCAATGTCATGTAGTCAATAGTTCATTTGATACTGCTGACATAGAATTTTTACAAATTTTCATAAAATTAAGGTAATGGTAATTCAAGTACAAATACTACAGTAATGTTACTATAGTGACTTACCCTTCTAGTTACTGACGGGTCAAGGTTACGAGGATCACGGGCTTGCAGACTCATCAGATCAGCATTAAGGGTTCGAATCTTCTGTAGCCTCAATCTGACATATCGTGCTGAAGTAAAGTCCTGAAATAAACAACAAATTGATGTATAAATCAACAATGCTCACTGGAAAATTAAAGCTCATGATGTTGTATTTACCACTACAAGTATGTGGGTAACCCATAGTGGTCTGAATTGCTTTTGGTCCCTTTTTGAGGACCAATGAAAGTAACATACGAATACCAGTAAATGTATTTTTCAGAAACACGTTTTTACATGTAATGAGTGTCTCATCCTACAAATTATTTAGTTCCAGTCAATGTTAAATGGCTTTTTAATTGAATACTGGTGCACCAGCAAAATATAAAAGGCTCAAAATGGACCTTTTGCCCATTATATCCCTTTTCCAAGAAACAGCTAAATCAATGTCACATGGCTGCTTAGAGAGCAAACTTTGATTCAAGAGTTTACTCAGTGACCCTTAATTTCCCTAGCACTATCTGAACCTAATGACCCCAAATGACCCCTATGATAACAAAAAGCATCAATGAATTTCACCCAACACTGAGACATTAGTGATAGTATTTTGGGGGAAAAAGGGGATATTTTATGACATTTTACAATAACATGTGGTTAAGGTTTTGTGGCTTACAAACAGTAGAATGTTGCATGCCTAGTCACTCACCAAACACTTCAAAACAAGTGAGAGTGGGGGAGAAATATTTCAGGCAAAAAATGTTATATTTGAGTAATTGATGTACGCTGCTTAAGTACAGTATAAGTGGACCTCTTTATTTATATGACACTGTGATTATTTATAACGAGCTTGTACTTAAATAAGATATTTTCAATGCTCATCAAATGGGGTAAAAAACTTGAAATTTGGAAATTTCAAAGCAACATAAAATGTATGCCTCTTGTATTAGGGTTAAAATAGTTATTAGAGTATAAATAAGATTTTTTTTGTAAATACTTCAACTATGCTCAAGCAAGAGAATTGTTGTTGCTTACGAATGATTACTGATGTATCGGAAACATGTATAATGATTTAGATATGTATACTGAAACAACAATCAGGTCCGGATGACGTCAAAACATTCAGAACAAATTTGCCGACAATACAGGCTATTGTGAATATTGTCCGTCAGATCTCTATATATAGTCCATCAAGAGAGTTCAAATAGTTATATGTACAGTATAGGCTTTCTTTATTTATAAACAATAACAATACGGCAATAATCTCAAAACAAATATAGTGTATGTGACTTTGGTACACCATGAGTGAAATTACTCGCAAGTCTTTTTGAGAGGGGGGGGGGGGACAGAATTTTTATAAATTTTTGCAAAATAGCTCAAAATACTACAATCAAATACTGTCCCATCATAAAATTATGTTTTCCTCTTGAATAGATTTGTAAAATTCATAAAATCAATCAATTTATGAATATGTCCCCGAAATTTTAATTTTACCGAAAATAAATGAAATATTTTATTAATGTCATTATTGTCATATTCTCTACTGATGACGTTTATATCAATGACACACAAACAGCGGTGACAAAGCGGTGACATACTGGGTATATATCTTTTTTAAAACACATTTAAGACACATATCATATAAAATTGAGTCATTCACTCTTAACAATACATTTTTTATTCACAAAATATTAAATTCCAAAGTAAAACGACAGGGTGATAGCACCATAAAATCTTTCATAGTTTCACACTGTCACAAATATGTACTAAGTATTAGTCAGCATATTTTATACAATACAAACTCATGAGTTACCCCCTAGTACCATAAAGATACAAGGTATCACATGAACCAACACAAAACTCTTACTCAAATGATAAAAAACTTGTAACATTGAAAGTATGTAAAAACCTTAGTCAAGACATATTTTGTACATAATAAAAGCATAATAAACATTTCATCATTTTTTTATTCGATTCATTTTATTACAGTTTCATGTGGAAAAACTATCTGGGTGCATTGAGGCTACCATGTTCTGTCACTAAACTCCTTGTAGAGCTATTTCGGTTGAAAAAAGTGCATAAACCATAGTGGAACTGTTTTTGTGTGTGTTGTTCGAGTTTTGCATTAAATTAATAAAAGCACCATTGTTGACCAAATATATGCAACTTTAGACAAATGTCTATTCTTTGTACTTTTATACCCAATGTAATACTTGTAATGTCTATATGTTTATTTAGAAATAAGAAAAATATATATTCTTTTTCTAATTTTTCCTTGTTTTTCCTCGTTTTTCAAGCATTTACGTGACACTGATAAAGCGTTTATATGACACTGATGTAACATTTAACATTTTTGTAGTCTCTGGATAAGATAAGTTTTAGTGGTATTCAAGTGCAAGGTGCACATTATTATGTAATGCAGAAAACATAGCACCTCAATGTCAGACCAACTGTCCAACCAATCCCTGGCTTAGAATGAGAAGGGTGTAAGTACAAAATTGATATTTTGAGAAAACAAGAAAAAATTGCCCCTAAAATTTCTCTTTACTTATTGTAAAACAAGCCGATTCAAACCAGCAAATTGACCAACTAATATACTGTTACTCAGACGAAGGACTAACACCTAGTCCTTAATATTGTGCAGCAGCCCTTGAGGCTGAGTGGTTCAGGTACGTACCCTGGGAAATGAAGGTCAAAGATTCAAACCTTTGTAGGGATTTATTCTGATTATGGTTTGTTGTTGAGCCAGACACCAGATAATCAAATTATGAGCACACAAATATTCTGGTGTCTGGCAGTTAAAGCTTAGGTCACACTGAGTATATTTTGTCTCGGCGATGTACTCCCGATTGAAAAAATGAGCCTCGAGGGAAATCGGGAACAGGGACTTCACTAATTTTCCAAAGACTTCCCCCGAGCTTCCCCAAGACCTCGAGGACCCTTGCCCTGATACCTAACAAGGCTAATTTATTCAGTCTGGAGTACATGCCCGATGCAAACCTGCTTAGTTGGACATAGGCTTAATGTTAGGCTGACAGTAGGTAATTGTGCTCAGAAAGTGCGCTGTTTCATAAGCCAGTTTGGCTATTCCTTTAAATAACAAGTAACATTTTAATTGAACTCTACTGTATACTTACAAGTAATGTTTTACTGGGTACAAATATTCCTGGCCTGCCATTGGTCAATGATATAAAGATCTGAAATCAATACAAGAAACAAATCAATATAAGTTGATGAGGAAATAACCTACATACAATACAAGGAGCCAGCAAGTTTCTCCATATTTGGAGGGAGATTTAATCCATGCTGATGTCAAATTTTCATGTGCTGGTTTTTAATTCACTCCAGGAAGACTAAACAGGTCCATAAGTTGTTCTTTTTTGTTGTTGAAAACATTAAGCACTTTTGCCCATCAGTTAACATGCATATATACACCAATTTCATATACAATGTTTGTTCCCATATAGTAATGTTTATAATAATGAAATATCGTTGCTCCAAAGCTACTACCTTCCAAACGATTTAAAATCAATCAGCTCTTCTGCATAAAACCCTATGAAGAGAAGGAAGCAATTTCCTAGGTACTTACTGATTTGAAATGAAAGAAATATCGAAGTAAATCAGTGGGGATTCAAAGTACATGAATATTGTATAAAATTCTTTTCTCTCCTTAACATTTTATGATTTATGCTGTATTATCAGGCGAACAATGAAGACTATCACAGCTGTATGATAAGTAATAATAAAACTCCAATATAATAAACAATAAACTTCAAGGGTTCTATTTTATACTTCACACAAACAATAAAATCTGAAAGAAATTGTTGGGAGGTGAAACGATAATAATGTTTTCAATAAAAACACATACCTCGCCATTTTCTAAAGGATTGAGTTTTGAGAAGTATGAGGTGCAGCGGACTTCATCATCCCTGAGGTAGTCGTACGAGGGTTTACCCGGCACAGCGGGTACATTATATATCCTCTCACAGTCATCATCTGTGGTGGAGAAATATTGCCATGGTTCATACGTCACGCCATCTACAGACTTCTCCAAGATCCAGTTACCTGGTCTCGGTGCATTAGCTGCCTTCACTACCACATACGCTACTTGATAAATCTGAAATGATAAATTGGAAATAACCAATCAAATAAGTCGAAGCCTTGCACTCTACTCCAGGGTAAGGACATCAATTCGGTCTTTTCAAAACTTCCAGGAACTGTTCTATCAAAGTACTTAGGGAAATCATAAAACTGTGCCCAAATCATTTTTGTAATTATTATTAAAACAAACACATTGAGAAAAGATATTGTTTGCAGGGGTTCCTTGACGAACCTTTTATCACAATTTTTAGGTGTACAAGAGCTATAGAGAATTTAGATTTGATCATATTAAAGTTTAAGATTTCCATATAAGTGCTTTGATATAACAGTACCCTGACCAAAGGAAATGGCACGCAACATCTGATTCACCTTTTAATAACTGCCTTATAATTCATCTCCTTTTGGTCTGACATATTTATATTCATATTTAAAGTAGAGTATATTTTCAGCCTTTGTGATAATGATATTAATTAATTTTTTTTAGAAACTTCCAATTTCATTTTTTAATTTTCAAAATGATCTGCTAAATTCTTCACCCAAATCATAAATTAAATGGCCTGGGGTGTAAGATTGTAAGATTGGGTGTATTGTTCGGCTGACACGCATATTAGTTTCAGTCTATATCTTATCGTAAGCTACCATATATAATTGGACATATTTCACACATCTCCATTCTAGTTTAATTATGGTAAATGGTCGGTGTATGAATCAAATATTTTTTTATGTATTTGATGGCTATATCAGATATCAACCTATTATATTTTTCTCTTTCCATAAAGTTTTATTTTATTTTTAAATACAATACTGAAAATTGGGGGAATTTTACAATATGCTATAAAATTAACACCATTAAACATAATAAAACAAGTTAATGAGAATCTCTTTGATAAAGAAAAAAAATGTCCTTTTACAGTAATTTATTTTGCGTTCTCAGGTGATACATGTACTTATTATAATGTTTAGAAATGTTAATATACCGGTATGTACATTTATGATACCTTCTTATAATTACTGAACTTTTTATACCAATTTATTTTAGGTAGGAATGAGAAACAAGTTTTACAGCATATATTAATCAATCTAGATAACCCTCATTTCTCAGAAGAGAAGCCTGGAGTTTGCTGAGTGTTAAACAAGGAAAATACTGGTACCACTTTTTTGTTGTTTTTGGTATGGCCACAGTCTTGGTATAGATGCATCCCGACCTACCGAACTCAAAATGAATGCTCTACACTATAGATAGAATCTACTGGCATTACCGTTCTTGGCACTGTTTATCAATGCTATAAGGGAAGTCAATAAATTTGCCTTTAAAATGCTTGGATAAAACACGTACTATGCTAGGGAGTCTAACTTACAATGTCTAGTCAATGGTGCAATGGACTACCAAATCGTACACCTATAGAGTCATACAATGTCTAGTCAATGGTGCAAATGGACTACCAAAATGTACACCTATAGAATCTTATAATGTCTAGTCAATGGTGCAAATGATCTACCAAAGCGTACACCTATAGAGTCTTACAATGTCTAGTCAATGGTGCAAATGGACTACCAAAACATACACCAATAGAGTCTTACAATGTCTAGTCAATGGTGCAAATGGACTACCAAAACGTACACTTATAGAGTCTTACAATGTATAGTCAATGGTGCAAAAGAACTACCAAAATGTACACCTATAGAGTCTTACAATGTCTAGTCAATGGTGCAAATGGACTACCAAAACATACACCTATAGAGTCTTACAATGTCTAGTCAATGGTGCAAATGGACTACCAAAATGTACATCTATAGAGTCTTACAATGTATAGTCAATGGTGCAAATGGACTACCAAAACATACACCTATAGAGTCTTACAATGTATAGTCAATGGTGCAAATGGACTACCAAAACATACACCTATAGAGTCTTACAATGTCTAGTCAATGGTGCAAATGGACTACCAAAACATACACCTATAGAGTCTTACAATGTATAGTCAATGGTGCAAAAGATCTAACCAAAACATACACCTATAGAGTCTTACAATGTCTAGTCAATGGTGCAAATGGACTACCAAAACATACACCTATAGAGTCTTACAATGTCTAGTCAATGGTGCAAATGGACTACCAAAACGTACACCTATAGAGTCTTACAATGTATAGTCAATGGTGCAAATGGACTACCAAAACATACACCTATAGAGTCTTACAATGTATAGTCAATGGTGCAAAAGAACTAACCAAAACATACACCTATAGAGTCTTACAATGTCTAGTCAATGGTGCAAATGGACTACCAAAACATACACCTATAGAGTCTTACAATGTCTAGTCAATGGTGCAAATGGACTACCAAAACGTACACCTATAGAGTCTTACAATGTCTAGTCAATGGTGCAAATGGACTACCAAAACATACACCAATAGAATCTTATAATGTCTAGTCAATGGTGCAAATGGACTACCAAAACGTACACCTATAGAGTCTTACAATGTATAGTCAATGGTGCAAATGGACTACCAAAACATACACCAATAGAATCTTATAATGTCTAGTCAATGGTGCAAATGGACTACCAAATCGTACACCTATAGAGTCATACAATGTCTAGTCAATGGTGCAAATGGACTACCAAAACGTACACCTATAGAGTCTTACAATGTCTAGTCAATGGTGCAAATGGACTACCAAAACGTACACCTATAGAGTCTTACAATGTCTAGTCAATAATGCAAATGGACTACCAAAACGTACACCTATAGAGTCTTACAATGTCTAGTCAATGGTGCAAATGGACTACCAAAACGTACACCTATAGAGTCTTACAATGTCAAGTCAATGGTGCAAATGGACTACCAAAACGTACACCTATAGAGTCTTACAATGTATAGTCAATGGTGCAAAAGAACTAACCAAAACTACACCTATAGAGTCTTACAATGGTCTGTCAGATATTTACGACTTAAATTAATGAAGAGACATTTATGTTTCCTGTACATTTTCTATCTTCACAATGACCATAGGTATACACATTGATGAGCAAGTAAAAATCTCTGATTAAATTCCAATTAAACCTTAAATGAACATAATTACACACTAAGGTCTTCTGAAAGTTAATAAGCCAGTGACACTGTTACAGACCAAAATGACATTTAGTGTCACAATGAATATCTACGAGTAAGATCGCAATTATACATTTTTCACCGACAAGTCATTAAAAACAGCTGACAGGTCATTAAATAATCCTGACAGGTTAAATTTTGTTATGCCGCAAATAATGATTTTCTTCTCAATACTGTCAATGGTTGTTTAAATAAATATTACTAATTAAAACCTGAATTCCTTCATTTACCTCTAAATTCTAGACTAGAAATAACTCGCCCTCCAAAACCTTTAAAGCATTGTAATTAAAATTCAATTACCGGTACCATTTATCCATTTTAATAACAGCAATACTTTGAGATACATATTTAGATCATTTCTGAAAAAGTCTTTTTTTGTTACATATACATGCGTGGTTTGCTTCCGAAAATTGTTAATTTAGCTTTGTTATAGCAATATGTGACTTCAATTAAAAATAGAATAAATTCTGAAACTCATTAAGATACCATTTTTATTAACTTAAAGCTGTATTATACAGAAGAGGACCCCCAAACTGGCCAATTATCAAAACCATCAACGAAAATCCTGATTTATTTAAATTTTCATCCATCAACACTACAGCCACATGAAACCCCACAAGACCCTTTTGATAAAGAGGACTAGTTGACAGATACATAATCAACATGTTTGTATGGCTATTTTAATTTGATAAATAACCTGGCCATCATGGTAATTGACTATTTGAGTACTTTGATCATTTTCATGCTATTTAGACCGGCCAGTCACACCAGGTGGTCAGATCAATCCATCTCATGAAAGCTAAAATGATCAGCTAGCCACTTTAAACATTGATTGAAATCTACTGGACATGAATATCAAGTCCTTATACAGTTCATATTGCTGAAATAAAACTCATCAAGTCAATGGCTTTGAATAATGTTATTCAAATGGAGTGACAGTCCATTTTGGACATTAATGAACTTTTTATCCATTTGATGAAGTAGGTCCAGGTTTTTAAATGTGTTTGAAAGGTTACAAACCATGCATACTCCCAACTCAAACCACCAAACAATCAGCTTGAAACTTTGAGCCAGTGTTACAAAATAGTGGAAACTTCTTGTAATAAATGGGTATGCACTTTGACATGCTGACAACAAACTATGAGATGCAGCACTTTTCATTTAGGATAGAGCTATAACTTATACATGTTCAACAGAGAATTTAAGGCAGGCATTGCAAGTTTATATGACAATCCAACAACAGCAAGTATTCACCAAGTGCATGCAATCTTTATATTCAGAATATTCAGAATTTTATTTTCTTTTTCAAGTAAATATTCAAACCCTGGGTTGAAACAAGTACAGGTTATCCAACAACCATTAAGGCAACTGTTTTAGCAGTATTAAATTCTTCTAGTTCATAAGGCTTGTTTACAGTTAACCCTTCAAAAAGAGAATTGTGATTTCAATATCTACCTTGCATGCCTTTTAAACCCGGCTTTATTTGAAGTTGACAAATTGTAAATATTGAAACTGCATTCCTTCAAATATTTTCTTCAGTTTGATGGGAACACTGACCTAGTTTATGCTATCTTTAAATCAATACATAGAACAGTACTTAGCAGGTTTAAAGGAAATGCAAACATTCTGACATACATACCTGATATGTTCATATATATAAAACGTTAACATCATGGATTAGGCTAATTCAGCATACATACTAACTTACAGTGCAAAGATGTCTAGTACTATATACCTTTTAATTAACCTTCTGACCTAAATATTGGTGGAATTTAGAGGAAAATAAAATGAGTACAGTGTAAGTATGGTGAAGACTACATATCGCTGGCTTAGAATGAGAAGGTCGTAACTACAAAATCAATACATTTGTATATTGAGAAAACAAGAGAAAACTGTCTGTAATTTAGTCTTTACCTATGGGAAAACAAGTTTTTAAAACTTCATTTTGGTCAACATGACAATTTCAGATTTTTATGAAAATAGCTCATAAGAAGCGCCTTGTGAAGCAGATTTCAAATATGTATGAGTCTTATAAGGTCGTAAGTAGTAGTTACGACCTTCTCATTCTAAGCCATCGATATATTTATATGCTAAGATGCACATGACCAGCACGTCCTTAGCCTGGGAGACAGTGTGCCCATATCTATATAGCAATGACATGAATGAGTGGAGCAATGATATGTTCAGTCCACATACAATAACCGGGGTAATGATATGAACATAAACAGCACATGCATGTCCAAAGGTCATAGCCAGCAATAGTATGCCAATAGCTAGCAATGATATGCCCTAGCAATGGTATGCCCTAGCAATGACATGAATGCGTGGAGCAATGATATGTTCAGTCCACATACAATAACCTGGGTAATAACATGAACATAAACAGCACATACATGCCCAAAGTAAGCATCTTAGCAGTGGAATGTATAGTCAGCAATGACATGAACATAGCCAGCAATGGTATGCCAATAGCCAGCAATGGAATGCCAATAGCTAGCAATGGTATGCCCTAGCATGGTATGCCAATAGCTAGCAATGGTATGCACGAGCAATGGTATGCCAATAGCCAGCAATGGTATGCCCTAGCAAAAGTATGCCAATAGCTAGCAATGGTATGCCCTAGCATGGTAAGCCAATAGCTAGCAATGGTATGCCCTAGCATGGTATGCCAATAGCTAGCAATGGTATGCCCTAGCATGGTATGCCAATAGCTAGCAATGGTATGCACCAGCAATGGTATGCCAATAGCCAGCAATGGTATGCCCTAGCAATAGTATGCCAATAGCTAGCAATGGTATGCCCTAGCAATGGTATGCCCTAGCAATAGTATGCCAATAGCTAGGATTATGGTATGCCCCAGCAATGGTATGCCCTAGCAATGGTATGCCAATAACCAGCAATGGTATGCCAATAGCCAGCAATGGTATGCCCTAGCAATAGTATGCCAATAGCTAGCAATGGCATGCCCCAGCAATAGTATGCCCAGCAATGGTATGCCCTAGCAATAGTATGCCAATAGCTAGCAATGGCATACCCCAGCAATGGCATGCCAATAGCCAGCAATGGTATGCCCTAGCAATGGTATGTTAATAGCTAGCAATGATATGCCCTAGCAATGGTATGCCAATAGCTAGCAATGGTATGCCCTAGCATGGTATGCCAATAGCTAGCAATGGTATGCACCAGCAATGGTATGCCAATAGCTAGCAATGGTATGCCCCAGCAAAGGTATGCCAATAGCTAGTAATGGTATGCCCTAGCAATGGTATGCCAATAGCTAGCAATGGTATGCCCTAGCAATGGTATGCCAATAGCTAGCAATGATATGACCTAGCAATAGAATGCCAAAAGCCAGCAATGGTATGCCAATAGCTAGCAATGATATGACCTAGCAATGGTATGCCAATAGCCAGCAATGGTATGCCCTAGCAATGTTATGCCAATAGACAGCAATGGTATGACCTAGCAATGGTATGCCAATAGCAAGCAATGGTATGCCCTAGCAATGGTATGTCAATAGCCAGCAATGGAATGCCAATAGACAGCAATGGAATGACAATAGCCAGTAATGGTATGCCCTAGCATGGTATGCCAATCGCCAGCAATGGAATGCTAATAGCTACCAATGGTATGCCCTAACAATGGTATGTCAAAAGCCAACAGTAGTATGACAATAGCTAGCAATGGTATGCCCCAGCAAAGGTATGCTCCAGCAATGGTATGCCCCAGCAATGGTATGCCTGTTACATAAGTTAGAAATGGACAGTTATTGCCAATAGCCAGCAATGATGCCCCAGCAATGGTATACCGGGTTTAACCAAGGATATGAACATAGCAAGTGATGACTGTTCCATAGCCAGCACTCAGGTATGCACTCAGGTATGTACTCGGGAGCTAGGGTGCTAGTCGATAGTTAGATCAACAGATACAACTTATAATACTGTATTCAAAACTAGTCTACAATAACCGACCATTACTAATGGTCTATCAAGCAATTTTACTGCCATTTTCTTCTTCAATCTACCAAACAGGTGGCAATGTAATTTAACATTATACTCTAAATGATTATGTCAATCAAGCATTCAAACTAACTACCCCGATCATAGATAATAAATCATGACACCTTTGTTTAACAACTGTGTAGATTATTATCCTAATATTTGGTAATTAACTTATAACAAAAGTTTCAACGATTTCCAAAGGATAACCCCCAGTTATAAGATCACTTCAAACTTCAAGGCTTCAATATAACCTGCCAATGTGTTGATTTAGAGGTGATATATCGTAACTATGTAAACCCTCCCGAAACAATGGAATATAACACTGCTTACTTTTGTACCGACCTTCCACAAATATATGTCACTACTTACTATGGTATCATTTTCAGTTAATATTAATAATCACTGATCCCTGGTAATTAGTGAGAATCATAGTCTGTAACTTATAAGACTATCATCGCTGATCCCTGGTAATCAGTGAGAATCATAGTCTGTTACTTATAAAATATCAAAATACCTACACATGTGAAAAATAAAATAAAGTATATTTTGACTTGAAAACCATGCATAGACGAATTGAAACATGCCCCATAACTCTTACTAAAACATGGTTCAAGCAAAAACAGAACCCCTAAAACATGGTTCAAGCAAAAACAGAACCCCTAAGACATGGTTCAAGCAAAAACAGAACCCCTAAAACATGGTTCAAGCAAAAACAGAACCCCTAAGACATGGTTCAAGCAAAAACAGAACCCCTAAAACATGGTTCAAGCAAAAACAGAACCCCAGGGTTCTGTAAATATCCATGACCCTCCCAGTCTGTGACCCTATGTACAGCTCATGATTAAATCTTCATAGACATTGATTTTAATATGTATTAATCACAAAGTAACATCAAACTGTTTCTGCTCACAAAGAACATGTGAGGACTTGATTCCGGTCAGGTCAATAAAATTGGACATTTAGTAGATCCAAAAGATCATTTATAATGGAAAACATCCCAGAAAGCTTAGAGGCTGAGTGTTTCATATTGGAACCATCGCACAACAGGTAGCTGCAGAATAGAGGTATATCATAACAAACATCAGTACTTATTCTATTCTATGTACAAGATATAAGCCTCACAGACTTATACCCAGCAGAGGGGGATATGTATCCGACCAGTATAGCACCAACATAAACATCGGAACCCTGAGTGCTTGTATTTACTTTAATTCATGAAAACAGGCAATTATAAACCATTGAACTCATTCCTATATCTTCTATTTACAACACCCCTGGATGGTATAGAAGCTAACAAACCATAAAATTAACCTATTAACAACAGTCCTTCATGGTTTTTAGGCTGGCGATTTGCGCCAGACTATTACAATCCTAAAAAATGAAATCCACTAAGATGAATTTACTCCCGAAACTGAAAACACAGAATCTATACACCCAATGCAAATAATTCCTCCTCGTTAATCAGTTTGCTAGATAAGAACATTCAACTTTCCTTGTTTCATTTATTCTGTTCGATTGTAATATAGAAATGGAAGGAAATTATATGAAATTAAAAGAAAAGGTGTTTAAAGGCGTTGATAATTATTACTACGCGTTCCTATACTACGCGTTACGAACGCGATATAGCGCGCGCATAAATGATTTTATTATGTTAAATTATTTAGGTCAGTATTCTCCAACGAGATTGTGGTCGAGTGGATGAGCAACTCGCTTAGTAATTTTTTTTTTTTTTTTTTTTTTTGTTGAGTCCAGCACTTACCTCTCTTTCGACTTAGAAAACCACTTGATGTTATATTACTTGAAAAGCTATTGTTCCTTAGCAGTTCGCCAGCCTGTCAGTACTTTCAGTACTTTGATTAAAATCTTAACTAGAATTTCTTGAGTACTCAGGGAAGTCGAAATTATTTTTAATATTATCATACTTTTTTACATTCATTTGAATGATTTTTTTTCAATCAGCATTCGTCATGATAATTTGGATTTTCTTTCATAAAAATGGATATCAAAAGTACATTTTAAGCCAATTCATTAATGGTACTGTACCTATTTCTTGCTTTAATCTACATATTTAGCACATTTACTTCTTTACCTCTTTCAGTTCAAAAGAATTAATGATGCTATTGAATAATTTCTAAACAACAATTTCATCTCATTAATATTCATATAAAGATCCGTATTCATGTATGTATGCCTGTATTCAAAGGAAAGCTATACCATGTGTTAAATTAACCATCAAATACAACATAAATGCTAACACAGCAATCTTTACACAAAAAGTAGATTATGTAACATACATTATAATGTGATATATTATACGAAGATAATTTAGTCAGTTTCAAAGCCAGTTTCATCAAGTGAGAGATTAGACTTTTAAAACTCACAGATAAAACTATGACAAAAATAACTGCATCCTGATCACAAAGATGGAAGTTCTTCTTCCCCAATATTAAAGGCTAAACCAGCATTACATTAGTTAATATTTCCATCATACATAAATACACGCATAAGTAATAAATAATAATAGATAATAATTTTATTCATTTTAATAATAGTTAAATTCAGCAAATTGAATATGCAGGTATATGGAACATCATTGCATGGTACCTGTCAGACACTGCTCTGTACCATGCAAGCCTTAGATACAGTGACACTATAATCTTGGAAAATAAAGTGAACTATTTATACAAAAAAAAGATGATTGAACACAAATCCCTGAACTAACTTGTAATAATACAAAATAATACACATCTATAAATCAAGCACAAATTACTTTCTTATCAGCTAGTCTAGCAATCAGAGAATCATTATTAATACAAATTGGTATGGCAGATCAACAAAATTTGGAGCAGGATGATTTTATAAAATTGCCTGTATTACATATTTTCTAAAATTAGCTATCAGCAAAAACCATCTCAAAATTCTCATTATTTATCAATAATTCAAGAGCACTGACAAATAACCTGTAAATGTTTTTGATTGAAACATAATCAGAGGATCATTAAATGTATCTAGAAGGGTTTGACACAAAACGTAATTTTTCTCCTACAAAGGGCAGTAAATCATCCAAAAATCATCCAACCTAAAACTTCAGATAATATACACAACTGGGAACTGGGTTTGCAGGTAAGAAGTATTCACATGAATTATGTTTTATTGGGATCCTACCAGTGGTTAGGGAGAACTTAGCACAAACTCATTTTGTGACATCCTTCCATGCATCCAGCAAAAAGGCAGTAATATTGTCTCCCCTACCATAAAGTATGAGAGACTTTACTTCGGTAACCTTTAAGCCAATATGGCATGCCTTACAAGAGCAGCCCTAGACGTCAAGTAGGATTAGGTCTGTATGCAGAACCATCGAGTAGGATCAGGGTAGAAGACTGCATGAAACTTGTAAGTTTAGTTCAATATTTGAAATGATGCAATAGTAAACTAACTTTGGGGCCAGGCCTGTTTAGACAGCCATCGAGTATCATCAGATTTGTTTGTGTGGGAAAAGCTAGCTCTGTTTAATTGATATTCATGCTCGTCATCTATCTAACATTGACATGTGTTACAATTATGTCTCTCAGCAAGCCCTCTTAGCTCAGTTGGTAGAGCAAGAGACTTTTGACTTCAGGGATGTGGGTTTCGAGTCCCAGGGTTGACCAACAAAATTTACTATTCAAATCTCAAGTTGAGTTTGATATTTGAAATGATGTAATATCGGGCCACTGGCATGTTTGGACAATCATGGAGTACCATCAGATTTGTTTCTGTGGGAAAGGCTAGTTCTGTTTAATTGATATTCATGCTCGACATCTATCTAACATTGACATGTGTTACAACTATTTCTCAGACTCAGCCTCAGCGACACATTCACATCTCTGACACAGACAGGTACTTCCTACAAATTACCACTTCATTTAATACAACAATACACTAAAATCATCAGTATAACATGACACTGAACAATTAGGCTTTCAAGTCACTACAACAGAATGTATGACACTTTCCAGACTTCATTAAATAGAACCAATTTGTAATCTAAGAAATTTCATTCAGTAATTGTTCTGGACCACTAACACACCATGTGGCTATGTAGGGCAATATGGCACTAATGGTTTGTTTCAGACTTGAACAACTCGGTTAATGAAGGTGGGAAAGTCTACTGTTGTATCCATTGACTACAGCACAGAATTGACACATTACCATCCTGGTTTTCTGAACGCTGATACAGCAACATAACCAGAAGTCTGGCACTGGCAGAACACAGCAACACACACAATCTTTGTGTTTTAAGTTGAATTCAGTTGTTTCTCAACAATTTTCTGTTATATTACAGCTGCCTAACCCACCCTAATACAAGGGACAGGTAATGTCTTGAATTTTCATGGATGGGTATGACCTGCAGCAACACGGAATCAAACCCAGATCACTCGATCACAAATGCAGCGCTAAGTAATCTTTACTATGAGGTTTAACTGTCAGACATGTGGGTGAAATGTAGTGATATTTAAAGTTATCAAGCCGTTGGGTACCCTAAATAGTAGTAACACCACCTATGAGCCAGTTTCATCACAAAATCCCAGATTTTGTTCTCACTGAGGTGAAGGACATAACAAGAGCTTGGTGCAAAACTATTGTTACAACATTAATTTATTTAGGCAAGTACCATAGTCTTGTACAGTGCCCTCAATATATTTCAAAGTCAGCTGCACAGTATTCATCAAATACTACAAAGGTTTCAGTAAACATCATGAACAATGATGTAGGTGGTTAAACAATTTGTTTTGTAGGTGGATATGGTATTTAGGAAATGCATTTAGATTCAAGGACATATTGTAACTTGATGACAAATTAAACTGAAACTGAAACTCTGAGTCACATGTTTTGTGGTGATCGGTGTATAGTGCATTAACCGCACAACAAGACGTGACAATATAAAACTGTTCAAAATAGAAATTGTACACCCACAAAACAAACAAACCACAATCAGACATACATGATGGTGTTATAATGTATGACAATGCATATATCACAATTGATGTGCTATCAACAATGATTAGTATGCATATTTTCATTGTTTTAATCAATTAAATATCAATTAGGACAATCAGTATGAACTGAATAATTATTTGACATGACCCTATGACACAATGAAACACAAAGTGTATACTGACGTAAAAAACCTAGAGTCACTAGTTTAATAATTGCCGTACTACTCGCGGACTCTATCCCAAAAATTTTCGTCAAATCTAGATGCTGTTCCAAAAATTTGTGACATGTTACAATCAAACTAAATCTATATTGCATTATAAGCTAATTGCAACCTCCATTACTTATGTCAGGGCATAAAAATATTGATGATGAAAGTCACAGCTTTAGAAGTGTAGGAATTATAAAGAACCCTCAAGTCAATGATATCCCTTGGCACACATGAGTAAATGCAAGCCTTTAAAGTTTAACAGCAATCTACATCAATTATATGCATGTGTGTTTTGTGTCCATCTTGTTCAGATCTGAGTCAAAACAGGGGGCCTGAGCTTGCTAATAATGAAACAAGATTTTTTTGACTAGGAACAAAATGTCTGTCAATTTCATTGATGCCAACTTGGCACAATCAAATGAGTCACTCATAATTAAATAATTTTCTTTTGACATTTCTGTTGAAAATCTGAAAGTCAAAAAATTACACAGCTCAAATTATAACCCTATTTCTTTCAATATAATAAAATATTCAAATAAATTGCAACTTGACAAAGTTTTTTTCTAAAACATGTTAATGAATATTATGGTATATAAATAAGATAATCTCAAAATATAATCAGAGAATTAACTTCCAATTTAAATCTCATTTAAAATAAATAAAATCTTTCAAGTTAAATTACCTAACATAGAAGAAATGAAAATGAATGCAAACTGAACAGTAAAGCTATAGTCTGTTTCAAAGTTCATCACAGATTACAAGCTTTCTGATGGAGAATGCTTTAAAAGTACTTGAATCAGCTGATAGTCTTGTCTGTGGTTATCTTTATAAACCATTTATGATTTAGCACTTCTATTGTACAGCCTTGTCAGCACATTGGGCTTACACTTTGAAGTGTCGAGATAGCAGACTTAACAAGTAGAACTAAGAGGGTCCGACATTAGGCAACGATAAATTAATTCCTAAATTGTCTTCCCAATTTTTCTTTAAAAGTTGGAGCACAAGGAGTATTTTTATGATTTTTTTGCCGACTTAACTAGTTACTACACAAGAGGGTTGGATTTTAGGCAACAATAAATAAATCCTAAATTGGCATCAATATTTATCTTAAACAGTGGGAGCGGGTGGGGGGGAGTATTTTATTTATATTTTTTTTCTGGATGAGTGGCTTTCAGTTTCTGTGATTAGTTTTAAAGAAAATAAGTAGATTGGACAGAACGGAATGGGGGGATAGAGAAATATAGTCTATGATTTTTTTAGCTTGACCTTTATATTGACAAAATCAAATAAAATCCTCATGGTATATTTACAATGGGTTACAAGTCAAACTGATAATTTTGTAAATTCACCAATGAAAGTATTAACTTTGGTATTTTTATGAGAGTTTGTAAAGTCTCTGCCAGAACAATAGATTAGAGAAATCTATATCCGTATATAGATAATTATTTGACATAGAATTACCGTAAATATAGAACAAGGCCGAGCAGAGATATCACCTTATTACACCTTAATCCAAATATCTGTATCAAATTTTGGAATTAAATTTAGGCCCCAATATTCAGCGACCCCAAGATTAATGAATTACTCAAATTGAGATTTTTCTCTCAGGTAAATCTGTCAATTTATTGTTCACTGCAATTCTTGTTTCAATATAATGTTTAAACTAACTATAACAAACGTACCATTTTGAGCAATTTCTGACTATTGGCATATGCTCAGAGCCTAGTCAGGTGCTAAAGAGTGAGAGTTAATGTAAATTGGCAATAATTTGACTACCGGGGTATGTTCTCCAAAAGGGTATGTTGCCCAAAAAGGGGTCACTATCAAATACTGAGCATAAATTCGGGAAAATTGAGAGAATGTTTAAGTTTTTAAAGCATCGGAACAGACTTAGTGTATATTGTCCTCAGCAAGTTTATATCGAATAAATATTTACGACTTATGTGAACAACGACAAATAAGAGTCAACAAAGAGTTTCTCCTCAATAAAATTGTAAGAAGGACAAAAATTGAAACAACATTTTTGTACCATAGTTACAGAACATGAGATTTTATTTTCTTCTCAACTTCTTAAGGTTAATGAACTTAACATCAAAATACTACATTTACATAATATATATATTACCTACGAAGACATCTATGTACGTTAATAAACAGCTGGGATATTTGACAGTGTTAATATATATATTTAAGTCGCCGCCAAAGTGACCTAGTTTTGTCAGATTTTAGAAATAAAAATATTTTATAAACAGTTAACCCTTAATACCACACAGGGCGGTCTGTTCAATAGAAAAAATATGTATATAACTTTTACTTCATTATCATGATAAAAAGATTTTAATTTTTCACTATAAAGGATTTGTTGATTCATATTTTTCACAATATTACGTGAAATACGCATAACAGACCTCTTATTAATGAAAATAACTTAAGCTGAAAAACCAGTTTGGGTTGAATTGACAGACGTGATTTAAAGCACGAGCAACACCGATGAATACTTGAATACTTTTTCTTTAGGATTTTACCCAAATCTTTACACAACAGACACGCCCATTTTCCGACTTCCACATCAAATGAACGAATGTTTTAAGGGTTTTCAAAGTGTGTGTCCAATTCGGGTTGGTTACGATAGAAGAATTAAATGCATTCATTCACTATATTCAAACAAACAAGGATATCCTTATTTTATTTTAACATTTGAATGTAGATATATAAAGCTTTAAGTTTCACATGTACAGGGTGCATGGTCATTCATCACAGGCACTTGACTCTTTCACCAGGGAGTCCTGAAAAACTGCAGCCATCATTGATAAGAGATTCTAATCACCTTTCTTTGAGTTTAGTCAAGATTTTTGAGTTTCAAAATTCTTGACTCGAAACTACTCACTCGAAATTCTTACCCAAAACTCGAAAATCCTCATATAAAACTCAAAAATCATGACTCGAAATTTGGAAACGCTCCATTGATAAAAGTCATGTCATTAGTACCAAACCAGTGTTTAATTGAGTATTAAGGTCATAGACACTGAGTGCCCTCTAATACAAATCAATAATCAGTTTAATCATAGAAAAAAATAATTCAAACAAATTTCTCTGAAAGTTTGCACAAATGTAAAATTTCAAATAAAAATAAACCAGACACATGAGTTTATGGCACTCCTCCTGAAAGTTCCATATTTCATACAGACTGATACGAATTGGAATGTGCTAAGTATATAATGACACCTGTTGAAATATAATGTTTTTATGTTTGAGACCTGAACAGCCGTTCCAAGGTACGCATCTGATCATCATCTAAAAATATCCAACACCAGAGATATCAAGGAACAGCATATTTTAGAGTAAACACCTTTTTTCAAAATCATTTTAATAGCATTTTTGTCTGTTTTTCATACTAAAATATGACACATGTACAAAACATGTCAGCTGTTTGGATAATGTGAAAATACTGAATTATATAATGAAATTGCACTATCATGCCCTCAAAGCTTGCCAATAATTAACTGGCTCAGATGCAATTCAGCAGACTTGAGACTTTAATCATTACGGCCATCTCAGACCTGCAAAGGGAAATAATTCTGACAAAAATGGTTGCTATGCTCCTTCATGCACATCTACATCTTCGGGCTGTTCATCTGTGAAAGTTTGAAGCAAATGCAGCCAAAATTGTAGAAGGAGATGTGTCCACAAGAAGTTGTCTTACAGAAGGACGAGCAGACGGGTCAGATCGAGTCAGATCGATAAGCCAAATCCAGTACAACCTCCTTACAACTTGTTGTGTGTGGTTATAAAAAAGAAGCCACTGAGGTAAGGTGGAACTCCATTGGACTAGGGGACAAGAATATGAACCATATATACAATTCTTCAAATATTTGAAATATATAATATTTAACATTGCCTTTACAGTACTCTGAACATCTGATTTACCTTTCTGTCAGGTTATTATATATAATGGTTATATTTACCTAGTGGATAATTTTATACTTGACATAGTATTATTAGCTTTGTACAGGTATATCTCTATTTGTCAGGTAAATATTATAAATGCAAACAATAAATACATCTGTAATCAAATAAGGAAATATCGCCAACTATATTACAGTGTGTTAAATAAATACAGGACATGTATAGGGTTTATTAACTACAAAGGTCTCCCTAATAGAGCTAAAGGGGACCAAAGGGACAGATTGAATCCTTATTAGGGATTTGAGTGATTCTGAATACTATTTCACAAGTTTCCAACACTCTTTCTCAACAATTTTCTATCTTAATATTACAGCAGCTGATTCACCTATAACCAGCTTTCCTGCACTGCAAGCTAAAAAATTTTTCAGGGTTTACAACAGAATTTCACAGATGTATGATAAATGCATGAATAAAATTCACAGGCGTGGATTCAACAAATTGGGTCTGACAAGATGGCAAAACTGGTTAAAGGAAAACAGGAACTGGAAATAAATTATCTCTGATAGGTCAGTTAGAGCCCCAATAACAAACTATATTAAACTACATTGCCCTTCAACTAACAGTCCTGCATAACTTAAAGAAGCCTCACGAAAATCCTAAATAATTTTTCTCTTCTCTTCTTAACATGTTAAATTCTAGAGGTAAATAGTGTGTGAAATATATACACATTTGTGCCAGCAATTACATACAGATCTGATAGATGATAAGTTTTTATTATCAAAATGAAACCAAATGCTTGATTAATCAAAGGAAACTATTAACACGTTGATCAGTATACGAGGTGGGGAAATATACGGTACTTGTGACTTTCATACACACTCGTATACCATGAACTACTACATCGCACTGCACCATAAGGATAGCATTTTCGTAATATCAAGCAACTCTATACAATCAATTCAAGCCATTTTCATACCAGGCAAAATATCAATCATTAACAATTAATAAAAGTGGGCAAAGGAAGCAATTTCTTTTAATTACACCCTAATTTTTAGCATATTCAAAAACAGGTGTCGCAACAAAAATTAAATTATCTGAAAAAATCTTTAGAGTTTGATACACAGAGAACATAAGATATCTATCAGAAATCACATAGACATGATTATTTATATATCCATATAAATAAACATTAGATATTATACACCTATTATAAACAGCTGTCAAATAATGTCACAAAGTATTCTGACCCCAAGATTTTTTTCGCTGATAAAATAACAAGGGCAGCCAAAAATTGAATAAGGTTAGTTATTTGGCAGACAAAGATATTATGATAATAAAAGAAAAAAACGCGTAATTAAATGTTTTCAAATACATTTAAAACTCAGGCCTTTAAAAGTAATGACTACACCCATTTCGCAAACACAAAGATTTAAAGTTACTGAGCATAATGGTGGACGTTTTACTTAAAGCAACATTTTTTTACACATACTTACCATTCAATTTTTTATATATAAGTTTAAACATTAACAACCATTTAAACAGTCTTAGTTGAAGATTTTATTGTGAAAGTATAGACAGTAAAATGCCCATATAATACACAGACCATCATTATTAACCATAATGGGAATGGACTACATGCTGCTGAAGCAAAACTTTTACTGGCCATAATATACAGGCGATCGTAACTACTCGGGTCTTTCCGTGATGAATCCAGAAGCTCCCTCGGATGTATGTAGAGTAGTGATACGTGGAAAAATTCCACACGGTGATTCGGTCATACATGTGTGATGTGGTTTGCCCGAAAATAAACCATAACATATCCATTATATATGTAAGCTATGATTTTTTTAAAGAGCATAAAATATATAAAACATGCTAAGTTAAGTGTATATTTATGCCCAGGATGTATAAAACAGTGCCGCAAGTCCCATTTTTAATCTGTTTACAAAACCGTTCTGTCTTCGCTAAAAACCGTTAAGAACCGTTTCTATATTGGTGACGTTCTAATTTATGTCCGAGAGACGATTCGTCTTAGAATTGTCCGAGGTGCACCGATTGAATATACAGGGTGTATTCTTAATTCACATTCTGAGTGGTCTTTCTGTCATTTTCTTGTGTTCGACTGAGACAGTTGTGAGGCGTAGCCAATCAGTTTATCTCTGCCTAAATTGGTCAATGAATGACTTTCAGCAATGAGGAAAAAGACAGAAGTTTTGCGTGATGCATTAGCAATGCTAGAGTACTGCTCAAGCTCGTTCCAAATAGACTCTTTGACATGTGATTCAGTCTATACGTTCCAAATAGACTCTTTGACATGTGATTCAGTCTATACGTTCCAAACAGACTCCTTGGCATGTGATTCAGTTTATATGTTCCAAATAGACTCCTTGGCATGTGATTCAGATTATACGGGCAGTCTCTACAAGCTTTCGAATCCAAAGAAATCTCAGACATTTGCAGATATTTTGATCAGCATATATCAGAACCAGTATATTTAATAGTCCAATCATTGAAGTACAGACATTTTGAATTTGATTGATATTTAGATATACCATACAAATATTTCACTTATCTTGATTCTGTTAAGATTGCCTACAGCCAATCGAGACAACTTGGGTGCGGACTAAGTGTGAAATGCCCGTACCCATTCTTCAAAGTGTGAAAAGTGAGCCTTTATGATACGACAAATCAAAGAGATTAAATCAGAAAGTATAGGAGTATGACATTATTACCTATCAACAGATCAATTAGGTTTTGTTTTTACACATGACATTGTATACATATTTGATGTCTGGTTCATACTTCACAACTTAAAGTAAATAAAGGAATTATGTGGGGGGAATAAGTAAGTGTGAGCAGACGTGAACTCGGGTGACCATGTTCGTACAATGGTTCATCAAGGTCAGGCCATGTTTGACCACAGTCAATGGACCAGATTTGGACCAGGTTGAAGTAGAAAAGATCATTAGATATGACCATCATCGTAAGGTCAGATCAAATCTGACATGACATGGTCAGAACATGATTAAATTTAGATTTCAGCAATAAAAAGCTCACATACGTCGTATAGCTTACTTTTTGCATCACAATAAAGCTTCTATTCAAAATGCGCTGAATTCAGACAAATTTACATTATGATCAGATTTCATTGAATATTGGTCAATTTTGATGATATTGACCAAATTTAATATGCAAGGTCAGCACTTTTCAAAGCAACAGGTACAAATGTACTTTGTATACTGTAAGCAAATATATATCTTTATGTAGTGTCACTGTGTGTAACGTTTTAATCAAGAAAATCATACAATAAATGGGCTACAAAAATTTTTCACCCCAATTACACCTATTAGTACAATAACTAGTTACAGGACCGTACTATGCTAAGGTGTTTGCACCACAAAGCACAATTTTCTTATCTTACGCCATTATATAGCCATAAAACGTGGTTTCATTTTCAAAATTAAATGGTAAAAACATTTGAAACCCGCTCATTTGAAGATCAAACTATGAAGACATTGAGGTTAACCATATGCGGTCAGGCAGATTGCAATTATACCCAACTGACATTGATTAATCTGTAGGTTAAAACTGAGGGCCAACCCTGAGGCTCCTTACTTGACAAAAATATTTTATGTAGACAAACAAAGATCGAAATAAACAAAATATTTTCTTCAACTTTTAGTGTAAATTTGTTTCTGTTCATAATTTCTTGCACCAATGCATCAATAAGATACCTGAAGAGGATTCACTTTCTTTCAATGGAATTAAAGCCACTGCCAATCCTATACTCCAGTGATAGTCTTAGCGTTATAATATTATAATGATTCAAAGACAGGATCAGTCAAATGCCAACTTAATTGAAAAAAAGCAACATTTTATTTAGTTTTCGTAGTTTTCGTAGTTTTCGTAGTTTTCGTAGTTTTTGTTTATTGATTCTATTAAAATGTGATTTTGCAATGAATCAAAATTTCAATAAATACCATCACAGCATCATCACTCTTTTCAATTTGCAAAATCATCGTTTTTAAAATATTTCTCACAATAATTAATTTTTGTATGCAGGAAGATTGATGGCCAATGTATAAAATATGTTATGTATGACAAGCAAAAAGCTGTCCATGAAAACTATTCTATTAAATGGACCAGCTTTTAAATATATTGTTTACTAAAAAAACTTTTGCTCATGAACGTTGGAAAAAAGGGTATGGTAAACATTGAAGTACAAGACTGGATTGATATTTGATGACAAAGAGTTTAAGAGCAAAAGATGATACCGTAAGAGTTTATAACAGTTTAATAGAAGCATTCTCAGATCTGTACAGCAATTTTGCAACCTAGTATTTTATCAACACCAGAACATTTTGCGAGGACAACACAAACTAGTACTGTGAAATTTCGACAACAATATAGGACAGTTTTTCAGGCCTGCCAAGGTACATTGAAACAAATTCCAGGTAGGATGGCCACTAAAGGCAGTATTTTATTCAAGTTTTGAACTTATAGGCCACATAATCACAGGTAACTGTATTGTTGAAACGAAAAAAAAATTTTTTTTTGAAAATTTATATTTATCTATAAGAGAAAATATAAATTTTCCAAAAAAATATTTTTTCTTCAGTTTTTTTTTCGTTTTCAATGATACCAATACCTGTGCTCATAATACCATTATATTATATAATATATTAAAGATTGTGTGTACTGTAAAGAATGGATACTACATAGAGACTTTGAAGTAGGTTAAAGAAAGACAGAATGTCTCAATCATCTATACAGTATAATCAAACTGACAAGGGATGATTCACCTAAACTCTGACAAGCTTGCTAATACTTCATGTAAGATCAAAGAAAACTGTAATAATAAACATTCAGAACAAGCAAGTTGGTTCAAAAGCCGTAAGAAAGGTGCTTTCAACTTGTATGGTATTAACATCAAAGTAATGTGAATTATACAGGTAAATATTGCAAGGCGTGCACTTATTTAACTAAATAATAAAATTTAATTAAATAATCAATTTTCATAATAAAGACAAGAGTCTGTTAAGGGTACTACATACAATTACAGAAAGGAATGCAATTAAAAATGTATTAAATGTTGCAGTCGTTAAATTATTTTGGTTTTGATTTGCTTAAGCAGGCTTAAATAGAGTTTATAATAAGCAATATCAAACACTGCCTGCCCCGAACCACCAAAATTTAAATCAAATAGATTGTTATTTGTTTGAAAGTTTATAATTTAATTAAGTAAAGGTCACTAACCTTCAGTCATTTTTCAGTTTATTCAATTAATTTATTGTCAATCTTATTCTGATCTCAATTTAAATATTGTATAGTTTGTTTTTTCTTCAGATTGTCATTGGACATTATAAGAAGCCAGGTGAACTTGTCATTGGAGTGGTATAATATATAAAGTGACACTTTGATACTAAGAAGTGCTATTCATTTACTTATCACACACCCGTGCACTTTTATAAAGTGCCACATACGAAACTCGTAATGCACAGTGATAGTGCAATAAATATGCAAATTAAGTCATCTGTCTGTGACTCTGGAGTGCAGAAATTGCAACAAATTGGAGTAGGAATTTTGAAATTTCTGATGCATGGTAACTCTTTCAAACTCAAATTTCTTGACTCAAAAACTCGAAAATTTTGACCTGAAATTAATAAACCCTCCTCATTCAGTATGATTATAAATTTTGAAATTAATATTAAGTCTTTTTTAAGAAGAAATATTTCTTTTGATAGATCAGCAAAAGGGTAGCTTTATCAGGTAGAACACCAATCAGGTCTCAGTATTGGCACTAAAATGTCATATTTCATTCAAAATTATCATCATAGGCTGTGTCAATTTGGTTATAAATTCAAACACTTTCCCTGCACATTTACAAAGCTTTATTAAATATCTTTCATCAAATATTAACAAGTTTTTATTAACACCATAATGTCAAACCCTTTGAAGTCAGTTTATCAACCATTTACAGTGTGACTGTGCAAACTGAATTCACCCATTGTTTTTTCAATAATCATTGTAAAAATTTCAAAACATTTTCCATCTGTTTAAATATATGTTATTTCGGGTCATGTGGCAGCCACCTTACTATACTTACAAGCTAATCTATCATGAACATAATCGGCTGAAAGTGTAGCTTGAAAACCTCTAATTATTTCACATTGAAGTATATATTTCCTCACATAAATCACAAAGGCTGATTGGGTTACCTATAGTGGATCCTAGAGTAGATTGTTTGACTAAGAAAAAAACAATTTACATACATCAGAGTGAAATTCGAGCATTACTAATGAATAATACAGCTCAAACGATGAACACAAATTGTTAATCAAATCTATTTGAATTATTCAGACCTTTAGCTGAAGAAAGAAAATCTGGTAACACAAAGCCCCATCAAAATCAAAGGACTGAAGGTGCTGACTTGTGCGGCCAGTGATAACTCACATGAGTATCTCAAATTCCTAAAACTCTACTTTATATTATTCTAAACTTGAAATAAACACAAATGTGCATGTAAAACATTGATATCCCTGTCTTGCGGCCATTAAGTCACTGCGACCTTGACATTGGACATAAAAAGAAACAGGTTTGATCAAGAGGAGATAACTATCCAGAAATGTCTGGGGTTCAACTGCAACTTCAACTTGTATACTTGTCAAAATCCTCTTCGACATTTATTAACGAGGGTAGTGCTAATGCGTGAAACACGAAAAACGTTCATGATAAAATGATTGGTTAATTCTTAAATAATCAAACTGGTCTGTTCAATCAAAATAAGTGCTAGTCAACATGATTGTTTAAAAGCAATATTCTTATACCGATTTGAATGGAGAGGTGGTAATAATTATTATATATTATTGGTGGATCAGTACCACATACAAATATGTATAATTTACTTACTAGTCCGAGATCCAGAGTGATGGTGACATAGTTAAACTCCCAGCCTTTACTTATGGACGGACTCTGCCACCACTTGTTACTGCCATCTATAGCGTTAGTTATAGGGTGTGGTTCACCAATCTCATCTAAACGTCCGACACCAGCACGTGCGTTACAGTAACCACAGTGAGTCAGCTGCTGTAGATCCACGTGCTCCACCAGCTTGCAGAAATATTCTGGCCGTTCCTGACCACATGTTGCGTTCACTTCTATCCTGGCTCGTGTTGCAAGATTCAAAATGTATGGAAATAGTCCCTGATTCTGTTCCGCTGTAATATATATATATAATACAATATAAGTTACGCTCAAATATTACACAATAATAGACAGTATACATACTGAATTTCAAAAGTTTTACCCATGATTGACTAATAAAAGGAATGTTCCAAAAAATGTAAAATACACAACGTACATCATAGAATAGCCAAATGTATTATCAACTCCAATACCTACTAAAAGACATAGGCATTTTCATTCACTATATCAACATTTCACCATTATAAAAATAATAATATCATTTCCAAAAAGGGGCCAAACTTTTGAACTCAGTACATATTTTGGCAGTTATAAGTGTACACATACAGAAAATACAGAAAATTAAAATGCTTAAACAAAAGCAACATAGGACAGAAAACGAGACATGCACATTCAAGGCAAAGGCACATTCAAGGCAAAGATATATGTACAAAAAATACAAAGCTTTTAATAGACACAAACAAACAGTATAAAGTACTAAGAAGCACAAACTTATGATTTAAACACATATGAATCACATTTAAATCTTTTCTGACGAAAAACTACATAGATATTAATTGACAAAAATTATATGAATACATCAACAATTTTTAAACATGTAAAGCAAAATGTTAAACAGGTTATATAGTGGAATATTTTTTGGTTAGCAAAATATGTAATAACTTTTATAATGATACATGCATATGTTAAGTTAACATTTTATCATGATTAATAGTTAATTATGAGTTTATGAATTATCATAATTGTAGAAATCTGAATGTACCTAATATAAATCATTAGATTTTTAATGCGGAAAATGCAATCTCGATGTTTATAGGAAAACTGCATGAATAAAAATGTATGTCAGTCCATTTAAATTGGCAGGCAGACACGAGGCAATGTTTTGGTAATACTCTTCCTTTGGCGCAACAAGGTTGTATCTCAAAATATAGTACATAGCAAAATACAACCTTATTTCAACAATGGGACAAATAGTTGCCTAAGTTTCTCCCCTCATCAAAGTAGCATTAACCCATTAGTCCATTGGTACCTAATCTATTTACCTTTAGTATGTATACAGATATTGTAAAACCATTTCAATAAAGGTTATTTGAAACATATGAAGAAAGTTATGATCAAAGTTATAAGTTTGATTCTATATTTACTGTTTTATAGCATAAATTATACTCAATATGCCATGTTATAGGAATAGAGATTCTCTATTAAAAATTAATATGACATTGGCCTCTAAGAATCAAAGCATTCTTGTATCTTGCATGAATACACTATCGTTGATAAAGAACATATTGAAAAAAAAATGTTTGTAAAATTTAAATTTCATATGAAAAAAATTATATATTTCTATATAAACTTAATTAACATTTTTGTTTTCTTCTTTTTTTAATGATACAGCTACCTGTGGTTATACCCCACTGAGGGTGCAATATGAGATTCGGAATTGTGAAACCTACACTACCACAGCTATCATATTGCTGACTAGATTGATACATTCTATCATACCACACTGTCGTGGTCAGAAATCAGTGTCAAAATCAACAAGTATCAAGTGGTATATATAAATGTGGTCAGTCACCTCAGAGTGTGGTTTCACACACCTCAGCCGACCTCAACCAAACATTTTGATATCACTTTTCCACTTAACAATCTCAATGTATTGTTATACAGGGCTCTGTTTGTTTGTAAATAACTCAGAACAAAATATGACCAGCTGATACTGGCAACCAAAATGTTTGTCTTTTCTAAATTGGCCATGAAAAATGTGGGAGATGAAAGATTCTACATGGTGCTATCAAAGAGATAGGTTAGCTGGTAATCTACAATGTGAGAATAATCACCAATTGTCTTATAATTCAGGTAAATGGGTTTTCACAGTTATAGATACATGAATATATCATGGACAATTACTTTTAGTATTAACCTAGATTATTCCTGGAATCTTAACCCTACTTATAGTAACAAGATATTTTTCACTTGTCAATTGATCTGTTAGACCCCCTTATTCATTTACCTACAAAATGAGATGCCACTATCATACAGTGTGGTAAAGCTTAGCATACCTGTTGCAATTACTATATGACTTTTTTAGACCCCTACCAGTTTCAACCAGAGGGTCACTCACTCACTGTAGGTTTGCCATCCATCAGTCAACAAAATCTGGATCCTCCCATAACTCAAACAGTTTTCAAGCTAGGTTTATGAAACTTGGCAAATGGATTCGATTTGATTGGACAAAAAATGTGGTTACCATGGCAACAGAAACATTGACAACCTGGAAACCAGGTAGGGGACTTCTGTATCGCTTGCAATTCCTAATTATTTACTAAGGGTTGACTCCATCAAACACACTATTCAAGTTAATTTATATATATATATATATTCATGACAACTGACTGAAATATGTTCCCCTTTATATTGTAAAAGAGTTGATACATTCTGTCAAGACATATGATGCCTTAATTTAGATGATTCTATATCTAGGTATCATTCCCGTATCAATGTCAGTGTCCCCTTATAATGAATGGCTTTAGGAGTCTTCAAAATGATGGCCTCATTGGTCAAATCTTGAGACATGATCTTCTAGATTTAATATCCTCATACTCACTGATGTATTAAATAATTCTGAACATATTTATATAAAACATCATGTATAATTAAGTATGAACTTCTCACTTCACAGTGGCTGCAATGAAGCTAACATCCAAATTAAAATCACACCACTAACGTGGACTGCGTTTTTCAACTTTTCATGATGAATTAAAATATACTGTAGAATCATTTAATTTTGATGAGACGAAATTTCATGGTTTAGGTAAAAAATACCATTTTGTGGGACGTTACTTCATGGATTTAGCGTTTCAGGTGATAAATACACGGGTCAAAATTATTGTTCGATGGGATTAAATTTCATGGTTAAAGGCAAACCACTAAATCCACGAAATTTAATCCCCCACAAAAATTAATTATTTTACAGCATATAAAACTAATTGTCCTATACATACTATTTATTCCTACGACATGCTGAGTGCATTGCATTGAAGTTAACTATGTGTCATAAATACAAACATTTCAATGATCACCTAAAATGCACCATGAACATTTAATACATTGCACATATTTGTCATTGAGATATATTTACCAATTGCATACAGGATATCAGGGTTTAAATGCAAAACTGCTCTATTTTTAGCTATATTATATACAAACTTAGATCATTTTCACTACAAAATACTGCAAAATGACTCATCATCGTGAAACTGCATGTTAATAATAATGAAAATAAAATCTCATACCAATTTATCAATTATCTCCAGCAGGGTTTATAAGACATTTTCTTGTTACAAAGTCATATTTCAGTTGTCAGCCGATTTTTAGTTTTACATTTAATTCATAAATTTATATAAATATACTGCAAACCTGGTTTAAATTTGTACAAAATTAAACTGAATCTTCTATCTTGATTTACCTGATATATATAATTATGTAAAAATATGTATAGACATTATTTGTTTTAGATATTATGTAATACAGAAAAACTTTATTTAATGAAGATTGGATCAAAACGGTGACTTCTGGAGTAAGCACAAGGTTTATCTAAGATTTGACCTAGTGACCTAGTTTTTACCCCACATGACCCAGTTTCGGATTTGGCCTAGATTTCATGGAAAACAACATTCTGACCCAAGTTTCATGAAGATTGGATCAAAACTTTTGCCTCCGGAGTGAAAGGAAGAGGGATCACAAAAGTTCACAGCAAGATACGACATCTATTAATTGTTGCACCAAATGGGACGAAATGTACAAGGACCACTAAACATAATCTCAATGGAAGACTTACAAGGCAGTAAAAAAGACACCTATATTTTAGTGACCTTCAAGTAAACCAACGATTTTTCAGCTATTATTTCAAATGATAGCACAAGATTTCTTATCTAATGTAAGTCTACATTAAATAACATATTTTTGATATGTACATGTACAATGTTAATAAATGTTAAATTGCTTTAAGTTAGACCTGTAATAGAAGTGACGTATGAAATAAGTATACAATTCATGTACATGTACTATACATATAAATATTACATTTACGTACAGTTTCAGATGATACATAATGGTTAGAAAACTAATATATATTTGTTACAATTAATTAACATGTTTATAATAATTAACTCTTAATTAAGTCACTAATGCATGTCTTATTACCAAGACCTAAAATAGACCAATGAACGATGTCTCCGGCTCGCCACAAACAAGAACTAAGCAAAATTAAGAAACTGCGAGATGACACGCGTCGCCATTTCATTATGGAGAAATATACTCTCCAAAGTAATTATTCAATATAAAATTAGATAAGTAAATGACAAACTAAGTAAGATATCATCAATTGACGTTGAGTAGTTAAACTGAGTCACTTCATATTCATTATTGCCCAATACATTTGTATTCCAGTCGATCGAAATAATAGTATTCAGTCAGGAATAATGAACTTAAAAAATTAACACTTTACTCCAATAATTTGCATCTAATATTTTTTTGATAGGAAATGAGCTAGAATATACTGGTACCAATCTCATGTGCAGCTTTTTAAGACAGACACATGACAATGGTGATAAGGTGTCTTGTTCAGTCCATAATTGAGATTGTCTCATTGCCATTCTCCTAATTGGAAAATAATTGGAGACTGGCATCGGCCTGAGTGAGAGTAAACATATCTATGGAGCAAAGGGCTAATTTAGATATGGCTTTTATCCTGAGATTTCTCAATGAATGTTACTTTACGCAAACTGGCCGAGGAGTACATCAGTATTTATACGTCTAGGTCTTTGTTTGTACTACTATGTTAATAACAAACAAGCGTGTTGTTTTTATAAAACAAACATACCATTATTAGTAACTGAAAATGATACAAAACTCATTCATTTATGAAATAGTACAAAATTCATTATTACATAAAGTTAAAGTATAAATTTTAATACTAGGTGCAAATTGATAAAAATAACATAGAATATTCATTTATTGGTGCTCAAAAGTCGTTCATGCAAACAAGTATGTTAATTAGAATAATTATTTAACAGGTATTTGAAATTAATTAATTAAATATATCCACAAGCTTACCAATGAATGCTTCGAGCTCATCTAAAGGCATTTATGATACAGTATTAATACTAATTTCAAGTTGTAAGAGTAAATATAACATCAAAACCCCAAAAAACTCGATATGAACCAGATTATGTTTTCCAATAATTTGAGCGATTTTCTTTAATATCAGTGAAAATTCTTATTAACCACGTCAATAAACATCAAAAATAAAACAATTAATGCTGAATGATTTTGTACCTATAAACACATCAGGTAAAAGACTAATTGCACTAATTAACACATAATTAACTTCCCATTATAAATATAGTATCTAATCAATTTTCCAACAAAATATACAGTAATTATACATAATTTATTACATTGGCAATATTTTTAACTACATGTATTTACCAGTAAATTAAGTGGCTTTTCATGATTTTTGTATCTGAATAACATTTTTCATAAATATATCGTACCTGGTTAATGTGTTATACTGACCTAACTAGTTTTCCTGGAATTATTTATCAACCAGTACTATATAACTTAAACTCTTGTGCAAGTTCTTTGAAGACATTCTATAGCGACTGATATTTTCTCCCTTTTTTAAAAGGTTTAACCCACCTAAAACAAAATCTCCTTATGAAGAGTTTTAAAGTACCGTAATTTTATGGTAAATTGACAATTTCCATAGGGTGTGGGTTCAAACCCCACTGAAGCCAAAACGTTTTTAATACTTTTTATTCAATTTTTCTTTAATTTTTTTTTCGAGAACATCAGTCTGACCACAGTGAATTACGTCATCTGTCTGATGTTGTAATGAACATAGCCGATCTGACTCCCCTGTGGCTAGTGTAGGTATTCTATCCACTGTACACTAGCAAGGCCAAATTCACAACACCAGCACTGGCACAACTTTTGTTATAAATCGTAAGTATTTTAATCTTAATCTACAACTCCAATATACAGCTAAAATGCAAGAGTTATGAAGTAATTGTAAATAATAATTGAACTATTACAAAAATATTAGTCATAAAAATGGGTTTTGTAACTGTACATATTTGGATGTAATTTTGCACAGCATGATAGCACTTTAATATGGTATGAATGTCTGTGTTATGCCAAATATGAAGCACTATATTTAGAAGTTGACACAAATTGAGGTAAAATGGGATTTAAATGAAGCAGTAGAATTCCGAGACAAATCCCTTAGATATATAATATCAACTCAAAAATGAGTTACAGCTGAAACTCAGACAAAACTCAGGTTTTAATTATCTTAGGAATGATATTTTGTTTCAATCAATGTTTTTCAATGGCCAATTAACATTCAACAAGTTGATCCAAAATGTGAAATAGTAATAGCTTTGATAAATGTTACACTATAACCCGTTGATACGATGATGTAAATGTAAAATGACAGTAAAATGCAAAACATAGATTACTAGCCACACAAAACACCACAAAACATGCAAGATGACAATTATTTAAGCAAAAACAATAAATGACAACAAAAGCAGTAATTAGATCAATCAATTGCAACAAATAATCAAAAGTCGATCAGATATTTGTAATATTTCTATACAATATAATTTTATGAAACAGCATAATTTTGCATTATAAAACATCAATGATCAAATTAGATAAATTCTCTAAAAGTGGACAAGAAGTATACAGTTTATGTTGTCAGATAGGGGTGTGTTATACGCCCTGGAACCCCTGTTACCTTGTTTCTCCTCTGTGAAATTATTAATATATTAACAAACTATCAAACCACTTGTTCTGGTTTTCGTAACTCGGGAAAATTACTTAACACCAGAAAGCAGCAACTGTTTCATCACAGGATGGTCTAAATTTCCCCGACATTCCTGTCTAACACAGCAGTGTGAACATATTAGCGGGGAATGGTCTAATATAATATCTAATGATCAAATTTTGCAGGAAATCTGATGTTCATTATAACCAGCATGATGTATGGGTGTCTGTTAGGTCAGAGTAACTTCAGATGTTTGTAAGGCACCTACAAAACACTTGTTGAAGTCGCTGGCTTAGAATGAGAAGACCTTAAGTAGACCTCGATAAGACTACTGGCAAAGGAGTGATGACCGGCCGCTAGTAATTACCGGACAAACAGTCTCCTCGCTTTGTTTAGTATAATAAATCGTATATTTGTGTATAATAACACTCAGAATCATGTTTAAAAGGATTCTAGTAGAAACTTTTTTATCAAAATCAACAAAGCATTACTTATTTATCAAAAATATCGTCCGCTGCTGCGATGTTGACATTAGCAGCGCCGGGGGAAATAATTTGTGTGTGCGCATGCGCGAAAGAGCGCGTGCGCCAATTAATTTTCTATAGTCAAATTTTTAAATAAATTATTTCATGTTGAGACCGTGGCCGAGTGGTTAACGACGTAGGGAATATTTTCCAAATTTTCACTTTGAAGGCACGGGTTCGAATCTCCTCGGCGGCTGATTTTTTTTTTTTTATTATTTTATTTTTTTAATTTCAATCCAACACTAATTTTACCGCAATTAATAAAATGTGTTTTCGGATATCGGAAAATTAAACATTTTAATATCATGTCCATACATTTTGAAGACTTCCAAGTCGTTTGAAAATATTTTTCTCGATTTTTTGGTCAATAAACACGGTACGGTATATTATTGATTTTAGCCTGTCTCAGAACGCCCCCTATCAGGAAAACATTGTGTGTAACGTGTTGTTATATCGTAAATCATGAATATTTTTGCATGCATGCGAAATAAGGACACTGTTCTAAACATTCCTGGCCATATTTTTCAAAATATTAATCGAGAAATATTCGTAACAGACTGTCCGGTAATTACTTCTGTACATCGTTGAAAAGGGCGGCAAAAGTACACATGTTTCGGCCCCGAATTTGGTAGTTCACGTGACGTCATATTTTTGGGTAATCTATTTTTAGCAACGACCTTGAACACAGGTATGTGTCAACACAATTTTTTTTGAGGAAAAGTCGATTTTTAAGTTCATACGACGTATTTTAGGCCAATTGTGTCCGGTAATCACTCCTTTGCCAGTACCGTAATACATACCGGTATTTAAAATCTGAGCAGCACAAGGTGCTTCTTATGAGTCTATTATCATGAAAATCGGAACTAGTTATGTTGATCAAACTGAAGTGAAACAGCTTGTTTTACCTTAAGTAAAGAGTAATTTTTGGATAGGTTTTCCTTGTTTTCTCAAAAATTCAGTTTTGTACTTAAGACATTTTCATTCTAAGCAAGGGAAGTGTCATCCATGTTTGGAGTGATTTGCAAGTAACGGCCTAGAAGGTGTAAGCAAACATTCCCATTCCTGTAGCCACTACACCTGTAAGTTTGTGCATCTAAGTTTCAAATGGGCACATCTGCACAAAAATAATTAAATTGGAACCATCTTTATGATCAACAACATCAATTATCTATCTTTAAACAAAATCCAAACACAAATTGAATGCCAAACTGCTAAAAATGGCAAAATCAGCTTCAATACTTCATGCAGTCTGCAGTCGTGAAATAAACTTTGTGACCTGTGAGTTCGTGCACATAAATTGATGACATCATCAAGAGAGCACGTGAAATATTTTTCCAATAAAAAGTCGCATAAAATAAAGTTTAATATATTGTCAGTACGTCAGCAGCTTTTCCGATCGTAAATATATCGCATCTATTGAATAAAATAAGAAAAACAATTGACTCTGGTTTTCGCGACCGGAAGCGGTGAATATGTAAACAGTTGAATCCGTGCTCGGACAAACTCGCCCGAAGATAACAAACCCTGTTTTTAAAATATTGTTTTGCATTATTTGGCTGGCCGAATGTCTTCTCAATGATTTAAAATTAATTTGGGCACGAAAATGAGAGTTTTAGCAGAGTAATCAATGTTTTAGTGAAATGCACAAACTTGTAGGTGTGCACAAACTTATAGGAATAGAGGCTACTTGTTGGAGGCATCTGATATTCAAACAATTGTCTCAAGAAAATGCACACATATCAATACTACGGGTGGGCATGGACCATAATCGAATAATTTTCTTTCAAATTCCCTAAGTTTACGTACTTGGCTAATAAGAAAATATCTCATCTATCCAAACAAGTCAGTGGTAGGTAATAAAGTATGTTACATTCAACAGCATCAGTTTAAATTTATCTGACAGCAACAAGACAGGGATTTTAGAACATGAAATTATAGCAACATGATTTCAACCTCTTTATTTTCTCAGCATGCAGGGTGAATTATAACAAAATGTCAGATACTGTAATAGACATCATTAAATATGAGATAAATTAACAAGCAAGAAGTCAGCTCGGTACAATGTATGCACCTAAAATAAACATGAGATGATCACTAAATCTAAACTGCAGTGTTTCAGGGAGAAGTTTTCATAATAGACTAAATATTATATCATGAAGATTTATCGTCTAGCCAACGATCAACAGATGTAATATTGCAACAAGATGTTTACTTAATATTCTATATTCGTCATTACAATTTTTAGTGCCAAGGGTTTGATGAAACACATATGAATTGATTAAAATCACTGATACTTACCCTGAGTTTTAACTTTAACATTTATACTTCGTATAGTTCGAGAACCAATACGACATCTATATTTTCCACTGTCAGATTTTCTTATATTTGCTATACGAAGATTATAATATCCATTTTCATGGTCCCCACTTAATGAAAACCTTGACCTTTGATCTGCTGATAGGTCAAGGTCAACTGTAAGGCCCCTAGTGAATTGACGGAAATTTGGTGGCCCCTGCCATACAATAGGTAATCCACGAGAAGGTCTTGGGCATGTTAGCGTCACTGATTCATTTTCATTTACTTCCAATCCTGAAAAGAGATAAAAGAAGCATTTGTAAATAATATATTTAAAGTGGATATTGATATCATCATTCCAGTTTCTCATTGGGCAACAGGAATTGTTACATCAAAGCAAACTTGCTACTGGTACTGGTACTGCTTTTTGCAACATCAAATCATCTCAATTTTGTAGGACAAATGCTCCTCTGAACAACAGCACTGGAGCATCAAAGCGTTTCAATGCTGTAAACCAAATGGTCCGTCTTTAGGCAACAACACTGTGTTACATTTAAGCAATGATGTTGAACAAATGCTCCTCTGAACAACAGCACTGGAGCACCAAAGCATTGCAAAGCTGTAAACCAAATGGTCCGTCTTTAGGCAACAAAACTGTGTTATATTTAAGCATTTCAATGGTGTTGAACAAATGCTCCTCTGAACAACAGCACTGTGGCACCAAAGCATTGCAATGCTGTAAACCAAATGGTCCGTATTTAGGCAACAGCACTGTGTTACATTTAAGCATTTCAATGGTGTTGAACAAATGCTCCTCTGAACAACAGCACTGTGGCACCAAAGCATTGCAATGCTGTAAACCAAATGGTCCGTATTTAGGCAACAACACTGTGTTACATTTAAGCATTTCAATGGTGTTGAACAAATGCTCCTCTGAACAACAGCACTGTGGCACCAAAGCATTGCAATGCTGTAAACCAAATGGTCCGTATTTAGGCAACAACACTGTGTTACATTTAAGCATTTCAATGGTGTTGAACAAATGCTCCTCTGAACAACAGCACTGGAGCACCAAAGCATTGCAATGCTGTAAACCAAATGGTCCGTATTTAGGCAACAACACTGTGTTACATTTAAGCATTTCAATGGTGTTGAACAAATGCTCCTCTGAACAACAGCACTGGAGCACCAAAGCATTGCAATGCTGTAAACCAAATGGTCCGTCTTTAGGCAACAACACTGTGTTACATTTAAACATTTCAATGGTGTTGAACAAATGCTCCTCTGACCAACTGAGCACTGTGGCACCAAAGCATATCCATTGTATTGTACAAATAGGGCAAATTACCAATTAGGCACCAAAGTTCTTACTCAAATGGTCCTCTGAACAACAGCAATGTGGCACTAAAGAAATTGATTTGATCAAAATAAATTGTGTTGGTGTTGTTAGTTCTAATATTCAGGTTTGTGTAAAACTATGGCAACATTATGAGAGCCAAAACACTAGTAAATTTGTACCAGTGTATCATTCTGTACCACTACTCCTTTCTTACTATAGTTGTCAACTATTTGGTCATTAAATAGGACAGACATGATTTATGTTTTCTGATATATAACAAGAGGTCCAAATGTTTGACAAATTCATAAATTTCTAGGTCATTATGATATATACCTTTGAGATTCAAAAATTCTCAAATGCAGCTCACACCTGCCTTCACATCAAAGTCTATTTGCTCTCTATCTGAGCTAGAATAAATCAGAGATAAGGGCCGAAATTACCTTTTCTCCGTCTCAATATGACTATAATTAAATTACTTTCTTATACAAACAATTCAACAGTTTTTCAATTAGGTACATCATATACCACTGAGTAGAGTGATAACCACCAAGTCCACAGAGAGACAACTTTCACTATATTGACTTGTCCACACTTGGGGCTTACCACCATTACAGGACTATGACAATAACTGGCCATATAACTGGGGAATCCCCAACTGGCCATATAACTGGGGTATCCCAAAGTTTTTCATCCCATTCAGTAAAACTGGGGGGTTTCAAAAGTTTACAAAATTTGAATACAGTAAGAGTGATCCAATGAAATCCGATATATCTTAAAATGACAAGCAAAAAGCTTTTATTTGCCAGTCAGCTTTCTGCTGAAATATGGCACTCGAACCTGGGTCGACAAATTAGGTGGCTTTTTTTGCACACTAACCACTACCACAAGCAATTTTTGTCAGTAACAGTTTTGTATCAAGTCATTGTACACGACATGTACAAACTATCTTATACAATTTGCCTGCATCCTTGCAAGAAATCTGATCCACATAGTATTGCTAGGCAACGAAACCCAGTAATACAGTCATCTTTACTTTTTGAAATCCTAATGACAGAAAACACATGTTGATGGTGCATAGTTATAGTACAGATGTGAAGAATCTACAGCCACAAGGTGACATTTTCTCTGTTGATAGACATGATAAATCGCGATCAGCTGATTACATCTCTGACAGCCAGTTCAAATTATATCCTGGAGAGCTACATAACAAATTGCATCATTTTTTACTTTTTTTACAGTTTTTTTCACTGATTTCTGAGTCATATGATGATACATGATGTAGTGGGTGCACAAAATGGGAATTGATCCTTATTTATTTGAAAAAGACAAAAACGTTTAAAAAAATGAAATGACGTCCCATAAACTGTAAGTCAGAGTGCAAATTAACAGGTTTGTTTTTGATGTTTGATGCCATTTCATAGCAATTTTTTGCTACCGGTATATTAAATGATATAAGGTGGCCGATTCACCAAACACAACCATGCTGATATGTGTATTCTCAGAGTGCACTCAAAGATTTATTTACTGGCAATATTACAAGTCAACGATGATTATGCAATCATAATATTTAAATATTGAAAGTACAAATATGCAATAAGCATTTACGCATAAAAATCAATTGCACATGGCAAATATTTTGAGCCTTTCTGGCAATACTTCAAACGTTCATTCAGTCAGTTAATATTTAGCTGATCATGCATATTTAAACTGTGCTGAATTTGTCATTTCATGAACGAGAAAGCTTTGAGATCTCAAGATTTCAATAAATCTTCACTATCGCTATTTTAACACCTTTTTCATGTAGGACAGATAACGTAAGACAGATAACACAAGGTAAAACATGGATAAAATATCTCCATGGTTTAAGAGAGGAGACACACAGTGTATCTTCCCCTATCAAACTGTTGATAAACTTAAGTCATCTACTTATCTTATAACCTTTAAAACTAAAATATATTCTCCTTTTTTCAAAAGACTGTATTAAAATTGTTTTACTGAATGTATTCAATAGCAAGGAGCTAAGGATTAGGACCATCATGCATCAACCAGGACAGCACTGTGCAGAACAGAGATGGATGGCCCATATTGGGGGAGATCATCTCCAAAGGAGTGAAGGAACCACAACAAAAAGTATTGGTGAACCCATGTTTGTTCAAATGTTTAGGAATTGGGTAATTGAAAGAGACCAATAGAGACATTACATGAAGGTAACTTGACGATTTCATTTCATAAATTTTAAGGATGTCCTTCATAAAGTCTGTGATTATTAGGAATTGTCTTTTTGTTGATACCAGCCATTGATATTTGATGGTTAGAACTATATGCTTATTTAGTCCAAGGTCTATAACGATCGGATGATCATTTCATTTCATAAAAGATTGACATCAGTAAAACTAAAAGACTATTAAGTTATAGTATCCAAAACCTGCTAGTTTACCCGAAAGGGGCATGAATAGAATATCTATAGAAATAGGACCGATTGGTCAAAACACTCGAGCAAACACTATTGAATGAAAATTCACAAGGACATTTAGGCAGTTCTTTAATATACCAACAAACATGCAAGGGAACACGAGACCACAATGTACTGGTATCAACCTATTTTATATTTTAATAAATCATTGTGTCATTTTTATCAAATATTTCACAGCATGATGTTGACATTTTTTATTAAGCTATTCACAAAATGTCACAAGGGTGCCTAGCAATACCAATCTCCAAACTTACTATTGATAATAAAACAATTATAAACTTTTATTCTCACCTCACATGGGGGTAAAATATCTTGGCATGGTCCCGATACTACTTTGCATAAACACGCTGGTCATGAGAGGGGTACAATTGCTTGACTGTTTGAGCCACCTTGGCTTCCACAATTGGATTAAACCATATAGAAATTCTGCACAAAAAAGTTTAAGTTGGCGGTACATTGCTTTTCTCTGAATGAGTGATCTGCCAAGGTGCAACAGCCGGGTTGATGATAAACAGAAATGTACAAAAAGACCAGTGCATCATTTACATTCAATATACCAATAAAATGTTCAAAATCAACAGCTTGAACAGTTAAAATTTCTGTGCAATGCCTTATTTAGTGTTGCAACAAAATCAGTTTAATAGCAATTACTGCTAAGGCCAAGACAAAATAATGTTAAGGTTACAGGCCCCAAAAATTAGGATAGGTAGGTAGGGGAAACATTTGACTTTTAATATTATTTTATTTAGTTTTTTCAATACATACTTAATACGATTTTTTTTCTTTTTTAAGGTTTGGCTATCCATTTTCAATAAAATGTTGTAGGGTAGCACCAAAGTAATAGGGTAGGTTATAAGGAAACCTTAACCCCAACATTATTTTGTTTTGGCATAACTGGGCAATTAATTGTTTCACCTCTCCTAATAAATTCTACATGTATGACACTAGCACAGATATCTTCAGCAACTATCAGACCAGTAACACAGTCAACAAAATATTTTAGTCAACTTATATAAATCAGTTGGGGAAGAGCCAAAAAGATATCAGCGGATGAAAGTTGCCCACATATGGACACATAGACTATGAAACTTGAAGTGATTTATATATTGTATATATAAGACTCTGGTGTAATAAAACCAATGATATATCATGTGACAGTTTTCATAAATGACAGAACTTCAAACTCACATCTCATTAATAAATAAATGAAAAGGCTTTACCAACATTGTATGGATATGTAAGCTGAGATACCATGGTTTATTAAAGGGTGTAAAATATCTTATAATATATAATCTTGCTGCCCTTTGGGTTTGATATATTAGGTCACTAGGTTAGTCGTGCTGCAACACACTGTGTACGACAAAATTATCGTACCACATAATTCGCTGGCTTAGAATGAGAAGCTTGTAAGTACAAAATCAATATTTCGAGAAAACAAGAAAAAAATGTCTGAAATTTACTCTTTACTTATGGTTAATCATGCTTTTAAAACTTCATTTTGTTGGCATTACAAGTACCGATTTTTATCAAAATAGGCTCATAAGAAACGCTTAATGATGCAGATTTCAAATATGCATGAGTCTTATAAGGTCGTAAGTAGTAGTAATGACCTTCTCATTCTAAGCCAGAGATATACTCTAATCATTCTCTATTTGATAAAACACATGCCAAACAAAATATCTTCCTCATTAAAAAAACATTCTGAATCAAGGATTACCATTGCGTATCTTTATTTAGTGACATAAAAAACGGGACAAATATGCAATCCTACCTGTTGCTAAGCAACAATGGAAGGTGGTGGCTAAACTAAGCATGGTAGAAAGAGAAGTTGATCATGACCAAAGTGCCATTGAACTAAGTATTTGAGAAAAAAAAATTGTGTCAGAGTGGTTAAAACAAATATCACATATGAAGGTCTCATCTCAACCACTTAAACTTAAGCTTTAAGATCGGTGCATGTCTCTCAGTACGCATTTAAGAGCTATTTGGTTGAAATATAGGAAGTATTCGGCCTCTTTGACTGGGCTGTTTGATTGGGCTATTACAGTCTGATTCCCTTCCACAATATTACAGTTACTTTAGTTAAATATTGGAGTAGTACTGAAATATTGGGGTTCAGGGAACAAGATAATAAACTCATGCTCCACAAAACAGCCCTAGTCGAAAAGGCCAATCATATCAGAATATGACAGCATATTTAGGAATCTGACAGTAATACATGTAATGCAGTTATTCACTCAGATGTGACAGGCTTGACTCATTAATTAAAGTCAACTTCAGAACAAAAAAGTTTCGATTTTTTCATGACAGGTTGGCATTTGAATGAGCTATGACCTTTTCCTATTAAAATAAGATTGGTAGCCCAGCAGCAATTAACACGGCCTGGAACCTTACTATTCTCAGTAGGCAATCATGTGGCTTGAATGCTGTTTCACCATTAAATTTGCAAAGTACTCTTAACATGTTCAATACATTCAGAATCCAAAATGCAAAAAAAAATTTTTTAAATAAAAAATTAATATCTGCATGTTTATCCGGTCATTGGATCCTTGTTTGTGCAGTAAATGATACATTGCAGCAACAACACAATTATAACAAACCCCATTGTAAACATCAAGATTCCTACAATAGGCTTTTAAAAAGCTGTGGTAGGCATATCGTGAATGAAGCACAATGTAAGGGTATCATGTCTCGATGAATACCATAAAAGGCATAAACTCATTTCAGTAATTAATGCAGACACACGCACACGCATTGATACGGTTCGACTAATTTAATTTAATTCAGACTTATAATGTTATCAATAATAGACATGTCACCTTGTCATGTATAACATGACCTTACATCAGTTTAAACGTGCTAGACAATTTAATTTAGTACTTATAAATTGATACAAATCTTATAAAGTTGATTTCATTCATCCATAGATAATTTTTTTACCCAACAATCATCCACAATCAACCAATGATCCACAGTATCCTTAAAAATATTGAAAAATAGTTAAGCCAAATAATCAAAGAACGGTAACTCTCTTCCTACCAAAACATTCAAATAAGAAGAATAACTAATAAGTGACAATCAAGAAGACATTACTCTTTTTCTACCAACATTATCAAAGAACTGTAAATTTTTTTTTACCAACAAGATCAAAGAGCAATAACTCTGTTCCAACCAATACACTATCATGGAAATATAACTCTTTCTTCTTACCAATACACAGTCAAAGAGCAATAACTCTGTTCCAACCAATACACAATCAAGGAAATGTAACTCTTTCTCTACCTACATCAACAAAGAGCAATAACTCTGCTCCAACCAACAAAATAAAAGGACCGTTGCTCTGTTTGAAACAAAAATGTTCTTTGTGATGAATTAAGAGTCAGTCTGTCGTAACCTGTCATTCTGTTTAATCCCTGCCTAATTGGTCAATGACTGCAACTTTTGAGAGAATGATTAAAATGAATCAAAACACACCCTCACATTTCGAATGTTAATAGTTCATTGGCTGATTAAAACAGGACAAATCAAAGTATAATTAATTCTATGTCTGGTACATGTAGCTTTTGAAAGAAATGCAATGAACTGTTAAACTAACATTTGGATAACCAACCGTCAGATGGCAACACGTTTTTTTATAAATGAGAATCCCCCCCCCCCCCGTCTCCCTGATTTTGTAAGGCACAAAAAATAAAAGATTAATTAATAGAGGAATGTAAAATGTATTCCATTTCTTCCTCAACACAACTCTTCATCACAGTGACATTCTATATTTATTACATTTATGATACAGAACCTAAAGAAGCTATTTTATTGTAAAATAGTATGAAATTAATAGGTAGCGTCGACCAGTGAGACAAGGTTCACAGAATTGAAACAGTAGTTGTTCAAGCAGTCTTGACAACGGTGTTAGTTTTATGAGGAATGTCGAGATGTTTCATGACCCATTGAAAATAGAATAACTAGTGTCCTATAACGTTCATGGCAGAATTAGTGTGTAACCATAGTAACTGCTTCTATGATCTAGACTTGAGTTACAGCAGTCTTGTTCGTAGTGGCCCGTATTTTTTTTATCACATTGGTACCTGGTGGTACTATTTTACTATTTTACCATTTCAGTAGCAGTCCATCCCCATATTTTCTTAAATACTAACATTAAAAAGTTATATGACAGATTTTATGGCTATAAAAGTCATGTAAATTTACTCATGATTTATGAATACAGTCAAACCTGTGTTATAACAGTCACCTCAATTAAGCAACCACCTGTTTTATAGTAACGAGCAAGTTATATCACAAATACAAATGTCAATCAGTGTTTTTCTTTATTATAATTATATGACCCTAGCTAGGTACCCAGTGCCTAACCCACACACTGTAACAGGTAAACTTTAATGACCATCATTTTACTATCCTTAAAAGGGTCAGCAACCTTAGCATAGTTCCATAATTTACTAACTAAATGTTAAATGTCAAGTCAAGGGCTTGAACCAAATTAAATTTATGCTCTAAATCTGCCACATGGCTTAGTGACCGCCTGAGTATTTAAGAATAATATGCGAGTGAGGAAACCAACTACTGCTTTTAAACAACTCCGGTGTGGATTATGGCAGGGGCTTAAATATATGGCTCTATGGCCCGTATTCACATGTCGTTCCTCCACTCCAACTCGACTCACCCTTACCTAAGGGAGCCTCAAGTGTAGCTGGAGTGACGGTCGAGTTAGTGAAGCTCAAGTGGAGATTTGGTATTCACATACATTTATCGACCTCCACTCTCTCGAGTGAGTGACCGTTATAATACATAGTAGGATAGTAAACTATGTAAACAGTCCATGATAAATTATTGAATAGGTTTTTTTAGTTTCGGTGCATTTTCATGATATAAACAAAGTCAAATTCTAATTTTGATGACGTTTATGTTATTTGAGATGAATACTTATTTGAACTCACAAAAATAAGACCTTAGTTATAAGATTATAAAAAAAGTTGGACCCATTTACATTAAACTTAGTTGTAATTAAATGTAGCGTTAATCAAACGCATACTTATTAATATGTTTTCAATAATAAAATAAACATCAAATTAAATGTAAGACACCGTGCCATAATCCAGTATTGTTGTGGAAGCAGGCCCAATAATATCATATCAATATGAATTTCCTCAGACCGATGGGCAGGAAGTTTCAGATTAATATTTTAGAAATCATATGAAATAAAATCGGTTACTCTTTTTATCAGTAGCTCACTCTCCTGTGCCATTTGTTGGGCAACTTACTACAGATACAACGCAGCCAAGCCAGGTCACTTGAACGCCAATACTTCCTAGAATGTCATTTTGAGAGCGACCATGGTGTATAAAGATACTTAAATACATATTTTAAAAGTGAACATCTAGCTTATGCATGTACTTATATATTTAAAGTTGATTGCGAAACATTTTTTACAATTAATTTCAATCAATCTCGACACACAATTCTTAATTATATTCATCGTCTAAATTGTATCAATAAACAAAAAGAGAAGAGCTCCAAGTTTTTGCCTATTATACATAACGTCATATTTGCATGTTTGTGTGCATTGAGAAAGACTAAAAGAGATGTTCTGTCCGGCAAAATTTATGTTTATTCTTCGGTGTGGCGTGATATGGGATCGAACCCGTATCCCAACACTCGACACGGGCACTCTACACAATATCCTGGCGAAATTCTTGCACATTAGTGATTGCAACAGAAACAACATACATGTTTGTGTGACAAGTGGCCACGTTTTTATTTTAATGAAAATATTTTTGTTACCTTCACGGGATTAAAGCAATAAAAAGCAATTATTAAATATATCAATCATTATATATATATAAATGTACTTGTTTGCATTTTTGTATTCATGTTCCTTATATTATACACATGAATACAATACACCATGTTATTCATTAACGTCGCACTAAAAGTTCTAAATTTAAATTCCTAATATTTCAGACATGTTCCGAAACGTATTTTTAAATGGTTCCAAACAAATTCTGTAGGTTCACAAAATATTACAAAATTAATATTACAAAATGTGTATTTAAGGTTCGTTGGTTTATTTATCTTGAAAATACAATAACTTTATTAGTCAAACATTCGTGTGCTAAATCGGTATTCACATAACCCTACTTGAGTGTAGCTGGAGTCACTGTCAAGTGACCTTTGTGCCCACTCGAGAAATCCCCACTCAGTCGAGTGAACTCCAGCGTCACTTACCGTTGTGAATACCAATTTCTAGTTAGGTCGGATGCCCACTCAAACGCACGGACGAAACGATCATTAAAATCGGATTATCTTAGTGAGTGAGAGTGGAGGGACGGTCGAGTGGAGGATGTGAATATGGCCCTAAATCTGCAACATCGTTCACCATTACTATGCCAATAACACATGCCAGCAAGGAACTCAACTGCCATATTCAATAATTTTGGTTTACCTTAAATAATAGGGGCTAAAAATGACCCATTGCTCTAATTCTGTTGCATGGCAACCACTTAGCAACAACAGAGCCTAGTGAAAATGCTTCTGTTGCTATGCAGATTACAATCTTGAATTATTACTGATAAATTTAACAATCCTATTATCATGGTATCAACAGATCTTCACACATTTCTGTACACGTTTATGACTCAATCTGTTAACTTAGCACGAGAACATGACACAATGAAAGCGATTAATTATAATTCTAAAATATTTAATAAAATACCAGATATAAAATAAATGTATTGCAGCAAATAAATAATATTATTGCATAAACCGACAATAAAAGTGACAATGCCTCACCATGTTTTACGCTTTATGCTGCAATAATTTGATAATATTAAATAGCGGTATGCGACTTACGAACTAACGCTGGTATTGTACATAAAATGGAACATTGAAGGAGTCAGCATGAAGTAGATTTTCAACACCTCGAATACAGTAGAAAAAGATTAAGTACAATGTAGAATTACTTGTTTTAATACCACATCAAAAGCAAGTGTGTCAAGTAGACAGAACATAATCTGTTAAGTCCACAGGGAAAACATTGAAATGTTACCCAGTTCATCAGATTACCCTTACTTAATGTGCCACTTAAAACGTAAAATTATTGAACGTTATTATATTTTTATTATAACACTATTTTAGTCAATGATTTCTTGTGGGATTAAAAGGGATTAGCGAAGGTCCTGTCTCGAGCCCAAACATCAAGTGCCTAATCTGGAATTGATACAAACAAATAAAGACACCTGTATTGTACGAGTAGACCGTGGTCAATTTAGTCCAAACACTCCTGGTGATATAAGCTTATCAAAGTGACAATATTCAACACAAAACTTTCCATTAAGTTATTAATTGTTTAATAATAGGTTTTGAAGAGCATTATGAAGTATTATATGCTTTATATGGTAATCCGAAACTGAAGTATCACTCTTGCTAATTCAATAAAAATACATTAAAAGTACTTAAAATATTTTGAATATCAACCTTTTGCAATGAATTTGAAAAATCATAATAAATTTTATCATACAGGGTGGCCACAGAAAATGAAGAATAAAATTCCCTGATAATTCCCTGATTTTTCCCTGACTAAAAGGTTATTTTCCATGATTTCATGCGATGTTCACAACAACAGGTGTAGGAGCATCTTCAACATTAGGAGATGACAAATGTCTGTCTAAAGGTAATATAGGACCTGGTGCCAACTTTATCTTACAATTTCTTTCTCCAGTGATCATAAAGCTCTTCGAAACAGTCACATGATAACATGTTTATATAGGTTTTATTTATTTGCGAGCGTAGCGAGCCCGAAAATGCACATTTCTGATGTTCATACTTTTTCACCGAGAACAAAAGGCAAATTACCTATTACAAGATTATAACAGGTACTCCAATTTGATTTTTGGTCAATTTTGAAATTCCCTGATTTTTCCCTGCAGGGAATTTATTTTGGTCATTTTCCCTGTTTTCCCTGTTTTCCTGAGTCTTTGGCCACCCTGTCATATAACCTGCAGTCAAGCAGTGCCGTAAAGTTGTGCTGGAACGTTAGGCACTTCCAGAGGGTTACATAAATATTTGAATTAGCCTCACGCCATGTCAGCCAATCCATGTATTTACGTCATGACGTCATGCTCGCCATGCTCGCCATGCTCGCCATATTGCCAAATAATTTTGAATGAAACCTGTGTAGCGCAGATCATAACTTTAAACAATCATTAGTGTTCTCTCAGTGAGGTTACATGATAAATAGAATTTTGCATTTGTGCTAATAACACAGGAGTTTTATTAAACTTGTCGAAAAAAACATTGTCAACTAGTTAACAAAACTTGTATGTAATGAGCACTAATGCAAGATCCTCTATTTTTAACAAATATGTAGGGAAATATTAAAAAAGAATTTAACACATTCACACGATCATCTTTAATTTACAAAGAAAAATGAATAACTCTCAAATTACAAACCAAATATTTGACTGTCTAAAAATATGAGTGTATACATGCATACATATATTAATCACCACCTTACTGCTTTCAAAGGAAAATCATTGATGGAAGAAATGAGCCTTGGCTTATAAATCTTCATACATAAGGAGTACATCACTAACCACATGCAGACACTGGTCTAATTAGGGCTATACATCAAAGAGGAGAGCGGCTATAAGGTAACAATTGTACAAAGTGAACATACAGACAGCTTGTATTGTTTCAACTATAGTCCAGCAGTTTGGTGCATATTTTTAGTCGAATTGTGGGTTTGATGATAAAAACATGAAACTTTGCATGATGGTAGTTGAATGTATTTTAGTCAAAATTAGATATGGACCCACTTTCAAAAATATCCAATATGGCCGCCATTTTCAAAATGGCCGCCATTGCGAAAATTACAATATAGTGTACATTGAAAATGTTATTTGCAATGACATTACAAATAAAACAGGGCTAGCATATGCTTAAAACCATTCAAAGAGGTGCCATGAACATTTTGATATCCATTTGGCAAGCAATTTTTACGAAATTGTCATTTTTTTATGAAATGGGGGGGGGGGGAACTGTCAAACTAACGGACTGAGATCTTACAAACAAGAATAGAGTAACTATGTTTGCTGAGAAAATAATACAGGTTGACATATTTGTTATGTATGCTATTCCCAACAATATTATATATCACTCCGATTTGTCAAGTATCATAATAGCGCCATTTTTTTTAAGATGGCCGCCATTTTCCAGTTTGTGACATGCATGTACGTTTGTATTTACTTAAGTTCAAAATTTGTTAATCTACCTTTATCGTGTCTTAGTAATTTGCATAAATATTCAATATCATAGATGATGATTTAGAGTAATATGCATCCAATAAGTTCAATCAAAATGGTGGCAATGCTTTAAAGATGGCCGCCCTTGTCCGATAATTAGAAACACAGGCATTGTGTGCATTTGTGTATCCTCACCTAAGATTATATCCTTTATTTTTGTCTTTAAGACAAAAAAATCAAATACATATACTCTATATCATAGAATGCATTTTATAATAAGGTTATTGTACACATTATAAATATACAATGTTTGAAATGTTTGTCAACAATGAATTCGGATATGTCTTGAATCAATCGATTTAGAATTTGGTGCACTTTGAAAGATGTACCTATATAGATAATATTGCTAAATTATGGCCGTGAATAGATTGCTATAACTTTACAAAACTTAATTTATTGATAATAGAATGTATTAACAAGATCTAAGAAATAAACTAACCAGATATAATAAGCTAACCGTTACGAGAACCTTATTGCAGTGTTAGGTACCTACGAGGGGTGATCAATATATTCGAGGACTTTCCTTCTCAATTTTGCAATATTGGAACTAGAGTAATAAAATTACACGCTGATCCAGTTCAATCAATTATCTCGTGATTTGTCTAATTTTCTTTGAGATAACGTCACTATTTACTTGATGACGTCACATTTTGTAACCATGGTGAAGCGCGCACCGTCGAGCATCTCGAGCGTAACGTCATTTCTGAGAAACGACACGCTATGAAAATTAACGCGAAACTTGTAAATTCCTTTCGATACCTCCAAAATGACTTGACAAAATTGTGCATGGATTCTGTGCGCTTTCAATGAGCCATTTTCATATGATTCCATTGTTTATGTGATTAAAGGGTATCTGCCAAACGGTTGAGTCGATAAAATAAGGATAAACAGCAAAAATAACACCGCGTTAGGGACACTTTCCGTTAAATTCTGCGAAATTAGACGCACAGATCTCAATCAAATGTAACTGGCAAAAACGAAGACTAGTATAGGCTACAACACATAAAATCGTTGACTCCAAATCAAAAGGGTTATTTCGATATTGCGTCCTAAACTTGATAGGTCCTGTTTCAGTCTTAGTTGAAATAATCTACTTTTGTAAAGCCAACCGCTCTTTTCCGATGTTTGTTTCCAATAACGCATCGATACTCTTTTTATTCCACCTCACATTCCAGAATCGGCTATTAACTACTTATTTCAGTATAAAAAGACAACCAGTCTCATACATGGAACCGGGTATAGGTCCAGAAAGGAGCTATGTGCTGCTCCGACGGTGACGCTTGGAATGACGTCGCGTGACGTCCAACGTCACGCGCTCATTGTATGAATCATATAATTTAATTAGTGCATTCGGTCGGAGACATCTCACTCCGAATGATGTTAAATGGCTTTAAATCTTGCTGCTATATATGAATTAGATAAATGAAAAGTCCTCGAATATATTGATCACCCCTCGTATATACTATGGACATTTGACAGACATTTATATGTTTTGGATACACGATCATAGTATAAAGCTATATATGGCACATAACATCGCCACGCACAAGTACAAGTTGGGAGCGGTGGCCTAGAGTTCCCGGGTTTAAACCCGTCCGGACCAATGGTTAATTTCTCTGAGCAAGAATAAACCACATGCTCCACTCCACCAAGGTGTAAATTGGTACATGTGAGGACTAGGCGCTGCAGATCGATGTTGGCTGCCAAACTCACAGGTGAAAATAGTCTCCCTATGGAGACACGAACGTATGTTTACATAGGTAGCCTAATGACCAAGGGATGTTCACATGTCAAAGGGTGCTTGGGTGGATTAACAGCTGAAAAAAAACCCCTAGAAAATTGGTAACTTGTTTAACTTTTAAGCATTTCTGCTCTTATTAAGTACATTGATTGCTTGTTCTTGTGTGTTATCTTAACCTTCATATACAGGTAATCCCATACGTTTGGGATACTGACCACCATCAAATACACATATGCAGTAATTCCTGAACAAGTGGTACATTTACTAACAACCATCAGGTACTATGGTCTAGCTTGTAACCATTGTACTGTCATTATTTGTCCTATTTAGTACATGCACTCACTACTACCAGATAAGTGTATAATCATAATCAGATGCGATGGCTGCAGGGTTGCCTTCATATCATTTAGAAACGCAGATCATCTTGTCAGCAAAACAGGTTACGGCAACTGCACATTCATTGCATATGCCGCTTGTCCTGAGAACACCACAACCCCACACTCGAATGGGAATTTACTCAACCTCCACATTATACGTGGTAGTAAAAGAACAATATATATCCCCTTGGTCTGCGCAGTTTTGGATCAACACGTTTTTAGTTCTCAGTCTAGTAGGGATCTGCGTTTCTAAGTGATTTGAAGGCAACAACTACATCTTGTCACTCAGCCACTATGCTTCCGGCTTTATAATCATAATCAACCTAACAACATACCCTCAGCCACTTATCACAGTTGTCCCTGATTCTGTCTAGACCATATAATGCCAAATGTAAAGCCATTCGATGTTGTATTGGATAGCTATAAATTTTCAATCTGTTGGAGTTTGGTACATACCATAGTAACTCACACCTGGGTAACTCAATTTCTGATGACATTTGTAAACCCTCACCAATGACAGTAAAAGGTCAGTCAATCCCTGGTTCTATTGATTACTCACAATCACCAGATAGAGGCATGTCTTGTCCTCTTTTGTCATTCTTGTTCCCCAGGCATAGACAGACACAGTCATTTCTATTCTAACGGGGTACAAACCACCACAAGGAGCTGATAATACTGAATTCTCATAGTCATTCCTAGTTCATATTACGTGCATAATTACTACACACTTTCGTTCTTGATCCTACTGAGTACTTCTAACCATGAGGTAAACCCAAACTGGTCTTAAAAGCATTGTCCCCGTTTTGACTGACCTTATTGGGGTTGTTTTATATACTAAAACATCATCGATGATATTGAATACTAATAATAAAGTATTTATATAATATCTAGACATACTAAAAAGAAGATAGACATATTACGAACCTTAGTAAACACTAACTAGAAAATGGCAGCCATCTTGGAAAATGGCGCTATTTTGATACAACAAATTGGGTTCATATCTAATATTTTTGGGAATAGCTCACGTAACAACCAAGTCAAGCTGTATTCTTTTCTCAACAATCATATTTACACTTTTCTTGTTTGTAAGATTTCAGTCCGTTAGATTTTGACAGCCCCCCCCCCCATTTTTAAAAAAAAAATGAAAATTTCGTAAAAATTGCTTGCAAGATGGATATCAAAATGTTCATGGCATCTCTTTAATTGGTTTTTAGCACATGATGGCCCTGTTTTATTTGTGATGTCATTGCAAATAACATTTTCAATGTACACTATATTGTAATTTTCACAATGGCGGCCATTTTGAAAATGGCGGCCATATTGGATATTTTTGAAAGTGGGTCCATATCTCATTTTGACTCAAATACATTTAACTACCATCATGCAAAGTTTCATGCTTTTATCATCAAACCCACAATTTTTTCACCAAACTGCCGGACTACTACTGGTACATTTGCACTCAAACATTTGGCAATAATAAAGACAGAATTATTAGAAACATTTGGGCATTTCCACCAAAATCATGAGGTTTTATTAAACAAGACAGACAACTCTGTAGAGTCTACAAGTGTTTCAAGCAAACAGGACTGCCATACAATGAAAATAGAAATACTCGAGACAAAGTGGACAGTTCTACAAATACAATGTTTTTCTCGAACAAGACTGATAGCTGTGCTGGACTTGGTTTCCAGTAAACAGGGGCCTTATTCATCAAAGTTACAAGTCTAAAGCCCCTGGTGCACAAAGTTCACATGCTGATCAAAAATATCATGCAATGTGATTTTAGACGGCTGATGAGGGACAAATAATAATTCTGAAACTACTGAATAGATAATTGAGTAACCTAAGGGTCATCAAAACGTAATGCTTGAAAGATGTTAAAAACTCATAAAAAAACTACATGTATCAGCAAAAGTGCTTACCCGTGTTACCGCCGAGAACGAGAACGTGCACGTCATACAGCAGTTGGTATAGCTATTTGAGAATATTATTAAACTATTTGACAAGGTGTTCAAGCATTTAATTGGTAGTAAATTAAGCATTACATCAATGAGCTGTGGTTAAACAGTTTGTACCCAAGTGAACCGTAACAAACTGACAGGCGATATTATAATACCCCCTGTTCATTTTACCGACTTACCACTTACATAATCATAAAGCACCAAGATCTGAGCCAGATTGTGCCACAGCAACTTTTTATGTTTGCGGAAATGATGTTCAAAAGCTCCCACACATTATATTACCGGTTCGGAGGGTGTGGTACTGGTAGGTTTCCACCAGAAAGAGGTGTACCATCGACTATCAGATATCAACACACTAAATGAAGTTCACAAGGTGGATTCTGGATGCGCAATTATAGCATATTCTATATAAAAAGTATATATCCCTCCTTTCAAAAAATTGAAAAAGGATTCTTTTGTATATCATAACCCAAAAACATCTGCTGTAATATGATGGAATTTGAAATAAACACCACTGGCTCAAAATGTCAAATTTCACTGACACTTGAATACTGACCCCAAATCTCAAAATTCATCAAAATTGAAGACACTGGACCATTTAAATCATGATCAAACAATAAAGACGGCCCCCATACAGGGATCCTGCTCTTGTTTCGACAGTTGATATGAACAAGTTATAGGGTATCAGATGAAAATTACAGGATAATTGATAAATTAATATCTTTATGTCAAATACTGATTTCTGAACTTCATCTCACAGCTGGAGGTGATGAGCTTTGGGCAAACATTATAATTTACAGCTGTTAGATAGGAAATAAATGGTCAATGAAGGGATGATGGACGGCCCATCATCACCATTAAACCTACTATAATGATGTTTGGAAAAGATACAAATTATAAATCAATTAAGGGCTCATATATTATTAGTATATGTTGAGAGCATTTATTGTTATCAATCATTGTTTAATGGATACCATCAGCAGATTTCACCATCATACAAACATAAACAGTCTGTCTCCACACCAATAACTTTTAATTCTTAGGTAGGCATCAACTGTTGCAGACAGGAACAATAGTTGTATGCACTAGGGTATTTAACTGTTTCTGGAACTCCCACGGTTATAATGCATGGCACTCCACGCACTCTCGACACTATGTAACCATACTAATACATTGTTTTATCATTTTTTACAATGAATTGATCATCATTCAGTCATGTCCAAAGTAAATCACAGAAATATATTTTTATGAACATGGTAAAATGTTTCTAATCTTAATGCTTTTTACACCATGCATATGAACATTATTTAAAAGAACAAGACTGTGTTCAGTAAACACTTATGCCCGGTGAAATATGCCTCGCCCATAACAAATACCGAAGTAATTCAAGGAAAATAATTCTGTTTAAATGTTTGATAGTGTTACATGGCTTTGATAATGTAAGTATGCCAAGTTTGAAAGCAATGCATTGATTGACTTAAAAATATTTGAGTTACAAAACTTTGTAACAGACAAACAAACAAACGAATGAACAAACAAACAGACAGGAGAATCACTCATAATATGCCTCCTGCATCAATATATGCTGGGGCATAAAAATGTATACCAGGGTCAAACATAGGTATACAATAGGCAGCAACTAATATGTTCGTGCATATCATATTATAATTATTTTAATTTATTAATATAGGTTTTTGTTTACCAACATTGGGTTTCATAAATCAATTCAGTGAACTAGAGGCATATTATAGCATGGTATAAATATTAAAATCATTATATAAATTGAACCTCTTAAAAAAAGATCCTGATTCCAAAGTATTGAGGTGTTAAATTACTTGAATGAAATATTACCTCAGGTAGAAGGGTATTTTAGAGGCATGGAATATTTTATTACAGTCGTGGTACACATGTATTAAAGCAAAGTAAGACAAAGTTCTTTGAGATCAGATGATATTAACCCAACTTTTCATAGAGATTTTATATACCGGTACTTCAGATAAAGTAAAATTAGTTCACTATCTACAAATAAAGCCATTTCGCCAGTTTTCAGACATTATCAGCCTATTGCGCAATGTATAAATTCACTGACAAAACAAGCGGTAAACCAAAACAAACCAAACAGCCAGCAATATCTTAATAAGATAATTCCATCTATTTATTTTATTACATAATGTTAAAGTGATACCCTGGTATCAGGCAATTTCCGTCAGACTGCAACGGCCAACATTAATATTAGTGTGTGTTCACTTCAATTCATATACAAATTTGATAAAGCTTTCATGGTGATAAACAGACAAGGAGCGGGCCAACCATGGAATGTACAAATGTACAGCCAAGTGAAAAAAATCAACAAACTTTATTCCCAATCATTTGAAACTTACATGGTTTCTATATTACCAGTCAGCAAGAGAACAAACTAAACATTATATGTTCTTAAACATTAAAATGTTTCATACTTTCAAATCTAGGATTTACTTATAAATGTGACTTTCGAGAAAGGTTTCCTTTGTCCTCCACTACCCTTGAGGTCAGCAATAAGTGTCTAGCTCAGGATCAATCCCAGCTTGTAGCCTAGGCTGCAACAGTCAGTTATTATTTATAAGGAACACCGGTATAACTAGACCCTAATGCTAATTCAGGTGCTCATTTTTAAGTATCGCTTTTGTATGCTCCTCTTTGTGCATTTTGTGTTCTGCTCCATTTGTTATGGGCTGCCCCTTCCATGTCTGATTTTATAACGATCTCTTAGCATAAAGGGTTTGATACTTACATTGCATTATAACAGCCATCTAAGTTAGGACTTAAAATGACTGATATGTCAGTGGGAATTGTTAAGCTTGAACAAAAATACATGACAATTTATTTAATATATATACATGTACATGTATTACATATCATATAAACTTTCTTTATACCATGTAACATGTGGTTGAACTTCTCTACATTAAGCCAAATGTAATATCAACAGTTTACTTTGGCAGTTTGGATACACATACTGTATTGATACCTTTAATTGGATTTAATTGAAAACAGATTTAAATGCTTGATCAAGTTTGAATGTATCTGGATCATGTCATTATATATACTGTACATACCAGATTACACTGTTCAGATTATCCATCATCATTAGGCTCAGAGTGTATCAGACAGTACAGCATACCATGCAGCATGTCCCAGTCATAATCTGTATGAATTTTGCACCTGCATTCATTTAAATTTACTTTAAGCCCGGTACATATTTTATCTGCTTGGTATTATAATCTTGTGTCCAAATGTTATAAAACATCTGTGCAAGTGTTGTAAGGTAACATCAATAACTTACATTAGATGATGTAAATATCAAATAGTTGATCACAGCTAGGCTATGGATTTCTTGACAAGCTCAGGGGGGTAGAAATGAGGCGGAAGGCAGAAAAAATCACTGGCTTCTTGAACATGTTTGTCCACTACTTTTTGTCATTTTATTCTTTGTTACTTAAGTGAAATATCAAATCAACCACCTACTGTTGAAAATTAACTGGCTACATGAAAACATTTCTACCCCCTGACACAGCTTCAAACTTAGGTCTTGAAAAAGAAGCTTTTAGGGGGGGGTCAAACTCTTCCATATAATATACATGTTGTTCATTGCATGTTACTCTTTCGCAAGTTGCTCCATCAAAAGTTGCTCTTAATCTGTACATTGCTTGTTGCTCTAAAAATGCTCTTTTATATGTTGCTCTTGATTTACATGTTGCTCTTAATTTACATGTTGCTCTTGATTTATATGTTGCTCTTAATTTACATGTTGTTCTTGATTTATATGTTGCTCTTGATTTATATGTTGCTCTTGCTCTTGATTTATATGTTGCTCTTGATTTACATGTTGCTCTTGCTCTTGATTTATATGTTGCTCTTGATTTACATGTTGCTCTTGCTCTTGATTTACATGTTGCTCTTGATTTACATGTTGCTCTTGATTTATATGTTGCTCTTGATTTACATGTTGCTCTTGCTTTTGATTTATATGTTGCTCTTGATTTACATGTTGCTCTTGATTTACATGTTGCTCTTGATTTACATGTTGCTCTTGATTTATATGTTGCTCCTGATTTGTACATTGCTTGTTGCTCTACATGTATGTATGATACATGCTGATAGACCTCCAATCTCATTCACTAAGATGATTAATGGCAAAATGATTAATATTCACCAAGTGTGTCCAAATCATTTGCATATAGATGACCAAAAGTAATCCGATACTACTATAGTTTCAAGTGAAAAGAAAAACAGTCGTGACAAAAATATGTGATTAAATAGAGCATCCTGACAGGGGTTGTTACAAAAATTCATGATTAAATGAAGCGTCACAAACATTTTCTGACCAAGTTAACATGAATAGAGTAACCATACATTATAATACTTGCTAATATTCATATTTGAATGAACCAGAAACTATTCAAACACATAGTTTAAGGGGGTAAACCAGAAAGCAGTTATTTGACTCACTGCTCACGATAAATGCTACCTTTATTTGGGTTTATTTCACCATGTAACTATCTCATTCAAGACACAGGACAATTTAGATCCTGTAAGCAGATAATGTACATTGAAAGTGTGTCATATTAGAAGCTGTTTATCCAGGGTGTAACAGTTTCAGATATATAGTTGTCCATGGTGTAACAGTTTCAGATATATAGTTGTCCATGGTGTAACAGTTTCAGATATATAGTTGTCCAAGGTGTAACAGTTTCAGATATATAGTTGTCCAAGGTGTAACAGTTTCAGATATATAGTTGTCCAAGGTTTAACAGTTTCAGATATATAGTTGTCCAAGGTGTAACAGTTTCAGATATATAGTTGTCCAAGGTGTAACAGTTTCTGGCATATAGTTGTCCAAGGTGTAACAGTTTCAGGTATATAGTTGTCCATGGTGTAACAGTTTCAGTTGTATAGTTGTCCATGGTGTAACAGTTTCAGATATATAGTTGTCCATGGTGTAACAGTTTAAGATATATAGTTGTCCATTTTAACATTTCTCAAACACTTGAGTAATCTGTCAAAGCACTGTAACAGTACGGTACCTGAGTAAAATGCTGACACAGCACTGCCTGAGAACAAAGACAGAATGAACCTTAACATACTGTACTAACACAGAGTATAATGGAAGCTGAGGGCAAACCGACAATAAGCACCACTACCTCAGTACCTGGAGTCTGTTGCCTAAGCAAAGCACTATGGAGCACCTTCATTCAGTTACCTCCCATTGAACAGTTCTATTAAATACAGAAGGCATTGATTACCTTGCATGGAAATAGCTACAAAGCGCTTTGCTTCTGCAAGGGACTCCTGTGTACACTACAAATATGACCGGCCAAACCGAGAAAGCATTGAAGGTACTGAGTATAAAATACAATAATGGTGACCGAAGAACAACTGACACAGAACTTACTTCCTAAGAATGATAAGTGTTTGTTTCCCTACGTCTACGTCACCGAAAAGGGTTCTGTCTAGTGTCTACGACCCCGAAAGGGGTTCGACATTAAAGGAAGATAGATGTAATTATGTTATGTGAATAGTATAGGTCGATATCCTAAATGCCTTGCCAGGATCACCTAGTCATATCCTAATAGAATTAATTGTCATTGTAGCATTGATTCAAAGGGTCGACATATAAATAAGGGCCACCAATAAAGTTCAAAGTTATTATGTCTATGCAAATAAAAACATCCTTTAAAAGACCCCTAAAATGTTCAAATAACTCCTTTAAAATAGGGGTGGTTATCAACAAACAAGATCAGGGCTGTTTTCCTTGATACCATCAATACCAAGACTTGATGTAAGGTTATATATACTGGAACACTTTATTCATATTCATTTCTTTAAACAAATAACTCTCATATCATGAACATGTATCTCAGATAATACTAATGATGACCAGCCATAAAGACGGTGTATATAAACATGTTTGTATGTACTGACTGTTTAGTTAAGACTCAACAAGAGAGACGGGAGCCCCGGCTTCAGGTAATGATGAGATCATTATGATACTAGTAGTATTATTCTTGCAGTGCATTTGGTCATCAAGCGGCAGTCGCTTCATTGCAACCACCACTACTATTGAAAATACTTCTTATATCTACAAGTTTTATTGTTTTAGATGTATGGGCAGGTATGAACATAAGAAACTAAATGCATCATGTAGGGCTATTATAACCCTAAGAAGTTACAGTTGAGACAGACTTGTCCATCTTGTCAAGGTGTTGAAGCTGAACTTTCTTCTGCCTGCTGATAATTTACTCCAGGTCGAATCCAGGCCCAACTCTGGAGCATCATTGTAGAAATGAAAAACTCCAAAAAGATCGCAATGAATTCCAATAATGTATAATAACAATTTTGCATTCAATTGGCTATATATATATTCAAAACATATATTCACAATAAGTATAATGGGTATACATAGCAGTAACATCAGACACAGTTTGATCTACTACTAATGCCATCCCAAGCAGCTGTTTAACCAGGGTTTTGAGTGTAAAAATAATGGAATGGTTTTCATTGTATGGACTTAGGCTGGGTGGGGGGATACATTCATTGCATCTTTTTTCAACTAAGCATAAATAACTTTAATACTTTGACAATGTAACTTAATTTGTAGTGTATTGTTGTATATATATCTGTTCATTAAGACACATCATTCTTTATAGACATATATACTGGTCAGGTAATCAACCACCTGTCTTAGACAGCCAGTCCAATTAAATTCCAATTAGCCATTGGTTTAGTTTAATATGTTTGTATTAAGCAGCCACCTGTTTTATCACCGGTAATTAGGCAGTCATCTTATTGTGCATCTGTGACCCTTGACTGTGTTTGCTAAAGACAGCGTAAGAATTTTCATCACTCACTCACAGTTTAAAACAGGCATGTCAGTCCCTATTTAAGACTTGTAAAGAGATTTCTAAGGCAACTTTTTAAAATACAAGTCAGATAAACTTTACAACATGATAGTTAGATTTTCTGTTTTTTTTAAAAAATGATAGGATTCCTTGGGTGATAATAGAAGATGTTGATTCAATAAGTTATACTAATAAGGGAACTATCCCATTCGAAAGAAACAGGGGGTACTACAGTTAACTTAAACCTTGACAGATGAGGTTATGTTTACAACCATTCTCATTTAACTTTGAATGGACTGTACACGTTTTAGTGACTTGGTCTATGTAATTTATTTACAAATATTGTCCTTTGTAGTATAATACCTTGTCAAAGCTAGAATACCATTATAAATGGATATATTAAGTACCCATTAAACGTGATAAATCAAACAAGACCAAACACCTTACAATTCATTTTACTTTTCAAGTTAAATATAAATTGTGTACACCGATTACACACAAGAGAAATTTTAGGCATTTCAAAAAAAAAATTAAATATCACAGTGACACAGTCCACCAATTATTCATAAATAAACTGTAAACTTTGTAGGTAATTATTTAGACTGGAAATTGGGTCATTTAGTGCCTAAAGACAGTACTGTATTAAAGGCAAGCCTTCTTGGTGTATCAGTTACTGTATTCTAGCATCTAGCTGTCACCAAAATTATGCAATGCAAAGCTACCCATGCAGTCCCATGTTGAACTTATGTACCAGGGATGAAATTTTTAAAGATTACTGTAAACTCATTTAATTTCAATAAGACAAAATTTTGAAGTTTGGGTAAAAAAGAACTTAATTTGTGGATTTTCTATTCAGGTAATAAATGCAAGGGCCAAAATTAGCATTTGATGGGATTTGATTTTGTGGTTAAAGGTGAACCACGAAATCAACAAAGTTTAATCCCCAATAAAAATTAATTATTTTACGGTATGTTCTATTCTGTTCTGCTTAGCTTCATAACACGGGTCCAGCAAGATGATTATATGCTTTAAATTTTGATGACACAAAAGTTTACCCTATCATCAAACAGCAATAATGTGTAAAACATTCTACATGATCAAATTTTCCTTTCAGAATTTACATAATAAATCAATGTAAATATACAAGATCTCGTTCAGCATACCAGACTTGTCAAACAGAACCAGTTTTATGGCATCTAATTTGCATAAAGACTGTGTCAACCTATTTCATATTTCAATTCGACAGGTATGCAAGTAGGCAGATATCGGCTAGATTAAGTGAACTTAGTCTAGGTGTATGGAAATAAATCTATACCTAAAATCCTAGGGGGTGATCAGCAAATGTAAATTTTATGCCTGTTATATAAATAGTGATTATATCATTTCGACATTTAAATATGCATTACTAAATTGTTAAACTGTGTGCATGGTGAATGCAGAGCTCTATCATGCTACACTATTAAAGCTGATGTCACATTAAAATCTAGAGACACATTATACCCTTGATGCGAACATAATGTATAATATGTTTCTTCTATATTTTGAAAGTCGAAGATGCATGTTTTTCACAGATTTTTAGATATTTAATTCTGAATAAATAAATAAATTGATTGATATATTATGTGAGACAAGGTAGTGTAAAGTAGTGTAAAGGCAAACTTATCACCATGCTGACCAATATGTCTTCATAACTCATTCCTATACTTTAAAAGTATAACCAATTTTCTATGTAGATCACAATGAACTTTTATACCAATCATTTTCATTTCCAGTTTACTGGCATAATAATATTTAATTGCACCTTTGGTCATTGAGATCGTAAAGTAGGGCAATCATTATAAAGATTTCACCCAACGCATTCTACATAATTTCTTAAGTTCTGGATACCATATTTCATAACTTAGAAATGATCTTACATAATTACTAACATGCAGCACTACCAGGACCTTGTCTAGAATCCCCGACACCGTGTGACAGCACACCTATGTTTGGCAAGTTCAATCCAGCTGCAGCGCAATTATTTACTGGATAGGATCACAGGTATCAGTATCATTGAAAAAGAAATTAAAAAACTTTAAACCTAAATTTCAAGAAAAAAATCTCATTTTTTCAATTTCATTTTTTTTAAATTTCTTTTTTAATTTTACTGTTACCTGTGGGTAGGATGTTATATCTTTTGTCAGAATTTCTCATAAGAAAATACAGTATCATATCAGGAAAAGGCAAACTTAAGCAAACAAATATGCGCCAACACGATATGACTGCTCCCAACAATTTGAGTTCCCTAAATCTACTCATTAGTATGTATGAAACTGTAAGCCCTTTATTAGTTTCAAACTTTGGTTGTCTGGACGATTTCATTAATTCAGCTACAATATAATTACAGACACTTTATTACCAGGAAACGATATAATTAACCGTTCATAATTGGCATATATAAATTCACCTGGCACGGAAATTTCGTGCTAATTCGCGATTGACACATGTGTAATTGGGTACAATGATTATATATTGTACACGCCAACAGACGAACGTTAAATTTAGGATTTGCAAAACAAACATCTTTTGATGTGTAAACTTAATTTGCATATACAATAAACTAAGTATGCATGATAAAATAAATTTGCTGACAGCCCTAAAATTCGCGTCGTCTGAAATTTTTCGTATGTATATTGTATAAAAACTTACCGACGATTAAAACTGGCGAGCAGAATAAAACCAAACACAGAATAAAATCCGAATTAAATTCCATTTTCTGTTTAATGTATACTCATAACTAATGTATATATTTCCCCATGAATTCGAACAATCCCTGATCACTATTAATTAACCCAGTCCAAATTTCGCGGTATCGAAACGATGAAGAGTGCTGTATGCATGAATCGATACTTCGTCCGCCAGAGGGCGTTTATAGTCTGTTTCAGTAAAATGTAGATAAATCGTCTACTCTCACTACCCACGATAAAATACAGAATCAGTACAGTACGCGTATTAGGTTGTTGCAAATGAATTAAACTGTCGTATCAATCGTATTTAAGTTTGTGTTGGTTAACATCTATCAATCACGTTTGAGTCTGTTAATAAAACTAGAATAAGATACATTACCTCGCTTTGATTACAGAATTATACTATACTCGGTAGGTTGATTCAGATGCTAACAATCACTTTCATTTCCATTTCACCACACAAAGAACAACTCCATTTTGTGACTTATTAATATTTATCTTAAATAAAAAGTTTGACTGTGTATGTGGAGTTTAATGAAAGTGTTCAGCAAAATGGTGAAATAAGAACAAGAGACAGTGGCAGCCAAGGAGAGGTTCCACATAACTGCCAGCTATTCTGGATATATGATTTTCATAACATCAGATATCAAACTAATATGTTCTGTCAGTTATTTGTGCAGGTGCTTTCCATGATGTAACATAACAACAACAGAGTACATGGTGCTACTTCATTACAATACCAGCTGTATATCCTACACATTCTACACTTGTTAAATGTTATAAGTACACCAACATGTAATGCGTATATCTTTTTTATTATACATGAAATCGTGTTCATTTTTTGCATGTCTTCATGCAAGTAGTATAGCAGCAATATCCGATAATTCGATTATCGTAATTTGCCCGCTGCGAGCAGTGAACCGTGAATGTTCAAATTTTTCAAAATGCACGTGCAAAACAAAATTAATGATTGTGGCATAAAGTCTCAAAATGTTACATACACATTGTCCATCAATACCCACACCAGGAAAACACGAAACCGGAAAAATTACAATAACAGACCGTACAAGAAAGGTTTGTGAAACATACACGTCTTATCACAGTAAGTATCCTAGTGTTGCTATGGTCACCACGACCTTGACCTTTGACCTATCGACCTCAAAATTAGTAGGAGCCTACATATGATGATTAGCAACCTCTCTGTAAAGTTGTACGATCTGAGATCCTACATTTCTTATGGAGTGGACCAGTGATTGTTGTGTGCTCAAAGGTCATTGCGAGTTTGACCTTTAATTAAAATGACCTTGAAATTGAGTCGGGCAATCAGTGGAGGATGGATATTCTTCACTTAAAATTTTAGAATCATACGTCCATCCGTTTTGGAGTTATTGCTGGAAAACCATTCGGCATGTCGATCGAACGACTATTTGCACGTAACGCTATGTACTGTGTTGGTGTACTTATAACATTTAATGAGTGTACATCCTTCCCAGATGGTGCAGCATTTTCTCTTATAATACTGTAAAAATGGCTTCAGCTATCAAGTATTTAATTGTCCACGACCAGCACCAAAGTTTCTGTTTCAGGACCATAAGTTGTGTTAAACAAATGACCTAAAGATTATGTTAATAAAATGCACATTTTGATACAAGTACTTGGATACATTACATTTTCAGTCAATTGCTTAGGTTCCAAGTAAGTCTTCATATTAGAGTACTCGATTTAATAAATTATTTTTAATTTACTGATCTGAATTCTGTATTCATATCTACACATCGTTCGCTTAAAATTAGAAGGTCGTAAGTATAGTTTGGCGAATTTGACACAAACCTGACCTTCATGCATGAATATACTTCGATGTTCTTGCTTTGAATTTATCAATTTCCACAAGCAAATCGTGCAATATCAGTATTTCGAATTTGTGTTTGTATTACATCTTGTGCGTCTTCGTGATAGAATTTCACATATTTCAGCCCACAGAGTTTTTAATTTGCATATTAGATAATTCGCCGTAAGCATGTGAATCAATTAAACCGTTCTCATCACTATATGTATCTGCCCTATCAGGTCATAAGTAGTAGTTACGACCTTCTCATTCTAAGCCAGCTGGATAGGTTATGGGAGAATACTCTTGAAAGACTGTATGTTGTTCTGCGTAGGTTGTCTCCCTGTATTAAATAGCGTATCTACTATACTGATATATTTTCTTTCTTTTTTCTTTCTTCCATTTAATTTGCAGGGCCCACTCTGGGGCATTATCGCAAATATTAGAGACAGAGGTGAGATACAAGGAATCCGGGTGCCATACCCTAGCTCGTTTTGAATAGATTCCTTGGTTCTTTAACATGCCCTGTGTAAAGCACCGATACACGCGAGACTACCCCTGGGTTACCAACCAGGATCATCTCTAGTTGGGTGGGAAACACTAAATAGCGTTTCTGAAATGATCAAGTGTCCCTGCCGAGAATCGAACCCGGGACCTCTCGATCAGGATTCTAGCGTCTTACCACTAGACCACCGTGCCACCCAATTTTCGGTGTGTAAATCCACAGATAACAGTATCATTCAGCAAGACATTGGGCACTGTACCTCATCGACAACTACTAAGCAAGCTCGAGAATTATGAAATCGGGGGCCCTCTATTGGATCTCTAACTTCCTCATCAATAGATGAGTAATCCCTAAAAATGTAGGTGTTGCGTGGTTAAGAGTGTAGTAAAGTATATATGACTGCAGTGTACCACAGACCTAAGAAATTATATCACAAAAACGAGTTTAACATCCCCAAAATTTTCACTCATTCATTAGATAAAAGAACAAGTTTGAAACGTCTCTGTCCGCCCCAACATGAATATACCATTTAACGCATAAAAGGGCCATAAAACGGTTTTGGTCGGATCTGCTAATGCATCTAAAACACAAAACAATCAATTTGAAAATATATACCTATTATGGTGTTTAAGTTTTTGTCATAGGAAATGACACTTATCAACATCTTTAATGTAGAATTCCCTGATTTTTCCCTGACTTTTGCTCAATTTCCCCTGACTAATTTAAAAATTCCCTGACTTTTCCCTGACCTTGAAATAATTACGTTTTTCCCTGACTTTTCCCTGACTTTTCCCTGACCTTGGGAACCCTGATTGTAATAGGGTGCACAATCTCTACGGGACAGGACACTAACCCAACAAATTAAGCCTTGCAGATGTAATCCCGATGTAAATTGGGAGACATCAGGAGAAGCCCTGATATGTTCCCGATATTTTGCGTCGGTTCAATTGCCTCGGGGATGTACACCACATGATATTTCTCCATACAGCCATCGAAATCTGAGAGTTACAGACGAGTTTTAGTGAAAAGGCTCTAAACCACCTTAATTGATCTTTTGGCAACATAAAACATTTAACACATTTAGTGTATTGTAACACACAGATATTAGATAAATAAATGAATAACATATTTCTCATGTACAGAAACTTTCTTTTTAAACAGAAAAATCGCAAACAAAATTACATTTATATTTCTTTATTTACAAGAGATAAGTGTTACATAAATACATAGAAAAACAAACAAAAGCACTGAATATAAATACAAAATCTTAGACTACTTGAATTAAACAGACAGATCATTTAAACAATGAAACCAAGCAAAGCACCAATAGTTGTAGGTTTCACCACATGAACAGATAATCACTGGTGTACTATGCTAAATTATTCTTAAGTCACAAATGACCAGGAAGGGCGCCAGACAATGTCCATGAATTCAAGGTGCACCCGATGTGTAGGCATTGTGTGGACACCAGTTGAAGAGTACCAAAGTTCAGGTCAAAATTTTGAGGCATTAATTAATCCAGCCGCAACCCGATGACCAGCCCCGGATAGCATTGTGACCTAGGTATTAGCAATGTAATGAGTGTTCAATAATATTGAAATACAGAACATGTTACAATGTATTTTATACATATTAAATTATAATAAAAACATCGTATGTTGCAATGAAATTCATAGAATGACTTAGGAACATTTTTTATCAAGTAATAAACAAACACAGCCAAATTAGAACCATACCCTGAAAGTACAGCTAATGTGAACTAAATTACCTCCCTTTTTTACATAGCATATCTTGCACAAGTAGCCTCCCTTTCTAGCCTTAAATTCTTGTCCAGGCAAAACACTGTCAAACTTTATTCTGTTGTCCAAATTAATATTGAAACTGTTAAATCAATGAATATCATTAAATCATGAACCCTAATAGATGCAAAACTGACAGTAGAACAGTTGGGTAGGGGGAAAACGCAACAAAATTTGTTGTAAACAGGAATTAATTATTATAAGTTAGTTTTACTGTACTATATTTATACACTATACATGCTATAATTTAACCATATATGATTACACTGTATTTACTTGACAGCATGCTTTTTGATTACATGGTTTTTAAGTATAAGTTTATAAAAATACAAAACATTATGCAATAAAAAATGCATGTAAAATATCAGGTTGTGCATTAATGTGTAATTTAAATGCATGGTTATTTATAATGTAGTAAAAAAACAAAAATCTAGATGCCCAACTTTGGTTGATCAACACAAGTCAAAAAGGCTGAACAAAAGAAAACATAAATTAAGATTTTATAACATTGGAAAGTCTGGGCTAGCAACTTGGAATCTAGACAAATACATTGTCCCGTAGAGCAGTGGGTTTTTATACTGAACTTTGTTACCATGGTTATAATATAAACATAGAATAAAATAAATAATTGTAAATTCTGTATAAAGTTTAGAAACAAATAAAATACAAAGTTTATCATGAGTTCTCTCCCTATACTCTCTGTACTACAATTCATGTGTGTGTATGAAGAATGTAAGGTTGTTAGAATATTGAATGTGCAGTCACTAAACATGGTACATGAGCTGACTAGCTCAACATGATAGTGAGAGTACTAGGACTTGCAACACAGGTTCAAAATAACAAAACTGGATAGTTTCTAAAGAATAAACACAGTCATCTCTGGTAATTCTGGGCATCGGGTAATTCTGCGCACATTAGTTTGCAGGTTCATACGTATTTTGCTGGATTGTTTTCCTTTGTTTCTATATTTTTGTAAATGTTTGTTAATGACGAAAAGTTTATAATCACATAAACAGCATCAGAAGAGTATTTCTATGAAACATTGACTAAAATGTGTACCAATGGCGATTTTCGTTAATTTGATGTACCACACGACACATAAATTGAATAAGCACACCTTTCTACTGGATTATGATTTATTTCTATTTGACAACATTGTCTTAATGACTTATTCTTTCGATACTGTTCTAAATTTCTTGCCAATTCAATTTTTTAAACAGACTATACAAATCACAATTCCGTCTGCGCAGAATTAGCCTAAAACAACTGTCATTCATCTTGTTTTGTGACGTGCCACCTGGTTTAGAGTAGGTATGACATTTTGAATTATTAACATATGCGAATGAAGCTTCTTTTTATTCAAACAGCACCATAATTTATTCTACAAATAAAATAATGTCAAATATAGAAGACAAACACCCTTTGGTGCAGGGTGCACAGCATTACCATTTACACTGTACTGTCAAGGCTTAAAATCATCTAAATCCAAAATAGATAATAATCAAATGGAAAGAGAAGGGGGGAAAACTATTGAGAAATCCACAATATTTTGTGAGAAGTAGTAGTGTCTGGTTTTCAAATTCATAACATATCTTGAATATTTGAGCAAAAGTTAATAACTGCAAAAATATACAAATAAATACAATATAAAAACTGAATATTGCGTACATTCAATAAAAAATACAAGAAATAAATGTCAAAATATAAATGGGTAAACAAAGCAGCTTCATATTCGTGGTCGGTAGTTATGATTTAAAACTTTGTGTATTATATTTCATTTATTAGCACAATATCTACAAATACTGTATACCGTTGCCCTATAAGATTCTTGTACCACTCTTAAAGCTTCACTCCATTGACTCCATAATTAATTCATCACCAGTATTATGGACTATACTATCAGAGATAATCGATTCTCTATAATATGCCTGTGTGATTATGTTATAAGACAATGGTTAGTGATCAACATTAAATTTTGTAAGTTGATAGGGCAATAAATTTGAAGAAATTTTCATTGATTGCTGAGTTAAACTCGATGTGTGTGAGCTCAATTGTCTACCTACTCAACAACACATTTAAATTATTTCTTGCATAAATTATTGGTTTGTGTCCTGGGTAACTTCTAGTTAGTCTATGGCACATTGTTATATGGTAGCAAATTAAAAATACACATAGTTTGTACATCAATAAAAATAGTTCACAATCTTGTGTAAGTAGACAAACTAACATTCTGGCCTAGATTTTCGGAGGATACTGTAAAATCATTAGTTTTCGTGGGGGATTAAATTTCGTGGATTTCTTGGTTCACCTTTAACCACGAAATCAAATCCCATTGAAAAATAATTTTGACCCTGGTATTTATTACCTGAAATGCAAATCCATGAGTAAACGTCCCATCGAAATGGTCTTTTTTACCAAAACCACAAAATTTCGTCCCATTGAAATTGAATGAGTTTACAGTATATTATTGACATCCTGGAAAATTTTGACCAACTCCAAACATTATGCACATCATGTCTCTATAACAAATGAAGAAAAAAAATAAAGAAAATTAACTTAACAGCACATATAAATACAGAGAAATTGGTTTTGAAATAAACAGAGACTTACAGAAACCAGTGTGTTACTACTTTAATAATACGGAGACTTTGAAACAGACCTTTATAAAGCCACATAAGACTTAACAATTTCAAAAGTGACATATCAAGTAATCAACACGAACAGAAGCAAAATGAACACTGATCCAGAAATAAACACTAACTTAAGACAAGACTGCGTTCAATAAACGCTTATGCCCCCGTGGAAGCCATGTCCATAAAAAGCTAAGTCAATCAGGGACCATTATTCAGTTAAAATGTTTCATAGTGTTACATGGCTTTGAACTATAAGGGGCTTATGATGGTAAACGAATATGCCACATTTGAAAGCAGTGCCTTGGTCAACTTCATGTGTGATCTGGTGATACAGGTGTTATGGTTCTTTGTCACTGCACTTCTCCAAGTTGACATCTATTCATATACCAAGTTTCAAGTCAATATTTTAAATACTTTTGAAGATACGCTCAAGGACAAACAATTATCATGAAAATACTGAAGGGGAGATAATTCAAAATGTAAGACAGACAGAGTTATGGTTCTTGGTCCCTGCACTTCTACAAGCTACCATATATTTATGTATCAAGTTTTAAGGCAATATCTTAAACACTTTTGAAGATACACTTCGGTCAAAATTTGATTCTGAAAATACTAAAGGGGAGATAATTCAAAATTTAAGACAGACAGAGTTATGGTTCTTGGTCATTGCACTTTTCCAAGTTGCCATCTATTTATATTCCAAGTTTCAAGCCAATATGTTAAATAGTTTTGAAGATATACTAAGAGCAAAATTTGACTATAAAAAATCACTAAAGGGGAGATAATTCAAGATTTAAGACTGACAGAGTTATGGTTCTTTGTCAATGCACTTCTCCAAGTTGCCATCTATTTATATTTCAAGTTTTAAGTCAATATGTTAAATAGTCTTGAAGATACGCTCCAGACAAAATTTTATTGTGAAAATACTAAAGGGGAGATAAGTCTAAGTCCAAAATTAGGTCAAGGTGAAGGTCAAAATGGAGTCAGGTGATACAGGTGTGTGGAGAGTGGTCATATACAACATCCATGCAAGTATGAAAGCTTTGTAGCAAGCCATATTAATGCTAGAAGAAACGGTCAATTTGGGTTAACCAAGAATTTGGCCTTTCAATAAGTCTAAGTCCAAAATTAGGTCAAGGTGAAGGTCAAAATGGAGTTAGGTGATACAGGCGCGTGGAGAGTGTTCATATACAACATCCATGCAAGTTTGAAAGCTTTGTAGCAAGCCATATTAATGCTAGAAGAAACGGTCAATTTGGGTTAACCAGGGCGGACGGACGAACGGACGGACGGACGGACGGACAGGTGCATTACTATATGCCTCCCGATCTATCGATACGGGGGCATAAAAAGAACAAGAGGCCCCTGAGGGGCCATTATCGCTCACCTGAGTTATGTGGGAAATTTCAATTTTTAGCTCTGGTGGACATCTTGTTTAGCAGATCGGAAGGACTTCAGCTATTTTGGTTACAGGTCACCCAAAGATCATTCCTGTGAAGTTTTATCAAAATCCATCAAGCGGTTCAGGAGAAGAAGCCGTTTAAAGGATATTTCTATTTTTAGCTATGGCGGCCATCTTCTTTAATGGACTTCAACAATTTTAGCTAAATTGGTTAACGGTCAACCAAAGATCATTTGTGTAAAGTTTTATCAAAACTTGTAAAGCAGTTAAGGAGAAGAAGTCGTTTAAAGGATATTTCTATTTTTAGCTCTGGCGGCCATCTTGTTTAGCGGAGCGGAACGATTTTAGCTATTTATGTAAAGGGTCACCCAAAGATCATTCCTGTACAGTTTTATTGAAATCGGCCAGGTGGTTAAGGAGGAGATGTCGTTTGAAGAAATTGTTGACGACGACGGAAGTAGAAGTTGTTTAAAGATTTTTCTACTTATAGGCCATCTTGTTTAGTGGAGCGGAACGATTTTAGCTATCTTTAATGAAGGTCACCCAAGGATCATTACTGTGAAGTTTGGTTGAAATTGGCCAAGTGGTTTAGGAGGAGATGTCGTTTGAAGAAATTGTTGACGATGACGGACGACGACGACGGACATCTCGGTATGACAAAAGCTCACCTTGAGCACATTCGTGCTCAGACGAACTAAAAACAGAGACTCCAGAAATAAACACTGAATTTAGAAATAAACACCAAATTTAGAAATAAACACTAATTCCAGAAATAAACACAAACAAACTCATACTGTGGAAATAACCATGATTGTGTGTATTGGCAGCTTAGGAATATATATAAACATCTGGCACTGATCTCCCAAAGCATCTCAAGAAGAAACCTCAACTCAAAATGAGATTTTACTACAATCAGAGTCAGAATTAGAGCTAAATCGGAAGTTCCAGCTCTTGAACTGTAACTGTAATAAACTTAGAATATAATTTCTGTACACCGTATAGCTGGTTATTTTTGCAGGGTGGAAATTTCTGCCATTCTGTAGTCCAAGATCAATTCGCAGAATTAAATTTTGCTACAAAAACACAAAATATTACACCCGCAGAAAAAACAGCTATATGGTAAGAGATGTTAAGTTGTAATCAATAGCGTCACATTGAAATAAACATAAAAACACATACAAATATTTGAGATGAGATCTTGGTCAGATTGAGATGGTTCGGGAGAATGGGGCCTGAATGCTGTTTTATTACAGTATTTCCTTAGAACAGAAGGTGGTCTAGGTACAAACATTTTACATTAATTGCACATATTTCAATCACAATAGTTATATCTCCTCAAAATGTGTGAAACACACTGAACATTGTTCACAAAACATTCATACACAGAATAATACAAAACCCATGTACATATATAGCTAGAATGAGTTTTTGTTAATGTCTCGGGAGACATAATAGGAATGTCAATGGATATTTAGAATTTAGATTCATAACCATGCCTGCCAAGGTAGTTAAATCCACGATAGGAGTGATAAAGCAAAACATATCAAAAGATGCACTTAAATGTTATTTAAAAGGGATTTAGACGCCTAAAATAAATCACATGTATCTTTGTTCACAGTTAGGTGAAAAAAAACTTGGAAAACCAGAAATTAACATATAAATAGGAGTAACTCCACTTTAATGGGGAGTACTTGGCAGGTATGTTCATTACGCTGAATATATTCAATACCTGATTTTCTATCCCTTGACATTCCTAATAATGATCTAAGTACTGCATGAACTACAATAAAACACCAACTGGTATTTATGCCTGGTTGGCATAAAACACTGAATTGGTTATGACTAGCTTCAGGTTAATCAAGGCACATGGGAGTTTTCTCCCAGTTAATTAATGATATACAGGGTGTCCCGAAAAACGGGGACCTAGGATCAACGATTCAACATTGTATAAGTGGTTAAATGTTAGTGATTTCCAACAATGGGCAAAAATGATTTTTTATTTCTTAGTAAAGTGTAATGTAGGCCAAGCTTTATGCTAGAGGGAATATAAGAAAATTTAGTAAAATTCGCAAAATAATTTCAGTGTGTTTTTAACATCGCAAATAGAAATTAACCACTTATACAGTCATGAAATATTTCACTAACATTTCTGCCAGCTTTAATATCAACTAAACAACTTGTAATTCATATTATACAGTAATGTTATGCTATTATTAGGCTACTATGGAAAGTGACAATTTCCTAATTTCCACTCGCTAAACATCTAGAAGTTCAAAAATTACTAACTTAAATATCACTACCTCTTATTCTTAAGACCATGAAATAACTCCAAAATAAAGTAAACACTATTTACAAAAGTGCATGATCATTCTTTGTTTTAGTTGCTTGTACAAGAGGCTCTGTTCTGGCAGATTCAGCATTTGCATCAATACAATAAATTGTAATCAAGCACACATATGCACATCCATTTTACATTGAAATCTTACAATAGACATGAACAAATAAGCAGACATTTAAACAATCATACTAAAGTAATGATACTCCAGAATGAAGAACCCCATAAAAGCTCTCAGGCCTTCAAAAATCCTATAAAAGCTAGCAGGCATTCAAGAATCCCACAAAAGATCCCAGGCATTCAAGAATCCCATAAAAGCTCCAAGGCTGTTTTAAGAATCCCATAAAAGCTCCAAGGCTGTTTAAAAATACCATAAAAGCTCTGGGGATGGTTAAGAATCCCATAAAAGCTCATGGATTGTAAGCTAACCCCATAAAAGCTCCCAGACAGATCCCTATTCAAGCTTCATGAATATTTTGTGGTCCCATGATGGCTAAATATCTTGATAATACATGGCTTATAGACTGGTAATAGATTTCTATATAGATATTGAATGAAATACATAATACATGAACATGCTAATAAAAGCCTGTTTTAACATGATGTTGAAATGAAAAGGTTTTGACATGATGTCACAATGAACAGGTTTTGACATGATGTTACATAACAAACATGTTTTTACATGGTGTTGTATGAACATGGTTTTACATGTTGTTGTATGAACATGCTTTGACATGATGTTGAAATGAACATGTTTTGACATGATGTTACAATGAACATGTTTTGACATGATGTAGCAATGACCATGTTTTAACATGCGTAATTAATAGATTATATCATAATGGATGAAGTGATTATAAATAACATACTAATACATATAATATTGCATGACTTACGTATAACGATCAACCATATATCACACACTAAACTTAAGGTGTATTTTAAATATTCTCACCACTAGGAATTACACAACAATGTATACAACCTAACATTGTTCATATAAGGTGTAAATGATAATACATTCTATTTCATATTGCCTTTTGAAATATCTTTCTCACAAAGCAATGTGAACAAGACTGTGATCAGTAAACGCTTATGCCCCGATGTAAGCCTCGTCCTTAACAAATAGCTAAGTCATTCATGGGCCATAATTCTGTTAAAATGTTTGATGGTGTTACATAGCTTTGACAATGCAATGTGTCTATGATGGTATGCCAAGTTTGAAAACAATGCCTTGATAGACTTAAAAGTATTTGAGTTTCAACATTATGTAACAAATGAACAGACATTTACTATCCTTATCTTGGAGGACCTATCAAGGACAGGCAATCACTATTTAGTAGACCCACTTACATAATAGAAAGGCATACGAAATGCTCAATAAGTATAAGTACAGAAAAGATACAGAAATGACAACAAAGCTTATCAAAACATAGCAAAGTATTAAAAATACAGAAAAAGTGTATCAAAAGTTTTACACAGAAACGTACAATTACATAAACAGCTAGCACAATAAGCACATTGGTAAAATACAAACAATAGTTTGATATGAAGAACATTTGAGGAATAATACAGAGTTCATGAAATACAGTGTTACAAGTACATGTATAGCTTGACGATTTTGACACGATCCTGACCTTTCAATTAGCATAATTTAACAGTTGTTATATTGTGTATAATTATAACATTGGTTGTATGTTTTCATTATCGGGAATATCACGAAGACTCTCCAGATGTAATACAAACACAAATTTGAAATGCCGATATTGCAAGATTTGCTCGTTGAAATGGATATATTCGAAGCAAGAACCTTGTAATATATTCATGCACAAACTTAAGGTCAATATCACATCAATATTGCCAAGCTATACCTCATAATGTGTAAGGATTGATACCTCAAACTTTGAACCTAGGACTTGTTCTAGATGGTTGGAAGTCTATCAGTTTTATATAATATCACCATAAAATCAAAATTATTACATTTTGTAAATTAATGTATTTTCTGTAACCCAATTGAGGGTTGAAAGTTTAAAGGTAAAAATGAGAAGAACTATGCAGACCTTTACAGTTTTCAACCTTTTTCACAAACCCGATTTTCAAATATATGAACATATTGAGCAACTATTGTATAATTATATCAGAATAATCATGATGTATAGTGCACCCAGGATAACGTGAAAAGCGGGAAAATTCGGAATAATCCACATAGGTGGTTCAACCATGATTAATCTGTTTTATTTTAGTATAGAAATGAATAGTGTTTACTTATGAAACCACTATTTTAACAGTAGACAACTCCGGTCAATGTTTGTAAATATCATATTATCCTGGGCGCACCTTACTTCAACACACACAAAAAAACATCAGAAATTTGAAAAAAGTCATAAAAAGACAACACACAGTGGAATGTTGCATTAAGAATTGCTAAGTATGAAAAGGGATGAGATAGTACTAACACTTGAGCATATGAAAGTATCTGACCCCTTTACAAAATAAACCTTCATTTTTAACAGATGGGATCAAAATACTTTTGTTCACAAAATTTGAAGTCCAGTATCATGGGCAAAAGTTCAAATTTTTCAAAATACTAAAAACAGCTTGTCAAATTACTGAACTAGATGATTTTCATTTACAGGACAGTGCATTTTTTTCTAAATACTGAAATCAGTATTGAGACTGAAAACGTTTACCCAGGCCTGCAATATGCTGAAATGAATGGCAATATAAAAGTAGACCTCTGTATGAAGTTGGAAGCTACAGACAGAGATAAGACACATGTATGGATTCATTCATTTCTCATGTAATACTGTAAGTATGGATGGTATTCATATCGTACACAAAACATACATATGGATATCTCCAATTAAAAGTCAATTAAACTAAATAATTCAATGCTCAAGCCTGTAAATAGGTTCCACAGAGCAATTTTTGCCTCCCGATTTAAATAAATGAGCTTCGACAGGCATTGGGAACAGAGATTTCACAGGTTTTCAAATAACTTCCCTGAAGCTTCCATAGACCATGATTACCCGTTTCCAAATGTCTTCTGATGCTCATTTATATAATCAGGAGTACATCGCCATAGCAAAAATGCTCAGTGGGACCTTAGCTTTACACATGGACCTAATATGGTATTGTTGCATGTTTAGCTTACGCATGGACCTAACTTGATATTGTTGCATGTTTATAAATAGTTAATGGTGACAAAGATAGGTTTCTAGTTTTCTTATAAATACATCACAATCAGTACATTCACTTGCATAGAATCTATTGATTGCCAAAATATTAGAGAATGAGCTTTTAATGTAGAATATACTCTAATTAGGGGCCTTATTCACCAACAGTGTTAGTCTGAAACTCGGACTTAGACTTAAAATTAACAAAGTTTATAATCACCGCCATTTCTTTGCAATTAGATTAAACCATGTGGAATATTTCCTGATTATTTGTAGTTACCTTCTGAACATGTATTCCCATTTATATCAAAATCGGTACATTTATAACAACATTAGAGCAAATAGAACAATGTAAAGTCTAAGTTAGTCTGAGTTTTAGACTTACAATGTTGGTGAATCAGGCCCCTGATCTGTTCTTTTACAGAACAGACAAACAAATATTCTTCCCAGTACTTTCGTGTAGCACTTTAATTCCAAGCATACTGGATAATGTTCCTGAACACTGGACAATGAACATGAACTTGTCAGTGTATATTGACAGCTGATGGCACAGTTCAGTAGAATTCTGGAATCACATTCGCACAGTTATAGATTCTACCTAAACCAAATACATAAACCCATACTGGTCCAGCAAGAACCGAGGCTGTGCAGGTTCTACCTAAACCAAGCACGTAAACCCATACTGGTCCAGCATGACCATAGGACCATGTTCTACCTAAACCAAATACGTAAACCCATACATGACTAGTATGATCCAAGACCATGTTCTACATTAAAACATGGCTTAACCAAGGACTGTATAACTCTACAAAATGTTGGTGTATATCTGACTTGATTCGAGGTATTCAGCCACAGCTTGATAGCAGAAATTAAACTGGTCCTGAAAATAAAATAAACATGCTTTAACAGTAAATTACTTATAAAATTATAAACATTTACAGTCAAACCTGTGGCAATGACCATCTTTGAAAAGAACAATCACAAAAACAAGGCCTAACTTCATATCCCACAAATCTATCTCCCATCAGATCATGTTCAAATGACATTAAACCTGCTAATAGAGACCACCTGTCAATAAAGATTCTTGATGCAGTTCACATTTTACTTGGAAGTATAACCAGTACTAACTTAACAAGACTGCGTTCAATAAACGCTTATGTCCCAGTGGAAGCTATTTCAATAAGTCTAAGTCCAAAAATTGGGCCAATGTGAAGGTCAAAATGGAGTCAGATGATACAGGCGTGTGGAGAGTGGTCATATACAACATCCATGCAAGTATGAAAGCTTTGTAGCAAGCCATAGTAATGCTAGAAGAAATGGTCAATTTGGGTTAACCAAGAATTTGGTCTTTCAATAAGTCTAAGTCCAAAATTAGGTCAAGGTGAATGTCAAAATGGAGTCAGGTTATACAGGCGTGTGGAGAGTGGTCATATACAACATCCCGAAGTGCGCGTCATACCTCTAGGCCACCGCTTCCCATAAAGTTTTCTTCAACAACTGAAACTGTCATCCGCAAATCGATTACTGTAGTCAATGTCTTAGAATTGCTTGGTTCCAAAATTCGCGACAAGTGTTTCTGAACTCCATTTTGGTTATCTTTTTGATAGCAGCTTTAAAATTCAAACAAGAATGATCATAAGAAATTAATAGATTCTGGAAATTAAACCTAATAAAGACAAATATAAAACATGAATACAGCCTACCATAGTATTAATGATTTGTGGTCGTCTAGCTCTCAGCTGCATTATAATCTGTGGAATGTTAACTTTCTTCTCCAGTTTTAAACGTTCCAATATGGCCGACACTGCACAGAACACACCACTACGCTCAGCACCATCCCTACAATAGAATCACAAACAATATAAGAAAACAACATAGATATCATTCCATTGGTTGTTTGCATTTAACAGAAATAGTGAAAAGTGGGTAGTTATTCATTTTCCCCTGCTAAAACTAATTTATTTCTTTCCCCTGCTAATACTAATTTATTTCTTTCCCCTGCTAATACTAATTTATTTCTTTCCCCTGCTAATACTAATTTATTTCATGTTAATTATGATACAAGTACTTGTACAACTTACTAGGTCAATCATCTCTTCACCTTATTTCACATAGAATTGATAGCCTACATGTTGTAAGACAAACTAATTTCCCAGCTTACGCCAAGTGTCAAGCAATACAAACACAGGTCTGATACAGCCACGTAGGGTACACCAGATCCCACACACTCAACAGAATAATGGGAAGTGAATAATCCAGAATTATAAGTTAAGTAACCAGTTTTCGAGGGCTGTTTTCAGCTGTTCAGCAGCTCAACCATGTTTTGACATTTTAACTTCCTAATTGTATGCAATACGAATAAAATATAAAATTCATGAAAATTAGACATCCTAACCTCATCGGGATTCACAGCAGTGGACAATGAATGGTATGAATCTACTTACATGCAATGTACTATGATTGGTTCAGTTTTGGAATCCTTTGATGATGCAGATACTTGACTTATGAGAGAGGTCAAGGCCGGAGAGAAAGGTAAACTGTCACCATCCTGCCAACCTTCAAACCTGAATAGTTTCACATTCATAGTGGTAGGTTCACCCTGAAATTTAGCAAATGTGTCTAATCAAGTTACATATAGGAGATGACTGATACAAGAAAGGTAACTATGATGTTTTGTTAAACTGCCGCCTCATTATGAATATTGAACAGTCACCTTCGACAAATGTCTGCCAGTTTGGATGCATACATGCCAAATTTTCCTGAAGCCTATGCAGGAGATTTGTGATGGAAATGCAGGAGATTTCAATGAAATGCAGTAGATTTTTCTTGCTCGACTTTTAACTTAATTAAATGAAGTTAATATGCAGTTTTCACCTACTTTACTTGTAGGACATTACCATGCATGCTTCATAAGGCTATTGAAATTAATATTTGTTATCATTTTCATTATGCAAACAAAAATGTCAAGGTTCCAGTATTCCAAGAAATGCAGGAAATTTGATCAATTTGCCTAAAATCATGCGGGAGTAGAGTCTCAAATGCAGGAGACTCCTGCATGATGCAAGAGATATGGCATGTATGTGGATGGAATGTGGGTTCAGGGCAGGGGATTTATAAAATAATGTTATCAATCAACATTGTACATTTATGAGGGTCACAGCTAAGGGACATGTACAGGTTTGGTAATAAAGGGACATAACTATTACAAATGTCCAGAAAATTAGTTTACATCAATTAAACAATATTTTTTGTCAAACAGAAAATATTATTGTGTAGATCTATTATCAATTGGCTTGTTTATGGGGCATGAAAACACTAATCCAGGGTGAAAACTGATCAGACATGAAAAGGCGGCACCATGAATGCAAGGGGTAAAAGAAACATGGGTATACCCATTTAGTGTATGTAAGTTGCACTCTCATCACGGAGAATCCCTCATACTCTTCCTGTGTACCGTCAAACTTGACACGAAATGGTCCGTATGTACTATCACTTGTACTAGATGACCAGTATTCCTCTACACTCTGTAAACATAGCAACCAAATATGATGCATAGTCAATTACAAGAAACAACGATTTAAAACAAGGCCTGCTACTCTGCTAAAACTTACCATAGAAAAAACATTGAGGACTGTGCAAGGTATCAAAATATTCAAATTTACCCAACATTTTTTGCAGCTTAGTTGATAGTTAAAGAACATAACTGATAGGTATCAATTGTTTGGCAGTCAGTGAATACGTGCTTTATGGGAAGTATGATATCTTCTCTGGTTATTCCATGAATAATGTGTATAATATGTAATATTTATTTGAAAAACAAAATCAAATGCCATTCCCCCAAAAACCTTCGCAGTTTTTTGTAAATCTCCACTTACTGAGAAACTTTCAGATGGACAAATACTTAGATTACCAACGGACAATGTTGAGATGGACAAATACTTAGAAAACCAATCAACAATGTTGAGATGGACAAATACTTACAAAAAGCAATCAACAAAGTCTAATTAGGGCCCTGTGGACTTACCTCATCTTCACATATAATACTGTTCATCATTACAATATTAGACACATGTTGGTCATATACAAGCCTCCAGAAATCTGTCACTGTGTTAGGCATTGGTGTCTGAGTGACCAGAAACCCAGTCTTATTTGTACATGTCTAAAACATAAAGTAAATAAACTGACAATAACAAATGAACAAAAACAAGAAAAGATCGGTTCTTATGTATATTCTGCTGATAATAATACAAGCCTTTGTTTACAATGAAAATGGTGATATAAAGACTGCACCAGCTAACTGGCTGTACATTTCGGGTGAAGTCTGAAAAAACAATTTTTTAAGTGATTATGCACAAGATCGATTAAAATTGACATTAGAAAAATGCATTTAATCGTTGTTTTTATTTGTAAACTAAGACAAGAGTTATCTCTGGTGACCTATACAATATAAGTCTCACATAAGTGGTTGAAGAGACATTAAAACTTGAGATAATAATAATAAAGATGTTCTGATAGAGGCAGCAGAATATGCCGAGTATTCACTGTTAGCCTATTTAATTCTATGTACAATTAATCAGATATTTTTCATAATTGAAGCATGTCTGGTCAGCCTAATTAACCTTCAGAATAAATAAATAATCAATTGATATCAATCAGTTATAGTTACCATGGAAACAGATAATACTAAAGAGTTATAAATAGCTATTAGTAACATACCGGTAGAAATATGGCATTAATATATTCATTGGAACCTTTGACCGGTGTTGATAAGTACGCTCTATACATATCAATAGGTAAAATATCGGGATGTCGGTTCTTCTCAAGATTCTCATCTGTACAACCCGCTTTGAAATGACTCTCATCAAGTTTCGGTGACATTTCATGGATCAGCTGTTAAAAAGGAATCAATACAATTATTTGTTACAAATCAACCAATCAGAAGTGACATCTATGACTCTCAGCATCAGAGGATAAGGATTAAAACAGCTAGAACGGTCGCCATTCGACAGACTAATATACCCCCGCCCGGTAAAGGGCCATAATTCTGACAAAAACGATCTCAGTGCTAATTCTTCCCTTCATGCACATCTACATGTTAAGAAAGTCATGTGTGAAAGTTGGAAGGCAATTTTGCAAAAACTGTAGAAGGAGTTGCGTTTGCAAGAATCTGTCTAATGACAGACAAACAGACAAGCTGAAAACAGTATACCCCCTTACAACTTCCTTTGTGCAGGGGGTATAATAAATAAGATTTTTTTTTTTTTGAAAATCTATGAGTCGGCATCAGATGATTAGGACACTCAAAATACGACAATTACACACGATTGACAGGTACACGTACCGAGAAGCGTTCAAAGTTATAAATATACAGTGCATATATACTCGTACCCTCGATGCCTCGAACCAGTAGATGGCTCGAACTATTTTCCCGGTCCGAAGGTAGTTCGAGGCATCGAAGTTCGACTGTAAAACAACTAGTCACAGCAATATACTACCCGGTAAGTGAAATTATTAACTCTTCACTTATTTACCAATTTAATACAAAATTTTCAGTAAAACACATTTACTATTTAAACCATAGGAAATTAGAGAAAGGAATTGAGTTGTGCATGAAATAACATGTGTAATCATGGGGCCAGTTAGATTGTGTGCATAGCCTCTATATGCAGATTATATGAGCATAATTGGCAATCATCATAAGTACACTGAGTTAAACAAGGACTATAGTTAGCCCAGGATAACAATAAAGGGGGGAGAATTTGGTATAAACCACATAGGTGAAAAATCGAGCATGCACAATTTATCAATGTTATTTTAGTATACAATTGTCCATTTTTGTTAATTTAAGTAACCAATTCTGCAACAGGAGACCAATCCTGTCAATGTTTGTAAATATCACATTTTCTTGGGTGCACTATAGCATAAAATGGCAACGTTGTCCGGGTGTATTTACCTCAAATTGTTCTTCCAGTTTGGTTTTATTACACCCTGGTATGATATTCTTCATGATGTGATATTGCTGGATAAATTTATCTTCCGATAGTTCAAACTCCTTCACATTCAATGCTTCATATATTGCATTATGTACAAACTCATACTGTATCTAAAACCAAAAATAGAAATAAAAGTAGAAGCTTATACTTTTTATTCTGGAAGTTGGGTATTATTAACTTCAGAACTAAATAAACCTTAAGCAGTTGGCGTTTAATAAGAAACCAGTACCAATGCACAATTAGAAAAGAAGTTCCCTGATCAAAGTGTCTGAGAAGTTCATGCGACATTGTTTAATGTCAAAATGTATATGGCTTAAAGTGGAGTTATTTAAGAGGTGAAATATTGGCCATAACTTCAGACAGGTAAACACATTTTTACAAGTTATCAAAATGAAGATGTTTGTAAAACATGTATGCTTCCTACTAGTGTAAGTCCTTTTTTTAAAGCCACAGTGACCTCGATTTTTAACCTGCTGAATATAATTTATCAGCTATTCATAAATAACTTCTTTACAAAGTTTGAGCACCCTAAACTCGGGTGTTTAGATTACCATTTGGTCCAGTGTTTAATTGACCAACAATTTGACTGATTGATGTGACACTTCTTTGATGGAGATAATAAAATATCAGACCAACTACATGAATATAACACTCTGCACTTACATCTGTTTGTACAAAATTGGTTCTTTCATTCCTCATCTGTTTAATAGTGTTAAACACATCAATATGAGTCTCTTCTTTGGCTTGTCTGAGTAAATAATCCAAGGCCACAAATGTGCCTGTACGACCGATCCCAGCACTACAATACAATAATAGTGTTAAATACATCAATATGAGTCTCTTCTTTGGCTTGTCTGAGTAAATAATCCAAGGCCACAAATGTGCCTGTACGACTGATCCCAGCACTACAATACAATAATAGTGTTAAATACATCAATATGAGTCTCTTCTTTGGCTTGTCTGAGTAAATAATCCAAGGCCACAAATGTGCCTGTACGACTGATCCCAGCACTACAATACAATAATAGTGTTAAATACATCAATATGGGTCTCCTCCTTGGCTTGTCTGAGTAAATAATCCAAGGCTACAAAATAGCTGGTACGACCAATCCCAGCACTACAATACAATAATATAAATCGTGTCTAATATCCATCCCCAAGTATGCAGTATTTAATGCTTACTTTCACTTGTCCAAATTGTCAAATTTTGGCATTGTCCGTTGGTGAGCTGCCAGCTAGCCAAAAAAGGGTAGAAGAGTAGTTTTTTTGCAACATTTTTCTTTTTATTCTTTTTTCTAATCAACACATTTTTATACTCCTTATAATACCTTCTCCATGAAACTATTTCAAATGAACTGACAGTTGATGATGTAAGAAGGACATACCTGCAATGTACAAGAATGGGACCATCTAAAGATGTCTTTTCTTCCATGACTTTATCTCTAAAGTTTAACATCACACTAGGGTTATCAGGTACACCACGGTCTGGCCAGGCTGTATAATGTATATGTAGAAACTCTTTCTCCTCCTTCGTAACACTCTGAAAATGAAAGTCAGTATGTGTATGCCCCCACACGATTGATTCGGGGTATATTGTTTTTTGGTCTGTCTGACTATTTGTCTGTCTGTCCAAAAACTTTAATATTGCTTATAACACAAGAACACTTTCACCTAGGTTCTTTGAACTTCATGTGTGGGTGCATCTCTTTGAGCCCTACAACCTCCACCTGTTTTTGAGGCCACTAGGTCTGAGGTCACCAGGGGCATAAGTGTATCTGGAACACATCTCCTTATAAACTGTTACGTACAGTACAACCTCTTCGAAGCGTCCCTCTGTAGAACAACAACCTCTCTAAAACAAATATCTTTACAATTTCCCAGAGCATTTATTTACTATCAATTAACCTCTGTAGTGCAACAAATTCTAACCAAGGGCCAATATTTGCAGCTCTACCCAAAAGGTGTTGCTTAACAGAGGTAACACTGTATTTGGTAAGTTTCTTTTTGTAGTTTTGAAATACAACATGACCATTGAATGAAATAATAAAAAGTATGAGAAATGGACATAAACATTAGATTCGTTCCTATATGAAATATCGACAGAAGCTGCTATTTTTTGTCAAATTTTTTCATCATTAACATTCTATATTCTTCACCAAAGCAATGCTTTAAGAAGTAAATCAGTTTCAAACCATCATACATACATGGACTGCTCGTAGCTGGCGTACAGTGTAGCTTGGAAGTTCATTTTCGAACACATTTGTCACCTCATATTTCCCATAAGTCAATGTTTCATGTACTTCAGGCCAGTAACGTTCACATTTCTGAAATTATGTCATACAGTATGATTTCCATACACTCAACATGTAAATACTTAAAAATAATGAACACATTAGTTAATAGACTGACAGTGTAATTTATATGGATGGTATTTGTATTTTACATTGTATGGTCGTTTGATAACTCACCAAGTGAGCAGCTGACATAATATTTTCAAGAGCTTTCATTTCATCCCTGAATCAACCCTTTCATCCTTGAAGTTACATATTACATTCATTTTGACTCTCAATTCAACACCTTGTGAAATACCAGCTTTATCTATCTATCTTTTGAGACATAGATGGCATGAAATATTTGCCACAACTTAATACTTATTTACTAAGTGTAAGAACCAACTTGTGTCTCAATGATTGACTATTACCGGAAATTGGAGAATACAGTAGACTGAATGAATCCATGTATGAAAATTGACTTTAACTTGGTACTTTACTTTTATACATACCTTTAATTCCTCAAACAGGTTGGTCAGCATAACAACTTTCCCACAATCCTTTTGGTAAATCATTCTCCAGAAATCATTCACTGTACTTTCTGTCGGACCTTGAGCAGCAATAAATGCTTGAGGATGGTTGTAACCCTGAAATGTAACAATTTTTACATACATTTAAAAAAAAATCATAAAATCTTTTAAACGCTTATGCCCATAGTAGCCTTGTCAATAATGACTGAATAATAACATAATAAGGAATAACATACGGGTCAATCACTATACATTTGTATGCCTCAGTGTACCAGTAGATGTCACAGCACAAAAACAAAATTTGATGATGGTTTCCTAGCACTCAGTTGAAAGTGGAGGGAAAAAAAGAGACACATTGACAAGTGCTTAGTTTTAAGGTGGTTATATTACAGAGCTGACTTTAAGTGAAGTTTTACAATACGTGTATACAGTCTGTAGAGCAACCTCTCAATAACAACACCTTCAAAATTTCCCTAAGCTTACTATATGTTATTTAACATCTGTAGAGCAACAGCCTCTAAATAATTGCCTTTATCTACAGCACTCAAAGGTTGTTGCTCTAGAGAGGTTGCACACTATATAATCCCATACCTGCTAAGTACTCCTATTAAAGTGGAGTTACTCCTATTTTCATTTTTAATACTGGTTTTCAAGTTCCCCTAACTTTTAACAAAGGTACCGGTACATTTGATTCATTTCATGATCTTCATACCCATATTTATTTATAACCACTAGAATTAATACATTCCTTGTTTATGCATCTAAATACCTTTTAAATCACATTTAAGGGCATCTTGTGACATGTTTTGCTTTATCACTCCTATTTTGGAATTAACTATCTTGGCAGGTATGATGAACCTGGGACTGATATAGTGGCAGCAATACTTACATCAACATACGAAGCATTGATGAAATCATGAACATCCTCATCATCAGGTTCCAGTTTTACTCTGTTGTGATCATCTACAATTAAATATAATATAAACCACGATGATTAAAACTGAACCGTCATAAAGAGTAATAAATGTTGAATTGCGGCTCAGAAGTTTAAAACTAAACAAGGTGCCCATTGGGCATAGATGTTCCCATTATGGCACCATTTTTATTGTATTTTTTGTTTAGAGGTGATTGTAAAGTGTCGCCGGATGAGGCAGCAAACAAACACTAAACAGTATAATCAGAATTTATTGGCAGGGAATTTGGTAAACATGCAAATATTCTTGCTTGTGAACTAAACCAATAACAATAAAAAGCACAAAATAGTTATTTCTGAAGAAGCGAACATTTTACCACACCAAACAAATTTAACCCACTTAGAATGACAACACACAAAATTTTTACCAATGATAATATTTAATTTTACAGTATTTACTTACATGGATACAACTGCTTGTATCGACATCTTCCCCTATTTCCAAAACTGGTTGCCGTGATACATGGTTTAATCAAACCTTTTGGTAATTTCTGGAAACAAAAATATCAAATGCAATTTAGATATTATTAATTTAATGTTTCAATTTATATTAAGTGAAATAATAATTTCTTAGAAATAACGCAAAGCTAGGCCTGTTTTCAAAAAAAATGCTATGGTCAAGAAACATCAAAGTTCCACAAATAAATATTGTGTTTCAAATAAGCTTCATTACTCTGTTGGTACTGAAACACAACCCCAAGTGATGTTACTTTAAATGCTGATAAACAAGCATACAAAATGTCAAAGCTTAGCAGGGATTCAGTACTGACAAAGGCCAGAGGGCGAAATCAATAAGTTTGTGAGAAACCAAGAAATTGATATTGTCAGCAAGAATAGTTTTAGAATCATGTGCACCAATAAGTGTAGACATGTGCTTTAAAATTTAAGCTAACAATATGTATGTATAACTCACACTAAATTCTTCCTTGAACCATTCCAAGTTATTTTTCTTCCTCTCCTGTAGATATTCTGTAAAACCTGATACAGGTATATGTGTATTTTGATTGTAGTAATCTTCAGCATCGACCGCTGTCTCATTCACTACAGTAGCACCTCCCCCGACACTAACAGGAGGATATGTCGATACATTGTTCTCTACAATAACAATATAGGAAACTTAGTTTATAGTAGAATATTTTTAATTTACAGTTATACCTTTGATAGAGGTCCCCTGAATTAAGCAACCCCTGACTTTACACTCAATACATGAAGTACCAATCCCACTTAGTTATGTTTCTATTAGGTATAACTTTTTGTGAGATAACGGCTGGAAAAAGTATGCTGGATTTGAAAAATAAATTGTCATTTAATCTGTGTTCTTTTTACCCGTGATGGTGATGGTCAGTGATGAGTTGATCAGCTTTCTTGTCATTTCTAGATATGCTACATGTAAGTGTAAGTTCATACAAACATAGGACTTACTTGATGATTTTATTTCCTTTCCTATAACCAGATGTTAGTTAAAGTGAGTGTGCTATAAATGTACCAGTATTGGCTATAAAGAGTAAATAAAGTCAACCCAGGGGTTCTACTGAGGTGTAATGCCCAATCCTGAAAACCAGTCGCATGTCAGTTTAGGGTGCCATTAGCACACATCCCTACACCTTAACTATGCTTCAAAATAGTTTTATTGTGATAATTGAAACTTCAAATGACCATAACTTAGTCAATATATTGAAATTTCTTACCAAATAACTTTTATTGTGTTCCGAAAAGATAATTCTTTCTAATGCAGCTCATCTGGATTTCCAGATTAATTTAGAACCCCCCCCCCCACAAGCACAGAAGGAATGACTTCAAAAGATTCTGCAGCTGTATAACAAGATCACTTACGAATCAATGGATTGATTTCCTCAGTATTTTGTCCATTTATCTCACGTTTGTGTGCTCCATTGATTTTACGCGCATTTCTTTGTTCTCTGTAAAGGAGGAACACAGAGTATAAAGGTCAACATAATAAATAGAGATGGGACCGAATACTCGAAAATTCGAAAATTGAAGCAATATTAGAAACCTATTTCATATATTTTATATATAATCAAATAAGAAATTCGAATATTCGAATACTGAATTTGGTATTTGGTACCATCTCTAATATTAATAATATTTACTGGTAATCCATTATTTATTGATAAGATTCATAAGTAGATAAAATCTTAAACAGTTAATTACGTTTCATGCAGCCTCTATGACTTTATCTATTATCATTTCAAATTTTCAATTAATAAATCAATTATGGGTACTTAGGCAAGGAATAGTCAAGATATCTTGTCAAGGGAGATCATTCTTGATATTTGACCATAAAAAGCTACATGTATATGATGTGTACAGTGTCTAGCTCAACATATCTCATTAGAAAATTTCGGGGTATAGTGAAGAGAATATGAGCTGAACCTCAACCTTCAATGAGTATGATTTAACAGCTGAGTACCTGTCTATATTTATAACCCTGATTGCATGTTTTCATATAAGTTTCACAAAGACGCTCAAGGTATAATACAAGCCAAATTCACGGACCAATATTGCACAATTTGCCTGTGGAAGTTGATATATTCAAGGCAAGAACCTTGTAATATATTCATGTATCAAGGTATGGATCAGGTCATTATCTCGGGTTCTTGTAAGTCCAAATTGGTAAAATAAGTGATGTTCCTTTTTGTCTCATTGAAAATGCAGAACTGTCAGTCCTTATCAAAATTTGTCAGTCTGGACTGGAGGACTTTCAGTTTTCGGCAAGCATGTTATCCCATACTATATGAGGAATGAAGAGTTGATTTACATATAAAGAAGTAATGAAACAAGAATTTACCGTGATAATGGGATGAACATACAGTGATTCTAGAATGAACGTACCTGTCTGCAGCCTTTCTACGTTTATAACAGACTATAGCAATTATAACCAAGATGATGATAATGAGTACAGCAGCACCAACAACAGCTCCGATGATTGCTGTAACTGGTCCATCCCCGGGAGGAAATGCTAAAATAGGAAAAAATATAACATAGATTAAAGTGTATAAACATAATGTTTGCATGTACCAGTACATTGTATTTAAGCAAAATGATACAAATGGGCAATAAAACTACAGCCCTCTGTAGAGCAACAACCTCTCTATAACAACACCTTCATAATTTGCCTGAGTTCATATTTACTATCAAGTTAACCTCTGTAGAGCAACAACCTCTCTATAAGTTATAACAACACCTTCATAATTTGCCCGAGTTCATATTTACTATCAAGTTAACCTCTGTAGAGCAACAACCTCTCTATAAGTTGTAACAACACCTTCATAATTTGCCCGAGTTCATATTTATTATCAAGTTAACCTCAGTAGAGCAACAACCTCTCTATAAGTTATAACAACACCTTCATAATTTGCCCGAGTTCATATTTACTATCAAGTTAACCTCTGTAGAGCAACAACCTCTAAACAAAGACCAATATTTGCAGCTTACACGAGTTGTTGCTATACAGAGGTTGCGCTGTATATCGAAACTATTGAAAGAGTTACCTTATTCTGCGTAAAGAATGAAATCCTCCATGACACATCACATTGATCAATGACGTTAAGTGACAAGGCAATTCTTCCCTAAGATATTGAGAAGTTTGACTAAAACCAATAATTCTAAGTGTTGACAGTTCAGGGGAAATAACTCAAAAACTTGTTTGAATATGATATTCAAACAGCTTATTTGTCCTTACTTGATACCCCAAACTGCAGAATCAATATTTTGGCTACATGTATATAACATGTTTTGTAAAATCCAGTCAAAGGCATAAAAATGAATGTAATCACAAACACACACTTACCTTTGACACACATTGGACTTTCAAATCCATCTTTACATCCATCGTTACAGTGACCTGATGTTTGGTTACACGATCCTCGTGTGTATTGTTGTGTATGTGAGCAATGTTTACTACACTGACTCTCACAATAATCACCATGGTAACCTGTCTGACAATGATTACACATTCCTGTAGCTTTATGACAATGTTTGAAACAGTGACTAGGACATTCATCCTCGCAACGTTCACCATAGTAACCAGGCTGACAGTAGATACATTCACCATTCCACCGGTTACATGTGATACGTTTACTGGAACCCATCGGATCTGGTCCACATTTCTCCGGACATTGAGCATCACAGTAAGCCAGGAAGTAGTTATCCTTACACGCATCACAAACACCATCCGCTTGATTACAGTCTGAAGCACAGTGATGTCTACAACTCTGTTCACAGTACTCGCCGTAAAATCTCTGTTGACATCTCGGACATTTCCCACTTATTCTCTCACAACCGTTCTTTCCAGGCGACGACTCACATGTGGTGCTGCATGTTTCATTACATTTAACACCATAAAAGCCATCAGTGCACGCTCTGCAATCACCTGAATGTTTGTCACAGACTTCCTGACCATTAGAATTGTCACAGTTGATAGGGCATGGTGCATCACATTTATCCTTGTAGAAGCCAGGTAAACATGACTTACAGTTACCTGTACGCTTCTCACAGGAACTCGGATCACAGTTCATCCCACATGATTGATTACAGTGCATACCAAAGTAGCCGTCGGTACATTTTCCCAGACATTCACCAGAGTTCCGATCACATTCAACTTTCCCACCATCAGGCATACAGTTCCCACAGTTCTTCTCACAGGATATACCAAAATAACCGCTACCACACGAGCTACATTTCCCGCCAATTTGAGCACATACTGAACATCGGTCTGAACAATCCTGATCACAGTTTAGTCCGTACTTTCCATCCACACACCCATTCAGGCATTCACCGGTACTTACATTACACCATTCCATGATGATACCAGGTCGATTACACGTGTGACTGCATAGACATTTACTACCATAACGACCCTCCCTACATTTGGTGCAGACGTCTTTGGAGGTACATTCCAGACAATCTGCCGGACATGACTTATCACATTTAATGCCATACTTCCCAGCTACACAAGCGCTGCAATTGAATGGCGACTCACAGGTGATACAATCAGATTTGCAATCAAAGCACTGTCCCTGTGTGAGAAACTTCCCTAACTCACAGGCCGAGCATTCTAACTCAGTTGTACATGATTTGCAATCGATGGAGCACTTTTTATCACATGTCGTCCCGTACCATCCATCTTCACATTGGTCACAGATATCTATATTGTCACTAGAGCATTTATTACAGTTTGCGATTTCACACTGATACTGACAGATATCGCCGGTATAACCTGTCCTACATTGGGTACACTCTGCAGAACTGGTACAACTCTCACAATTGTCTGGACACATACTGAGACACTGGTTACCGTAACGATAACTGTCACACTTCAAGCACTGCGGTACCCCTTTCATATCCTCACACTCCACACAGTATGGTATATCCTGGCTACACAGCAAGTCACACTTCTCCCCGTGATACTTGATGTCTGTACAACTATTCATACAGGTCCCATTTCTATAACAAGTTTCACCCTGGCAGTTTGAGCTACAGTTATATTGACAAAAGTCTCCGTAATGATTGGATTCACATTTTCCACAGTGTCCTGTACTCCGGTCACAATTCTCTCCTGTAATACATCTAGATGCACATCTGAGATTACACATATCACCATGGTGACCAGATATACAACCTTCTGATGTACACACTCCAGCATCCATACTACAACTCTTCATACAGTTTGTACACAACATGTCACATTTCTTCCCGTAGAACTTGTCCTTACAGCCACCGATACACACGCCATTATTCTGCTCACACCCGTCCTGACTGTTACAGTTTGGACATGTGTTGTTACAGTAGAGACCATGTGTTGTGGGTATTTGACAACCTATACACTCGCCAGATCTCGTACATTCCTTACAGCCTATAGGACATGTCATGTTGCAGAAATCTCCGTACCGTTTGTCAGCACAATTATCTACACAATGTCCATTGGCAATGTAACATTTCCCTTCACATGTGTCAGCACATTCCTGCATACAATCCAATCCATAGAAACCAGCTTTACATTCACCTGTATAAAATATAAAAAATGTTATTTAGGCTGTTCAATAACCATAATACTTTTACTAGAAATAAGAGAGCCAAGATAGTCCTAATGATAACGTAATTTTGATCCTAGGGCCATTCAATAAACTTGGAGGATCAATGATGCATTTTACTCTTAAATTTTGTAAATGAACACCAGAAATAAATTTGTGGTGCAAACAACAACAATGTGTTTGTTTTTCTTTTTTAATTAACCAACATGTCGGCTATATGTTGAACATTCTTAAGGGCATATAAGATTATGAACCCTAAATTTATAAGTTAAAAGGGACAAATCCCATCATAACATTATGGTGATACAAATGTGTGCAAGTTTGCTTCAAATCAAATTATATGTGAAACCCACAATTGTGCAGACCATTAAATTGTTCATGGATGAAGGGTATCCGAAAAGCTCACATTGGCACTATTTGAGCTAGACCTAAAATATTTAAGATGCAAATGGGCCAATTTGAACCTATGAATTTTTATTAGATCATGATAAGACTTGCAATTTGACCCTGTGACCTTGTAATTGAAAATGTAACCCATCGACCAATATTTGACACCAAAAGGCCCAGTATCTATCACATTCATTATCTAACATTAAGAAATTTAAAAACAACATTATAAATACACAGAAAAAACTTCTGTATGTTAAACGTATGAAAAACACATGTCTGATGTACGGTTGAACATTTTGCAAAACATACGTTTTACATATGGAAAACATATATATTTTTTATGTATGTTTTTCATGCATAGTGAAAAACGCATAAAAAAACATACAGTATTTGTAACACAGGTCAAACCTATGTGAAAGTTTTTCCTGTGTATTGAGAATGAAGTGAGTGAGAGAGTAATTACCTGGACATGATCCGGTATCTCTGTCACATGATTCATCTAAACAATGTCCACATTCCTTCTCACACATAGATCCAAACGTTCCCAGTGTGCAATCTGACAAGAAAGATAAATACAGGTTACTGAAAAAATCATTTAATTTCGATGGGATAAAATTTTGTGGTTTTGGTAAAAAAAGACCATTTCAATGGGACGTTAATTCGTGGATTTTGCATTTCAGGTAATAAATACAAGGGTCAAAATTATTGTTCGATAGAATTGGATTTGGTGGTTAAAGGTGAACAATGATTTCCATGAAATTTAATCCCCCACCAAAATTAATGATTTTACAGTATACAGAGGTTAATACACTACAAAGCCATCCAAGAAAACTTACATAAAAGCAACATAGTATTACCTAATTTTGGTTCCAGTGTGACATCACATACTGTAAAATCATTTAATTTCGTTGCAACAAAATTTCGTGGTTTTGGTAAAAAATACAATTTGGTTGGGACTTGAGTTCGTGGATTTTGCATTTCAGGTAATTAAACAAGGGTCAAAATTAATTTTCGTTGGGATTAAAGTTTGTGGTTGAGGTGAACCACGAAATCCACAAAATTTAATCCCCCACAAAACTTATGATTTTACAGTATACAACGATAACATAACATGCACTTGTTCAACAAATATGTCTTAATAAGATTGTGAGATTGCAGAGAGGTGATAATCAATCATGTGATGGCCATAATTAGATGTGAATATGCTCTTATATATATATATATATATATATATATATATGTTACTATATATAGTAACAAGTGTAGTAATCAAATACAATATTCAAACAACAAGAAACACAAGAAAACCTTTACCAGATGTTAGTTAAATGGTAAAAGTATTTGGACTATAAATTAGTATTTAAATTCAGCACAAAATTATCATTCACTGTAACATCATTTAATTTCCATGGTTAAGGTAAAAAATACCATTTCGATGGGACGTTAATTCATGGATTTTGCATTTCAAGTAATACATTTTTACAAGGTTTAACCCCAGTCTTCGAATTTGGCCACTACCCTGAAGCCTGAGGCTAGTAAAAACTAGGTTGGGCTAGTAATTATCTAGTCCGAAAGGCTGGTAAAGATTCTGGAGAAGATTTATCAAATTACCAAAATAAAAGGCAATGAACCTGCATTTATGTTCATATATTCACTCAATATATCATACAAACTTTAAAATCTTCACAATTTAAAACAAATGAACATGATACACTTTTAGCAATTTAATGTTCCGGCTACCAAAAGTCTTCTCAGGCTAGTAAGTTCTGCCATGTTGGTAGTCCGACTGGCTAGTACTTTGAAAAGTTTTTCGTGAAGACGCCATGAAAATGAATGATTTTACAGTAATTTCAGTGCCAAGTAAAAACCGTAACACTTACCTTTTTCTGCATACACTTCAACTTCTGCAAGTACCAGATTTGGATACTTGGACCAGGAGCTAGGTGGTGTGGTAGTACGTGTGTTGACTACAGAGACATATCTAGTAGTACCATTACATGATGGTAGATACATGGCTAGACGAGGGAAATCATCCGTCACATGATGGTAGCATGCTGGATCATCTACAGTACCGGACATAACCACACTGTAACCAGCACGACGTTTATCAACTGTAATACCAGATAAACTTGCATGTAGGAAATATATATTGTATAATAATTATCATAGACCTTATCTTTAAGCAGGGTTGGCACTCACAAAGTGTTTAGTAGAAATATTGAAATTTACATATGTGTGTCAGCTACAAAAAGTAAATAATTTCATTGCATTTTTTTTAAGCATTTATATGTAAACTGCTATTACAGAAAACATTGATTATTCTTCAATGTGTTTTTGAGAAAGGCTTATGCCGAAACATAATAAATAGAGTATAAACTACATTAGTATTCTTCAATTGTTTGGACACAAGTTTTTAAATTAATTAACTCTTTCAGTTTTCCACTAAGATGCTTTGTGTTACCATCCCAGATCTAAACAGTCTACATGCATGCAACAAGACTTATGAATACGACTGCATGAGGTGTAATGCAAACACAAAACTACCAATCCAATAATGTCAATTACTGTATGTCACCCGTGGAAATTGATAAATTCAGCACATTACTGTATGTCACCCGTGGAAATTGATAAATTCTGCACATTACTGTATGTCACTCGTGGAAATTGATAAATTCTGCACATTACTGTATGTCACTCATGGAAATTGATAAATTCAGCACATTACTGTATGTCACCCGTGGAAATTGATAAATTCTGCACATTACAGTAATTAATACTGTATGTCACCCGTGGAAATTGATAAATTCTGCACATTACTGTAAGTCACCCGTGGAAATTGATAAATTCTGCACATTACTGTATGTCACCCGTGGAAATAGATAAATTCTGCACATTACTGTATGTCACTCGTGGAAATAGATAAATTCTGCACATTACTGTATGTCACTCGTGGAAATTGATAAATTCTGCACATTACTGTATGTCACCCGTGGAAATTGATAAATTCTGCACATTACAGTAATACTGTATGTCACTCTCGGAAATTGATAAATTCTGCACATTACTGTATGTCGCCCGTGGAAATTGATAAATTCTGCACATTACTGTATGACACCCGTGGAAATTGATAAATTCTGCACATTACTGTATGTCACCCGTGGAAATTGATAAATTCTGCACATTACTGTATGTCACCCGTGGAAATTGATAAATTCTGCACATTACAGTAATACTGTATGTCACTCATGGAAATTGATAAATTCTGCACATTACTGTATGTCACCCGTGGAAATTGATAAATTCTGCACATTACAGTAATACTGTATGTCACCCGTGGAAATTGATAAATTCTGCACATTACTGTATGTCACTCATGGAAATTGATAAATTCAGCACATTACTGTATGTCACCCGTGGAAATTGATAAATTCTGCACATTACTGTATGTCACTCGTGGAAATTGATAAATTCAGCACATTACTGTATGTCACCCGTGGAAATTGATAAATTCTGCACATTACTGTATGTCACTCGTGGAAATTGATAAATTCAGCACATTACTGTATGTCACCCGTGGAAATTGATAAATTCTGCACATTACTGTATGTCACCCGTGGAAATTGATAAATTCTGCACATTACTGTATGACACCCGTGGAAATTGATAAATTCAGCACATTACTGTATGTCACTCGTGGAAATTGATAAATTCAGCACATTACTGTATGTCACTCGTGGAAATTGATAAATTCAGCACATTACTGTATGTCACCCGTGGAAATTGATAAATTCTGCACATTACTGTATGTCACTCGTGGAAATTGATAAATTCAGCACATTACTGTATGTCACCCGTGGAAATTGATAAATTCTGCACATTACTGTATGTCACCCGTGGAAATTGATAAATTCAGCACATTACTGTATGTCACCCGTGGAAATTGATAAATTCTGCACATTACTGTATGTCACTCATGGAAATTGATAAATTCAGCACATTACTGTATGTCACCCGTGGAAATTGATAAATTCTGCACATTACTGTATGTCACTTTTGGAAATAGATAAATTCTGCACATTACAGTAATACTGTATGTCACTCATGGAAATTGATAAATTCTGCACATTACTGTATGTCACCCGTGGAAATTGATAAATTCTGCACATTACTGTATGTCACTCATTGAAATTGATAAATTCTGCACATTACTGTATGTCACCCGTGGAAATTGATAAATTCTGCACATTACTGTATGTCACTCATGGAAATTGATAAATTCTGCACAATACTGTATGTCACCTGTGGAAATTGATAAATTCTGCACATTACTGTATGTCACCCGTGGAAATTGATAAATTCTGCACATTACAGTAATTAATACTGTATGTCACCCGTGGAAATTGATAAATTCTGCACATTACTGTATGTCACTCGTGGAAATTGATAAATTCTGCACATTACTGTATGTCACTCGTGGAAATAGATAAATTCAGCACATTACTGTATGTCACTCATGGAAATTGATAAATTCTGGACATTAGACCTTATAATACATCGGAAATATACAAAAAAACAACACTTGGACAGACAATACTTGACAAAATCAAAGGCACTAGAAAACAGGAAATGTCATCTCTATTACTCAGGGGAGACCAATGTGCTGGATTCATTGAACATTTTTGAAGTTTGTGTCAAAGTCATGGAAATTCTGTGGAAAACAGGCTTTCCCGTCAGCCTCAATAACTGTGTAGCATATATTCCAGCATTGCACCTGATATCTATTAGGTTAATATAACCTTTCAGAAGGCATCATTAACACCTTTCTTTGTTTTCATTTCATGATTTCAGGACATTTCATGGGTTAACATTCTGAATCTGAATATGTACAACATAGGGCCTTTTACGGCATGTACACGTTGGGGAGAGAGTGCTTAGTTAAAAGCTGTGGGATAGAGCTGTTTTGAAGCTCTCCACAGATTTGGCGCACACTATGCTGTCCTCCTGTTGGTTCCAATCAACAATGTTTTTAGGGAAATATGAGTTCTTATATAATTGTGTGATGTACCGCACAGATTTATATCACTGAGAATTGTTTCTGGTCTGATTTTCCACTATGTTTTTAGTGTCAAAACCTGAGTGGCGTTTAGGTTCCATACAACTGGTATTTTTTAGTCATGTAAGTATGTCTTGGGAGCTTGGATTTTTTATTGTTTCTTTGGCTTATGTGTTGCATTGCTCAGTGTTGTGGTGTTTCTGGTTTCTGTGCTTGGCTGGTAAGTTGAGTGCTTCCTTTTCTGTCTGATTTCCTCATACCTTTCTACACTTCGACAAGGAGCTTCTCCGCACATGGAGGAAAATTAACATATCTTTTCAACACTTACAGTAAGGGTAATAAACTAAACATACAAACCTGTAGCATTGAAGACTACATTGACAGCGTACACTTTGAATTCTTCACCTAGATCTACAGTCAATGAGACAATATAAGGCTCAAATTTATCTAGAACCCATGAGTAAGTTGTAGGATCTCCGTCAACAGCGTAGCTGGCATATTGATTATCTCTCGTCCCGGGATCCTGACTGACCGTCTTATTTAGAGCCACATTCTCTAAAATGACAAACATATTTCTCAAATAAAAAAGTTACCAGTTTTATAGGGCTCTTTTCAGCTATTGAGCCGTTCAAGCACCCTAAGAGATTTTAACTTTTGGTTATGTTTATAAAACTACTGAACTGGTGAAGTATAGAAAATCATTATTACACTTTGTATACATGCACAAATGTATATTGTTGGTTCAGATTTTTGATTACTGGTAGTATAATTGACTGTATTACAACTACTCCATTTACCACATTATATATTTGGTCACTACAATATTAATATAAAGAATAAAAAAAAATTCACAAGTTTTAGATTTCCATAAATAATTTGAACAAACAGTATGCGGTAGTTTACCTATAACAAGCTGACATGATGGTCCGGCCCATCCTGGTGCACACTCTACACATGTTCCATCTAAACCACATGTATCACCAGCAACACAATGACATTCTAACTCACAGTCACGTCCAAACTTGCCCGGATCACTACATGCTCCATTCACTTCTAAAATAGAAACATAATGGTACACAATACGACACAGTCACGTTCAAACTTGCCAACATCACTACATGCCCCACTCACTTCTAAAATAGAAACATAACAATACACAATACTACACAGCCAGTCAATGAGCCATGTCACAGTATTATTAAAGGTACAGTTCTATATCCCCATGAATGACTTGACATTCTACTTCAAACAGTGGAGCTAAAATACTGCTGATACAGATAGTAAAAATTAGTATGCCCTCTCATCGACCTGCATGCTACAATTCAACCAAATTATATGTACCGGTAGGTTGTTTTTTCCCCATGAAATTGGTGAATGTTGCAACAATTGGAATGTCCTGAATAAAATATCTTGTACACAATATAAGGTAGGGACTTATGCACCAGTTAATACTTTGCCTGCCCGGGAATTAGACATTTTTATTTTTTTGATGTCTAAATCCCCACCCTGAAGACAACGCTTACTGTCTAAATCCCCAGGTATGGGATAAGTAATCACATAGTAATTCCCAGGTCTTGGAACCGGACCAAAGTCTATTCCCTGGGACTTGGAGTTGATAAGATTGTCAAATCCCGTCTTGTCAGGAAGATTCGTCTGTCTAGTTCCCCATGTATCCCCACCGCCCATTCTAAATAATTGATCTTATTTGAAACCATGTAGTTGATTCGGGCAGGTAACTTATGCAGTAATTTATGGAGTATTTGAGTATACAGGAAAACCATTAATTCAGTTTGGTTGCTTCAGACAAGTTCTTTTAAAATTTATTCTAAACTCACAACTCAATAATATAAATTGTCCAGGTCAATAGCTTTAACATAAACAATGTTGAATAATGTCACATGGCAGTTTGAATGTAATAAACTTTTCAAGTCCTGTAAAAGCAGTAGCATAAAAAACTTTCGTTTCACTACATATGGTAGTATGTCTTAATTGGCAAATCTCATCACCTGCACTAGGCCTAGTGTTGACTACTTCTGGTGAAACTGTTCCACTCAGAGATATTTGGCATTCAGGCCTAGATATACAATCACTCTGGGTAATTCTGTGTGTCGGGTAATAATTATTCAGCGTACCTTAATTTGCAAATTTATGCTAACAAAATTCAAAGTCCACAGTGTGTCATTCATTGCGAAGTGAGCATATAACGCTCGCTTGAAGCATTCATTTTTGGGGTTGTTGATGGCTTGTACTATGTCTGACTCTTGCGTGTATGGCTAGGCATTCTCGCCGTATCTGTGTGGCTATGGTTTGTACCCTACTATTTATTTGTAAATAAATTACTGCATCATTTTCTTTTTCGTCCAGTGTATGGTCAGGAATCGTATTCCAAATGTAACTGACCAAAATTTCCTTTGGTCCTGAAGTGTTTTTGTGTATGCTTTGTCACTAATATGAAAATTTTGACATTTGACCTAGTTTAGTGTATGTGCAGTAATTGTTTACATTTTCTTGCCAATTGATGCAAGTTGTTTCTACTCCAACAGACCACAATTTATAGTAAAAATAATCTCAAATGTAGAAAACAAATACCTGTAAGGTTATAGGTTCACTGAATTACCTCAGACAGACTCAGCACTGTATGAAAGTGAAAGTAGGGTAGGGGCTAGTTCAATAAATTAGAACTCTAAATATTGTATATACTACACTTAAACGAATTTCTAATTGGCCACCCAATGCAATATTACATTATGCGATATAGTCAATCAATATTTCTAAAACTGTGGTTATTTTCATTCCATGCACTTATCTATCGATTTCAAGAAAAAAATTACGCATGTATTTCTAAAATCATCCATGCGGAACATTTAGTGCAAAATGGATTCCGTTCACGTGCCCAACATGTTTGATTTTTGAAATTAGTCAAAATGTATTCTCTGTCAATTGGCTTAATGAAATGCATTGATACTGTCGAAAATAAGTAATATGGGGCGCTCTGAGGCCGTTAGAATGACGAGTACCAGCACGAAAATCAAGACATGTACGTCAAAACGTCATTTTGAAAAAAGCGATAGTTATAATAACGTGGGGTTTAGCTCGAATTACTGCGAGAAATATATTTTCTATCAATGAAACTGGACAGTATCGAGGTTTCGATTTTTTGTTTTCTTCTAAATGCATTTTTAAAAACCAATTTATAAAAGAACGTGGCCAATCAGAAATTCGTTCAATGTATGCATGCATCTGACGTCATGAGCACGTTCCACATGGCTCATTCTCACAAATTATAGTGTTTAAAGAAAAGTCGATCTACAGGAAACAAATTCATACCAAATACGATACTATTTCAAGCTGTGCACCAGGACAACGCCCGAAAAAGCAATTTCGCACCAAACGTTACGCATGGATGATTTTGTACATGAATACGCCATTTTTCCCGGAAATAGATAAGTAAGTGCGTGGAATGAACAAATAACACAGCCTTAGATTTATTGATATAATTTATCAGATGATATAATATTTTTTAGGGTGGCCAATTAGAAATTCGTTTAAGTGTATATACATAAAAACATTATCATGTGCTATCCAACTTGGAATGACTCTCCAAATGAGAGGGATTAAGCTCAAATTTGAATCGTCATTTTTTTCTTACATAAAGATGGGCCCGCACTAAGATAGGCCTACATGACCACTCTTTATTTTTCATAAATTTTCTTGAAGAGCTCTCAGCTTTGATTGGAAGCTATTCACAACTTATTTTAAAGTTTGAAGAGTCTCAGTAGACAAAATGTTGACATTGTTTGGGTTGGAAATGTGTCAGATTACATTGAGTGAAAGAGTTTTGAACCCGATTTCCTGAAGAGATGCTGAAGCTGATAAACTTACAGTGTAATTATAGCCTTGTATTCATTTTTAAGTTTTATTTGACAGTCAGTAATAATCATATTCATCAATTTATTGACACATTTATTATGACTATTAAGCAAATGTGCCTAAATCTGTCACAAATCCGGGTCCGATTAAAACAAAGAGAACGCCGGCATATGAATCATGGTCTATTCAAGCACCAGACAAGGTCCCTTCCTGGAAATTCTGCCAGCCGAATTGATGAATAAAACGAATTTCATTCAACTAACCTGATATTGCAAACGTTTGCGTCAAAAGGATTATTGAATAAATAACAGTTATGGCACTAAACCCCATGTTGAACACTCATTTACTCCATTGGCTGCTTCTCATTTTGTTGAATATTTATCGATTTTGGATGCAATTTTATCATTGAATCAACTTCCTGTTTCGATTCTCAGTAAAATCGAGTTACTTCCCTTGGATAGGTTACGGACCGGACGGATCGGTTCCGTACACTCAAAAAGTACGGACTTGGCTTAGTGTTAGACTGTCCTTGGCGTTACCAAGGAAACGGTTTTGGTGTTTTAATATTTGTGGGTTTTTTATATTAGAATGAAACAATTTTGTCGCGATCAACTGTCTGTCAAAAGGATGTAGATGCAGGCTTATTCATTTATCTACTGTAATGGTTAGAGGACATTCATTTTTGGTAAAACTTTTAAGCAAAAAAGGGCAATAACTCCACTAAATTCCCTAGCAGAGTTATCCCCCTTTATAACGCAATTGTGCTTCAAATGCTGTGTGCAATAATATTATGGTCCAATCTATTCGATCTAGGCTCAATCATGCATAGTGAGAAATACATAAAAATGTGACTTTATAAAATTATTGAAAAAATCTGTTAAGACGGGCAATAACTCAACTAAAATCTTTGACAAGAGCTAGATCTACCTTCCTTTGACTATTGAATAGGGTCATCGCTATGAAAAGATCAAATATGTTGAGTCTGATAGAAATTGTATGAAAAGCTAAGACCCCCCTACCTATATAAAGCTCTTAACCTCGTCCGGGACTTTTAGTGCATCCAGTCGATGGATTGTTTTCCAGATAGAAGAATACCAAAATGTAATGAGAATTAAAGTCTTAATTAAAACCATGTATCTTGAATAAAAAAACATGTTAAAACGGCCAAAAATCCACTGAAATTAAAGATAGAGTAACTGATCCTCTTGTACATTACGTAGATCTATGCTGAGTTTGAAGTCAATGCGCCCGAGATTCGTTCTTAAAAAGCTCTAAGGTGAAAAGGACAGTAACTTCATCAACATCCTTGGTAAGAGAATTAGCCTTACCTCTCTTTTCTACTGAATGAGCTGAGGTCATCCGTGGCTCATAGTTGTGATCAAGTTACAGATCTATGTTGTTATTAATAAGTTAAAAGTAGATTTTGTAGATCTTGAGAATGTTTACCCAAAATTAAGAGGTGTTCTCTATAACTTCGATCGTTTGATTGATTCAGGAATATTATACATTAAATGAAAATCATTTTTGCTGAAACTCCTCAATTTTTTACAAAAACGCTCCAACTAATTACTGAGAAAAGAATGAAAAAATATTTCCATAACAAGTCAAAATAGTCACGAGTTGTTTCCCTTTGACCACATAATAATGAATCGCTGGAAGCGATAAATTATTATTGGTAATTTGAATATATTTTTGACATTATAGAGACATATTTGGGCACACTTTCTTCTGAAAAATTATGATAATTGATAGAGCTTTGTACATTTAGCTCATTTAATGTGATAGTAGAGAAAAATATGCTAGTGATAGGGAATGACTCTTTAAAGCAAAATCTCGTAATTGTGTAAGGGTGCTTGGCGAAGGTTTTCCAAGTTAATCCATTGGACCATGTGATTATAATTTACCGTTAAAATTGATTTAAAGTTTATTGATTGATAACTGGTGACTGTGTAATGTCAATTGACATGACTGTGCATAGTAATTAAGCACCTATTCTTCTTAGGAGGCTTAAAAAAGAAAACGACAAAGTAAACGATAGTCAACATAATGATTAACAAATTTATACAGTAATCATACTCACCAAAGCTGCTGTTGTTTTATCATAAACTTTCCCTTTGAAATACACAATGTCATGTAAGGAAATATAAACTGTATATATACTGTCTTATATAGAAGTTCAAGTGTTAATATTTGAATAAGGAAGTGTTGATGTTTGCATGTACATGTATGATACCGTGACTGGGATTTATGTATGGGAACTGAGATTGAAACAAGAAAACCCGAGTCCTGATGTGTTTTAAACTTGTGCACCAAGTCCTGATGTGGTGAGTCCTGATATATGAGTTGCGGCTGTCATCAAGTGGGTGGTGCACTGGAATTGGGAATCCATCAATCCAAGTTGGTTCACAGAAGTACAAACCCTTCCATGCAAAATTTTACTACAATAATGTTCTTCCATCTTATGCAGAGAAATTGCTGATTTGTTGGGGAAAGTGTAAGTTAGTACTGGTTAGGATACATGTCAGGAGAACTGGTAAGGTGATTTGGCTGCTCTATGTAACTGAAGAATGGTGAAGAGCAGCAATAATTCCACATAGACCTGACGTTGATGTGCCGAGTCCTGATTTGTTAGCTTGCAGTGCTTCTTGATCAACATCGAGGGATTATGCACTTTTTCCAAGACTGAACCCTTTTGGTACAGTATTTAGAATGCCACTGATTGGTTGAACAATTTAATTAAGGACAATTCTAGACCTTTAGTACATCTCAGTGATAAGGCCAAACGAATATTGCTCGTTTCCAGAACCAGCTTTGAAAAAAATAGGGTCGGTAGGCAGGGAATAATTTTTTTGATTTTTATCTTTTTTATGTTGAAAAATTGACCTTTAAATTATCCACTATTATGTTTAAAATACACCTTCCATGATAAAAAATACAGAAAGAACCAAAATGCCCTGAAAGAATAGGTCAAGTTTACAGATTTTGATTTTTCCCCTCAATTTTGTCAAAAAAAATACCCTAGGGTAGGGGGCAAAAAATAGGGTTGGTAGGGGTAGCGGAAATTAGCAATTTTTTTGGCCTTACTATTAATTCATTAAACTTGACCAAATCTACTACACATAACACCAACAAATATCACTGTAAACATTTTTATTTCCTTATACATCGGTAACAATTCATAACAAAACAACAACCACAAAATGTCTTCAAACACATCATGATACATGATTCTTATACAAACAAAAACATGTAGGGATGACAAGGCAACTGTTCTAACTGTATATAAACAATGGAGATAGAAGAGCTCTCCTCTCATCCCTCGAAACACAGAACACAGACCTAATGGAGATACTCTATTATCCCTGCTTGAAACATAAACATCAGGCTACTTAACATAACTAGATAAAAAAATTATTCAGTATCACAATCTGTTCTTTGTCCCCAAATAAGAACTGGTCCCCTTAGATAACCCCTGGTCCCTAACAGAACACTTTAACTTCTCACTCAATTACTAATATTATATTAGAATAAATATATCATTCAATGGGCGAACATCACTGGCTACGGTGATTTCACACAGAAACCAGAAATCCTCCCTGTATAGCCTGTTATTGCTCTGACCTGTATCAAATGCTTTAATATTGTTGCTTGTTTTTTTCAGAGAAAATAATGCAATGAATACAAATATTCAAGCTTATAACATCAATAACAGTATTAAATTTCAAAGAGATTTAACAAAACACACATTAATTTAAACACTATATCACAGCCATTTTTAAAAATAGTTACTTATATCAAAGTCAACATGTGACCACATCATGATGTATGCCCATTTTGTATATCATAGATCTATCTTAAATACTACACTAAACAGACCCGGATCTTTCGAAGCATCTTAAGTAGAAATCTCAACTCAAATTGAGATGTTGCTAAAATTGATTGCAATTAAACATAAATCTGAAGCTCTAAACCTCAAAATTTTACTCAGAATACCATTTCTGTTTAATGATGCTATTTGCAAGTCTATCCTCACATGGATATTAACATTTATACACATGCCAATATTTGATATGAGATCTTACTCAGATTGAGATGCTTCGGGAGATTGGGTCCTGGTCTATATATCATGATGCTGTCACCAGTGTCAAAATGATAGGACAAGCAGGCACACACTCATGTATTGCGTTTTATCTATCAGAAAATAAACTCTGGAAGAAAAAACCAAGAAAGCATACAACAATGAAACCTTGATAATACCACCAACTTTTTATGGCAAAGTATTTGGTAGTTGAAAAGTTACAGGAAACAATAGAGAGTTCAGTGCAAAACTATGGTAAAATATGGCATGTACCAAAGGTCCAATAGTTTTGCACAAAGCCTTCAATTACAATGTTTGTTAAAGAATAATTTACGTTCAAAAACATGCAGTTTTATAACAAAGGTTCATACTCTCCATCATACCTTTATAGTTACGGATAACCTCAGGAATGAGGTGTCAAGAGAGATTAACAGAGAGTTTCAAAAACTTGTTTCACTAGACTTATAAACTGTAATGGTTGTATTCAAATAAGGTTTCAGTGTTTTACATGTATTAACAGGAAGTTGGAAGCAGACTACATAATATGTCAATGTTAGAATACAAAACTGTAAGTCCTAGTTACTGTAAAATCATTGAATTTTGATGGGGTTAAATTTCCCCCTTTCCATTTCCTTGGATTTGCGTTTCAGGTAATAAATACAAGGGTCAAAACTATTGTTCAATGGGATTTAATTTCATGGTTAAAGGCAAACCATGAAATTTAATCCCCCATGAAAATTAATGATTTTACAGTATTCAGTTAATTATCAATACATGAAAAGATGAGTACATGTGACAACATATAAAATTTTGAATGCTACAAATAGATGATTCTGACTGTAAATGTTGTATGATTTGTTGAGAACATTTTGAAAGACTCAATGAAAAGGAAATAGGTCAGAAGGGCAAGGTAGCTGAAATAGTTCACTAGATTTGACAATGTTGGCAACTATTCTACTACATGTATTTAAAATGTTACAAGTTTGACAAGCATTTATTGGGAAGTGTTTGTGACTAGACAGGATGATTGAATGTTATAGGGCGACAGCAAAACTTGTTGATTTTACATACAGGTACTTTTTAGGTAGTGTGTTATCTTTGTCTTCAGATGCATAAAACTTTAAAAGAAAACAGCTAAATCTAAATGCACCACAATTTATGAGAGAGGGCACAACACGGGCATACAAGATGTATACACACAGCAGTACCAGCCAATCAAATATGAACCATTGCCATATAAAGAATAAACTAAGGTCTTGTTATGAACATCCAACAAATGGACTCACATTGGTGATGACATTTAAAGTAATGTCATGCTTAAATCTGACCCTTTCTCGAAAACCCAAAGTTGACTCTGCTCCCGAAATTGTTAATGTTGCGATTACAGGAGCGGAGTGTTGCTTGGGTTTTCGAGGAGGAATCTGACCAGTTGCTGGCAATCTATGTAGTCCCTTTCCATCACTGATATACTGTTGACCAGTGTAATTTACCATGTTTAAAAAAACAGTCAAAGGGAGACAACTGCAGATAATATATGCAGTAAATGGTCTAAGGGAGATAATTAAAGCATAACTATTGAGATTCACAAATTAGGGTTAATGTAAAAGCATTAGTTAATTAATTCAAAAAGTATCAGCTTTAAACATGTTTAACATAATACACATATTAGACACAATGAAACTGTTTAAAATAGCGCAATACATAACCTGGATGCAAAGCAAAGTAAAATCAGACAGTGTTCCTTGTAGAGGGATAGAGAACAATACTGGAAGAAGAAGAAAAAAACCTTTAACTCTAGAGCTAATACAAAGCTTCCTTGTAAGAAAATACTAATAATCTTAAAACCAGTATGCCAGCTATTAAATTGGTAGTGCCAAAAATGGTGCGATATTGGATTTCATTTACTTACATTATTGCTTGATACATCCTAAGTGGATGCATCTATTGATTTAGGGTCAAGATTGTCTAAGAAACAGAGCCCAAACAGTAATACTGATATGGTAGAAAGAAAATACAGATATAACAGTTGACACACCAATGATACAAGGTAAGCATGTAACTACATAATAATAATTGACTCCAATATCACTCCATATATGTTGATGCCTGTCAGCAAACCTTGCCTATCTTTTAATGACTTTTTTCATTTTAAAAAGAAACTGTTTAAAGATCAGAAACCCCCAAAACAAACAACCATACCAGTACTTTGGTAATACAAAAGAGATAACTAGAAAATTTTTACCCTGGATGACCCAATACCAAACTTGACCTAGAATTTGTTGAGATGATCATTGTGACCAAATTTCATAATGATATGGCCAAAAGTGTGACCTCTAGTGACTACACAAGCAATTGTGAACGGATAGACGGACAATGGATAAAGAGTGATCACAAAAGATACCCAGTCACTGGTGACTGGTGAGCTAAAAATTGAGATGGATAGTAAAGACATAATGTAAAACTAAAATGTAGCAAAATTGTATAAAAGATATGTATTATAAAATAGAGATAAAACCCCATACCATGTGCAGTAAAATTGTACTAAAAAGGTCACTTGAAAAAATTACTGAACACGGCCAAAACACTTTTAAAATGATCCGGTTACAGGACTTTTTCATGGCACTCAACTACTGAAAAATCATAAAAACATATGTACCATATTTGAGAAAGATAAATGTTCATTGATGACCATAACCCAAAAATCTACTCTCAACAATTGAATAAGGTTTTTAATAAATGATTGTTTAAAAATTCTTAATTGCACTATCAAAGTGCAATACAAAAAGTGGTCAGCATCATACATTTGCAGCTGTCAGTGTTATACAGACTTCATTTCGCAGTCAAACAAGGCCCCTAGCTTTTTCAACGATATCATATAAAATAAAACAAGGCCCCTAGCTTTTTCAACGATATCATATAAAATATCATGCTTAGTTCATCAGGCTTACTGTATAAGCTAGACACGGAGGCTTCCATAAGGCTCACAGGTTGAGTAGTATGATAGTCTGATATTCTGTACATAGTTTAACTAAGAAGAGCACCGCCTGTGAGTGCTGGACCCTCAACTTTCTCTTACTTGATAGTACCACTGAGTGAAAATTCTAAGAGTAATAAGGGCAGATAAGCCGAAAAGTGGAGCTAAAATATTTCAAATTGGACAATTGTAACATAACACAGTGTACCCAGCTGATTTTTCATACATGTATAATATTGTCATTGTTTGCATGTAACAACTACATCTCAAGCACAACCTATATATCAACTACACATATAGAAAACATTTGTAAAGTTAAAAGAGTGTTTGTAACAAAAACATAAGTCTCCCACAGAGGGCCACATTTCTGGTAAAAACCATCTGAACAAAAGGTCCTGCCAATATGAACAACTAGGCTTGGTATCACAAAATAATGTGAAGTTTCACTGAAATATGACCAAATATAAGGACACGAAGCACAGGCAAACTTTGTAACATCCATCCAGCACAAAATCAATTTGTCATCCCCCCCACTAGTGGGAGATAAAACTATAATACTGTTCAGTAAATGAATATAACCAAAAAGCAACCAAGCCAGCAAAGCTAATACAAGACAAGTTTTCGGTGCAGTGACCACCTAATAGGGCAGTCAAATTGCTGTGTTGGGTACATCTCCATGCAAGCTTGCTATAACCAAAGTTTGATGAAAATGGATCAATCTAAACTAAAGGATTTAAGTTATTTTACCAGATTTTTGAATGAATGAATAAATAAATGATTGAATTGAAAGAATGGACAAATGAATGAATGAATGAATGAATGAATGAATGAATGAATGAATGAATGAATGAATGAATGAATGGTTATTCTCCAAAGTCAAACTGTACAAACATAAATCTAGATGTATAAAGTATAATGTTGAACTGCATTAATGAATCAGCAAGGCAAGGAATAAATAATTAATAGAGTACTATCAGTAGCATCCAAATCTTCATTAAATTTAGACCAAGGGAACAAACTCATGTCAATTTAATAATACAAAACTTGATACACTTGTGTTTCAGGTTTCAAACTACATGTAGTCAGTTTTCAATAATTAAACAAGACATAGGAATTTCACGTAAAGCAATTTTCGGCAGCCAAACACAATTTGACCGAGATGTTTTTTCTAATTTATGACATGGTGACCTTGACCCCACCAGCCCCACTTTCAATCCAAGGCAAGGTTTTCATATAAGCTTCATATACAGCAAGTTTCATCATGACATCTCATTCCAAAATCAAGTTATCAAATGAAAACCAAATTGTTGACGCCCGTCTAGCCGCCAAAATCGCCAATCTAATAGCCACATTTTTTCGTTACATGAATGGTCATCTAGAATTTAATTTGTTACAACCTAATACAATCTATTGTCTAGACTCAGTATCCGAGTATTGGCTGAAAAAATCAAACATGAGTTCTAATTTTGAATAATTATGCATTAAATAAAAAGGAGTATATATTTTTTATGGTATCAATTTATTTTCATGACAATAAAATTCTGGAAAGAGATCTTAATGGAATTTAAATTCATGAATACCAGTAAGTCCCGACTTACTGTACTCAGCAAATATGAAGTTTAATTGGCATGAAAATTAATTGATTTCAGACAAATTAGTGTCAATTACACAAATGAGTTTCTCGACATCAGAGTGGTGTCATAGACTAATACTGACATACATGAACAAACAGTGTGATTTCTTTTAGCACATATTTTGATTACTAAACAAAGTCAAAATACTATTTAGAAGATTTTAATGACTACTATCACAGACTTAGGATCACAATATAGTACACAACTTGGATTGCTTGGTCACAGTTACTGGTGGCTTACTCTCTTGTCTTGCGGTACGATTTAGTTCTTGTAAATTGTCTGAGGAACTGTTTTCAGTGATTCCAACCTTCCGTTTATGAATTCTGTGTAGCACTATTCTATATGTACCAGTAACACTTGAGCGTGAGTCTTTGCCTCCATTTTGTCTAAAATGATCGTCGGTTATTCCGAGATCTCGAAGAGTTTTTTTGGCGTCCCGTTCTTCCTCACTCAAATTAGCACCAGAGAAACTAGGGTAGACACTGTATGGCTCTAATGCAGGTGGGAATTCCTGTCCTTCCAGCCATTCTGAGTGAATGATTTCCTGCATGGTGAATCGGTCCTGTGGTACGGCCTTCAGAATACTGCGTATAAGGAACTGGCAACTGTCTGATACGTATGAAGGTATAATATAACTTCCATCCAAAATACACTTTTTCAACTTAGCCACAGTGTCAGCTCGGAATGGCATTATTCCTGTCACCATAAAGTACAACATGATACCCATTGCCCAAATGTCGACAAATACACCAACATAACTTTCATCTTTGAAGAGTTCTGGTGCAGCGTATGGTGGTGAGCCACAGAATGTGTTCAGCAGAGTGTCCGGATTACAACATGTACTAAATCCAAAGTCTCCCACTTTCACGTATCTAGATCCAGAATAAAACACATTCTCTGCTTTGAGATCTCGATGGATGATGTTCTGACCATGCTGAAAGAGGAATTCAAAACGTTATTCAAAATATTGATATAATGCTGACAAGTGAAGCAAGCAAAGATTTTGGTGTGGTGCTGCTGGTGATAATACAATGGTAATAACTAGGGTGATGATGACGATACTGTAAACCAGTTTTAATTCATGAATACTAACTATCACGTTTTGCCGATTGTCACCACAAATTTTCGTGATTTTAAGTCTGCCAAGATGTCCACATTAATGTTATGAACACTTTTGCGGCTACTTAATTTTGCAAATTTCTACCATTTGCGAACTCCGCAAAATAATTTCTTGATGCTGCTGATGACTGTGGAGATAAATGATGGTACTGCTGCAGCTATTGACGATGATAAATATAAATTCAGTATTGTATTATAATAAGCAAACGTATTTCCATAGAAAATCTCTTTCTTTTTATGTAAATGCATAGAAATATTTCATATTCTATTATAAACTCTTACAGAAAACATTATTTTGCATAAAGTATAATTCAATGCTTTTAAGAAAATGACATGTTTCATTTACATGCAAACATGTTCATTGTAACCATAGAGACCATTATAAAACCATGCATATTTATCTAGCAGAACGGTCATTATACCAGGCCATTATAACATTGTCAAAGACTTTCACGGAGGCATCTTGTATTTCTGCATACTTAATCATGTTTTATGGATTTTATTATTGCATGCTATATAACCATAACAAGCCAACATGCAAACAATATCCATTTCAGACCTTATGAAGACTTATTTTTATTATGAAATGAAAGTCTATAAATCAATATTTTGACCCTTAAAATTCACCATGGTTGTCAAATAAATGAATTAAATAACATTGTCTGGCTCATATTTGTGGCAAAGTCAGAAACCAATGGCAAACATTATTATTATTAGACCTTATTATATATTATAAACTGAAGTGGTCTTAAGTACAACAAATATGGGAGCCACATTCATGCAAAGCTAAGCATTATGAACACTGTGTTTTGTGCAATTTCTGCTCGGCTTCATTCAGTTAGGTGCTATTTGTAACTTTCTTTGCTATGTACTGTAAAATCATTTAATTTCAATGGGAATTTTTTTGTGGTTTGGTGAAAATGACCATATTGTAAGAATGTAATTTCAATATTCGTGGGGATTTAATTTTGAGGTTGAAATTATCCATAAAATTAAATCCACCACAAATATTAATGATTTTACAGTAATATAATTGTTCTACTAACTGAGTCAACCTACATGACTATATTAGTGCATTAATACAACTACTAACATTAACTAACATTAAACTTGTACTTGAACATAAGAGTCTCCCATATTTTGTCAAGAACTAGGAACTATTGTGAGAGTTACAGAATTGCTCTACTAACAGAGTCAACCTACACGACCATATTAGTGCATTAATACAACTACTAACAATAACTAACATTAAACTTGTACTTGAACATAAGAGTCTCCCATATTTTGTCAAGAACTAGGAACTATTGTGAGAGTTACAGCATACTAACAATGTGTAATGTGACTAATATGACTGGTACCTATTTTATAGAGAATGTTTATCACAGTGACCTTGTGTAACGTGTCTCACTACATCAGACCACCGATAACTTGTTAGCCAATGAGAATAAATCAATAGTAGGTAAGCTACTTGAATAACATCTCCTACCACATCAATCCTTCATTCATCAATTATACCACTGACAAATCTACTCAGAAACAAGCTACTTACTGCGCCTTTAAATGATTTGAAAAAATACCAATGACAATAATTCCTTAATGGAAACAAATATATCCCTAGGCTTGTAATTCAAAGGTTGCCTGCAAAACTGTAGTAACTGCTTATAATTAAAGATGGACATACTACAGTCTTGCAGCCAACATTCGGAATGTTGACTTCTTGACATACTTTGACAAATCAATGAAGTATTTGATTTAATCTGTTACTTTATCTCGCTGATTAGAAGCCTTGATGCAGAGTGACTTTGCACAAAATAGTAAAAACGTGACTTTTATGTAATTTTTGTTTTCTGTAAATTCGTGTTTAATTACGAAAATGTCGGGCAATTGTTCTTTTCTGTTGTGAATTAAAGTTGATAAAGTCACCGAAAGACATGAGAGTGTTTAAAGATTACTGGTTTACTTAATTGAAATAATCCCCTGTGGTGTGCTAGATTATGATGCCTGCAGTAAATGTATGAAATCTGATTCGTTCAAAGGTGTGAAAATTAAGTTCAAAGATTATAGCAATTAAGTTGGAGCTTTCAAATAACATGCATATATTCTTTCATTAGTGTTTGCTAGTTGATTAATCTATATTTTACTATTTCATAAAGTTTCAGATAGAAATTCAGACTTGCTTAATTATTGACATTTTTTTCAACTGAATGGAAACCAATAAAATTTTGACTATATATTAACTGCCACTCGCTGTATGAATGCCAACTTATATCAAGATCAAGACATAAATAATTAGAAATGTGTCCATGGGTGTCCCCATTGGGGTATATAGTTATAGTAACGAAGGGCAATAATTCCAGTAAAATTGATCCAGCTAATATTCTATCCTTTATGGTCATCTATACATTGGGGTTGTACACCTGTGAAAACACCTGTGAAAGTTTAAAGAAATTCCACCAAACGGTTTATGAGAATTTCAACACACAAGATTTGCCTTACATACAAACATATGGATGGACAGATATCACCAATGCTATATTCCCCCCACACACTTACAAATAAGTGGTGGCGCACAAAAACATGAGAGTAAAAGAACATTTAACAGTTTTTGTCTTGAAATGATAGTGTAATTTAAAGGTCCTTGCACTTTATAATATAAAATTGTCTACATTATTGTATACATGAGTCCTAAGGTCAGAATACAGATCAAAATACAAACCATGTGTTCCATAGCCGCTACAACTTGTGAGAATACGTGTCTAGCCTCTGGTTCGGAGAGTTTACCCTCGCTGGAGATACGTGTGAATAATTCGCCACCGCCTGCATACTCCATTACAATATGTAGCTTCGCTAACGTTTCCACCACCTGATAATGTGTAAAAATAAGACATTTATAAAATATTTCATATTTGAGATATTTCATCCAAGTAGGTGCTTATAGAACCTGGGGGATATTCATTAATCATCCATTGTCAATAAATATAACCAAAGGCTAGCATACTATTTTCAAATAATCGGAGATTTTTTACATATTTATGTTACCAGTCCTTAAAAACAGTTTGCTGTTTCAGAACACAAGTGGCCATGATTGCACAAGGTCCCTCATTTGTACAGGAATCTGAATGAGGGTCATTGTAGTAACATTCCTGTAAATAGTCTTAAGATCAGTCAAAAGGAAGTTCCACAGAGGAAGATTTTCTACATTAACTTGTGTAGAAACGAGCCACTCCCCTGACATCCAAGGATCCATGGTGATCACAATAGCTCACCATGGTACTGTTTTATCAAAGCATTTACGTAAATCTTAAACTTACGATCAAATTTTAATGTTTTATAATACTTTTACAATTATAAAGCCTGATAAATTGAGCTGCAATACTTATCAAGATTCAGTTAATGAATGTCTACAAACAATATATGTCCCCAATTTGCTGTAGCTAAAGAAATGTACAGAATTTAAATTTGAACGTAAGGTAACGATTTCCGTAAGTCTGTCAATAAAACAGTACCCATATGCACAAACTATCCCATATAGTAATGACAATGTCAAGGAATGCTATTTGCATGTTTAATCTAATAAAGGATACATATCAGAAAGATTTCAATAATGTATATTTGAAAACAAATGAATGGACGTTTTAACAAGTGCTACTTATGTATTGTACAAATCAATTTTTAGAGATTAGTGTAATATTATCTTTCCTCTTATGTATCACCCGTTCTCCCTACCTCCCTCATTCTGTTATACCCCCTTTCTCACCCTACCACACTTTCCATCCCCTCTCACCCCCTGCCTTTCCCTTCACCCTTCTTCCTCTCCCTCTCTTAAGAAATAAAAGTGTAAGAAAAGCAGCAATTTTCAGAACCACATGCCCCTAGAGTAATTAACAATAGTAATCATGTTTAATCAAAAAATCTTTACAGTTTCTGAGATATGACTCACGACAGAAGCATAACAACAGAGGCAAATCTTAATCACTGGCTTAGAATGAGAAGGTCGTAATAACTACTTACGACCTTATAAGGCTAATTCATATTTGAAATCTGACAGCATTACAAGACGCTTCTTATGAGCCTATTTTCATGAGAATTGAAACTTGTCATGTTGACCAAAATAAAGTTTTAAAAGCATGTAAAGAGTTTTTTTTCTTTTTTTTTTTCAAAATATTGATTTTGTACTAACGACTTTCTCATTCTATTAAAGCCAGCGATATTTACCCAATGGTAGGGAAATATATATACTCACTACACCAGCAAAATAACAACTAGAATACTTTAACACAAAATTATGTATCCCTTAAATAGCGATAATTCTGACAAAAATCATCTGAAATTCTCTGAAATAATATGCATAAATAGACTTAAGTAGGTATCAAGTAGTTGCATGAAAGTTTCATTGAAATCCACCAAGTGTTTAAGGGATTTGTTAATCCTGACTACCTTAGTGATTATCCTGACAGTCAGGCGCCCAGCACAAAGCCTATATATCTACCCCACTAGAATAGGTTGGAGACCTAATAACAATAATGCAGATAGGAAATATGGTATTGTAAAATAATTTAATTTTGATGGGAGTAAATTTTGTGGTTTTTGTTAAGGACCATTTTGATGAGACGTTAGTTCATGGATTTTATATTTCAAGTAATAAATACAAGAGTCAAAATTATTGTTCTATGGGATTAAATTTTGGGCTTGAGGAGAACCACGAAATTTGATGCCCAACAAAAATTAATGATTTTACAGTATGCAAATTATGTTGACAAGGTATACCCACCTCATACATTCTGATTATATTAGGATGGTGAAGATTTTCCATGCTCGATATCTCTCTAGAAAGCAATCTTTGTGTTTTCTGGTCTAACTTTGTCTTGTCCAGAATCTTAATAGCAACTTTCTCTGAAATATGAACACAATTTCATCTTTACAAACATTTCATTACATTTTAAAGTCAGATTTTTAATTTTAATCGTTATTTAATGATGATGGAAAGGCCCAAGTTTTCAATTCCAATGCTAAATGTGTTCCCATTTTTTTTTTAATGCTAAAGAGGAACAGAGTAGAGTAGCAAATATTTTGAGGTAATTTGTAAAACATTTTACTGCAGTTATTTGTAGATTCTGAGATTTATAATATAATCTAATTATTCTCATAAAATGCTGAATATAAGAAACTAAGCATGCAACTACTTAGGTCAAGGTAACTTTTGACCTCAATATCAATATGGGTTGACATCTACAGTTGCCTACTGATCTTACGGCCAAGTGTTAGTGATAAAAACATTGAAGGGCACACAGAATTGTTCCACTGGTATGAACATCATGACAACATACCAATGAGTCAAGTGAAGTTTCAAGGAAATACACCCAATGTTTAGAAATAAATCACAAATTTGTTAAAAGGACAGACAATACATGTACCTCTAAGGGCATAATAATACAACATTAAATCATACCTTTCGTTAGAGCATGTATTCCCATTTTGACTTGTGAGAAATTTCCGCTACCAAGCTCGCCTCTTATCCGGTAAAATCCGATCCTTTTACCCAGAGTTATCTCCTTCAAAACTCTGGGATCATTGGTCAAATCCTGAGATAAACGTTCATAAGGTGTGACCTTCTTGTCACTTTCTTCGAGTCCATTCTGGTTCCTGTCTGTGTCCTCCCTAATACCCGTCTCTGTCTCCCCATTCAGCATATCTCTCATTATGTTCACAACTCTCACCAAATATCACACAAGTATCTGTTTACTCCCAGTCCTGTGTATTAGATATCTCGTCCCTAGAATATCCTATCACTATAGATAAGAATATTACAGGAACAGATAGAGATGTCAACTCCTTTATATCAGCCTTGCATGCTGTCACGATGATACTGTACAAGTAAACACAACACGATTAGATCCTCCTGATCTCTACCTGAAAATATAATACAAGATGATAACACAAAATATTTAACAAGCCTTTTCTTTCTATATCATTCATAGACTCCTGTTACTTTCTCAGTCCCCAGGACTGATTAGATAGAAGTCAGCTTCGGGGGCCCAACTTGATGCAGTCTGAATATTGAGATGCTAAGTTCACAGTTTTTGTTTGTTAACATCAATTGTTAACCCTAAACAAAACATAAACATTTTATACAAAAAGGTATAAATTAGAAAAGTTACGAAAGTTTATAATTTAGACATTATAATAAGTATGCAGAACTATGAGCAATTGTCAGGATTCTAGTCATTGAACATTTACAATATCACCTCAATCAGTGAAGATTTTTACAAAGCAACATTACAGTGCACATACACCAATTAAGAAGGTGCGGGCGTATTGACCTGAACCTCATGAATGTTTTATGCACAACCAATAATTAATCATCATGCATAAAATATAATGACTTATCCAGACATTGACTGATAGTAGGCATAATAGTGGTGTAATTGCGTGGTAATTCATTTTAAACAAGAGAAGGAACAAGGAACTGTTTCTTACTTATATTAATTTTATGAAGCAAGAAACTCAATAGGTCCATGACTCAATGCCATCAAGCTCCCAAGTCAATTTCTAATGTGTTTTTCCCTTGAAATATTGCTTTTATTTTTTATGACAGATTTCTTGATTTTGACTTACTGGTCAATTTTTTTGACCAATCCAAAAAGTACCTTTGCCACATTGATATGTGACCTCACGCCAAAAAATACCCAAAAATACCTCAGATTTCAGAGAAGATGTCTTTTAACAGTTCTGATTAATAATTCAATCTCTACCTTTGTCACTAATTTTAGTTCTTTTAACACTTTTTTCAGATGCTGATGCTAGGTTTAGATTTAGCCTATATTCCACTTTTAATACTATGTGTTTGCACTTAAATTTCAGAGGAGTTGTTCCTTTTCAAGGAAACTTTTATGGATGGACAACCATACAATCCGAGAGTAGAAATTATCCCATCAATAGACAATATTTTCTTTACTCTAGCAAATCAGAGTAGCCCAAAATCCTAAACAATACAGTTTTTACAATTTGCACAAATGACAAAAATAACACCATTCAAATTCACAAATAATCCACATACATTGGAATGTTCCTGAATACAAAAGCAGCGGGTTTAAGTAAATCATAAAGTGTACCTGACAACTATTTTCACTATTGATTGAAAAGCAGATAACGTCGGGGAAATATTTACTTCCTTTTACCGTCTCGAGTCTGTACCCATGTCAACATGTAAAATATACCCAAATACAATGTTACATGTATGTATGTTCTATATTTAAATCCAGTATGAGACATAATCGTCCTACATTTTGTAATTCAACAAAGTTTATTCACTTAGCGCTAGGTCAGGACACTGCAGGATTATAGTTTTTGTAACTTAAGACAAAATCTATATATAATACATACAATAGCTATTGTTATTATGTTTCAATAAACTATGAAATTCATGTAGTTTTATTGTAAAACACGTCACAATATGAACAGTCAACATATTCATGTAAAGTCCATTATTGACGAACGAACAGCCTTCCAATACTTTAAGTTTGTCTGTCTTTATCAGGATTTATTTCATTTTTTTTTCAGCCATAATTATGGTGACCCAAGTTTATGTAACTGATTTTCTTTTGAAGTATTATCTACCCAGTACTAACTTGCACCTCTGTAACCGCTCCACATGTGGAGGACAGGATGATCACAGTCAAGATCACAGGACTTACTAGATGAGTGTTAAAACAGACTAACCGAGGAATCAAACCCAGCCCTCATTCAAGGTAGAATCATGTTAGGTAACATTTGTAATGTTTTCGTAACGCTTCGTAACAAAAACGTTACAAAGGTTACATAATGTGATTCTATAACACTAATGCAATATTCTGCAATGTCAATATAAACAGAAATCACTGACCATTACATCGATTTAGGGAGAGCAGAAGTTTATTTTACCTGCTCACTTCTATTCACCAAGTAAATTAAAATTACGGTACGCATTGAAAAGATGATCCCTTTTCCAATATCCTTATGTTGTTATACCTGATTTGCCTGTTTACTTTATGTAGCACAAGTCCCAATACTGTGTAAGAGTTATACCTTGAACGCAGGACAGATCTACTGGATGATAGTCAACAGTACTGGCACTCTGTAACCAACCCAACCAAGCTTGATGGACTCACTTTGCATGTAAACAAGCTGTGAGTCTTTTACAACAGGAGTTAAACTGGTTTTTCTTTTATTTTTGTCTTAAATTTGGTGATTTCTGTCATCACATAAGGGAAACCCAGATACATTATTATGTGACAAAATGTTGGTCCCTGATCTTTATCTTGTAACCACAATACAAAAAGTTTGTTTTTGTATCAGAATTTTTTACTTTAATATTATATTAATTTACAAATCAATAGTACCGGGTATTATGACAATACTTGAATTTCAGGTATTACTGTTTAATCAATACAAAATGGGTTAAATGGAACTGATATTCTCAGAATAATAATTTCATTTCTCAGAATCGGTCATAAAATGAATCATATTTCGATAACAAGTTATTTCTGGCAATATCTTTTTTTCAAAATCATTATTTTACTCCTGATCAACACAGAATTTTAATAACAGAAGTATGCAAATATCTCTTATAACTATGTGCAGCGGTTTAGGACAACTATCAAGACTTTGCTCCCTAGATAAGGTTTCTTAATTGTTGGGTTCACTTCAAATCAAAGCAGTCTTAGAACGTACAAAGTCACAAGAAAACCTATTAATTAATTACCCTATATTCATTTCATTGAGTCATTCGTATGTTCATTGCTTCAATAAATTTGGAGTGGTTACAAAACATGAGGATTTGTTTTAAAGTGTATAGAGCTATATCTGACGATATTTTAAAAAAAAATCAAAAACTGAAAAACAATTAAGCTTTCATAACCATTAGATCATTTTTCGCTTCATAGGAACTCTCTCTGTGATTTATTGGACATGCAAATTTGTTGGTTTTCATACGAAAGTGTTCTAGAACACCTTGTGAAAGTATAAGAATCGTCTATTTTTTCAACGATTGAATCAAAGTACCAGTAGACGGAACTCATCCAAAGGTTTAATTTTCAATTTAGGTAGTCTAGTGTCATACTCAAACTGATGCAAGTAATTATTTTGATATTAAATTACAGTCAGATATAGCTCTATACACTTTAAGTTCATATCAAAATAAAGAAAACAATGAAATAGAATCACTGTAAGTGCTCATAAACAAACCTAAAATCAATGGCATTTTTTTAAACAATTATTCCGTCTCTGACCTGACCTGGATTTCCTTAGCAACTACCAATCAATGCTGTATCAGCTGGAAAAAACAGCAGCGAGAGGCTAGCTATAGTGAAAAAGAGAGTAAGCTGATTTTGATATTGATTCTTGTATTAGACCTATCTATAGTGATTATAATCAGGGCTATAACTAATTGGTGATAATCTACTTCAAGTCTGTTTATTTTGATTCACTCAGGCAACCACAGATTAATGAGCAGATTTTTATTCCAGTTTAATGTTGAGGAAAACAATGGCCAAAGATTTCCTTATAATTTGTTAATGAACTACATGTATGGCTGTTGTGGCCCTGTATGGCGAGTTTATTATAATTATACTGTAAATTCATTTTATTTCAATGGGACAAAATTTTGTGTTTTTAGTAAAAAAGAACATTTCTATGGGACCTGAATTTGTGGATTTTGCATTTCATGTAATAAATACGAGGGTAAAAATTAGTGTTCAAAGGGACTAGATTTCAAAGTTAATGATGAATCACAAAATCAATGAAATTTAATCCCCCACAAAAATTATGATTTTGCAATACTCAAATTTGGTCTGATCATCAAACTAATGGACAGGACCATCACACATTTGGGAAAGCATCGGATACATGGACATCAGCTAATGTCAACAAGCCTGCCGCCTTTTTCATCAACATTGTAAGAGAGAAACTAAGACTTAAAATTGACAACATTTAAAATCACTGTCATTTCTTTGCAATTAGATTTAACCATGTGACATTCAATCAGATTATTAGTTGTTACCCACTGAACAAGACATTGATTACCCATTTATATCAAAACTGTTACATACATTTATAACAACATGAGAGCACATAGAACATTTGGCCATATAAAGTCTAAGTCTGAGTTTTAGACTTACAACATTGTTGAATTAGGCCCAAGGTAATTTGTGACTTAAGTACCGATTAGTGTTTTCACAAGAATATCATGTAGGAGGCTTTTTGTACAGTTTAGACGGCCAAGGTGCATGAGCACTGAAGATGGAAGGCATCGCAGCCTTTCTCAGCGGTAAATTTGAGGCGGCCCAAATATCATTTGAGGTAGTCAAATTGGCCTCCTGCTGCCTCCTAATGACAACTGGTCCAGTATAACATAGATGGCCGCAGCTTAGCTGATTGACGGCCAAGAACATACACACATGTTCAAATCTATACAATATACATGTGGAATTAAGTAACAACAACAATGACATAACACCTTCTTCACTTGGAAATTCCTTTTAGTAGCTAATTAACAACAGTTACTTAGCAACATCACAAAGTACCATTCATTATTAACAGCTGAAGTAATGATTATAACCACATATCACATTGTACTATTCTGTGTAATTGAATATCAAAGATGCAGTAATTGCAAGTTTAGCAATATTCTGCAATACAGGGTCATTTAAATCCTATAATCAGCACAAAACATTATTCTGTCTGCTTTTATGTCTTACTTCGATTTTTTCAGTCTTATAAAGCAGACAGTTCGGTGTATGGTAAAATAATAGGAAGAGGACCAATCCACATTTAACTCAATACCCCCTAATACCTTCACTATTCTGATAATAGAAAAGTCAGATTACTATAAAATCATTTAATTTCGACGGGATGAAATTTCATGGTTTTTGTAAAAAAAGACCATTTCGATGAGACATTAAATTGTGGAATTTGCATTTCAGGTAGTAAAAAGGTCAAATTACTGTTCAATGGGATTTGATTCTGTGGTTGAGATGAACCACAAAATTCACGAAATTTAATCCCCCACAAAAATTAATGATTTTAGTAAAATTTACAGTATGTACACATCACAGTTCACTTTTTTATAAATATAGAAAGTGATCTCCCTTGATAAGGCGTCTTGATCTGTTAATTCCCATAATTGAATTATCCCCCATTTGGTTTTTTTATTACTGTTTAATTATTAATTTTCACGTAGGGATTAAATTTTGTGGATTTTGTGGTTCACCTCAACCAAGAAATTTAATCCCATCGAACAATTATTTTCATCCTTGTATGTATTACCTTAAAAACAAAATCCACGATTTATAGTAGTAGCAGTAATTGGAGATTGACATCATGTGAATTCTGTGACTATATATATATAATATGAGTAAAGATTTTTAAGGCAAATAACCACTAAATGCCTACGCGACCAAATTCAGATACAGTCAAATAGTCCAGTAAAAAAACTTTAAAGCAACTGGAAATGGGGGCGAGTCTTGACAAATCAGCATCAGAATCATGAAATTGGTGTTAAATGCTTTGTATGCAGGTATGTGATGTAGTGAAATGGTTTTATTCAGAAATATTCTGATGAAAGTGAAAGTAAGGTTGGGGCTAACATACAGTGAGTAAATCCGTACATGTGAGAAAATCTGTTCATCGCATTTGACGAACCAAATTTTTCTTATATGATACATGACCCCCTACTTTTTTTCACTTTCTTGAAGCTAGATGCTATTTCTATTTTGATTAAAAGATTTTGAGAGGGCCCCATGGACAAAAAGTTGACATTTTTTTCGGCGGACCTAGGTCACTTTACATTGAGTTAAAGAACAATTCTATTTGGTGGTTTTTGACCTTAAGTTTAATAGTAACGAAAAGTTAACTTGACAGTCATGTGATACTGATTTGAAGCAGCCTCTTTGAACAGTTTAATAGTATTAAATAACTCCAGCTTTTTGTACTGTACTGAATGGTTGTCTGATTACTCATTTAGCAACAAGCTTTGTAGCCGGAGACATTTAAAATACAAACATGTATTGAAATTTAAATATGTCTAACAAGATTATGAACATATAACTACAATCGATCATTCACTTTAGCTTTCATATTTAATAGGGTAATATTCAGTACATTGTAAGTTCCATTTTATAGATAAACCCGTCAACACGAGGGATTATAATTGATTTTAAAATAGCCTATAATAAACCGCACAGTCAATAACTGTAACGCTTTGTGGCTAATATGCTTAAAATGTGCCAACAATTGTTGAACTGTTCAATGAAATAGAATTAAGACACTATCTTTCAAAAGGACAAGATTAGCACAGTCAAATTAGGATCAATAATAATTATTGTAACTTATCTTTTTACATGTTATGTCTGTTATTATAAATTTATTAATTAAACAGGACTGTGTTCAGAAAACGCTTATGCCCCGGTGTAATCCTTGTCCATATTAACAAATAGTCATTCAGAGGCCACAATTTTGTGGAAATGTTGGATAGTGTTACATGGCTTTGACAATGTAATGTGCTTATGATGATATTAAAACAAGTTTGCCAAGTTTGAAAGGAATGCCTTAGTGGGCTTCAAAGTGATGGACAAACAAACAGACAGGTGCATCGCAATATACCAGCAGCAACAGTAGATGCTGGACATAAAAAATGTGGCAATGACTGAGTACTGAAATGCATATTCTTATGTATTAAAACAGTAATTTAACGCATTACATTTATCCTATTCATTTAATATGTAATAGAAAATAAAATATCATTCAATAAAATTTTCCATTATTTTATTAGTATATATCCAGGATAATGAAAAAGAAAATTATCTGTGATCATAATAAAATTGTGCATTCATTTTTTATAAAATTTCATAGGTTTAATACTTAAGTAGCAGTCTTGCACTGTGAGTTAGTACTGGTAGAGTGCTAGACGTCACACTCATATTCATAAACCATGTGATCATGCAACACAAATAATCACACAAATAATCACACAAATAACTGATCTTCCATACAAATGTGAGAACGAATGATGGAACAATGTTCTCCAACGTGTGTGAGAACGCTTGCATGATGTCTGACCAGCTTTTCGAAAAGTGAGAAAAGTTACATTGCCAGCTTAATTTTTTTATGTCTGACATGCTTTTACCTGGTAAATAAAGTAATGTGATAGAAAGAATCTGTCATTTTCTGCCTTTGATATCAATATTTAGGAAACGCATCATGAAAACAAATAACCTTGTGTTTTCTAGACTCATTGAAGAAATGTTAAATTCCTAAAACAGCTCATGAGAGATCCTTTGTTTATAATTATAGAAAAAAAATCACTATACTCTATAAGAAATGAGATTTACATATTCTAGCCTAACAAAGTTTAGAAAGACAAAATAATTCAATTAAAATTTAATGATTAAGTCTTAGACTAGATCTTTTGTTGAAAAAACCTTTACTTATTCTTACCATATATGTAATCATCAACACAATTAAATGTAGAATATTATTTCAATCTTCTAGCTCTAGTTATAATCCAAAAACTCTGGAGAGAGTTTCCTTCTTAAGCCACATCATTAATAAAATATTTGTTAGATAACGCTTGTTATTCAAACAGTACCGGTATATATTGATTTGTGCAATCAAATTTGAATATATTCATCACAGTCCAAGTGATAACAAAACATTATCCCACAGCCTCGCATAATACGTTATTGTATATGTGTCTTTAATTAACCACACACTGTCGTTCACATAGAAATGTTGCCATCCATTTCCGACGGCAAATAATACGGAAATGACAAAAGAGGTATTGAGCAGAATGCAATGAAACACACACTATGTACTGAATATTTGTTGAGCGCTGAACTTCAGTAACAAAAGGTCTAAATATTAACATGCAAACATGAGAGACGATTTATTATTACAACAGTTAACTTATACAAGATGTAATATTTACTCTGGTTTATTTCGAAACAGTCAAGTAATTTTATAAAAACTTTGCTGGTCACATTCAGGTCAATCATATTTACATTGATCAAATAATGCCAAATATGACAATAGAATTGTACAAATCAAACAATAATTGCTACATTTCTATCAACCTAATAACTTACAATCAGATCAAAAGGTATAGAGTCAATATAATTATATCATAATATTAACAATATACATGTATACTGGTATATATATATATCTACAATCATATAATAGGACCATTTGTCAGTACAGGTACCTGTACAAATAAACCAACAAGCTTTTGCTAATTAAGTACAGTAACTAACATTCAAAGCCATTCCACAATTTTTAGATCGTGACCACCTTAGATCAACATTCTACACCCGCATATAAAATTACTTTCATTTGTAACTTTAGAAGGATCATGGTGTAGATACAGCACATAATAGGACAAAAGTATTTAACCAAAATGTAGCGCCATGTCACTGTTACAGGCCGTGAAATGTTCTCTGAGTGAGTTTTTACCCTAGTCTATCATGCATTTTATGACACTGCACGACCAGCCTTTTGCATGTAGTCGATATGCATGCATAATAGAAATGCTATAGTGAATACATTTGAAAATCAGGGGTGTAGCCAGGATTGAATTGATGTTACGTTTACAAGCCTTGAAGTTGATGGTTATAGTTGGGGGTTCTCATGATCGTGGATATTTTGGATTAAATCTATATTTTTACTTTCCAAATTAATGTAATGCACAATCAATGTCAATCAAGCATATACCTGTAACCTAGAAATCGTATGCAAGTTTTTATGCAATGTAGGCTATATTCTGAACAATGAGATTAGTAATTCAATATTCATGAAGCAGAGATATATTTACAAGCATTTCATTGGTTAATCAAGAAAATTTAATTAAGCCTAAACTTCGAATACAGAAAAAATCCTAGCTGCACAAACATTAGGCCTATTAAATATTGATAGGTACCACAATGAAATTAGCAGAGTTCTAGCAGTGTATTAATCACTACCACTCGTTGTACATCCGGTACTATGCAATTATTGCTGCTTTCATTGCATTTCCAATACATTATTATACACGACAAATATCCTCATTTAATGGACACAGAATCCAAACATTGAAATCATATTCAGGATGTGTTTAGAACTGTCACATTAAATCATTCAATTCATCATGGAGGAATTGTAGGAGGAATAGACTTGAGTGTTTTAAGTAAAAGTATATGTCACACCTTAAAGGCCTGTCATTTTGGAACATTTAATTCCAGATTCCTGTTCTACAAAACCAGGCAGCGACCAGAAAGGAACACAGTAACAATTACAAGATAACCAGCACCAGCTAGGACCACTACTGAAACACACTCTCACAATTAAGTTGCATTTCAGTGTTTCATTATGGAGTTAGTCCTGAGTCCCTGACTCAAGAAATTGGCTTTTGACCAATCACATTTTGAAAATCCTTTATTTTTACATAGTGGGACTCAATTATTTTTTAAGTTCAGTGGGAAAGCACTCATAGTTTTGAAACCAAATGAAACACTGCATTTATAATGTCAATTACCACAACCACTGGGTTAACCATCATAAAAATATACTTAAAGTTTTAAACAGTTCTTTAGATTGAAAATTGAACAAAGTTTCAGTTTGACTGAGTCTGAGACAACAAAATATCAAATAATCTTTTTAATCCATCACTTTATGTGATTGGTTACTGAACAAGATCTATAAGCAAAACATTCTTATAATTAGTAATTACAGGTTATTCCCCTTCCCATACATAATTACACATGACATAATATTCAAACCTGCCGGTTAAACAACATTACGGTAGTTACTGTTATAAGGACCAAACAGAGCAGATTAATCATTGTGCTATACATTATCCACAACTTAGATAATACAAAGCTATGCACCTATTACAGAAGCCAATACAATATTATTATTATCATTATATACCCAGTATTGATATATAAGCGTTAATGGTCACACAATTAGTAAGGATCTATATGTTTGTTTATTCTTTTGATCAGAATCGTAGGAGTATATTCACATGATTATTGTCAATTTTTACAATGTCATGTATCATTAATAGTACACAGTCAGAGTTAGTTGACAGGATGCATTTTAACTGGGTACTTTATTCACTACTAGTGAATCACTAGAACTAATATCTACTATTTGATAGCATGGTGGTCGAGCTAAACACTCTTGGCAACGGTTATTTCAGAAAGGCTAGTTAGTGTTTCTCACCCAACTAAAGATGAACTGGTTGGCAGTTTCACTTGTATCCCTGCTGTACAGTGTACATCAGGATTGTTGAAGAACAAGGAAGCTATTTGAAACATGCTAGGGTAACGGCGTTTAAAAACAAACAGTTTCCTTGTTTCTCACCTCTGTCTCTTCATTGATTTTTTGTCTGCCCTTGTCAGACATCTACCTACCATACTTGGAAAGCGATTGCTTCAGTGCAAAGTTTAAGTTGAAGCTAAACTTGCCTCAACTGTATCAAATACCTAAAGTTTTATGTCCAGAATGATACCAAATTAAAATTATTTATCAGCACTACATAACATTGGATAAAATGGTCTCTAACAACTTGTGGTTTCCAATTTTTTACATAAGTTTTGATTAATTGAATTTAACTATAAAAACCGATCCCAGCAATACTTGCATGAAAAATACAGAGATGGACAATTTTCAATATTTAAAGTTTATCTTATTTTTCTTGAATAAATTTTTCAGTGTGAAGATTATGATTTATAATACAAATACGATTGCATACTTTGAGAAACCAAACTATCTGGACCCTATGTCAGCCAAAGTTACCAATACATTTTGTTTAGAATACATCTGTTCATGCCTGGAAACTGGCAAGCATCTGAATCTGATCAGCTGGTTTAAACTTTAGGTCTTAGTTAGCCTTGAACCTCATGTCGCCGGTGCATCAAAAGAAATTGACAAAATAAATATAAATCACTAAATCCTTGACACATATTTTGTTGAAAACTGCTAAAATGACCTTTAATCTTTAATAAAACTGCAAAATCACATCAAATGACCTTTGGAATTGGAAAAAATACATGTAAACAAACACCATGTAAAATTTCAGGAAAGGGAAATAACCCCATCTATCCGGTGCAACAATAACTTTTTCCAAGTAAATTTGGTCCAGTTTGTTGACAAGTTGATTTTTTCCCGCCAAAAGTTGCACACGACCCTTTTTATCAATGGATGACGTCATAGCTGTCAAAATTATGTTTGATAAATAAACAAGCGAGCATTGAATACATGCATGTCAAACATGGCCGATTAAATAAGGATTTACTCGTAGTGAAGGCATGGTGTAAGTTTTTGTTGTGATTTCATTCAGAAATTGGTCCATTTCGTATTTATTTATTTAATTTACTCGTCAGTTATTGTCAACAACCCTGCAGGCATTGTCACGAGAAAAAAATCTACAATTTCATGAGAAAATTACATACACCGGTACTGTGGATACACCGGCTTCATGGGGTTTCACTATAGTTAGTAAACTAGAAATATCATTTTAACAACACTACAAACTAACACATAAGTTATCTTTGTATATCATATCGATATATCAAGTTAATATGGACGTGTAAAACATGTTGACAAAGTCGGATAGTATGGAATACAGTCATTAATATTAGTCTATGTTAGAATCACGTGAGAATAGTACGAATTTAACTGAGGACGAATCAGTAACCATGTATGAACAAAGTAACGCTCGGAAAACAACATAAATGAAACAAGCGTAGCAATAACTGTCTAAACAGTAATCTAAACTAATAAAATATCTTACCTTCGACGAATAGCGAGGAATTCCAGTTAATTTCACTGTTAAAACGTCATTTTCCTGATGCTTGGCTTGACGTCACCTATAGCAACTATTATACTAATATAAAGGGAGACAACTCACGTTTGACTTAAATTGGAAAAAACCAAACCAACCGTACCGTTCCCTTGTCCGGAAATACCAGTGGACTTCGACTTCAGTTTGATCAACATGAAAAGTTCCGATTTTTATGAAAATTTATAGGTTCATTAGAAGCGCATTACAATGCAGATTTCAAATATGTATGAGACTTGTAACTAAATATCGTAATTAGGCTAGTCCTAAATAGTACCGTTACGACATAGGCTTCTCATTCTTCTTCGTCCTTTTACGGGAAAGGAATCCATCAACTGGATTGTAATACGTACAAGGTGGAATTTGGAGCAAGACGACCTCCGCTTGAAAGATATGAATATAGATATCTAAAAACGTTCCAGTATTTACAAATAAAACTATGTACACCCTATGTGCTTTCTGCTCTTGGGACCCTTTCTGCTCTTGGGACCGAGGCGGGGCCCGTTTCATAGACATATCTTAACTAAGATACGATAGTATCGTAAGTGTGGGTGATACGATGTGCTATGGAGCTGTGGGTTATAGACTTATAGTCAGAGTCTTGAAGGCCTGTAGATTTGAGATGTCGGTGATAGTCGTTGGCAGTTAATTCCAGTCGTGTATGGTTCTCGAGATGAAGAAATTAGCAATTTTGTGACATCATTTTGTGCATAATGCAATATTTTGTGGAAACGTAGGCTACAAGACAAATTTCCACACGTTTGGCTAAAGATACTCTACATATTATACACATGTGTGTCTTTTTCATATAGCGCAATATCAGTTTTTTACAATTATTGATTGAATATACGAGGGTTGTCCCAGTAAATCGCACAAAAATTAGATAAAACATCCGTTTAAAATGTTCACTGATTATTAACGAATACGTTCTTTAAAGTTATACCGAATTTCATTAAAATAAATCAAGAAATAATGTGTCAGTTTGCAATACTTATACACATGGTATGCAAGTGCGGAGCACAGTGACGTCAAAGTAAGAACAGCATACCGCGGAACATATTTTCTTTGTATCTTAAGTTATTGTTCCTTGTATTTAATATGCTTACCATGGCATTAAACTTTTTCTGATACGCATTTACGAACCAATCACAATCGAAAGAACCATAGAAAATATGTCTGATCGAAACCACTTACCCTCATGGTGGGATAAAACCTAGCCCGAACATATCCCCTCTACTGCGAGGAGAGTGAAAGCAATGTGATGCATGGCACGGTAGATAAGGTAGATGTACAACGCGCTGAGGTCACAAACATCATATCACATTCGTCGTCATTTGTGCATACATGTTAAAGAAACATTACTTAATATCCACCAGTAAAGATAAGAGACTTAAACTATTTTCGACGGCAAACCAATCAAAAATATAAAGTGTACTACACTCAACCGCTTTAAAAACGCACCACATATGGAATATCGGTTTTAGTGATGAAAACGTCAATTTATGGTTATTTATTTTCGGATTAATAATCTTCAGGCTATATTCAACGATGTGTGTGATTTTCATGCAATTATAACGGGTTTGAATTGAATTATGATATAGATAACACTGAGACCCATGAATGTGAAAGTCACAATTTCGAAAGCAAGTATAAGAGCCCGATACATTGATTCATGCACGTGGTATCTCCTCCTTAAGCATAACATAAATTACGTAATAGGATAGAATAATGTTCGACGTGATGTTTTCCACTATTCAAGCAAAGTTTGGCTTGAATTATAAATTTTATGTGGCTATGGCTGTCTGGCTAATACCATACGACCGAGTGCGGTTCAGATATGCGCATTATGTGAACCTAAGATTGATTCAAGCCTTATTTAAACTTAAAGTCTTGGTTATGAGCATCAGACTTTCAGGACATATCCCGTGGTGCTTCTATGGCACCTCAAGTCAACACTATGAAGGAGCTTGAAGACAAAAAATTGGGTTTTTAGGCTCTAAACGGGAGAAAACTCATAAAAAAATGTACTAAAATAATTTTCCTTTTTATTGACAATTATGAAAGAAATAATTATGAAAATGCAAAAATGTACTTTTGGCTTGTTGATTGACGTCCGAAATTATTTTGACACTGTGTGCAGCCATGCGGAACCAATTACAGTGACACAACCGGTGTCATGTTTTCTCATAGCTCGGGCTCAATACCTTTAGCTGGTTACATCCAGGTCGGACTTTGACTCCCATTCACTAGGAATCGATGTTCTAAGCCCACATACATTGTATGGTGGCAGCTGAACCGCCATGCTAAGGCACCGAGGCTCTTTTCAGTTGGAAGCGAAGGCACAATCAACAAGAACAAATATTCGAGATATTGGCAGCATAAAAATACCTTTAGCCAAAATTGTTTATGTTGTTTTTTCAATGTGCACACCAACAGCGTACAGTTTAAAAGTAATATTGATCACACAGGTCGACGCGATCGAGCTGCACGCGCAAAACATGCAAAATCAAAAAAGTTCTCTGGGCGGTGTATTCCGAATGAAAAATAAATCGTTTTCTTTAATTAGGTCAAGCTTATGAACTGAACAAACCCTGTAATCTATCAATTTTAGCAAAAAATGTATCTTGACAAAATTTGATAATTTTCAATAGTGGTGCGTTTTTAAAGCGGTTGAGTGTATAATTATACGGGCATTTCCTCTTCTGACCTCACAATTCTCGCACGTTTTTATTGTTAGTGGGGCTATCCATACATGCGTATTTCTCGCACTAATAATGAAATTGATTTGAAATTTACTGTGATGACATTAAACAGACAGTTCTAAATGTCGACGTGAAAATTATGCGCAATAACGTATTAAAAATATGAGAATTACAACTTTATTGAACATACATTTAATGAACCACGGCGCGTTTTCCGGGTTGCGCCGCATTTGCGTACACGGGGTTGGTTTATCACCGAGAATATGCACCATACACATATCCGTTCATTTTTTTCCACTTGTTTTAGTTAAACAATGAATTCATAAAGCCATCCACCACGACTTATGTTGTTTGTTGTTCCTGTTCATCTTCCTGTTTGCCATCATGTGGACATTGACGACAAGCATGAGCGAAGTTGGTCTAATGGTGTCAGATTGATAACCTGAATTTCGCCGATGACTTAGCACCCTCTCTCATACAAACACATGCAGATTACGAGAGAACGTCTATATTGTGGTAATCTTTGTTACATGTTGAACTGAGTACATACGGGAAACACAAAGTCCTGAAGATGGACACCAACAGTGCAGCAAACCAATCACTTCAAATCTCTTGAAAGAAGTTGAATCATTTACTCACATTGACAACTAACTTCAACAATTGGCAAAGAGGCACAGACATATCCATCAACTTCATTAATACACGGACCTCATAAGAGCTGTTTAGTAACTAGGGTTCAAGAGAACTATCATTGACAATCAAGATTTGGCTGTTAAAGTGTTCAACTTAAACGTCACGCTGATAATGTTTGGTGGAGTTAAAACGTGGATGGCCACCAAGTTAGTCCTAATAATAACCAACCAGACCATCATGCTCAAAATCTGGTGACCACACCAGTTGTAACATTGACCTGTGGAAGAGAGTCGTTCATCTTCGTGCACCTGGACAAATCAAGACAGAATAGACGATTGGACTGGATAGGGCATACTGTACGTATGTAAGCCAACATTCACCAGAAAATTACATACAACGGTATCGTGGATACACCGGCTGCATGGGGTTTCACTATACATAATAGTAGTGTGGGACCGCACTACACAGAACAGCATCCGAGCCCTGGAACAGGTACAAAGACGAGCGGCACGGTGTGTCACCAAAGACTACTCAACAAAAAACATAGGATAAGTCACGAAGGTGCTAGAGAACCTCAGATGGACATCTTTGAAAAGCCATTCGAGAAAAGCCAGGCTACAGCCGCTGTTTAAGAGCCATCACAGACTAGTGAACATTCAGACTAGCCAGCGTCGTAAGCCTGGCGATTCACGCACAAGAGGAGGACTGAAATTTTTTCCAAGGAGCGCCACCACAACACTCCTGTGGGTACTAACTTCATTCCCAGAACTGTTATTGACTAGCACCAACTACAAACCAACAGTGTACTCTCTGGGGAGTTTCAAGACTGAACTAGATGACATGTACACAGTGTAAACAGTTTTTATAACCGAACCTGAGTCCGTTGTTTCTTTTAGTTTACGAATGTGTTATTAGTTTCGTTGAGCTTCTTGCAGTCCGGTTGCTCTTAGTTGAAAGAAAAAGAGAGTGAGAACCGATGAGTTCAAGGTGGCGGTCACAACTAGATGTGTGTGTAATTACGTGGTGTCTGTGTTCAAAAACGCAGATTACACGTAGGAATTTGTACGTGGTGACGTGAGTACGGCATCCATACATTTTTGGGAGCGCGCTGACAAGACGCAGAACCTTTCGGGTATGAGAATTTTTCGCTGCGTTCTATGATTGTTCGGTGTACATGTCCGTCGCGCATGCCTTCTTCGACCATTTAACACGTACGGACAACGCACGTTAGCAGTACGTCGTGTAAGTACAGTATCCGCACGCTAACCTGACAAACGCCGGGAGATAGTATCATGTAAGCACGTTGTGATGCTTATTCTAAATAATTATGTATGAATCTTAAAAGGTCGTAAGTGGCACTTACGATATATCACCGATATATCACTGGTTAGATCACCAATGGACTATTGTGCCATCATCTGGGATCCGTTCTAAGTTTCTCATAGAATATATATCATCAAACTTGAACGTGTACAACGCCAAACGGCAAGGTTCATCACAAATGATTACCGCTCTAGAGATGAAGATTGCATGAATCTATGCTGCATGACCTAGACCTGCCGTCCCTGCAAGATCGCCGTAGATTCAACAGACTAGTGTTCCTACATAAAGTGGTCGAGTGGTTGGTACCAGCAATACCGCCAGACAAATTTGTCAAGACAAACAGAACCAAAAGACAGATCAAATCAAACAGTGACCCTAATTTCAATACATCTACGTTATACATAGAACGGTATACAGTGAACAATAATCCTGGTCTAACGATGCATATTACTAAAAGAGAACAATACAGAAACTCTTTCTTTATAAGAACGGCAGTGGACTGGAATCATCTACTAGCGGTCACCCACGAACAGGGGAAACCGTACAATGACGTGCGTCGACAAACTTCATCCGTACTTCCTTCCCATGTTTTCGAAAAAAACCCGCAACGGCCGTAGCCTCTCAAAAACGTAGTTGTTAAAACACGCACATCGGATTGTGGTCAGCTCCGGTATTTATAAAGCATCAAAAGTAAAAACTTAAATATTTTGACTTCAGTTAAAATATTGAGCTGCCCATATTTCACGAGAAATGAAAAAATAGTCCATGTTTCTATATGCTTATTGTAGCTCTTTACATAATGCTTCTGAACAATGTAAATAATGGTTAATACATGTATTATTTTTGAGCTTTTAAGAAAATTCACTTTTCACTTAAGATGCTTTATAAATACCAACCCAGGTACATTTCCGATATTATTGACAGATTTATGCAATATTGTGAAACTTGTTGTGTGGAGCGGCTGCCTAGAGGTAGGGTGTACGCTTCCGAATCTAGAGGTACCGGTGTCTCTGAGCAAGAATAAGCCACCAACTCTATTCCACCCAGGGGCATTGGTACTTGTGAGGGCAGTGACTATTCCTGTGCGCCACAGATCGATGTTGACATCACTCCCACTAGGAGAGCAACAGTATCAACACGGTTTCCTTAGGTAGCCCAATTACTAAGGTACTGTTTTACTAACAATGCGTACACTTACGATCGTAAGTTGTTGCATACATTTACGTAAAATACTGGATATTGAATATAGGCCGTTTCACAATATTATCATTAGAAGATGTTTGTTAAACACATATGCCCGCATATCAGCCAAATACTAGTTGTCGAAACTACTATTGCTGGCAATATCCTTGTAAACTTGGAGCCTTCTTGTTGAGTTATTAAACGGAAACCATTTAGTCTACAAAAATGGTTGAGGTCACAGTGCCCTTGCCCTTTGACCTACTGACCTACTGACCTCACAATTAGTAGGGTCACCTACTGTTGCTAACAAACACCCATGTAAAGTTGGAAGATCATAAAGCGTAGCGTAAACCATTGTACAAAGCAACATATCCCTCTTCAAAGATGGGGGGGGGGGGGCATAACAAGTAGATAAAAAATCAAGAAGGTCTGACGTAATGTACATTTTATTTTATGATTAAACGCGATTTTGTTACTATGCACATACTTTAACAACACTTGATGGTCCAAAATCAACATTTTGAGTCAATTTCTCAACACTTACGTTCGTATTTACTCGTATTTGCGTTTACTCCGACTTTGCGTAGACATAACAAGCCAAACATGCGGCAGAAAATGAGAAAAGTATCTCAGTAAAACGATTTTGTGCAAATCTTATCGACGTACACAGTATGAACGGAAAACCTAGGGTAATGCTAGCGTGAATGTTCCAATAAAACAGTACCATGGAGAAGGGAAAAGGGGATGAGGACTACCAAAGATCACATGGAGAAGAAAATTCGAAACAGTCATGAAAGAAACTGGCATGACATGGGGAGAAAAGAAAGCGAAAAATAGAGAAGAGTAGAAAGCTCTAGTCTGCCCTATGTGCCTCCGGGAGCAACAAGGACTAGGTAGGTAGGTATGGGGGGGAAGTCAAAATGTCAAAGGATGGTTGAACGGCTGAACTACAAGAACAGCACTCGAAAATTGTAAACGGGTTATTTGTTTATTTGTATGAAGACGCATCTTATGATTGAAAGTTGAACTGTTTGGGCCAATACCAAGTCCGTTGTTACTAAAATTTGAAAACTAGTTTCAAGTTAATAATATTTAGTAAGGTATAATTACATTGGGATGAACCTTTTTGTTTTTGAAGACTAGGTTCTTATCAAAATAGTGACAATAAGGCTGGTTGGATGGATGTAGGTCTTTGTTACTAAATTAGAAAAAAATGAGTTTCTGTCAATGCGATGTAGTCAAGCACGTCGTCCGGCTTGCGGCGCTCTTGTTTTGAATGTAGAAAGAATTACTGAAGCGAGTTAGATTCAAAGTAAAGAGTACATATTATTTGTGCATGTCTATTGAAAAGCAAAACAAAAGGATATGGTTCCCTAACAACAAATGTGTTAAGCACAGTTATGTACATATCATTCTTTTCTCAGGAGTCGTCTAAGGGTATACCAGCATTGTATCTTATCGCAATGTTTTGGCCAGACCTTTTTGCAAATTTCATTTTGTTTGAACAAATGGTAATTGAGCATGTTAATGACGGGTTTCAGGATGTTTTAAATTTTGCCATTTGCTTATAATTTCCAACAATCTTGGTACGATGTTTGAGTTGAAGGGCCGTTTCAATAACTTATCCCTGTTTGAAAATGCCAATCATATAATGCGAGTTAAAGGAATATGTTGAAACTATTTTAATCTGAATTGCTCAAAGTCATGATGTTCATTTAAGAAACGTTTAGGACTAGTTATATCCAACTTTCAATCAAAGAATGTTCGGAAAGTTATGTAATTGATGTACTGCTGTATTTAAGTTAAGAAACAGTTTGACCTTATGCTTGGACCTATATTGTACCATTTTCATTACTGCATTGCATAAAATTAATGTCCCACATTAAAGCCTGGTGCTAGACACAAAGTAATTGAAAAACAAGAAAAATAACATTAATTTACTAGTGTTTATGCCACACTTAAACCACAGAGGTATATGTATTCACAAATACACACACATTCTGGCCTGGTGCTTAGCACAAACAAATTGAAGAGCAAGAACGAAACTTGGCTTTTTTCTAGTATTTATGCCGCACTTAAACCACAGAGGTATATGCATTCAATAGATACACACACATACTGGCCTGGCGCTAAGCACAAACAAATTGAACAGAGACAAAAAAGACATTGATTAATTTACTAGTATTTATGCCGCACTTAAACCACAGAGGTATATGCATTCAATAGATACACACACATACTGGCCTGGTGCTAAGCACAAACAAATTGAACAGAGACAAAAAAGACATTGATTAATTAACTAGTATTTATGCCGCACTTAAACCACAGAGGTATATGCATTCAATAGATACACACACATACTGGCCTGGCGCTAAGCACAAACAAATTGAACAGAGACAAAAAAGGCATTGATCAATTTATTAGTATCTATGCCGCACTTAAACCACAGAGGTATATGTATTCTTATATACACACACATACTGGCCTGGCGCTAAGCACAAACAAATTTAACAGCAAGCACTAACCATATATTAATTAACTTGTATTTATGCCGCACTTAAACCAGTGGTATATGCATTGATAAATACACACACATACTGGCCTGGCGCTAAGCACAAACTAATTGAAAGAACAAATGCACCAAGTGAATTGGATATCACAACAAACGTCGTGTAAATAAGTGACGAAATATTATGCAATGCAGTATTGAAAGTTGTACACTATATATTTCCGAGCATAAGTTTGGACTGCTCCTTTACTTAAATACAACAGTACACCAATTACGTAACTTAACAAACAGTCATTAATTGAAATTTGGATATAAATAATCCTAAACGTTTCTAAAATGAACATCATGACAATGAGCAATTTCGATTAAAATAGATTCCACATGTTCCTTTAACTCACATTATATGATTGGTATTTTCAAACAGGGATAAGTTATTGAAACGTTCTTTCAACTCAAACATCGTACCCGAGATTGCTGGAAATCATAAGCAAATGACAAAATTTAAACTATACTGAAACCCGTTATTAACATACTCAATTAACATTAATTCAAACAAAATGAAATCTGCAGAATGGTCTGGCCAAAACCATTGCGATAAGATGCAACGCTGGCATACACTTAGATGACTCCTAAGAATAGAAAGCTATGGAAATAACTATGATTAACACATTTGATGTTAGGGACACGATATCTTTATTGTTTTGTTTTCGATACACATACAAAAATAATATATACTCTTAACATTGAATCTTACTCACTTCGACAGTGCTTTCTACATTTAAAACAAGAGCACCGCAAGGCGGACGCCACGCACGACTACAGCGCATGTTCAGAAACAGATTTTCTATTTTAGTAACAGAGGCCTACATCCAATCAGCCATGTTGTGATTTTAAGAACAAGTTAAGGGTCTTCAAATAAACTACCAAAACAAAAAGAGGCATCACGATGCCACATAATTAACTAAATAGTATTGATTTGAAATTAAGTTTCAAATTTTAGTAACATCGACCTTGCCATTTGTCCAAACAGTTCAGCTTTCAATCACAAAATGTGCCTAGATACAAACATTGTACATGTATACAGCAAGTTTCATTCCAATATTTCAGACATCTGCCGATAAAAGTTTTAGTAACAGTTACCTTTGCCTTGAACTCATCGTTCTTCATTCTCGATCAATTCCAAGTGACAGCGCTTCGCTTTGAACACATCGGCTCCACAAAAACAGACAAAGGGGCAATAACTCTGTAAACACAAAATGCAGTATTACTTCATTTCTATACAATGGGTTCATCACATTAAACAAACTGTGTTATTAATATCTGGATTTTAGCATTTGACTACATAAAAACAAATATATCGATTAGTTGCTTATTTTGTTTACCAAATTTGATGTATGTAATAACGACCAATTACAATTCATTAATTCCTGTAGCACCATACAAAGCTATTATGGGACGTACGTACTTAGATAAGGAATGGTATTGTCAGTTGTTTACGAAAATGACTAAATCTAGTGTTGTCCCGAACTTCTACTTCTACCAATTCGTGACCACCGTCATCAGGTTGACTATTCTGTCACTTTGGTGTGCGCATCTATATAAAAACACTATTTGAAATTGTCCAAATTACCCCGAGAACTGAGTGCGAACCTGTTGAATATTAAAAGCACTTATCAAACCTTACTAAACAAAAGATTCCCTTCAGAAGGATAAAATTGAAAACATACAAATGCCGCCAGATTTGGATGCAATGCCTATGGATCAAAAAGCAGTGTATTGTCGATTCAAAGATGTCTGTCAAAACCACCAGAATGTTCCATTTCCGAATAGCTAATTGCAGTAAGTATAACCACTACGCTATATCGATAGCTTAGAACAAGAAGGTCGTAACTACAAAATCGATATATAAAGAAAACAAGAGAAAACTGTCTGTAATTTACTCTTTACCTATGGGAAAACACGTTTTTAAAACTTCATTTTGGTCAACATGACAATTTCAGATTTTCATGACAATAGGCTCATAAGAAGCGCCTTGTGGTGCTTATTCTAAATATGTATGAATCTTAAAAGGTCGTAAGTGGCACGTTCGACCTTCTAATTCTAAGCCATCGATATGGCCGTTAGAGTTTTAATCACATCAGTGTATTTATGATGGTAGAATTTTATCCTGGGAAGCCTGTAATAATCGACCGGGTTGAATATTTGTTTACGCGGCTGTGACAGAGATATTTGAATCAACTATAGCAAGCACTGAAGGATCGTCGACGAAATTAACGTCTATCGTTCTTCCAGGAGAGTATCCACCTTATTGGCCATCCACGATTATCTCGGAACTCAGTTATGACTTTCGATTAAATTCAAAACTGCTCTTTCATACTACTGATCAACTTATACACTGATAGATGGAATTCGCGTCGTAAAATGTCCATATGTCCATAACACCAAGTCGCACACACAACTTGAATAACCGTAGAAGACTTTTGCTAATTAATCAACTGCTAATGAGATACTTTCGAGGAGATATATAACTAATGAATTATTGAATATGAACATGACATATTCGCCAAACTATCACTTACCTTATCAGTTCTGTTTTAGCAAGCTACATGTCGTCCTCGCTCAGTGATCCAGCACACTACTACGACACAAACACATCCAACATAACACAAAAAATGTCAACACGTGAACACACCGTGAGCTAAAAATCACGATTTTCTCGTAATTTCAAGTCACGTGATATAGTGGTCATTGTGTTCGGATTTAGGCTTCAAGCGTTTGACTATAGTTGATATCCGGAACTCTGTGCAAGGTGGTTTTCCCCTTAATTTACATGTAGGTACAAACAAATTTGGCCTAGTTAGACTGGTTTTGTATTCATATGCAAACACAACTGACCCCAACTCTATTGTCAAGTTATGAATATTCAAGTGACACAAGGATTATAACGGTAAAAATCTATTTGTACCTACAGATTAGTGGAGATCCGAAGTAGGTCTATTCAGATGATACAATGTGCCGTTGGGCATCAACAAATTTATAGTGCGTTCTTACAACTCGACCGCTCCTAGTTTTTGTCCGTTAACTTACATAGTATACTGTAAGATGGAAACTTCAAAAGTTTGGTCTGAACCTGACCTTTATGCAAGAATATAGTACAAGGTTCTTGCTTTGCATATATCAATTTCCGCAAGCAAATCGTGCACTATCGGTATTTCAAATTTTGTGTTTGTATTACATCTCGAGCATCTTCGTGATACTAGTACTCCCCGATTATGAAAACACAAAATCGATGTTGTATCGTAGGCAATATATCGACTGATAAATTATGCAAATCAAAAGGTCAGGCTCGTGTCAAATTAGCCAAGAAACAAAAGCTTGACTTATTCTTCAAATAGTCGAGCTAAAAGTTCATAGACAATCTATCGTACATGTATGGTAGATGTAAATCACCACGCTACCGTAAATTTAATGAGCAATTATTGAACATCTCATTTTTATGGTGCTAGTTAATGAGAAAGAGGGAACAAAATATTTTAAAGACTATGGATATTTGATCAAATTATTTTAAATGAATAACGTTCGCACTCAAAACATTTACGATTTCGTCCGCTAGCGGTGAGTTTTTCTTGATTATTGCGATCGTGCATTTAATATGAATATATTATAAAGTCTAAAGTACATCTCATTTATGTAGGAACACTAGGCAATTAACAATTTTGCTCTATCTTTAGCAGTTGTTAACTGATACTCGAACAAATTACTACACTCTGTTGAAAACTGCATTTGGTCGAGCATCATTTAAAAACAGCGAAAGATAGAGCGAAATCGGTACTTGCCGTGTATTCTTACATAAATGAGATGTACTTTAGGCTATATATATTATAACCATATTAAATACACTATCGTTATAATCAAGAAACAAACTCATCGTTAGCAGACGAAATCGCAAATGTTTTAGTGCGAATAATTCTTCATTAGGTTCAGCTGTTACTTCATGTACAATCTTACCGTTTCCAGCAATCTGACGCGATCCTCTAACGAGCTGCTATGATCTTTAGCCGCAGATAGAATGTCTTCAGTGGTGCGACTCCAACGGCTTACTTTCTCTTTCTCTTCACATACGTCCAGAAACGCTTAGTTTTTGTTTTTTTGAAGTCACCGCTATTTAAATATAATGTATGTGAAGAGACAGAGAAAGGAAGCCGTTGGAGTCGCACCACTAAAGAATGCCAATGGATACCAACAAAGTGACCCAACAGCACGAGCAAACATACTGAACGATCAGTTTCAGTCGGTCTTCACAGAAGAACATCTCTCAGACATGCCTGACCTTGGGCACCAGCCAAGTACCGACGATGCCCGACATAACAGCCTACTGGAAAGGTGAACACAAACTACTTGTGAATCTTCGTCCCTTCACAGCAGCAGGACAGACTCAATCCCATCTTTCATTTTGAAGACAGCTGTAACAGAGCTTGCTCTATGTAATATAGCCTAGCCAGGCGAGACATAGAATAGCCAGGCGAGACTACAATACCATATATGGACAAACTGCGTCAAGACCAGATATACTTGACAAATGATGGATGAGCTAGTGCGGTTTTAGTGGAACTTTACGACTAAATATGTTGGGGCACAACAGCTCGTGATGAAGGCAAATTAATAATAGATAATGAGAGTTTAATTACAGTTTATTTACGTAAATATGACGCACGGGCAGTTTGGCTTAAAAGCTCGAAGATGAACAAGCCAAAACGGATAGTCCAGTCCACGGACTAGCTTGTCACTCGGCGGATGCCGCAGTGTGGATATTATGTTACGAGAACTAATGACACTTATGAACATATTGCTTATAGAGAACTACTTTGAATGTTTCGTGAGAACTTACATGCTTTTGTGTTATAGCTATTTAGACTATTTATATTTGGTGATTTTGGGAGTTAATAAAATACCTAGAACTTATACGAGTATTTGGACTTGTCTATAGTTTATAATAGACTTGTGTATGTTTATAACAGTACAACACTAAAACTGTTGTAATACCAGCACAGTACAACACTACATCTAGCACAAGCCAAGCTGTTCCATCTATCTATCTATCAACCTTGGTCTTTGATACTGTTGATCGTTCAATTCTTATTCTAGTTACCTGATAATAACTAGATCTACTGCAACCGTTTCTGACGATGAGCTTCGGGGACATCTAAAAAATTAGGGTGACTGAGAAGGTGACGGTTATGTGCCCAGCCTCTGGTTAAAAGCCTCGATGCTAGGGCTAGATTTGTTTAATGGAGGCTTAATTATTCCCGCACCTCATTATCGCTGGGATGATTACGATCATGCTGTACTGGGTTCGATATTGGTTAATTAGGGAGTTAATATTTCTTTTTGATATAAAATAATAAAATAATGAAATGATTTGAAAGTTTTTAAAAATGTTCTAAACTATTATTATACCAATCCTCACACAGTATGCCTTTTCTCTCTCGAATATTAACTTCAGAGCTTGAATTTATCACGACTTTCTAAGTTTGACGGCAAAACATTATGATCTTCTTGATCCTACGAGGACATGTTCTTTATGTATCTATTATATGGAATATCTGGTCCCTCTTTATAATTGCCAACTAAGAAACCGTCTGCTCTTCTGAATGAGGAACAAGGGAAACAACTCAATCACTAAAGTATCACATCAATTTCAGTCATTATCTCCCTTTTACAGATCACTTGGCATTAAAATGAATTTGATACCATCCTGACTTAGCAAGAAATAACCGGTTTACGACATTCGATTTCACTAGGCCTACTCTATTCAAACGTCCAAACGTTTGTTATCAAATCATGAACATTGTTTTACACTTAAATGTATTATACTTATACCTCTACCCTACCGGAGATTTTTACCTTTTTAAACTTCTGGTAAAACCACCCACAGGACCATGTACACTTAGCGGCACTTCTAACGCTGCCACTTGAATTTTCTTAATATCTCGGAAACCGTTCAAGATAACTTTATCAAATTTTCACCAGTTTTAGTTTAAAGCATGTGCCTCTTACTGCTGTTGAAATTTTGGAAATTGATGGGTATGAAAATTCGCGGTAAATAAGTAATTTACGTCACCCGATATTAGAAAGTCACAAAATTAAATAGCGTATTAATTAAGGGTAAATCGAGTATTTTCAAGATTTTATTTCTTTTATACTTCAAATGTTATATCAAAAGTGTTCACAATAAAATATATTTTAAAAATTCATCAACATTACAATTTCCGAGGAAACGAAATAGCAGTAGATACGCTTAGACCGCCCCAAAATCTACTCGTATTATAAATGTAAAGCCGACGGGTTAAAATAAACGTTTAACCTTAAACGAGGCTGTTTGAATGATCAAATATAAATTTCTTCAAAATAATGAATGTACATAGTATGTAGTAGAGTTAAACTTATTCAGTTTAATGCAATTTTGGTCACCCTAGATTTAAATTTCAAGTTGAGACTAACCCCCGTTCTTCTTAGGAATCGTATTTTTCAACCGACACGCTATGGTTACAGTAAACACTCTTTTTTGAAGCAAAACCAAACTTTTTCCTTTCCTAGATAGTTGGTAAATATCGTTAATGATTATTAAAAGACATGAGCAAATAAAATGTCAACACGCACATTTATTATAGGAAGAAAGGACATCTAGACGCAGACATAACGACCAGGTGACCGGTATTGCGCGATAAAATGCGACTTTCATTTTTAGTATTCAGTCTGTTGAAGACATATCATGCAATAGTCTATTGTCGGATCGAGCGGAAAATTCGTCAGAACTTGTGTCAAATATTTATATACACGTGTGCCAAATTTCATAAAAAATCATCGAGGACTTTCCAAGGAAACTGAAATATATAAATGGCAGCGTTAGAAGTGCCGCTAAGTGTAGATGGTACCCCCACCCCCGTTAAATTGACCCCACCCTAAAGCAGTGAAATCGTCACGGCAATATATCATCCATGTTATGGTGCAAAACAATATCCCCACACTCACAAGACGGGGACGTCATCAGAAATTAAAAAAAAACTGGGACAGTTCCCCCATTACCCCAACCTTCCCCGGGGCTTGGGTCTGATTGTAATGTCTGCTGGAGAAAAACAGTCGAGGAAAAACAAGGTCACTCTTTTGTAATACATCTGTGGGAATGTCCGTCATACATTAGATACCGTTCCGACATTACCTTAGTGTTGACAGCACCACAGTGCGCTGCAAAGCTGTGGGGAGAGGTGGCCTGGAGGTAGGATGCGCGCTTCGGGATCGAGAGGTCCCGGGTTCGATCCTCCTCTGGACCACTGGTTAATTTCTCTGAGCAAGACCCACATGCTCCACTAAAATGGTACCTGTGAGGGCAGAGTCTATTCCTGGGCGCCGCAGATCGATGCGTTGCAAAGCTGTATTTTAATTCGAAATAATGTTGGCAATTTCAGCACCACGGTGCGTTGCAAAGCTGTGTTTTAATTCGAAATAATGTTGGCAATTTCAACACCACGGTGCGTTGCAAAGCTGCGTTTTAATTCCATTTCATCACCACAGTGCGTTGCAAAGCTGTGTATTAAATCAAATCCGTGTTGGCAATTTCAACACCACAGTGCGTTGCAAAGCTGTGTATTAAATCGAATCAGTGTTGGCAATTTCAACACCACAGTGCGTTGCAAAGCTGTGTATTTATTCATAACCAGTGTTGGCAATTTCATCACCACATTGCGTTGCAAAGCTGTGTATTAAATCAAATCAGTGTTGGCAATTTCAACACCACAGTGCGTTGCAAAGCTGTGTATTTATTCATAACCAGTGTTGGCAATTTCAACACCACAGTGCGTTGCAAAGCTGTGTATTAATTCGAATCAGTGTTGGCGATTACAACACCACAGTGCGTTGCAAAGCTGTGTATTAATTCGAACGAGTGTTGGCGATTACAACACCACAGTGCGTTGTAAAGCTGTGTATTAATTCGAACGAGTGTTGGCGATTACAACACCACAGTGCGTTGTAAAGCTGTGTATTTATTCATAACCAGTGTTGGCAATTTCAACACCACAGTGCGTTGCAAAGCTGTGTATTAATTCGAATCAGTGTTGGCGATTACAACACCACAGTGCGTTGCAAAGCTGTGTATTAATTCGAACGAGTGTTGGCGATTACAACACCACAGTGCGTTGTAAAGCTGTGTATTAATTCGAATCAGTGTTGGCGATTTCAACACCATGGTGCGCAAGAACACACTTCGATGCTGGACGTGCGAACAGACGTGCAGTACATGTATTGACGATTTCAGCGCCATACTTGTTTTGTGGTTCCAACAAAACAAATATGGTGTTGAAACCACAAAACAAATATGGTGTTGAAATGCTATATTGTCTTTTTGCTTTAACGTCTGTTAACACATTTAGTAACTTATCTTGATAAAGCCAAGTAAAGTCATACTTATATAACTTGTGACTGTGACCTTTTTCGTAAGGGGTTGTTACAAGCCAGGAATTCTTTGGTTACCCTGTCTTGTGTATTAAATGTTGTATTTTTATGTCACAAATACATATATTCAGCCTCATAATTTTATTATAATGACAATTCTCTTGAACTGCTTTCGTGTTGATAAACTCGGAACCTCGCGAGTCCTGTTATACCAGAATACATTTTTAAAAGCACTGGAAATAACACCATTTACAATTTGGATTCACAAAATTTCTAATAACAGCAAGGGGACACCTCTCCCCCACTCACCCGCCACCCGAATGCTCAAGAACATATTAAAAATACGGTGTATTGCCACACAGTACGATATTAATACGTCAACACCGAAGTTCATCCATCCTGGGGGAGTAATACCGTGGTATTCAATATTGATCTTACTTGACCATAAGGATAAGGACAACCAATCACATCACACCATATTAAACTCTTGGTCAGTAACAGGTACTATGATGGGCTATCCTTGTTCTCAAATAAATAAGGTCAATATTTAATACCAACACTGATTAAAAATTATATGCAGTGCTGCAACGGACCATCGGTGTCTGGGTACTGTTTTATCAACGTACTTACGGAAATCGTAAACTTACGTTCAAATTTAAATTCTGTATACTTCTTTAACAACTGCAAATTAGGGACAGGTATTGTTTTAAGAAGTTCATTTACTGAATATTGATTAATATTACAGCTCCATTTGCCATATCTAATAGTTGTAAACGTATTATGAAGAATTTATAATCGGACGTAAGTTTAAGATTTACGTAAACACTTTGATAAAACCGTACCAGCCGGTCGGCGACTTAAAGCACGATACATGTATATGGTTTTAACAACGAAGTGTTGTCCATTTTCGACCATGCATCTGGGCCCAACGCTCGATGTTGCTGTGTGGGAAAGGACTTCACTAGACGCGTTATGCCAAGGGAGACAACTGCAAAATGCGGTTTCATAACATTGTTAACCAACGTGTAGTTGTTTCCCTTTGTACGTTTCACCTCTGCAAGATGGATGACATTGGTGCTGTTCAGTACAACAGTTCAATTGTTATAACTCCGTTATAATGCAATAAGGTGCAACATTTATCGTTTCTGAATATCTTAGAAAATGCTTATTGTACGTGTACATGCTGTATTCTTTGTTTGGGCGCGTGTAGGATCAATGCCAAGGTAATTTAACAATTCTACTAATTATAAGAAGATAGGCATTTGATATTGCAGTGTCTTTTTATTTTAAGTGATAAATCCAGATTCATAATTTTCATAACAGTGTGCGCCGTGACATATTTTGGTTGCTTGTTCCATAATGTGGTAGTGATATTGCATGTTGTGTGCACTGACTTACTGAAGGGGGTGCGGACAAAGGTGCGTACATTTTGTTTACCGTAGTGCGTAGTGCTAAAACAGAGTCATTCTCCTGCTTGGTTCGCTGGCTTAGAATGAGAAGAGCGTATGTACAAAATGAATATTTTGAGAAAACAAGAAAAATACTGTCAGAAAACAACTCTTCACTTATGATAAATAAGCATTTTGAACTTAAATTTGATCAAAATGATTTTCAGAAGTTTCGATTTTCATTAAAATAGGCTCATACGAAGCGCATTGTGATGCTGATTTTAAATCTGTCTTATAAGTTCGTTTTGCTACTTCTCATTCTTAGTCAGTGGGTTCTCGTAGTCAGTGTCGTATAGTTCATATGGCAATATTTCGAGTGGCAATATTGAAGTGGAATCCATTATTCTACAAGAGCTTCCGTTATTGTATCAAAACAAGATTTCGATTTGTGAAAATGCACCACCCACCAGAAACGGATGAACTCGGAATATTCACTCTGTCCAGTTCAATATTGCCAAATATATTGCTTCAAATACTGTAGAGCTTTACAGTTTTATTGGTATAATCGGCATGTGAAATGCCTTTGACGATGTTAGGATAATGCGACGTAGTCAACTAAAACAAGCATGAATGTGCTACTTAAAACAATGCAATGCAAAGACACTTTCGAGCATTGTTTGACGATGCCGTCACTCTCAGCCAACCCTGTGCTTGTTTGCATGTCTTACTCGAGGAAACATAAAACACTAGTGGATATTACAGTTTTATTCGGTAATTGCAACGAAGAAGTCATACAAAAATATTGTCAACAAGTACAAATGACAGATAATTGCACTAATGGGATAATTAGATAAATGTCAAGTTTAGAAGCATTTTCTGTGCACAATGGATGGTCCGGATTCGTCGTATTCCTGTTTGCTGATCCACATCTGTTGGAAGGTGGAGAGAGAAGCCAAGATGGAGCCACCGATCCAGACGGAGTATTTTCGCTCTGGTGGAGCAATGATTTTAATTTTCATTGTTGGTGGAGCAAGAGCTGTGATTTCTTTCTGCATTCTGTCTGCGATTCCTGGGAACATGGTACTGCCACCAGATAACACAGTGTTGGCATATAAGTCTTTACGGATATCAACATCACATTTCATGATACTGTTGTATGTGGTTTCGTGAATACCGGCAGATTCCATACCGAGGAAAGATGGCTGGAACATGGCTTCTGGGCAACGGAATCGTTCGTTACCAATGGTGATGACTTGACCGTCAGGGAGTTCGTAGCTCTTCTCTAGAGAACTAGATGAAGCGGCTGTTTGCATTTCTTGTTCGAAGTCGAGCGCGACGTAGCAAAGCTTTTCTTTAATATCTCTAACAATTTCTCTTTCGGCTGTGGTTGTGAAAGAATAACCACGTTCAGTAAGGATTTTCATAAGATAGTCAGTAAGATCTCTACCTGCAAGATCTAATCTCAGGATGGCGTGAGGAAGGGCATAACCTTCATAGATTGGTACTGTGTGTGATACACCATCACCGGAGTCCATGACGATACCAGTGGTACGACCGGAAGCGTACAGTGAAAGTACGGCCTGGATAGCGACGTACATGGCTGGGCTATTGAAGGTTTCAAACATGATCTGTGTCATCTTTTCCCTGTTGGCTTTAGGGTTAAGTGGGGCTTCAGTGAGCAAGACTGGGTGTTCTTCTGGTGCTACACGGAGTTCATTGTAGAAAGTATGATGCCAGATTTTCTCCATATCATCCCAATTGGTGACAATACCGTGTTCAATTGGGTATTTCAAGGTGAGGATACCTCTCTTGCTTTGAGCTTCATCTCCGACATAACTGTCCTTTTGTCCCATACCAACCATCACACCCTGAAAAGATAAAGGAAGTACACTTATAGTTTGAGCAGTAAAAGCATTACTGATTGAATGCTAAATTGCATTCAATTTGGCCCGCAGATCGTTTAAATACAACGATCAGCTTTAAAGAATAGGTTTCAGTAGTACGGCACCTTTAATATAAGGGAACATTTTATACACATGTATTCAGGTTTATGTTATCAAGTTGTCATTATGTATTTGCTGGTGTTGCTAAATTGCCAACATTTGGCCGATCGTGTTTCATAAAATGGTAAACTTGACACGGTATAGGTAACATTTTATCGTTATGTCAGCGATATCGCTTGCTGATTTACGTTATATAGACCAAGGGAGGGAGAGAAATATAATGCTAGCTAGTTGTGGAATGTGATATTACATTAGTTATAATAACGCAACAATTAATCTCTTGATAAAATATGTCACATTACATCTGTCCTATCGATCAAACGCACAATGCGTGAACAAGTGATATTTTGGTGTACTGGTGTACACTCATGTTTTCTTGCCGTATCAGCGTATCTCAAGGATCGGTTTTCCTGCATGACTAACTATAAAGCCCACTTAATACACTCTTTACTAATCACTTTATATCGCATTCCTATCATAATAAGCTCGAAAAGTATGTGTATAAAAATGATTGGTCGACTGGTATACGGAAGAAAACCCTCTCCTCGCGCATTCTATGAATGTAACCATATTTGGATTAAGTGGACCGCATACTGATGAAACGCGTCGTGTGATAACCATATATGGGCAAGATTTTTGCAAACGCGCTGATAAAAAAGGATGGGGAAATAATTCGAATCATAGAGAGTTGCCAATGTTTTTTTAAATGTTTAACCGACCAAACTACGAATCAGCATTCAGCTGCTTAGGGGAGGACGTTATGTTCGAATTCAATTATAAAGACCACTACGATCTTTGTCCGATATGAAAATGATGGCTTTGATTAAGAGGTGGTCTGATTATTAGAGGTTAAAATGCAGTAAGATAGAATCCCCAACATGAAGTAGTTTTATTGATTTCTGAGGTGGTCGTTATTTGAGGTGTGACGGTATACGCAATAGATCAGAGATAAAGTTACTAGTATACATTTTAAACGGCAGGATAGGTTTTACTTATTAATGGAATGTAAGATGAAGTGAGCGTATAATGTTACGTAAAAATGCGATAACAATGAAACATTGATGTAGTTTTATTTCACGAATGGATAGGTAATATAAAGACGCATAGTTTGTACGTAGGTTGTGACGCGTTGTTTTTGTAAGGGCGGTCAAATTACTCATACAAATAACCACCACTTCCCCAACCACTACATTTGTATATTAACATCGCGTAAAGTCAATTACACATCGCAATAAAATTTCAAGTATCGATAAACATTTTATTGATTGTACATGTATTACTTTTGGGGTTTATTACACTCATTTAAGAGGGGCAGACAATTTTCATGGACAATCACTTTTGTATAAATTATAGACCATGTCCCTGAACTTCAATGATGACACTGTCTCGACTGTTCATGAACTTTGATTATGACTGACTGTCTCTCGTACTACAATAAACCAAGGCTTCATAATATTGATTTGCCTGGTTCAGCTATGAATCATGGAGATAATTGGTTTGAGTTGCCGTATGATGATCACATAGGGCATTGACTCATGGTTGGTGTGAGTTGTACACACCGAGCATTGACTCACTACTCTTGGTGAGATCACAGGAAACTGATATTTTTTTTATATAAATGGCACCAAATGATCCAATACCCGGTACTGACCAGCCTTTAGCGATAATACATTTTTCTGCAAGTGCTGGTCTTGATAGTTCTTTGGGCCATTTATCGCCGGCTTAGAATGAGAAGGTCGTAACTACTACTTTAAACGGTATTATAAGATACATATTTGAAATATACAATTACAAGGCGCTTCTTATGAGTCTTTTGTCATGAAGATTGGGACTTGAGTCATGTTAACCAAAATGAAGTTGTGAAAACTTGCTTTACCATATTAAGTAACGAGTAAATTTCAGACAGGGTTTTCTTTATCTCAAAATATCGATTTTGTACTTACGACCTTCTCATTCTTAGCGTGTTGAGATGTACGCACAGGGCTTTGACTCGCTCAATATCTTTAATATCAAGACAGACATGTATAACAAGTTGTTATTTCGCTTTAAATATCATCATCGAAAAAACGCGCCGCGACAATGTATACATGTACAAACAATGCAAATGTTTAGCTTCAAGATAAAGACTTGATTAGCATTCTCTACAGTCATTGCGCTACAATTAATCCTCACTTTCAATATGATTGTAAACACATTGTTAAGAGAGTGTCCTATTGTTTGTACAATGACATTAGAACATGATACACGCGCTGTCAAATTATTCTATACCAACCCAATGAAACGTTGTATAAACGCGTGTGTTATCAACTTATCACTTCACGCCCTTGCATAAAATCTACTCTTATTTTCAGCAAGAAATACAGTACAACCTCATATAAAACACCTTAATTATAATAAAGTACAGTACACCTTTCCCGTAAAGACTACCTTAATAATAGGACAACTTCAAATGAAGACCACATTGAATGGTCATGGCTAACGTTACTTTTACTGTTTTGTAACCCCATTATCAGACAGAGGGCCCGGAACCACAACCAATACTCGACATTCAAATATCAAAATTGACTTTTTGATTCGCATCGTGCTGTTTTTGAGAGCACGTAATAATAATTTAAAGTTGTTACTGAAAGTTGCCCGAGACTCACTTCCTAGTTTCCTTTAGTATTACTGTAAACTATATAATTGTAGTTCACTGTTTAGAGTGCAACATTTCATCTATACCTCATAGTACACAATGACAAAAGAAAAAGCATTCAACACTCACATACTCAACATCTACATGTTTGAAATCAATGACAAATGGCGAATTATATGACATTTTTGAGTGTTCAAGTATTGGTTGTAAATCCGGGCACGCTGTAAAGTTCACTTTTTGCAGCGCACAGGGCATGCAGGGGAATAATTACAAACTACATTTAGGTATGATTATGTAAATATTTTCGAAACAAATAATGATAAGTCAAAATAGTTAAATACAAGGTACAATAACTTTTCCTGCACATTTCTATGTATCGATATATAATCAGACAATGTAATTATGATAAGGTTCGAATCCATGCAGGGTCCATGTCATGGATGTATATCAGTATACACAGTACCATAGTACATGCATGATCAATGCCACGCCCTGTCAGTGCCGACACAATGTGATATCTATATTATAAAAGTTCGATAGAATGATTATACGCAAAACAAAATATAGAGCGAGAAAAGAGGCGAGATAGAATAGTAAGAATAGACAGGTTTGACAAAAGGAAATGCAAACAAGTATGAGATAAGCTGATAAACAGTTATTACAGAAAAAGAAGATAAAATGCATATCATTCATTTATCAGTGAAAAAATGATAAAACTCACTTGATGTCTTGGTCGGCCGACGATAGATGGAAACACGGCTCTTGGTGCATCGTCTCCAGCGAATCCGGCTTTGCACATACCGGAGCCATTGTCTACGACCAAAGCAGCAACATCGTCGTCACACATGTTTGTTTGTAGGGTGGGGTATTAATCAAATGCAACAAATATATCCAACCTCGCCGGTAGAGAACTGTTCGTATAGTGGACGGTCGATTCGTGTAAAACAAACTTTATACCTTCTCTACGCGACCCTTATCAATATTCATGTGAACTGCCTTCCTCTAAGAATAGACTGCCCGTTTTCCAATACGTTTTACCTTATATGGTAACGTTTTGAAACATCACTGGATATACTGCTCATTAATGGTGTCTCGTATTCACTCACGTGACATTTTATTACACTTTGTGTGCAGCCAACTATATGATCAAACCTGTATATATGTGTACTTTTGTATTATACCGATATTTATGACAGATTTTTACGTAACATTATAAAATAAAGTGTAGGGTATTTAAAAATCTTGCCAAATGATTGCAGTAGCTTGGGGTATCATTGCATAATGATTTATTGAAATTCATACACAGACAAACTTATATGGTGTTGAATGTGATAATATTAAGATATCGGGTACATCGATATTGATAGATATACATTTTACGTATAATTTATACATGTATGTGTATTTTATTCAGAAGATAAACATGGTATTTATATAGTGCATCAATCCATTGATTCATTTTTAATATTTAAAAAAATGATGTATTGGAAATTAAAATATTGTCAGCAGCATCATCAACCTGATCATTATATACGTGTAAATGCATTATTTAAATAATGATAATATAATGCTAGCAAGGACACCTCTAAATACACTCAACACATTTAAAAACGCACATGTTTTGCTTGAATCGATTTCTCAAAATTTGAAAGAAACAACACTAATGTACAGACGCCTGATCTTCCGATGTGGCTACGGAGTCTGCTTCAAACAGTGCTGATATAATCGTACGACGTCTAAAATAACGAAGCACGTATAAATGTATCTAAATTTACAAAATACCCCCTCCCCTTAACTTCTACCACCATAATCAGCACATGTCATAGTTGTCGCAATCTGTAACATTACGCACCATCAGCAGCAATATTATCACTGCCACCAACATCATCAACATTATCATAATTATCACCCAACAAACTAACATCACCGAGACAAACCCACATTAATTATTAAATAATTATTACAAATGAAAATAAGTTAACGCCATCAGTTTGTTTTGTGTAATTCACCTCATCATCAGCATCCACACCCACAAATCATCATTTAGTCTAACACTGTAAAATTAGAACTTTTTGCGAGTGAATCAATCTTCGTGAACTCGATAAGTATGTGAAAATTTATGCTTATGAACTTAGACATACCAGCAGTAAAACGCAGAAAGTAGATAACTTAGTTAGAAGCTATAAATCAGTAACCTTTAACCTCTTGGACTTTTAAATTTAAAATGACGATTTCACGAAATGTTGACGTTGCGAAAATATATGACCGTACGGTACAGAACATGCGGAGGATGTGTAACATGGTGTTCTGGTTAAATTCCCTGTCGTGACAGGTTATATTCTTCTTTGATTTTGCATCACTGTTTTTGCATCGTACAGCCGCGACCGTGGTCCATTGGTTAGTGCGCTTGATATGCAACCCGACGATCCGTACTCGATCCCCGCTGGCGACAGGCCATTCCCATCCATGAAAAATTGACGTATTCCCTCCACACGCGGAGACGTTATCGGTACCTTATGAAAGGACGGGGATAGTGCTGGTTAGGATACAGTGGTCCGTTTCAAAGTCATATCTTAGCTATGGTAATTCTAGTTCACACAACTTTGCTTGGTGGTTGCATTAGCTGCACTCATTTGCTTAATGAAGTGTTTGAAAAGCTGAATCTTAGCTAAGTTTTTTTACGAAACGGATCCCAGGTCTGGTCCCAGAAAACTGGTGCATGCACCAGTCACAAGCTGTTGAGAAACCTCTTTAACCCATCCCAAGTATTCTACTAACACAGGGCATGGAATATATACGCGTCAACTTCTAGTTATCGTAATAAGTCGTCGGAAGTTACAGGTGTTTTACTCGCAATAATTCATATACATGGAATCATATAGCCTCAATAAGTCATGCAAGTTGAATCGTATAGCCTCAATAGGTCATACACTATCGTATAACCTCAATAATTAATGCAAGTGGAATCGTATAGCCTCAATAAGTCATACAAATGGAATCGTATAGCCTCAATAAGTCATACATGTGATATCATAAATCCCAATAATTCATACAAGTGGAATCGTATAGCATCACAATAAGTGATTTTGTTTGCACGCTGAGGGTATATCACAAGAAGCTGTCTGTATTCTACTGGTTAATTACTCATCACACTTTGATCGTGTCTGGATATCGGAATTACAAAGCAACACGTTCCAGATCAATAGTCTTTATGGTAGAAATAAAAAGATTCCATGTCTTTGAAACATTAGTTTTTATAAAATATTCATGCAAACTCGATTTCTCCACAGTTAGGTATAAAATCAATAAAGAACCGTACTGCTAGGTAAAAGGTACAGATCTGTACATACATACATGTTGTATTACGTAACCTTCATTTTAAGTTGTTTTAATGAAGCCAAGGGAGACCAAAACAAAGTTCTTCAACGCGTGTGACAGTGTTGAAATGTTCTGAATAGTGCACAATTACTTTTTTCATCACTAATTATAGTCTTTGTTTATGCAAATATATCTTTCAAACTGAAAAACATGCTTAATTCGGAGACAGGTTTTTGCCAAAATATGTTCAAAATATGGCGTTCAATACTATGAGAATGCGACCCTAAAAACTTAATATAGCTGACCAGTTTATGATCAACGCATACTTATTGCCCTTGAATTTTGAAAAATATCTTTGTGAAGTTTCAGAGAAAGGTTTATATGTATGACTGCGACCAGCAATAACATACAGTAGTTATTACCCTTGGATTATGAAAAATAAGTTTTTTCTTAACTTTGAGATACTTTCTGCGGTTTATTTTATGATTTTATGGAGGATGGAACGAGTTTCCAAATGATATAATTTGCTCTAAGTTTGTACACGAACACAACTTATTATATTGAACACAGAAAACATGTTTTTTCCGGAGTTATCTGCCTTTCTTTTGTTCACGATATCGGTGTGTTCATGCCAATGAATAGCTTATACAAATTCAAATGCAAATTTTCCCAAAGAATGCACCCTGCTACAATTACACGTGATTTACATGCGTGTAGAATTATAACATTATATAATTATAGGAAACCATTATGCAAATGAGAAAAAAAACGTACAGCATTTGCGCCGAACCCTTTTAATTATTTGATTTGCGCGTGACAACTAAAAGTTGAGTTGTGAGTTCACATATCATAACTAAAAGATATGAACTTGCGTACTGTTTTACGTTATTACCAAATTATTATAGACTTGTCATAATGTTGCTTGGGGATAAACGAGGTTTCATTTTCAAACATTTGATAGTTTAGTGGAGTTATGGTTCATGGTGCAGAACATATGGCTGGGTATGAACAAGAGTGCTTCTTAAGTATACTTATAGTTTGAATTAATGAATTGCTGTCAATATGTCTGTAACTCAATCTCCCCTTGTCAGCAATTACACAAAGCCCGGTCTATAGATATGTTACATAAATCAACACTTTTATTTATGCCTTGGTTCACTTTAACCTTTGTTCCATGTACGAAACTAATTAACGAACTAATTAAGGAAACAAGGTGCTTTGTGTTCCGGTGTCTCACAATACGCCACGTTAGTCATGTACCAGAGCAACTATCTCGATTGATTAATTACTTTATACTACATGTACGTATAATCAACATGTTGCGTGCGTTTTTCTCGTGTTGAGCGCCTTGGTCCATCATTGCTTTCAATTCCGCTACATACGATATTCTATTGAGCTGACCCGTTTTCAAAGAATCCACAAACCGTGGTGATAAGACATACTAACAAGTTACAACCAATAGAAGCACCAAAACACATTCTGATCACCTCGGTTTTTATCCAATGGAATTTACCGGAGACACACGGAAATGGCCGAGCTTTTACGATTGGTACCCCATACTACCCGAGTTCCGGTTCTCATGTCACCAAGGTTATAACAATGTGATCTCACAAATGAATATTGGTTTAAAGTTGCTCGAGATAGGCCGTATGCTCGTGATATCGATGCTTGTCATAAGGAAGTTTTGCTGTACATGGGCTAGTAATATGTATGATTGTAAACATGGCTCCACAAAACTTCCTGATAAATACATGTACCGGTAATATGTGCTATTGTAAAACATAGCTCCACAAAACTTCTTTTAAATGTGAAACCAGGTACAAACCTAAAGTCTAAAGACTTCCTCCATCGATGTGCTAATGTGATGAATAATATGGCTGTTTTAAGATTGAGCATGCTTTATTCATGAGTTGGCTCTAAGTGAATGTTTACTGTATATGTGTAACTGTATGAAGTCACACCATACCGAGTCATTTCCTTGCATATAACCAGCAATAAATGAGTGATATAATCAGGAAGATTATATGCGAGTTATTTCCTGTTCTCATTATCAGAACAATTACAAATACATTACATACATGTACATTACTTACCGTCAACATACAAAGTCGGTCTGGTATGGATCTGTTACGGTTAGGCATATCGCTGGCTTAGAATGAGATGGTCGTAACTACTACTTACCACCTTATTAGACTGATACATATTTGAAATGTGCATAGCCATGCGCTTCTTATGCGTCTGTTTTCATAAACACCGGAATATGTCATATTGACCAAACTGAAGTTATAAAAGCTTGTTTTTCCATAAGTAAAGAGTAAATTTCAAACATTTTTTTCTTGTTTTCTCAAAATATTGATGTTGTACTTACGACCTTCTCATTCTAAGCCAGCGATATGATGAAGTTGTCAGTTGCATGCTTGCTAGAGAGTATTGGAGCGATATTCAATATTGATCTTACTTGACCTTAGGATAAGGACAACCAATCAGATCTAACCATATTCTTGGTCAATAATAGGCGATACGATTGGTTATCCACATTCTCCAATTAAATAAGATACTACCCCGTGTTGATGAGTGATGTCCCAAAACTGGTTTTAAAGATTAACTGACTGTCGTATACAGATCGAAAGGGAAACAAAGCAATTTACGAAATGTGGTGTGGATTATTTGTTCTTATGGAATTGACGTAGTTTATCAATATTATGTTTTCTGCCATATAATCAGGTCGTTGACCTAACAAGTCAAATACGCCAAGTAATATAATCCAGTCTTAACTTGCTTTCACACCAGCAATTACTTTAGTACTAGTAACTTATATATAACTTCTCCACACGTGGATGCCAATGCCATTAATGCTGCCACCTACTATATCTGGGTATCGTACTCGGGTCCTCCTGATGAAAGGCTAACTTACCGACAAACGTTGTACACTTATTTATAATTTTCGACACGAGTCTGCGTGCAACCATATCAAATACTAGTAGAAAATCGGCGAATAACTCAATCATTCAATACAAATAACTACGGTTTATGCATCTACTAATTTTGTCGGTTGTCTATTTGTGTACGACAAAGACAGCCGTACGTTCGTAGACCTTAGGCTGTCAGATTCAGAGTAATTGACCTTCCAATCGAAAGATTGTGAGTGTGCGATGCCATAGACCTTTCCAAATATATTTCTTGGTTCTTTAGTGTACACAGGGTATACAGCATCGATGTACGCGAGACTATCTCCGATTCATTCGTAATAGTTGGGATGGGAAACTTCAGAAAATTACAGAGTACCCCGAAGTCTCATGGTTATGCATAATTGTATATCTGCACGTAATACAAATGCAGCACTTAGTGTAACAGTTCAATGCATATATTGACAGCAAAGCTTAGTTCTATTGACTTAATTATAGCTTGTGTACTTGTAACATTACCTTTATTGGTTGCGTAATCGAACAACAGCGATATATGAAGTAGTCACAGGAAATACAACACAAAAACTGCCACTAACTATTTTGTAAACAATCTCGAACAAAAGGGTGTATTATGAGACCCACTTAATCATCCTTTTATAGCATTTCCTACTTCACAAAGAAACAATAGCCGAATTCTACTCTAGAAAATGTAACTGATCCCCATTGTCGCAAGCAGTGTAACAATACCCCATAGTTCAATGAATTCGTTTTAAGATAAAATTAATCAAATGTCTTAAATTTCAAGTTATAGTATAGCCACTATATACATTAATACAATGCCCGATATTTGATGCTGTGGGTAATTTCACAACCTTGGCAACTTATTTACCACCTCATAAAAACACAACAATACACAATGCATTATTCACACCTCAGTGGTCGGTATTTACAATACAGAATTGTTCACTTTTCAGGTCGATGCCCAGATCACTCGAACCCGGCGGAAGTGCGTTTTGTAAAACAAAATGTTCAGATACACAAAGTACATTTATGAAATAATTTAATCACAATCATGTTTAATGTTATTACATATTATTATAACTTATAACTTTAAAAATATAATTATCACTTTCGATAGCTTGTTACAGAGCCGTTTTTGAGCATATTTCAAGTTAGTTTCACCTACATTTTTGTACACCTTTGGCAGCGATCGAATCCATAACTTCCGTATAAGGAATTAGATTATTGGTCGCTAGTCCTCCATTTATTAGTGATAACAAAGATAGGATTTTATACAATCAAATATTTTCTCTATATATAATGTATATAAATTTTATGATGAGTGAGTCATGGAGAGAAGAGCGTGTGTCTTTCAAGTCCACTTGCATACCTAGAAGCATTTTCTGTGCACAATGGATGGTCCGGATTCGTCGTATTCTTGTTTGCTGATCCACATCTGTTGGAAGGTGGAGAGAGAAGCCAAGATGGAGCCACCGATCCAGACGGAGTATTTTCGCTCTGGTGGAGCAATTATTTTAATTTTCATTGTTGGTGGAGCAAGAGCTGTGATTTCTTTTTGCATTCTGTCTGCGATGCCAGGGAACATGGTGGTACCACCGGACAGGACAGTGTTAGCGTACAGGTCCTTACGGATGTCCACGTCGCATTTCATAATGCTGTTAAACGTGGTTTCATGAATACCAGCAGATTCCATACCAATAAATGATGGTTGGAACAAAGCTTCTGGGCAACGGAATCGTTCGTTACCAATGGTGATGACTTGACCGTCAGGGAGTTCGTAGCTCTTTTCCAAAGAACTTGACGAAGCGGCTGTTTGCATTTCTTGTTCGAAATCAAGCGCTATATAGCAAAGCTTCTCCTTTATATCTCTAACAATTTCTCTCTCGGCTGTGGTTGTGAATGAATATCCACGTTCAGTAAGGATTTTCATAAGATAGTCAGTAAGATCTCTACCTGCAAGATCTAATCGAATGATTGCATGAGGAAGTGCATAACCTTCATAGATTGGTACTGTGTGTGATACACCATCACCGGAGTCCATGACGATACCAGTGGTACGACCGGAAGCGTACAGTGAAAGCACGGCCTGGATAGCGACGTACATGGCTGGGCTGTTGAAGGTTTCAAACATGATCTGTGTCATCTTTTCCCTGTTGGCTTTAGGGTTCAATGGAGCTTCAGTGAGCAAGACTGGGTGTTCTTCTGGTGCTACACGGAGTTCATTGTAGAAAGTATGATGCCAGATTTTCTCCATATCATCCCAATTGGTGACAATACCGTGTTCAATTGGGTATTTCAAGGTGAGGATACCTCTCTTGCTTTGAGCTTCATCTCCGACATAGCTGTCCTTCTGTCCCATACCAACCATCACACCCTAAAATGAGACAGCCAAACATCTTACAACTTACTACATCGTGTGATATCGAAGTATCTTTGAAATGATGGATTGCAACGAGATAATTGTAATAACACCTACATTGAAAGTTTGTAAGATCGATGTCGAATTCATGGGTTTATAGTTTATATAATTGCCCATATTTTACGCACCAGTAATAATTCGACTGTATTTGCGAAAGCTTTGGGTATTTATGAATTATGTTAGATTTTTGCTTCACTTACTTTCACCCACATAATATAAACCATTTGAGTACCACAGTCACCTTTTTACCTCAATTTTTATGTTCAGTTAAATGCTAGAAGATATGTTTTGGTGAAACACAGTGAAACGCTTCACACAGACTTTTGGTGGGTTGTTGTCAAAGCTATGAGGTTATCAAATACCTTCTTACGTCATATTGCTAGGTTCAAATCATACCATTCAAGGTATTCAATTCACAACAGCAATATTTCTTTTACGTGGGTGCAGTAAAAGTCACACCGTACATATACCAATCGAGTCAGGTGTTTGGTCATGTTGTCACATTGATTCTGGTTATGTGAACAACCTGTTTTTGGTTGATGTGATAGCCGACCCGTGTAAATGCTTGCCTACTCCACATTGCTAGGCGAGGGCGTCGAACGGCGATGATTGATTAAATATAGGTTTCAAAGTAACAAAAATGTACTATTAATTGCACACTATACTAAAGTCTTGAAAGAATGGAAATTTATTTTCCCTTTGTACGAGGGGTGTTCTTAAAGTTTCGCGACAAGTACCGTAGTATCTTTATTTCTTGATATTTGAAGGTGTGTAAATTGAATTTAATACGTTTTGAAGCATGCCCAACTGAACTTATGTTTTTGTTTCAATAATTTGAACACAACGGTCAGACCATTGCACTAAATCAACATAAAAACGAAAACGTGAATTCTACTTCACTATTAATAAACAAATATACGCATACTAGAATGACGAATATTATGTGCCCAGCCCTTGATACTTGAATTTTGTATAATTATAATAAACATGATGATGATGTGATCAATTTCGGGGAAATGTGGCACAAGCTATGATAGTTCTGTGTAATCAAAAGTTAATTTTCTTGTTTCTAACTAATCCGTACATTTGTGCCACTGTAGTACCAGACGCTCTCGCAATATAAAATGTTACCCATCATTTTGCTTATTGTCTCAATGTTCTTAATTCAATTATGATTTTTTTGCATAATTGGCATAACTCATTACGTTGTTAACTCATTCCTAAATTGGTAATCATGAAGAAGACCAAATGAAGCCGAAGCATCGATTATGGACCATAGGGGTCTGTAGCGTCTTCCACCCACCCATTCAATGTTGAAGAATAACAGCTTTTCTTAAACAGTGAATCGGGGAGTGGAAGACGCTACAGACCCCTATGGTATGGACTGGAGTTCGTTTGCATTAACACATTTCGTATTACTCTAAACCATTATAATTATGGTACATGCATTATTGGATTTTACAACCGAACATGCCATTTAGAACAAGAATTCGCTGCATGACTAAGTTAGCAACATTCATTTATACATAAATTGCTAACGTCGTGTAAGAATACTATCAAGCGAAGTAACTTGTAGGACACATGTGCAAGAAGGCCATGCAACAGGCTATCGCACACTGAACACAAATGAATTAGATGCTTACCTGATGTCTGGGACGGCCGACGATAGATGGAAACACGGCTCTTGGAGCATCGTCTCCAGCAAATCCGGCTTTGCACATACCGGAGCCATTGTCTACGACCAAAGCAGCAACATCGTCGTCACACATGTTTGTTTTGTTAGATTTTGTTCACTCACTATCAGAAAATTCCAATCTTTGTTTCAGTTTTAGCTTTGCTCTGATGGCAGGTAAGTGTTCACTAGTCTATGGCCCTAACCAGACTGATATTTATGTGAAAGTTTGAAACCGGTTAAGGCTTATCAGTATGCAAATGACCTTTGATCCTGTTAAAATGACTGTTTCCCATCATTTGTCAGCCTTATATGGTGGTAATAAACGTTATTGGAACGCAACAGTAAACACCATGCTTCATTGACAAAAGTGGAAGTAAATTTTACACGTCCAAATATTGTAAAGCATGTAATTGTACCCTTTGATGTCGGATTCATATGATAAGTCCCTCAAATGTATTTCACATTTACAATGCTATAGAGATTTAGTCCAGCCAATCACAATGCCGTATTCTAAAATTGAACCAACCGATCTTGGAACTGCAATCATGCACGCATTGCAAATAGTTCTGTGATAATATGTTTTATCAGTTTAACACGAGTATTGCACGACAATGCAGTCACCGCCTGTGGCAGAAACCACAAACTCACAATTCGGATGTGGACCTTTATATAGCTAGATCACGATAACATCGATTGTAGGCAATCAATGCCACAAATGAGTTGTTACATAATTACATGCATAATTATATAATTTACGTTCAAGCTGGCAACCTTTTGAATGACTTTGTGTTTGGATTAGACGGACAGAAATACGCACTCAACGGTTTGTAAAACCACCAAGCACTTTCACTACGAAGGGTTTCTCTTGTAATTGTCCACAAACGAACCATGCAGAGTGCGTATTTCATTTGTTCAATACTGTGGCGTTCATATCATAGAAGTTATACTGACCGTAAGTATAGACTTTTGAATTCTTATATTTTGATAGGATTTATCAACTGTTTCTGGAATAAACATGCTGTTTTGCTCGATTGGTGTTCCGATATAGCTACGCAAAACATTGGATTATATGGCTGAATAAAAAGAACTATTCCCCCATTTGTTTAATACACAATAAATACATGTTCACATGCCTTCAAATGGTCATTTTGTATTTGCAAAATATTTCCTGTATCATGTACTGCGATAAGCGCGTCGAACAAGGGTTGTGCTAGAATAGTATCAATCTGACAACAGTAACGTCTTGATCATTTTGATTACTGTAAGTATCAAGCTAATATCATATCAGCTGACTCGATTAGAATACCACCCGGAGTCCGTTGCTTATGCAAAGCTCTACCGAGCGCTTTCATTCAGTTACCTTCCGTTAAATTAAATTTAAAAGACATGGATTACCTCCCGTGGAAAGCGCTACGTGGCGCTTTACTTAGGCAACGAATACCTGAACAAGTAATGGATTTCGGTACTGACTAGACTAGTACCTTTGTCCTACTCTGAGTCTGAAATGAGACACGCGGAACCAGTCTAGTACTAACCAGGATGACCCTTGTTGTGATATACATGTATACAGTGTACATGAAGCGACATCTACTGATCAACCCTCAGAAATAGGACACTGGCCTCCTTGGCTTAGTGTTTAACGCACTGGTCGTCTGATTCGGAGACCCGGGTTGCAAATCATGCTGGAGGCACATACGCCTGTCATATTCAGCAGTTGAGCGGCAAATAAAGACTTAGCTAGGCTCAGTCTATAGTGCTAAATAGTTTCTGACAATAGTCTTCTACTTTGCTGCAATTGTTACAAAACAATGTTGTAGCTGTTGCAGGAGTAAATACACAAAGGCAATTTAGCTGCATGAAATAATGCAAATGCAGCTTTAATTATACCTTTCATAAGAAATCTATGATCACTGCGTTATTTGTACAGTACGTATGTGCCTTGTATGTATAACAAGTATGTTGTCCAAAATGACATAATGTGAGTTGTCTGAAAAACTAACTGATATAATACATGTATTTTTCAAATATATTCGTTATAAGCAGTTACTACATTCTTGTGGACAACCTTATACTATTATAAATCAGTTGTTTCCAGTGTACTTCAGTCGTTAAAAAGTCACATTCCTACCATTGTTTGCAATCAGCAAAAAGTATACAGATAATAAAACACTTCACAGTGAGACATAAATCCGTTCATTTATAATATACGCGTTATCAAAGAGTGTTTGTACGTCTTTGGCGTTATTGAGAAAAGTTAGATGAATACTACAACGCAGTCCATCTCGATAGCTGAGTGGTAGAGCGAGAGGCCGATCAAATATATAAAAAAAATCTAAATCTAATATGTCGAGCATGACATATCCTTTATTTGCCGGTCAGTTGTTTGCTGAAATATGACAGGCTTTATACGAGTGCCTAGACCCGGATATGAAACCGGCACCAAACACAGATAGCTATTTTGCTTCGTAGGCACACGTCAAATGTTTTGGCAAATCAAACCTGGTCTGTTGGTGTCTGTTGGTGCTACGACAGGATGATATGATGGACATACTGTTGACCAGTGACACTGAAGTGGCAACACGTATACTAATCTCTGTCGCCATGTTGTCTTCAACAAAGGTTACATGATACATGTATAAAGGTGTGTTTCTCTATTCAAGCTGACTGTAAACAACATTTATATCATGCCATGTTGAAATAGTATACCTGGGGTAATATATCAACGAAGCACATTCTATAACAATACATGTAATGTTATGTTGCCTGCTATTATACATTGTACATGTACGAGTATATACTTTTTTTCTATACATGTCGACCAGTTACAGTTACCACAGCGTATGATTTAAATCACTGTATCACTTTTTGGGATACTATACAATTCAACGTATATGCCTTATTGTGATAACCGGAAGTTGACTCTCGTTTATACACTGTGGTTACCTTGTACTTATTTCAGTATTTCTCCCATCACCATTTCCCCCATACAAGGGCCCCGTCTCTGTCTCGACCGAATTAGCCGACCGTCAAGGGTCAGTGGGACACACACGCTGAGTTGGATGCGTGTGGAACCAAAGCAGTTATTCGTGTGACTCCCATAGAGATGCGGCCACGTTCTTCCGTTTCGCTAGCGACAGACATATGTTATTCATGGTGCTAAAGGTCACCTGTATTAGACAACAAGTCGATGGCTTAGAATGAGAAGGTCGCTACTACAAAATCGATATATTGAGAAAACAAGAGAAGCTGTCTGTAATTTACTCTTTACCCATGGGAAAACAAGTTTTGAAAACTTCATTTTGGTCAACATGACAAGTTCATTTTCTTGAAAATATGCTCATAAGAAGCGCAATGTGAAGCAGATTTCAAATATGTATCAGTCTTGTAAGGTTGTACGTAGTAGTTACGACCTTCTCATTATAAGCCATCGAATTGTTCGATTCCAATCTGAATAACATAATGTATTGTAAATATAATTCATATCATGTTATGGGCTGGTGGCCTAAATCACAGGCCTAAGAAACTAAGTCACAGCCTACAGTTTTTACTTCCCCAATTGTTCACCAATTAAATAGATCTATAGTACAGATTTGTATCATATTTAATGGTTGAAAAGAAAACTGTAGTTGTGATCCAATTTCTTAGGCCTATGACTATAAATCATAATAAACGTATTGTATTATAAATGCATTATATTGTTTTGCACTGTGTTGTATTGTATTGAATTCTAATGTTCCATTTAATACTGAATCCAGTTAAGCGTTCACTTAACATCTTGCTATTTTAAACAACTTTGTTTTTGTAAACCATGTTCAATACCTTTTACCGTTTACGTAAACCATGTTTCACTGTAGTTATGTTAAAACGCAAACAGACAGACAGACAGACAGACAAACAGCAAACGAATTTTGAATGTTTTTTTTTTATTATTTTTTACAAATACAAATTTATGGACACAGTAGATCTATCACAGAGCAGCATTTTGCACGTTATTTGGTTTTGTACCAGACAACATTGTTTATTGGTACCCGATAACAATACGAAACTATTATACATTGAATATGGCACCAGTCAGTTCAGTTTTATACAGTTATTCGTTGCATGTGCTAAGAATTGTTCAGCTTAACGTAAAGCGATTTGAAACGATTTTAAAGTATTACATACATGTACTCCCTTTCTCTAAACAATTGTAATGTTTTATAAGCTCATTAGCTAGTACGTTATCGAGCTTTGTTTAGTTGATAAAATGTCAGATTCTATTATAAACGTTACGTTAATGTCATGTTTAGAAGCATTTTCTGTGGACAATGGATGGTCCAGATTCGTCGTATTCTTGTTTGCTGATCCACATCTGTTGGAAGGTGGAGAGAGAAGCCAAGATGGAGCCACCGATCCAGACGGAGTATTTCCTCTCTGGTGGAGCAATGACCTTGATCTTCATCGTAGATGGAGCAAGTGAAGTAATCTCTTTCTGCATACGGTCAGCAATTCCTGGATACATAGTGGTGCCACCGGACAACACAATGTTGGCGTATAAGTCTTTACGGATATCAACATCACACTTCATGATGCTGTTGTATGTGGTTTCATGAATACCAGCGGTTTCCATACCAAGGAAGGATGGCTGCATCAAAGCTTCTGGGCAACGGAATCTTTCGTTACCAATGGTGATGATCTGTCCATCAGGGAGTTCGTAACTCTTCTCTAATGAGCTTGATGAGGCAGCTGTGTCCATCTCTGTCTCGAATTCTAAAGCAACATAGCAAAGCTTTTCTTTTATGTCTCTGACAATTTCACGCTCGGCTGTTGTGGTGAAGGAGTAACCACGTTCAGTAAGGATCTTCATTAAGTAGTCAGTAAGATCTCTACCAGCCAGATCGATACGCATAATGGCGTGGGGAAGGGCATAACCTTCATAGATGGGTACTGTGTGTGATACACCATCACCAGAGTCCAGCACAATACCAGTGGTACGACCGGAAGCGTAGAGGGAGAGTACGGCTTGGATGGCGACGTACATGGCAGGTGTGTTGAAGGTTTCGAACATGATCTGTGTCATCTTTTCCCTGTTTGCTTTAGGGTTAAGTGGGGCTTCAGTGAGCAAGACTGGATGTTCTTCTGGTGCTACACGGAGTTCATTGTAGAAAGTATGATGCCAGATCTTCTCCATATCGTCCCAGTTGGTGACAATACCGTGTTCAATTGGGTATTTCAAGGTGAGGATACCTCTCTTGCTTTGAGCTTCATCTCCGACATAGCTATCCTTCTGTCCCATACCAACCATCACACCCTGAAAAAGATAATGTGTTACTTAAAATGTGCATATTGCATGAGCATTACATGAATTTTATTAGTATTTGAAGACGTTTGAACGGTGTTATTGCTCATGGCAAAACTGTAACCTATATTATGGTGATCGCGATATTGCCTTCATGTTTCAACAAGACATAGCATACGTTCTCTCATGAACGAGAGTTTATTTTATTTTAAAGAATATTGATATGGAAAATATTTTAAGGTTACAAAAACAGTTTGATACATAATTGTGTTGGGTGTGTGATTTATAATACTGTGTGGTAGCTTAACATGTGATATCATGTGTACGCCTACCAGCAGATATCAAAAATTTAATCGGCCTCAAAGGTCAAAGATAAATTTTGAAGTGCGGAGGGGGCGTAAACTACGTCACAAATGCTGTTGAAATTCGTATACCGTATATTTGCTTTTTTGAAAATCAGACACTAAATTAGATGTTAGTAGAATATATCAAGAAAATGCTTTATCTTCAAATGATAAGTTCATTTATCCGCGGAACGCTTGTATTTCAATCATGTTACTAGCGATGCAACATTGAACTCAGGATTCTTGCATTGATGATTAAATAATGACAGGGTGATCATTGATATATGGTAACATTAATAACTTCGTCAGTTTTAACTTTTAGAATATCATTTGTTGTTATATATGACATTGTTTAAAATAGCAACCACTGAAAATGTACGGCTTCATCGATGACAGTATTGATATCAAGTTTAAGTTGCATCCATTTATTACCCACAACTAATAAAAACTTGGGCTTATTAGCTTTGAAATAAGGATCAAACCACTTATCTATCATTAATCCGACAGTTATTAAAGGTATTTATGTTACCATATATTAATGAACACCCTGTTCAATTCGACAATCTTATTAATTTAATATAATATATAAAAACACAAACAAGACTGTTTTGGCATATTCTGTACCGAGATAATATGCATGTAGTATCAACCGAACTACCGGGTACTAAGTATAATACTAAGAATATTTTTTTTATTAAATACACAGTTCATCAAACAAAGACAAGCAATACATTATAGTAAAACGTGCTTTAAATGAATCTACATATATATATATAAAAGGCAACATGTTCCGTTGGTAAATTAGAACAAGAACATATGGGTAAAACTTTCAAAGTGAAAAGGGGCGTGAACACACACTCAATATTTCAAACAAGATTAATCAAACTCACTTGATGTCTTGGTCGGCCGACAATAGATGGAAACACGGCTCTTGGAGCATCGTCTCCAGCGAATCCGGCTTTGCACATACCGGAGCCATTGTCTACGACCAAAGCAGCTACGTCTTCGTCACACATGTTTATTTCTAGTTTTAGAATGAATACTGTTTAAATTCACTGGACACTGTACTCCGCCTCAAAATTAAACTAATTGAAAATTGATCGAATCTAGTTATATAGCTTGGTCATTATCAGTTAGATAGCAGCCCTTGCTTCTATGTCCAAATATGGTGATAATTTAGTGTCAGGGTGCCACCATATTTGGCAAGCTGTACTATAGTACACAGCCATTGTTTCAATGATTAGCCTATATAAAACAATGTCTCACAATTGCTATCTAATTCATGTAGTTGTAATCATTTTAAACACCCGCATTATCAGTATGACAAGATAATTGTGTTAGGATGTATCAATTTCACCTTAACATTGTGTGATAATGGTAACCGACAATGGTACAATCTACATATAACAATTACTGAATGGTAAGTAGCAGTACCAGTTCTCGTTCTAGCGAGACCAGCAACAAACGTTCTTTTTCGTGTATTCTATTTTGGGTCTTTCCGAGTCTTTCGTGTACTGCTGTTTCTGTAGAGTGCTGCCTTTTTCATTTTCGTGTGTTTCTTTCATGCTTTGTTTCGAATGTTCGTTTCCGTTCATTTCGTGCTCTGTTGTGTTCTTTCTGTTCAGTGCTGCCTGAATGTCATGTTCGTGCGTTCCTTTCCGTTTCTTTCATGCTTTGTTGTGTTAGTTATGTTCAGTGTTGCCTGCATGTCATTTTTGTGTGTTCCTTTCCGTTTCGTTCATGTTTTGTTGTGTAATGTCTGTTGGGTGCTGCCTTATATTCTTTTTGTATGTTACTTTACATTTATTGAACATGCTCTATGTTTCTATTGAGCACTGTATTTATTTCTTATTGTGTATTCCTTTCCGTTCCTTTGTGATTCTGTTTAATGATGTATTAATTTCCTTTGAATGTTCAGTTGTGATCCTGTATGTGCCTTTGGTATTCTATTGTGCTGTCTGTTGATTGCAACCTTAATATCCCTTTGTGTTCTTTTTGTTTTGGCATTTCGTGTTCTAATGTTTTCTGTCGATGCCAATGAAATCATTTATGTTAGCTTAAGTAAGAAGCTTTTTTATCTTGATATGCCACTGTGAGTCTGTTACTTTTTGAAGCCAATTTGAACGAATATAGTGTCTATCAAATATGTTCTATCTTTTCCATAAGAACTACCAGTAACGGATTTAAGTTGTTGCACAAGTGAACAATTTATGCGAAAACAGGTAACATGTTTATCTGTATTAATTATTATTATTTGCATTCATTGCAGCCACAGAAAAACATTGCCATACTAATGAAACATGTATTTGATCGGCAAATAAATCCATTCGAGAACCTTATAAATCGATATACATGTAGGTTACATGTAGATTATTGCAATGGATTGACAACCAATATAGTAAAATATGTCTTGTATATTGTAAAAAGTAGAAGATTACTGCAACTTGTGACACGCGTTCTGTCATATATGACGTGTATATGGTAATTAAAAAAATTACATGTATTATAATCACATGTATATACTCGTGCATGAACGTGTATATATTTTATCATTATACTAATTAATATTCATAATTGTATTGATATTTAATATCAATTTGTATGGTATGCAATTCATTGTTGTTATCGTACGAGTGACACGAGGTTGTACAGACGAAATAAATGGGCTATCAAATACTGATTAACACCAATACCACGTGACATATCGTATCTGTGTGTATGTTGTGACATACTAGCATCAGTAAAATTATGACTCATAACTACTAATGTTTAGTTGTAGAACAACTGAATACAGTCAAACCTGGCTGTAAAGACCATACATTTTGCGTACATGTTTTATTGTCCAAATATACAGTTTACACTGACCATATACTCACAATATACTGTAAAATCATTAATTTTCGGGGGGGGGGGTAAATTTCTAGGATTTTGTGGTTCATCTTCAACCATTAAATCAAATTCAATCGAACAAAAAATTTTGACCCTTGTATCTATACATCAAATGCAAAATCCACGAATTAACGTCCCATCGAAATGGTCTTTTTTACCAAAAAAACAACGAAATTTCGTCCTGGCATCGAAATTAAATGATTTTACAGTAACATACAGATCGGAGCATCTGTCACCTAGTTCTCTAAATTTAAGTAGGGCCATTTTCTTTACATTTAAATCCACCTTGAATACAATATTTTGAAGGAAGACTTCCGGGTTCCATGTCAACAGTTATGTACTTTTCTCTAGGAAAATAAACAAGCGTAAAAATTAACTTCCTGTAAACAGATTATATTTCACACAAGCCCGCTTTGAATATTTTTTCTTTTTGTGTTTGTTGTTGTGTTTTGTTGTGGCTTTGTGTGTCGTTCGTGTAGTACGTTTTTTTCCCAGGCTCTGTATTGTTGTATTTTAAATGTGACCAATTCGGGATGAAGATAAAATTCTCAAATTTTAAAACTTTTGAAAATGTTTGTATAGAGAACAACGTAAAAACTAAAATATTCCGTGTCAAAAATGTTGTCCGATGAACTTGTGGAATGTAGAAATGTGTTTACTTCAGAGGTATGTCTATCAGGTAAAAAGGTGACGTCATAATAAGTTGGTCGTATTTTTTTCTGGCGGTAATGTTGTTTTGAGACTGGTTCATTAGCGAACATTTTCGTGAGCCGAACTTAATTATTTAAAGATCTACCGTATTTTTATATAAAATCTACTTTTGCAATGGAAATTGAGATTGCAAATCGTTCAATTAATCTTATTATTTAAAATATCTTCAACGTTGACATAGTTTTTCTGGAAAACATCTTTCATAGTACATGCTGCTTGTTTGGGTTAAACGACATCACATTGACAAAAGTTGTTCAATTTTTGTAAGACTATGTATATGAACTCTGTAAGAAACAGACACATGCTTTATAGTCATTGCTCAACAAGTTTATTCAAAAGTTTGCTATCTGCCCTTAAATATATGAATGTGGAGTAAAATGCAGTTTCAATGACAGATAATTTTCACAAAAGCATGTGCATCAGTCAATTGCTGATTTTGCATTCTTCTGCTTTTTAACGTGGTTTACATATTTAATGTATAATGTCTGAACTAAACATTCTTATATTGGGAACGTTGTTGTTATGCTAACACGAAGCTGCAGCATGTGCAACAATGTCTACTGACAATTAGTATTGCACAATTATGTCTATCAATATACGAACATGTTATTAAATTACTTCCAAATCGGTCAAACAGTCACTAGTACCCTATCACTCCTAGTTCAAACGTTCACCTCTTGAATTCATATTCAGCTAGAGCAGCATTGACCTAACCTGTAGTGTGAGTATTATTTCATACAATAAGGCTATGCCAAATCGTTTCTTTGTTTATAGCGGGGACGGGTAGATTTGGGCATCCTGGGTAAGAAAAAGCAACACAGTTTGTAACCTATTATATCTCAAAAATCAATTGAGATATTGGTATTATACTTATCAGACTTGTTCACCATCATGTCCCCAACCCCTACCCAGCAGTAGGTTTCACACAAACAAGTTGTCAGTTATTGCTATAAGTTATTATGATTGCCAATGCCTGAATGCTTTACTCGGTAGCCTCGTTTATAATGTGCATCGAAGTCGTTATGACTTGTTTTTTTTCGAGGGCGTCGTTTTTGTAGCATGATAGCTATATAGGTTTTCGAACTTACGGTGGTCCATAAGCGAGAATACAATTTGATATGGCCTAAACGAGTAAGGATGCTTATCAAAGCGATTGAAGTGGTCAGTTAGGGGTCGTATGCTCAATTGTCTCTTTACAAGTTTCAAGTAAATAAACCACTTGTTATATATTACTAATTGGACTGACTCAAGGAACAATTAAACTTTGTTCTGTTCTGTTCTATAACAACAGCAGCAACAACAACATTCTCAAACAAGTGGTATGATAATAGCTGAGCCAATGGACACAAACTATTTCAAATCGACATTAAAAGTGCATGTACATTTAAGTAACACTACAGTAAATAATTTGATCATGGGTTTGTGCCTAGTAGTACTATAGTGTCTATGTGTGTTTCCGTAAAAAAGCTCGGCTCTTTCCGTTGGTCTCCGGTAAATATCTCTGGTATATTTCAATGCATAAAGACCGAGGTGATCTGAATGGTTTTGTTCCGTTGCATTTATTTCATTAATATTTGCGTTTGCAATTCTATTTTTTATAATATAGTAACGTGATCTTGTGTAGTGATTGCATTAAGAAATGACAACATAAATAATAAATAATATGCATTTTTCAAGCTTTTCATTTGGGTGGTTTTTTTTTGCAGATTGAAAGCAAATATTTATAAATAGTTATTGACAAAAAGGCCATTCATACAATTTGTATGCATTTACGACTTGAATTATTCGTTCAAATTATACTAATGTGTTATTTATGAAAAAAATTATAATGCATAACATAATTTATAAAAAAGGAGTCTTTTATGATAAACTCAATATTTCTCTACCTAAGTTTGTGATTAATGTAATATAAAGTAGGTTAATCATAGATTTCAATCCTCAACCAGATGTGCAGTGATGTTTAACCAGTATCATATCGAATATTTATAAATAAATGTATCCGCATGTATGTTTGTACGGATATGATTTTATATAGTTATGACCTCGTTTTCGATTCGTTACTAACATCATCCAAGCTTCAATGGTTTCGTGTATTGATACGTCGACAATTCGACACATCAGCAGTTTTACCAACATTACCAAATAAGGTAATATTGATGGTGTATTTATAAATAGAAATAAGTGTATCTCCTTACATGTATGTACTAGTATACCACTCGAGATTATACTTATATCTACTCTACTACTTTATCAGTCATTCGACTAAAACGATTGGTTGATCAAAACCACATACTTTAATATACATTGTAGTTTCCGATGACAATGTAATTACGAATGAAATAAACAACATAGTTTTTTGTATGCACAAAACTGCGGTTATATTTCAATTTAATACTACATATGTATATATCCATGTATTATAAAACATTAAATAAGAGACATACTACAGTCTGTTCAAAGTTAATTGATAACGGTTGTAAACATAAGCTCGTCCGTCGGATAAACCATGTTTATTTTGTTTTAACTGGGTATACCTGAGTTTACTGTAATCCCCATCTTTCGAATGGGATAGTTCCCTCATTAGTATTACTTATTGAATCAACAGTAATTAGTATAATTATACAGCATACTTAACAATGCAAAAATATGTGCATCCAAGTATTTGATGTATGTTTTTTACATTAGTAATAAAAATGTAACCGTCACGTGATGTGTGTCAATATAATTAGGATGTGGTTTGGATGGGCATATCGATGTTACGTCATTATTTGATGTCTATGATCACCCACATATTTGGTTAAAACATTACCCATTAAAACATATAACATCACCGCCACCTATATCCCGTCCCTCGACCCCAAAGTGTGCGTTCCACTCCTAGACCACTCCACCAGGACACGATGAAATAAATGATAACAATTTGAAACAGCGTCGATATATAGGGAGAGGTATTTTGTTTATCAAGAAACTATTTTGTTTACGGCATTAAACTATTCTATTCTGTTCTGTTCTATTCTATTTTAACTTTGAAATATCACAATTTTCAAGCCTACACGAGCGATAAGAAACACGTCACAAAAACTCCATAAAAGTTATAGTTTTACTGAAGTGTGTGGATATAAATGTATGCAAACATGAAACGTTATAAACAATTTATAAAATCAATATTTGATTTCCTGATTACATGTACTTATCAATTATCCGTGAACTTTATTTGAGTTACATCTTAAATCAAGATGGCATTTTCCTCTATTTGCCAAACATAGTTTCACTTTCGATTAGATGTTGATCATAAAACGATAATTCTGTTTTTGAAATAAAGTCCAGCCTTAAATACTTGATCCACCCCGCTGTGCTTAGTGTCATAAAATGTACTCACAATAAATGTAAACAAAATCGTGCATTTAATCTTTACTTTACCATATTTCAAATTTTGATTCAAAATTTTTCTTTTTTGGAGTATCTGACTTGAATGTCGTTTAAAGGGAGACAACCAATAAACAAGTTTGTCACTTCAATCATGAGTTATTTTTCTTGGTACGCTTATCAGCATTAGCTGGTTTTAGCTTTAATCTTTCTTTCCCTTGAAGCTGACCATAAACCATTTAAGCTACATTTAGATGGCAAGCTAGATTTAAGCACAAGCTTTAGAAAATATATAAATAACTACAGTTTTGAATTCCCCAAATTTTCTCCCATTCTATATAAAAAGTAATCTTTTATAGTGAATGGGTGAACATTTTGGGAAGTCAAATCTATAGTTTGTGATATAATTTCTTAGGCATGTGATTAAATGTATCAACTTTGTTAAATATTGTAGTTCAATTAGCGACGTTATAACATAACTGGGTTGTCTGTTGATTAAATTCTGATTGTTTCTGCTTCTGCTACTAATATTACCTGATTGAAGATACTAAACCTTTCTTGATACGTATATGAATGACTCCGAGTATCAGTCCGGCCTGCTATAAGTATTGCATGTAATTTAGCACCGTGTTTGTTCGGTTGTGTGTTGATTTATCTAAGTGTTTCTGGTTCCAGGACTACTACGTGTTGTTCTTGAAGAGACTGTAGATTTCTTCACATGTACCAGAAAGTAGCTCAAGATACGAGGACCAAGATTACTACATCCTCAAACAATAAATTGTGTTCCAATATTTACGTCAGCGTGCTATAAGATGTACACTAAGATGGTCAGTCATCTTACATGCTTTCGAAGCAAAGGTTCGACCAATGTGCGTTGCATTAACTAAACGGTACAGTATTGCTAATTTAGTTTTGGTTGGATGTAACATCCGTGCACTCTGTCCAGTGTAATTTTCATGCAACTATGAGTTGCTCATACCTTTTTGCATATTTCTTTCAGCCAAGCGTATGTGTGTTTTTGTGTTGTAGATGAGACAATCTATTTCAATAGAAGATTGTAATAAATTGAGTCGATTGTACCATTATTTATGTTCACAATATGTATTATGTGTACCTGAGTTGGTTTCCATCGTTCTCATGTAAATGTACATACATTTTACTATAATATAGTCTGGTATAGTACTTGGTTATAGTGAACGGGGCAGATAATCCAGGTTATTATAACTATAACTCACCATCGAAAACAAAATCCTTGTATACAATCAAAGATTGATAATGTGAACGCTCTATAGACGAATAGAAGGGTGTCTTATTTGAATTACTATGTTAATATTTACATTTTATTCTTTGAAAAAGTTATTTTCGAGATCGGCATCGGTAATGCGTTAAATTATCAATCTTTGTTTGAAAAATAATCAATCAGCTATAAATAAAAGCTTTTATTTCATAAATATATTTTTATTCAACAAAACAGTATCCAAAATAGGAATACATAGCATGCAGATATCTGCTGAAAATTACATAGCACGTGCCGTTCGTCGTTCATGCAATTTCAGCATTTCTAAGCGATGAATAAATACTTTATAATAATTTGAGTTCATGGATGCTTTCTTGTGAATACAAACATATACTAATAAATATCAAGGTCTTCTCGAAATGGTATAGGAACATCAAACATTCAATTACGATTGATATGTAAGTCCTTAAGAAGATAAACACTAGGTTAACTACTCTTTTCAATGTCAGAAAAGTGAAACACCACATCATGCTGCGGCTATTGTCAATACCCCTGTTACGTTTAGAAGCATTTTCTGTGGACAATGGATGGTCCAGATTCGTCGTATTCCTGTTTGCTGATCCACATCTGTTGGAAGGTGGAGAGAGAAGCCAAGATGGAGCCACCGATCCAGACGGAGTATTTTCGCTCTGGTGGAGCAATGACCTTGATCTTCATTGTTGGTGGAGCTAGGTTGGTTATCTCTTTCTGCATACGATCGGCGATTCCAGGGTACATAGTGGTGCCACCGGACATAACTATGTTAGCGTAGAGGTCCTTACGGATATCGACATCACACTTCATGATGCTGTTGTAAGTGGTTTCGTGAATACCGGCGTTTTCCATACCGAGGAAAGATGGTTGGAACATGGCTTCTGGGCAACGGAATCGTTCGTTACCAATGGTGATGACTTGACCGTCAGGGAGTTCGTAGCTCTTTTCCAAAGAACTAGAGGTTGCGGCTGTATTCATTTCCTGCTCAAAGTCGAGTGCGACGTAGCAAAGCTTTTCCTTTATGTCTCTGACAATTTCTCTTTCGGCTGTGGTTGTGAAAGAATAACCACGTTCAGTAAGGATTTTCATAAGATAGTCAGTAAGATCTCTTCCTGCAAGATCTAATCTCAGGATGGCGTGAGGAAGGGCATAACCTTCATAGATAGGTACTGTGTGTGATACACCATCACCGGAGTCCATGACGATACCAGTGGTACGACCGGAAGCGTAGAGGGACAATACCGCCTGGATACCTACGTACATAGCTGGGCTATTGAAGGTTTCAAACATGATCTGTGTCATCTTTTCCCTGTTGGCTTTAGGGTTAAGTGGGGCTTCAGTGAGCAAGACTGGGTGTTCTTCTGGTGCTACACGGAGTTCATTGTAGAAAGTATGATGCCAGATCTTCTCCATATCATCCCAATTGGTGACAATACCGTGTTCAATTGGGTATTTCAAGGTGAGGATACCTCTCTTGCTTTGGGCTTCATCTCCGACATAACTGTCCTTCTGTCCCATACCAACCATCACACCCTGAAAGTTAAATAATATAGAGTTTCCAACATGTTTAAAACTAGCATTGTACACAGTCGCGTTGGTACTTAGATCGAAGATATAAGAGATAGTGATATCATTTGCCTGATCGAATCGGTTCATTACCCGGGAACGCCCGATGTTCATGTTAAACCATTTGCACATTTCACCGAGTATATACCGGAATATGAACGCAATTAAAACGTTCATATTCTACGTGCATGTACGTACGGAGACACCACCCACCGCCTGTCAACAAGTAACGTTGACTAAATTGATGCAGCAGGGCACGATACTAAACGCAGTAAAATACAATTATCATTTCCAAAGATGACATGATCATTGCACACTGTCGGTGTTATAACAAATGCAATGGAAACAACTTGTTTAATGTTCATGCCATCCAAAATAAAGACCGCATGTCATATTTGAAATAACTTTGCTTCGTAAAATGTATTATGTGCACCAATAACAATGTACACTTTTGAAGTCTTGAAAGGAATATTCGCACATGTGAGTGGACTACACGGCATTAGAAATAAACAATACCGCTGACTCATAGATAGCTTACAGTCTTATATTACGGAAATCCCTTTTTCTAAAATACATAGTGTTTGCCACCAGTCGCTCATACAATAAAGTAAACGTGAAATCAAAGAACTGATGGAAGCACATCTTAAAAGACACAGTGAATCAATCAAATAGCATACTCAATACAACGAAATGACTACTCACATAATTATATGACACATCCAAATGTATTTATAAAAAAATTACCTGATGTCTTGGTCTGCCGACGATGGATGGAAACACGGCTCTTGGAGCATCATCTCCAGCAAATCCGGCTTTGCACATACCGGAGCCATTGTCTACAACAAGCGCTGTCACATCGTCGTCACACATGTTTGTTTAGTTTGGTAGTTAAATTCCGAATGTGATGATGACGGGACAATTAATTTGTTCAAAGTAGGAAGACAATGAAGTGTCGGGTGACTTTATACGAAGTTATAAAAGTGAAGGAGCGTTGTTATAGAAACACATTCCGGTTTGACCAAATATGGTAGTGTAATACCATTTAAGGGATGTACGTTTATTGATCAGTATGGGACGCTTGATATTCAGGATACAATCAAGAAAAGTAGATTATAATCGCTTATCACATCCAACCAGACAATACAAATGATGTCAATATTCAGCCACTGTAACACCATACTTATATACAATGAAGTACTTGATCATGAGTGCCTTGATACTTGATAACACTGTCATTTAACGTTTAACATAGAAAATAAGAGGACCTTAGTGACTATTTTTGTCTCACGTGACACCCCAACCAAAGGGAATGTGTGCCTTTAAGAATTGCTCTACGCGATGGGGCCAATCAGCGAAGGTGATGTGCTCAGTGTTCCTTATTTGCACATGGGCCACATTTAGTGCTCTGTAATTTATGTTGAGGGCCGCCCCTGTTCGATTTTTAATAATTTTTATAAACATTATTTATAAAATACGTTCATGGGACACTTTGAAGAATGCGTGGACTAACTAAGATAAAGCGGCACAAATTGAGTGTCACCAAATTCTCATTAATTTGACACGAACCTGACCTTTATGCGTGGATATATTACAGGGTTGTTGCTTTGAATATATCAATTTCCGCAAGCAAATCTTGCAATATCGGTATTTCAAAAGAGTGTTTGTATTACATTTTGAACGTCTTCGTGATACTTTTCGACTATGAAAACACCCAACCAGGTTATAAATACAGACAAGATATAGTCTGTTAAATTATGCTTATGAAAAGGTCAGGTTCGTGTCAAATTCGCCTAGCTGTATCTAACGATGGACTGGTTGTACTTACATCTACACAATAACTAAACACCACAATCAATGATTTGATGAAATGATTAGTAATGAAGTTAATCATTGACTCTCGAAAGCGGAGTTTCGGTATTGACGTTTGTGTATTATTGCTTGTGTTATTCAGAGTGAAGTATAAGGGAAGATTAACTTAGGGCGAGACTGAATAACATTGTAGTCCATTATTTTCAAGGTTAATGTTTATATGTAGCTTGCAAATACACGAACGACTGATGTCCTTACACATCCAAACAGACAATATAAATGATATCCGTATTCTTAAAATAATTCAACGAAAACCCCTAAAATATTCATAATAAACTACTCTACTTATTTTTGAAATCATACAGTTTGAATTAAGACCAAATTTTAACACGGCTGGATAAATACGAGCATTTAGTGATAATCCATCAAAATCAGGTGTCAATTGTAGGAAAATTAGCGCTCTCCTTATAAATGTTTTATTGTTCAAAATAATACATGTCACCAACAAAATGTAGTAAATGTATATTTATAAACATTATAGGCATATTAGCAATACTGTTAAATAACAAGCTCTAGATAACAACAAATGACTATCATTTGTACCATTTGAGTATTAAACCATAAGATATTGCATGTACCCAAATTGTCTACGATACGATATGGTCAGTTTTACTGGAGGTTGCGGTCCCGCATATTGTTTAAGTGAAATCGTGGACATATAACTATCCAGTCATAAACAGGCTTATATCAGATGATAAAGTGTTTGTTTAAAACTCTCCAGTAAATTAGAGCCCTACTTCAGTATCATCATTAAATATTCACTTCAGACAGTAGTGTTAACTTTGTATCGACGCCTCTTAACTTGGAGGAAATCCTGCTTCTTGAGAGATAATACATATACTTCTAGCACGTACAATTACTTATGTACTTGAAACCTTAAATACTTGATACGACCCGGCTGATTTCAATATGTTATACTAAGTAAATGAATGTGTCTAGAACAAACGGTAATGTATACTAGTATATATATACAAGTCTGCTTTTATTATGTCCGTAATGTCATATAGACTTCCCAAGTAAATGGCATGTACATAACCATTGTCCAAATTCTTTGTAACTAATCAATAGAGTATATCTAGTCAACTTTCGACGTTTATAATTTTGCGTTGAAAGCAAAACCTTATTTGCATTTCAAAATTGTAAATACCAGTAATGTCAACACATATATACACATGCTCTATATGCTTACTGCATCAATTGTTTAGTTTTGAAGAAAGAAGTGTCATTCTTTATCCGTTAATATATTTACACTTGCATGAAATCATCTCCTTAGGAAGTCCATGTATGTTTCTGGTTTGTCCCTTCTGGCACCACTTGAAGCCCTGTGTTAGACTCAATTAACTCATTTGGTGTATAATACCAAAGTGAAAGTAACAGAATTTCTAAAATTCTTAACACAGTTGTCTGTGTAGTCTTCGCCAAACCGACTGGAAAAGTAACTGCCAGCATGCTTACGTGTAATTCACATAAAACAACATCAGCAGCTTATAAACACACAAGGGAAGGATTTCTGAAATCACAATCAACTGGTGATATATTTCAACAATCGGACTGGAATAATAAAAAAATACTGGCAAATTTTCAAGAACATTTTATTGGAATTATTAGATAGAAAATAGAAAGCAACAAACATATCATAGAACTGAATAATAGTCAATATTTATGACGACAAATTACATAATAAACATATTGTTAAAATAACTCCAGTCTTTGCTATCTTTAGGGTTTGAAATGTTTGTGATATATTCTATATTATATGCAACTGAAACATAGCTCAAATTATAAAAAATACAACATGCAAAAACCACAGTTATAATAGATGTGTTGTATTTACCTGTTGGTGGTCTTAGATTCATGCATCTGTATAAGTTAACAGTGAAAAGATATTATATTGTTTATTTTCCAATTTAGGAATTTATATATGAGTTTCAGTTCTACAATAAAGTTCATTACATAAAGAGGCTTTACTTCGAATTAAGCAGTTATTCTATGGAATTAGGGTTTAGAGACAAGTGTTTAAGATTGGATGTTGAAAAATGTTCTGTCACTTTGAATTTAGCAATATTCTACGGAATTAGAGTTTAGAGACTAGTGTTTAAGAGTGCATGTGTATAAATGTTCTGTCACTTTGAATTGAGCAGGTATTCTACGGAATTAGAGTTTACAGACTAGTGTTTAAGATTTGGTGTGTATACATGTTCTGTCACTTTGAATTAAGCAGTTATTTTACGGAATTATAGTGAAGAGACAAGTGTTTACTATTGGGTGTGCATAAATGTTCTGTCACTTTGATTTTAGCAGTTATTCTACGGAAGTGGAGTTTAGGGATACGTGTTTAAGATTGGGTGTGTATAAATGTTCTGTCACTTTGAATTGAGCAGGTATTCTACGGAATTAGAGTTTAGAGACAAGTGTTTAAGATTGGATGTGCTTAAATGTTATGTCACTTTGAATTTAGCAGTTATTTTACGGAATTAGAGTGAAGAGACGAGTGTTTAAGATTGGATGTGCATAAATGTTCTGTCACTTTGAATTGAGCAGGTATTCTATGGAATAAGAGGTTAGAGACAAGTGTTTAAGATTGGATGTGCTTAAATGTTATGTCACTTTGAATTTAGCAGTTATTTTACGGAATTAGAGTGAAGAGACGAGTGTTTAAGATTGGATGTGCATAAATGTTCTGTCACTTTGAATTGAGCAGGTATTCTACGGAATTAGAGTTTAGAGACAAGTGTTTAAGATTGGATGTGCTTAAATGTTATGTCACTTTGAATTTAGCAGTTATTTTACGGAATTAGAGTGAAGAGACGAGTGTTTAAGATTGGATGTGCTTAAATGTTATGTCACTTTGAATTGAGCAGGTATTCTACGGAATTAGAGTTAAGGGACAAGTGTTTAAGAGTGCATGTGCATAAATGTTCTGTCTCTTTGAATTGAGCTGGTATTCTACGTGTCTGTAATTAGAAATCCATATTTCTCACATTTTCCTGCTTTCTCTTCGGGTCCACTTTAGGATGCACCTTGGATGACGGCGATCTCGGTCGAATCGACTTAGTCGGTTTTCGGAGTTTGTTGACAATGAAGTAAATAACAACACCAACAACCATGGAGCCCACCATACCACCAGCACCAAACCCAGCAGCTGAGTATATATTCTCTTTCTTAGCCGCCGGTCTCTTTTTAACGATATTTACTTCTTTACCATTGACGATACACGAGCAACTTACGTGACCATCGATGACCATGGTTTTCTGCAAAAGACATACGTCCTACATGAGATTACATATCATTCTTTTTTTTACATTTTCATAAAACCTTTTTCACGTTGAATTTACAATAAGAAAATATAACAATAGTTTGTTTGTCTAATCTGGCTTATTACGAGAGCTCTCCGTTTGTAATATTCTTTTTAGAATTTAGGTATTGAGTAAGCAATAGCTTCACTGTTTCCCATTACCGTTTTAGGTTTAATAGTGTTTCATATGTTTTGTATCATAAACACTTATGACTTACTATTTAGATCAAAGGGAGAGAATCGATCATATAAAACACACAAACCAATTGTACTCAAAATGTAGGTTGTAAACGAGACTTACAGTAATTATAGCTTGGCTATTTTGACCTTAGCCTGAACTTTATGAAAGAATATATTATAAGGTTCTTGCTTTGAATATATCAATTCCCGCAAGCAAATCGTGCAATATCGGCATTTAAGATTTGTGTTTGTATTACATTTGGAGCATCATCGTGATACTCCCGATCATGAAAAGATACAATCGGTGTTGTAAACGTAGGCAATATATCGACTGTTAAATTATGATAATCAATAGGTCAGGCTCATCTCAATATGGCCAATCTATACAAGACACTAACTTGCATAAATTTATACCCATAATCATATCATTACGTCATTGAGTAAGTACACTTTTGAATTTCAAAAATATCAAACTCATAAAAAATATTTTACTTACAGCTTTATCGGCATCGGCATCTGAAATGAAGAAAAATGTATTACTAGTTATATAATTATACCACCAAACAACACGGTCGTATGAAGTAACCAAGTACGAAGCGATGCATAAACTAGTTAAACCATCTGGTATTATAGAAAATAATTACTCAAAATTAAGTATACATTTTAAACAACATTTTTGATGGATTAACTACTGAGAAATTTAATTGTGAAAGTATGGTTTATATATAACAAGACTGCATTCAGTAAACGCGTATGCCCTTGTGGAAGCATTGTCCATAACAAATAGCTAAGTAATTCAGGGGCCATAATTCTATTGAAATGTTTGATAGTATTACATGGCTTTGAAAATGAAATGTATTCATGATGTCAAATAAGTATGCCAAGTTTGAAAGCAAAGCATTAATGGACCTCGAGTTTCAAGATTTTGTAACGGGCGAACGGTACGGACAGGTGCATTGATATGTGCCTCTGCCTCAGTAGATGCCGGTGTATAACAAAACACATGTGAACATGATATAGGACATACCATCTTTGCTGCACTGTGGACCTAAAAACGAGACAAAATAACATCAACGTATACATTGTATGTGCATAGAATGTATAGAAACATGTATTTGGCCTGCTTGTAATGAACATAAACAGACGTTAATTTGACTCATCATTTAGTTGTCTCATTTGAACAGGAACAACTTGTTACAGAACTTTCTTATTTTCCTATTTATTATAATTTTACTGCCTGGTAGTTTGTTTATATTAAGATAGTTTGACGTTCATATATTTCAAATGCAGTACTGATTTAAACAATATTAACTGGCAAAGTGGTGTAAAAGTAATAGCGTCCAACTCGGGAACAAGAGCAAGAAATAAAAATACATTAAAACAGTGCTGCAGTTTAGCTTCCTTGATCGATATTTGGCATATACACACAATTCCAATGTTACATATATCATATGGGCATTTTCAATTTATAACGCATGTTTGAAAGTTTAGGACATTATGATAAAACCCGATTCAGAAGAACTTTGCAGATTTTCGCCATGTAATTGGATACAGTAAGTAAGACTTTTGCCAAACCTTACTAAAATTCCTTTACATAAAATCAGTATAATCCATATCTTGATAAAGAAATGTTATTACGCAAACCAACCTGTTTCACATTCAGTACCAGTATAGTCAGATGGACATTCACATACTGCGGGAATACCAGCTTCCTTAGACAGGCACATACCACCATTCCGACAATGTAGTTCTCGACATGGTCCAAAAGCTGCATTAAATCATCCACCAACATTAACAATATGCGCATATAAATATAGCCTACTACACGATACACCATTACAATTTGTGTGAAAAAATGTTTTCATTGTGTTTAACATTTTTGTTTGGAGTATCCTCCCGCCATCTTAGATAGCCAGTTAATATATTTTATATTGGCACATACAATGTATGTAATGTGGACATGAGCCGCCGTAAGAACGTGATCAGAATTTATTAGAATGATATGCTAAACTGACAAACATTCATCTCTGACAAAAGTATGATACTAATAAACGAACGTTTTATCTTTTGTAATTATTAAACTATGGAAATATATATGACCAGTAATTGTTAAAATGGTATTTATATAACATGCCAGCAGGTTTAAACACTTCATCAATACAAATAATCCTGTATAAAATGAAAATAAAGCATACCATTGTTGTGTGTTGCTTTTACAACAAGATTGAGTTCTTCTCCATGGGCCCTACAATGAACGAAAAAATCAAAGTTTGTCCACTGTGGAGTAATATAAAAAATATAATAATAGAAAGTAGTCTGATATGTAGTTAAATTTTAATTTCGTATGTGTTTGTCATTATTATTCTTATATGTTCTGATTAATAAATATACAAAAAACAAGCCTGGAATATTAAAATAGAAATATCGAACACATTGATTAAAACTAAAACAACATTTATTTACCCTGCTGATAAGCAGATATTTGTTTTCCCATTTTCTTGATTTGGAGCTTTCACAACTACATCAGTGACACATTTATTATCTACTTTCTGTGTTTGCAATGCATGCACATCCGTCTGTCCTGGTGAACATGTTGTTACTTGTTCACTGAAAACATAGGTTATTACTTTCATGTGTAGTTTGTTCTTTGTAAACCACTTGTAATATGTCTTTATAATTGCTCTTTCTTTCAGTGTTTCCAATACATTATTAATGATTCAAAGTCGTTCATAATATTTTTTTCAATGGAATTGCATTTGTCTCATTACTGTAACTGCATTAAATATATCTATATAGGTTTCATATGAATGTGATTTGTGCTATGCCAAATAAATGAAATTGTCCACAATATATTATCAAATTATAATCTATAAACCTTGAATCCTTTAATCAACAGTCTGATTTGATTTTCTTTCTCATTATCTTCATATTTCCCCAGAGAGAATGGACTTATTGTGACTTATACGTAACCTATCAATGATATAGAATCTGAATGTAACTTACCAAATACCACCCGTGGTTTCTGTAGTGACCGGTACATGGCACAGGGACTTTGGTTTACATATCACTTCCGTACCATCCGGTAGACTGTTCTTAAAGTGAGGCCCGGGCTATGTAAAAGATAAACAACCACCATAGAACAAGAGGGTCCAAAGGGCCCTGGGTCGCTCACCTGTTTGGCCTAGTGACCTAGATTTTGGCCCAAATGACACAGTATCTAACTTGACCTAGATTTTATAGAGATAAACATTGTGACCAAGTTTCATAAAGATAGAGTCAAAATTGTGACCTCTAGTGTGTTCACAAGATTTTTCAATGATTTGGCCTCGTGACCTAGTTTTTGACCCCAGATGACCCAATATCAGACTTGACCTAAATTTTATAATGATGATCATTGTGATCAAGTTTCATAAAGATAAGGTCAAAATTGTGACCTCTAGTGTGTTCACAAGCTTTTTCAATGATTTGGCCTCTTGACCTAGTTTTTGACTCCGGATGATCCAATATCGAACTTGACCAAAATTTTATAGTGATGATCAGTGTGATCAAGTTTCATAAAGATTAGGCTCAAATTGTGACCTCTAGTGTGTTCACAAGCTTTTTCAATGATTTGGCCTTCAAAGTCTTGTGACCTAGTTTTTGACCCCGGATGACCCAATATCGAACTTGACGTAGATTTTATAGAGATGATCATTTTGATCAATTTTCATAAAGATTAGTCTCAAATTGTGACCTCTAGTGTGTTCACAAGCTTTTTCAATGATTTGGCCTTGTGACCTAGTTTTTGACCCCAGATGACCCAATATCGAACTTGACCTAGATTTTATAGAGATGATCATTGTGATCAATTTTCATAAAGATTAGTCACAAATTGTGACCTCTAATGTGTTCACAAGGTTTTCCTTTGATTTGACCTTGTGACCTAGTTTTTGACCCCAGATGACCTAATATCGAACTTGACCTAGATTTTACAGAGATGATCATTGTGATCAAGTTTCATAAAGATTAGGCTCAAATTGTGACCTCTAATGTGTTCACAAGGTTTTCCTTTGATTTGACCTAGTGACCTAGTTTTTTAACCCCAGATGACCTAATATCGAACTTGACCTAGATTTTATGGAGATGATCATTGTGATCAAGTTTCATAATGATCAGGCTAAATTTGTGACCTCTAGTGTGTTCACAAGCAATTGTGAACGGACGGACAACGGACGGACGGACGGACGACGGACGAAGAGCGATCACAAAAGCTCACCTTGTCACTTTGTGACAGGTGAGCTAAAAACACAACTTGACGAGAACATAAGCTTTATAGAGAAACGTATTGCACAATGTTATTTGATATTTTAAACATCACTTGAATCTCATTCTAATCCCTATTTGACAAGTATACACTAAATCTTTAAAATACTTTTCAAGATTCATGTATGAATTGATCCCATTCCAAAACTGAAAATCAATCACAAAACAGACTTTATAGTCACAAGTACTATGAATCAGAAGAAGATGATGATATATAAAGCTTTTAGAACCTGCGTCCGTAGAAGATCCTGATGTATCATAAGGTATTGAAAATTCTTTCTTTTTCAAAAGGCTTAATTCTGCTATTACGTCTACTAAATATAGCAATTGCTACAGAGTGCAAATGCAAGAACATTCAAAGTATACAATCTATACTTGCAAGAACAGATACCACGCCAGTGACATATAAATGGAAGAACACTGATACTCTGGACCCGTTTTAAGAGAATTCCCAATTTACTCACGGTCATAAGTTAGACATAAACTTTATGTTCAAATACTTACAGCGACCTGTTGATGCTGCTGGTTAGATGCTACAAATAGAAGAACAAACACAGTATCGTACATTTTTTGGTAAAGTTAAATAACAGCTTCATATACCATGACCCTTGTTATGTTTGCTACAGAGATACAGTCAGAATGGTTAGAAATTGCTATAATTCCAGTCATTCAGTGTTTTGAATTGTAGAATTTCATCACGTTTATGCCATCATTTTAATTCAACCACAGAAATGTATCCTAAAGTTATACAATATATCTGTCACAGTTAGAACTGCTACAAAAGCTGAGGACATTAACAAAAAGTTCAATAATTGTTTATTTATCAGTACTTACAAGGAGGTTTCACTTCAATCTCTACACATATTTCGTCTAGATTTACTCTGTAATAAAAAAAAATTCATATATACTGCTTGAATTTTAAATATGTAAATAAACTGTTTCACTCAGAAGAGGATCTCCATTAAAAGGAAAATGCTTTTTTAAACGCGGGATTAATCTGTGTTTATATATATATCGTTCATTGTTTAAGGCGACGAACATAAATAATGCTCTTAGCTAATAAATAGAAACATATTATATCTGATTTATAAATTGCATTTTTTAAACTACACAACATAAACTGTTTTAACACATCGTAAGTTCTTTTATGTAAGTTTGTTTTAATACTTCGAAAGATTCATAGTTAATTATGTTGTCAACTTTTAAATGCAATAGTCGTATCGTTATACCGTTACGTGATGTTACATATATGTATATTTCAAGTTGTATTTAGGGCATTGTTTCGTTAAAAATTATCCACATACTAGTAATTAATGTTAATATAATTAACTAACATGACTAGGTTTGTTTTCGAAATCAGCAAAAAAAGGTTTAGGCGCTTATGAAAAAGATACTAAAACTGATAATCGTGTACTGGTATAATCTGAAAAAAATAACAGAAATCAAATTCATTATCACATATATAATATATTACCCTTCTCGTGTTCCATTTGTTGTTGTCTGCATACACAACCTATGAGCTATACCCGTTTCACCTTCTACACATATTTCAGCAACATGAGAGTTAACACCACTCCCAGAACCAATTGTAACAACATCATGAACTGGTAAAACAGTCAAATCGTTGTCATGGTACCCAAGCATTGGTCTGTAATGATAGATAACCTGTTAGTCCATCTATACAGCATTTTGTCAATCAGCTTAGTTTATACTATTTTACTTTGGTCACATGTGAAACACGTACTGTACGCATTTTTCATTACACTCGACACATCACTTCGTACTGTCATCATCACTCACGAGTTATCACGAGTTTTCCATTTTAATGCAAAGTGCCAGGAAAGTGTAATACCGGTACGCTTATTATCCCGTATGTGGCATGTACCAGATCGAGGGTTGCCCGTAAGACTGTACTAACTGCGTATAATTAAAGAAGGACTTGCTACAGTCTTGCGGACAACCCTCGAAATACAACAATCAAATACTTGATATATACAACGAGCAATACATTTATGTACAATGAGCAAATACAATGATCAAACACTGACCCCAGCCAGCATTTTAACTAAGCTGTCTAACGCTACACAATCAGCATATTAATTTATTTATAAAACAATATCATTGGGTCGCAACATAGTTTATTACATCGTTGACTAGCTAATCAAATACATAATTACACATTTGTAAGATATAGTAATTGAGAGAATGGAGTTTTATCCATCCTTCTCGGAGTAAATCATAAATGCTGTCAACTTCAGGCAAATTGGACCCATTGGTAACAAACTCCAGTACAATAAATTTACTACCATTGAATACGTTTACATGTAAAACTATGGAAACCTTCTCAGAACTTACGGCAAGTCTTTGTTTCCATGGTATGGGATGGGTAAACAACATGGTTTAGCAGCAACACACTGTATAAACTGTGGTAATGCGCTGTTGTTGAAAAATGTTTGCGGAATATGATTGACATCTGTATTGTATGGTGTTGCTGGACTTGAGTGGGTATGACTGGACGCTGTAGAATTATCTGTCGTGGTATCAGTGACAACAGGCAATGGTAGCTGTACTTCAACTGTAACAAAATATGACGATATGCTAGCTGTAGTATAATTATATTATGAAACAGACTATACATTTATGATGTTCTGTACTCATGCTTAATCTCTTATGTATCTTGCAGCTGTATCTTCTGTTGAAAGTACTTCAGTATTAAACTTGTAGTCGTACCGCACACTTGTGTTGTTTATTTCTCATTTGAGTTATATCTTGCACTACTACATTTAATTAATATTCACTATATCAAGAATATATTACACTAGCGTTTAATGTCGATGTAATACTTTTACATAGCTTAAAATGAATGATGCGTTAACATTAGTATTTAACAGTGTGTACTTCCATTATCTTGATACTGGGGCAGCTAGTCCGGGTACTATCCTTACAAAGTAAGGTCCAACAAAACAAGGGAACTGATGTACATTAGTCTGCTTTGGGAGCTATTTATACTATTAACATCACTTATGTTTCTATTTATATTATTTATATATATTCATATATATATTTCATATTTATATTCTATTTTAAAGTCTTTTGTCTGTATTGCAGGTTGGTTTCAAACCTACATTGTCACTCCTTGTTCACTCTTACAATTTAACAATCATGATAATGAGTGATTCAGTGAATATACAGTATCTAGGAGACATACATACTTCTATAATAAAATGCTAACCTTTATCACAAGTACTGCCAGAAAATCCAACAGCACACACACACTTCATATTGTTGGAGGCAGTTCCGTCATTGATGCACATTCCACCATTTTTGCATGGCATTGTTGGGCAAGCTGTTTGCCCTTGAAAACAAGAAATTTAACTTTAATTGGAACATGTCTCCAGAGGAAGCACAACCTTTATGTAACAGGTTGTTGTTATTTAAAGTGAGGGTAAATTAATAGTAGCATATGGTTAAATAAATGATCTTGCTAAAGATAGGACGATGTCAAAGGATGGTCACATCGGGATGGTTGTACAATAAATTTTTTATAATTTTCTTTATGAAAGGCTTTGTTTTCAATTACCTTTTACGACTTGTCTGACTTTCTGATGATACCATTTTATTGAAACATTCTAATAGGAAACAATACAATACATAGTAGGTCAAAGGAGATGACTTGGTGACTATTTACTCACCTTGAACAGCAGATTGGCAAGAATCGCCTGTAAATTGGGAAGGACATGCACAGACAGCCGGAACACCACTAGTATATGATTTGCACAAACCATCATTTAAGCAATTCTTTAATGCACATGATCCGATTCCTATTGAAAACGTAGTTTATATGTATCATAGCTTACCGTAGAGATAACGGGGGTTACACAAATACATTGAACATTCTTTATATACAGGTATTGCTGACAAATCATTTGTTATATATAATTCATATTTGAAAAAAAATCTAACACCTGATGTTTAATTAAGCGAACGTTTTGGTTTATGAAGAAAGCTTATTTAACAATAAGGCTGCATAAACGTAATAAAAAAATTGTATTTAGTTATTAAGTGTCTGATTATTTAACGTTCATTCTATTTCCAAATATCAAGTAAAAACTTCATTTAAAAGCGAGTCACTTTCTTAACAGATATATTCTAAAATTTGTTTCAGCGCATCGATTGATAATGTGATAAGTAATCTAGATGTATCTGGGAGACACCACATGCCCCGGAAGGAATAACAGATGGATGCACACTAAAGGGCATCTGTATATGACCGGCCAGTTAAAAGCGGGTGCATGATAAAATAAATAAATGCATATTTAAAGTACTACGGACCTGCCTGACATTCAGTACCAGTTAAGCCTGATTGACATTGACATACTGCAGGATTACCAGCTTTCATTGACACACATGTCCCACCATTTTGACAATGTAGTTCACGACATGGTCCGAATGCTGAATAGAAATCACATACTCCTGTTATTAATGTGTGTACATAAATATACTCAAATACATCTCAACGCTTGGTCAAATTCTGGGTAATTTTCCTATGTTTTTGCAGAGAGTTATTCCATGAAACTGCGAATAACACTGGTTTAGATAAGGCTAAACGAGACAGTGATGGTATTTAGCCATGGTCAACAACACATTTGAAATATACCTTTGTCTTTATTTAGACACGGTTTATAGAAATTTTTACCTATGATCAGAATGTTTATATTGAACAGACCAAGATTTATCTAAACAAATCACATTTCAGAAAAACGTGTCATTTATACATCACGTGTTCATCCTAGCAACACTAATTTATCATGGGAAAACTAAAATTTGAGACAGAATGTCAGATATATTATTGGTTAGCTATTCGAAATATTTCAAATTGACGCCTCATATAATTTTAAATTCGTTGAAAACAACACATACCGTTGTCTTGTGTTGCTTTCACAACTAGATTGAGTTCTTCTCCGTTTGACCTGAAACATTGTTTAAAACGTGTAGTGCTATAATTTGCCAAGAATGCCATTTTTATTTAGCATAACTTTGCTATCAATGGTCACAAGCAACGCCTGACAACTTTTGGGTCACCATGTCCATAAAGAGCTAAAGACTTAAAACAATATTTATATTTAAATTAAACTCTAATATATTGTCCAAGACTGAAAAGTGGCCATGGACAATAACATAATACCCAGTTGTAAGAGTATAAAGAAAATAATCAATAAAGTTACCCTGCTGACAAGCACAGATTTGTTTTCCCATTTTCTTGATTGGGGGCTTTGACAGCAACATCAGTGACACATTTATCGCCTACTTTATGCGTTTGCAATGCATGTACATCCGTCTGTCCTGGTGAACACGATGTCACTTGTTCACTAAAAATATAAGTTAATATTTTCATGCGCATTGTGTTCACTATAAACCATTATGAGTACATTGCTTTACTATTTTGTTCATCATAATCAATTTTGAGTATAATGATTAACTCCTTGTTTGATAACCCGTCGGAAGAATTATTTTTATTTTTCAATTTTCAAGAACCAAAACATTATTATCTGAATGTAACTTACCAAATGCCGTCAGTGGTATCCGTGGTGACGGGTACATGACACATGGTGTTTGGTTTACAAATCACTTCCGTTCCATCCGGTAGAGTGTTGTTAAAGTGAGGCCCGGGCTATGTAGATGATGCAAAATAACAAAAGCAAAGCTGATGTTTAATATGTGTTATGCAGGATCGGTCAACTTCAATCATAATGCAATTCGTTATTAAAAATCAGCTCTATCCTTTTGCCACACGGAGTCTAAGTCCCACAGTTGGAAAAAATCTCTCAAATGAATTACATCTGTTTAAAATATTCTTTTATAGAAAAGCTGAATAATGTACTTAACACTTTGCATTAGTATTGACTAATGTAATGTTTGCAACACATCGAGCAGATGAAATTGTGTATTTGCAAGAAAAGATATGGTACCGGTGACTTAAATGACTGGAAATTTAGTAATATTAATAGAACATTTTTTGTAGAATGTCTCAATTTACCCCAAAATCAAATTTTGGTTATTAGCTAAATTAATGAATACTTACAGCGACATTTTGATTCTGCTGATTCGAAGCTACAAAATATAGAACACACATTACATTTATTTTGTGTATTGAAACTTTAACTCGATATACGTAGCATGGCCACTGCTAACTGCAGGATTATGACAGTTAAATGATTTTAAAAAGTGACAATATTGCAGCTTCAGTAACATGTTTTCTCGAATTATAGTTAATTTGACAGTGTTTAATTCAGGAAAATATATTTATACAATGAAACTGAATTATTTCAGTTAAAACTGGTACAGAAACCGAGAACAGAAAAAACTTGTGATTGTGTATGTTAATTAATATATATATTTCTGTTGTAATTGTAATTGTAAAAACGAACCATGGGCATAATGCCTTAATTTCGGAAAAAAACTGCTAAACTGTTATGTAAATTAATCAGTACTTACAAGAACGTTTCACTTCAATTTCTATACATATTTCATCTAGATTTACCCTGTAATAAATAAATAACAATGTCTTTTTTCATAACACATTATTCGTACATTCTATTTTAAATATCAAGCAATGTTGCAAACAATATGCATTTTTAAACTTATTTGTGATAGCTACAGGTTGTGACAATCTACCTTAGAAAAAACTCCCCACCCATTTTCAGTAAGTGTTAATCAGTTTTAGTTATTCGAAAGAAACCATTTTACGGTGTTCCTTTAAATTCCCTGCGATATACGTTATACTCCTCTTATCTTTTGTGTATATTCAAGCTATTTTTTGGGACTTACTCTTGTGAAAACATGTCTACACAGTATCCACAAAATTACCTAACTGGACTTGGGATATCTCAATTTGGTTTTAATATGCAAACGTTCATGATATACATTAAATAACGTTTGGTACCGATGCATCCCGAAATGTAGCAAGCATCTATGAAGTAAGTATAAATAACTTGTACCCTTGCTCTGTTCCGTTAGTTGTTGTCTGCATACACAATCTATGAACTTTACCCGTTTTACCGTCTACACATATTTCAGCAACATGAGATTTAGAATCACTCCCGGAACCTATTGTTACCACACCAGGATCTGGTAAAACTGTCAAATCGGCATCATGGTACCCAATCAGTGGTCTGAAATGACGTTGGTGAGATGATATTAAATCTTGAAAAGCAGGCCAACATAAATCGTGATTATTCAGTTTAATATTATTTTTAGCTCTTATTTAGTTTGTACAATTTATTATTTGGTCAAGTGTACACTCCTTTCAGTACTAAGATTTTCACACGACAAAATCTTAACAAGATACGTTTATAAATGTCCTCCCCTCACAGCCTCATATTTAAATCATGTTTAAGGACAAAATGACATTGAAAAAAAACATCTTTTGACCTCAAAATCAATATAGCGCATAACATTATGTAGGTTATGATCAACCACCTTGGTTTTTATACACTAGGATAATTCCTTTATTGCATAATATTTCATCTCAACATTTTTCTTGATCAATTTAAAAAAGACAAGCATTTTGGTTATTAAATGAAAATGTTCATGTAGTACTTACGGTAAGTCCTTGTTGCCATGGTATGGGATGGGTAAACAACAAGGTTTATCAGAAAAACATTTGACATGTTGCGGTAATGCGCTGTTGTTGAAAAACGTTTGTGCAATATGATTGGTGTCTGTATTGACAGTTGGTAATGGTAACTGTTCTTCAACTGCGAAACAAAGTAGGAATATTTCAAGACATATCACCACTATCTTACCCCTTCAACATACATGTACATGTAGTTTATGGTAAAACATGTCCATGTTTTATACTTTGTTAAAACTTAAAATAAAACCATTCTAGTAAAATGTTGTGAATGTGTAAAATTTATTAACTTAACTTAATTAACTTATAAAAGCTCTTAGTTTACATTACAAAATCAAAAGCTTTCTTCTAGGAATATACAGTCATTTATAGGGGTGTAACGGTACGCTCACCTCACGATATGATACGTACCGTCAATTTTTCTAACGGTTCGGTATCTTTCGGTTCGATACAATATGCTCTAACAGCAGCTTAAATACTTCAATTTTTAAGTGATAATGAATTTGATGCTTCTATTACTGCAGTTATCATGTGCCTATCAACAATTTTAAGTGAATTTAGACAATATGAAGCATATCTCAATACAATTAAAATGAGTGATACATGGTAAGTATACATAATCAGAAGGCTGTCAGGCGCTGTCGTTGTCTAAATATTATTTTGCTCATAAAAAAGCTTATAGTCTTGTATCGTGAACCGTGTTGGACTGCAGTCCGCGGTATTTCGTAGACCGCGGTATACCGTTACAGCCATATCATTTAAGCACAATCATGCTATGAAACACAGGTTTCCCACTTTTCTGCTCATTTCATATGCAAATATAATGTTTAATACAAAGCGGATTTTGATTTAAAGTATGAACATAGCAAAAGAACTGCATATACCAGAGTGTATGCCCTTTATCGAGTTTAATGGGCATCATGACTATCACCAGAACCAACAAAGTGTAATAATGAACTAGTAGATGTACAGTATACTGATCTTGGGGAGTGAAGCTACTCACCTTTATCACAAATGATGCCTGTAAATCCAACCGCACATGCACATTTCACATTGTGAGAAGAAGTACTGTCATTGATACACATTCCACCATTTTTACATGGCAATGTTGGACAAGCTGTTTGCCCTGGAAAACAAAACATCAAATAAGAGTTGATATATTTATATTAAACGAGTTTTGGAAATTTATTAAGCGAGCCTTTGGCGAGCTTAATCATATTTCCTGAACGAGTTTAATATAAATATATCAATTGACAACCAGTGATAGATTCTTTATATCACATGACACTAATCAAAGTACTGAAGTACTGACAGGCTGGCGAACTGCAAAGGGAAAATAGCCTTTAAAGTAATATAACATCAAGTGGTTTCTAAGTCGAAAGAGAGCTAAGTGCTGTACCTAAAAAAAAATATTTGTAGCTGCCGTGATTCGATCGCTAGACCTTAGCATCAGAATATTACTAGGCGAGTTGCTTAACAACTCGGCCACGATCTCGTTAGAGAATATTGAACTAAAAATGTGACACAATACAATCATAGATGCGCGCGCTATATCGCGTTCGTAACGCGTAGTAATAATTATCAACGCCTTTAAACACCTTTTCTTTTAATTTCATACAATTTCCCTCCATTACAAGAAGAAACTAATATATTACAATCAAACAGATTAAATGAAACAAGGAAAGTTTAAAGTTCTTATCTTGCAAAACTGATTAACGAGGAGGAACTAATTTCATTGAGTGTATAGATTCTGTGTTGTCAGTTTCGGGAATAAATTCATCTTAGTGGATTTTTTGGCATTGTAATAGATCTGGCGACATCGCCAGCCTAAAAACGCAAAATACAACTCACCAACTGTAGACAGACAGGTATTGCCGGTGTACTGAGCAGGACATGCACATACAGCCTTCGAACTGGTATATGATTTACAGTGACCACCATTCATACAATGCTTCTGTCCACATGGTCCAAAACCAACTAAGAATTAATACGAAACAGCATCAAATTTGGCCTATATCGTATATGGACAAAAATATCTTCACTTTTTATACAAACTGCGACCTCCTGCGTTTAATCAATTTATTAAATATTGCCTGGCGGACAAATGGTGGCCATCCAAAATTCAGTATATGCCCGACGTAACAATACACCTACTGGTACTGGTAATGAGCTAAATACGAGTATAAGGTTGTAATTTGTAAAATGAAATAACTGCAATAGGACTTGAATTGCCATGTACATGAAGTAACAGGTCCGCATGAATTGTAAGTGAATAAACGAATTCAAAGTTTGTATCATACCTGAATTGGTAGAATCCTTTACGTCCACTAAGATTTCCCTTTCTTCACCACCAGTTCTGTGTGACACATATCCATGAAATAGTACATAATGTTTAATTCAATGAACAAAATAAATGGAACAAATGTGTTTGTTCCATTTAAAGTCAAACTTCGATGCCTCGAACTACCTTCGGACCGGGAAAATAGTTCGAGCCATCTACCGGTTCGAGGCATCGGGCGTACGAGTACATATGCACTGTATATGTATAAGTTCGAACGCTTCTCGATACGTGTACCTGTCACTCGTGTGTAATTGTCGTATTTTGAGTGTTTGATCGTATTTCATATTTAATACATATTTAATGCATTTGTGTCAAATTGTGAAATAATAAGCATACTCATAATATAACATGATATTGTTTGACAAAATTGAGTTGAAATCGTCCGCTAGCTCTTCAAATATTCACATTTGTAAACAAAGTTCCCTGTTCAATTACTCGCTCCGCACGGTAGCCTGTTAAATCAGTGTTTTATTATAAACTAGCGATTCATAGGTCACGTGTGTCCATCAATAAATATAATGATAGCGAAAACAGATACATATGTTTGACTAATTTTTTTATTGCAATATAAATCGAGTTAAGTTTGTTTGAAAGAATGCCAACATTCAAATTAATGAAAAATAAATCAGTTATAATTTCCTTCATTAAGTAATTAATTTTTTCACAAAAAATGTACTACAATGCAGCCGTAATCAGTACAATAATGGTCACAAAGTGTTTATAACACCTTTCACCAACTTCCCCTTGACAAACAATGGATTTCAACAATCAATGAAAGGTGCGAAAATTTGCTTTGTTCGAGTCATCTACTGGTAAATCATAGCAAGGGATCAGCAAGTCAGTTCAAGTGTTTGACCCTCGTACTGTTCGAGTCATCTATGGTTTTTCTATATGAATAAAGAAGGGATTTTGACGGGACCGGAGAACGAGTTCGAGGCATCTGGGGTGTTCCAGGCAAGTACTGTTCGAGGCATCAAAGTTCGACTGTATTTTGTTAATCGAATACATTTATGCAATATACGAGTATATACGTATAGAAAAAATGTCATAATTTTGAAAAAGTGTTGTTTATGCAATAATAGCGTTTACGCAAGTCTTTTCGCGTTAATACATCTGCAGAGTCCGTCGGTAGTGTTGGTGCCCTCGACCTGACCGGCTTGGGTACCAATCTTTCCTCGGGACTCTAATAACACGAAAAAGCATACGTTAATCCTATATTACATTGCCAATAATTGCATCATTTATAATTATAACCATTGAAAAGTCATAGCAGGGATAGTGCATTTTAAACTTATACAAAGGCACACTTTATTGTGTTTCAGAGAAAACAGTAAAGTTATCAATGATTTCTAGAAATTCTATATATATAAATCGTTCATATAGCATATCGTCGGTGCCGAACCAAAACCCCGTAACTCAATTTTGGCGCGAAAACTTTTTTTGCAGCATCTGCATCTACTAGACGTCCCACGCATTTCTGTATTGTTGCCATCTAAGTAACGCGATTGACTATTTAAATGACGTTTAGCAGTTGCGGATGCTGAAAAAAAGTTTTCGCGCCAAAATTGAGTTACGGGATTTTTGTTTGGCACCGTCGATATTATGCCCTTTAATGGTTGCCCATAGCTACTTACCCGGCAGAAACGCATATATTAAATGATACTCCGTTGTTATAAGTTACTATGGCTATATCCGAAACACATTCATTACCAACTGGTTTTGCACTCACAACAAGTAATGTCTTGCCATCATTAGCACAGTTAGTGACTTTAGAACTAAAACATCAAAGTATTTTACCTCTTATTTATAGCATATATATCAGTATTTCTACCAATAATTCTAGTTTACTTAGAGAATGATCTTTCACCTTGAAATTCGAATGTAAACCAAAACTATATCGAACAATTTTACAAAGAAAGTTTAGATTGGATAGAATATTATAGTATGTGTGTGGTTAAACACAATCTTCAGAAGACACTTTTATTAGCGAAATAATTTCCAGAGCATTAAGCAAGCATTTACAAACACTATAGTATGAATCACACAAATTCATATTATGAAATAATGAAGAAGCACTTCACCATGTTCCATCTAGATTTGCCGTCGTTACAGGGATATGACAAACACCATGTGGCTGACATACAACCGTTGATTTATCAGGTAAACTTTCTGTAAAATGTGGTACGGATGGTGACTGAAATATAATTTTAAAAATATGATATTTCAAAAGCAAATATGTTAAGTATTTATTTTTATACAGTTAATGTACATAGTTTCATTTATAATTAAAATCTACATACTATGAAATATCTTGATTCATTAACAAGCATAACCATTGTGCACTGAAACGATTTCTAAACACGCACAATTACTAGTATATGAAATCCTTTATTTCTTACTAGCCCAAAGTTTATAGAATGTATGCTATAGCACAAACATTGGATGCATTCTAGATGGAACATCAAATTGTCTAGTTTGAGAATTTAGTTTATAACGGAATATCCTTGAATGAACCATCAAAATGTCTAGTTTATGAATTTGATGTATAACTAATCATTCAAGAAAGAACAATACATTTGTTTAATTTCTGTCCAAACTTGGTTTATAACTGCGCAAGTGCATGTTGCTAACACTGACTTGAGTATGGTTGTTAAATATTAAATGTATTTTACTTCTGCTATTACAGGATGGGAAATAATGACATAAATGTGCTTTACATAATAAACAAACAAATAACTAATTGGCATTTAACTAATGTAAATACATGTAAATAAATTATCTCACCGTTGTTGACTTTTGACCTGTAAGATAATGTAAAGATGATAAATTAAAAGCAGCTTCATTGCATTTTTCTTTGGGAAAATATCATATACAAACACAAGTTTATAATAAAAATAATATTGGTAAATGCGTTAGCTGGCTGTGAAAATTAAGAACTTCAGAAAACCGCATCAATCGTACAATAATTACCTCCACTTTGCACATGTACTTGTACACATATTTCATCAACGTTTATTCTGAAATAAACAAAGAGAAAATGACAACATAGATGGCATAATGATTCTGTGGAAATTTTAAACTAAGTTAATCAGACTTTTCAAAAAATATCAGGCTTGATTTTAGTTATGTCTTACAATATCTCATTTGACGACAGATATGTGAATGTTTTATTTTTTTACTTACAATTTACTATTAATGGTCTAAGGTCAAATGAGGCTTAACTTATAAACAAATGTAAGATATCATGTTTTGACATACCCAGTTTTTGTACCATCGGATGTAGTATGTAGACATAACCTGTTGGTTTCTCCAGCATGTCCTTTCACACAAGTTTTAGCAAAATGAATGTCAGGCTTGGTTCTATCTGGTGTAACAGACACTGGTCCCGATACAATCTCTGTTGTTGTATATCCCACTATTGGTCTACACGTCATGATCATAAATCAAAAAAAGTTAATAATAATAATAATAGCGACTTTATCTAAAGTGTATGACATATTTTGTTCAAGACCAATTTTAAACATGGTCCACAAAGAGATATTGTGCAGTTGCCAGTAAAGTAACATCGAAAATATATCCTAAACAAATCACCTGTATTTCAATACGTTAGATACTTTATTTCAGTGAGAGATGTGTCAAAGATCACCAACAAACAATTAAAACCAATACAGAATCGTCTACAAAGAGCAAACATTCCATTGATAATGGTATTTCATTATTTTAAAGTAACACCCTGTCAGAAAAGGTATGAGAAAATCCGACAGAAGACACAAAGACATGAATCATTTCTAACAGTGGCAGAACATGGTACAACAATTGAAAAAAAGCAAATCTATGAAAGTTGAATTACATACGGTAAATCCTTATCTCCATAATATGGTATTGAAATGCAACATGGATTGACTTCATCACAGTTAACGGTTGTTGGTATAGCGCTTCTAGTTATAAACTGTTGTGCTGGTTGTATATTGGATGGAATATTTTTTGTTCCAGGGAAAGCAACAGCCTTGTCAATCGCTGTTTGAAAAATGATAATTATATTAACAACGTGATAACAACAAATACATAGAGCATGTTCCCATTATATTGAAACATAGAGTGTACTAATATGCACAAGTCAAGTACAAACTAACAAGAGAAATATCCAAACATTGGTGCATTCTCTACCATACCATAATAATATCTAGAGAATTAGTTGTGCTCGAATATCTGGTTACGTATCTTCATGAGCCTAATTTCACAGTAGATGTGTTTTGTCACAAACATTTCTTGGTAATTACGGGGTCCTTGTACACAATAAGATGATTTTCTATATTGTACAAATCGCATAATGTACATAGCCATACGAATGAGGACAACATCACTTTTAAAGAAAAATCATTCACTAAGTGCAAGTAATATTATTTAAACAATTTGTAAAGATAATTTGAACAAGTGAGAAGAATATCTATTTAAAATTACATATTAACGATTATAGATAGCATCCGTGCAAAAGTAAATAACAGTGCATAAGTATGTGTGCTAAGGATATACAATTGATTAACAAAATCGAATGCTGTTACCTGTTTCGCAATTGTTGCCGAGGAAGTCTGAGGTACATATGCACGTCCCGACAGAATTGATATCCACACAGAGACCACCATTGAAGCATGTACATTTGTCTTTTTGTGCTAAATAATAGTTCGATAATATTACGCTCTGCTAGTATTTGACAAAGGAACACAATGCATTTTTTGTAATTGTCAAATTAAATAAACTTAGTTTGTATTTTCTAAATTTGCTTTTCTATATACAATTCAATTGTATGTATATTGGATACTAATGGACACAATGCCTAATATATTTATAAACTGTATATAAGTAGTGATTATAATTGCTATAAACCTGAAAAGGGCTTTATGATAACATGTGCTCAGTCCATTTTTACGCATACTATAACATCACTTTATTTCACTTGGGCAAAATTTCGTTTTTTTTGTGAAAAAAAAAGCATTCCAAGGGGTAGTAATTTCAAGGACTCATTATCCACTAAGTCAGATATTATAAAATCATTAATATTCGTGGGGGGCTTTAATTTCGTGGTTGATGTCATCCAGGAAATCAACAAAATTAAATTCCCGAAATGTTCATGATTTAACAGTATATTATTAACACTAAGGTTTACAAATTTAAACAGGTTATGTTCTCCATTTATGCACAATGTATCTAAACTTACAGCATAAATATCCAGTATAACCAGGAGCACAGTTGCAAGTAGCAAATGTTTCATTGGTTGCTAAGCAACTTCCACCATTTTGACAATGTGTCTTCTGACATGGTCCTCCAAATCCTAATTAAATTGAAGTAAACTGAATAATAGTTCCCAAAAATACATGTTTTTTAAAATCTAATCAAAAGTAATCACTCAAGCAAGTGTATTCGAAGAAGTAAGTCCAGGAAGACGAGGGGTTGTTCAATATATTTTCTCTACAGTATATGTAGTAGCAAACTGTAAGGTGTTCAATTGATCTTATGCGATTGCCATATAACTATATATTGAGCTAGATGTATTCACTATCAATACAACATTGTTCTTTGATCATCTCATCACATAGTTCTGACATTGAAGAGAATGTGTTATATCAAAGAAGAGCGCAACCTGCCAAATTGATACATTGTATTTATTGACATACTTTTGTTCTATGTTTTTGTATATATTGTTTATTTTATTGCATAAACAGACCACATTATATGGTTCAAAAAGAAAAACATTGCAATTATCAAGGTGACCATGATATGATCATCGACTAGACTTGATTTTGTCATTGAATTTCATTTTTACATGGAACAAACGAGAAAACAACCTTAAAACACACCATACACATAAACATCATCATGTTGTGTTATAAAGTGAATTATTTCTAAATAAGAAATACATGCCTCCAGATGGATCTTTTACATCGACATGAAGTTGAAGTGTTGAACCATTGCTTCTAAAATAGATCACATAAATAGCACAATCAACTTGGTAATGAGCTCTACCATAAATGACAACATTCCAAATATTCTTACCACAGGCACTACGATACGAAGAACTCGATATTAAATACACATGGATTTATAATTAAATAAAAAATAAAATATATGGATTTTAGAGTGTCTAGTTCGTCAATACATCAGTATCATTTCGATCACATCAATATTTTGAGTTATTTTTGTACCAGGTAAAATGTGAAAAATTTAAGTAATGAAATAATTTATCCTTGTAGACATCAAATTGTGTGGATAACAGAGACTATCAAACCATCCTTGATTTAGTGGTTGAGTTCATATTAAAATTCTTGAAATGTTTTTGTTTTGGTAAAACTATTGTCCTGTATTTTATTTACCCAGATGAAAGGCATAACGCATCTGTTGACCCGGCAGGTCCAGTTTTGACCACTACATCTGTGATGCATGTTCCATCAACCAGTTTTGTAGTGAAGGCATGGACTCCGTTTCCTTGGTTACCACAGTTATGTACCTGATCACTACATTAACATAAAACGTGTGCATGTTAATATGGTAAATTATGCTTGATATAAGACCAGTCAAATAGGTGGAAGTAATAGAAATGTGATTGTAAACTAAATTCCATACCTTGGAAGTTTGTTCTCGATTTGATTTAACACTTGGGTATTTTGGAATGATTTCACATAACGTGAAGTGGTTGTATAAGGGGACCTTACTGTTCTTAACGTTATACATGAAGTCCAAGAGAGCATGGCAATAACTTCTCTAAGAAGAACATCGGAAGGCAGATGACGACGAGGACGAACAAATATTACATGAAGAAGAACCATTGAAACTGAAATGAAAGTCCTTGCCCTATGTGCCACTGCCTCCGGGTGCAACAACGACTAGGTAAATAGGTAGGTAGGTACTGTTCATAATCTTTACCACATGATCGTCATCTGATCTATTTACTTGTATCTTAATAATTAATACTAATATAATAGATCCACAATTCGTACGATCTTAGAACTTACCATGTATTTAATTTTGCTGTTGTTATAACTGGAATATGACATTGTGAATTTGATTTACACATTACATTTGTTCCATTTGGTAGACTGTTGGTGAAACTGGATTCCTGTGTATGACAATAGTAAGGGGATGATATATGCTAACAAAAAGGGGAACTAAAATAGTTTCTTCTTGCAAATGCTGTTAGTATTATATAATAAATAATAACATCCGACCAACTTAAATGCAATATACATTTGTAAATAAAAAAATAAATCAAAGATGGCGAACCTCTAAATAACGAGAATTTCAGAAGGTTTCAAAATTTGACTCCAGGTGTGTCGGACAGTGAGGATACATTATTAAGGGTTCAGTCAGTTCGTGACTTTCATATGCTAATATAACACGTAAGTGTTGTGTGATTAATAATAAATTCAAGAAAATAGGCAAGGCCTATTACTTACAGTATGGCTCGGAAAAAATGATGTACAATCTAACAAACAACTTGGAACAATGGTCGAATCTTTGATTGCTAATTATGAAATCAGTAACACCACAACACAACTACACTGAGCAATGCCCACACATAATCCAAATAAACAATTAAAAGTCAAAGTTCCCGCCCAAAAATGCAGGATGACACAATTTTACAAAGAAATTATAGAAAAGTTGTGGTTCCATGAGACTGATTGAAACGCAGCAAAGAGCCGATCAAGTTTTACTAGGCCCCACTGCAGGACGACACAGTTTCACAAACACATGTCAAAACGGCGACCAAATGAGGCACAACCATCCCGTGAGGTAGTTTAAAACACCAAGGACAGTGACCTTACGTTAATGCGACCTGAAGAGGCACAACTTCGACGTGATCTATGCTCAGTACATCTAGAAACGCAACATTTCAATCCTTCATTTTTTCTTAATTCATTGAACATGCATTTTTAAATTTTGTGAAATAATGTTGTATTATCGCGTAGAAACTTGGCTATTGTCAAAATTTTATCGATCGGGTTACGTAAATCTCGTGCGTCAAGAAAATCATAAAACGCACGAATTCCACGTGCACCATTTACGCATGATGATTTTTGGTGTATATTGCATCGAATCCTTTGCAAGGTTCGCTAATGGAAAGAAAATCACAAAAGAAAAGTTCTAGGCTTCGGAATAAAAATGCCACGATAGTTCAAACATGCGCGACATCAGGCCATTCGGATGCATGTGACGTGGACGTCAAATGGGAGGTTGCACGAGTGTTGAATTGTCATGCACCGACAATGTCTCATATAGAGACACATTACCAGAACCCTGGCCCCGTTTAAAACCGCATATTTTCAGGTCATCCATGTAAAAAAACTCTCCGACAGGACGAGTAACTCTGCATGTACCGTCTCCATGCAAAGTTCACATCTGATTCATACACTGCTAAACAACTTGTTAGACGTCATACGTATGTAATCAATCAAGAATTAATCCATATTTGACCTATTCAGATAGAACAACGATTTTGAAGAAATAAGGATTTTACCATTTTTTGTTTCGCTACTTTTTAGCCGTACTATACACACAAGCACTGTTCAATCGCATTAGTAACACTGTATGAATAAAGGTTACAGGTGTACTGTTTATGGAATAAAATATCGTCAAGTAAATGCAGTTTGGCTGCCAAACATAAAAAGTTTGAAATAAGTTGGCAGTAACCCCAGTGTTGCGTTTCTAGATGTACTCAGTATAGTTTAAGCCAACAGAAAATACCAGTCATTACAATTGCCGATAACGTAAGTGTTTGGTCGCATAACGTTAGGTCACTGTTCTTAGTGTTTTGAACTAGGTCACGCCCCGGGGTTGTTGTGCCTCATTTGGTCGTCGTTTTGGCATGGGTTTCTATGGGCATTGCTCCGGGTAGTTGTGTCGTGGTGTTTCTGATTTCTGTGCTCGGCTGGTTAGGTTGGGTGCCACATTCCCTGTCGGAATTTTTCATACCTTTTTTTATAAATATTAAAAACAATGTATAAAGTATAATTTGCTCACCGATGGATTTGTCAGTCCTGAAAAAAATTGATTTCAATAAATTTCAAATAATTATTGTTAGTTAAAGAGATTAAAAATTACAGTAAACAGTGATATAAGTGTGGGTGAGTAATGGGAATTGATGGGTCTTAACATTTTGCGCATGGTTAAGTGATACGCAGAGGAGCAACAATAACACAACATGCAATGAAAGAACACAACAGTACAAGCATTGTTCAAATAATAATTCTTTGAGAGCAATATCTCCCTGGTATCTGTGCATCTTACAATATATATATGTACACACACTTTTGTTACATTTAAATGGACACCTCTCAATTTTATATCGGTCAATTCGATCATATTTAAGACTCCTTGTACTATGTGTATAGTGGCAAATACCATATTCATTTAAACAAGCTCTTGTACATGTACAAAATAAGAAATGCGTAAATCCTTTCTTATATAGGTAAAATCACAAATCGAAAAAAAAACTTGTTTGAAACAATTGCAGACCAGTTGCAGAATTGCAATGTGCATTCGCACGACGCAGTCATTGGATACGACTTATTAAGAAGGGTTTGGCAAACATCACTTGTATCTGAACATTCTATTATATTAACCCTCATAGCATATTCATATAGTTGTCCAAATCAAACATTTCCTGATAACTTACCTCCTGGTTTTGTGTTGATATTCACACATATTTCATCTACATTCATTCTAAAATAGTAGCCAATTGTCATCAATAGCTAGCACTCAGACCGTGCATATCGCTGGCTTAGAATGAGAAGGTCTACTTATGATCTTGTAAGGCTGATACACATTTAAAATCAGCTTCACGATGCGATTCTCATGAACCTATTTTGCATGAAAATCGGAACATATCATGTGGACCAAACTGGAGTGAAAATATTTTGTTTTACCAAAAAGGCAAAGAGTAATTTTCTGACAGTTTGTTCTTGTTTTCTTAAAATATCGATTTTGTACTTCTGACCTTCTTATTCTAAGCCATCGATATGTACAACATGTTTTACTGCAGTATTGATGGGTTCAAAATAAAGTCTTAAACAAATTACGACCAGACTTCAAATAGAATGTTCCATTTCAATCAAATTTAACCACATTATATACACCCTGCTTTAATAACTTGATTCCTATCCAAAACATTGAACACAATCCTTTAGAAGTCCCTTTATGCATCCATTTCCATAGAAAAGCGTCACATCCTCACCAATTACGGTTTTTACTAAAAGTAATATAACTTTAATTGCAATACGCAATGCATACGAAATGTCCATTCTATACTTATATATCAAAACGATAATATGAGGTTCTGAATACCCTTGTTTGGTTCCATTCGTAGTTGTCTGAAGGCAAAGTCGCTGCGTCTTGCCAGCAACACCTTTCACACAGGTGACCGCTACATGTATGCCTGCCTGAGTAACCACAGTCTGTAGTTCGGACACAACAGTAAGGTCGTGGTCAATATGTCCGAAGATTGGCCTATGAGATAGAATAATACAAAATAACCTTGACAAATTAACTAGAGAACCGACTGTATACAACATGGGAAAATAGTGTATATCTATTCCAAACAATAAAGTCTGAATCTGGAAAAATATCAAGTCCACCATTTTAGTCATTCATAAAGACTTCAGTTGACCTTATTAGTCTGAAGTTGTCAAAAGAGAACTATTACCCAAAAGTGACATGCAGCTTCTTAACAACATGTACACAAGTTCGCAGCACGACCTTAGCTGATGGGGGCGAACTAACTAGCCAATACCTGGACTTGAACTTACGGTTGGTCCTTAGAGCCTGAATATTGAATTGGAATACAGCATTTACGGTTACTATCACAATGGATGGCTTTCGGAACGGCATTATCTCCCAGGAAGTTCTGTTGCACGGTAACACCTGATGGAAGACCTTGAACTCCAGGAATCCCTGATGTATTGGTTTCGTCTTAAAGAAAAATGAGGTATTTGTTATTTCATTCTAATATTTATTCCATAAAATAAACTATTGATAATGTTATTTAAGACATAAACTATCTAATAAGTTCAATGATCACATAGTAAGCATTACCCAAAGACGTGTTAATGAATGGTTGCCGGATTAAAACTGAATTATATTTCACATGTTTATTGTAAGATAATCCTCGCCGAATCATAAAACAGTAGCATGGTAACGTGTACATTGCGTATCTTGGCATGCACGTTGTTTGTGTACAAGATAATGAAATGTTAGAAATTAAGTATGGATGCTATTCAAAGGTGATACGAGACGTTAAAATAAGAAGAACGATCTTTTAGATATCTATTTATGTACATACAATTATGCAATAATTATGTATCTGTTCAATAATTCAAACATCATTGATGTGATGCTTAAATGTGTCAATGATTGATTATCCAAATTGTACGCAACATCTGCAGCAGAAAACAAACATGTACATATATATCATAAAGTGTAGCTCCCCGAAAATGTGTAGCTCCTCTAAAGTGTGTAGAGTACGGAAGAATGTTGAATTATGATACTTACGTGTGCTACAATTATTGCCAGAGAAGCCACTAGTACATAAGCATACGCCTTTTATACTGGTGCCCGTTCCTTCAGTTACACATTGACCATCATTCATGCACTGTATACCATTACAAACGTTGTCATCGACTAGAAGTGTATACCAAGTCAAATAACAACATTTTTCGTAAATAAGCGCCATTAAAAAAACACGAAATGAATCTAGACCTAGACTTTCGGTTATGTGTTGGACATTGTGTCGTGTACTTGTGGTGGTGTGCTTATTCATTCTATGCTAAGCTGTTTATTTGGGTACTGCATTCCTTGTCCGATCATCTTATACATGCACCTTTTTGCATCAAATCAACTGAGTTCATGTATCATTTATAGTGACTAGTGACTTACAAAAATAATAAATTCTTATCTAAAATTCCAAAAACGTAATGAGTAATTAAAGCTATGTGGTGTACATCCGAAGTATAATAATAGTATCAAATAATATTTAGAAAGTAATCATTACCCTTTTCACATTTTGCTCCAGAGTATTTACTTGGACACTCACAGACTGCATGGAGTTTGGCTTGAGCCTTGCACACTCCCCCGTTTAGACAGTGTAACTTCTGACATGGACTATAACCTGTAATGAACATTTGGACGTTTGTTTGACGTTGATGTGGATACCTAGACTCTGTGTTGTTGCTTGAAGCTTAACAAACAGTTTTAAGAGCTTAAAGTGAAAAAGTTTTTGTTTCTTAACTCCTGAAGATGTGGAAAGGGTAAGTGTACCTTGGTTTGAGGGTGATTTAGAGTCAACTGTTATATGCCTATCGTCACCACTGAAATGTAAATTTATAAATTAGTTATATCCTTAAACACAATTTAAAGGAAAATCACAAAGGAATATCGTCCAGTGAAATGAAGAAGTCGTGGTATGGTGGTTAAAACTACTAATTATCCATTAATAATGCTATCTTTACATATAAACAATGCATGGCAATTTGAATGACGCTTAAAGAATTAAAGAAGGAAGAAATCGCTTTAGATAAAACTGCTGTTGTAGGCTGAAAACGACGATTAAAAACCATGGTATGGTAGGACAAAAGCATAATGGTAGACTGACGTCATTAAGGAGAACAAAACAAATATGTTGGTCGTCATTCAAGTGAACAAAAACAAAGTACATACCCTGAAGAAATACACAAAGTGTCTGTAATCCCATCTTTCCCTGTAGCTATAGCAACGTCTGTAAGACATGTACCCCCAGCATTTGTAGATGGGAATATATGTACACCTGGCATGCCTTGTCCACAGAGTTTCACTGATCCACTATGCGAGTAAACAGGAGAATAAATAAAGACAAAGTATAAGAAATCTAGACATTTACTCGAACGTCCCTGATAATAACTTATTTCTGTGATTAGGTTTCTCTCCCCTCCATAATTTATTTGCACTTGATAGCTGACTGAGAGTTTTGACGTATGCATGCAGAAAATGCATAAAACATTCCAACATTGAGTGAGCATTGCGTTTACAAATGTGTAAAACAAAAACATTTGAGACTAAAATAAATTACGCTCGTCTACACACACGACACATTATTTGTGTGAATACTATAGTCAGCTGTGAACGTACCAGTTACCAGACTTGAGATCCGTTCTAATAGGGATGTGACACACTGTATTCGGTAAACAAGACAATGTTGTACCATCTGGGAGAGCAGCTATTTTATCAGTATTAGTCTGCAAGGGAAATATGTTTGAGTAATATAGGGTTTTCCCAATTGGTGTGCTTAAAAGATACATTATTCATTTGAGTCAATATTTATTTTTACAACATTTGAGCTCCAAGGTTTTTCCTTTAAAAAAAGTATTAGATTTAATATGTTTTCCACATCAAACAATCCATATTTCATGAGGATGCTGTAATTTGTTTGACTTGGTTTGTTGAAATGTCCTTCCTGTAACGCCTTTGTATCATTGTATCATGTAATATATTGAACACTAATATACAAAGGTATAAATGTTCTGGTTATTTGAAAAGAACTCGACTATAACATAAAAGTGCATTTGTATTTAATAAATATGAAACGGTAAAAAACATATGGCATTTTTGGAGAAACGTTTTTGAAAAAATATGCAATTTGATCGTAATAAAGTTATCGTGGTTTTTTAATTCTAACCCGTTCGTTATAGGAACTTTTGTGTTGTGTCTGTTAAGATCTATTGGTATAAAAGACAGCCTTTGTTCATCAAAATCACTGGTATAGCAACATATAACAAACTTAACACATGGTGTTACATTATGGACGACATGCATGTTACAGGAAGGACATACTATGTGATGGGCAATGAGTATTTTATTTTTTGTAACTTTTCATTGAATATGAAGCAAAACGATAAAGTGTAAAGTAAACACAGTTGTGCTTACAATCAATGACTATAATAGCCACGTGTATCACCACTGGGAAATAGACAATTCATGACATGTCTCATGAAAAACTATTAGAGTCAATATATTTTGCATCATTGACATAAACCAATGCACTTGAAGGGTTCTATTTGATATTAATTTAAATGAATAATGTATCTTCAAAATACATTTAATATTTTCAAGCGAAAACCACATCAGTTTTTTTGTTGAACATAATTTTTTTAAATTTCAATATCGTCCAGTAACTTATGCTCTTGAAATGTTGGAAGAAATTGACTGTACGCAAAAGGAACACAACTGACGTAATGAAACGCATTATGAACTGGAATTGTTGTATGGCACTGACAATGTTAATACTTTACCCCTGCCGGCAGTGTTCCTGAAAAAAAAAAAAAATATGTTTCATATTTTGACTGCTACCGATGTTTGATATAAATCAGAAAAGTTATAACGTATATTTAAACAATCAATTTGAAATATACTTCCTTTCTACATTTATAAACAAAATATTGAAGTTATAACATGAAATGCTACAATTGTACCAAGTGGACTCCAGCATACCAAACAGGGCAAAATGAGCATGTGTAACTAATCGCATGAACAAAAAAGAGAAAAATAACCGGACAGTGAAGTCATCCTTCAACAAAAATAGGACAGTGTAAATGTAACGTACCCTAGTCAGATGGCCACAATGATAGGTGATTAGATAATGTAAACACGGAACACTCTATTAAAACACCCATCGAGTAGCCAGTACGCAATGGCCGATTAGAAGTCAGGACAATAAGAAAACATTCGAGGACGCAACAGAACGACATTACAAATATGGGTTATCATCCCCCCTATACAATGTCAGGGATTTTATACATTTATGATCCCTGAAAATCACTTATTTAACCAGGATTCTGACGGAAATGTAATTATTCTTTTACTCTGTTTGTAAGTTTGACTATGAATGGCAAAATCAAATAGGAACTTATCAAAATACCCCCTCTCCCGAGCTACAGTCCCTATATAACACCTGATGGTGTATTGTAACAGTACATTATGTAATAAAAACTATGACATGATGATGGTGAAAGGAAAACCTACCTGGTGGTGTGAACTCCATTTCAAAACACATTTCATCCACGTTGACACTAAATAAAACAGACAATATCACATTATGGTTATCCAATGCATGTACAACAGCATTCATCGGCTCATGAAATGATCTATTCCATAAATAAATAGCATGTTACCAATCGCCCTTTATATTAAATAAGTAAAACTTAATTGCAGTAATTCTGATACGAGATGAGATAGAGTGAAAAAATATCTCATGCGTACCTTCTTGGACAATTGTCGATAATGATCCCCAGTGATAATGAGTCTTAGTAAGTAAAGTGTAATAACTGAATGATTATCCTTTGATAATTAGTGATACACACATGAATAGGGGTGTAAATTGTTACATCAATGAAGTAAATGATTTTGAAGGAATTGTAAATAGAGAAGTTCGTGGTATATCATACCTTTTATTTGTCCCATCGGATGTGGTTTGATAACACACCCTTTCCGTCTGTCCAGATGGCCCAGTGAAACATCGGGTAACAATGTGAAATTGAGGGTTTGTATGTAGAGGAGTGTAAACAATGTCGCTTTCAACTTTCAGTCCATTGCCTTTGAAACTGATCAATGGTCTGTTGAAAATAAATCATATAAACATGAGTATATAGGAACCAATGTACATGCAATTACACCGATACATTAATATGAAAAAGTAATTTATTTGAATAGAGTATAGGCATTCGCTTTATCAAACGTTCAGGATCCAAATTGAATTTTTACTTGAAAACCGTTAAGCATCATCGTCATATTTTCAAATTTATCGAAAATGCTTCACATCTAAGCAACACATTTGACAAAAGTCTCTTACTAATGGTTCTACTATAATAGTTGCGCCTAAGAAATTGGCCAAATCCTTCTAAAAGACCGAACGTTGTAGCTTTATGTTAACGGTTCATATCAAATTAATGTATTTTTTTCTTACGGTAAGAAATTTTTTCCATAATACGGTATGTCTATACAGCATGGTTTTATTCCTTTGCAATTAACATGTGTTGGAATGGCACTGTGACTGTCAAAGTACTGTGAAGCAGTTTGTGTTGTCGGACTTACAACACCTGGTAGAATATCCTTGCCTTCATCCACTGAAATATCACATGTTTTAGTTGTTAATTGTATGCAGTTTGACAGCATTAAACAGACAAATCAGGCAAATCTTGTTCTTTCTCCTCTGTTTCTCTTTCTTGAGAACACGAGCGTGTTACGTTCATTCAATTGTCACTAGAATATCAAGCAAACGATTGTAGTTTGATTTTAACGTTGGACAGACTTTAATAGGTCATCATTTGAATACATTGCTACATGTAAATGTTTCTGAAAGAACAAGTTAGTCTTTGTTCACTGGAATCATGAACTCCATAACACACTGTATCATTATACAATAATGCATTTCAACTTGCATAGTATGCACAAATGGCCTTCTATTAGCATTGTTTTCGAGAATAATGTAGAGAAGGCGTGTGAACTGAAGATTTAAAATATTTAACTGAAATAAAACACTCACCATTCTGGCAACTATCTCCACTAAACCCATGTTGACACATACATTTTTGGGTTGGAATGGATGTCCGGAATACGGCTAAACATTTACCACCATTCAGACATGTCATACCTCTACAAGGGTGTTGCACTGTGAAGCAAAACAAGTGTTTTGAGACAAATGTAAAACAACATATTAAACCATATCAAGCTGACACAAATAAAAAATCAAGTCACAATAGTCAATTGCACAGTAATGAATTTAGATCTGACTTGAAATGACGAAAAGAAACATAAATAAGAGAATTCTCAAACTGCGAACAATAGTCTTGGAACAGCCAAAGCCAGTAAATTTAAAGATATCATGTTACTAAACGTGCATTCTTCACAGACTGTGTTATGAATAGAACGTTTAAAATACAGTACAATAAATACGCACTGACCTTCAGAAGAAACATCATTTACAAAATGAATGTTAAAGCATCTTAATTCTCCCCTTTTCCTGCAAACAAATAATTTAATGGTCTTGGTAAAATATCAATCTGGTGTCAAAGTGTTGCTGAAGCGCCTAAATTGTTGAAAGCGGTCATCGAAACCTGATAACTTACTCTTTAACTTAAAAATAACCTTTTTTACCAAGAAGTAGATTTATGTAAAGTGAATTTAAGTTTCATTCAAGACGATCAAATACAGTAAAACCTCGTTATGGGGACAGGCATAACGTCGAAATAAGCAGGGAGCTCGCCGTCATACAAAATTGAAAACAAATTCGCCGGAACTTGAAATTTGCTCGAAATAAGCAGGGTGTTGGTAATATCGATTCTCGTCTTAACGAAGTTTAACTTTAGTACATTGTCCAAGGATCATGAGTGTGACGTTTAGTTAAAGCGCATTTACTTGTTGCTATAGAAAGTATAGGTAATTAAAAGGTTATCACTACTCATATTCATATACATAGCCAACAATGTGCTTGGACAATGGTTCAGGTGAGTTGATTATTTAAATTCTTTTTTTACGAGAACCATTTAAGAACTATTTCAACCCAACTACCAAAGCGCTAGGCTTCACGAATATGGGGAAATAAAGAAATCATACCCTGGTAACACAACTTGAAGACACAATCTTAAGACCTCCTCTGTCTCATGAATAATAGACACGTCCTTTATACACTCCTTTGCTGTTGTTGACGGAACATCAAATATATGCAATTTATCCACTGTTGTCTCTTCTGTTAAGACAAGATCGGGACTGAAATCACAACCGAAAATGCATTTGTAATAATATCATACTTGATTCTTTGTTTATAATAGAAGGATGCTTAGTTTCTGTGACCTCTTAATACACAGTGTATACCCGTATCGGCACCCTCTCTGTGAAAAACAATGTTTTTTTTTTATATTTTGGTTACATTTGATAGTCTTTGAGTAAATGACTCTTACAATAAACTTAACCAACACACACGCAGAGGCAGATGCACTCGCAGACGCTGACGATCACGTCACGACAATTGCTCAATATTTTTTCTTCCAACAGTCGAGTTAGAAATCAGCATGCAATAATTGCAGTCAATGAACCTTTCAAATGTGGTAATAAAAGAATGAGGAAATTGGACAGGGAAGGCAGTACTCAACTTAACCAGCCGAACCCAGGAAACAGTATGAACATGACATAACATAATAACACGGAGCAGTACCGACACACAAGGAAATGACCGAAAAGGCCAAGTCCCTGCCGCAAAAATACTGGACGACCCAATAAAACATGTTAAATATTCTTACCACATTGTATGGTAGGCAGAATCATTGACCAATTTATAGTGAATGTCTAGATGACAAGATGTCTTTACATTGCACATCATCGTAGTCTCAGATGCTGGGGTAGGTAGACTAAACGATGGTCTGGTCTGAAACATCATCAACATTTCGTCAGGTTCTAGTCTTTCAGAACGGAAGCAATTATTTAAACCAACATAACTGTAACCCCTACATGTACTTTTAAAACCGCTTTCTAGCTCAAATAATAGTACCGTGACAGATATAATTCACTCTGGTGTAAGTAGTGGATGGGACCACCGCTGGATACCCGAAATCAATACAAAATGTGTTTCAAAATCGTGCAGTGCGTAGATTAAATATAGTATAAGTATGATGCTAATGTCAGTGGCATGATAAATATTCAAGAACAAGTTATTGCGTCAAACATCCTCCCAAACTATGAGATCATGTTTGACTTGTTGCTGTTTTTGGTGGAATAATTGCAGACAAACTAACACACTATAGTGTTCCCAGAAATTATTTAGAATTTTTAAGGTGTTTCCAAATTGGTGTAAATATTTTATTTGAAAAACAAAAAATACTGTTCATTTGTATAAGTTAGGTATTAAAGTCCTTTGTATCATTTACCAATGATTTTAGTTCAGACATTGCAATGGTTGTCATGGCATCAGAAATGTTAAGCCACAAGTCGTAAAATGTGTAAGTTGTTTGCACACAATGCCTAATTCAGACCCTTTATTTAACGTGAAAGTATTTAGAGATCGTTCATAATTGACACTGGAAGCAATATATTTACAAAAAATGCAAAAACACAGAGAATATGTGTGTTCTAAACTAAGTAGAGCTGAAAATTGTACCTGGGATGCAGCAAATTACTGCCACACAAAATTGGGGAAGCGTTTGAAAAATCACTAAAGAAAGTTTTAAAATGTATTGTTGGGCACTGAATTGTTGTTGTTTTTATTCTTCATAGGTTTATTCATAATAAACAAATGATCAACCGGTAAAGAACTTCATAAGTTGGCCTTAGTATGACAATAATCGCGATATGACCTCAAAATAGGTATATTTTTGGTATATTTTCTCACAAAATATCGTTTTTCGTCAAACAATAAGATTTTCCCAATCGTTCATGTTTTTTAATCAAGTAAAAAGTTTTAAAACCTTATTAATGACATGATCAGTAATGAACAAAGTATTTTTGATCTTGTATACCGTAATTTTGCACAAATAATAATGGCTTTTACATCCCTACCATCTTTCTTCATTTTTAGGCATTTTTTCGACGACCCGACCGTGGACCTTTATGACCATTTACACAAAAATGTTTCAAACATAACTCACTAATTCTATGTTTTACAAATAGGCTAAGCTTAGATCTTTTAAATAATGTACAAATTAAACACATTATTCCCATTCAAATGTGTTCAATCATGCTACGTTTGATTCTCAATAATTTCTGGGAACACTGTATTACTCCAACATTTGACTATATGTACTCTACTATCTATATATACTGACCGGATCCACACTTTCTGGTGTACCTAAAACGTAAAAATAAATTGTCTTAACATTAGGTAGGTAAACAATGGATATGTATAAACATTTTGTATTAGTTTGAATTTATAAAACCTGATAAAATTATTTTGTATATTTATTCAACTGTGTCAACATTTAACTATAAACCGACAAGAGGACAAGTTTCTAAAATTCATAAATTGATAAACTGAAGACAAACATACCTTGTACGTTAACTGTTGTACAAATTTCATCAGCAGTCAAACTGGAAAAAAAATTACACGTGAAAGACAATTTAAATAAAACAAAAATATAAATCTATAAATCTCGTTATAAAACTATGTGTACGTGGGACGTTCAAAAAGTACTCGGATTATTGTCATAAAACCCGCATTGTTTAATACAAAATAATTTTTTATGTCATATGAAATTTCAAACCTTATTCTACAAACAGTGCAATTATGAAGGTAAATGAATACGCGGTTCGATAGTTGCAGGTGTTTAAACTTAGACGCGTACTCCTACCCGGCGCACAAAATGACGTCGCGCTATTTTATACGTCGTAAGTGTCAGTTATATGGCTTTGAAATACGCTGTTTTTAATGCATCGATCCATTTCGATTTAAGTTTTCAATATAGTTCATCCGCAGATCCCTAATAAGTTTGAAGACCATAGGCTAAAACGGTATGTATGTACATTTTGTATTAATAAGACACTCCTTAGTCTAACGACAGACAAACACTCCAACACGTACAAAACAATATTGTCCATTTGTTTTAAAGTGGACATACTGAGTATAAAAGGAGCTTTAAAATCCACTCAAGCATAACGGATGGAGAAGAATGAATAGTTACCTTCCAGCCGAAAGTTGTTGGCATATATTTAACAAGCCGTTTTTGTTCGGTATAAGGAGAGTTCTTTTGATCGATGAGTTATCATTTGACATTTTGGTGACGATAGCTAATCGATGATCTGTGTATCCGAACTCAAATGTTGTGCTGTATAATACAATTTCAAAACAAAGTTAACATCAAACACCGATCTACTGAGCAAACTGGTAGATTTTGGTAAATATCCCCCTCATAATATTTTGATAATTATTTCCCGTAATCATACAGTGTCACAAACTGGCAACCAAGGAAGACATTCGTTCTGAAGTGCTCACCTGAATAAATGTATTTATAAAGTGTGGCAAAGCAATATTCTCCCTGTAATTCGAATATAGTCCGGGCCGGCATTCACAAAGCATCCCAAGGGAACACTTAAATAAATATTTTGACTTCAGTTAGAAAATTGAACTGCATATGTTTTGCAAGAAACTAAGAATAGCTCATATTCTCTTGGTGATTATTGTAGCTTTTCAACTCTTCTAAACAATGCATAATGTAAATACTGATAATCCCGGTTAGCTGAAATTAAGTTTTCCCTTTAGATTCCTTGTGAATACCACCACTGGACAAGTAGCAAGTTTCAGTACGACGATGTCAAAACTGTAAGCGTCATAGGTCCTTTTAGGAGTTCAACATAAAACAAACAAGATTAAAATATGATAAGGTTACATGTTGTATTATAAAGCATATACTTACTTCTCTCCAGGTTTGTGCACCACTTGAAACGGTATTGCACAAAAATCCATAACTCGACACATGATTTCTCGAGGTATGGCGGAATCTCCGATGAAATTCTACAAAAACAACAATACATACAAATTTTTAGAGACATAATCAAAGCTTAGCCTTATTTGAGTATCGACTCATCAAAGATATCATTATCAATAACTTTTATACAATTAATGAGCACCAGACCAAATTCGTGAAAAATTGTAAGTTAACAAACAAGACAATTTTGGTGAACTTGAAAACTTAATTGGATTGTTAATTTTCTCAAAGACATTGGTTGATTTGTTTGTATCAAACTCGCCCAAGGTTTAATGGTCAAATACATTTCCAAGTTTGAGGAGCATCAGAATACAATATTCCAATTAATAGACATAATTTAATACTTTGTTCGTCCATTCAGCACTTGCTTTTACACATGCTACTCCTTAAAAGGGACAGGCTTATAAACAGTTTGAAATAAAGCAGTTACCGTTGACGACATGCCGCTAGGATCAACGATCATGGCATCTGAAATACATGACATTACAATAAACATCTTGGAAATTCTGCAACTAATACATGAAGCCAATAACCAAATAGATAGGAATCACTTTTGAAAAAACACCAGGGCACTGTTTTATCAAAGCATTTACGAAAATCTTTAACTTACGCTCAAATTTGAATTCTTTATATTACTGTTAAAACTGTAAATTGTGGAAATTCGAGCTGTAATACTTATCAGGATTCTGTTAATAAAGTCTTACAAACAATACCTGTCACCAATAAAAAGCTGTTAAATAATTATACTGAATTTAAATTTGAACGTAAGTTTACGATTTCCGTAAGTACGTTGATAAAACGGTGCCCTTGCCTAGTCATCAGTTCCACTAAAACAAATATACTACACTATATAATGTCGGTTTGTGAGTTTGTGGTTTTATATTGGGAGCTTGATTGATTTGTGTATCTGTACGTTTGTCAAATTGGATGGTATTCAGTTCAATAAAATGGTTACGATATCTCATTTGCAATCACCTGTCTTTATTGTATTAGGCCAATAATAATATTTTCAATAACGGAATCTTTGTTGTTCAACTTCCATTCTGCAGACTTGCATTATGGGTTTGAGATAGGTTCAAATATTTACTACATCTACAAAGTTACTGTAACACGATGTTATTGATTACCTTTCTGACATGTTGTTCCAGCAAATCCTCGAGGACATACACAGAAAGGATTATCTTCATTACGTCCGTCACAGAAACCACCATTTGTGCACTGTAACTGTTGACATCCCTTCTTTGCTGTAACACAGTAAACTCAGTATCTGTAAAGGGACTGCCATTCATATGGCATCGTCGAAACCCACGCTCGATTCATTGCGTTATACTACTACATGCTTACCATGTAGTTACGTAGCGTGGGTATCCGACGATGGTCATATGGTTACTGTTGCTTTTCTAATGTAAGTACTTATACTGCAACCGAAATTATGCTTATTCGTTATGTACACTGTTAAGTCAACTAGTTTTGCACGTCCATTTGATCTGGATTTGGGAGTTTATATTTGACTGTTTACATCAAGCAAATTAGAAATTATCAAATTACCCGATATTTATCTTATAGAACGAATATAAAAATGTCAAAAACGAAATTATGAAACTACATAATAAAAAGCAAATGCATTATATCTTGGAGTATTTATAACGAAGTGCCTAACTTTAGTTATTACATGGCGAGAGATTTATTTTATATGTTTTGTGTATTATGTTGGCAATTGTGATTTTTCTGTTCTTGTTTGCTTTGTTGTTAATGTTAAGTGATGTATTACTTGTCCGATTAGTTGTGATATTCTGAATGAGTGTACGAGATCTGTGAAGATGACACTTACAAGATCATTCAATATTCATGGTGTCCGTACTTTGATGATACGGCCTAAAACATTCAACAACATAGAGAAATAATAAAGTAAATATTACCAAGAGCATCTGCCGATTTCAAAATCGACAAGTCGAAACATCTCTTTTCACCAAGTAAGTTCAAACTGAAATTCATACAAACAAATATCAATTACTGCATATTTTCCCTTTCAGTTGCATCATTGTCAAATGTACACATAACTTTTACCTACTGATCACAAATGTAATAGAGGTAATCAGTCGGACATGATAACATTTCATAACAATTTTAATGTTCCGTTGTCAACTTTAATGGGGTCATAATTAAATAAAGTTAATGTAAGAGTGATATAAGATTTGTTGCAAATATACCTAGAAATGCTAAGCTCTAAGCATGCTGATATTGTTTGGCCATTTGCTATTGGAGTTGTAAAAGAAAAATCAATTGTACAATTTCCACTTCCTGTGTTTCCCGTATTGCACTGGTCACATGTTGTAAACAGATGAAAGCCAAGGGAATCATCACTCACAGTTGGATTGATGGATACACTGTAAATAAAAAATCTGAATCACTTAAACGTTATTTATATAACTTCAACTCCCATATTATAGAGATAACTCATTATCCAGACAGCTGTTTAACCAGTTTTTGAACTACATTAAACCACTATACCACAATGCCATTTGTAAATGTAAATAATACTGTATGAATTTATAGCCAATAAAAATATTAAGATCTCAGTTTCCACCAACCATTAATTATACTGTATGCAAAAGCTGCATGTCTCTATATTATATTTAGACAAGATTTTAAAAAAAATGATTCAAAGTTTGCTTCATAATAGAATTAAATTCAAAAGTCTCTAATGTTAAAAATTAATTTTAGATTGATCTACTAAATTTGTTTTTAAGACAGTATATAATTACCATTTGTCATTGTTACCCGTTCCAGGGAGAGCTTGATAGAGAACATGACAAACACTATTCTCTGCACATTTAACTGTTGTGTCTGTAGGCAGGCTTGGTTCCGGGAAATACGGTCGATCCTGAAATTGTACATTCAAAGTTTTTTAAATGATCGCCTGGTTAAACCAAACACCTCCTGTCATAAGCACCAAGCATTATTTCAATCTATCATTTTTTATTACAAACTGTATCAAACAGCAGAGCGCTTGCACTAGTATGGAAAAGTATTTAAATGACTTTCAAAAACACGGGGATGCAACAATAGTGTCAATGGTGCGGTACGCATACGATACAACATATTTCGTCTGACTAAACTATTAATGGTGTGTAACATTCTTTCTAGCCATTCCAACAAAAATGTCCTTCAAATTTAACTACTAAACTATTTTTTTCAGAATTGTCAGTTTTTCCTGCACTATAGAAACAAAGAAATGCAGAAATTTACAGCGAGTCCTACTTACCAACAAAGCGTTCACAGATATTACATCTGAAATGGAAAGTAAACCAATGAAAAATAACAGAAAATGCTCAAATATTTCAAACATGACTGTCGTAATGAAAATGCGAATATTCAATGACATACCGAACATGCCAAAGTAGAAAACAGAGTGTGTGTCCACTATGCCCTTATTTATTATCAAAATTTGACATACTAGTTTAAGAGAATGTGTTGTTTGAAAGAATTGTTGAGGACGGATGCTGAGCTATCAATCAGAGGAATACATGTTCGTAAAAGCATTGTGTCATTTTCATTCAAACGGCCAGCAGGTCTGGATTATGTCAACGAGTTTCTGAGCACATTACATTTCAAGCCTTCGATGTCAGTCACCAAACAGGCTAATCAAAATTTGCTATCAGCAACTGGTCACATCATGTGGACTAATCTTTATACGAGTTTAACTTAAGTTGGGTATAACACAAAAGCAATAGTGTACTTTAACAAAGTCGTACGTACCGGTTATAACATTAATCTTAAAACACATCTCATCAGTGGTAGTACTGAAAATGATAAAATACATCGAATATATCAGTTGTATTAATTAAATAAGAAGCAATGCAGATCTAATCATTGACTCGTGCAATTCGTTAAATGTTTCATTTCAGGGCCCTGTGAACAATTTTAATCAGTATTAAAGGTGTAAATAGTGGATTACAACACAAAGATTCATTAACAACAATATAAACTCACCCTATGTGATTCTGAGTTTGAAGACACGTCTTGTATAAACCTTTTTGTCTGCCTTTCAGAATTAGGCTGGTTTGGAAGAGTTTGTTGTTTGTTGGGAAATTATTTGTATTCAGTTGAATAACTTCAAACACTGGTGGTAGGTATCCAAATGCCACAGTTGGTCTGAATTAAAAGAAAGTTTTATTTATACTGCAACAGTAAAGACACAAAGCAAACAATGATAATTATTACATTTAGTCTTCACAAAGACTATGGTTTATTATCAAAGTAATAATCAGCCTAATAGTCAATGAGCGCCAACGCTCCAGGGAATCATGGAGAGACAGCACAAGAGCGTGTCAAGTGACAAGCAGTGTTGACGGCTCTATGTCCCATCCGGGATGAAGAGTCAAGTAAGTCAACTAATAGTCAACAAATACCATTTTTTGTTTGTTCCCTTTTGTTGTGTGTACGGATCAATCTGACTATACATACGTATATCCATTTTTATCGGAAATGAATCAACCTTTTAATTTAATTTTAATTAAGAGAAATGTAACATATATTCTAAATAGGGCAAACCTTTTATTAGCTGGAAATGTACCGGATAAAATCAAAGAGATGCTACAGGGTTGGTCAATAACACATTGGAAGATATCTGGCTTAGCCGTGTCAGTGAATTTTGCCTGAAATCATGAGAATTTACAACAAAATTATGGTTGATATCAAATATTTACCAAAGTAAGAATTATAAATATTGCACCCAAAAACCTCCTTTTAACCCTTCATACAATACTCTTTTATGATAAGATATGAAGTACACTTACGCACACTCCTACCGCAACACCTATATTTTCAGGATTACTCAGCTGTTTATTAAGGCATTTAGTTTCAATCTAGCATTTACATATCTTTAAAATCAAACCATGGCAAGAAAACAAGAATTTCAAACAATGAACATCACTGTAAATTGAAAAGTCACAATAATACGTCATGAAAAATATTGAAAAACTGGGTGATGTTTTACGAAAAGGTTCATCACAGTAAAATAATCGAATAATAATATTCCAGTTAATGTTTCTTAGTATCTTGAATGTCTATCCATGGCGTTTATGATATATTTATACATCTGCAACATGGTAAACTCATATTTCCTGATTAATAATTGGGTTGCACTCCAAAAATCCTAAATGAGTTTTTGCAGGTTTTCTAGGGTTGGTAGTCATCTCATTGGTCGCATACACGGCACGTTTAAACTAATCCTGAATATTATCGAAATCCGAAGACTTCCGACGAGAGTGGCAGCTTTTGTATGTTGTTATGATGTAGTATTGCTTGTGTTTTACGTTCTTTGCCAGCCAGAGCTCCGTCATGTGGTGTTTTACATTTCGCCATTTTGGTGACTTTTCATTTAACAGTGATGCCCACTATTTCGTTTTATTTTTAGCTTTCAATTTACTTATTAACACAAAAGCTACAGCGGACATTCATTGAGTATTAGTTTAAAGGGGATTCGTTACGTTACGCGCCAAAAACATCAAGGTCTGCGTCGATCCAAATACGTACCGTCATTATCAAAGTTATTTCTGTCGCACATTGATTGAGGGAATCCCCGATTATGCGGTACATTGTTTCATATTCTTTGAACCATATCCATTCATTTATCGCCGAGAAATCATGAAAAACATAGGAGTTGCGTTGGAAGTGGGTGTAAGTGTACAATGAGAAATAATCACATTCGGTTTAGTTTTAATTGTAGTGATCAACTGGAAAGAATAATCATTATTGTTGACATAAGAAATGAATTCGCCGATCTATGAACAGTTCTTTGTACGTTTGAACACGTGGTTGTAATTGATAAAAACGTCAAATAAATATATTAAAACATTCCCAACTCACAGTAGATGTCAGCGTAGAATTTCCTGAATCTGAAAGAAAAAAAAACATTCAAAATTTAAAAAAGCAGTCGATAGCCCACATGTAAGCAATGAAAGAGTATGAAAAAGTCAGTCAACTTTTGTTGTGTGCAATTTCATGTTTGTTATACAGACTTTCAATGCGCTGCATAAAAAGCATTTCAGAGAAACAATTTTACTTGTAAGTTGCCATTCTAATTTTTATTTATTTATTACAAATAGCCAACACATCGCCATTTATCCCCTCCATCAACCCCTTATCTATTAACATTTGTAATAATTTCATAAAAATGGTTATTAGAAAATAATTCATACAGCAAACACACAAAATGCATGAACCTACTCGTAGAAATTTATAAATTAGATAAATTTGTCGAAACGTCTCAAACTCCATCGTAATTGAAGACAAAAGTTAACTCTCAATCTATACTATGATGGGTTAAGGAAAATTCGTTCTAAAGTGAAATATCTTACCTCTGTTGCAAGTGTCACCAGTAAATCCAAGCTTACATATACATGATACCAAATCTTCTCGTCTTTGACAATATCCATTATTCTTACAATTATTCTCAGCTGGCTTACAAGGTCCTATATTATGTACAACGGTAAAAAAACAGTTCAATTTGATAACTTATCATGGTGTTAATCCAGGAAAGTTTTCCAGTTCTGTCAGTTGGTTATTTTATAAATGCATTTTTCCAGTTCCATCAGATCAAATGGATAACTGCATAACTCCTTTGGAATCGAGATCAATATAAGTGTACATAGTATCGCGATTACTTCCGTGCTTCTTGTCGATTTAAATTAGTTAAGTTGTAACTAATTGATATTATGTACTAGATGTATATTTGCCAATAGGCCTACTAATGGTATAATTGACTTATTCGTTTCTTTAAAGATTTATAAAGACTTTAAGAAGAATTGTGTTTACGTATGTTAGATTAAGTACACCGATGCTTACCCTTCTGACATTTGTCGCCTACAAAGTTTGCTGGACATTCACAGATAAAATCATCTTGACTTGTCCGGATACAATGACCACCATTATAACATGATGTACTGTTACACGGGTCTAAAAGAGAAAACATACAAATATGTTATAATAAATCAAAGATACGGTATGCTTGCGATCACCGTTATTTTGTTATTGCTTTGAGAAATTTGTTCATCATGATTTCTTTTGCAGTGGAGGCTTTGGCTTTTAATAATTGTTTCGGTGTGTAGGCATTTCTCCGTGAAGTTGGGTTGTGATGTTACTGGTTTCTGTGTTCGGCTTGTTAAAATGAGTGCTGTCTTCCCTGTCTGATTTCCTCATTTCTTTTAATAGTAAGTTCTGTTTTAATAAAATTATAAATGAAATCCTATCGTGCAAACAAGACCAAAATATCCCAACGTTTAACCTGTTCATGTCCATTAAAAGAGCAAATTGGGAAAGGCAAAAAAACGTGTGGAAATTGTAAGCCCTGTATAGAGTGGTAATAATGAGATCACACAATCCACGTTGTTATGTTAAGCTACAACTTGGCCAATTAGTAAATGTATGCGATATTGTTTCCTGGTGAAGACAACGTATTGCTTATTTCAGGAGGGGTCACAATTACATGCTTCATTATGTTTAAAAAAAACAAAGTCATCATAACAAAATACTCAGTAATACCTGAATTAGGCTCATACAGTCTGACCTGAAAACAACGTTGTTGGTAATTCACCAATCTGCAAGCAAAATCAAATTACATATAGAATCTATACATGATTGTACACAATTATTTTTCAACTTCTTTTGAAGAAGTAAAATATCTATTTAATCAGTTGTAACAATCATAAGTGACTGATCTAAACTTTCTTTGTGATATTTCTTTTCTTTTATTGGTGGTATCCACTTTCACCCGAGTTTAGAGAAATCATTTAAGGAAACTGACTTCATATCAAAGGATGCCTCTATCTCAGCCTTTTCATATTTTACTATTTTTGTATATATATCTGAATACATTAAGTTATATAACTGTATTCAACAAGCCAAATATATTTATATTACAAGCCATATACCGGTACCGTCAAGTCATACATCGACTCAAAACAAGCCATATAACGGAATATAAGACGCCATATATCAACCCACAAGACGTCATATACAACTACTCACGCTGATTGGAAGCATATTTCTTTGTCCACATTTCCATTAAACATAAAGGAAACTTCTGCTATACACGGTCCGACAGTACCAGCATGATGCGATTTGAATACCAATACATCCTTGGTCGTTGTAATCACGTCAGGACTGCAATAGTGTGTGCATTTTTGGTGTAAAGTGAATATTTATAAAAAGCTATAATTAAATATATATAAAGTGAGAAATCGCTACTATACTGCTAAGCAGTTAAAGTATACTATTATTTAGCTACAAAGATATACATTTGTACCTTGTTTCCAGTTAACGTATCGAGGACATAACTATTGGCCTCAACTTAAAAAGGGTCATATATTTACGTATCATTTAATAAACTAACCATTTGTGAGCATTGGTGCTATCATTTGTGTATAAAAGCAAGTCACATTGTACATTTTTAGTGCATAGTATAACACTTCCATCTTTTGGCGTGGGGTCTATGAAACGCATGCCAGCCTAAAAAAGACACAAATTTAACCAACAATTCGCTGGCTTAGAATGAGAAGGTCGTAATTACTACTTACGACCTTTTAAGATTCATACATATTTAAAATAAGCATCACAATGCGCTTCTTATGAGCCTATTTTCATAAAAATCGGAACCTATCATGTTGACCAAAACTAAGTTTAAACAACTTGTTTTACCAGGTGTAAAGAGTAAGTATCGGACAGTATTTTCTCGTTTTCTCAAAATATCGATTTTGTAGTTACGACCGTCTTATTCTAAGCCATCAAATTGACTCGTACATGTTCAAGTGATGTTCAATTAGTATGACGAAAAGTGCTCTCGTTTCTGTTTTACAGCTGAAACGCAGCATGGAGTAAACCGTGGAACATCTCTATCCAAATAATTAACAGTTTCGAAATTAAAATCATCTGCTATTAGAAAATAAAAAGTAGTTTAGTATTATTTAACCTTCCGTTCTCAACGTATATTACTCATTCCTTTTACCTAACACAATAATTGTATTAATTACTGATCGTTTGATCTTACAAACCTCAATTAGCCTTTCTTAATACTCAGTTAATAGTATTCTTTTTTCTAATCGAAGTAAATGAATTCGGCGATTTGCATGATAAATGAAATTCAAATAACAACAATTCGAAAAGTAAGTGTTTTGTCTTAATGAAACCATTACATTAGCAATCGTCTGAACATGTACTCACATCTTTCTGAGCAAACTGTAAACTTGTATGATCCAATTTGGCTAAAACGAAAACAACAAAATAGAAACTTGTCACAGATTAATACAGGTACATATACATAGTTTCTTGTTGACAATATGATACGTATTTGATAACTATTATATGCCATGTTTACACATTTTGACATTTATAATTTATTGCTCATATAATTATTGTACCTTCGTCAAAATGTTATGGGAGAAAGTCGACGAAAATGTATTTTTTAAATAGGGAGGATTTAATCAAAGGGACGGGTACCATGTTTATGTCGTCTTAAGTATGAAATAGTTCTGTTAAAAAGCGGCTCTCTTTGTTATTTGGCTATAGAAGCAGAATTACGAGCATCCATAATAAAAAATATCAACGTACGGTCAAATACAAATGAACTAAGATACACTTACGCACACTCCTAAGGCAACGCCTATATTTTTCAAAGATGCTCTGTTATTTATGAAGAGATTTTGTATTAAAATCAAACCATGGCAAGTTAACAAGAATTTCCAACAATCAACATCATTGTGAATTGAAAGTCGCAGAAATAAGACATGCAAAATGTTGAAAAACTGGTTGAAACTTTTAAAGTTGCATCACAGTAAAATGATGCTATAACAGTTAATGTCTTTTAGCATCTTGAATGTCTATCCATGTCGTTTGTGATGTATTTATACATCGGCAACATCGATAATTCACATTTCCTGGTCAATATTTGGGTTGCGTTCAAAAAGTCCTAAAATATTACCTGTTTTTGCAGGATTTGTAGGGTTGGTTGTCGTCTCATTGGTAGCATACACATCTCATTTCAACTAATTGAAAATAATATTGAAATTCGAAGACTTTGATGATAGTGACATGTATGTTGTTATTCTGCAGTATTGCTTGTGTTTTACTTGCTATGGGACCCAAAGCTCTGCCATGCAGTATTTTCACATGTCGCCATTTTTGTCACTTTTCATTTTACACTGACGCGCATTATTTCGATTTACTTTAATCTTTCAATGAACCTATTAACTTAAATCTTCTGGAATGTATTCAAAGAGTATTAGTTTAATCACAGCCAAATTCTGAACAAGGTCCGTTAAAAATATAGGTGTTGCGTTGTGAGTGTGTGTAAGTGTAAACCATGTCTAGTCATTAAATTGTAAAATCTCTACTCACGATCTGGTACCAGCTTTATTCTGTAACAACGTTCAACTGTCGTTGTGCTACAATATATTCAGATTAAAATATGTTTGTATAGTACCATATATGATCAGACACAAAAATAATTAAATCCATATTTTAGTTTTGCACGGGATGTTTCAGCGCTTGGACTGAGGGAATTGGACTGTCTACTTTTTGACAGCTTAAACTTGGTATTGAACAGTGGTTAATTTCATTTTCTTGTTTGATTAAGTGTCGGACATAATGCCGTGTACTTATGTTATGTTTGCTATGTTTGACTGTTTAAGTTAAGAACCGCATTCCCTGTCCAATACTTCAATACTTACATATTAATAAGCTTGTGCCTTAATTTAGAAAACTCATCCAAATCGAGCGACTATTTTCCGGTAACGCACCATGGTCTAAACATGAATTATAGATCACGGCTATTTATGAAATGTTTCTGTGGTCGTTTGCCAGTGGGTTGACATTACGCTTCCTTTTACGTGTTGCACTGAAACCAGCTACCGGAACTGTGAAATTGTCAAAATGTCATTTGCACTGTTATTGCACTAAATCTCGTTAATCCATTGATAGAAAATAATAAAATTTTAGACAGAATTTTTCAGAAAATAATAATTTCTGACATTATGTTGGGACGCACTTGTTCTATGTGACAAGCACGGGAATTTTCAGAAGACTTCAGCTCAAATATTAAATTTAAAACCTGATGGCGAAACCTGCCTACATGTTAGTATAAACGTGACAATGAAGTGTTTAGTAGAAAGAAACTGTTTCTCTTGTGTCATCGTGATTTTGTACAAAAAAAACAATGATTCTTTCCATTACAATTACATGTAGCATTGTCTTATATCTAGACATGTCTTAACATTCATTGAAAAGACAAAGTGAATAATACGTACCCATGAGAAGCGCTGATACATGCAAAATGTCCCTTCATTGATGCGACATTACCTTTGATAATTAATTGTGCATAATACATGCCAGTTATTCCAGGAACATCCGTTGACAGTCGGGCATCTACTGTTGTACTGTTTACATCAAGAGCAGGAGACAAACGCCTACCAATGGTTGGTTTATCTCTGCAAAATGTATGTTAATTCGAATATATAGCTTGGCTATTTTGACCTGGATCTGACCATTATGCAAGAATATATTACAAGGTTTTTGCTTTGAATATATCAATATCCGCAATCAAATCGTGCAATATCGGCATTTAAGATTTGTGTTTGTATTACATCTCGAGCGTCATCGTGATACAGGGTGTCCAAAAAGAAAGTATACAGTTTCGGGGTATTTTTATCAAATCTTAATGTTCTGCTTTCGCAAAGAAATTTTGCACATGGTTAGAAAAAAGTTTTTTCTGGTACTAGTTTAAAAAATGTTACTCGAATAATTTTTAAAAAATGTAAATTTCCAAAAAATACCTTATTTTGACCCTGACGTCAAAAAACTTGTGTATATTCGCAGTTGGTTGTACATAAGCGATTACGGATAGCCCAAAAGAAAAAACCCACATGAATTAAGACACGGGCAGTGGAATTTGCTAGAAATTATTTTGTCACCAAATGTTTCCTATAATTCACCAAACACTGTGCAATGCCATGTGTGACTCTGCCTCCACTTGCATGAACCATACAATATTCAAAACAAAGGATTCGCTGCAGAGTTCCGAAAGAAATTGCTTAACAAAGGCAAGTAACACAATGGGTTTACTTCTTTCTATTTTGTTGTCGAAATTGCAAGTGAATAGCCTATTAAAAGCCAACAAACATGCCCATGCTCGTGAGACACATCATATATATATAATATCAGTTTAGACATTTGTGAAATACAATGCAAGTTTTCGAAGAATGCATGCAAGACAGGAACACCAGAAATACAGAAATTGTGAAAACGTCGTAAATAACGTCAAAACGACGCCACGGACAGAATACGGTAATTTTAGAATATTAACATTATTAAAAAAAATATCCAAGTTACAAGTTTTAAACTGATGCCAGATAAAAAAATCATCTTTAGACTAACCATGTCCTGAATTTATTACGATAGTGAAGCGTCAAGATTTTATTAAATTGCACTGAAACTGAATACTTTCTTTGTGGACACCCTGTACTCCCGATTGTGAAAATATACAATCGGTCTTATAAATGTAGACAATATATCGACTGTAAAATTATAATAATCGATATGTCAGGCTCATGGCAATGTGGCCAAGCTATACCAAATCATTGGTATACATATTTTAGTCGTGTTTTTTACTCCAATTGGATATTTAGAACATAGTTTACACGAGCCACCATATAAGTCTTGTTTACATGGTTCCATTATAATGCATAAGGTATAAACTTAAACACAACAACAAGAATTTAAAAAGTATTGCATGCAAAAACACGTTAATGATATTATGCTACAAGTTAGCCAACTAGTCATGTTTGTCAACTGTCATAGAAACTTTGATCATTGTCCAACTGACCTTACAAATCAATAAGGGTAATCAATTACTGATGATAACTTACTACTCTGTAAGGGTTCCAAGTTTTAGGACTAACTAATTATTGATTGGAAATCATGTCACAGACCGACCGGTCAACAAAGGCGAATCAATTCACCTTTCCATCATCATCGAAGCAAGGCATAAAATATAATTGTGTTAAGATTACCCTGTGCGAGTTACAATGAAGGCATCCACTGAGTTTGGTGATACTTTATTCCCAATAACATGGACTACTAACGTACTCCCAGCTTGCAAGGTTGGTGAAACAAACGCAACCTCCTCATTCTGAGAGACATAAATAAATACTGCACATTACAACATGACTGAAATAACTAAAAATATACAATAGAAACTATACAGGTTAACATTACATCAAATCATAACATCGTACCAACAAGTCCTGCTGACCTTAAAAACAAACCTTATTACCATAGCAACTATATATCATCATATAAATACCTAAACAAATATAACTTACATTCAGAAGTAACATGGTACCCTTGGCTGAAAAAAAACAAAAGCAATGTATAAATTCCAGGATCATATCTTACTTGAATAAAATAGTTTCCTGTTTGTTTCGTCTAATCTTAACATGATAAAGAAACAAAATTATAATGGTAGTGTCATCAATTATGTCAAAATAAATTTCTTCCAAATAAATACAATACCGAAACACAATTGGTGTTAATTTATACACGTACATTAACATAACAAAGGTTTTTTTATAAGCGATATTAGTATGTAAAAATCGCGTATTAACCATCAATAAAGTAGTCATTATTATGTTATAATTATAGTTTTTATTATGGTTGAAAGAATTCAAAGATAAACGCGCATTTCGTTCTGGGTTATGTCTTCAAAAATGCAATTATATCGGTGTTGAAGACCACTTGCAAAACAAAGACAGACCTAACTGCATGAAACCTAATGGTAGTACTTTAATAGATTTTACGTGTTTCGCATTGATGTCCGGTATACCCTGAGGAACACCTGCACACACCACCCGCCATACACAATCCATGTCCATTACAGTCGATGCCGACACATTCAGCTAAAATAAAATAAACAACACTCGCGCTTTATTTTATTAGTGTAAAAAGACAAAGGGAGTTGGTTTAAACTTATATATTTTCCAAATACTGATACAGAATAGTATTAGTACAATTTACTATACAATAACGATAGTTTTATGGAAACTGGTTCGACTGGAAGACACTTGGTCCGATTATATTCTTTTCTGTTAAAAGGCGATTGTGTGAATCCTCAATTCTTGTTTTACTCCCAAAATAAACCCGGCGATCTACATTCGTAGTAGCCAAAGCATCAACCTCAGACACAGGAGGATTTGTTACAATCACAGGTCATTAAATAACCTGACTATTACTCGATGTATAAACAGCATAGGTACTTTCCGTATGATTGTACAGGTTGAAGTTTTCCATTGATGACATTGTCAAGACACTTACCAACAGGACAGGACCCTTTGGTTGGATCTTCCAATGGACATCTGTCTGTATGATAAAATAAAATATACTCTTCAGTACAAAATTATGAAAAAGGCTTTGGCAATTTGAATAAGTATGGTCTTTGCAGAACCTATATAAACAGTTTTTATTACATGTTTTGCTGAATTCATGTATCTGCCTAGTGTTTTATCTTAAAGCATTTATTGTCTTTAAACAAGGTATACTATGTTCATGGAGAAGTGTCTCTTTGTAGTGAGAGTTAACTTGAGAAGTGGGATAGAAATAGATGAATTACATCGCTGGTTTAGAACGAGAAGGTCGTAAGTACAAAATTGATATTTTGAGAAAACACGAAAAAACTATCCGAAATTTACTCTTTACTTATGGAAAAACAAATTTTTACAACTTCATTTTGGTCAACATGACAAGTTCCGATTTTCATGAAAATAGACTCATAAAAAGCACCAAAGGATGCAGATTTCAAACAGGTATTACTCTTATAAGGTCGTAAGTAGTAGTTACGACCTTCTTACTCTAAGCCAGCGATATGTTTAATACGCTAAAGTATATTAATATTAGTGTAATCATTAGTTTCGTTTTTTTTTTTTTTTTTTATTCAATATATACAAACATTCGTACAAAGACATTATATGTATACATCATGACAAAACAATTATCATATATATATATATATATATATATATATATATATATATATATATATATATATATATATATATATATATATATATATGCAATTTACGAAAAATCTCATTATATTTATGTAATCTCTCTATACTTTTTATCCCCACTCTACAATCATTATTATTTATTTAACAGAAAAGAGGTAGAACAAAGGGAATTAAATGCTATTACCTGTCTGACAAAGGCTGTCTGTGAAACGATCTATACACTCACAAGTGTAGTCTGAAGCTCCATCTTTACATGTACCATGATTAGAACATGTGACATTGGCGGTACAATAATTGATGTCTGGAATAATGGTGCCAAATACAAATTGAATAGGTTTAAAAAGATAAAATTGAATTTCCGTCAATTACGAAGCAAATGATTACAAAAAACAAAATGATATGAGAAAATCGGACAGAGAAGGTAGCACTCGCACAGAAAACAGTAACCTATCATAAAATATTACATTGGTCACATTTGTTACATCGACCTTTGTTTGTAGTGCCAGAGAGACCAGTAAAATGTCTGCACAGAAATTCAAACATCGCATTGAAAATGCATACAAAACCTTTACCTATCTCACAATAACGTCCTGTATATTCGGGAAAGCATCGGCATTTGTACACGCTACATAAGCCACCATGTTGGCAGGGATTGGGTGTGCAACCGTCTGAAAATAACGGAAACATTAGTGTGAATCAAATTGCTTTGGAATATATTGGCTTCCTAAAGGTCACATGGACGTTCCAAAAGTGTGTACTTAATGCGACAGTACGAGTACTAGTATAATACAAACCAAAAGGAACATTAACATGTGACTAACATACCAATACCTTACTACTGGTCGCTGCATGTGAGTGGCAACAATTAATCACAAACGAGGCGAGACATAAATAAACACACGACTACGTCGCTCTGTCACAATATGACCGTATTCTGAAAACAATAAATGTGGCTGAACGCATGAAGATATCAACGCCACCATCGACCCCCTTATAGTGCAATCAATCGCATTGGTCTTCGAAATGTCGAGCTAAAATACAGTATTTGAAAAAGCAGCACAATCCTAGTATAAACAAGTACAATCATATAACAACGTACCGATTTCACATCGTTTGCCACTGAAATGTGGTAGGCATCTGCATACAAATGTACCAGTTCGTTTGTCCATTGAACATACTCCTGAATTTCGGCATGGATTGGAGGCACATGGATCTGTAAATATACAGGTTATAATTGTAAAAACAACATTATCATAACAAATCGGACAAGGAAGTCAGAAACCAACAGAACATAAAGCACAAAGGAAGGCAGACACAACAGAGCACAAAGCACAAAGGAAGGCAGACACAACAGAACACAAAGCACAAAGGAAGGCAGACACAACAGAACACAAAACACAAAGGAAGGCAGGCACAACAGAACACGAAGCACAAAGGAAGGCAGGCACAACAGAACACGAAGCTCAAAGGAAGGCAGACACACCAGAACACGAAGCACAAAGGAATGCAGACACAACAGAGAACAAAGCACAGAGGAAGTGAGACACAACAGAGCACAAAGCACAAGGGAAGTCAGAAACCAGCAGAACACAAAGCACAAAGGAAGACAGACACAACAGAGCACAAAGCACAAAGGAAGGCAGACACAGCAGAGCACAAAGCACAAGAAAGTCAGAAACCAACAGAACACAAAGCACAAAGGAAGTCAGAAACCAACAGAACATAAAGCACAAAGGACGGTAGACACAACGGAGAACAAAGCACAAAGGAAGGCAGACACAACAGAACACGAAGCACAAAGGAAGACAGACACAACAGAACACAAAGCACAAAGGAAGTCAGAAACCAACAGAGAACAAAGCACAAAGGACGGTAGACACAACAGAACACAAAGCACACATGAATGTAGAAACCAACAAAACACAGAGCACAAAAAGCATCGTGAAAGAAGAAAATAAAAGAAGAAACACATTTTACCAGTAAATCAACAGGACAACTAAAACATAAAAAGGAAACTGTACAATTACGTGAAGGTTTCCCGCCATGTAGTGTGTAACATGAAACATGATATGTTCAAATTTACTAACACTCAATGTTCTTTTCGATGTATGCATATCAAGATATCAATACATTCATGGACACAAGACATTTGAAAAATAACAGGCATCTAAGCGTCAGACTGACAAGACATGTTTAATTGTGCTGTTAGAAATCTCTAAATATACATGGATCAACTCCTTCTTAAATGGATATTTTTATATGGATATAATGCAAATAATTTTCTCAATATATATAACAGAATAAAACAGTGATTGGAGTTATAATTTGGACAGAAATTATAGAAAATAACTAAAAATTAATAACTTTTCCCAAAATTTTATAAAAGGATTATAAAGTTTAATCGCCATACTGGATTCTTATCAGATATAATATAAGTATATCAACGGGATATCAGGACTACACATCAGCTAGTGATAGGTGCATTTGATGCATGGGATTAATAGCATTAAAGTTTTAACATCAAACTAATGGATAATCTGTCAAATAACGTTGTTTTTATGTAACACAACTGTGACATTTCACAGGACTTTACAACTTGAGGTACAAGCTGATTAAAGCCTGATAACCGGTGATAATGGCGGAACCGGTATCTAATAACTCAATCAGCTCTATGGAAGGATTATCTAATTTAATGACTTTAGAAGATCTATTCCAAATCAAAGTCAGTGAAACAAGTGACAATATAACAATAACCTTTTGTGATGACACAACTCAGGCAAATTTCAAAAGATATTTGGAATCTATGTATAAATTCTGCCAAACAAAGGACAATAAAGGGGTTTCCACAACAGAAGCAATTGGAACACAGAAGGTTGTAATAACAATCTACCACAATAGAACAACAGCAATGGTCCAAGGCGGAGGATGCCGTAAATGGCTCTATTCCAACATAAGGCAAATCCAGCATGAACTTCTAAACTGCTCTATAAACAATACAACTACAAATTCACAGACAAACTGCTCAGCCAACGATGACATTCAACATTCACAGGTGTCTGAGGACGAAACTCTCAATATGATACCATCACCAATCCAAGCATCAACACCTATGAAAGAGAAATTGTCTAAATCATCATCATTTAAGAAAAAGGCTAGATCAGTAATTAAAGCAATAAAAATTCCATCCATAAATGGACAAATGTCAAAACTTGGCGATCAACTCAAAAAAGCAAAGAAGAAAGCGAAATGTGGGGGTCCAAGTGTAAATGATGCTGAATTTAAAAGACAGTACAAAGTGATTAAGAATACAGGGAAAAAGCCCTCCGAGAAATTGCATAGAATGGGTTTGTCTCTCAGGTCTAGGAACAACACTCCAGGAAATGATAAAGTTGATGCTGAGGCAACAAAACCTAAAACTTTCCAATCACTCCTTAATGACAGCGAAATCTTGTCTGCAGCATCAGGACTGAAAGCTACATTCAGTTGCCAAGAACTTTCAGACAAGGCCGAGATGTCCATAACGGCATCAAATCAATTCAAATTCAAACTCATGAAAAATCACCAAAGAACTCTAAATACAACTTACGTGTATCGGAACCTTGTGCACCACTGAATTCAAAATGCTACAGCACTATTCGACAACAATCATCATCACGAAAACACCCAGCTATCCAATTAAGAATGACAACAAATGAAGTCTCTGGTACTGATTAAACACATGTAAAAGAGTTATTGATTGAACAACAACTTGATAGAATTCATAAATGTATTGGTACAGAAAGCATGGAGGAACTTCAGTCGAAACAAGTAATTGTTTTAAAACAACTCACTGAAAAACTAAAGTCAGACATTGTTCAGCTCAACCAGGCAAACTCTCAACAAAAACAAAATATATGTTCTCTTGAAGACAAACTGGCAGAAAAGAATGGAATGTGCTTGATGCGAGAAGAAGAAATTCAAAAGTTAAACAATAGACTCAAGGAACAGATGTCGAAACAAAAGAAAAAAAGCACTGAAGAATCGTTGTCCAAAATAAGAAATGACGAGGAGCTTGCTGAAATAAAAAGCAAACTATCCTACCTTGCGGATGGATATGCCCGTTTGGATAATCGAACTCTAACTCTTGAGAATGACAAAGCCACGACTGCAAAAATTACTGACATTCAACTGGTCAGGTTAGACTTACAAAACATGAAGTCCAAATGTGAGAAAAACCATGATGATGTCAAGCTGAGACAAACACCTCAATGCAGTTCTACTTCACCACCAAACAACAAACAAAAACCAGAAGTCTCAAATACTCAAGGTGCACATGGTACCCGTTCAAGTATCCAAAACATGGATACACATAATACATCGAAATCAAACAAAGACCAAAATTTTACGAACAAGAACCAAGTTCTCATTGTTGGCGACTCTGTAATAAAAATTCTTAGTGAAGAAAAAATGTCTTGTGAGAAATTGAATGTGAAAATATCCCCAAAAGGAGGCGCAAAGATTGAATCAATCTTTCATACATTGAAAGAGCACAGTGTGTTCCAAACAGCTGATGCGCTCATCATACACGCAGGGATCAATAACATCTCTGATGGCGAAAACTCCACACAGATCTCTACAAAGTATAACACTCTGATTGGAAGTATACAAGCAAAACGACCAGATTTAAAAATCTTTGTTTCATCAGTGCTCCCTATGAAACAAATGAAAGTTACCCTGTCTGCAATTAAGGAGCTAAACTCAATCCTCAAAAACATATGCAATGAAAAGAATGTAACTTTCATTGACAACACCAGTATATTCCTAAACAACGAGGGACTCTACTTTAATGAGGTTCACCTTAACTACAGAGGCGGGGCACGATTGGGTGTTAGTTTGAAATACCCCTTATTCAAAGCCTTTGGACTTTCCAAAGAATATGATGCTAGAAGTGCTCCATCAGCATCCCATTTTCGTCAGGGCCAGAGCAACCAACGGGACAAAAATCCAAGGGGACCAACACCTTATCCACAGATGGATTGGTACGGTCCCCTCCCCTCATACGGACATGCCTTTCCGAGGAGACGATTTCCACCACCACCACCCCGGCCTCACATGATGTACCCATTCTAGATAGTCTCTGTGAAACAGCGCGTTCTCTAAATATAGGTATACGTAGTACATTGGACAATCCAGAAACAACATGTTCACAACATCCTAGAAAGACACGCAATTTCAAGTTTCCCTGCACAATTTGTGGAAAGGGAGTTATAGCTAGAAGTAAACAAGTAACATGTGCTATGTGTAATAGAAAAACTCATATAAAATGTACAAAATATATCAAATTATCAGATCACGAAACCATAAAAGCTGATAAGAATTTTCTATTTCATTGCTATATGTGTACATTTGAATTCCTACCAGGATATGTGGAAGATGATAACTATGATGATACAAGTTCTTTCCTGGAATTATCTTCTATTCTTTGTGACAATGATGTATCAGAATATTCAATGTGTGATTTCCTCAATGAACTACGTGAGTTACGTTTAAAGAACCCAAAACGCCCATTGGTTGCTCATTTAAATATAAACAGTTTTAAATTAAAATATATAGAAATACAGGAAATTCTGACCTGTAAATTAATTGACATTTTTATTTTATCTGAAACGAAATTAGATGATAGCTATAGTAATAATATCTTTAATTGTGATGGTTACAAAATAGAACGCCAAGATAGGAACAAACATGGAGGAGGGTTATTAGTTTACTACCGCGATAATTTACCGATACGAAGAAAGAAAGATTTAGAATCTACACACATTGAAAACATGTGTTTTGAACTATCATTAAATAAAAGGAAATGGTGCATTCTCGCTCTATATAAACCACCAAAATATAAAAATAACGATTTCTCAAATATTTGCTCAAATTTATTAGATATAATTTTCAGTAAATATGAACATTTCTTAGTCATAGGGGATCTAAACTTTGATTTAAATAAACCAGAAAAATCATCCACACTTCAAAGCATATGTGATACATATAATTTAGAAAATGTAGTAAAAGGAAACACTTGCTTTATGAAAAACAGCGTTCCCTCAGCAATTGATGTCATATTAACGAATAACTCCAATTTAATATGTAATACAGTAAACTTTGATATTGGAATAAGTGATTGTCACCACTTAATTGCTACTACAATCAAAGAACATTGTCCATCAAATAAGCCTAAATATATCAAATCAAGATCATACAAAAATTTCAATGAGTCTGACTTTAATAACGATCTTAGTAAAGTACCTTTTCATGTTGCAAATGTTTTTGAAGATGTTGATGATCAATATTGGGCCTACGAGACACTGTTCAAGGAAGTAGCTGATGAACATGCCCCTTTAAAAGAACGTAAAATACGGTCACAAAAAGTACCATTTATGAATGGAAAACTACGAAAAGCTATTTATAAGAAACAGCAACTTCGAAATAAGTTTTTCTCCTTCCGCAATAGTAGTGATTGGGAAAAATATCGTAAACAAAGAAATTTTGTCACAAAATTAAAAAGAGAGTCAATGCAAACTTATTGCGCTGAACGGTGTAATGACGGCCCAAAGGCAAATACTTTTTGGCCAACAATAAAACCATTCTTATCATCTAAAAGCACATCAAAATCTGAAAGTGATATTATTCTTAATGAAAATGATATGTTAGAGTCTGACCAAAAAGAAGTTAGTAATATTTTAAATGACTTTTATGTCAATATAGCTAGGGATATTGGTATCAACGATGATGATGTTATAGACGAAACGCACTCTAGTCTAGCACGCATATCACAATTACACCCGTCTGTATGTAGCTTTAACTTCACACCTGTGAGCACACACCAAACTCGCAAATTAATACAAAATGTTAATACCAAAAAAGCCATAGGTATAGATAATCTACCACCGAAGGTTATAAAGGCAGGTACGGATGCACTGGCATTGCCTCTTACTTCACTAATAAATAAATCTTTCGAAACTTCCAAATTTCCACAGGCATTAAAACTGGCTCAAGTCAAACCCCTGTTTAAGAAAGATGATCCATTTCAAAAGAAAAATTACAGACCTGTCAGTATCTTGCCGACTATATCAAAATTGTTTGAGCAATCTATCAACATACAGCTTAACTCACATTTCGAAAATATTTTTCACAAGTTTTTATCCGCCTTCAGAAGAAGTTATGGTTGCCAGACCACTTTGTTGCGTCTTATTGAAGACTGGAAGAGTGCCTTAGACAGACAAGAGTATGTTGCTGCTATATTGATGGACCTATCTAAGGCATTCGACTGTCTCCCACACAATTTAATCTTTCTTAAACTTAAAGCATACGGCCTTTCTGAGTCATCGGCAAATCTAATGCTAGATTATTTGTCAAACAGAAAGCAGCAAGTCAAACTAGGCAATACATACAGTGAATGGAGTAACATTACTAAAGGAGTCCCACAGGGTTCAATTCTAGGTCCCCTAATATTTAATATTTTCCTGAATGATATATTTTATTTCATAGAAAAGGCGTCAAACTATAACTATGCTGATGACAATACGTTATCGTTTCACCACAAAAATCTTACAACACTAAAAACCACAATACAAGATGAAAGCAGTGTAATGATTAAATGGTTCGCAGATAATCTTATGCAAGCAAACCCAGATAAATTTCAAGCAATTTGTATTGGAAAAGAAACAAGGAACAAGGTAAAAAGCTTTCAAATCTCAGACATTGAGATCCCCTGTGAAACTCATGTTAAACTACTTGGCATTGAAATAGATTCACTATTGAATTTTGACATCCATGTATCTAATATTTGTAGAAAGTCAGCTAGACAAATTAACGTGTTGACTCGATTATGTCCGCTCGTTAATATAGAAACAAGGATCACTATTTACAAATGTTTTATCAGATCGAATTTCAACTATTGTCCAATTGTTTGGCATTTTTGTAGTAAGAAAAATACTGAAAAACTTGAAAGATTACAATTTAGGGCTCTGAAAGTTGTTTACAATGACTACTCTTCTTCATATGAAGATTTGTTAAAGCGAATCAACTTGCCAACACTTCACATTTCTCGAATAAAACAACTCGCAATAGAAGTTTTCAAATGCCTTAACAACATCTCTCCTGATTATGTGCAGGAACTTGTAAGTGTTCGCTCCTCAAATTACCAATTTAGACATAGCAATACTCTGGACTTACCTAAAGTACGTACTACAAAATATGGAAAAAAGAGCTTCCGCTTTGAAGCAGCTAAAGTTTGGAACAACCTCCCTAATCATATCAGATGCGTATCTAAGTTTACTGAATTTAAACAGCTTATAACAATTTGGAGTAATGAGCACTGTACCTGTTCTATGTGTCAGTATTAAAATTGTCATTTGCATGTGTATATACATTTATTATGGAACCCAATGAACGTTTATTATTTGTTTTTTCATGTATTTGTTTTTCATGTATATTTTATGATCCCATGTTGATATTGAAATGCTGTACATGTATATTGTTTTGAAATAGACAACATAGTCAAAATATGTACACATAACATTTTAAATGACATATCACAGTAATGTTAATTTGAAAACTCTAAGTATCATATAGATAATATCTTTACTTTATATCTACTAAACATCATTCTTCAACTTCTACTATCGTAAGCTGTATGATTGTGACTTTGTGTGTGTACATAATCTGCTTTGTACTTATTACAAATGCTTTTGCTTAGACTGACTTTTTCTCTCTATTGCAGTTTGTATATAATCTACTATGCCTTGTGCATGTTTCTAACAAAATCATCAAATGAATTCAATGATAGCGTATGCGACATGTTAATTAGTGCAGACAGACCCCATTTCATCCAATACATTCTCGGTACGATAGACTCACAACTGTTCGAAACTTTAGATGATGTCAAAATATACCAAATTTTTTTAGTTTGCGGCCCAAAATTCATTTAAGCTCTGTACTATTGAGGTTCACATACCAAGCATACATATATACCAATGAACATCGGTCGAATACACTAACTACATGTGCTTTCATTAAAGAAGGCGCTTTATTTTCCCTCACGTTGATAATTTACAATGTCTACTCAGATGCTTCGTTTCTATTTCGCCTTTTCGTAGAAACTAAGCTCCTGAAGTATTGTACTAAAATTTTTCCATGGGGTAAGAATGCGTCCATCCTGTCCTTACATATGTCTTAAGGAAGGCACTGGACTACTATGCATCGGTGTAGTCGTCTAATGTTATGATTGTGTCTGTATCAGCCCATGTATATTTTTTGTGTATATGAACACACGTTTTGAATTTCCTAATTGTATATACATGTAATCATGTCTGTGTGAGAGTGCATGTCTTGTTTGTGGAATGATTTAGTAGCGCGTGTATGTGTGTGCAAGAGTGGCTTAGTCTCACTTTTCTTTTCTTTTCTCCTTTTTATTTCAGTTTGTATATTATTTAAAAAAAAAAAAAAAAAATTTTATGCCTTGTGAATGTATTTTATAGTAGATTATTAGTCTGATCATGTTGTGGTATATTAAGTAGGACTGAACAGACACTCATTTTACAGGGTATCACTTAAATACTTTAATACAAATACTTCATATAATAATGAAGCCATAGACTTGAACAAGCATAGAATGATAACCGAATTTCAATCACCATTTCAATCACCATGATTCAATTAACCTTATAAACTTCTCAATGGTTTTAAATACTACAGAACCAGCAACATCCTATTTGATATAGTATATTTTTCTGTCCGTTGCTAAGCTTTAATAATTAATCCTAAATATAAATGCTTTTAAATACCAGTCATATAAGCTAATTATCGGACACTTAAGATAACAATTTTACTAAGCAGTTAAATATCTTTAATCCAAACAATAGCTTTGGTGTTACATGTATCTGGCATTTTATCTGAGTCTATCTTAGGATAAATAAATATGTAACAATCTTGTAATAATTATGAATGTATTTGCTTAGTCCCACTTTAATTATCTTATACTGACATATGTACATGTTGTATATAATTGACAACACTGTTATACTTGTTTTATTCGATCTCCATATGTGGCTTTCTTTTTTAAGTAATTTCAATGGGATGTCTGTCTTTTACAATAGTGTTTGTTGCACAAATGCACAATTAGATCTATTCTCAGACAGTGCAGGGGGGGGGGCAGAATTTGGTTTTGGTATATACTTTAAAGGACAATGGGCACATGGAAAATGGCCACAGGAGTGGCTAGGTTCTGGAATTACAAAAGATATAACTTTGCTAGAAATTTTCCCTATTTTTGTGGCTCTTAAAATCTGGGGGGACAAATTGACATGTATGAGATTATGCTTTAACTGTGATAACAGAGCGGTTGTAGATATAATCAATTCCATGACATCAAAGAATGATAGGGTCATGGTTGTCTTAAGGTTAATTACTCTCATTGGCCTGCAAGACAAAGTGGTTGTGAAGGCTCAACATGTGCGAGGCAAGGATAATGGGATTTGTGATGCTTTATCTCGTTTCCAGTTTCAGAGGTTTCGAATGTTGGCGCCGGATGCAGACAGAGACCCTCAGCCAATACCGAACGAAGTCTGGGACATATTCAAGGAGTAGCGCGTGATCTAGTGGTAGCTGGCATTTCACAAAATACTAAACAAGCCTATCAAACAGCATTGAGAGCTTTCCAAAGATTTCGGGTGGTAAAGAAATTGGCTTTTTCTTGGCCAGCTCCAAGGGATCACGCGGTTCTTTTTGTCGCAGACTGCTTTGATAGGGGCCTCGCAGCAGCTTCCATTATAGCATATACCTCTGGTTTAAGTTTTTATCATAAAGTTAATGGCTGGCTAGATCCCTTTCAACTTTTTGTCATAAAAAAGATGCTCGATGGATGTAAGAGAGTCAGACCAAGCAGAGACCGAAGGTACCCAATAACTCATAATATTTTATGTAAAATTTTGCCTAAACTGGATCTGGTTTGCTATTCTACATTTGAAACTTTGCTATTTAAAGCATCTTTTCAATTGGCATATTATGGTCTGCTAAGAATCAGCGAAGTTCTGGCTTTGGTTGTCTCTGACGTATCGATAGAAGCGCACAATATTGCGTTGCAAATTACAATCAGAAAATCAAAAACAAGTTGTAAACCAATTACAATGAGAATTCCAAAAATGGAGGAAGCTGCTGCTTGTCCTGTTAGAGCATTGAAAATATATTTAAGTTCCCATCCTAAACACGTTGGCACCTTGTTTGTGCATTCTAATGGTGCAAATTTAACTAGGGCTCAGTTCTCGGCAGTGCTGCAAAAGTCCATGTGTGCTTTAGGTTTACAACATAGTTATTTTCAAACTCACAGTTTCCGTATTGGTAGAGCTACCGAACTTGCCATGCAGGGGTATCCAGATGAGGTTATAAAAAAGATGGGCCGTTGGCAGTCAGTGGCCTACAAGTCATATATTCGGAAAAATAGATATTAATTTTAGGACATTAATTGCAGGTGTACCAATTTGGATATTTGGTGATTCGATAACAAAAAGGGCTGGTGATAGTGCAGTAGCAGTGGGGAAAAGCAATATTGGTTTGGAAAGCTTGGGAGTGAGGATATCATGGTTGGGGAAATCCGGAATGAGGTGGGGTAATTTGTTAAATGCATTTCAGTTGCAACAGGTTTTTAGTTGTGCACCTGACTATATTGTGATCAACCTAGGGGGCAATGACATGGCATATACCCAACTTAGTGAGCTGAGGTTTACCATCAAGCGGGATATAAGTTATATGTCCGGTGTATTCCCAGCTGCTCGAATCATATGGCTAGATATTTTGCCTAGACTGTCCTGGCGAGGCGCTACTGGTCCAGATTGGGCTAGGCAGCTTGACACTAAAAGGAAGCTAGTAAATCGCATAGGTCGCCAGGCTGTTTGTGAAACAGGCCATGGGGCTTATATTGTCACCAATATTAATAGATTAACCCCTGGCTTTTATGCCTCTGATGGTACCCATCTCTCAAAAGTTGGGGAGCAAATGTTATTGCTCACCCTTAAGGAAGCTTTAATTAAATTTATCAATGACCCAAGTTTGGTACGATACGCCGAGAATGAGTCCTAGAATTATGGAGGACAAAGACTAGTCTTTGCTGTGGCGGATAATTCTAGGCGGCAGTATACCAGCAGCAGTTTTTTAAATGTAATTCTTAGAAATCTTGACTATGGTGACACCTAGTTATTAATATTATACCCACGATTACCTCCCCTGACCATCGGGCTCACCTGGGTGGGGCAGGTTTGTCGTGTGGTTTTTTCAATTGCCATCTCCGAAACTTAAACCTGTTAAAATACATTATGGGAGTCGGGTTAAGCCCTAAGAGCGAAATTATGCTAGGTTTTCCCGTACATCCCATATTTTGGCACATTTAGCCTTTGGCGCGCTTTGAGATGGTGATTTATGAAATAGCAAATGCTGCGCTGAATTTTTGTCCCTGTTGCGCTGTGCTTTATACAGATTGTAGATAATATGCGCTGAGAAATGATTCATCGCTATTTGCGCTGGGAAACGGGCTCTTGCTGAGTGCGCTGCGCTTTGTACAGATTGTAGATAAATGCGCTGAGAAATGATTCATCGCTGTTTGCGCTGGAAAACGTGCTCTTGCTGAGTGCGCTGAGATTCTTAACAAATAGATGTTATAACAGGGACGCGCTACTAAACATATATTGAAGCTTAATATCTGCTGGTATCTGCCGCCTGGGATTTTCCTATCTTCTCCTTGGCAAACACCAGGAGATAGATTTATTAGGGCATTGTGATCTTTTACTTCCACTCATAATATATATATATAAACATTTATATAGTACTTTTAAAATGGTGCACTCTGTTGTGTGATGTTTATAGCTGTGTTGATTCGCCAATATTATTATTAATATTAAAGCCAAATTACTGAAGGCATTGTTAGTTTTATCGCTGTCTTAAAATAAATGATTTCTTTGTTATGTCGAATACAAGCTTGTAGCTTATGTTTATTATGTTAACTATAATCGACGTTAAATAAAGTTTATCTTATCTTATCTTATCTTATCAATATTAGATATATTCATAGTCCATTTATTGTCCGGTTATCACACAATGAAGTAGGAAGCATTGTGGTGAACTGCAAATGGGCTAAAGACTAACCATTCAAAGAATCGTAATTTCTCTACTGTCTAAATTGTTATCGCCTTGAAAAACATATCATGAAATGAAAAATATGAAATATTGTAATACATGTACTTATCTTACAAGGAAGATAGCACTCAACAGCAACAACAGGGGCCTTATTCACAATTTCTTTGTAATTAGATTTAACCATATCAAATTCTATCTGATTATTTGTTGTTATCCACTGAGAACATGTATACCCATTTTTATCAAAATCGGTACATTTGTTTATTTTTTAACAATCTGACAGCGAATATAACATTTGACTATGTAAAGTCTAAGTCTGTGTGTCACACCTACAACGTTAGTAAATAAGGCCCCTGAGCACGAAATGCTGAACAGCCAAAACTCACAACATCCCATTCCTGACAGCTTGTCACCTGGGTCAGTCAAACAAATCCAGGACAAGGGCCAAAAGTTTTAGTTTCATGTCCTTTTTTTGTAATAAAGTAAAGTAAAGTATAATCGAATGTAAGACAATGATTATTCTTGGTGATGACTATGTGGGTTACTAAAGATATACACACCGTTAAACGTTTGAAAATAATGATATAATACTTACTTGGTGGTTCTATCTCAGTCATAATACATGTCTCGTCACTCTCTTCCCTACAATGGAAACACATCATGAAGGCAAATCAAAAATAACTGAGAGTTGCCAAACACTGCGTAGTAGAACGAATGTTTGTATATGTTATGCAGTATTGTTAAATATAGTATCTCACTGCTGTTATAGCGAATATAGCAATTTCATTCATGTTTCGACTCAATCAAAGAAGACAACTAGAATGTATGCGTTTATGCTGTCAGAAGAACAAAAATCCACGTTGCTGTGAAACTATTTTAACATAAATCGAATTTGCATGACTGCACCCTAGAGGGTTACGAAACTTTCACAGAAAACTCCCTTTAAATGTATACCATTCACAAAATAAGCAGTACAAATAAATGTAGAAAAAATATTTTACCCTTTAATATCAATTGCTACTAGACAAAGTTGTTTTTCACCATGGCTTGTGTCTCTAAATGACAAATCTGTTTTATAAACATCAGTTCCAAGGATAATAAACTTTTGTTCAGTCCCAACCTTTGCATCATATGTATAAAACTTCTCAATACGAACTTCTGTTACATTTCTGAAATTAAAACAGCAGTCTGTTCAAACTCCGAGAACAACTTACTGGTCTTTCTGAGAGGTATCATTATAATAAACGTTGTTTCAGCAATTATAAACTATCGATTACTTTTTACTTTAAACAGTCGTGTTTTGAAAGTGTTTACAGTAACAGTTTCTAGTGCCAGCAGACATATTAGTACGACAAGCATTCATGAATCTACGGACGACGTACCTTGTGGTAAGTGAATAAAAATTCGAATCATCTGGTAAATAAATGAACATTCTAAAATATATAAAAGGGATGCTTACACAGCCGATCGTATGTGTAGTGGTACGAAACATGTCGTATGAATCGGACAGTTGATAACTTGTGTCGGTGTTGGAATGTCTATGAAAACTGGCCTTCCCTGAGGTGAAAATATAATATAATTATGAAATTACAAATAAAATGAACATGGTGTGCTTGGCTAGAAATATTATTATCATATGTCATATGTATATAAATGAACTGCGTCTAAATGCTTCGCATATAAATCGTCAATGTTTTCTAGTGATGTTATCGTGGAAATAGATTTTGATTTAGTTGGATTCTATATTAGATGATCAGACTGCAATGGCATTTTCTCGTATTTGGGTTACAGTGTATCCTAGTTACAGACCTTTTTCTTGGTATTGTGTGAGGCCGAATTTCGGCCTCAAATTCCATTCCCAATTGGTGAAAAAAATCCCAATTGGTGAAAAAAATCCCAATTGAAAAAAAAATTTTTTTTTTTTTTTTACTCCAGAGTGAAAAATGTTTATTACTTATTCTAACACTGTCTATTTTTAGCTCCGTGTATACGTATAGGACTGTACCGTGGTTAAATTTCCGGTATATCACAGTTTTTGCCGTACTACTTTTTGGCTGTTGAATTACCTCCCACCTATAATTAACGCTTTTTATGAATGGAATTTACGTCTTGTTTATCACATGACGTCATGGATTGTATGACGTTTATTTGGCGTCAACGTTAACGTGACGTTGTGCGAACTTTTATTTGCGTAGCGTTCTTTCTTAATTTATTTAATTATATCCGTAGTATTGCAACGTCAATTGCATTTATCGATTCATTTGAGTTTTTATGAAATTCATAGCTTGGAATGAGCTCTAGTTAAGCCCCTGTTTAAATGAAATGAGCAAAAAACGATATTCCAGGGGTGGAGGTTTTATACTTTAAACAGCGGAAGTTGTCTATAGCAACACGACAAACAACGCATCACTCTGCAATAAAAATGAGTCCATATGAAATTGCGCATATTACACGTGTTAGAATGCAAATAGATCTTAGTTTTCCGTGAGTTCATATGCGTAGGAATTAATCACGAAGGCCGTAGGCCTGAGTGATTAATAACTATGCATGTGAACGACAAACCGTGATATATTGGCCGGTATATCACGGAAAACTAAGATCTATTTCCTAAATATAACACGGTATACCAAATATCATAATTTATTTTGGATTTACCGTTGTAGCCTATTGGACGGTATATCGAGTTTGTTTGGTCACAGTACGGTCTGTACTATAGTACGGAACGGTACGGCGTCTAACCATCCTCCAATAAAAATGGATATATATCCATGGTTTTAAGATATTTTAAAAGGAAAAACATCCCAATTTTGCCATTTAACCACTTACTTTTTTTCCCAATTTGTAAGAATCCGCGACGCAAAATTCCCAAATTGGGCAGAGGCCTTTTTCCCAAAAAGGCCAGAAAAAGGTCTGAGTTACTTCATTCATTATATTGGGTATAAAATTCCCTAATGATGATCAAGAATTGAATGAAAACTTACTGCATAAGGTGCATTTTGTCTATGATCAAACTTGTCAGCTGAAACAAACAAAAAAAAGATACAAAATGTGTCGTCAAAATCAGGAGGATCTTATAATGATAAGAAATATATATTATAGCATAAAAACGGTGGTTTTGCTCATACTTAAACGGGGAACAAAAGGTACGTTATCGTAAAGATTCTCGCGCGCACGCACTGTTGGTGTTCAGTTTTAAGTATGCTCATTTCAGGACCCAGCCGACGAAAATAAATGATTTACAGCGTTATATGAACTTTAATTCACATTCTAATTGTAACTACTAATAAATTTTCTATAATAGTAAAATAATAAACGTAAACAAACCCCCAATGTCACGGTTTTCTTGGTATTTGCCGATACCGGAAGTCGACGCTCATAACAAAAACTTGTATGTGACGTAACGTTTGCTAAGCGACGTCGCGTTTGTTTTCCCGACGTCGCCCAAAATATCCCGCTAAAATGTCATAATTTTGAAAAACATACTAATAAAGTGTTGTTTTTATGCTATAATAGCGTTTACGCATGCTTTTTTGTGCTTTTACATCTGCAGAGTCCCTCGGGAGTGTTGGTGCCCTCGCCCTGACGGGCTTGGGCACCAACCGTCCCTCGGGACTCTGCAGATGTAATAGCACGAAAAAGCATACGTTAACCCTACAATTGTGCGTAGAAATAATTTACGCTTATGTATATTATAACGTTATCAATCATTAATGGTAACCACCTTGTTACAATTTTTAAAATTCGAATACTGCGAGACTCAAAATCAAGTTGTCCAAGAACTACAAAATTGTTTCAGGATATTCCCAGCTTAAGAGACTGTTAAGAGTTATGTCTCACACGCCGTTGCTAGTTTGTTGGATAAATTTGAACCTTGTCTTATATAAACTTACGAATAACATGTAACAGCATACACGTGTCTTCAGCAGAGTCAACACTACAATGGAACAAATGGTCGTGTGAATATTACTAACAAATATAACAATATGCAAACACCGACAGTGCCTTCATTTTACTCTCAATATTGTTGTTGATTTTGTTTATCAGTCGCAAATTAAAATGTTAGAAGGCTTTCCTTCCAATATGCTAGAAAGCAATGATGTTACAACCCTGAACTTGATATTTTACTTAAAAAGTACAAAGACAAAAAAGGTATGAGAAAATCCGACAGACGGATAGGGAAGACAGCATTCAACAGAAACAACCTAGAACAAAATACAGAAAACAGACATCCTTAAAAAAGATTTCACAGATCACCCAAACACCCGCCACGATGTCCAACAAAATACTGCACACGAAAATCAACTTAATAAATAAAAGTACTCACAATTTGAAGTGATTTGACGAAATATTACCGATACTTACCCAGTGTCATCACGAGCGGTGATACATAAAGTTTGTGTTCCGATGTTGCTAACTGATGGCATCCAGGTCAGGGTGACATATTTCACTCTGTCACGCTTAGGATCATCCTTCAAGGCCGACATTGATCCGTTAAAACCTCTAGCTGTCTTTTGAAAGCTTGCTATGGTTCTGTATATGATGACGAGAATCAATTTTTGCATCACGATGTAAGTTTGTATAATATATTATTTTATCATGCAGATACCATGACCTGATACCATGCTCTGACACTACAATGATTTATATTTCAAACATCAAAATATTTGCAAGAAAATTAAGCTTCAATGTACTGACCATTGTGTTCTTATATCCATTATTTTCAAAATGCATCATTTGTTTAATTTTGTAATAATTATATGCAGTAAGTAACAGTTTATTTTTCATGTCTTGTTTTACTGTTCGATAAAGAAAACTTTATTCTCTCCTCTCACAACATTCTTGTGACATTTAATACCCAAAGTAGTAAATAAATTATGAATCGTTAAGCATGTTTTACAATGGACCAAAAGTAGTCTTACCAAAACCCTTTAGGAATGCTCATTATTACTTTACAAGTACATACGTATTTTCGGAAGCCTCTGCATATATCTCCGTTGTCCACAGCGCTCCAATATAGAGAAGGAAGGTATGCGTATTTGGTGGAGTTGGTGACACAAATTGCGGAGGTGAAAGATGTTCAAGTACGTTGACGACAAACTGAAAGGTACAAACTGTCTTTACTATCAAATAATTGTCTTTGATACGCTCTTTAGACTGATTTCTTCTACTTGTAAGTAGATCGTGTTCTGAAACCAGAAACTAGTTCTGGATACCATAACTAAATGATCTTTTATTGATACTGACGTCGATCTTTTGAACTGCATCGAATGCAAGCATCATCGTCAAAGCCCTTCGACTAATCAGGAACATACCTTTACAAATAATCAACACGATGATATAAAAAACTGCTCTTATTATTAAGTTACGAAACAGAACAAAGAATAACCTACAATTGTATATACAATTACAAAAATAACCTAAACACCAAATATAAGCACATGTACTATTACCATTGTTAAACAAATACCGATGTGATAAGTAGACACGTATTGAGGAACTAGGGATGCATGAATTATTATAACTTATCAGCTTTTGATCAATAAAGCCTCAAAACATGTCTTCTATCAAAATCAAACATTGATTCAGCATATAAATACATGCACATATCCCACTTATAACGTTTTAATCAAGTAAGCTATATTGGTGTTATCTCATGTATGCCATGGAAAATGATTTAGACTGATAAAGCAGCAAAAATCAAAGTGATTATTTAATAAAAATGATTAGAAATCGTGTGATTTCGGCATTTCGCACTACATGAATATTGGAAAATGAAAAGTAATCCTATTGTTCAATGGAATGCCGGTGTTTTATCATTGTGCATCGGAAGGAGGTAATATTTTACCAAATAACTTTCCTTGTATTCCGTTTAGAATAGCGAGTATGTATTTAGTCTTACAGTGGTTTTTTTCAAATACAAAAATGTAGAACGTTGTGTATTTTGCATTGGTTGTGTCATATGATATGAATAATCTATCAAATTTCAGAAGTCAATTCAGAGCCTAATCACAACAAATTGTCTACAAATTTTACATCAGCTTAGATTTAGTATATTAGTAACAAGATGACGAAAACATGCGTTTATTGGTACCAGAATTGACTTGATGAATTATGGTATACGTATAAGCGTTTAAAACATATTTGTTTCGCATTTTACGTGTGAAAACAAGTAACGTTAGTGAGTTATTACGAAATAAGTTTGTAGAATTAAAAGAATAGAGAATCCGGATCCGCTGTATCAACAAAGGTTAGTTCGAGGTTGTTCAGCGATTGCATTAGGAGTCTTAAATGAGAAAAATGAATGTCAGATTTTGAGTTTTAACCGCTTTTCGACTAAATTGAAATAAAACTGTAACCTGAAAGCTCGAATATGCTATTGAATTTGCATAAGGGTTGTATGTTGCCCCTTCATATGTTATCGTTTCCTTGTTGTAATCACGGATAACCACCGCAACAGCAATCCAAGCATCATCCGCATATCCGTTAGACATACTCGTGATTATTTTGACTTGACAATCCTGAAATTAATAAACAGAACCAATTTAATAGAAACAAGGCAAAATAGTTTACTGTGGCAATAGTTTGACGACCAGTATTATTTCTTACCAAATAATTTTATTAAAGTCGATTTACTTACGAATTTCAATGAGATCACACCATTTTTAACTATTGGTACGCCCTGTACAGCCGATATGGTTTTTGTACTTAATCTGTTTCAGAAACATTCTATAAACGACGTTAGGCAAAATAATGATAAAAGTTGTACTGTGTATGGTTACCTTTTGTACTTCTACGCCCGGTGGAAAATGTGTTGAGATGGCTCCACCCTCTACATACTGGGCTGGGTCACATTTCAACTCATCTCCATCAGCGTCCGATACAGCCATCCTTATAATTGTAGTGGTGTTCAGTTTCACTCTAAAAACATAATAGGGGATTTAAATAGCCAGCGCAAAGCGCTGACTATTGAAAATACCACACACCAGTAACGGTTGCACGTGCATACCTTCGTTGAGTCTCTGCAGGTACTAAAGCTTTCAGAAAAAGTTATTTCCGGTCAGTTTTCCGAGGTGAATGGTCCTTGGAAAATAAAAAAAAATGGTAATCCGTAAACGGCTGCGCCCTATCATTTTCTTTGCAATAAATAAAACAAACTATTTCAAAAACAAATTGAAGTAAGAAATACGCTATACACGGCGCGAAGCGCGCCGTGTTTTACACATCGAGAAGCAAGGGAAGTCATTATAGCGTACTTAATTGTAAAACACTCAGTTCAAGGTCGTTCATGAATACAGAAAAACATCGTGTGCTAAAGTTTACTTTACTTTAGCATACTTCTGACGTTAATTATCCAAAACGAGGGACTGTCGCATATTTATTTCAAATGATTAAACCGGATTCATCGCCATCCAATGCACGTCAAGCACGTCAATGTTTCATTCGTTTCCATCCAAATTGGGAAGATAGTCGCGAAATCATGTTCCTGAGGCTAATGCGCTTTCCAAAAAGCTTGAGTTCGGGGGTCTACAGTACACAGTATAAGAGCTACGAAGCACAATTGTGTGATGTTTGTTGTGGTCTTGTATAATCAATTAGGCCCCCAATGAATGTCATACGGTGTCACTTTTGCAATATCTTCAATTTTCCAAGGCTTGAAGCTGGTCCAATATGGACTGGACGAAATATGGCTAGAGTAGGTTTAGAAATTATCCCTGGAGAAAATGAATCTGCTCGTGTCATATTGTTTTGTCCACTCGTTTAATAAAACTCGTATGTAATGAGCACTCATGCAAGATCCTCTATGTATAATTATGAGTTAAGTGATAAAATACGTTTGCAATTAGTTCTGGATTATATGATTTTTGTGCTAGATTACCTAGTCTAATATTATATAAATTAACATAAGGTACAAAGTTGAATCAGACAATGTCATTATATCCGTCAGTAGACAATAATCATCTCACCTATAATACGGTCTTCCAATGACGCCGGGTAGAGAGTTTGGTTTCTGTGTGTCATTTCGGATTTTAGTAGAAAATTCTGCTTGCAAGTGCCATTTAAGGGAACCTGTCTGCAACGTCAGAGGTCGCCAAAAATCGCCTTCAAAACTGCAAACATAGAAGTGTTTTAATTTTATTTTCATTAAGCTATCAAATGTACTCGGTACATAATCACGGTGACTTTGTTGATCATGGGTTATTTTTGGTAAGTTTTCTATAAAAAAAACAACTACAGAAGCCTTTTAGCACGAAAACACGTTTGTTATCAGTTGGAAATGGCTTTGGTTCAGACACTGGAGTGTGTGTGTGGTTTGGTTGGTATTTCTTATGTTAGTATGGTCGCTTTCAAGTTGCGTAGAAGTATGTTAAAACTTACGACAGAAAGTGCTTACTTGACATCCAAGGTACCATTGTAAGTAATCGAAAACTTGGCAATGGCTTGTTCCCACTTGGCCTCAGTATTCATTGCAAACACTTCCTCTGTCATATTGTCTTTAATCGTGTTGTCAAGGCAGCTAACCCCCTGACAATTGACGTCCGTGTCTTCAAAGAATTTTCCAAAGAAGTACGGATCCGCCGTAGCCGTTTCGATTTGTTTTCTCATAGGCAATGTGGATGTTCCGATCATATTGTTGTTACAGCCGTCACCGCAGGGGCCTGTACCCAACACCCAGCCTGTGATCAGCTCTACATCAGCCTGTCCATAAACATACGTGACACATTCATTTATAATAATCATCAATTAAGCCTTTGTTTTATTAGGAAACAGTTGGATATAATTAAACCTGTCAGTAAGGATAATTAATGGCAACAAAAATAAGTTCTTGATTAAGAACAGGCCAATTGATTAAGAATGCAGTACGTACAAGCTGGTCTTCAAAACTTTCGAGGCACTGGAAATTTCAGAAACACTTTTCAGTTGTTCCCATCCAACTAGAGATGAACTGGGTTTGATACAAAAAGGTAGTCTCATTTGTATCGGTGCTATATACTAGGCTATATATCTAGGGCAGCGCGCCAAGAGTTCTTGTATCATACAAACTTTCCTCAAACGCAAAAATAACCCCCAACGACTGTTTTCTTTGTTTGAGCCTAGTCCAGGATTATTAAGGTGAAACATATGTTAAAACTCGTCCCAAAAACTGTCTTAGAAAGAACACGAACCCACGACGTTGAATTCAGGGGTTGTATCCTTTATCAATTTTCCAATATTATCCATTAAAATAGATGAGGTTAAGTACAATGTTCTTCGTACATTTTAAACAATAACATCTTGATTTACACTCTCTAATAATCAAGATGTAATTGTTCATCATTAAATTAAATTAAAATCAATATGAATATCAGCATGTGGTACCTGATATTGGCCGCCACCAAGATCTTTGGTGGTGTAGCTTATTGTTCCTCCTAGAAACCGGTGTTTATCCCGGTCCACTGCAACAATCCACGGCACCAACGTCAGAATGATAAACGTCACTTTATTCCACATCATTAAACTCTCCTAAAATAAAATATCAAAATACATCAGTACTGTTACTTTAGAAGAAGTTTTATTTATATGACAAAACAATCTTACGCTGAATATAATATTTGAAAGATATAATTTTAATCAAATAAAAATTGTATCGAAACTATAGTAGGTGTTTAATTCAAAAGTATTGATACAAAATAAAATGAAAATAACTTATCACTGTACATAGCCAACAATTAAGAACAGAGCTCGTAAAACTATGTTCAATATAATAATCTGACGACTTTTTATGAAGAAACTGACTGGCTTAATTCGAGGTAAGTAATAAGTCCCACGGGAAGCGAACGAACAATGTGATGTTTTTGAACTTACAACCTTTTATATGCACTACTGGTATATCTAGATAGGTCTTGATCTTCTTAAATCAATTGGATATTGACAGAAAACCATGCATGATATGCATGCCTTTTTATCTTAGATCGATTTCAACGTTTTATCCTAGACATTCTCATTCAACCAGCGTATATTTTCGTCCAAAGCAACGATAGTCTGGGGACTTGACTAACCACGGATTTATAACGATAATCTTAGATCAATTTTCAATATTTCATTTGACCAATTAAAGAGGATGTATTTCGATTTTAAATTGATGAGAGTAATCGGATGTAATAATAAAGAGGACGTAGCATTTATTCTCCCACCAAAGTAATGATATCGTCCTTTTATAAAAAGTCTTATATTCTTTCTACATAATTATACACCATTAACACCCACGGTAAAATAATGTAAACAACTGAGCTACGGAGGCCATACATGAACGTATCACTGTCTTTCAGCAGGTTACAGCACATAACAACTTATTCTCTACTTTTCAATATTAAATATGTTAAGAACGATGCAAATAAAACGACAAATAAAGCATTTTTGCCTCGGCGATGTGAGCATCAGGAGGCATCGGAAAGCATCGGGAACAAGGTCTTGGGAAAGCTTCGGGAAAGTAATAAAAAAACATTGATTGTTATCGGGAAAGTTATAAAATCGGGAGGAATCGTTTTGAATTGGAAGACATCTGGAGAACTCCCGATATGTTCTAGATAGTACAGGGTGTCCAAAAAGAAGGTATACAGTTTCGGTGTATGTTAATAAAATCTTAACGTTCTGCTATCGCAAAGAAAACTTGCACATGATTGGATAAAAGATGTAAAATCGGAAGCTATTGGGGACCATCGGGAGAAACTATCTTGGCTTCCACATTGAATCCCTCAGTCGAAGTCCAACTAGTTTCTCCCGATGGTCCCCAATTAATCCCGATCCCTCCCGATACCTCCCAGATGCTCATAATTGTTATCGGGATACATTCCCGATAGTATGTCTAATATGACACCACGAGTACATCGGATAAATTCAATACATTCAATGAAATTCCCCAATGTGTTCGCGGGTCTAAAGTCTTCCCGAAGCTTTCCGATACATCGGGGATCTTCCCTCAGATATCGAGGAACCACCTAATATCCATCGGTAGTACATCCCCAATGCAGTTGGACGGATCCTTAATATCGGGAACTCATCGGGCGTTCTCCCGATACCTCCAGATTCCTCCCGAGTTCATGACTTCCCCGAAGCTTCCCTGGGCCAAGATCTATAGTACATCGCCGAGGCAAGACATGCTCAGTGGGAACTTAATTGGATTTACCGAGCCATATTTCTAGAACAAAATAGCTATGCTTCGAAGATTGGAGTGCCCCCCCCCCCCGCCACCGGCAAACTAAAACTACCCTTGAATACGTGATACCCTGCAGGAATGACAGACGATTAACCAGTGCAGTTTTTAATCCAATGATCCAGACAAAATGTAGGTTCATGTTCGCGGAATGTTTGTGTACAATGATCATTGCCAGATATACACATTAGCCCGGTCTTCATCGCATTGACATTACCATCAAACAGTCAACATGTGATTAACGGATTATGTCTATCTAATGTTTAAGTCTTCAGACAATCAATAAACCATGAATTAAGCTTAATGCAAATTGAGTGAACTATTTATTTTCAATCAGGTTTATCAGATTAAGCAATCGAAACTTCTGAGGTCATAATCAACCTGTATGATATCCGTGACGATGGAGTTGGCATATGAAGCAACGTCAATATGCTCGATATTAAGCAAATAATAATATGTCAGGGAGGCACCCTGAACCCAAAAACCGGTCATGTGGAGTAGAGGATCTCTATTAAAATGGTAGGCATTCCCCAGTTAAAGGAGTTGTATTCGAAGGCCAGGCTTTCATTTGAATACAGCACCGCAAACAACAAAAAAATGTTACAGCATAGACCACGAAAGTGATAATTAATTTTAAAAAGATGTGAGAAAATCGGACAGGGAAGGCATGCAGCATTCAACTTAATCAGCCGAGCAGAAAAAATATAAAAAACATCACATAACACGAATACACGACACGAGAAACGAGAAATACCCGAACGATAAAATGAAACGCTAGTACCCAAATCCCACCAGTCAAAAGACCGAATAACCTAAAGTGACCAGACGAGGCATTACTATCACTAGAGCCAGTAACTGATCCCATATAATCCCAAATAATATGCCACAAACTGCGAAATTCAACAAGGCATTACTATGATTTGACCGAGTTATTGATCACGGATGAATCCAAATATTATGCCAAAAACTGCAAAATCCAGCGATAAAACAAGGTCCGACCACGAAAACATGCAAAATTAAAACTCGTGGTGCAATTTGATTAAATGAAGTTCTCCAATAGCTGCTGGAAATTCAAACTCGTGTTAGGGTCGCCTGTACGTACATACATTATGTTTTAATAGATAATGTCGTGAGAATTACAAATCGGACATAAAAGTAGCATTCACATTCAGTCGGAACAAACATAGCACGATAGTAACAAAAAAGGAAGAGCGCATGAAAAAGAAAACTCACAAACCGCACGAAAACACGAAGATGAGCAGCTACAAAAACTTAGACCGACATGTTGGAAGCTCAGTCATTTTAGATCAATCGGAGCAAGAACCAGCAAACAATGACGAATTACACATTACAAGCATAACAGTAACTTACGAAGAGGCACACAGTAGAAACAGTATATGCCTTTTCAAAAGAATTGAAGCAGCTTTGAGGGTACGTTGGACGACAGAGGTTCAAAAGGCACACCAAACTTCAAATTTACCACAGATAATAAAAGTTTACCAGTATGTGTTACTCCCCTAGTCCACATCGACAGGATATAATTTTGGGAAAGAGCAATGGACTGACGGGTATATAAGTGTAAGACAACACAGTACAACCTAACTATGGCCAACATGTCCATGGCAAAGTCACTATATGGCTTAAAGATACATCGTATTTTGACCGTAACAACAAACTGTGACCACGGCTCAATCAATGTGACTGAAAACCCCCCAGAAAAAAACCTCACTTTGGCCTCAGCATGAATGTATTGTCCATGGGTAGAAGTTTAATGCAGCATAACCATGCAGGGCCCTCATTTGACCATTGGGGGTATTCTTCTTCTAAATGAACATACATTGTTCCCATATTTTCTAAAAAAAAAACACTAAAAAATAAACTCCAAAATTGTTTTTTTTTTAAGTCAAGCCTCTTCATTTGTAAATGCCAGTTCAGTAGTTGATGTATAACTATGGTGTTATAGCTTGGAATTTGATTTTCAGGCAGTTCTGCAACTATGTACATTTTGTATTTCTAATATAACAAGATATGCTTGTAAACATGTATTCCCCTTTGGCAGTCCAATGGTCGAAAATGATAATGGTCACAGTGACCTTAACATTTGACCTAATGACCTCTGGCCATTTTTCATCAGTATCTCATCTCCCACTGGTTCATGTTTTGTTGATACATATCATAGTGAGGAATTTAACTAAGGAACTGCAAACTATTGGTCTAATTATTTACATGATTCGTTCGTCAAGAAATACGTGAGTTGATTTTGCATTTTGCAATGACGAGGTTGGGAATTATAGACGCAATTTCCAGCTTGTTTTCAAACTGAAGGGACGTTATGTTAACTACCCACTTTAGACAATTAAAGGGATGTATTCTTGTGTTAAACAATACTTACTCACGCCCTTTAACTGAATATGTATTTATATGGTAAAAGAGGCATTCTCTATAACTAGCATATTTTTCTCTACTATAACATTAAATGAGCTAAATGTACAAAGCACTTTCAATTATCATAATTTGTCAGAAGAAAGTGTGCGCAAATATGTCTCTATAATGCCAAAAATATATTTAAATCACCAATAATAATTTATCGCTTCTTATGTGGTCAAAGGGAAACAACTCGTGACTATTTTGGCTCGTTACGGAAATATATTTTCATTTTTTTCTCGGTAATTAGTAGGAGGTTTTTTTTGTTAAAAACTTGAGAAGTTTTAGTAAAAAAGATTCCCATTTAATGTATAATATTCCTGAATCGATTTAAACGATCAAAGTTATTGGGAACGCCTCTTTAAGATATTACATTTTGTTTTTCGGACATATATTAGTTGTTACCCTGTATATAGTAGTTGGTTTGATGAATTGCATTTAAGGGATATAAACTTTATTGAATACTGATTTAACTAATAGACCCATATAGGCTTATAAATGGCAATTAATAAACGCATTAGACATGTGAATCTGCATCGTCATGACCACATGAAGATAGATGAAAATCTTTTAATACAAACATGCCGATAGACAAGAACATGCGTATAATCTAGTTTCTAAAATTAGGGGTTTTAAAATTGTCTTCCTTTTTTATTTTCGTTTTTTTATATTTTAAAAACCACTTCCATTTGATAGGGTTTGTTAGGTAGATGCAATGGAATTATGGGATTTAATTCTGATAACCTATCTACAACCGTGTTGAATGGGTTTACATAAGAAATATTAAGATACAGTAAAATTCACTTACAGCGAACTCGGTTACAGTGAAACGATTTTTTTGGCCCGGCTGAGGCCTTCTTTATTTTATATAAAAATATACGGTTACAGTGAACTCGGTTACAGTGAAAACTCGGTTACAGCGAAATAATTTTTATACCCCGTGGCATTTCGTTATAAGCGAGTTTTACTGTACATTTTAACATTTGTATACACATATATAATAATAACATTTCCCTGTGGTTTGGGAAAATTCTGTTACCGTCTTTGTGAAGAGCAAACCTTCCAGAATTAGCATTCATGTGTGGCGTTATGTAAATATTTTAACAAATTGGATAAAACAGAAATTGAAGGTTGGTTAGTAGAGGCGTATATTTGTATATGTCTTTACTGTATCGGGGTTGTTTCATTTCTTAAAATATGATTAGATACAATGTTTTGTATACGTTAGACACATACTGTTTTACTGTGCACAAGACATACATTTCAACCTCATAGGTCCTCAGTTTATTTATTACCACCATATTTAGTCGGAATAATTCCCTCATGTAACGGTCCTTCCTGCAACGGGCTATTTCGTTACAGGAAGGACAGCGATTGTTACAGGATAGACATTTGTGTATTGAACTACACAATATAACAGTATGCTATTGACAAATGTATTGTTACGATCAGTTATTGCAAAATGTATGTGTCAGTTTTAAAATAAGATATCAACAAATGTCAACATCAAGCTAAAAGTCATGACTTTTTGCCTGTTACATGATAGACTATATTTGTTACAGGAAATACTATTACTTGTTTAAAATGGACTCATATTATATGTGGTACGGTATTAATTCATTAATATATTTTAGTAAATTGGTTAGAATCTTCCTCATTAGCCAAAGCTAAACGCAATTTAGAATGCATTACATACACATAAGAACGTTATGCTTTGTGTTTAACTTTTCTGTTGCCACAAGTGGCATTTCATCCTAGACAAATCTCTGAATACCACAGGTTCTACCAATGAAAAAATGAAACCAGAGGCTACATTGTCTGAGTGATTAGTAATGTACTCCGACAAATACGGAGCAGAATTCAGAATAGACCTTTGCGATTTCGATTTTTAAAAAAAAAATATAATCTAACCTTTCTTCTACAAATTTTATTATATTCTATTTTATATAGTAAAATGCACAATTGACCACTTAGCCCTTCACGATTTTCAAATTATTAATGTACCCAAACCTTTCTTGTAGATTATATATAATTAATTTGCTATGCAACTTGTTTGATGAAATTGCCTTACTACGGTTCAACGTATTTCAACATGAACGGTAATAAATGCTTTTACTGTTAAAGTGTATAGAGCTACATTTTTTGTATATTCTAACAGTCATTCAATGTCAAAACAATTACTTGCATCGTTTTTTAGTGTGATACTAGACTACCTAAATTGAAAATTAAAACTTTGGATGGGTTTCGTGTACTTTGATTCAATTGTCAAAAAATAAACGATTCTTATAGTTTCATAGGGTGTTCTAGAACACTTTCGTATGAGAAGGGACAGTTCGCATGTCAAATAAATCACAGAAAAAGTTTCTGTTTAAACTGAAGCGAAAAATGATCTAATGGATACGAAAGCATAATTGTTTTTCAGCTTTTGAAACATTTAAAAAAATTCATCCAATATACGTAGCTCTATACACTTTATTGAGAATACTAAACCGGCATTTTTTCAATTTTACTGATTGCATAACAAGTGATCTGTTGCTGACCTCCTGCTAGTAAATTTTCAGCACATTTACTTAGATATTGACTGACCCAACTGACAAGACAGCTTTACTTGACTTGTCTTATGTGGTAATGACTTGTGGTATGTTTGGCACACTGTCTGACCAATTGCCAAAATATCGACTGACCTAGTGCTGGTCCGCCAATGACCCACTACTAAGATTCTGTCAGTATAATATCAACCCAACTGGCAGATATGCAGCCAATAAAATGACTGATGTCAACAAGCTGTTTAAACAAAGACGTACATGCTGCTGTCCCAATACTTGCTTACTGAGAATACACTGATTGACACTCAGTCGACCTATTAACTGACATAATAAATGTACATCTACTCACATATTTCCAGTTTGCTAGGAACCCACTGATTGACATACAATTACTGACTAACACACTGACTGATATGCGGATATGTACTGATCAACTGATTGCAGTAAATTTTCAAAACAATGTGGATGCAAATGTCACTGTTGTCAAACCATAAATATTCATTTTTCTAACAAAATCACAACATTTATGATGAAACGAGTTCCTTTGCTTATAGTTATAAATCGGATTTCGTTGTAATTGAATGTAAAAACCATGATCAATCTTTTAAATGTATTTCATTAAATTACTAAAACTTAAATAAATGGCAATAGTGTAATGCTGTTAAAAGTAAAATTGTTTAAAACTGCATTCATTGTTGCGAATTACACTTTTACCGTGTCTTTCATATAAAACCTAACTCATACATAGCTGCGAAAAAAATATGTTTTTTTGCTTGAAAATATTAAATGTAATTTGAAGATACATTATCACTTCATTTAAATGAATCAAAAATATCAAATAGAACCCTTCAAGTGCATTGGTTTATGTCAATGATGCAAAATATATTGACTCTAATAGTTTTTCATTTAACATGTCATGAATTGCCTATTTTCCACTGATACACGTGGCTGTTATAAACATTGATTGTAAGCACAAATGTGTATGCTTTACACTTTATTTTTTTGCTTCATATTCAATAAAAAATTACAAAAAAAATATATAAAAAACCATGCCCATCACACAGTATGTCCTTCCTGTAACATGCGTGTCCCTAATGTAACACCATGTATTAAGTTTATTATATGTTGCTATACCAGTGATTTTGATGAACAAAAGCTGTCTTTTATACCAATAGATCTTAACAGACACAACATAAAAGTTTCTATAACGAACGGGTTAGAATTAAAAAGACCACAATAACTTAATTACGATCAACTTGCATATTTTCAAAAAGGTTTCTCCAAAAATGCCATATGTTTTTAACCGTTTCGTGTTTACTAATTACAAATGCACTTTTATGTTATATGAGTCGAGTTCTTTTCAAATAACAAGAACATTTCTACCTTTGTATATAAGTGTTCAATATATTGCATGATACAAAGGCGTTACAGGAAGGACATTTCAACAAACCAAGACAAACAAATTACAACATCCTTATGCAACATGGATTATTTGATGTGGAATGTGTGTGCTATAGCACAGGTTATACATCAATACATCATTTAAACAAGAAAAAATATTAAATCTAATACTTTTTTAAAGGAAAAATCTTCGATCTCAAATGTTGCAAAAATAAATATTGACTCGTATATGCACTATCCCGCTCGATATACCTGATCCATATTTAATAATTATCTTTCTGCCTACTCTATGTGGTTTTTTTCGGACTTCGGTCGAGTATCGGAACATCATCCGGACTGACCCGGAATAATTTTCAGCAACGTTTGATATAGCCATTGCAAGTCATCCACCGGTGTCCGAGCGATGTCTAAACAACGGGTACACATCGGTGATATATAAACATGCGCGGACATTGTGACCAATGTGTTACATGTACCTTTGGTAGATTTTAAGTCGAGAATTTTAAAAATATATACACTGCTCAAAATAATTAAAGGAACACTGGAGTTTTTGGACATATCTTTACCAGGAATAAATTATAAGTGGCAAAATTAATGTATGAAAAAAAGTATGTGAAGGTGTCTCACAAACAAACATTAAAATGTTTCAACTAATGTATACTTATTGAAAAAATAGCGGATATTAATAAAATCTTTTTTGTGTGCAAATAACACTAATTTCGGTTTTTGTTGATTATTCAATAAACACTTAACATGCACAACACTAGTATTGCGTATGCCCCTCTATATTGTTAATGCAAAGTCAAAACCAATGTGTACGTTCTCAAAGGGACATAACTCTTTACTCCTACATAATTACACATGCCATACCACCAAATGCTTTTCTTGTTTTCTCAAAATATTGATTTTGTACTTACGACCTTCTCATTCTTAGCCAGCGATAATGTAGTACATGTACACAATTTTACATTTTTTTTTTCATTTTCATTGTATCGTCATTAGGGCTTAGAGCGATGTCTTTGCTGCAAAGGTAACCATTCAATGTGTGAATGGTTATGAGGTACATGGGCCTTATTCATCAAAGTTGTGAGTCTGAAATTCAGACTTAGACTTAAAATTGACAAAATTTATAATCACTGTCATTTCTTTGTAATTAGATTTAGCCATGTGAAATTTTATCCGAATATTTGTTGTTTTCCACGGAACATAATATACTAATTTATATCAAAATCGTCACATTTACATCAACTTGAGAGTGAATCGAACAGTTGGCAATATAAAGTCTAAGTCTGAGTTTAAGACTTTCAACGTTGGTGAATAAGGCCCCTGGAACGACGGACGATCGTTATGGTGGTGATGTTGCCCAGCAAGATGTAAGTTAGACCTGTAACAAATAAAGTAATAATGTATTCATACAGCGGTGATTTCGGACAGTAGGTGGTCGCATTAAAGGATATTAGTTGGGATAGAATCGCACCAGGATATGTATTTATGCACAGATAATATCCTTGACCGGGTTAATATGTCTATAGCGGATCTACCATCATAGGGATAGAATAAATGACACTGTATTAACATCCTATACAAACTTAAAAAATATTTGATTGAACAACTCAGTACATGTCTGATATGATAATTCCGGGTATTACGTGGATTTATCAGCTTGTTTAAGTTATTATAGGGCTTAGATACAGTTTTGATGAGGTCGAATACCTGATGTGCTATGGTATAAACTATCATAAGTAAGACAAGTCTCTGTCAAATACATGTACATTTTATATCTACAAGGCCATGAAGATCAGCAAACTATGTTTTCTAGATTTCATTTTCAACCAGTGCTAGCTTGTTCTTCAGCAAGGAAATATGGTTAACGGATTTAAAAACGCGACACTTGGGTATGTTGATATATTTTAGGAAAGCGAGTTCCTATATCAAATATCTTTATATTTCCGTAAAGGTGAATTCAATGTCGTCATTTTGATACCAAATGTATTAAAATCCAACAGGTATTACATAAATTATAGCGTGAATAAGACATTGGTCCAGAAAACGAAAGTAACATCTTTATTGGCGTATCGAGTGCACTGCTGAATAACAAAGTCGAATGTTTAGGCTACGTAAGGGTATTCTTAACTTTATACAAATATTCTAAATTAATTGGAATAAATGACATACGTGCATCCAATTATTTAAAATGTGTCTATATTGTACCAGAACGCAAACCATATTCCCAGAAATAGAAATCTCCTAACGTTGCAATTGGTTATTAAGGATGCTTAAGCACATATGGTGTGATTACATTGATTTTATTCCATAAAAATGAATACATTTGATTTCACTGAAATGAACCCTGATTAACAAATGTGAAACACTAACATGTCACAACATCATGAGTATTTAATACAGTTCATCAAAGTGTTAAAATAGGCAGTGTCCTCCACCAGCGTTCATAACAGCAACACATCGCTGTCTCATAGAACTGCACAATGTTCGAATAAATGCCTAAGGGATATGTCGCTATTCCATCTGTAGTGCAACTTGGAGGTCATGTACTGTGTTAAGATGACTTAGCCGAATTCGTGGCTTCAGATAGTACCATAAATGGATCCATTCGACCTCGTAGGTTTTAAATGTGTCCTAATGACATAATAAGCGCTACAAAAACATCGAACTAAATTTAGCCATGGTGCTTCCGTCAAACATAAGCCCGCGCAATTTGAATACATCGATCGGCGCAATATCTATTGCCAAATGGTCAGAATGCGACTTTCGTTTTCTGGATCGACTTATTGATTGTACAATATATTTATTAATACTCATCTGATTTTTATTATTTTGGTACCAAAATGACGGCAATAAATTGATCCTTAACTTGCATTATTCAAATATAGGCATTAACTTGAACCGTTTGCAATAATACAACATACCCCAGTGTCGCGTTTTTAAATCCGTTTAGTATATAGTATTGTCTACACATGCATAAATTTTGACTCGAATGTTTGATAAAAGTAAACCCTTGTTGAATAATCCATCAACCAACAACCGGGACTATGCACCCTTTTCCCTTAGCCTCGGTTATATTTCGTCGAGTGGAAAATAAGTTACTTAATAACTTTTCAGCTCTGGGTCGATGCTATTTTGGCTGCCAGTTTCACACACTGTATAATATCACTGGTAGACACCGTACACTGTAATGTTTATTTTAAACCTCCAATGTAGTCATTTGTTCTGTAAGTTTGTTAATTCTTGACAAACAGCATAGAAAAGTACCTCTTTTGATGGACGGTGCAGAAAAATGTACAATTTTTCTTTCTCACAGCTAAAGTATAGATATTCCACGATCCTGTCATGATTCAAACTCAAACTTACAAAAAGAAATTACATAAAGAAAGTGTACAATTTCAGTGTACATTTATCAAGCATCTTCATTCCGCTTTCGCAAAGAATGGCATTGTTGTAGACAAACAACGAAAGTTTTTTTCTAGTAAAATAACTTCGATACATTTAGAAAAATGTCAATTTACTAAAATTACGTTATTTTGACCGTGACATCTGTTTTAGTAATTAAAGACGTTTCAAGGTAAATATCATCCTGACGTTTCCCGCCTTGTTCTTTAATTGTAACTATTGGTTACATGTACACATGTCTCTTAACAGATCTAGCTCATTACTTTCTATAACATAGACTTGTCTGTGCGCTTACGGCTTACGGTTGTGAACCAGCGATTTTACATAGTCCCACAAAGAGGTCACGCAGATTTCTAGATCCGGGCTATGGGCGAACCATGCCACACCAAAGTAGTATTTCCAGGAAATTACTATTTCGTGCTTTCATCTAACCCCTTATGTGCAACGTGTGGCCATGTTGCATCTAACATAAACCATACATCATTCAAAACAATAAATCACACGTAGTGTTCGGGAATGGACGTGTTGTTTAACAAACGCGAGTAACGTGCTGCGATAATATTTCTTTCTATTGGGTTATCTACATTGCGAGTGTATAACCCAAAGTCAATGGACACACATATGCCTTAGGGATCGATATAGCATTGAAAGAGAAACTGGTAAGAAGATCGATCAGTAACGAGTTTACACACATGTACAAATGTAATAGTTTCAGGAAACGCACGTTCTAAGGGAATACGTCATGAAACCCTCGTAAAAACGGCGTTACTACACAAGGACGTCACCACGGATTCTAGAAAGTTAAAGCATAGGTTAATAACGCTCCTTGACGCCACGTGCAAAATAATGCCATTTTACAAAAAAATCCGAGTATAACTTGAATAACAAAAAGAAGACCCTACATCTTTTGCCACTGTTTTCTTTGAGAAATCAGAATTTAGACATTTGGTCAACATGATCAATAGACACTGAAACTGTAAATTAAAAAAAAATTTTGGACACCCTACAGTACATATATGCTAAACATAAATGCTGCATGCGTTCCTCGCTAAATGGTCAAAGCCTCCAGCTTCATGGGAAGAGACAGAAAGTTTTTGTCATAAAAGGAATCCGGGTGCACTGTCCTGCAAGTGGCCATTTCCTTGGTTATTCAACGAATTACATACAGTACTGGTACAAGCAGGTTTAGGCCCCTACTATCCCTGAGTTTCAGACCAGTTTATCTGAATTTACTACTTGGAATTGAAACCTATAAAGAAGCATTTATTATTTATATATCTACTGACCACAGATGTATGTTATTTACTTCATTTAATAAAATTGTCTTAAATGACTACACTGCTTCTTGTGAAACCCTCCTAAACAAAGTAAAGATGCAGCTCTCCACCTAAACAGAATTAGAAACATAGCTATTGAAACCTTTAAAATCATACATGATGTATCACCAGAATACTTGAACCCACTTATTACTAAAAAAGACTCCTCTTACAATTTCAGACAAGTGAATACATTAGAAGTACCAAAAGTGAAGACTGTAAGGTGTGGCAAAAATAGTTTAGATTTGAGGCGGTCAGGGTGTGGAACAGTCTGCCAAATGACATAAGCAATGGGGTAACGTAGATAAGGACTGTAGATAACTACAAATAATTTGTCAGACTGTTGCGCACCTGGACAGGCCCCAAATGCAAATCGACGGTGCCGAACCAAAACCCGTAACTCAATTTTGGCGCGAAAACTTTAACATCTAAAGAGCCAATCTCGTTATTTAGATGGCGGCAAGACAGAAATGCGCGGGACGTCTAGCAGATGCGGATGCTGCAAACAAAGTTTTCGCGCCAAAATTGAGTTACGGGGTTTTGGTTCGGCACCGTCGAAATGTGCCATGTGTATGCCTACATAGTTTTTTTACTGCTTATTTTGTGTTCAGTTTTATTGCTTTAACTATGTCTTATAATTTTGATTTGTGTTCAGTTTATTTATTGCTTGAACTGTGTTTTTATAATTTAATTTGCTTGTGTTCAGCTTTATGCTTAAATTGTGTTATTTTTGTGCTATTTTTATGCATCTGTTCAGTTTTATTGCTGGAACTGTGCTTTATAATTTTTGCCTGTGTTTCAATTATATTGCTTGAACTGTATTTCTATAACGGTATTTTTATAATTTGACTTGCTGCTCCATTTATGCTTACTCTTTAATTTGTAATAACTATGTCATTCTTTATTGTTGCATGAGATTATAATATATATCATGATTGCCTGTAATCTACTATTAATTGTTTTATGTGCTATACTAAATTCTTACATATGCATGAAATATGTTCTTATGCCATTCCTTAATCCTGTATGCTTGAAAATCTTATTTATTATTAATTTATTATCATATTTTATAAAGATGGAATTTGTGATATGTGATAATCTTATACATGTGATTCTAATTTTGTAGCTGTTTTTCTGAATGTTATATCTTATTTACTTCTGTTTGTCGGAAAATAGCTATTAGCTAATGTTATATGTTTATATATATCTGACGTAAAATAAATCTTCTTGTATCTTGTATTTTTACCACGGATCTTATATACTTAGTCCAGTCAAAATAGGCTCAAAATGGGCTTAACCCAAAACTAATTGCAACAGAAACAATTTTACCACTAATGTCAAGTTCAAACCTTGGCGGACTTTAGAAAAAAGTCCTCAAGAATTTGATAAGGGGAAAGGGGTGAAATCCAAGATGGCGTCTAGGATGCCTGCAATAGATTGCTGAACCACTAACTATCAATTTTCTAACGAAGTAGTTCCATATATAGATATAATAAAGAAAGTGTTTGTATAGAAGTGAGAATCAAATTGGATGGGATAAAGGGCCATTCGAAGGTCAAGGTCAATGCCATTTCAAGGTCAAACTACTAAAAACCCTACAAAAATGAACTTTCCTTTATACTTTCATTGGTTTAAGATATATTTTACATTTTATTAGACTATTAAAGCATGAAAGAAGTTGGTAATTGTATATTTCTTTATTATAAGGCATATTTTTAAATCAGAATATTGAAAGTCTGTGAAAACAGGCAGTTTTACTCCAGTACATCCCGTCCAAGAGCTGATTGTGGTATCTATTATTATCAGTCGTCGCATAAGAAATTTTTGTGTGAATATTATCAATTGAATAAGGTTTTGAAATTGCCTGCATCAACGACCACTTTGAGGACAAGGTCAAGGCCATTTCAAGGTCAAATTACAGATTTTTATTTTTATTTTTATGCTATATTTTCATTGATATTAGATACATTTTACATTTTATAAGGATATTAAAGCATGCGAGTAGTATGTATAACCTTTCACACTAGCCAATTAAGGGTCAAGGTCGTCCAGGTTAAAATACACAGTTGCAATGCAATGGTATTTCCACACTGTATTTTTTCAGTGGGTTAGATATTTGTCTTGTAGTGATGCTTAGAGTATAACAATATTCAGTATGATGAATGTGTGCTTGAAACATTAGTGAATACTATGGTAACTCATATAACGAGGATGAATATTCCGACACAGTTAGTTGCCCATAGGGCCTATGATAATAATGCTTTGTTCAGTTGAGCATCACATAGTGCCAAAACTGATTGTGTCAAAACTAAATACTGCCATGGGGTCGTTGATGACTGTCCAGGCTTGCCCCTACAATTATAGCATTGAATGATTGAACAACAGTTCTGACTATTCAATTGGACCTTGTATAGTTTTTGTTAGTGGTGTAACCACTGATGATTCCTCTATGCGGTTTGTAATTACTATTCCTAACACCCAATAAGATAAGATAAGATAAGATAAGATAAGATAATATAAGATAAATTTTATTTAACGTCGATTATAGTTAACATAATAAACATAAGCTACAAGCTTGTATTCGACATAACAGAGAAATCAGATATTTAAATATATGCAAATAACATTTATATGAGACATGTAATAATATATACAAACAATGTTACAAGAATTATTGAACAAATGAAACTACAAATAGGCAAGACAAACTAAAACAAAAATGACAATGCTACCCAATGAGTCCATCATATAAACAAGGCCTAACTACAACGAGTTTGATACATAAAATGACTGTTGCCACCACTAGCTAGTACCAGGGTGGGCCTATGATAATCCCTGCACTGATTATTCCCCTATTGACACTACATTAATGGTTCCCAACACAAAAAAGGGCTTAAGATTAATGATCCGTGTACTGGAGAGACATTTAGTACAGAGAATAACAGTTCCCATGCATTATTGGATCTACTATAATAGTTCCTTGTAATTGTTCCTTACCCTGGTTAGTCATCGATAGAATATAGTAAGGCTGTTATCAATACTTGTAAGTCCCTAAAGCCACTAGGATAAGTGCTCTCAGCTCTGATGAGTCACTCATATGACATAGGACGGATGTAGCAAGCACTGATGAGTCTCCCATAAGACCTTCATTGATGGTTTCCAACACTGATGAGTCCGAGAGGACCTTTCATTACAGCTTTAAAACTGGTGAGTTCTTCATATACAATATACATGTACACTAATATGACTGTAGCCAACACTGATAAGTCTTCCATAGACCCTTATATGTCTGCTGTCAACACTCCCGAATCACATAGGGTCTAAGACAACTGCAACAAACACTGCATGAGTGGATATTGGATGACTGTTTCCAACACCAATGACTGCTACTAACACTGATGAGTCATTTATATATCCGTATATGTTTGTTTCCAGTACCCTGAGTCTAAAAAAGGGTCAAATTACAAATGTAAAACAACTGTGGACCCTGCGTATGACCACTCCACTTCAACGATGGTGCAGCGTACATAGACCATTATATGTCTGCTGCAAACATTGCTGAGTCCCCCTATGGCTTAGGACAACTGCATCAAACACAGATCAATCTCCGACAAGTGAATGACTTCTCCCAGCACTGCCGAGTCCCCCACATAAGGCATTCATTGTTTGTTCCTAACACTGATGGTCCCTGTAGATCCAAATATGACTGCTGCCAATGCTGATGCGTCCACCACAGGGCTTAATACGACAGTCCTAAGTGAATCAACGCTTATGAGCTTATGTATAATCTATTGAGCATTGACTATGTCCTTATGTGACCTTCATTGATTGTTTCAAGCACTACTTTGTTTATAGAAAACCTTGGATGAATTCTACTCAAAACACTTGTGAGTCCTCCAAAGGGTACATGATGACTGCTCTAAACCCTTGTGAGTCCTTATAAGTGTGGCAGTTCCATACACTAGTGAATCCCTATATGGCAATATGCTCAATTCCCAAAGGCCCTATTTGGACGGATGCAAACACTGGTGAGTTTCTTATGGTAACTACAAATAGGTTTTAGGATGACTATTTTAAGGGGTTGACCTATGATGACTGTCCCCTATACTAGCGTGTCCCCCATATAACATAAGATAGCAGTTTCTACTCCGCGGAATTGTCAATAGTACATAGGATGATAGTTATATACACTGGTGAGTCTCACTTAGTACCTAAGATCTAAGATATCAGTTCCTTACCTCCATGGAATAAGGATGACTGTTTCTTACGCTCAGTGTGGCTCCTCACTGAACAAAAGATGACAGTTTCCTACACTGATACATGTAAGTCCCCCATAGCACATTAAAGGATGATTGTTTATTATACTGGTGCGTCCCTTGTAACGTAGGATTACTGATCCTAACACTGGTGTGTCGCCCGCATTACATAGGTAGACTGTCTCCAACACTGGTGGTCCCCCATGGTATTGATGATGAAACTTCACACCCTAATAGCGAGTCCCTAACAGTAACCTAAGGGTTACAGTTCCAAACATTGACGTGTCCCTTGTTAGGTATATTATGACTTTTCAAACTGAAGAACCCCATAGGGCATTGGATGAGTATTTCCAACATACTTGAGTTCTACATAACGTACATTATTAAGCTTAGAGCTCTAATAAAATATCTATGCTTAAACCGTTGACCTTTAAAGACATGCACATTGACCTTCAAATGGTCATTGTTTGATGTCTTGTTTTAAGTTCACACTATAGTTAAGTAAACTAAGTATTCTTATGTGTAAGCATTTATTTGTATCATTGGTAAGACTAACTAAGCTTTTCAAATTTTGAACTTGAAATTACCTTGGCCTTGGTCTTCATATTGTCACTTTTCTATTTTAATATTGAAGACACGACTTAATGCACATTTTTATTTTAAATATGACATTGTGTCATTATATCTACATGCTAAATTAGAAAAGCGATATCAAACAAATAATGGTATTGAATCCAAAACGTCTTGAATACCATATACTTGGTTAAAATTGGCTGTTTTAACGAACTGTACGTAATGTTCTAAATTAAAAATAATATTCATATTGATTAAATACATACTAAACAACCATTATACCAACTTTATAATGATAGGGAAAGGTGTACATTTATAATACAGAAAGGAAAATAAGGGGGGGGCAACGAGTTTTAAGCTTTTTTGGTTTTTTTTCGCATGTCGACCTTGAAATGACCTTGACCTTGGCATAAAAGTGGTCACTGTTGCAAGCAAATTTGAAGGACACTACTAAATGATTATTTTCAATCCATTTATAAAGCATTATATCTATATATGAAACTGCCACATTGATATTTAGAGGTTATATAGTTGATGACGGCCATCATGGAAGCCGTCTTGGATTTTTCAACTTTAGACACATAATTTTTTTGAGGACTTTTTTCTGGTGATCAGCATATGATTACCTTGCTAAAAAACGAAACATTGCCTCTGTTGCAATTTGTTTTACCTTTAATGCTAATTTGACTGGACTAACTGTCCATATATATATTGAAGAGCTCATGTTTATACCAACGTTTCAGCTTTTAACAATGAACCTTCATCAGCGCAAAGCAATGAACAAAAGCTGTTATTTGCGTCTCATTGGGTAGGGTATGCATACTACAGTTGAGAGCACCATGGACATCGAGAAAGGCGGGCAAATTTGGAATAACCCACATATGTGGACAAATAAAGCCTGCCCGATTACTTAAATAAATACATACGGTCAATTATATACTAATATAACACTGATAAATCGTGCACGCTTGCTTTTACCACCTATGAGGAGTATTCCATATTTTCCGCCGTTCTAGTTATCCGGATAGCGATCGGTAATACGTCGGAACGGTCCGTACGGATTTTTTCGCACACCCATACAACCGCAGCAACGCAACAATCCAAATAAATATAATATAACCAGTCTTTGAGAAATTTCACGCAAATACATATTCAAAAATTAAATGTGAAGTAGAAGCACTTTTTATATTTTATTTCATAGCATAATGTTAATTCGAAACTAATCTGCCAAAAGTCAGGCAAACATGGCGGACGAAGGCGAAATCGATGTTTTGGGAGATTTTGACTTAAAACTTGAGTAATATGTGTTTTATTAGTGATTTATTGTACACATTTAACAGAAAAATTAAACATTTACCTAAAATATAATGCACATCTTTTTTCCTGCTTCTATTTGTTGCTGGAGTTAACTAACATTATGAGTAACAATGGATTCTCACTCTTTCGGGGCTTCCCTTGAATCGGTGTAATCATTATTTGTATATCTCCCATGATTTCAACCCGACATGTGTTAAAACTGATTGTTTTATAAAAATCTGTTTGTTTTGAAACAGAAACTCCACTCGACCTGCAGAACAATTGCTGCCATAACTTTAATTTATAATAACATTCACTCTCTGGTAGTAGTCAAACAATCTCGACTTAGAGACTAATCTTCTCCTCCGTCGAGACCCATATATAATTATTGTGCACTTTTCCGGTCAGAATTCAAGTATCATGAATTGTCTTTTACGCAAAATTAGAGCAGTTTTCGGCATTGAACATGTAAAATATAATAAAAATAAACAAAAGGCACAGAATACCTGATAATATTGGTCCTTGTAATCAATAAATCGATAAATAAATCAGCACATGTAATTTCCGAAAATCCAATGTAAACATAACTGTGTGTACCCGGTACGCGTACTCCGCCTATTTAGATGAGCGCAGCTTTTTGAAACTTTTACTTGCGGATTTGAACGTTTCCCTAAATGACAGTAAACGTTGGACCAACGTCATGGTGCTAAGTTTAACCCATCTTTAATAATAATCAGTTACTACATACAGTTTTTAGGAGTATGCCATTGATGTATTAAATGACCTTTAGAAATTGATGTATTAATATCCAGGACTAAAACATTTAAGACGCATTTTATTTTGAGATGATCTTAATTAACCCAGTTCAAGAGTGTTGAAACAAAACCAGCCCATGATAGTAAACATTAGAGACTTGGTCAGAATGATGATCTTTATGAAATCTAGGCCAAGTTCGAAACTGGGTCATGTGGGGTTAAAAACTAGGTCACTTGGTCAAATCTTAGAAATACTTGTGTACACTGTAGAGGTCACAGTTTTGATCCAATCGTTTTGACACTTGGTCAGAAAGTTGTTCTCCATGAAATCTAGGCTAAATTTGAAACTGGGTCATGTGGGGTCAAAAACTAGGTCAAATCTGAGAAGAAACTTGTGTACACTCCAGAGGTCATCATGTTGATCCAATCTTCATGAAACTTGGTCAGGATGTTGACAACTTGTTCTCCATGAAATCTAGGCCAGGTTCGAAACTGGGTCATGTGAGTCAAAAACTAGGTCACTAGGTCAGATCTTAGAAAAAACTTGTGTTCACTCACTCTAGATGATACCAATTTGATCCAATCTTCATGAAACTTGGTCATGTGGGATCAAAAACTAGGTCACAAGGTCAAATCTTAGAAAAACACTCCAGAGGTCACTGTTTTGATCCAATATTTATGAAACTTTGTCAGAATGTTGTTCTGCATGAAATGTAGGCCAATTTTGAAACTGGGTCATATGGGGTCAAAAACTTGGTCACTAGGTCAAATCTTAGAAAAACCTTGTGTACACTCCAGAGGTCGCCGTTTTGCTCCAATCTAAATAAATATGGTCAGAATATAAGGTGTATTGATACCTAGACCAATGTGCAACAGGTGAGCTACCTAGAGCCCTTTGGGCCCTCATGTTTAACTTTTGTCACATCCTGTAACCACATTTACTTTATTGATTTAATTTAATTATTTCAGGGCGGGTAATAATATGTATGATACTAATGAGCTGCCATCAAAGAGTGCCAACCTGTTACCAGAATATACAGATCCACCATGGCTGTTAGAACAAAGCTGGACCTTGGATAACAATTGCATGGATGAGAAATCCAAGGCAACTATTGAGAAAATGCTTTTAGAGGAACAGTATCCTTTGTTGATAAAAGTTAAAACAACAGATTTTGCATTTATTACTGAAAACATGTACTGCTTTGTATCTATGTTAGTGTACAGTTTTTGATACAGACTAAAGGCAATCATGTCATTTACTGGACATCAATGTATACATAGTCAGACTGTTTACTATTTGTTTGTTTCATAGTTATTCGGATCCTATCATGTGCAGCAGTGCTATGCCCTTTGGCATTCTAATTATCTATGCCATCACTAAGCGACTACTTTATGCTGGATTTTATTTTATTAGCTCACCTGTCACATAGTGACAGACAAGGTGAGCTTATGTGATCACTCTTTGTCCGTCATCCGTCCGTCGTCCGTCAACAATTGGCTTGTGTACACTCTAGAGGCAACAGTTTTGATCCAATCTTCATGAAACTTGATCAGAATGTTGTACTCTATGAAATCTAGGCCAAGTTCGAAACTGGGTCATGTGGGGTCAAAATCTAGATCACTAGGTCAAATCTTAGACAAATCTTGTGTACACTCTAGATGTCACCAACTTGTTCCAATTTTTATGAAACTTAGTCAGAATGTTGTTCTGCACAATATCTTGACCAAGTTCGAAACTGGGTCATGCCGGGTCAAAAACTAGGTCACTAAGTCAAATCTAAGAAAACCCTTATGTTCACTCCAGAGGTCGTGGTTTTGATCCAATCATCATGACACTTGACCAGAATGTTGTTCTCTATAAAATATAGGCCAAGTTTGAAACTGGGTCATGTGGGGTCAAAAACTAGGTAACTAGGTCAAATCTTAGAAAAACCTAGTGTTCACACTAGAGGTCACAATTTTAATCCAATCTTCAAGAAACTTGGTCAGAATGTTGTTCTCTATGGAATATAGGCCAAGATCAAAACTGGGTCATGTGTGGTCAAAAACTAGGTCACTAGGTCAAATCTTAGAAAAACCTAGTGTTCACACCTGAGGTCACAATTTTGATCGTATCTTCATGAAACTTGGTCAGAATGTTGTTCTCCATGAAATCTAGGACCAGTTCGAAACAAGGTCATGTTGGGTCACAAACTAGGTCACTAGGTCAAATCTTATAAAACCTTGTGTACACTCTAGAGATCACCAATTTCACCCAATCTTCATGAAACTTGGTCAGATGTTTTTCTGCATGTAATCTAGGCCAAGTTCGAAACTGGGTCATGCCGGGTCAAAAACTAGGTCACTTGGTGAAATCTTAGAAAAACCTTGTGTTCACTACAGAGGTAATGGTTTTGATCCAATGATCATGACACTTGACCAGAATGTTGTTCTCTATGAAATCTAGGCCAAGTTTGAAACTGGGTCATGTGGGATCAAAAACTAGGTAACTAGGTCAAATCTTAGAAAAACCTAGTGTTCACACTAGAAGCCACAATTTTGATCCAATCTTCATGAAACTTAGTCAACATGTTGTTATTTATGGAAATTAGGCCAAGATCAAAACTGGGTCATGTGGGGTCACAAACTAGGTCACTAGGTCAAATCTTAGAAAAACCTAGTGTTCACACCAGAGGTCACAATTTTGATCGTATCTTCATTAAACTTGGTCAGAATGTTGTTCTCTATGGAATCTAGACCTAGTTTGAAACTGGGTCATGTGGGGTCAAAAACTAGGTCACTAGAATGAATTTAAGAAAAACCTTGTGTTCACTCCAGAGGTCGTGGTTTTGATCCAATCATCATGAAACTTGGTCAGAATGTTGTTCTTTATGAAATCTAGGCAAATTTTGAAAATGTGTCATGTGGGGTCGAACACTACGTCACTAGGTCAAATCTTAGAAATACATTGTGTTCACTCCAGGGGTCACTGTTTTGATTCAATCTTCATGAAATATGGTCAGAATGTAGTTTGTACTGATACCTAGACCAATGTGCACCAGGTGAGTGCCCTAGGGCCTTTCAGACCCTCTTGTTCATTAGTAGATTCTTGGAAAATCTTTCATGAAATTTTCATGTATTTGATTGCTCTTTTAATACAAGTGCTTTGGTTTCAAATTCAATGTTTATTAAATGAGTGTTTCCAATTTGAAAGACAAAATGTATGAGACTTGTTAAATAAGCATCTTTATAAAGATATCTTAAAATGCTTAAATTAAATTTTTCCTTGACAAACATTGATATTATATTAATGGAAAGGCTTCCCGGTCAAAGCTTGGTACTAGCGGATCAGTGCATCATGAACTAGAAAGGAAGAAATATGGTGTGAAAAATGAACAGAAAAAGATTGTATGGACCACAGAGGAGAAAGAAATGTTCCACCGTGGAATGGTGGGTATATGATATATAGATAATAATAATCCTGATGCACCGCTTTTCAGTTCTGACTGCAGGGCCCTCATTTGACTTTTTCATGCTGACATTTGGCCCCATTCCCCTCCTAAATGAATATACATTTCCCCCTATTTTGGAATTTCCTGAAAAAAATCCCATCCAAAAAAACATCTGTAAGTCAATGAAAAGCCTCTACAGTTGTAAATGCTTTAAGAAACGTCGCCAAATTCCCCTACCTGAGGGCCCTTTTCTGAGAATTGTACTGTTTTTATATGGCTCTGACAGAACAAAAAACTAATGAACCCGGTAACTCTCAGATGGAACTCAGGATACAAGACATCTGAGTTCTGTCCGAGTGTTAAATCTTTAAATTCTCTGACAGAACTGGAAAGCAATGTATAGGGATTCTTACCATGCTATCACAACTTGTCAATTCATATAAATTTTTATCACATTTAAATCAGTAGTTACCTTCCAAAGTGACTTGTGTAAATTTTAAAAGATTTAGTGCTCCCCTAATGTGTGTGCTACCGGGTAGTTTAAATGTACATACTGTTTACATTTGTATTTTCGAGTTATATCCAGTTTTATGGGAGATGCAAAATAAACGATGGTATAATGTTCCATGAATAACATGGAAGCAAGCATATTTTAATGTATGTTTCTGTTACAGGAGATATATGGAAGAAGTTGGACAAAAATAGCCGAGTTAATACCAACAAGAACAAGTATACAGATTAAAAACTACGCTCACCAATTCTTCAAAAAGTTGGTAAGTACACAAGCAGAGAGAGTTGCATTGTGGGAACCCACAGTATTATATTCCCTTTCTACTACAATTTATTGATCAGCAGTGTAACTGGTTTATGTAAAAGTGTGGTCCGACGATGTGAGAGTAGTTGGTAAATGGACCGGTCACTATGTAGTCAGGCCTCAATCTCCCGAAACATCTCAATTTTGAGATAAATCTCATCTCAAATTATTGTTGTGTGTTTTTCAGCTAATATTCATGTAAGGCTAGACTTAAAATTGGTTTTACAAAACAGAAATATTATTACAGTAAAATTTCAAGAGGTTGAACATCGAAAAGTATCTTTAATTCAGACTTGATTTAAGTCAAATCTCAATTTGAGTCGGGATATCTACTTGAGATGCTTTGGGAGATCTGGCCAGGTCTCAATACATACCATCTTGTTTGTTACCTAGTTAATACTACTGTTTTAATGAATATGTGTACATTTATTACCTTTTCTCCAAGTGTTACGCTGACATCCTACAATCAATTTTTGTGCAAGGGTTTGTATGAAACTTGAAGGTGATCTGATTCAATGTAATGGTATTATGTTATTTACTGTTTTTTTATGCTTTCATGGTCTACTTTTCAGAAAAAGGACATTGTACCTTCAGGTTCCGAGTCAGTAGAGTGTTCTACAAGCTCTCCTGATACTGATCCTATCACTGAAGTGTTAGAAACTGTTACCACGGCAACGCCTACTATACATAGCATCAATATACCTATTGTTCCTAAAAGAGGACGAATTCCTTCTCTCAACAAGAATACTTTAAAAGGAAAAGTTGCATCAGGAAAACGAAAGTCCTCTCATAATATGAACCAGACTGACATAGTTTGTTCAAATAAGAGAACAAATTGGAAAAAACCTGTAAGAAAGGGTGATTTGAATACTATTTATCAAAATAATGTGACACCTGAGAACAGTGAACAATTACCAGGTGTTGTTTTAGATAAGAAACTGACCATAACTCCAGACTTGATAGAAAATCTGGAAGGTTTTTGTGCTGTTGCAGATATTATTAGTGGAGACTCACACGAATTGACCATTCAGAAACGAGATAGCGAAGATGATGAAGATATTGATATAGAGAATGATGATGACTCGGATACTAACCCGTTTCTGATTGGTCGATCTACATCACCAAATTCTGTGTATGAGAAACTGATCTCTGAAGCCAGCATTCATCAAGAAACTGAAAGTGAAACCAAAGAACCAGCACCTGGGAGTGCTGAGAGTGTAGAAGGTGACGTTACACACGATGATGAGTCAGACAATGACGGGGAGGGGGTTAAGAAAGTAGACGAAGAAAACGATGGAAATGATTTTGACGACAAAGATTCCGGCGAGAATGTGTTAAGTGACTTATCTAAGTTGGAACAGAAGTTGGGATTTAAAAGAGAGGAATGCAGTTACAGACAAATTGATTCACAGAAAATATTGGGTGAGTTTAATTTGTTTTGACGTGGCAGTGTTGACAGTCACATAGTGTTCATATACATTTGACTATGCCACAAATTAAGCTTAATGTTTTGTTGGTTTTAAAGGTGCTAAATTTTGCATGATGTAATTTCCCTACATTACCAGATATGTAGAGAATTAAAGGTTACTGTCGTAGATTAAGATAGAGTAAGTAACTTTAGTTTATCTGGCAAGGTGGAGGTATTTCTCGGGTAAACTGAGGGCGAATCCGATAATTTCCACAGCAAGCTGGATAAACTTTTACTCCATCCATGTTACTAACCTATTATTATATTTATCAGTCACTAAGACTTAATCTGTTGCACATCTTGACAACACGCAGATGAATTTTGGTTCTCAATAGGTTAATTGGTGGTGTGTCCGATTTCCGTTTTACAAAAATTGAGCTGTTGCGGAGCTGGCTACAATCTCTTCCAAGTCTTAATTGATTTTGTGACAAGTCTCCAGTATGTGATGTGGTTTTAATTATAATATTATTATAATAGATTATTATAATTAAAACCACATCACATACTGGAGACTTGTTTAATTTATCATTACCCTGTCCCATGTAAATAACATATATAATTCCAAAATAAATTTTATGTAAAGCCAGTAATGCTCTCTGTTTAGTCTGTCTGGATTCCTAGGTGGTATAGTAGATGCATCCCGAAAGAGTCAAACTAAAGCTAATTGCAGGGGTGTCAATCTTGCTGATTAATCCAGAATTCCAGATTTACACATCCACAAAGAGCCATGATTCCTGACCAAAATAAAAGTTATTTGCAGAAAATATTTTGAGAAATGGCAAAGTTATGGTCAATTTAGGAATTTCTTAATAAAAACTAAGTTAAATATGGAAACAATGTGGTTGAAAGCCTCTAATTTAGCAACAATTGTTGACTGCTTATGATTTTCCTGAATTTAAATTTGGCTCTGCTGACACCCCTGTAATTGTTTTGTTGTATATTTTCAGTGAATGCATTGTTACGGGAAGATGGAGAAGTGATACACTTTCCCGTACCACTGAAGGAAGCTATGTTAGAACCAGAAGTTATCTCGGAACAAGAAAGAGAAGTCCTTAAAGAATTCTTTGACTATAGACCATCCAAAACTCCCGAAAGATATCTAAAAATAAGGAATTTTATAATTGAGTCCTGGTAAGATTGATATTTATGGAAATAGATTTATCTGGAAATTTTAGGTGAATGTGTCATAGGCACTTTTTGAAAAGTTAAATATAAAGCAACATGTCAGATGTCAGGATGGAAGGATGTCACAAAATTTGTCCAGGATTGTTCTGCTAATAACTATTGGCATTTAACAGAATTTTACATTTATAAATAATTGGTATATGTACCAAGCATAGTTGTGCCAGTGTCAGGAATTAAAGGGCGGAATAATTATTGCCTTTGTTATAAACCTTTGTGTGAGACTTTCATTTTTGGGCCTGAAAACCATTATAGTTTCTTTTGATTGATGTTATAGGAGAAAATGTAAACCCAGTTACCTGAATAAGACGTCAGTTCGGCCAGGCTTAAAGAATTGTGGAGATGTTAACAGTATAGGCAGGGTACATGCATATCTTGAGTGTGTAGGAGCTGTCAATTATGGTTGTGGTAAGTCTCGAAATATTTTGATTCCTGTGCCTGATATTCTTAATGTAGTTTTTAAAAGTCCTTCAGGGGCTAAATCTTATATTTGTACAGCATTTTAAAAAAATGTAGCCAAACTTGAAAGTAACTTTGTTTTAAATAAAACATATCCTTCAGTAAGAATTCAGTGAGTCACAGCATGTTTTATTTGCATATTTTATTGGGCAAACATCAATTCAAGAGTCAACTGGCATCTAGGGAACTGGAACCCCTAGATGCCTGATGTTGTGTCATTGTTTTGCATGATTATGTCTTTCTCATGTATGCATGGGCGGACGGACGGATGGACGGATGGATTTACTTGTTCTCCTCAACCATTTGTCTGTGTCTGACACATTAATTGTTTGTACCAGCCTAGTTGTGCATAATGCCAGGAATTTCAGATTAGATCATTAATGCTGTATTTGGTCTTTTCATGGGTGACATATATTTTTGTGTAAAAACCCCTTCTAGTCCTTATGTATATTTCAGATCAAGCCGCCTACAAGCATCCAAGGTCATTGTTCTCATTGATAGGATGGGGTAAAATAAACAAAGATTCAACCATTGAAGTGAATAATGCCAAACTTGAAGCTATGGTAAGTCTTCATTTATATTGCACAATCATGTTTCATGATAAACTTTACTTCTGACGTACAAGTTATACTTTAAGAAACAAGTTGCTGAAAATAAATATTACTATCTGTTTGTAAAGTACATTGTTTTTAACTCATCTGTCATGTAGTGACAAGATGAGCTTTCGTGATCACTCTTTGTCTGTCCGTGGTCCATCCTTCAACAAGTTTGTGTGCACTCTAGAGGCACCAGTTTTGATCCAATCTTCATGAAACTTGGTCAGAATGTTGTTCTCATTGAAATCTAGGCCAAGTTAAAAACGGGGTCATGTGGGGTCAAAAAGAAGGTCACTAGGTCAAATCTAAAAAAAACTTTTATTCACTCCAGGGTTCACTATTTTGTCCAATCTTCATGAAACTTTATCCGAAGGTTGTTCTCCATAACATCTAGACCATGTTTAAAACTGGATCATGTGTGGTCAAAAACTAGTTCATTTGGTCCAATCTTTGAAAAACCTTGTGTTCACTCCAACGGTCACTGTTTTGATCAAATTTTCATGAAATATGGTCAGAATGTAAATCTTACTGACATCTAGACCAATGTGCAACAGGTGAGCGACCTAGTTATAGACACTATTTTTAAAACATGATTGTCTTCATATAGAATTTATCAAAAGAGTCGGACAAAATAAAAACATGCTATTTTATCCATATTATCATAAGCTTGTAAGCTCATAATTTAGTGAACATCTTCTATATTTTACACATAGGAATTTCAAGAAATTTGTGAGTTCTATATATTAAATATTTTGCTGTGTTACAGAGGCCAAGAAAGAGAAAAGTAAAGGATGCATTTGGTGTATGGATAGATGAAAAGGATCTAGAAGGTGTTACTATAGAGGTAATATAATTATCTTTGTGTCTCATTGTGAAAATATGTTTGTTGATATCATGTACATCTAGCCGGATGTATAGGATTTAATAACTATAAGTGGAGAAACTTGTGTAAGCAGCCAGCTACCTCAGTCGATAGAGCATTCACCATGTAAGTGAAGGGTGCCGGGTTTGAGCCCCTGTCTGGTTGCACATATTTCTTCCTCTGGTACATACATTGCCTGATGGATTAGTGCTGTCACAACCATTTAATGAATTTAGTGAATAGAGAACCATTGAGTCTAGAATCCTTGAAATATTGTAAAATGTATGATTGTGATCTGTAAATGAATCACCCCCTGGGTGAAAAAAGGAGGTCAAAGGTCAAGGTCATCACAAATTACCTTAAAACAGGAAATGCTGAATTGCAAAAAGTTTGCCTGTATAAGATATGTAAGTTGTTACAGTGCACCCAGGATAATGAAAAAGGCGAAAAATTTGGTATAAACCATATATGAGCAAAATCAAGCATGCACAGTTTATCAGTGTTATTTTAGCATACAATTGATCATATGTGTTTATTTAAGTAACCAATTTTGTATAGTACGCCCAGGATAATGTGATGTTTATAAACAGTCAATTTAGTACTAAAATAACACTGATAATTTGTGCTCACTCGAGTAATCCACACTTATGGAACATTCCAATTTTTACCGCATTTTACCTTATCCTGGGCGACCTTTAATAGTATACCAAGCTGATCAATGTTTGTAAATGTCACATTATCCGTGGCACACTATATTAATTACCAACGTGTGTATTACAGCATGAGAAATTGATGAAGGAGGAGGCTAAGGAAGCAAGAATACGAGTACCAAGATCTGTGTATGATCCATTCAAATTGATTCCTAGTTTACCATTTTCTGAACATAGGCCTGTAAGTAGAAAATGTTGTTTTCATGGGTACTGCTATTTCCAAATAATTCAGATTTATTGCATTTGATAAATGATCTTTTTTGTTCAAAATAGATGTTAAAAAATGACTGAGTTGTGGTCATTTGAAATTTCATAAAGGTGTCCTACATCATGTATATAGACTAGTATATAGGTGGTCAACATACTCTAGCATACTTTTCACGGACATGTGTTACGGAGTGTATACATTACTCAATTATTTTTGTTTGTAGCAAAATGTTATGTTAGGCTGAAATATATTTGTTTCTAATTTGGTGATTTTTAAGTATCTACACTTTTTATCAGTAAATATTCAAGATTCTACAGCAACATGCTCAACAATACTATTTACCTATAAACATTGTGCCCATAATGTTTAGTATTCTCAACAGATAGAACTGTTATGTTTTCAGGCACCATTTAGTGTTGACATCCACTCTTCAGCATTGATTATAATTGACATACACAGTCATATCTCTAAGACAGAAGTGATCGGGTTGTTAGGTGGAAGATTTTGTGATGAACAAGGCACCCTCACTATCACCATGGCAACACCATGTAACAGTGTTAGTACTGGAATGCAGTGTGAAATGGACCCGGGTTAGTATCACCTTATTTCATACTTTCTATCTTATTGAATTCTGTTTTGAAAATAGTTTAAAGGCTTTATTTAGATAGGGTCTTCTATACGGGCTATACAGTTTATCTGTTTTGTATAGAGTAGAATGTACAGTTTAAATACTTTATTAGGGCTTCAGACTTTCAAACTTAAAAACAGATTCCTTTCAAATTTCCATATTATGGACAAGAAGGGAAAGCCTTCAGTCAGCCTGTGTGTCAATTGTGAATGCTTTCAGTAAGGTCCATAATATTGCATGCTGTCAAACATATTTACTTGAACCTTATGATGTGTATTTGGTTTTGCTTATGGCGATGAGTAGGCCATCTGCTTCAATAGCACAAGAGTCTTGTAGGATGGTCATCAGCAATAGATGACCCCTATTGATTTTGAGTTCAGTAGGTCAATATTTCTAACTATTGGGCTGCCACAGGGGCATATATTGATGCATGTTTTACTAACACGTCTTGTTTTAGTTAGTCAGTGCTGAGTTACTGAAGTGTAAGTGTTGTAGTGTCTCCGTAGCTCAGTGATGAATGCGCTAGCCAACACATCTTGCGACCTGGATTTAAATCTGGGTGGAGGTACATATTTTATATACGCCTACCATATTTTATTAGAAGTAAGCAAGCTAAGGCTATGCTCGGCATGCTCGGACAAGTGATTTAAAAGTGTAAACATAGTGATTATTTTATAAGTAGTATTAGTGTAATGTTTGATGTTTTACAGTATCGCAGACACAAGCGAGTGAGGAGATTCGAGGAGCAGGTATGAATGTAGTTGGCTGGTACCACTCGCATCCTTCATTTGCTCCCAATCCTTCAGTAAGAGACATAGAAACACAGCTCAAGTTTCAGGTAATCAACTGTTTCCAAGCTATCTGACATTGTCTGTGTATTGTAGTACCAACACTCTTTAAAAAGTCCCATACAGCAACTCATTCTCCTAACCAGTTTTCCTGACCTGTATCCTAACCAGTACTGACTTGTCCTTCCACAGGGAACTAGCAACTTTTCATCACATAGAGGAAAATCATAGTTTTGCTTATAAGTGTCCACATAAACACTGTCTTAATTGATAGCTGATCAGTCCTAATAGCAGACCATTTCTGTTCCAGATCTTTATTATGCCCTCCATATTTGATGAGATGGGTATATTGCTTTGCTCATTTATGGCATTGGTAGATTCAATTGGTTTCCATTCAATAACTCAAGAACGTGTTGCCCTAGAGTCTTAAAACTTTAGATGGAGGTTGGTCAGCAACAGTAGATGACCCCAATAGAGACCTCATTTTGAGGTCTTGACCTCAAGGCCACCGCTGCCCACACCAAATAGTGGGTGGAACTGTGGTCGAGTAGTAAGTGCTCTGGACCACCAATGTGAAGTTCCATGGTTTGAATCTTGCTGGTGAACTGAAACTTTCAGGAATACGTCTCAATGTTTACAACCCAACTAAAGATGAACTGGGTAAAAAAAATGCAGATAGTTATTCTTGTTCCTTAGATATATATGAAATTGTATTGTTTATAGAAGTTTCCATATAATCATTTTCACTTTACACACTTAAATAATTTATTTGTTCGAATTTAAGGAATGGTTTTCAAAAGGTGGCAGCAATTTTGTTGGTGTTATAGTTAGTCCATACAATCCTAGAAATACAAGATTATGTTCAGAGGTGAACTGTCTGACGGTCAGTGAAGAGGAAATTCCCAAATTACAGTGCAGTAAGTTTCTTGTCTTAACTGTGATTATAATTAACATTCTAACACTGTCTATTTTTAGCTCCGTGTAAACGTATAGGACTGTACCTTGGTTAAATTTCCGGTATATCACAGTTTTTGCCGTTCTACTTTTTGGCTGTTGAACTACCTCCCACGTATAAATAACGCTTTTTATGAATGGAATTTACGTCTTGTTTATCACATGACGTCATGGATTGTATGACGTTTATTTGGCGTCAACGTAAACGTGACGTTGTGCGAACTTTTATTTTCGTAGCGTTCTTTCTTAATTTATAATTATATCCGTATTTTTGCAACAGTAATTGTATTTATCGATTCATTTTAGTTTTTATGAAATACACAGTTTGGAATGAGCTCTAGTTATGCCTCTGTTTAAATGAAATGAGCAAAACACGATATTTCAGGGGTGGAGGTTTTATACTTTAAACAGCGGAAGTTGTCTATAGCAACACGACAAACAACGCATCACTCTGCAATAAAAATGAGTCCATATAAAATTACGCATATTACACGTGTTAGAATGCAAATAGATCTTAGTTTTCCGTGATATACCGGCCAATATATCACGGTTTGTCGTTCACATGCATAGTTATTTTAAAATCACTCAGGCCTACGGCCTTCGTGATTAATTCCTACGCATATGAACTCCAAACCGTGATATATTGGCCGGTATATCACGGAAAACTAAGATCTATTTCCTAATTCTAACACTGTCTATTTTTAGCTCCATGTAAACGTATAGGACTGTACCGTGGTTAAATTTCCGGTATATCACAGTTTTTGTCGTACTACTTGTTGGCTGTTGAATTACCTCCCACGTATAAATAACGCTTTTTATGAATGGAATTTACGTCTTGTTTATCACATGACGTCATGGATTGTATGACGTTTATTTGGCGTCAACGTTAATGTGACGTTGTGCGAATTTTTATTTGCGTAGCGTTCTTTCTTTAATTATTTAATTATATCCGTAGTATTGCAACGTCAATTGCATTTATCGACTCATTTTAGTTTTTATGAAATACATAGTTTGGAATGAGCTCTAGTTATGCCTCAGTTTAAAGGAAATGAGCAAAAAAACGATATTCCAGGGGTGGAGGTTTTATAGCGGAAGTTGTCTATAGCAACACGACAAACAACGCACCACTTTGCAATAAAAATGAGTCCATATGAAATTGCGCATATAACGCGTGTTAGAATGCAAATAGATCTTAGTTTTCCGTGATATACCGGCCAATATATCACGGTTTGTCGTTCACATGCATAGTTATTAATCACTCAGGCCTACGGCCTTCGTGATTAATTCCTACGCATATGAACTCCAAACCGTGATATATTGGCCGGTATATCACGGAAAACTAAGATCTATTTCCTAAATAATAACTTTTTGCGGGTATTCAATTTCATGGTAATTTGGTGGATTCTATCCATGGATTTGCAATATTGAAAGAATATCTTTTTATGCCCCCGTATCGATAGATCGGGAGGCATATAGTAATTCACCTGTCCGTCCGTCCGTCCTTCCGTCCGTTCGTCCGTCCGGCCAGGTTAACCCAAATTGACCGTTTCTTCTAGCATTCAAATGGCTTGCTACAAAGTTTTCAAACTTGCATGGATGTTGTATATGACCACTCTCCACGCGCCTGTATCACCTGACTCCATTTTGACCTTCACCTTGACCTAATTTTGGACTTAGACTTATTGAAAGGTAAAATTCTTGGTTAACCCAAATTGACCGTTTCTTCTAGCATTAAAATGGCTTGCTACAAAGCTTTCATACTTGCATGGATGTTGTATATGACCACTCTCCACACGCCTGTATCACCTGACTCCATTTTGACATTCACCTTGACCTAATTTTGGACTTAGACTTATCTCCACTTTAGTATTTTTACAATAAAATTTTGTCTGGAGCGTATCTTCAAAACTATTTAACGTATGGACTTGAAACTTGAATATAAATAGATGGCAACTTGGAGAAGTGCATTGACAAAGAACCATAACTCTGTCTGTCTTAAATTTTGAATTATCTCCCCTTTAGTGTTTTTTTTATAGTCAAATTTTGCTCTGAGTATATCTTCAAAACTATTTAACATATGACTTGAAACTTGGAATATAAATAGATGGCAACTTGGAGAAGTGCAATGACCAAGAACCATAACTCTGTCTGTCTTAAATTTTGAATTATCTCCCCTTTAGTATTTTTAGAATCAAATTTTGACAGGAGTGTATCTTCAAAAGTGTTTAAGATATTGCCTTGAAACTTGGTATATGAATAGATGGCAACTTGGAGAAGTGCAGTGACAAAGAACCATAACATCTGTATCACCAGATCACACATGAAGTCGATCAAGGCACTGCTTTCAAATGTGGCATTACTCGTTTACCATCATAAGCCCCTTATAGTTCAAAGCCATGTAACACTATCAAACATTTTAACTGAATAATGGCCCCTGATTGTCTTAGCTTTTTATGGACATGGCTTCCACGGGGCATAAGCGTTTATTGAACGCAGTCTTGTTTTAGGTCAAGTATTCAACATGATTTACTGTTGCGCACTAGTGCATCAGTGAAACCTACAAATTTAATCAACCAAGAATATCAATAACTTTACCTACCTATCCTCTTCGTGCCCACTGGCACATAAGGCTCCAACCAGGTCTCTCCATTTCTGTCGATCCTTCGCAATCTTCTCTATTCCTCCAAGTGTTTTTCCCATTTCGTTATTTCACTGTTTATCGTCCTTCTCCATGTTTCTTTTGGCCTTCCTCAGTGTCTTTTTCCGTTTGATGGGGTCCATTTTTGTGATGTCCTGGCGATGTAATTTGTGTCTATCCTTATCAATAAATTTACAGCAATCTATGTATTCTTTGTGATCAAAGACAATTTGTCTGCTTTCTAACTAATATGCTGAACCTTATTGTATGTTATTGGATGTGAGAATTCATTTATGAACATTTAAAAAAAGATTATTTATGTAACATTTTTCTGGAAACAGCATTTCATGACACACTGTATTCCGCCGACAATGTAGAACCATCAATATTCATATTTCAGATATACCTTGTCATTTTGATTACTCTACGACACCGTGCGACTCTTCAGAAGTGAGTCAGATTGTGTTAGCTGCGCAAGATCTAGCCACAAGTTATGCTAGCTACCCTAATAAAGTGGACTTGTCATCAAAGTATTGCTCATTTAGGGAGAGTACCTGTCTAGAAAAGGTTTGTTAATTTTTTATATCATTTAGAATGGCCATATTTGCGGAGGTTTTACATTACATTCATTAGTTATAAATGGACGTTTTTTTCCTTTTTACTTAAACTTTGCAATAACTACATGACTTGAATTTTAGGTAGATTATGAATAAAGTTCTACTAATTAAATTAAACACCTCATTTCTGTTATTCTTTGTTATTAG